>CM033353.1:13779447-15102753 GCA_019395295.1 Osmanthus fragrans | reverse complement strand
GTAACTTAATCTTTAACAAAATCAACTAGAAAGAGTATGGAGTTTGAATGGAAAGATGCTTGTGACCAAAGTTTTCAGGAATTGAAGAAAAATCTGACTTCATATCCTATCCTTTCGATTCCATCTGGTACTTAAAACTTTTTGGTTTTTAGTAATGCTTCTAAGAATCGTCTAAGATGTGTATTAATGCAAAATGGTAAAGTTATTGCATATGCATCTAGACAACTTAAATAGTACGAAAATAATTATCCTATACATGATTTGGAACTCGTCGTAGTTGTGTTTGCACTTAAAATATGGAGACATTATTTGTATGGAGAACGAGCGAGATTTTCACTGTTCACAAAAGTTTGAAATATCTATTTACATATAAGGAATTGAATATGACACAACGAATGTGGCTAGAGTTGGTACAAGATTATGATTGTGTTATAAGTTATCACCCCGGCAAGGCTAATGTTGTAGCTAATGTGTTGAGTAGAAAATCAATATTTGGTATTGCAACTATGCTCGTGGCTCAAAAATCAGAATTGATAGAATTACAAAAAATGGATATTGAAATTGTATCGCAAAGATCCGTGGAGGCTAAACATGCAACATTGACACTTTAGCCAACTTTATTGAATAGAATCCAGAAATGGCAACATGAAGATGATTATTGTTCCAAGGTAAAGAATGATAAACATGATGGAAAGTTTCAAACATTCAGATATCGGCAAATGGTATCTTGCGGTTTAGAGGGCAATTATATGTACCTAATGCAAAAAGTATCTGAGGTAATATTCTATCTGAAGCTCACATGACATCATACTATAGATTTGAAATTGCATTATTCGTGACCGAACATGAAAGGAGAGATAGTAGAATATGTGGGGCAATGTTTAACATGTCAATAGATAAAAGAAGAACATCGAAGGCCTACAAGAACCTTACAACCATTACCTATCCTAGAGTGGAAATCAGAAAGAATCATAAAGGACTTTGTAGCAAAATTACCAAAAACAACTAAAGGATACGATAGTATTTGGGTTATTGTGGATAGGTTGACCAAATCGGCTCATTTCATACCAATTTGTTCCACTAGATAAAAGAAGAACATCGAAGGCCTACAAGAACCTTACAACCATTACCTATCCTAGAGTGAAAATCAGAAAGAATCATAAAGGACTTTGTAGCAAAATTACCAAAAACAACTAAAGGATACGATAGTATTTGAGTTATTGTGGATAAGTTGACCAAATCGGCTCATTTCATACCAGTTTGTTCCACTTATTCCATGGACCAGTATGCTTAGCTTTGTGTACAAGAAAAGCTTACATAAGGCTTTGGGAATACAGTTATCTTTTAGCACGTCTTATCACCCTCAAACTGATGGACAATCAGAAAGAACAATACAAATATTGGAAGATATGTTGAGGGCTTGTGTATTAGATTTCCAAGGCCAGTGGCGTAATTTTTTTCCTTTTGGTAGAATTTGCATACAATAACAGTTGTTAGGCTATGATTGGAATGGATCATTATAAAACATTATATAGTAGAAAATGTAGGTCTCCAATTTATTGGGATGAGGTTGGAGAAAGGAAACTACTGGGTCTAGATATGGTATGTGAAATGGCTGAAGTTGTGATATAAATACGTCAACGAATGCAAACTGCTCAAAACTGATAGAAAAGTTATGGAAACCAAATAAGAAGAATTTTAGAATTTACTTATGAGATCAAGTATTTTTGAAGATAACACCAATGAAAGGAGTTATGTGGTTTGGAAAGAAATGAAATCTAAGCCCAAGATATATTGGTCTGTTTCCTATTACCGAAAGAATTGGTAATGTTGCCTACAAACTTGACCTTCCTTCATCAATGTCTCAAGTGGACAATGTGTTTTATGTATCCATGCTAAGAAAATACGTTGTAAATCCTTCTCAAATATTGAAGAATGAATTGATGGAGAAAAAACCAAATTTGAGGTATGAAGAAAGACCTATAGGGATTCTCCAACGAGAGGTAAAGCATCTGAGAAACAAAAAAATTCCATTGGTTAAGGTATTATGGCGGAATCGGTCAACTGAAGAGGCCACTTGGGAAAGAGAAGATGAAATGCGGGTTAAATATCCTTAACTTTTTCAGTAAGCAAATTTTGAGGACAAAATTTTTATAATGACGGGAGGATGTAATAACTGGAACTTCACGTTACACATTTGGCCAATATGATAGAAAATCATGGTAATCTAGACGTTGGAGATTGATTTGGTAAGCAATGGGAATGTTGAAAAGGCTGAAATAAGTATCGACAAAGTTTAAAGTTTTCCATTTGGTTGATCAAGATAACCTTAAACGCTAGATAGGTGATTGACACATTTAGAGTATGAGACATGAAGTGACATGATCAAAATATAATAAGATAAGGTTTATATTATGTTATAAATATTGATGAAATCGATCGAGAATCGGGTAAGTAATTAAATAAACGATTAAGGAAATAGCTCTATAAAATATTTTGGAATCTTAGGGCAAGTAAAGTGGATTTTAAAAACATTAAAATAAATCAAGCATACGTGTAAGGATATGTACAAAATAAGATTTTAACCACAAAAGACCACCTCATGTAGTCCACCTCATGCCTATTGAATATTATCCCACTCCTTAAGCATTAGTCACATCTACCACTCCTTTAAGACTTCAAATATGTAGTATATTATCCCTAAATTTCATACAAATCCTCCAAGGATAGGTACAAAATTAGAATTTAACTAAAAGGAGACACTTCTTACTAAACATATGATGACTTGTCACTTTAACATCTAATTCCTTCAACCTTAAGGCCTCCAACACCCCTTCTAAACCTTTAGCTCTTTAAATAGGTTAGATATAAATCTTATAAGTCACATATGGCTCAATATAGTGCAAGGAAAAAGTCGAATTTGGTTGCATGAAGCTACATCCTGCTTGGACACCTCATGCTTGGGATACTTGTCCTTTAATCACCAATTTCTCCACCCTTAAGTATCACTCACAACCCCAATCCTTAAGACTCCTATATAGCTCCTAAATAAGTCATTTAACCCTCCAAAGTAGGGTTAGGCACGGTCCAATTAAGTTCTAATGAGAATCGAACCAGACTCGAAATTTTTGGATATTTAATAAGTGGAACCATCGGGTCCAAATTTAATTATCGAGCCGTTCCGGTTCGATTCCATTCGGTTCGGTTCGATTCAAAAGTTCTGTACTACAATTAATTTTTTAATATTTACAAAATTACATTAATTCAACAAATGACATGTACAATCTTAGCTCTTACAAAATAACATAGTCTAATATTATGTGTCTTTTACGTATCTCCTTGCTGAGTTTTTCATAGATTTGATCGTGAAAATTACAAGAGGACAATAGCAAGCTTATAATAATTAAGAGAAGCGCTGTCGAGTTTCAATTTGATTTATCCAGAAGAAACGACACTACGGTAGAATAACAAATTTGGATAAATCTTTGGTTAATTTAATGAAGTTGTGCTTGGACTGAAAATTAGAAATAGGAAAATCATATTTTTAGGTTAATATATTTATTTATAAAATAATAAAATAACTTGTCTTATTTAAAATAAATGAATTAAAACAATTAGGGAGATTTGGTTCTTAAGCTAGAACCGAGAACCGAATCGGTTCTCGATTCAGATCTCGTCCGGGTATTTAACTTAAACAGAATCGTTCGATTCAATTCAGTCTGGTTCGGTCCGGTTCGAGTGTTTTGACCAGCCCTACTCCAAAGGTATCCCCAAGTGACCCCAAGTGAAAGAAGGTGCAAAGGAAGCAAAGAGAAATAGAAAACAAGAAGCTGAACTTGCAGTTTGAGCAGGTGAGTTTAACTCACGGTTTTGAAGTTTTTCTTTAGTTGAAACTCTGAACTTGCTTGAGATTAGGTGGGAGGATTGTTGATGATTTTATGATGGAAAAAATAGGGGCAATTAATTACAAGAACTTGAAAGAAAACAACTTGGACAGAGATGTAGATTGTCAGATTTGAATGGTTAAACATTGATTTTGTAGGATACTTGAAACATAACTTATATCCTTCAATATTAATATGAATGTTTTTATATGCGAGCAAGAAGTATAGAAATGATTTTTAATGGCCTAGAATCTGATTGATCGTATACTGATACAATGGAAATCGAAAATCGTCATAAGGAAAGTGTCTGATTTGGTATTTTGAAAAATGGACTATTTTTGAAGCAGAAAAACGTTCACTTGTCACAACTCTATGGCTTAATTACCTTTAAATATATGTTATAGAAGTGTGGTAAAAATTTAGGAGTCATTGGATATGGTTAAAAGGGTGAAAAAGAATTGGACCGTGATGGATACCTGAAAATAAATTCTGTCCATTTTGGTATTTTGACCTTTACATGTGCACCAATCATCTCTTAGACCTGGAAAATTGATTTTTAGGAGTGGTAGGTTGTTGAAAACAACTGGATGACGTTGACGTTCATAATTGGACTCGAGAAATAGTGAGATTTATGGGACTAGTTTGTAATGCCATCGGTAACTTGAAATGATGATGTCATCTAAATTATTTTGGCATGAATGGACGTATTTTAGGATTGTGTCTATTAAGATTATTAAATTGAGGATTGTGTTTAATATTAAATGGTAATGCAGGTGATTTTCCGACTCAAGGTGGAAAAAAGAAGGAAAATGGTCTACACTCTGTAGATAAACAAAGGCAAGAATGTAAGTAAAAATCGATTCACAACTACAATGCAAGAACATAGTATTTGTGAGATAATAATGTTGGGACATTTACATAGCCTTGATAACAAGCTCATTGTATATCACATGACGGTTATGATTACTGAGTATGTGGTTTCAGAACATTTTGACATCAATGTTGATTAAGCATGTCATTTATTAGCATTTTCATGAGCATGCATGACACATGTCCATTGTTGAAAATCTAGCACGCGCAACATGATTTCGAAATAGAGTTTTCTTCATAAATATTTTATTGACCGCTCCTAGAGCAGCGAGGCATGTGATGCATGCTTATGTAATATGTTTTGGCATCTCAGGTTATACTTCCTGGGTGATTGCAAAGGTAGATAGGGGATGAACCTTTGGTGATCACGTGAGGATGGACCATTCAACTGTGCCCTTGCGATGTTATGATTACTAGCGCTGCCGGGTAGGATACTTCTTGGGTGATCATAGGGGGGCAATTAGGGAATGGACATCTAGTGGTCAAAAGAGGATGGTCCACTCGCCAGTGTCGATCTCGTATTGACAATTTGATTATTGATTATTGATATTAATATTGTATAGAGCTCTACCGGTGCATAATAGATTAATATTGTATAGAGCTCTACCGGTGCATAATAGGTGGGTCAAGGGCCCAATGAAATGAAAGATTTGAAAAGAAATTATTTCGAATTGACTTCGAAGAATATTTGAATATGATACATCTTTGGCAAGGCATGATGACATATACCATTATTACTCATACTCATGACATACGTGAATTTTGCTTATTAAGCATTAGCTTATGTAGTTAGTGCATTGTACGTGAACCTGTAACTTCATAGAGGTCATGGCTGGTTGTGGAGCTTTTACAGGATTCCAGAGTTTGATGTACACGGATGACGACCTATAGGGTTATTTTGTGGACTTCAACTGTATTATATTTTGGGGATCATGTATTGTATGTGTATCTTTTGGAATGGCCTCTTGATACTTTTATAGTCTCAAAATATATATGTTGGACTATGGTTATATGATCTTTTGTTTTGATATACTATGTGAATGTCATAGGTGATCAGGAGTGAATATACAATGATATACTTATGATGATGCTTATTTCTTTTTAAACAAATAATAATAATAATAATATGTGAAATCCTGTGTCTAGGTCAAGTCATCAATTTCATTCCCACACAGGTTAATGTATTATTACCTATATAAAGGGGGTGTGGTAACTATGTTCCTCCCTCTTCTCCTAGTCAAATCAGGGATCCTAGAAAAAGAAAAATTCCTTGTGGGCCTATGTCCCTTTCTGACCCCAAAGGCTTTTATTCACCTGGGGTCTTGCACTACGTCCATCTTTAGTGAGCTACAGTCATGTCTCAAAATCAATAGTTTGACTATGAAGCTTATACTTTAAGGGTGTCTAGCTTAAAGACGAAAGTTAGCTCCTCGGTGAAGAGGTGTAATACTCTTCATGAAAAGTTGAATAAGGTTAACGTCTAGAGAAACAAGTATAAGAAAATGAGTAAGGGTGCTGAAGATTTTCTGGCGAAGGCTTCCTAAGTGTCTGATGCAAAGAAGATATCTTCATATTTAAATTTGGTGAAGGAAGAGAATACAACATGTATTGCAAGGGTTGAGCGTGATGCTTCGTGTCTTAGAAAAGAGTTATAAACTATTAACTTTGAGCACGAAGCTACCCTTACGGAACTTAATAGTATAAGCAAAAAGATAGCTGTTATTCATGATAGATTGAAAAGTATAGAGATGAAATTAGTTGTTGACCTATGGTTGATTATAATTTTTAAGTTTTGATTATAACAAAAAAGTTAATCTTGTTTAGTAACAATTGAATTTAGGTGTTTATTGATTTTCAAAGCATATAATGAAAAATTGATCAATGGTCCTCAAAAGATCAAAATATGTTATCACAATCGGACTCATGAAAGAGGTCATGATCCAAAGTACACATTCAAGAGCTAAAGAGCCAAACTTTGAAGTGAGATCAAAGACTATATTTCTTAGATAAAGCGTAAAAACTAATACTTTGATATTTAGAAATGAATGTTTAAGCTCAAAATCATTCTATGCATTAAAAACAAAATTTGTGCATTAAAAGTTATTCTAGTATCATGTTTTGATAAAATACATGACTTTTAAAATGATATTTGATCTTGAAAAATATTTTTTATATTGAAAAGTTAGTTAAAAATACTTTTCAAAAGTTATGCTTTTGAAAACCTTTGAATCGGATCAAATGTGGCCAAAACGTAAAAAGATTGAAACTGTCGGGCGATTGATCAGCGGGAAGAGGTGGTCGATCGAATGTTTTCAACGGTCCAAAATTTGAACATTATGACATTTGATTTTTACTATACAAATGGCTATTCGATCATTTGAACAACAAGCGGTCGACCGGACTAGTCATCCGAACTCACATATTTTTTGACGTTTTGAACTTTATAAATACCCCCACTTCTTGCATTCATTACAACATTCTTAGAAAGCATTAAGTGAAAAATGTTTTTTAAGTATGTCTCTTGAGCTTACATCTTATTCATTCCATCAAACAATTACTTTGAAAATCTTTGATTGGTTCAACTTTTGAAAATCATCTTTTCATCAAAAAAATTTCATCTAACACTTAAGCTTCATTTATTGCTATTCAATCGAAGTATTAGTCTATTTCTCTCTTAATAATTAAATTCTTTACATCATTTATGAGAGAAGTTTTTGAATTTTAAAATAATTTATTATCAAATTGTGGGTCATATTGAGATCTCGTAAAGTTCAATATTGCATAAGGATCGGTGTTTCTTGTTTGTAACTCACCAGAAGCATTATAAAGGATTGAATTGCACCATAAGTTAATCAATATAGTAAAAATTCATTGCACGTATCAGAGAGCTTGGTAATTGAGGATATAGATCATCATTTTGGTTAGAACCTCCACAATTATATCGTTCGCACTCTCTCTTCCCTTTTACTTTCCGCTTTCATATTTTTGCATTTCTTTGATTTATCTTTTCATTTCTAATTCGCTTGATTTTGAATCAATTTTTCGAAAAAATGTTTTAAAAATCAATTCAGCTCTTTCTTGGTTAGTTATTCTTGGGCTTTTATTAGTGTCTGGGGAGTTTAGCCTTTCTTGAGCAGTTGCAAATGAGGTGAAGTTAGTTGAGGATGCTATGCAAGACAGAGGAAAACAAAGTGCTTGACATTATCCAAAGCTTTAATCTCGGGTGGAATATGGACTTTTTGGAGGCTCATGAAGATGATGTCGAGGGTGCCATTTCTTCTGAGGTTCGTCTATTGGCCTCTGGGATTTCAGATACTACATCCATTCCTACTAACCTTTCTTAACTTGATTTTTCAGCTATCCTCCCAAGTGGGAATGTGGCTATTAATGAGCCTATTCAAGCTTCAATTCCTGCTTTTTCACAAGCGAGGGTACTTTCATAGGGCGAAACTCAAGTTAACTAGGATGATCCATCTTTGGAGAATCTCTATTCCTTGGTTAATTAGGATAGCTTATTCTTGTCTCATTATTTTAATGATAGCGAAGCCTCATTCCTTGTTAATATAAATTTCTCTTTCTTCGAATTTTTACTTATAAGATGTTATTTTTGTATGTTATGTGAATTTGTTCATTTACCCCTCTTTGAGTTTTCATTGTGTCTCATTTGTCATTTTAGGCATGCTTCATAGATGCATTTATAACGAGTTTATATCGACATTAGAATCTATCGTTCTTGTGGTGATTTCATGTTTTGACAACACTGGTATCCAAATGAAACTTTTATTAAATCATCGTGACAACATTGAGGATACAGATAATATTCCTTGCCTTGCCATGATTATTTCATTCATATGCATTTTGCGCACTGTTCACGAAAATACGTTTGATTAAAAATCACCGCAAGTGTACGGTTTGTTACAAGTAATAAAGTGGACTTTTAGAGTCCGGATTGTCGATCTCACAGAGATTGAGTAGTTCAATGATAATTATCTCGACCTTAACCGAAACTAGATGGGCTTTTGATGTGTTTTATACTAAATGCTCACCGAACTAGATAATAAATCCTACTATGAATGAATTGGCTAAGCTAGATGCGAATTATACTAGAATGCAATATGAAATTCAAATGCAAAATGATTTACTTAATAAGAGAAAAATGCACTAGGATCACGAATCCCCATGCAACAATCCATTTCAATCCTAGTTCTATACTTTGACAACACGATTAAATATTGAAGAATCAGTGTTTCTATTGAATTTAACAATCTCTTTCGAGTAATGTTAAACCTATCCTACCATACGATTCGACTATATTTATATGACGAATATACCATAAAAGAATGCATGAAGTTTTGTAAATATTTAAAGACTCACATAGAGTATAGCGGTATATTTCTATCCCCTATCGGACCCTATGATGATTTATATATTGTCGAATCTATTTTCCTTCTTTTGAATGCATGAAATAAATCACCAAACTCATACAACCATTGCGCATATAATTGTAGAGAAATTAAATTGCATATAAATCATTCAATATATCAAAAACGTGTTTATAATGTCAAAAATATAAAACTAAAGATTAAAATATCATGTTACGTAGTTCATCGATCTCCTAGTACAAGAAAAATTAGCCTAACATGTTAAAACAAGAAAAAACAAAAGAATATTTGAAAAAACGTAATCACCCGAGAAGATATTCGATTAATTCCTTTGAGTGGTTGAAGATACTTCGCGTTGTTCCTTGTGTTCTTGCTTCCAAAATCACCTTTTTTTTTTTATTATTATCTAAAATTGCATAGCCCCCGTTTCTGATTGAGTTTAGGGTTATAAAAGAGTCAAAAAATGAGTTTCCATAGGTGTTTAACTTAAAAAAGGAAACCATGATTTTTCGCGTAAATTACTACCATGCGACCGCATGGTTATAAATCATGCGACCGCATGGTTCATTTAAAATATCCCTGGGACGCTCTGCCTTAGCCATACGACCGCATGGCTGTTTGTACCATGTAGCCGCATGGTACAAATAACTTCCAAGTTGTGCCATTTTGGTCCCTGAACTCCGTTCTTCCTCATTTTAACTTATTTTCTTCATTCTCTTCCTTCTAATACCCTTTGATTTGGTCAATCTCGTACTTACTTCGTTTTCGTTCTTGATTTGGGTTTCGAGTCAACTTTCAAATAATTGCATCTTAGTCCCTGAACTTTGACTTTCTTCCATTTTGGTCATTTCTTGCTCGTTTTCACTCACTTTCGTTATTTCCATCGATATAGTCCTGCAAACACAATTTATATAGAATGAAGCCATAATTCAACATAATTACAATCAATTGTCTATGTTTTGTGACTTAAATAAGTGTGTAAAACGCACTTATCAAACACGCCAAACTTGAACTATTGTTTGTCTTCGAACAAAATGGTGACTTAACTCTAAACAAAACATGGTTTAACAACCTATCGTGTTTCAGAATTAGAATTGAGTAATAACATAGTGAACAATATCAACAGTGCAAAATCAAATCAACCTCAACTTGTCATATTCAACCTGATGTGTGTGTGTATACTCATGCAAACATGCTCAGTTTATGATAGATTCAAATCCCGACCTGCAGTAGTCAAATTTTTCCTTTCTTCGCTCGAGAGATACACATCCTCCAAACTTATTCTTTTATTCACTTATCCCAGGGTGTGTTCTACAGTTGAGATTTAGTTAACTTAAGTCCTCACCCTCTCTCGGTTTGGATTGGTCTCGCGATCACAAGTTTACACTTCAACAAGCAGAAATTCTCCTATTTCTTTGATTGTTTCAACCTTTACGACTAAACTAAGTTACTTGCCTCGCATCAAAGGTGTGATTCTATCAACTAAATGTCATGGGGTAAATTTCTCACTCTATTCTTTTTCTTTGTTTCAACACATTCTCATTTGCTTTCTATATAACCCATGTATCAAGTTTTAGGCCGATGACTCAAATTAGTTGATTTTAGGGCACCAAGTTTGTATTCACCCTTACAGGCTTAAGTGCTCAAGTTATAAATGCTCGAGAAATGTGTTTTGTCTATTTTCTTTTGACTCTTTTTTCTCTTGCTTTCTATATGACCCATGTAGCGAGCTTTAGGCCGATGACTCCCAAATCAGTGGATTTTAGGGCACCAGGTTTTTATTCACTCTTACAGGTTTAATTGCTCGAGTCATAAAGGTTTGAAAAGAGTGTTTTTCTCACATAATTTTATGCCATACCCCCATATTTCTCGACAATTAGTTTCAAAAATCAACCTCTAACTTAAAACTTTCACCTCATCTTCGTCTCATTTGTCTAAACAATCCACACAACATAGTTTTCATGCATGAAATCCTTACTCATCTCAATGTTTTCTTGCAATAACTAATCCATCTCCAAACTACTAAAGCATAGAAATTTCAGGTGTAATCTATCATGCTCAAATCTCCTTTAATTATGAACCCAATCACCAATTTAACATGTCAACATGAGTTTCGTGCACAAGAAATGTCAAGTATTGCATAGATAAGAATTGGCTAATCTAGACATGCACTGTTTCCACTATCCGTAGTTCATCCCTATTCCAATATTCACATCATTGCTGACAAGGCTATTGAACTCACACAAGCACACAAATTGAAATAACTAAGCAAATACTGAACTAAAAATGCCAAAAATATTTTTTTTAAAACACACAAAAGCAGTAACACATAAACACACATAAACAACGAAAATAAAATAGACAAATATCGATGAATAACGAATAAGCAGTGCATAATTCAATACAAGTACCGAATCCTTAAGTTTATTCTACAAATTTGACCACTCTCCCAAACTTATACAAAATATTGCCCTCAATGTGCATAGTCTAAGATTGAATACAGAATTTGAAGGGCAAAGCTTATACAAAACAAAATATGGGAGGTTTATAAATACTCCCCTGATCAATACGGAGGTGGTGGTGAAGACGGTGGAATGAAGCTCGACCTTGCTGTATCATCTGCAGGTGGTGGATGTAGTCTGGCCAGAATCTCCCGAAGTAGAGCGGACTGCCCCCGTACCTTCGTAGCTACAATGTCAATGTGCAGCTGGAGAGTGTCCATTTGACCTGAGTACAAGCTGAGTCGGTCACTTAGTGTCTCGACCACTTCCTTAATGTGAGGTCTCTCTATGTGAGCTCATCGCAAAAGCGTGAGCGGTGTCCATGCGCTCGTTCACTCGCTGCATCTTCGTGTTCATAGCACCAAAGACCTGTTAGAGACTTTGTATATCCCGGCTGGATCCCATCATCGTGGAAAACATCTACCTCAAAAGTTGTGTGTCAACCTCGCCAGGTGGTGGTTGATGTGGTGCTGTAGCCTGAGGCATATCACATCCTCAGCGGCCTCTTGATTAGGGATAGCCTGATGTTGTCATCTCTGTGCCTCACCAATCGCTCTTGGCGCTGTACCTGAGCTTTCTACATAGTAAGCTTGATGAAGGGGCTCGACTTCTTCGAAAGTCCCCGCAGCCCGGCAGATGCCACTAATCAGACTGGGAAAGATCAGAGAGCAACGACGACCTGCCCATGTGCCCATCGTGTGTATTTGATTATAAATGTATGTGGCAAGGTCGATTTTGTTCCCCCGGACCAAGTGAAAGAGAAAACCAGCTGCGGGATCAGTAAAGGTGGTGCAGTGGAAAGTCGGCTCGATGTTGTGGCACATGAATAGCCATAGAAGGGCTATGGAAGGTGTGAGCTCGATCTGGTGCCAAACAAGAATGGGTAATGTCCATGCATTTGCATGCCTAACAAGACCTTAGCGACCTTGGGCCAATGAAAATGCCCTGGGATTGGGACCACATTGTCCCAGGTGAGCTGATAATACTCGTGAATCACCTCTGGGGAGAACATGATCCACTGTCCTCACCCATGTCTGGTGTAGATGCTCAGACCTCGGTGTATTAATATCACTGTTGAAGTTCGCATAGAACTCCCGGGCGAGCCCCTTATATACGGGTTGTAACCTTTCTATCAATTTCTCCAATCGCAGTTATTAATCAAAGTGGCAAGCTCGAGTCTGGAAAATCTAATAGCCGTACTGGTCACTCTAGAATGATAGCCTAATGGCTTATGATATTTGAGTAACGAGCCGAAGTCTCCAAATTTAGAAATCTCCTGAAGCCTATCTCAGACTCCTGTGTACGCTCAGTACCAGAAGTGGAGCCAACCTTGTCTTTCCCTTTTGAAGTATTTTTTGACAGCATCCTGCGAATATAAAATGCAAGCAATAGACCAAGAGTGCAGGTGCTATGATGCAAATAGAAGAGATATATAATGAGAAGCATAAAACCCCCCTCCCCCCAAACTTGCTTCCAAGCGCGTATACAAGTAAAGAGTGCACATGGTGTCAAAAGTGAGGTTACAATGCCATACTCTGTGAGAACATATGAAAAATAAGGGTTATATTCTTAAAATATATCAAGAGATAGCTCAGAAACCCATAAAAAAGTGAAGTGATGCATTTCTCAAATTTTCACCCATGGTCGACCAAGGTCTTTCATCGCCGGTCACCGTGAAGAAAAGTCAAATTTTTCCCGAGCATTGTTCGAACATATGAAAGTAGGCAAACTATTCTAGCACATATCCAAAATGCAAGTAATTTGGATGTCATATGGGTCGAGAAACCTAGGGACAAAGTAGGCGACGTGAGTGATGCAAACTTAGGTACGACGTAACATGAAGTGACATTACCAAGCCACAGGTAATAAAATGTGCAACAAAATATATGTATGAACACATAAGGTATAGCATGTGATGTATAACCCATTTTGAACTTAAGTTGTCAAATTTCCAAAAATGGTACATGTTCGACTAGGCATGTTCACCCTCATTTGCAAATTTAGTATGAAACATTTGCAACCAAAAACTCTAAAGTAATTAATATTGGGAATTCTATTTTTCCAAAGCTCATATGGAGTTTTGGTGTTATTTCGACTTACCAAAACTCTATTCATGATATAACGAGCGGTGTTAACGACTTCGGCCCAAAATATTTGGGTAAATTATTTTCATTTAGCATAGTCCTAGCCATTTCTTGCAATGTTCGATTATTTCTTTCTACTACACCATTTTGTTGAGGAGTTCTAAGAGCCGAAAAATTATGTTCATATCCATTTTCTTTACAAAATTCATCAAAAGCAATATTATCAAATTCTCCACCATGATCACTTCTAATGGTTGTAATAGAGTATCCTTTTTCATTTTGAACTTTTTTGGAAAAATATTTGAATATCTTTAAAACTTCATTTTCAAGTTTAAAAACAAAACCCAAGTAAAATTTTGAAAAGTCATCAACAATGACAAAAGCATAGTGCATACCACTTAAACTTGCGATTTTAGAAGGTCTAAAGAGATCCACGTGGAGAAGTTGTAAAGGTTTTGTGCTTGAAGAGAATTGCTTAGTTTTGAAAGAACTTTTTGTTTGTTTTCCAAATTGACAAGCATCACAAATTTTGTCCTTTTCAAATTTCACATTTGGTAGACCTTTAACAAAGCAATTTTTTGAGATTTTTGAAATTAGGTCCATACTAACATAGCCTAGTCTTCTATGTCATAACCAAGTGTCATCTTTAAAGCTTGACAGACATTTTAATTCCTTTTCAAATTCAATGTTAATGACATAAAGATCTTTACATCGGCTTCCTATGATCAATACCTCTTTCGATGTAGCATCCTTCATAAGGCATTTTGAAGAATCATATTTGATATGATAATCTTTATCACATAATTGACTAATACTTAGCAAATTATGTTTTAGATTATCTACTAATAAAACATTATCAATAGAGGAGATGAATGATTACCAATATTTCCAATGCCCATGATCTTTCCTTTGGCATTTTCTCCAAAAGTGACATGACCCCCATCTTTCCTTTTGAAGTTTGATAATAATGTTTTGTCTCCGGTCATGTGCTTTGTGCAACCACTATCCAAGAACCAATTGCTCTTAATCTTTGAAGATACCTACAAGAATTGATTCAAATTTTTTGATCTTGGTACCCATTTAACTTTGGGTCTTTGATAGTTAGTGCTAGTGGACCCTTGAACCCACTTATTTCTTTGAAAGTGTAACCTCTTTTTGATTAAGAAATCAAAAGTTACATGTCCAAATTTATTACAAAAGCTACATGTGGTATTAGAACTTTAACAAATATGCTTTCAAGAGATTTTTGTTTTAGAAAAGATTTGTATCCGATTCCACCTTTATCAAAAACACATTTTTGTTTCCCAAGCATTAACTCAAAGTTTTTCTTTCCTCGAGTGAAGTTGTGCACAATTTTGTCAAATCTAGGACATTTTCTTTTAGAAAAGCATTTTCTTTTATTAGAGACCTATGATCATCTTTTCTTTTTCAAAATTCTTTTGAGTTTATATAATCTTTTTGGTCTCATTTTTCAATAAAATGTGTTGCTTTTTAAGAATGGGATGTTTGAGAGCAAGTTTTTCAAAAGCTTCAATAATCTCATCATATGAAGTAGATAATTCATCATAAGAAGGAATGTCATTTGTGTTTACCTTATCCTCAATGGCCATGAAGTACATGTTTGCAACTTCTTCTTGCTCACCATCACTTTTATCCCAAGTGGCTTGTAGAGCTTTCTTCTTGAAGAATTTTCTCTTGTTAGGACACTCAATTCTTTTGTGACCGGGTTTGTCACAATCAAAGCAAACAACCTTCTTGTTCTTGTCCTCACCTTTGTCTTCTTTCTTTTGAAATCGACGGTTGTTGCGAAAGCATCTCCACTTTTTGACAAGGAGAACGAGATCATCAAGTTCCTCATTACTCTTGTTTGAGTTTGAGGTTTCTTCATCATTTGATGACTTTAAAGCAATTTTCCTTCTAGGAGGATCCTTCTTTTCTTCCTCTTTTGCTTTTCTAGATTTTTCCTTTGTTTCGACATGATTTAACTCATAGGTCATCAATGTTCCATAAAGCTCTTCCAAAGGATATGTATTAACATCTTTAGTGTTTTCTATCAACATCCTCAAGGAGTCTCAATCTTCGGAGAGAGACCTAAGCACTTTGCTTACAAGTTCACCATTAGTAAATTTGTGATCAAAGCCTTTAAGGCCATTAACAATGTCGGTGAAACGAGTAACCATGCTAGCAATAGATTCATCTTGTTTCATAAAGAAATTTTCAATGTTTTTGAACGAAAGATTTATCTTAGTTTCTTTTACTTTGTTAGTACCCATGTACTCGACTTCTAATGCATGCCGAATTTCATATGCAGAATCACATACACTAATACGATTAAATTCATTTATACTTAATGCACAATAAAGAAGATTTTTGGCTTTACCGTTTAAAGACAATTTTCTTTTATCATCTTCATCAAATTCTTCTTTAGGTTTTGAAATAGTTTTATCCGATTTTCCATCAGCTTTAATAGTTTTAGTGAGCTTATGAGGACATGACTCAATCACCTCCCAAACATTATAATCAAATGATTGGATATAAATAGTCATTCTAGTTTTCCAATAATTATAATTCGTACCATCAAAGAGAGGATGATGATTTGTGGAAAAACCCTCAAGACTTTGAGAAATGTGGTTAGCCATTACTCAAGATTGTAAAATCTTTTTTATAAGGAGCACCTTGCTCTGATACCAATTGATAACCCAAGATTAACTAACTAAGAGGGGGGTGAATTAGTTTTTGAAACTTTTTCGACACTTAGTCTCAAAACTACCCAAAACACAAGTAACAAATGCTAAGTGTAATACAACAAGTAAATATGCAATTTGTTAACTTAGTTCAAGTATAGATATTACACAAAATAAATAACAAGGTCTAAAGGCAATAATGTAAAGATAACCACCAATTTAAAGGGGTTCGAACACAATATGATCTATGTCTCCGTTACCAAGCTCTCCGTCACAAGTAAGGCCAAATTCACTAAAGTGGTAACTTACAACAAGGAGTACCAAATCCTTAGGTGACTTACAACAAGGAGTACCTACCCTTAAGTGACTTACAACAAGGTGCACTTAACCTTAAGTGACTTACAACAAGGTGCACTTAACCTTAGGTAACTTGCAACAAGGAGTACCTAATCCTTAACAACAATCGAGTTTTGACAAGGCTCTCGAAACCGTCACAAAGTAAATGATAATTTTACAGTAGAAAGAACTCTCTTAACAATTGATATAATCAAGTCAAGTATTTAGAGAGTTAGGATAACATTTCAATGATAGCAAATAATAAAGCTCAAGTGTTTATGAAGTAAACTTTGATAGATGATGGATAATGAAATAGTTTGTACTTTTGTATCAAAGTTTTCAACCAATCAATCTCTCTTAACAAATAATACAAGTTAAGTATTTAGAGAGATTAACACTTCAATATAAGTGTTCGCAAAGAAAATCTTTTTCAAGAATAGAAAATAGATGAGATTAAAGTTTTCTTACAAGAGAATTTTCTTCATGAAATAGATGAAAACAAGTTTTGGATCAATCAAGAAATTCTTTGTAATAGATGAAATAGAAGATCAAAACAAGTAAATACAATGCCTTTCAATAAATAAGCTCTCTTAAAATCTCTTGTAGGTTGGTAGAATTGAATGCCAAAAGAGTGTTATAGATGAAAGAATGAGGTTCAGGGAGTTTCGATTGAGCTCTTTCGGTCGACCAGAACTCGTAGCCGTTACAAGATTTTAAACATTTGAATTTTCGGCTGACCAAAGGAAGCGTTTCGATCGAGCATGTTTCAGTCGACCGGTACACATTTCGGTCGACCGAAATGTGCTGAAATTGATTTTTCCTTTTTACATCAAAATGTTGATTTTTGCAAAATCAATTTAATGCAAGTGATGAGATATGAAAAATATAAGTTGAACTTTATGCACTTGCTAAACATTGATAAGTTATACATTTACATATATAATGACGTTCGATAAATAACTCTATCTTCAATGTTCTTGTTCTCTTCGAGCCTCATTTTGACTTGTATATTGATTTGCGATTATGTTAAGTTCAAATTTGATCGTCACATGCCATTCACTATTGTCTTGAATGCCCGTTTAACCTTCATTTTGAGTATGAAAAATACTTTCTATAGCTTTGAAGGCTTAATTACTCAATTCAATTTGTTAGTAAACAAAGATGATTTGTTTGTTATAATAAAAACAATAAGGTCATAATAAACCATAGATATGTCATGCTTCAGCTTTGCAATCTTTTCTGGTGGAAAGAACTTAGTACAAAACCTTTGAGCTAGATCATTCCATGTGGTGATACTGGCAATTGGCTGAGAATCTAGCCATTCAAGTGTTTTGTCCCTCAACGTGTGTAGAAATAGCCTCAAACGGATGGCATCATCTAAGATACCTTGATATCTGAAGTGTTGGCACATCTCCAAGAATCTAGAGATGTGTGTATATGGGTTCTCCTCAGTTCTCCCATCAAATTTATGCCCATTTTGAAACAGGTGTATCGTGTTGGTCTTTAGTTGGAAATTTGGTTGCCCAAATGATGGATACACGATGCTGGATTGACTCTGAATGATTTGGGGGATCATGAAATCTCCTACAAGTATGTTTCCTTCGTCCATTGCTTCCTCTTTGTTAGCCGGAACTACTGGATTTTGTCGTTCATTAGCCATTTGTTGTTGTTGTGCTATTCTAGCTTCTCTTTGCACTTGATGAAAAGTACGCTTAATTTCTGGATCAGCTGGAATCAAGTCTCCTCCAGTTGATCTTAGCATGTAAATATGAAAATGGCCAAAATTGCACAAAAATAGGTGAAGGCAACTAAAAACCAAATTCAGTGACTCGACTAATCAAATAGAAATAAAAACAAAAATGAATAAAGTTCGAATTAGTGTCAAAATAACTATAATTAAACTAAACTCAATCCTCGACAACGACACCAAAAACTTGTTCACGAAAATACGTTCGATTAAAAACTACCGCAAGTGTACGGTTCGTTACAAGTAATAAAATGGACTTTTAGATTTCGAATTGTCGATCTCACAAAGATTGAGTAGTTCAATGATAATTATCTCGACTACTATGAATGAATTGGCTAAGCTAGATGCGAATTATACTAAAATACAATATGAAATTCAAATGCAAATTGATTTACTTAATAAGAGAAAAACGCATTAGGATCATGAATTCTCATGCAAGAATCCATTTCAATCTTAGTCTATACTTTGACAACACGAATAAATATTGAAAAATCAATGTTTCCATTGAATTTAACAATCTCTTTCGAGTAATGTTAAACATATCCTATCATACGATCCGACTATAATTCTATGACGAATACACCATAAAAGAATGCATGAAATTTTGTAAATACTTAAAGATTCACATAGAGCATAATGGTATATTTCTATCCCCTATCAAAACCTATGATGATTTATATACTGTCAAATCTATTTCTCTTCTTTCGAATACATGAAATAACTCATACAACCATTACATATATAATTGTAAAGAAATTAAATTGCATATAAATCATTCAATATATCAAAAACATGTTTATAATGTCAAAAATATAAAACTAAAGATTAAAATATCATGTTACGTGGTTCATCGATATCCTAGTACAAGAAAAATTAGTCTAACATGCTAAAGAAAGAAAAACAAAAGAATATTTGAAGAAACGTCATCACCCGAGAAGATATTCGATTAATTCCTTGGAGTGGTTGATGATTCTTCGCGTTATTCCTTGTGTTCTTGCTTCCAAAATCACCTTTATTTTCTCCAAAATTGCGTAGCCCCCATTTCTAATCGAGTTTAGGGTTATAAAGGAATAAAAAATTGAGTTTCCATAGGTGTTTAACTTTAAAAAGGAAACCAGGATTTTTCGCGTAAATTACTACCATGCGGCCGCACGGTTCATCTAAAATATCCCTGGGACGCTTTGTCTTAGCCATGCGGTCGCTTTGTCTTAGCCATGCGACCGCATGGCTAAGACAAAGCGTCCCAGGGATATTCGCATGGTACAAAATAACTCTCAAGTTGTGCCGTTTTGGTCCCTGAACTCCGTTCTTCCTCATTTTGATTTCTTTTCTTCATTCTCTTCCTTCTAGCACCCTTTGATTTCGTCAATCTCGTACTTATTTCATTTTCGATCTTGATTTGGATTTTGAGTCAACTTTCTAATGATTGCATCTTGTCCCTGAACTTTGACTTTCTTCCAGTCATTTCTTTCTTGTTTTCACTCACTTTCGTTATTTTCATCGATATAGTCTTGTAAACACAATTTATATAGAATTAAGCCATATTTCAATATAATTACAATCAATTGTCCATGTTTTATGATTTAAATAAGTGCTTAAAATGCACTTATCACGAACTATTACAATTATGTCATGACTTTTAAAGATAATTGGACAAGGCCTCACCTTTTTTTGATGATAATTTCCTTATGGGTGGAAATCAGTCTCCATATTTTCTTGACGGAATAGATCTCACATTTAGTCAAATTCCTTTGATGGAGTTAAACTCGCTTTAGCCCATCCTACCACAGGATAGTCATTTCCTGGTGGGACTAGCCTAGCCTTTTATAATCAATCTTTCTTTCTATGACCTTATTTTGTGTGCATGATTATTATTTTTTTGTTTACTTTCTTCGCTCATGCTTCCGTTACTACTCTCTAAGTTATCTTTATTTGTGGAAAAGTTTTTCACCCCTCTTTTCACATCATCGTATACTCGATTTCCTAAATTTAAGCATGCACTTCTTCATCATTTTCCATCTTTATTATCAAGATAATTTGTTCCTTAGGAACCAAATTTATTATTCTACGACATCATATGCGATGTTCCGCTTAAGTGTTGGGCTTTGACTCTGCATTGGACCAATTTCAGATAGAATATTAATGAAGTTTATTTTCAAAAGATACCTAAGGCCATCATTTTTTCTTTTAGCTCGTGCCACGTCAGAAGACGTATGATTCACTGCATTATTACTAGATACAATGAAAGTATAGTTTTTAGGATTACCTTAGATTCAAAAATCTTTATGTATGCGCTTTCCAGACATCAGTTGCATTTTTCATAACTATTCCCGTATACAATATTTTGATTATGATATTAATCTCTCTCAAAAGAAGTTGGGAGTTCATAGCATTGACCAATACATGAGATGATCTTGTGTGCCTTACCGAATGTGTAGACCTTTGGCCTCCTGGTGCAGTAGCCACATTTTTCTATTTGTTCCACTTTTTGGCAATTTTCAGCACTTCATAGCATTCATCTGTATCATGAATGCTAGTATTCGTTGATATCTTGCGATAAGGTGCAGTGAAAGCCACATCTTGTCCTTGGACTCGTTTGAGCTATGACATTGTGATATGGATCCAGATGCGATTGTTGTTTCTTATCCTCTAGTCTCTTCAACAAGATTTTGATCCATCGCTCTCTGAGTTTGCATCCTCCTTTGATTCTCCAAAAAGTCATCTACTGGGATCTCATTAAATATAAAGTCTATTAATTGGAGAAAGGAGAATGGATAACTTTTATGAGCCTATTTCCAGAGGGAAGTCCCGATCATAGACTATTCTACAGATCATTCTTTGCTTCCTCACCCGACGTAAGCTCACTAGCAAACATCTCATCTTTAAATTGTGTAAAATACCTTCTAAGGGATTCTCCTTTCCCTTGCTTGATGCTACTTAACTTTATAACTGCTTGTATTATTTCGGGATTTGTTTGTTGGTGAGAAAGCTAGTCACTGGTTAAATTTGCTAGAAACTAATACATCACATTCTTCATGGTGGATTGGCCTTTTGGGCCTCTGGCCTCTTGTGCAATTGAATATTATAAGACCTGCTATAGTTCTTCATCCTCTGATTTTTTCACTGGTTACACCTTAAAATCTTGAAAGTTTCCTAGTTCACTACTTTGTTTATTGAGGATCTACTATTCTGCGATTTTTCGACTTTCTTGCAGGAGTAATACGATAAGCTTGTGACGTCTGCAGATTGTTAGTGCCTTTGGGAAAAAAATTTGCATCAAACACTAGTTTTCTCCAATTTTCCTTTCTTTGTCAATTAGTCTTTCGATTCATACTTTGCACTTAGATATATGTTTTCGCTGCCAGCGTCTTTAGCTTTTCTGCCATTTCATGGACTGCCTCTAAAGCATACACTTCTTTTCCCTTAGGATGGGCATCGGAACGGGAAAATATCGGCTTGAGACCCTGCTAAAATTTTCTCCTACTTCCTCTTTGGATTTACTTCACATTTAACATATCATTGCTAGATTCTTCTATTCCAACTTTTAGCGTTTTAGCACATTTCATACCTGTTTCTATTACATTCGTTTTTCTAGATCCTTAAGGCTTCTAAACTTCAAGGGATGGATACTTTGTTCAGTCTTTCTGTAAGATTTATTGATTCAAAGGAAATACCATATTCAAAGTTATCGGATTCATTTCCCACTTACCGGATTTATGTTTGGAACTTACCGGTTCCAAATGCACTTACTGGTATTTGGTTAATACACTTACCGGATCCAGAAGACACTTACCGTATATAACTTAAGGTAACTAATATACGGTATTTGGCTATAATAATCCGGTAAGTACAGTAAACCTTAGGAAACGAGAGAGATGAAGTTGGGGGAGAAGAGAGACAATGCTCCAGCCTTTTTCATTCATATAAATAGACTTACAAAGTATTAAAAAATACAAATAAGATCTCCCAACCATACCTACTACAAGACATTACAAAGTTGATGGATTTTACACCATATTACTACTACTACTACTACTACTACCAACTTGCATTTTAAAATCAGGAAATGATAATTACCAAAAGATACAAAATATCAATAGCAAAAATATCATGCTATATTCAACATTCCTCCTTGATATTTTTGCTGGAAACACCAAGAAGATTTCTTAGTGTTTCAAACTTTGCCTTAGCTAAAGATTTGGTTAATATATCTGCAAGTTGATCATCAGATTTATAATGCACCAACTTTATTTCACTTTGTTCCTGAGCTTCCCTGATTGAATGATATCTGATTTTGATGCACTTGGTTCTACCATGGTAGACCGAATTTTTCACCATGGCAAATGTGGACTGATTATCACAATAAATAACTGTGGCCTCATCTTGCTTGAATTTTGATCTTCTAACACCTTCCTTAGCCAAATTACTTGATTTGTTACTTCTGAAGCAGCTATGTACTCAGTTTCAGCTGTTGATTGGGCTACCATTTTTTGTTTCATTGAATTCCAGCATATGATGCTTGATCCAATATAAAATATGTAACCAGAAGTGCTTTTCATGTCCTCAAAGCTCTAGTGCTTTTCATGTCCTCAAAGCTCCCAGCCCAATCACTACCAGTGTAGCTTGTTAACTTGCACAATTCTAACTTTCTAAGTCAGATTCCCATTTCATCAGTTCCTTTAATATACCTCAAAACTCTTTTGGCCGCTTGAAAATGCAATTCACTAGGCTCCTGTCTGAATCTTGATAGAAGATTTGCAGCATGAGTTATATCAGGTCTAGTTGCTGCTAAATACAATAGACCAATCAAACTTCTGTAATTCTTTGTATCAATCTTCTTTGCACTATCTTCCTTCAACAATTTTCATCCTGAACTAATGGTGTATTCACCGCCTTACAGTTTTCCATGTTGAACCTCCTTAACACATCATTTGCAAATTTTCTTTGACTGATGAAGATACTTCGCTAATTCTGATAAATCTCCATTCCTAGAAAATAATGCATCTCTCCCAAATCAGTCATTTCAAATGCCTTCTTTAATTCATCCATCACTTTTCTGATTTCTTTATTGTTGCTACCAATGATCAAGAGATCATCAACATAGAGTGATATGATGACCATTTCTTCTTCCACTTGTTTCACATACAAGGTTTGTTCATTCAAACTCTTTGTAAAACCAAGATAACCAAGATGGTTATCAATTCGAGTGTACCAGGCTCTTGGAGCCTGCTTTAAACCATATAGGGCTTTCTCTAAAAGATACACTTTATCCTGATTTGCATTCATTAGAAAGCCTTCAGGTTGCTCTATAAAAATCTCTTCATTCAAGTATCCATTAAGAAAGGCTGATTTGACATCAAGTTGATAAATTTTCCAACCACTTTGAGCTGCAATTGCCATCAGCAATCTGATAGTTTCATACCTTGCAACAGGAGCAAATGTATCAGTGAAATCAATACCAAACTGCTAAGCATATCCCTTTACTACCAACCTTGCTTTCAACTTGTTAACTGATCCATCAGGATTCAATTTTGTTCTATACACCCACTTAACTCCAATCACCTGTTTATTCTGAGGTCTATCAGTCAATTCCCAGGTGTTATTCTTTTCTATCATCTTGATTTCTTCCCCCATTGCAGCTATCCAGTCAGATGATTTCGATGCTTCTTCAAAGCTTGCAGGTTCAACTATAGTTGTATTGCAACTTGCATAGATGTCTGCAAGTGGTCTCATCTTCACTTCGCCATTGTCTGTGTCTGGATCATCATCTGATTCCAACTCATCTCCAATGATTTCTCCTTCTTTGTTTTCTCTGTTTTGAGAAATCAATTCACTTGTTTTTTATTCCTCAATTGAACTTGCCTCCCAATTCCACATAGTTTCCTCATTTACTTTGAGGTCCTTGCTGGAGATTATAATTTTTGACTTAGGATTAAACACCCTATATCCTTTTGCATTGCTGCAATAACCAAATAATATTCCAACCTCAGCCTTCTCACTTAGCTTATCTCTTTTTGCATCAGGAATGTGAGTGTAACAAACATTCCCAAATACTTTTAAATGTGAGATATCTGGTTTCACATCATACCAAGCCTCAAAAGGTGTCTTCTTCTCAATTGATATTGTAGGCAACCGGTTGAGAAGATAAACAGCAATGTTAATTGCTTCAGCCCAGAACTCCTTAGGTACTTTTTTCTCAATCAACATGCACCTAGCCATTTCCATCACAATCATATTCTTCCTTTCACTTACTCCATTTTGTTGAGGAGAATAAGGAATAGTTAATTGATGTTTGATACCCTCAACATTGCAGAAACTATCAAATTTTTCATAGTTGTACTCAGATCCATTATCACTTCTTATTGTCTTTATACTGCATCCACTTTCATTCTCTACCATGTGTTTGACTTTTTGAAACACACCTGCAACCTCTGATTTTGCCTTCAGAAAGTATACCCAGCACATCCTTGTCAAGTCATCAATGAAGAGAATGAAGTATCTGTTACCATTCAGTGTGGTATTTTTCATTGGACCACAAACATCTAAGTACACCAACTCAAGCTTTTTGACTACCCTGTTTGATTAATTCTTTGGAAAAGGCAACCTCGTTTGTATTCCAAATTGACGTACATTGCATACACAGACATCGTCTATAACTTTAGGCAAGTTTTCAATTAGATTAAGATCATGCATTTGCCTAAGTGAAGTGTGGCCAGAATAACCAAATCTTCTATGTCATAAAGAGGTTTCATTAACTTCAGCTAAACATGCTTGAGAATTTACTTTTTTCCAATCTATAGGAAAACTTCTATTCATCATTTTACCTGTCATTAACTCCTTTCCAGATTCATCTAATATAGTGCAAGCTTTCTCTTTAAACATCAAGTTATGATTTTTCTTTAAAAATTGTCCTACACTAATTAGATTTTGATCTATTTTAAGCACATATAAAACATCAGGAATATGTTTAATACCTGTAGAAGTTTGTACAGCAATTACTCGAATGCCTTTTAGTTCAACAAAATCACCATTTCCAACTTTAACTCTGGATCTGTAAGCTTCATTCAGTTCCATGAAAATGTTGGAGTCTGATGTCATATGGTGAGTACAACCACTGTCCAATAGTCAAGTATCAACATTGCTACAAGCCTTGATAGCAAAGAACAAATGTTCCTCAGTCATTTCATTCTGATTTTATGCCATTTTTCCTGTTGCTTAATCTGTTTCCCTTTGTTTTTGCAAACATTCTCCATATGGCCAAATTGTTTGCAACCTCTGCATTGAACATCAGGTTTATACCAACACCATTTAGGTGAATGCCCCTTCCTTTTACAATGAGGACAAGGTGCAAATTTGTCCTCTTTATTTGCTGACCTGCTACTGTCTTCAGCCTTCTTTGGAAAAAGTTTCTTCGAACCAAAGCTTGCTGAAGCTTTGTATTTTCCTTTAACAAACAAAGCTTCTCCTGTTTGGTCCTCATTCCACATCAGCCTTCTTTGTTCAGTTGCTTGCAATGCATTAACCAATTCAGCCAAGGTTATGGGTGACAGATCTCTAGAATCCTCCAATGAAGATATCTTTGCTTCGAATTTTGCAGGTAGACTTATCAGAACCTTCTCCATCACTCTTTTGTTAGGTAAATCGTCTTCCAGCAGTCTGATTTGATATACTATCTTCATCATCCTATCTGAAAAATCTTTCACAACCTCTGTGTCCTTTATCTTTAAGTTCTCAAACTTCCTTCTAAGATTAAGTACTTGCATCTGCCTAGTCCATTCATTACCTTGATATTCTTCTTTCAAAACATCCTAGGCCTCTTTTGCATTATCACAAGTCATGATTTTTGTGAAAATATCATCAGACACGACCAACTGTATACAAGAGAGTGCTTTGAACTTCTTTGCTACATCTTCACTATGCTGCTTTATCGGAGCTATTGTTGGATTAGCTCTTAATGGTGGAGGCTTAGCCCCATTTTCAGTAGTCTCCCACAAATCATAAGCTTTGAGGTAGGCTTTCATCTTTGCAGCCCAAAAGTTGTAATTTTCCCCTGTGAGGTTTGATGGCAATGGTGCTGAAAATCCATTCGAAGTCATTTCTTTCTTGTCAACCAGAATACCCCTTTTTTGATAGTCCTTTATCTGTTCCTGCTCTTAATTTTCTCCTCTTTCAGTCCCTTCTCAAAGATCATTATTGATACCATGTAAGATTTATTGATTCAAAGGGAATATCGGATTCAAAGTTACCAGATTCATTTCCCACTTACCGGATTTATGTTTAGAACTTACCGGTTTCAAATGCACTTATCGGTATTTGGTTAATACACTTACCGGATCCAGAAAACACTTACCGTATATAAGTTAAGGTAACTAAAATACGGTATTTGGCTATAATAATCCGGTAAGTACAGTAAACCTTAGGAAACGAGAAAGATGAAGTTGGGGGAGAAGAGAGACAATGCTCCAGCCTTTTTCATTCATATAAATAGACTTACAAAGTATTAAAAAATACAAATAAGATCTTCCAACCATACCTACTACAAGACATTACAAAGTTGATAGATTTTACACCATAATACTACTACTAACTTGCACCTTAAAATCAAGAAATGATAATTACCAAAAGATACAAATTATCAACAGCAAAAAGGTCATGCTACATCAACACTTTCCACACACAGCCCTAATTTATTGATGATATAAATCATATCAATAAATCATACTCACCTAATTACAGTTATCACTTTTTAAACTTAGTAGCTTGGATGCTCAAATAGGATCAAGAAGTAAAATAACTATTCGAGATATAGATATTTGAATTGCATGTCCCTTTCTTCAAATAAAGAGGTACCTATAGATTTTCCTCAAAATTCTGGGTAACTTGGTCATTTCAGAGGAATGACAAATGGCGACTTTTTATTGGCTTATTGATAATTGATTTTGTTTACAAGTGTCATGCTTTACGAGCGTGTTAAAAGTCTATAGCTAGTTTGGACGAAAGAAAGGCTCACATCTTACTATGCAAATTCTTCATGTTTTCTTTCCTTTAGCATATGGTTACTACTTCGCGGGAAATACGAAAGGTTTGCAAAACGATGTTTGGGATTAATAGGGAGCATATATTCACAAGATTGAAACCATGACTCTTGGATGAGACATGAATGTTCACATTTGGTTGGAGTTGGAAATTCACTTGTCCAAAGGAGGATATGTGATACTGGACACGTGCGATCATGAAATCCCACAACTGGTTGAGCGTTTGGAATTTGATTGTCCATTATCTATTCTTCTTGTTCTTTCTTTCTTTCTTACTTCTCTATGTGCTTTCTTCATTATTTGCAGGTTCTTTCAATCTTATGATCTAACAGTAAAAGCTTAAGATCTTTCAAATTTTACATATATTATCATGCAAACACCTGAAAACATTAAAGAATACAAGAAAAAGGGAATATGATGATATTAGTGTAACCAAAAGAGAAAATGAACTTGATCTATTTACGAATAAATGACTAGAGATTATAAGTCCAATTCCCGGAAAACGGCATAAAAAACTTGTTCGGTGAAATTTCGCAAGTATACGAGGTCTTTAACAAGTAATAGTTTAGGTAAGTTGAGAGTATCATCCCCACCAAAAAAGGTTTTAACTATATCAACTCACAATCAAATACGAATGTTACCAAACTGATTTTTTTAAATGTATGTTTTAATGTTAACTACAAATAATTATTCTAATTTCTACCTAAATGCAGTTGGAGAAAGATTTGAAAAAGATTTATGTAAGGAAAAATGTGTTAGCATCCATCAATTAATCTCTCATTCCAATTCTTGACTTGTATCTTTTAGTTTAATTTTTGTATAGATTGATATTCAATAATTCTATTTTATTCAGCAATTTCTCTCGAACAAAGTTAAACCTATCTTTAAACACAATTTAAAATATCCCTATTCCAAATTCAAATATTTAGATAATTCACAAGATTACCTATTAAGATTACATAAAGCATAAACAAATTTCATAATGTCTACTGAACCTTAAGTTGATTATTACAATATGCTAAATCTATTCCTAACATTTCGAGAGCAAAATAAGTCACTTATTATCGAAATGGTGATGAAGCATTCAAATATTTTATATAAATGTTATAACACTCATTTAACACAAATCTTACATAAAAGAAATAGTCTTTTAATTAAAAACGGTAAATCAATGGTTTACATCATCATGCAAATACTTTATGAGTTTAGCCTAACATGCTAAAAATGCAATTACAATGAAAATTTTGATTATCATTCACTCAAAAAGTATTATTGCAAAGAGATGAAAAATAATCACGTTACCTCTCTTGAATTCTTTCAATCGTGTCTTCAAGTGATTTCGAATTTTCCCCTTGCTTTGGATCTTCAATTTCAAGCTTTAAATCATTAATTTTTTAATGTTTAATGCCTTCAAACTCTCCTAACCTTGTTCTTCACATTATTGAATCAAGGATGTCGAATTTAGCATCCCAAATTAGCTTAAAACTTTGGCCAAATTGCTTTGCAAAATATGGGTGAAGCTAAAAAGGAATGAAAATATTATACCGAATTTGACCATGTGATCACATGGTACAGCCAAATTATGTTCTCCAAATCCATGTTTGATGTAGGAATTAGATCAACATTTTACAATAATAAAATGCCTTTGTTAACCATTAGTCAATTCATGTAACTCAACTTATATCTCTAAATGTGATGCGAGTATACAATGCTTTTATTGGTCCATATTAAGTACTTGTGTTCAAGAGCAAATCCAGTGTTCGAGTTCAGTTAGGGCGAATTGCGAACGTTGAACGCTTATTGTCAACGGTCAACGTCCGTGATAGCGGTGTTGTTTATTAATATTTAGCCCATGTTTGGTACACATTTTCATTTTCATTTCGATTATGCTGAACGTACACGATTTCTTGACATTGTGCCAGACATTAATTTGAATTTTCAGTGAATAGTAGGCGAGAAACAAACACATGACAGGTTAACCCATTACACCCGGCCCAATTAACCACATGTCGACTTAACCCATTACACCCTATTTAGATCCGTTTCTCTCTCATTTCCACCCACTTCACGGCGCGATCGAAAATGCCCAGATTTATCCATCTTCAATGGAATTGAAATTCAACCCAAAAATATGAGGAACGTTTTGTCGTCATTTTCATGAAACTGAAATTCAACCCATCCACCATGAATTGAGGTTCAACCCATAATAATGCAACTGTAGATTCACCCATCTACTGTAGAAATTAATAAAAAAAAAAACAACGAAGATCCAAGTTTTATTTTGTACCCTAATCGTCGGCCTTTTCTCCAGAACTTGCATTTCAGATTTCTCCATGAAGGATACGGGCTCTGACTATTCCAAGTGATGACTGAGAAAGGTAAATGCTCTGATGCTTTACATTTTAGACGGTTGATAAGTGCGTTTTACGCACTTATTTAGGTCACAAAACATGGACAATTGATTGTAATTATGTTGAAATATGGCTTAATTCTATATAAATTGTATTTTTAGGACTATGTCGATGAAAATAACGATAAGCGAGTAAAAATGAGCGAAAAATGACCAAAATGGAAGAAAGCTAAAGTCCAGGGACTAAGATGCAATTATTTGAAAGTCTACTCGAAACCCAAATCAAGAACGAAAATGAACTAAGTATGAGATTGACGAAATCAAAGATTGTTAGAGGAAAGAAATGAAGAAAAGAAGTCAAAATGAGGAAGAACGGAGTTCGGGGACCAAAACGACACAACTTGGAAGTTGATTGAACCATGCGGCCGCATGGTGCAATCAGCCATGCAGTCGCATGGCTTCTCCCGAGAGCTGGTTGAGCCAAATTGAATGAACCATGCGGTCGCATAGTATATTTTCGCGAGAAAAATTCTGGTTTCCGTTTTTAACTTAAACCCTTATGAAAACCAATTTTAGACGGCTTTTTAACACTAGACTCGACGAGAAAAAGTGGGCTACGCACTTTTAGAGATTATTTTGACATTGGAGAGCAAGAACAAAAGGAATAACGCGAAGATTCATCAAGCACTTCAAGGAATTAATTGAATATCTACTCAGGTGATGACGTTTCTTCATTTATTTTTTTTGTTTTTCATACTTCAGCATGTTAGGCTAGTTTTTCTTGTACTAGGAGATCGATGAACCTTGTAACATGATATTTTAATCTTTAGTTTTATAATTTTGACATTAAAAACACGTTTTTGGATTTTTGAACGATTTATACGTATTTATTCCATATAATTATTGTGCGCGCGTTAATTATATGAATGTGGTGATCTATTTTATGCATTCGAAAGAAGAAAAATAGATTCGACGTAGTATAAATTGTCATAGGGTCCGATAGGAGATAGAAATATACCGCTACACTCTATGTGAATCTTTAAGTGTTCATAAAAACTAATGCGTTCTTTTATGTTTGTATTCGTCATAGAAATATGTCGGATCGCATGATAGAATATGTTTAACATTACTCGAAAGAGATTGTTAAATTCTATAGGAACATTGATTCTTCATTATTTAATCATGTTGTCAATTTGTAAAACTAGGATTTAAATGGATTGTTGCATGGGGATTCGTGATCCTAGTGCGTTTTTCTCTTATTAACTTAATCAATTTGCATTCATCTTTCATATTGCAATCTAGTATAATTTGCATTTAGTTTAGCCAAATCATCCATAGTAGTTTTCATAATTTAGTTTGGTTAGAATTTAGTACAAAACTCATCAAAAACTCATCTAATTTCGGTTAAGGTCGAGATAATTAGCATTAAACTACTCAATCTCTGTGGGATCGACAATCGAAACTCTAAAAGTCCATTTTATTACTTGTAATGAACCGTACACTTGCGGTGGTTTTAAATCGAACGGTATTTTCGTGAACAACGGCCCATCAAGATTAATTGCATGGATTCCCCGCATTCTGTAAATGTTTGATCCCTTCATTCTTAAGATGTTCGACCCCTTCTGTAATCAAGATTTATTGTATGCTTAAAAATATTTTGAGTATGCTTGAAAACGTTTCCAGAACTGGATTTTCCGTAATAATTGAATTGATTGACCCTTCTGTAAATGCTCATATTGACTGGGAAAGGGTAATAAGAAATGCTCTGAAATTAATCAGGTTGATTCCTTGATGAGAAACTAATGATGTGGTAATCTAAAATTACTCATTGAAAAAGGCAGGTTGATGTTTTACTCATTGTTGCCCATTCCGATTTTTCACACGAAAAGAAATAGTGATTGTGTTGGAAGATCATGTCGTAGTTGAATCAGCTAATGACAATGTTGTCGACAATGTGACAAAAGTAGTAGAAGATGTCACACGTGGAGATGGTACAATTGAGCCGCAGCCAGGAATGAAGTTCAAGGATAAAAAAGAACTGTTTGACTTTTACAAAAGATATGCATATGACATTGGGTTTCCAGTGAGGAAAAGGACTCGAAAAAGGGAGATGATGGAGTAGTGAATTACATGACATTGACATGTAGTCGTGAGGGAAAAAGAAGTTATAGTACAAATTCTACTTTGAAGCCACAACCAACGATTCAGACAGGTTGTGGAGCAAGGATCACTGCAGCTTCAGACATCTATGGAACATGGAGAATCTACACTGTCCATCTCGAGCATAATCATAAAACAAGTCCATCGAAGTCAATGTTGTATAGATGCAACCGGGAGTTGAGTGCATAGGTGAAACACGGAAGCTTGAAGTGAAGGATGTGGCGGGAATTTCGTTGCACAAAAGTTACAACTCCGCAATTGTTGAAGCAGGGGATATGAGAACATGACCTTTGTGGAAAAAGATTGTCGAAACTACGTTGAAAATATGAGACGACTAAGGCTAGGAGAAGGGGATGGTGCAGCAATACAAGCATACTTCACACAAATGCAATCAAAGTGTCGGGGTTTTTCTTTTGTATGGATTTGGATGAAGAATCGCGGTTGAAGAACATTTTTTGGGCAAACAATAGGTGCCGACAAGCGTACAAGGAGTTTGGGGATGTGGTGACATTCGATACTACGTACCTCACAAATAAATACGACACGCCGTTTGGCCCTTTCGTTGGAGTCAATCATCGTGGGCAATCGACGCTGTTTGGATGTGGGTTGCGCTCGAACGAGGATATAGAAACCTTTGTGTGGTTATTCCAGACGTGGCTGCAGTGCATGCACGGTCGAGCTCCCAATAGAATTATAACCGATCAAGGTAGGGCAATGCAGAATGCAATTCAAATTGTGTTCCCGAACACTAGGCATATATGGTGTTTATAGCACATATTGAAGAAGCTGCCGGAAAAATTTGGATACCATACTGAAAAGTGCTCAATTTTTTCCTCTATCCACGAATTAGTGTATGACTCCCAGTCTATAGAAGAATTTGAACAAGGATGGATGGTCATGACAGATACCTATAATTTACATAACAATGACTGGTTGTTGGGCTTGTATGGGAACAGAGGTCATTGGGTCCCATGCTATTTGAATATAACTTTTTGGGCTGGCATGTCAACGACACAACGTAGTGAAAGTATGAATGCGTTCTTCGACGGATATGTGCATTCAAAGACATCGTTGAAGCTGTTCATTGAACAATACGAACGAGCTTGATGAAACAAGATCGAGAAAGAATTTCAAGCAGATTTCAAGCTGTCCGCACAAATGGTGCCTTGTGTGACGAAATATGTGATGGAAAAACAATTTTAGTCCATTTATACCATTTCTATGTTCAGGGAATTTCAAGAAGAGATAATGGGCAAAGTTTAATGTGATATTATTTGTAAAATGGATGACTTTATGGGGATGAGGTACGAGGTGATAGAGGATGTCATTTTGGAAGAACGATTGCATCGAAAAAAGTATTCGGTCTCATTTCGTATGGATGAGTGCCACATTATTTGCGATTGTCACTTGCTTGAGTTTCGTGAAATTTTGTGCAAAGACTCCATTTCAGCCTTGCTGCATAACGGCGTCACCTTATTGTCGGAGAGGTACATATTGCGGAGATGGAGACGTGATGTGAGAAGAGCACACACCAGGGTCGTAGTGAGATATGCTAGTCTGGTTCGTACTCCTGGACAATTAAGTACGATAATCTTGTTGAAGGGTTTGCTATATTAGCGGACATTGTCGCAAACGATGAAGATCAAACTCGTCAGCTACTAGCTTGGATTCGAGTGCAATCTAAGGAGATGCCGATTACAAATTCGATTACTGGAAGCAATCTCATGTCACATCAAACTTTGTATGTGGGATCGCAGACTATAGCGTCGAATGACACAGGAAGTGGGAGTATACAGGACCCTGTGTGCCAAAAGGAAGGGAGTGCCAAAGAAACTTCGCAAAAAAAGCCCATTGGAGTCGTGCTCGAGGAAAACAAAGGTACAATTCCATTTCATTATCTCGTTGTGCATATATTAAATTCTATAACACAGATGAAGTAATTATTTTTATTTTGTTTTCATAATAATCTTTGTAGGCAACATCGACGTCCATCAAAGGTAAGAGACCGAGATGCAGGAAAACTAATCTCGGAAATGATGCGAATGTACTCCCCTACAATGCAAGATCGGTGGAAGAGAAGTCACAAGTGAATTATTACAGTGTGTGATTTTCATTATATTTTCGCTTTTTCAGAATGTCGATTATGTAACATTGTCGCACTGGAATTTTTTAATCTTACTAGCATTTGGGTATTGTCATTATCAACTTTGTTCGCTATTGATTTATGTTATGGCATATTGATTTATGTTAACATGAGTTTGGGTATTGATTTATGATGTTGGCTTTTAATTTCCCTTTTTTTTTAATCTTACTAGTGTTTTAAGGAATATGGAATGGTTTTTGATTGTTGGATTTAAATTTGAATTGGTTTTCATGGAATTTGTGTTGGATTAAATATTGGATTGGATTTGTAGAAATTGTGATGGAATTAATTTTGGATTATGTATGAAGGAATATGGATTGGTTTATGATTGTTGGATTTAAATTTGAATTACATTTGAAGGAATTTAGGCTGAATTGAATATGGTAGGATTTAATTTTAGATTGGTTTTCAAAAATTTAGGCTCATTCTATGTCAATGTAAATATTGCATGCATATTTATTTGGTCTGGCTCATTACCAAGCAGATTTGGCTTCTGCTCCAGGAGAATGCAATCTCCAATGTCATTTTTATGGTCAGTCATAGTCTCATGGTCAGTTGCTTTGTATTATTTAGCAGTCATGTTGCAAATTTTTATCATGTTTCCAGTATTCAAATGAGGTAAATGAAGATGAGGTCTGCTCAATGATGCCTGTCAAATGGGGCTATGTATTGATTTCAAATGGGGCTATGTCTACCTTTAGCAATGTTATAAAAGATGCAACATGGCTAATTTGGAGCCCAGAATATTCAGCCTAAGCCACGGCTGGATATGGAGTACAAACAGAACACAATTTAATTAGAATTTAGCCATTCAACTCCAATGAAACATCAAGAACGATAGGGTCTCTATTGTTATTTTACAAAAATTACACATAATTCTTCAAAACAACATAACATTCAATACACATCACTACACGTTACTGGCCGATTACAAAAAGATGGGAGTTTGCTAACTCCAACAAAAAGCCTTCGTGTCATACATTGTCGCGAATTGTTCACTCAGCTTTTTCGGCGTCCATCGCGTATTTTTCATCACACATTTTTCCTTCCGCATAGTGATGTTGACGGATATCTCAACATCTTTTGTTTCAGTTATCTTAGCAAATCTGGTGAACATGCATGAGAGATTCTAACAAGGCCTCTTATCCTTGCACTCACTCGTACATGGAACATCATCGGGCTTCTCTTCATCTACCCACTTAAAGTGACCACAATCTTTGGTGCAGCAAAAAATCAATCGTCCATTGTTTTTTGTTCTAATCTCGACCTCCATACACTTCTCAATGCCCTCGCCACATTTTGGACATCGTTTCTTGGTTGGATAGTCCGACAAGAAGTATCTCGTCTTCCTACGGCTATGACAAATGCCCTTATTCCGTCCAACCATAGCACCTACACAATGCAAAGAACATTGAATGGAGCTTCACATGACATCGAACAAATGAATCACACACACATCTATTTCATGTTCAGTAGCACATTTTACAACTGCAAAGCAAGATTGGGTAGCATCAAAGCTACTTAAAATGCATTTACTTGAAAACAATCTCTAACCTCTAGTACTTTGTTATTCAGGTTAAAAGCGGAGAATTAACAACACTCTGTTATTCAGAATTTGGTCTATATTTCCTCTCGGTCTGCAAAACTATTTCTCTAAATCACTTGGGTTGGAAAATGATAGAACTTAGTAAGTGGTTAAAAAAATTACTGTGAAATCAAATTAACCACTAAGAATTGTGATTCTCACAACTTCGCCATCGTCCTAGGGGCTTGTTTGAGCCACATTCTCATTCTTATTCTCATTTTTCTACTCATTTTCAACCACATATTCTTCAATAAAATAATATTTTTCATCACATCAATAACTTTTCCTTATTTTTCAACCACATATTCCCTATCACATCAACAGTAAAAATGCATTTTTACTCCAAAAATGTGCACCAAACGCACTCCACATAAGTAGATGCTAGTGTTTTACTTGGTTTTGACAAAAAGTGGATGACATATGCTTCTTCATTCTTTAGATAAACATAACAATGTACGAACGACATACAGATGAAAATGAAATTTTTCTACTGCCTCTTAGAAAATTACTCATTAATTCACAGAGCTTACCGCTTTGACGAGTTATATCATCGTCGGTCGACATCAGGGAGGAAAACACTGATTGCGCCTGAAATAAAAAAAAATCTAACACGACAGGGACGAAGCTCTGAAGAACGTCGTTCACCCGTGGTTACAAACCGATGAAGGTGGAGTCGTCCATGTCGATTGTGGTTACTATGTCGTTGGGTAGTAGAATCAACTCGGTGGAATCAGAGGAGGCAATTTGAGGCGATTTTAGGGTTTCGAATGGGTTTGCTCTGGCCAACGGGTTGGAATTGGGGAAATAATGACCCTTTTTTTGTTTTAAGCGTTTTCTTGTTTTTTGCCTTATTTTTCCAATATTTTCCACGTCACAGTGTCAAGTATCGTGTCAAAGGCAGTGTGCGTAAAGCAGAATTGTTTTCATTTTAATTCTTCTACTTATTTTCAACCACACATTATTCAATAAAATAATATTTCACATCACATTAATAACTTTTTCTTTTTTTTTCCAATCACATATTCACCATCACATAAAAAAACATGCATTCTTTCCAAAATAATGTGCATCAAACAGGCCCTTAATTAAATAATATTCAAAAAATCGTACGGACTAGAACTAGAAGAACCTGATATACCATTAGAACTAGAATTAGGTACCAACTTTCATTTCGGATGAAAAAATCGTTCTACAATCTGCAAAATGTCATAATTTATTTTTCAATCTAACATGCAATATATATTAACAAAATGACAATATTTAGTTTACAATTAAAGTTAATTAAACAAGTATTATTATATTAATAAAGTTGAAATTATTTATGTGTTTATACAATTTTATGTGCTCGTGTGATCCCACTTTTTTACAATCGATTTTGTGAACGAAAAGTGGAACCTTCTATTAATTAAATAAGTTTTATCGAAAGATTCCTTATGACACTAAGGTGAATTTTTCAACAAATTCATTCACCATTAATTGACCAAACCTTCAAATCGATTCTTTAGAGAAAAAATAATCAAAGAGGAACAAATCACCGGTTAAAATGTTAGTATTTACATTAAAATCAGTAAAATGAACATATATTATTATTATTTTCATTAAATGTTAGAAATCAATGTTTGTCATGATGGTAAAATTAACAATATGTTTTAGAAAATGTCACAGGTTCAGATTTCCATTTTGCACTTGTTTTGGTAAAAATTGTTGAAATACAAAAATTATAAAACAAATTGCTCTATTGGAGAGTTTCAAACCCGGAACCTCCAAGTCAATAGTGGAAGCACCAACCAACTGAGTTACAAATGATGTTTATAAATAAAATGAATTATCAGATATATAATATAAATATTTTACCATTATCAACAAAAAAAAATATTTTCTCCCGCTGGATCCAGCACGTGCGGTTGCGGGATCATGTCAGGTAATGGATCCGCCCCTGCTTGTGTTATATTATTTATTTTAATGTAAGAAAAGAACACCCAAATGGATTACTGAATAAATAATTTCCTATTGTTTATTTTTAATTGGTTGATGCATGACCTATTTGGTACTAAACGTACCCAACATAATTTTCTTACGAAAGTTACACCAAACTTTCGATTTCTTATCTTGAAGTCACTTTAATGAACTCTTATCTTTCAAAACATATGCAACTTGCACATATCCAATGCAAACCCTACATAAAATAATTTCAGATGTCAAGTCAAAATAAAACTTGCACGTGGCAATTAATATTTGCATTTTAGGGATTTTATTTCCAAAATTGATTTTGATTCAACGTGTTCCAAAAGATTTTAATATTTTTTGTAGATTTGTTAAAATAGGTTTAACTTTAATAGTTGCAATTTGTCCTGTGCGGCTTTTTCTAACTTAACGTGTGAAATTAGTCTACATAGGATTATTGTTCCCACTTACATTTCCATTAACTTTCAAAAAAAATAGTTGAATATGTTGACTAACGAGATAAGAAATTAAAAGTTTGGCTCTTAAGAAAATTAAGCTAAGTGGCCAAAACATTAAAAACATCTCACCCAAAAAAGTAGATCAACAAAATCAAAGTCTTATGTAAGACTTTTTCGTACTAAATAAAAAAAACGAAAGAAGGCATAAGCCTATACTGTAGTTATTTCCAGTACCAAATCGAACTCTAAAGAAAACTGAATGCTAGTTCAAACAGTCTTCTTTATATATACACGAGGAAAATGCCATAGAAGGTGAGAAGAATAAGAAAGAGAAAATAAATAAGTCGATTTTACAAACAGGTGCCACAAAAGTCTCGTAATTACAACGATTGGTTAAGAGACACCCTCAATGTAATAAACGGATAACAATTGTAGCTCGAGATAGTGAATCAAACGAAGTCAAACATAACATCTACACTAAAGTGACAATCAAAAGGTGATGAATAAAGCAATATCGAGTGGAAGCATTAACTTCTTTTGTATCAAATTCGAACGAATAATGTTATCTTACCATTAATGTTAGAACACCAGTTTAAGTGGTTCTATGTTCAATTAAATGAATTAGTGACGTAATATTTAAGTGAATCTAGCAGTTAATAATATGCAATTATCGCGTAAATTGGTGCTCGACATCAATGTGTTGAATAACATTACTCAATTTAAAATGAAAATGACAGAAGAAAATTCCAATCAGTGAGTCTCCACCACTCATCTTGGTCATAGACACTCTTTTGGTCCAGTCACCCTTTCCCCGTCAAATTTGTTTTTTTCATTTTTTTAGACAAATTTAATTTATATATAGCCAAATGATGGGAACCAAAGGCCGTCTCCGTCCTCCATTCTGCAGCATTTTTAAGAGAGTTATCTTATATGTACAAAATTGGTTTACAAAGTTGGTTGACAAAGTAATATTTACACCAATTATTTTAAAAATAGATTTTTAAATTATTGAAAATCAATGGCCTGAATTTTGCCAACGCTTATTTGTCAACCAATTTTGTAAACACAAATTGTACAAATAGCATAATACTTTTTAAGAAGGTCGTCATGCAAGGTAGAATTGAATGAAAATGGACATGACATGACATGGTCGATTTATCGAAAAAAAGGGAAGGAAAAAAAAGTCCGTCCTACCATGGTCGGCACGGACAAAAGTAAGAAATTCATGGCTAAGATGTGCAAAATAAAAGGCTGAAGAAAGTGACTACACTAGCTCTTATTAATGAAACCTTTTTCTCCGACCAACTTTTAAGAAGTGGAACCTTCCTCCGACCATTTTATTTAATTCTAATTTTTACAATTAAATTGGTAGAACTCGCCTATGATTTCCCCCCCAAAAAAAAATAATAAATAAATAAATAAATAAAATCTTAGATATGAATTTAGTTCCTAGTCAATGTCATGAATTGAGAATTCGTTCACATGAATGTAAAAACGAACCTCCTTTGAAAATATTGGCGTTCAAATTTTTTTAATTATTTGCACATTTATTTATTTTTATGAACTGAAAGTATACAAATCTCTTAACAAGATTATAATATTTGTCCAATCCTAAGCATGAGTTGAGATATGATGTCTAAAATTGGTTGTTCGTTCGACACATTTCGATACATTGGCGCATAAATTCTCAAGTAATGAGAATATGTTTATTTATGATTACAAGTGTGAAAAAATGTTATTGTATCTTTGCATTTGCTAATTAAAAAGAGATGATGTGTCGATGACTCGACGCTTTAATATGGATTAAGAATATAGCAAATTCGAAACAAAATATCTAGGTTTCTAATAAATATATGAATTATGTTATTTTGTCCAAATTAAATTACAAAATGGGGGGATACCCAAGTGATGTGGCACTCCCTCATTGAAAGAGGCAGCTAGTGGGCCAACCGAGGCCAATCGCCTTGACCAATGGAGGGACGTCACATCACTTGAGCACCCCTCCTTTTGTAATCCAACCGAGGTCAGCCGCCTTGACCAATGGAGGGACGTCACATCACTTGAGCACCCCTCCTTTTATAATCCAACTTGAGTAGTGTGTTCTAAATATATACGTACATACTGAAGTTTCAAATTAAATTAAACTCATTAACCTAACTCCATAATTATTAATTAAACAAGATGGTGGGGGACACATCTAGAATATAAATTAAAGAAATCGAACGATGTCCCACAAGCAATAATAAGCTGTTAACACGTGTCAAAATCTAACTTCCATTTTATATTTCGAGTTTGGAACTCAGTTAGTCTCTGTGACACTGATCTGAAATACTCTTTGATTGGGATTGAGAATTGTGAGATTCTATTAAATTTTAATAATTAATATAATAAAGTAGAGAAAAAACATTAAATATTCTGATGAAAAATTAACAAGCATATCTAACTAAAATCAAACAATAAAGTCAAGGTTTTAACTATTAATATAATAACGTTAAATAATCCGAATGAAAAAATTACAAGTATATCTAACTAAAATCTAACAATAAAGTCAGGTTCTAACTATTTTAAGTACACAGTTGATACACACAAAATAACGTTAAAATAGTTAGTATAATAACGTTAAATATTCTCATCAATCGTGTGTGAGTGTGTGTTTTCTACGTAATAAAATAGTTTTAAAAAAAAAATACTATATACAACTATTTAACAAGAGGCAATAAAAAAGTAGGATAGATTTCATTAGAGCTTTAAATTTTTTTTTTATTTTTTTTATTTTATTAGTTTTGATTTGAGATTTAATTCAAAATGAAACTCAACCCCAAATCTAGTAGTCTACCCTAATTAATTCTTTGAATCGTGCTATTTGTATAGTCGGTGACTGCAAATAATATTACTTCAATTCTTTGAAATGAAGCTGAAAAGTCGATAGCAATAAATCATTGAATGATTGTCAGGGTGATTTGGATCCATCAACATGATCTTAGTTATCCTTCAATTTAACGATCTTCCATGTGAACCACATTTATCATTTTGAAATATTGGGAGTTCACCATCCTTGTTGCCACACCATATATAATATTAGAATTTACAACATGGCCTACAAATATGATCATATGGCATTAAAATCCATCAACTAATTAATGTTTTCGTGATCTCAACAAATTAGATATGTCAAATCATCGCTTAGATAAATTTTTTATTAGACAAAAAATAATAAGTTTTCTTATATTCATACCCCTATCATCGACCATCTTTTACTGTAGGGAGTTTGTCTTCACCATACTCGAACTTCTCCTCTTGCTTTCAATCGAGCTACTCTTTGCCCTTCTTTTTTGTCTTAGTCGATTTTCATTGAAACTTTTTGGTAGTAATGGTGATCTCATAGTCATTAACTTCGACTCATTGATAAAGTGAGGGCGTCAAGCCTGAATTCGGGTGGCGCATCCCCCACACAAGCATTGTCATGAATTACGCCATCAATTCCATTAACATGGTTGAATAAAACTATAGTTCCTTAATTTGAAACAAAAAAGAAAGTCGATCACTAGTTTAGAACAAAACAAAGTTTGATTCCAAAAATGAAGCAGCGCTATAACTTCGGCGACTAACAATGTTTTTGGCCTATTCCCTTTAGTGGGGCCCATCCACCATTATATATTCAGTATTCCTTCACCTCCCTTAAACCTCTCGTCTTCCACTTGAAAAATTCATCTTCTTTTAACACAATTCTTCAACGCACCATCCCAAAGAATTCAACATAAACACAATCATAATCCATAAATCCAAATTTAGCCTTATATTTGAAGAAGCTTCGCTGAAAGATTGATGAACATGGAAATATTTGAGATGAAAATGATAACTGATTTCGAATGTCTGCAGAGCCCAACTTTAATTTCACGTTTCTTTTCACTTTCAGGCATTTGTCATGTACCTCAAGTTTTCAGTTTTTGGAAATGGGGTGCTGTAATTCTTCTACTTTTTGCAACTCTTAGAAGCCTAATCAAGGGAATCAAGCTTATTTTTATTCATTTCTATTCACTAATCAGGCGTTCTCCACACCCTTCTATTGGCACTGGAGATTTTGAGTTTACTGAAGGCGATGACTGTTTCTCGATTTCTTCAGAAGAAGAAGAGGAGGATAATATTCAAACAACTTCGTTTTCGGATCAACGGAAAATTGATGAGGAATTTTGTGTAAAGGGGCGGCAAAATGGTCGTTTGAGGCACCGTAGGCGGTGGAGCAGCGGCGGTGAACGGTTTGCGTGGTCGGAATTTACTTCCGGCAAAAATGTTGTAAAGCTTTGGGATAGTTTAGGTTCAGGCTTGAATTTTGTTGCAGATAATGATAATAACAACTCTAAAAGCGTAGTTTCTATATGGAATATTGATAATGAAGAGAAAAATGAAAATAATTTTGGCCGGAGTTGGAATATCCAGGCACTGGCGATGGCGTCTCCGGCTATGATTTTGACTACAGAGAGGAACGGAAAGAGGGACGGCATCGTTTTGGGTGCTTATGACACGAGAATGCCACGTGCAACTCCGGCTATATATGCTGAATGGGGCCCAACAACCGCTGCGGCGACTGTCTCCGGCGGTGGAGTTGAAAAGGTTTATATCAGAAACGGCGTTAGTGGTGCGTTAACGGTTGGTGACCTGAGGAAATTGAAGACTCCTATTGAGAAAGTGAAGGAATTTGACGGCGAAACGTTGTGGGACGCAGCAGCCGTCATCATGGAGGACGAGATTGTTCTGGTTGACGAATCTGGCTGAATTGGGTTCGAGTTGTTCTGAGTTTGCGTCCAGGAGACCGGTGGTTCATCGTGTTGACTCTTGAGTTAACTGTTTCAATCTGGAAAGAATGATGCTATCTAGGTTTAACTAAGAAGAAATTATGTGATTCATATTTTTCATTTACTGTAGATTGATATTGTAATATCAATAGCTGTAAATAGTATTACTCATCTGAAAAGAATGAAATCGTCCACACAAAATTGTATAAAAATTAGTGGAAATATACCGTTGTCTTTAAATATTAATAATTGGTTAGTATTATTATTATTATTATAGATAAATTATGAAGTGTTTGATCAAACTTATTTTATTTTGGGCAATTTTTAATATTCTTATTAGCTGGTGATTATAGCTTTCACTTTTTCAACAAGACTTGAAGGTGCAACCACTTTTAAGTATTTACCAATGTTTTAAAAATTGAAACGGACCGGCCGGTTCAACCGGAAACCCAGGAATCGGGCCAAAATTCGGTTCGATTAATACTAAAAACTCACTTACTCAAAAATCAATAAAAAACCCGGTCAAATAACGGCTTTGTCCAAAAATCGGATTACCCGGTAAAATTTTAATATTAGAAACTAATAAACCTCTTAAACCCTTTTGACTTATTTATAAATTAAAATGTCCAAAAGATTGAACTATCCAATAACTAATGACCCACTTATTTATACACTACAATTTCTATGTGTTTGTAGTAAGCATCCGATGTGGGACAAAATAAAACTAAAAATGCTCATTTGGTTTAGTCAAATTATAATTCCCTCTTCCCTTGATTTTTTTATTTACTTATTAATTAGAATAATTATTTTTCTAACTTATTTTAATTAATAAAAAATCACAAACTCTCTAAATATCCCAATTAATAATGTTATACTATTATTTAATAAGGATTTTTATTTGAAAATATGTTTATTTAGCTTTATGTAATTACCCTGTTCGACCCTTTAACCCTTGGCTCTTTCGTTTTTACGGGTCAATGCCCGATCCGAGTTTTAAAACATTGGTATTTACACTGCAATTTTTAATAATTAGAATATATTTTAATTGCATCAAAGGTTCATAATATTTACACATGATCACATTTATGTCTCAATTTTTTGTCATCATATTTATTCTTAAATTAATATATATTGTTGCTGATTATGGATTCTCTTCAATTTTTTTCCTTAAAATAGAATAAAAAGGCTCATTTGCCCTTTGTATTTTTTAATAAGCAGAATAAATAATAATGTAAAAATACAACTAAATATTGGCCCTCATTTTAAACTACATAACAATATTTTTTGTGAAACACTTGATTAAGGACAATATTTGTTGATCAATGAAATATAAAAAATAAGAATAAGATAGAGAAAAAAATAATTAAAGATATAAGTGTTATGATAAATAAATATTAATGGCTTTTAATATAATTAAAATGTGTTGTATTTATAAAAATAAAAAATGTGATGAAAATATAACCATCCTTTAAGTAAAATCATAATTTAACAACCAAAATGTTTGTAGTATCAAATCTTTGAGAGAAATTTGAACAATTAATCTTATGTTTGTTTCTGTTAATACTCGAGTTAATTTGGAATGCTTATTCAAACCTTACTTTGAAACTATCTTTAATACGTTTTGTTTAAGGAAAAAGCACTAAAAAACGCCACTGAAAAAGAAAAATAATTAAAAATAATATAATATACAAGCTTATGTGATTAGACAAATTCACCTACGTGTATATACTGAAAATGAAAAATAATTGGAAAAAGAAAAATACAAATTTATGTGATTAGACAAATTCTCCTAAGTGTGCATAAGAGAGAGAACCAATTTTGTTTACAAACCTTATTTACCCTCAATCTCTCTATGCTCAATACTCATCAACCACTTTTTATTCACACATATTAATAATATTGGTTTGTAATCAATTTGCATATGATTCAAGTTTAATAATAATTGCATTGTGTTATCTACCTAAGTTTATAACAAAGCCCTTTTCAAGTGGTAACTACTTATTAATTAATAATTTCATAACGACAAATGCGATTCAACAATCATTTTTATTACTAAAAATGAGAATAGAGTTATAAAACTAAAAAAAAAATAATATATATATATATATATATATATATATATATATATATATATATATATATATGAGTCAAAATTCAATGGTGCATTTTATTGAGAACTAGGCCCTGTATTTATAGGATTCAAAATAATAGTTACAATCAAAGTGAAATAGACTTTTCTCGACTAGATAAGACTTATCTATGTATTATAATAAGACTACATAATTATCAAAAATTATTTTATAGTTTTACAACACTCTCCCTTTAATAATTATTTGCACAATAATTGACTCATTAAAAATCTTGTTCGATAAAAATTTAGTGAGAAAAAAATTAAACAAATGGGGGGCGAAAAAAGAGTACTGTTAATTGTTTAAATTTTGGAGAATAAAGAAAATTCCAGTATGTTAGGATGAAGTGGGCGAAAGGAAGTTTTTAGGTCTTGAATATGTTCAGGTTCATGTCGAGAAAGTAAGGATAATTAAAGAAAAGTTAAAGATTGCTCAAGATAGACAAAAGAACTACGCAGATAGATATAGAAAAAATCTTGAATTGACAGTTGGCGATAGAGTTTTCTGCGTTTATCGCTATGGAAAGTTTTGAAGCAAGGAAACATGAAACACATCGTGAATCCTGGACAATTCTGTTGGCAAGGATTCACGATGTGTTTCATGTTTCCATGCTTCGAAAATATATTCCAGATTTGTCTCATGTTTTGGGAACACAACTAGTGGAGTTGAACGAAAATCTTACATATGAAGAAAAACCAATTCAAATATTGGATAGAAAGGAATAGGTCTTGTGTAGTAAGACTCTTCCTTTAGTTAAAATCTTATGGAGGAATCATGCTATAGGAGAAGTGACATGGGAAAGTGAAAAGAAGATGTGTTCTCAGTATCCACGACTTTTTCATACTTAATCAATCGAATTTCGAAGACGAAATTCTTTAAAATGGGTGAATTTTGTAACACTTTAATTAATTATATATTAAAAAAAAGTCAAAACCTAAAGCTAAGTAAAAAAATGTCAAGATAAAAAAGGGAAATAGAATTAAAAATGGTTAGCTAATCCATTTTCATACATATATAAAAATCCAATTAGAGAGAGAGAGAGAGAGAGAGAGAGAGAGAGAGAGAGAGAGAGAGAGAGAGAGAGAGAGAGAGAGAGAGAGAAAATAGAGAGAAAAGAAAAGAAAAAATAGGAAAGTTGCCAATCTATTAGAAAATAAGTGATTTCTACTATTAAACTTGAAATCCTCAATTTTGATAGGTAAGTAAAAAGTTACTTATTCAGAGGTTATGTTAAATTTTAGAGTTGTTAGATTATTAGTTTAAATTCAATTATATTGAAATGGAGCTGTTGAATTAAGTATAATAAGTTGTGAAATTAAGTTAAAGGGAAGAAGAATAGCTTTAAGTGATGAAAGGAATTGAAAAAATTGCTTTAGTGTAAAAAATTAAGATTTAGTATTGTCTATTTAATTATTGAAGTTACTTAAAATGGTTAATTGTTAATATAATCATTATATCATATTTCGGGTGACGATATGGGTATCTGGAGCTTTGCATACACAATTAAGTGAGTGGAAAAACTTAAATATTTTTAATAGTTGATAAATTAATTATATTATTATATTATGTACAATTATTTGTTCGATTACATGATTATTCTAGAAAAAATCTTTCACTATGATACAAGTGGAATTTCAAAGATCGTATGTGGTACATTCGTGAATTGGATTGTGTGACATATGTGATATTGAGATTGACTAGAAAAGTACCCACGTTTATATACTTCTTCTAGTTCACTGAGGGGCTTTGGTCGTGTTTTATACTACGCAGAGGGGCCTTGATCGTATACATATAGTACACTGAGGGACCTTGGTTGTGTTCTAGAATTGATTATGAGAGGTTTTTTTAGACCCGCTTCCGTTCACTGAGGGGTTTCAGACCCGTGTTGGGAGTGCTTAGCCCGAGGGCCAACCTACGCGCGTATGACAGAGTTATAGATTTCAGTCAGAGGGTACATTTTTGGTGGACTTTCGCGTACAGTTGATGATTATATTATAATGATGAGATGAGATTTTTCAACATTATAGGGATGTCTTACATCTTGACTATTATTGCATGATGTTATACTGTGAACTATTAAAGGATGTAAACACGATTTTCGATAAAAATGTATAAATGAAAAGTATAATTATTTTCGAACCGTTCCACTCACTGAGTTATCAACTCATATATTTTTCACGATTATCGGGTAGCAATTGAGTTTCTAGGCATCTTTTGGAGTTGAGCCTTTGATTTTGGAATCAGAGCCACACAACAGGATTTGCTAGTATAACTCATTCTATAGAGTATGTAGTCAGTGTTTTGGGATACATATTCATTTTTGAATGTGACTTAGTAGATAGCTATGAGGCTCACTATATATTTTGCATCCATATGTACCTTTCATGTTATTTTTGTAGTAAATGTTAAGAATTTGGCTTATCTTTATTATGTGGTGTTGGGGTTTGTACATAGTGGTTTACAGGTCGGTAAGTCCTATTTACATGATAATAATGTCGAAATTCTATTAAAAATAATTTATAAAAAGTTGCATATTGTAGTAGCCTTGAGATGGATCCGACTTTTATTTGGTCTCTATCATCGGCGCACATTACGTTCCACGTCCAGTATCGTTACATAGAGTGGGACGTGTCACTTACCTCAAATGCTTTCAATACTTTTCACCGTGCATCTTTCACCCCTTCTAGCCTATTGGCTTACAATGCCTTCTAAAATCCTTATTGTACAAGAACATCTTGGACGGTACTCCATCAACAAACCGTTCAAGATGTGTTAGGAAAAATTCCCACAAACCGTAGGCAAATGCAACAAAATGGAAAACAAGAAAACGAGCTCGGAAAGATAAAACACCATAACTAAATGTGGTTCGATAAATCGTTGATGGTCACTGGAGAAGAATAATCAATTAACTCAGAAAGCCTAACGGTACAATATTTTTCTCACTTTCTTAACTTCTTCATACAAAAAATTAGAATGTTCAACATACAATGCAAACACGTGCGTAAGTTTTCTTCAAAAAAGATTTCATTTTCCTCTCGCTCTAACACAACACACTCCCTGCTGCATGCATGCCTCTCTCACAAACATTTACACCTTTGGGTACGAGCTCTTATAATTTATCGTGCATCATTGACATATATACACAAAAATCATGCCAAGTTACCTGATTGCAGTGTCTGAGTCCCTTCCTAATTAAATTCATTTTTTTCTTAATTGCATTAGGATTTTTATTTATTTTATTTAACTCTATATCATTGCATGCTAAATCCCTTTTCAACCTAAATTAATTTTTGAATTAGGATTACAATTAAATTGCTATTTTTACCCCCAATTGAATTTACTAATTTGAATCAATCCTAACAATAAAGATTGCCCTTGTTGCGGCAACAAATCCATGTGTTGATGCATCTATGTTATCTCTGCATCACTTCATCCATTGTAGCATCAAAAGGATTTCAACCGTGCTATAATGTAGCAAAAATGTGAAACAATGATGAACATGAGATCATATATTCATTGATTGTTAACGATTCACACGATCTTGGTAAATTAATGTCGTAGAGCTGGGCTGAAATGATGATTTCTAAGGACTTGGTTTGAAATGATCATTAAGAAACATTGTAATCATGATAGTTTTCTTCAATTTGATCCAAATTGGCATTGGAATGAATCCACTTTTTGTTCATCGCGTGTTCGTCTTCAGTCCTTGCGCTTCTGCAATTAACAACTAAAAATAACCTTATAACCCATATTGAACATTGTCTTCTTGGGGTACTATTTTAAATAAAATAAATTGAGGGGTTTAATTAGTATGAATACCATGTTTAAGCATCTTCTAGCATTGAAATGTCAGATTTTTAATAAATATGGTTGATCTACGAGAAGTAATTTCACATAGAAATTAATATAGTAATTTGGTATTCTAATATTCCTCTCGTTTTAAGCTATATATCTATTGTGGTTGAACTAGTAAGACAATCAACAAAAGCAATATCACAACCCCTCCACTGTGTAGAATTTAAAATGGCAGTAATAATAATACTTGGTTCCAATAACTCACACACACATATGGCTAGAAAATTTAACAATTTAACACAAGAATTTGTTGACGAGGAAACCTATAAAAGGAAAAATCGCGGGACCTAGTCCAGTAAAAGCCTTCTACTATGAAAATAATGGGATACACAGTTTTCTTCTCCAAAACACAATCTAGAAGCTATCAATACATCAAGAACACATATAATTTTTTGATAACAACAAAAACATCATAAGATAGATACACATAATAATAAGGAGAAATCTCATTAAACAAGTGTGCAAAGCCCAGGGAAATGGAGAGGAATCTGGACGATCAAAGTCGGTCAAAATGTAGCTCTCTTCACCAGGAACAACATACTGAAATTTCAGTTTAATCGGACCAAGAATGAGCCTCCGATCATTGGCTAGAAGAACCGGAATCCATCAGTCTCTCTCTCACTCGTTTCTGTCTTAGAAAAAGAAGCTGCAGTCTCCTTTTTCTCACTCTCTGTATCTATATTGATTTGCCTTTAAATTGGGCCTTTTTTTCAATTGGTTTTTAGGCCTAAGTGGCAAAAGGCCCACTTACCATATGGAATGGGTTTCTTCATGTGGAGAGAATACCCAACAAATCTCCCCCTCCCGACTATGTGAGGGACTCCATCAAGCCCATTTTCCTTTTACATACTTGTAATTTCTCCATAGGCAATGACTTTGTCATCATATTTGAACCATTCTCATCAGTATGGATTTTATCAAGTTGTAACTTCTTCATCTCTAGAGCACTTCGAATCCAATGATACCCCACTTCAATATGTTTGGATCTTGAGTGGAATATTGGGTTCTTACTGAGATGGACATCACTCTGACTGTCATAATAGAGTATATACTTCTCTTGCTCTAGTCCAGTTTTTGTAAAAACTTCTTCATCCATAGCAAATCTTTGCTAGCTTCAGTGATGGCTATGTACTCAGCCTCTGTGGTGGATAGAGCAACACATTTCTGTAGTCTTGACTGCCATGAAACTGCTCTTCCTGAAAAAGTGATCAAATATCCAGAAGTAGACTTTCTAAGTCCACATCACCAGCCATATCTGCATCTGTCAACCCAACAAGATCGGGTTTGCTAATGCCAAAAGATAAACATATCTTAGAAGTCCCTCTAAGATACCTGAAAATCCACTTCACTACTGCTCAATGTTCTTTTCCAGGATTTGTAAGGAATCTACTGACAACTCCAACAGAATGAGCAATATCTGGCTTTGTGCATACCATAGCATAATCGAGCTACCTACAGTTGATGCATAAGACACATTCTTCATTTCTTCCTTTTCTTTCTCACTTGAAGGACTTTGTTTTGAAGTTAGTTTCAAATGACTTGCAAGTGGAGAGCTTACTGGTGTTGCTTTATCAATATTGAACCTGTGTAATACCTTCTCGATATAGCCTTTCTGTGCTAGCCATAATTTCCCACTCTTCCTGTCACGAGAGATCTTCATACCAATAATTTGATTTGCAGGTCCCAAGTCCTTCATCTCAAAGGACTTGCTCAACTCTTTTTTCAGCTTTTTAATTTTTCCAGTATCATGACTAGCAATCAACATGACATCCACATATAACAAGAGAATAATAAATTCCCTATCAAAGAATTTTTTTTTATGAGCATACAATGATCAGAAGTTGTTCTGGTTGAGACCATACAAGCTTTTCTTCAACCGACATACGAGATTTTCTTTACCTTTAGCTGTAAATCCTTCTTGTTGCTCTATGTATATTTCTTCTTCAAGATCACCATGAAGGAAAACGGTTTTCACGTCAAGTGTTCAATCTCCAGATTCATACAGGCTGCCAGACCTAACACAGCTCGGATTGAAGATATTTTAATTACAAGTGAGAAGATTTCTTCAAAATTAATACCTTTCTTCTGACCAAACCCCTTCACAACCAACCTTGCCTTATACCATGGCTAAAACTGTGCAGTTCAATTTTTACTCTAAGCACTCATTTGTTCTCCAGTGCTCTTTTACGTTTAGGCAACTCTACTAGGTCATAAGTGTTGTTCTTATGCAAAGATTTCATCTCTTCTTGCATAGCTTTTAACCACTCCTTTTTTCTAATCATGTAGCAGAACCTCCTGATAACTTTCTGGCTCTCCCCCATCAGAAAGTAACACATACTCATTGCTAGAATATCTCTTAGAAGGCTGACGTTTTCTAGTAGATCTTCTCGACCTTTCTTCAGCTGACAGCTCGAGAAGAACATTCTCTTGATTTTGATCTAGTTCTGCATGACCCTGTGTAGAGGCTTTATTATGTCTGTCTTCTATAATGTCATGTTATTCTTGTACATTTTCTCTATGATCATCATGTACCACAGGGTCTGGCACATGTGGAACTGAACTGATTTGTTCTTCATTGACTGTATTTGACTTCTTAGTCCGATCCAAATCTTCAATGGTTTCATCTTCAAAGAAGACAACATCTCTGCTCCTGATAATCTTCTTATTCACTGGATCCCACAACCTATACCCAAATTCTTCATGTGCATAACCCAAGAAGATACACTACTTTGCTTTGCTATTAAGTTTGGACCTTTCATCTTTAGGAATATGAACAGATACTCGACAGCCAAAAACTCTTAAGTTATCAAGAGATATATCTTTCTCTATCCAAAAACTCGCTGAAACATCACCATTCAAAGGAACTGATGGAGAAAGATTAATCAAGTCAACTGCTATCCTCATTGCCTGAGCTCAAAAGTGCTTAGGCAATTTTGCATGAGAAAGCATACATCTAATTTTCTCACAAATGGTCATGTTCATTCTCTCTACTACCCAATTTTGTTGTGGGGTCTTTGGAACAGTTTTTTCAAGCCCGATGTCATATCTTCTGCAGTATTCTTCAAATGGCCCTCTGTATTCACCACCATTATTAGCTCTGACACATTTTAACTGTCTTCCAGTTTCTCTTTCAACTTTCAAATGAAAGTCCTTAAATACTTTCAGCACCTGATCTTTAGATTTCAAAGGATATGCAAACACTTTTCTAGAGTGATCATCAATAAATGTAACATAATATAATGCACCACCTAGAGATTTACTTAGCATTGTGCAAATATCAGTGTAAACTAAATCAAGAATATGTGTCTTTCTAGATGTTGGGAATCTACGAAATGTAACTCTACTTACTTTCCAACTAAACAATGAGTACAAGGGATAAGAGATGTACCTTTCACATTGTGCAGTATCTTCTTTCTGGCAAGAATTTGAAGTTCATTTTCACTCATATGACCAAATCGCTTATGTCATAGCCTAGTAGATGCTTCACTGTCCACAATTTTCACATCTTCACGAATTAGTTTTGCTTATGTTCTGTAGAGACCATTAGTTTTCTTCCCTCTGGCTAAAACAAGAGAACCCTTAGTCAGTTTCCAACTACCATCTCCAAGGTGATTATGATAGCCTTCTTCATCAAACTTTCCAACAGAAATCAAACTACATCGCATATTAGGAACATGTTTGACACCCCTGAGAAGTAACTTGCTACCATTGCTAGTTTCTAATTGTACATCCCCTATGCCAACAGTTTTAGCTTTAGCTTCATTTCCTATCCTAATCCAACCAAAATCACCACTAGTCTAGGATGAAAAGAAATACCCTACATGGAGTAATATGAACAGACGCTGCTGTATAAACTATCCATGTAGTATCCTTGCATGAAAGACTAGCAAATGCTTCATCATAAGCAATAAACACCTCTGCATCAAATGCAACTGCCGTAGTCTCTTTTTGTTCTTTATGTTCTTCACCTTTCCATTTTGACTGTTCCCTTTTCCATTTTCTGCACTCCTTTTTAAGATGCCCTAACTTGTCATAATGATAACATTTTATCCATTTTCTTGACTTCGATCTTCCTCTAGACTTGTCACGACTGTCATCACCATGAGGTTTTTTACTTTGATTTCTCCCTCTTTTTTCTATAATAAGTGCTTCCGAATTAGAAGAACCACCCTATTCTTTTCTTCTGGCTTCTTCATTGAGCATACTGTCTTTTGCCATGTTGACAATGATCACACCAATTGGAGCTGAATTACTTAGAAAGACAACTAAAGTTTCACAATCTGGTAAGAAACTAAACAGAAGTAAAGCCTTCACTTCATCATCTAATGTAAGCTTCATGGTAGACAACTCATTCAGTAATTCTTGAAAGTTGCTCAAGTGCTCTGCAACACTGTTACCATCCCTGTAATTTAAATTTACAAGCCTTCTTATGACAAATGCCTTGTTCCGTGTAGTCCTTCTTTCATAAAGACCTTCTAATTTCTGTCAAAGGCTATATGCATCTACTTCTTTTGCTATATAATGGAAGACACTCTGATTGACCCACTGCCTAATATGTCCAACAACCTTTCTGCTCAACTTCTTCTAATCCTCATCAGTCTTAGAATCGGATTTTTTACTATTCCATTCAATGGATTCAAACAAATCTTTGCAATACAAGATATCCTCCATCATAGTCTTCCAAATAGAATAATTGGAGGATGTAAATTTAACCATGCCACTAGTCGAATCATCAATTTTAATTCTCACAGAAAATACAGAGACTCAACCACAGCTCTAATACCATTTGTTGGGGTTGAACCAGTAAGACAATCAGCAGAAGCAATATCACAACCCCTCCACTGTGCATAATTTAAAATGGCAGTAATAATAATACTTGGTTCCAACTCACACACACATATGGCAAGAAAATTTAACAATTGAACACAAGAATTTGTTGACGGGAAATCTATAAAAGGAAAAACTACGGGACCTAGTCTAGTAAAAGCATTCCACTATGAAAAATAATAGGATACACAGTTTTCTTCTCCAGAACACACTCTAGAGACTATACATCAAGAACATATATAGTTCTTGGATAACAACAACATCATAAGATAGATACACACAATAATAAGGAGAAATCTCATTAAAAGTGTGCAAAGCCCAGAGAAATGGAGAGGAATTTGGACGATCAGTTCAAGTCAAAATGTAGCCCTCTTCGCTGGGAACAATATACTAAAATTTCAGTTTAATCGGACCAAGAATGAGCCTCCGATCATTGGCAAGAAAAAGAAGCTGCAATCCCCTTTTCTCACTCTTTGTATCTATATTGATTTGCCTTTGAATTGGGCCTTTTGTTTTCAATTGGTTTTTGGGCCTAAGTGGCAAAAGGCCCACTTACCATATAGAATGGGCTCCCTCATGTGGAGGGAATACCCAACAATATCCAACCGGGTAATAAAAGATAAAAGATAAAATCCAAGGTATTCTATTAGTGGGTTTGGAGTATCCAACCGTTCTAATTGACGTACTTCAAAGAGGACAATGAGCACAATTACAAGAAGCCAACAAAGTTCCTGATGAGACATACGGTGACACATAGAATGGTAAGGACCCGACCAACGTTTTTAATTCTTTTGGTATGGACGATTAATTCTCAAATTCATACTTTCGAGTACTTAAGTGTATAATATTGTATTTTGTTTTGGTTGCATTACTAATCAATGACTTGAGAGAGAGAGAGAGAGAGAGAGAGAGAGAGAGAGAGAGAGAGAGAGAGAACCCTAAAGTGGTTGGGGTACTACATTCTGTGGAAATCTAAGTACTTGTCCCAGTTGCACTAGCATCCCTCTCATATCTAGTTCCATTTAACAGTTTGTCGTGAACAAAAAATAGACCTCATCCAATCCCTGCTTCAAAACAAACTGAGCAAGCTCAGCTCAGTGTGAATGTGTGAGCACGAAAAGCTGCTCATTTACCTGCACAAAAACCATAACTTCTCTCTTTGCATATCCTCATTTGTCAGTTTTGTTCGGATTCCTTTTCTCTTTCAGTGAGAGTGCCGTGTCACAGCAGATAACACTTGCACTCTCACTAAAGAAAACGAATTCTGAAAACCCACAAAAAAATATATGAAATCCTTCATCTTGAAACTGATTTATCAATAAAAGATACAAAATATTGTAAAATTGCCCTTGTCTTCTACCTCCGGCCTCAATCCAATCCTTCCTCCTGACTGTGCAGTGACTTATCTCTCACATCATCAACTCCGTCCTGTCCTCTGCTGCGTGGTAATCCTTGTCCAACTGGTGTGCCTAGGCAGGTGAAATTCGTATCTTGCGGTGCTGAAGAATAGCTAGACTTGGAGTGTGAATACTGCGAGTTTCCGGGGTGGACATGGCCGGCAACAAAGTAGTCATTCACAAATTGTCCGGGATATTGCGTGGGAGTGGAGCCTAACCGGGAAGGAGAAGTGTACAAGTAAGCCTGAGGTGGAGGCAGCGGCATTCCCGGTGGTGGAGGTGGTGGCAGTGGCAGTGGCGACAGTCCTTGTGGAGGTGGTGGAAAAAGGGGTGAAGAACCAGAAAACATTCTTGTTGGGTATATTGATCTGAATTGCATTGTTGGATCACCCATTATATTTCCATGTAGAATTGGTTGGCCACTACAAATAGTACAAGCTCGTCATGAACAGAAAAAGCATTAATATTGAAAAATCGACAATCTTTTCTCAAATGGGAAATCATGTAAACAGACAAAAAAAATTCTTTAAAAATAGCAAGAAATCAAGTTTGTAAATTTAATAACAAAAGCTAGGTCAGCCTATACCTGGAAATATACCCTGGATGATGAGCTCCTGGAGATAAATCACTAGTGAAGACCAAATGACGAGCCTTGTTCAGTGTTTCTGTCTCCCTCTCTGTGGAACATAAACAGACAACAGTTATCAAATCATGCTGAATGAACAGCTACCAAGAAATAAAGAAACCAGACATAAATAGTTATTTGTGAACAAGGTTGTTGACATGACAAGCCTTCAGGGAAAGGAAGAAAATCATAGGTGGTCAAACAAATATTTTTATAAACTATCCTTTATTAATTGGTTTGAAGAAGCAGCTTTTTATTTTCTTGTTTAGGCTAGGACGCTAGGTAGGATTACAAACTATAGCAAAAAAGTAAGTAAAAAAATTAACTTATCAAGTCTAGAGATTGGAGTATTAACAATTCATATACTTTATTCATACTTCTCCTTCGAATGCATGATCAACGAGGGCTTGTTTATTTTAGGGAATTTAAAAAAAGATTAATCTACTTGTACATTCAATGTGGATATTTTGGATGATATCCCATTAAGTGTAAAAATTGAGACATTAAATTAAATAAATGTCAAAAAATCGATGGAAAAATTGATTGCATGTCATGGAATATCATTAAGAATGTAACAGTAAAAATAGAATTAAATAGTGAAATGGAATAGATTGAAAAGACTTGCCTTGGCGGTGGCGGTTCATGTGTCCCCCAAGAGCTTGAGACTTGCAGAACTTCACTGAACAAAACCTACACTCATAGACCTTCCCAGACTCATCCATTTCGTCCGTAGTACTGCTTTTCTTTTTCCTGTAGGCTGTTACAAAATGTTCCAATTAAAGCAACTTCGATGAGACTAATCTTATACCTAAACTGGCAGCCCTAATTGCCAGAATCATGAATCAGTATTCCAGCCAACAATTTTGCTGGCTTTTTCTTTTTCTTTCTAGGGTTTCGTTCTATAAGTCCAAGAGGCAAAATAAATGTCAAAAAATGAAAAAAAAATAAAATAATTCAACAAGATGCAGTAGCCATTTAAATGAAAACCATCCTTGTAAGAATAGGCTTTAAGAATTTCATTTGGAACCAAATGGAACACTATCACCAAGATGCAGTAGCAAATGGAGTGAAAAACCACTTCCTATAAGATTTAATGTTATTTTTAAGTATTATAACCATTAATGATAATCAAGAACTCCCCGTCTCTGCCTTTGGACGGGGTAAGTTTACTTTTATCGCACCTTTAGGTGGAGAGACGAGACAAAGTGATGTACCAGATGATGAAGAGCTGTCATCAAGGATCTGTTTGCCATCTTTTAAGTAATCTTCAGGTAAGTTGTTAAGGTCTAATGGATTTCCTTCTGATCTCCTGAAATACAAAACAACGGACAGAAAGTTAAAGAGGTAAAAGTGTAAAAAAAAAAAAGAAGATAAAGAAGAAATTGAGAAGCTGGTTGTGGACTTTGTTAGGGTGAGACCTACATGGTTACAATACAAAGAAAGAGACAGAAAAATATGAGGGCTAGTGATCAAACACAATTTCAGATTGAAGATAACTAAAGATTGGAAGGCTAAAAGACTTCAGCTTAAGGCTGAAGTGTAGAGACCAGTTGAGTGGTGTTGAAGAACGGAGTGCTTGAAAGTTATCTATCAGTTTTTTCTGCCATTCTCTCTGGGAACATTTATCTCTCTATCTCACTAAAGATCAAGATTGAGCAACAGAGGATCTCGTGACTTTAAAAAGGAGAGTGAGGAGAGACATGGGGGTAGGTGCATGGTAGTGTCAAGCCCTTGTTTGATCAACATTCTTTGGGGAAAAAAATACATTCTTAAACATTGTTTTGACATCATTTCAATAATACATTTTTCAATAAAATAATATTACACGCAAATTCAAAACTTTTCCTTATTTTTTAACCACACATTTCACATCATTATACTATTCAAAAATGGGACTCAAAGAAGGACTTGGTTAGAATTATTGAGAAAGAGAAGAATGATAGGTAGGGACATTACCTTAAGCTTTTGGCTTACTAATGTAGCTAGGTTCATTGCCCTGCAACTATGGGCTCACGTCCTATATATCCAATATATGCCAAAGAATTGAGATCAAGACAAATATATAAATATAGCCCTATTTGACAAGCATTAAAATTAAAGTTAACTGTTGGGTTCCTAGGCTCAGGAACACCCTTCCAATCAACACAAATCGCCCCACCAAGAGAGAGTACAAGAAGCCGACAAAGAACCTCACACAAAACCGCGCTCCTAGCTATAAGATAATAGCTCCTATACTTAGCCACTATTTCAGGCCTAAGTAATCACCAAGGGAAACCCAAGAAGAGGCAAGAAGATGAAGCTCACAGGAGGGAAGAAGAGGCTATCATTTTTGATAGAGAGAGCCCGAGAGTTTCCATTGAAAATGTGGAGAGAAAGAGTCGTTTTTAAGAGAGAGAGAGAGAGAGAGAGAGAGAGAGACCCTTTTAATGTGATCAAATGTAAGTCAAGTCTACCAAAAGAAAAGGGAGTGGCATATATCTCGAAAAACACACAGGAAACTTCTCAAGTAAGCCAAACAAAATATTTCACATGGAGTAAATCTCGAACGTCCAGTTAATCCAAGGGGACACAATCACACTAGAGTTAAGAGAACCATATATTCTCATATTCTTTACCTTGGTTCTCGTAACACTCTCTCTCGGCTGCGAATTTACACATGGAAGAACTGTTCATCATCATCGTCCACTACCTGCAAGAAAAATTAACCGTATCAATATGTAACAAAAATAAGCATAATTTAAATTTACCTCCATGTAGAATTTTAGTTCTCACATCAGAGGGATTCCAATCAGTGTGAATCTTAACAAGTTTAACTTCATTTTGAGACAGTTTTTCACGAATAAAATGATACTTTACCTCAATATGTTTAGATCTTTCATGATAAACATGATTTTTACAAAGCAATAAAGCACTTTGACTATCAGTAAACATAACAGGTATATCATGCATGAAGTTCAATTCTTTTAAGATTCCTTTTAACCAGGTACATTCCTTAACCGCCTCGATTATGGCAACATACTCTGCCTCAGTACTTGACAAAGTAACTAAAGGCTGCAACTGTGACTTTCATGTTATACAATTGTCACCTAGGGTAAAGAAGTATGCTGTAGTTGATTTCCTACTGTCTTTATCACCAGCAAAGTCAGCATTAACATAGCCTTTTAAAGTCAACCCCTCAGATCTTTTCTCATACACAAGACCCAGATTTAATGTACCAGCAATGTACCTTAACAACCATTTCAAACCTGCCCAATGGGGCTTTCCCGGTTTGGACATAAATCTGCTTAAAAAAATTATAGCATAGGCTAAGTCAGGTCTGGTTGTTATCATAGAGAACATAACGGAACCTATAGCATTAGAGTAGGGTATGTTCCTCATTTCTCTAAATTCCTCCTCACTTTTAGGAAACTGTGCACTAGAAAGATTCATGTGAGGTGCTAAGAGAATGTTCACAGATTTTGATCCATTCATACCAAATTTAGTTATGACTTTGTTCAGATAGACTTCTTGGGAAATGACAAGTCTATTTTCAGCCCTATCTCTCTTTATAACCATCCCCAAAATCTTCTTAGCACTCTCCAAATCTTTCATATCGAATTCTGATTTTAAAAGGTTCTTCACCTTAGTGATTTCTGTCTTACTTGAACTTGCTAGAAGCATGTCATCTACATACAGCAACAAGTAGACCTCACAACCCTCCTTACTATCATTATAGTACAGGCATGCATCATATTCACTCCTTTTAAAACCTATCTTCAGTACATAGGTATCGAACCTTATGTACCACTGTCTAGGGCTTTGTTTAAACCCATACAGAGATCTTTCTAATTTGCGCACACAGTTTATTTTACCCTTCACCTCAAAACCTTGAGGCTGGCCTATGTAAATATCCTCTTCCAATTCCCCATGTAGGAAGGCAGTCTTGACATCTAGTTGTTCTAGTTCCCAGTTGAAATGAGCAACCAATGCAAGAATCAGTCTAATTGTTTTGTACTTTATCACAGGAGAGAATATCTCATTGTAATCAACCCCCTCTTTTTGAGTAAACCACTTCGCCACTAGTTTGGTCTTATACCTAGGAGGATCACTAGGATTATTTCCTTCTTTCAATTTGTAAATCTACTTACATTGAACTATCCTATGATCCTTAGGTCTATTAACCAACTTCCAAGTTTTATTCTCCGTTAAAGATCTCATCTCTTCCTGCATAGCTTTTAACCAATTTTCAGAACATCTTCCATTCACGGCTTCTTCAAAACTATCAGGTTCTATTTGTTCAAGGGCTTCACCTGAAACTAAGGCAAAATCAGTCATGTTTAGGGATTCATATCTAGGATTTGGCCTGATCTACCTACTCCCCCTATCTCTAGTAAGCTGATAATCTTGATTAGGTGGCTGATCATTAAAATGTTCAACTTCAACTGGTTCAATGTTATCTTGAAGTTCAGTCACCCCTTCGGTTTCAGTTTCATTTTCAGGTTCTTGATGTATAGGGTCATTTACTTCACTCCCAGGTGCAGGTGAATAAAGCTTAGTCAGCTTCACCTCAGTCCGAATACTCTTCTCAGTTTCAGATTTGTTGGTTTCATCAGTTTTCTGTTTTAGACATGGCATCTCAGATTCATTAAAGACTACATTCCCGCTGTTAATAATCTTAATACCTTGAACCCCTAAAACCCACAACCTATAGCCCTTCACACCCTCGGGATACCCTAACATCACACACTTGACCGCTATCGGCTCAAGTTTTAGTTCAGATTGGTGTGCATATGCAGTACATCCAAACACCCTCAAGTGTTCTAGATTTGGAGGCTCTTCCGTCCACAACTCCTGTGGGGTCTTAAACTCTATACTGCTAGACGGAGACTTATTAATCAGATAAGCTAAAGTACTTGCAGATTCAGCCCAAAAGCCTTTCGCAAGGCCAGAGCTAATCAACGTACATCTAACTTTGTTCATTATGGTCCTGTTCATTCTCTCAGCGACCCCATTTTGTTCAGGTGTGTATTTAACAGTTCTGTGTCTTGTTATTCTTTTCTGCTTACAAAAATTGTCAAATTCGAAATTGCAAAATTCAAGCCCATTATCAGTTCTCAAAGTTTTAAGCTTCTTATCTAACTTATTTTCCATAGACTTCAACCAAATTCTGAATTTTCAAAGGTTTCCGACTTAGCCTTCAAATGGTAAATCCAAACATTTCTTGAATAATCATCCACTAAGGACAAAAAGTACTTGCTTCCACCAAATGTGGAGTGCTTCTCTGGGCCCCATAGATCAGCATGGACATAGTCCAATGGTCTGCTGGTCCTATGAGAGCTAGTTTCAAAGCTCACCTTATGGGACTTACCCAATACACATGTTTCACAGAAATCCATAGCTTCAATATCATCATTTCCAAGTAATTTCTGATTACTTAAAGATTTTAGCCATTTGAACCCAATATGACCCATTCTGTTATGCCAAATTTCAGTTTTATCTTTACTCACAGTAAGAAGGTTAGAATCATATAGTATTTCAGTTTTACTCTCCAGATAGTACAACCCATTCCTTTTAGGCCCTTTCATAACTATAAGAGAACCCCTCATAATTTTCAAAATTTTATTACCAGACTTGAAGGTATATCCCTCATCTTCAAGAGAACTTAAGGAAATAAGGTTCCTCTTTAAATTAGGAACATATCTAATATTTCTGAGCTGCGTGACGGCCCCATCATATATCATGATGGCTATGTCACCAACTCCAACTCCAACCACATTTTAAGAATTATTGTCTCCCATGTAGACCTTCCTAGGTTCAGTCTCTTTATAGTTATAGAACCAAGACCTCTCAGGGCACATATGAAAAGTGCACCCTGTGTCTAGGATCCAATTTTTTGTCAAATTCTTCCTCAGACACATTAAGTAAATGCAAATTGTCAAATTCAGAAACAATGGCAGCATTATCTTGATCAATATTGTTCGGGTCTCTTTGTTTCCTTTTCCATTCAAAGCAATCTTTCTTGAAATGTCCTAACTTTCCACAATGATAACATTTCTTACCGCTTTTATCTTTGAATTTTGATCTCATTTTAGATTTTCCTCTCCCCTTCTTGTTATGGAAGTTAAATTCTTTCTTTTCAGATCTTCCCCTAACAAATAAGTTTTCTTCTCGAGAATGAGTTCTATTGTCTCTTTTTAATTCAAGTTCTCTTGATTTTAAAGCATCTATGACAATAGTTTGAGTGAGAGTGTCCCTACCATATCTTATGACATTTTTCATTTCTCTGTAAGATTCAGGCATAGAGTTTAGCAATATGACAGCTAAATTCTCATCGGCAAATTTTTTATCATTATGAGCCAGACACTTAACAATTATGCTAAAGTCACTCAAATTCCCCTCAACATCCTTCTCGGGATCCATCTTAAAACTAAACAACTTTTCCAACAGATATATCTTGTTAGGTAAAGTTTTAGTCAAGAACAAGGCATCTAGTTCAGTCAACAAGTTCTAGCAGTTTTGGCATTATCAACTTGTCTAACAATGTTATCAAATAAATGCAAAATTATAGAACTGTAAGCAATTTCATTCATGTCTTCAATTTCATATGGTTTAGCCTTTAACTCATCAGAAAATGTAGCAGGATCATCGAGAGATTTAGCAACTCTCTGTTGGACCAAAATAACCCTCATTTTCTGTTTCCAAATCGAGTAATCCCCCTTTCCATCGAATTGCTATAATTCGACCCTCGAACCCATTACAAATTCTGTAAAAGAATGGCATGTACTCGTGGACATAACAGAAAAGGTTTTGAAAAAATCTTTTCCAGATAATCAATATATGAATGTGAATGCCGAGTTAAAACCAATTTTCAGAAAATGAAGCACAACAATGAAATAATCCGTTCACGAAATACAGGTATATAATGCAGGTAAATATACTTCTATGTTACAAATTAATCACAAGAATAACCAAGCAAACGTGCATAAACCGGTAAGAATACCAAACCTAACCTAACGGAGAGTTTGAAATAATCTTACCAAACTACTGTTGAAAAATAGTAAGAATACCACCAGTTTCAGAATCGAACTGCCGTAGATGTCAAGCTAGGGGAAAAATCGTCCAACTTTTTATGTATAACCTAAAACACTAAAATAAACACATCAATACGTTCAGCAGGTTAAAACAATAAAACTGCCCGAAAAAACCTCGTCAGAACCACGCGCCGCCGCCGGAGAAATGACACGCTACCACCACCAGCTGCGCCTCAGCCTGCTGGACTTGGTTCCGGTCTCCGTTTGTCGATTGGAGTTATGGTTTGGCCGGAATTTCAATTTTTCGGTTCGGCTCCTCCACAAATCGCCTCTCCATTTTTTCCATTTTCGTGCCGATTCTTTACCAATAGACGAAGCCCATAACCTGTAGATTCTAGTTCCGGCCTTGGTTCCCACGGGTTGTTCTTGGTTTGGCCGGAAAAACAAGTTGAAGGTCCGGCCAGTTTGAAAAAACACGCAAGGCTTCTCCCCCTCTTTTGCTCCAGTAGATTTTCACCTCACCTCTCAAGCCCTAGGCTCTGATACCAGTTTGTTGGGTTCCTAGGCTCAGGAACACCCTTCCAATCAACGCAAATCGGCCCACCAAGAGAGAGTACAAGAAGCCGACAAAGAGCCTCACACAAAACCGCCTCCTAGCTATGAGATAATAGCTCCTATACTTAGCCACTATTTCAGGCCTAAGTAATCACCAAGGGAACCCCAAGAAGAGGCAAGAAGATGAAGCTCACAGGAGGGAAGAATAGGCTGTCGTTTTTGATAGAGAGAGGCCGAGAGTTTCCATTGAAAATGTGGAGAGAAATAGTCATTTTTAAAAGAGAGAGAGAGAGAGAGAGAGAGAGAGAGAGAGACCCTTTTAATGTGATCAAATGTAAGTCAAGTCTACCAAAAGAAAAGAGAGTGGCCTATATCTCGAAAAACACACAGGAAGCTTCTCAAGTAAGCCAAACAAAATATCTCACATGGAATAAATCCCGACCGTCCAATTAATCCAAGGGAACACAATCACACTAGAGTTAAGAGAACCATATATTCTCACATTAACAAATTATTTAATCACATATTTCATGGAACCCCAACTTTTGACCACATATTTCACCAATTTTTATCAAAATTTTCTAAAAAATTGATTTTAATCTTCACCAAATATGGGCATAATAATTGAGGTTACACAAGCCGATGTTTGGTATAGCTTAAAATTTTGAAAAACTTTTAAATCAAATTCAACAATTAATTTTACCACAATTTTCGTTTGATTCACAAATTTTTAACCATATATTTTATTTACTTTTATTAAAATCTACTAAAAATGAGATTATTAGCTACACCAAACTGGGGCAAAATTGTAGCTGAAAAAAGAAATTATAATCTAGAAAAGTATCATGTCATGGAATTTTATTTTATTTTTTAATTTTTGGGAAGGAAGAAATAAAAACAGTTACATAAACATACTCCTTTTTAGATCCAGGAACAACGATGTACATGTACTAAATACCTTATCCAAGCTAAGAAAGAGTCTCATTCTTAAGAATTAGACTCGGTGTACAAGGGGAGCCTTACAGTGGGCTTACAGGGCTCTCACTGTAGCACGGGCCCCCATGTATTAAAAAAAATTGCAGCGAGGCCCACACTGAGTGCCCTGGCAGGGGCTGACAAGCCCCCCTGTACATAAAACGTGTCTCCATTCTTAAACACCCAATGACCTTTTTGTCATTAACACACTCTATCTTTAAAGATTAAAAAAAAAAAAAAGCAAGACGGGGGATACACATTTAAAAATGTGTGTGTGTACATAGTACATGAATAGCCAGGGGCGAAGTCAAGATTGGATCAAATATTGGGCTGCAAAATTTCAAACAGAGCTAATATGTTGAAAAAAAAAATTTACACATGAAAAAACAGTTTTTACAAAAAAAAAAATAATAATAACTACCTAAAAATATTTTAATTTTTTTGGCTTTGGATGGGGGACTACAGCCCAGCAAGTCCCCCCTTACCTCTACCCCTGTGAACAACACGCCACATTTTATGTGTGTTTGATTGCAAAGGTAGAATTTGGGTGAAAAGAAAACGAATTGCACGGAATTGAATTGCCTAAAATTTGTTTTAGATAGAATTGTAATTAATGGTGTTTGATTGATATAATTTTCCACCTAACCCGTTTGGCTTTATTTTAGGATAATTTTTTTACAATCTGTATTAAAATTTGTTTGGATTGTCAAAAAATATAAATTTAAAATTTAAAAAATATTTTCATAAATTTTTTGTGTTCGTTTGGCTTCATTTTTCATGTAAATTGTCAATTAAATTGATAAATTATTTTATCATTGGATTTAGAATATATTTTCATTGCAAAAAAAAAAAAAAACACTCAGCAAGGTGGAAAACAAATTTCCACCAAAATTATAAAAAAATAAATTCCTACTTTTGTGTTTCAAGGGGTTGTACCTAGAAGTTGGTAGCAAATATTTTCTATGACAAAAAAAAAAAACCAAATAAACACCACTAAAATATCCACCCAACTTTCCACCCTATGAAACAGTAACTTGTAAGAGGATGTTGGCATAACTTTCACTTTCGAGAGATGAACACTAAATGCACTCTCTTCATGCCTTTAGCAACATAAAAATATACATTTAGGGTCCGTTTGATTGTAAGGGTGAAAAATTGGTGAAAAAAATAAATGGCAGGGAATTGATTTGCTTAGAATTCATTTGTCTGGGAATTGTAATTAATTATGTTTTATTGGTATAATTTTTCACATAATCCATTTGCCTTTATTTTTCATGCAAATTGTTACTTTTTGGGATAAATTTTTTTTACAATCTGTATTAAAATTTATTTGGATTGCCAAAAAATTTTAAAAAAAATTTAAAAAAAATTTCATAAATTTTTTATGTTCGTTTGGCTTCGTTTTTCATGCAAATTATCAATTAAATAGATAAATTTTTTTACCACTGGATTTGTAATACGTTTCCATTGCCAAAAAGTAATAAAAAAATACTCAACAAGGTGGAAAATAAATTTTCACCAAAATCATAAAAAAATAAATTCATACTTTTGTACTTCAAATGGTTGTACTTAGAAGTTGGTAACAAACATTTTTCATGACAAAAATACCAATCAAACACCACTAAAGGGTGGAAATGGAAAATATTTTTCATTTCCACTCAACTTTCCACCCTATCTAACAGGGCCAAACTTGTAAGAGCGGGCCTGACCCTGAGGCAAGGTGACCAAGGCAGAGGCCTTGGACCTCAGAATTTTGACTTGGGCATAGGGCCTCAAACTTTGGATGTGGTATGGATTTTAGTAAGAAGGAATGTAATTGTGGCAAGGTGGAGGAGGTTAACGAATCCCAATTTGCAAGAAGATTGGAATCAACACTAAATTCATGTACACTTTTTAAGCAAAAAAATTGTACAAAAAATATTTATGAAAAGAAAAATTCAAATTTTATAAAACTCCACAAATCCCATAGATATGAGTAGTTAATATCTTTAAATCCACGTATAAAATATAACATATTTTAATTCAAACAAACAAAATTCCATAGATATATTTATTATTTAAATATTGTTATATGTGTGTAAAATTATTAAAATTATAGGGCCTCATAATAGTTAATTGCTTAGGGCCTCAAAATTTTCAAGATCGGTCCTGTGTAAGAGAATGGCATAGCTTTCACTTTCGAGAGATGAACTTTAAATCCACTCTCTTCATGCCTTTAACAACATAAAAATATACATTTAGGGGCAGTCTGGAGAAAATTTTGCCTTACACAAATCACTGTGTAGTACTTATGTCATGTTCAGAAGAGGATGTTGGATACAATGATCAAAATGAAATCTAGCCAATGTTTAGAAATTATTTTTTAGGAACTTATAATTTATTTTCATTATCCAATCAAAGTCAAAGATTAGTTTTATCTATATATTTAAAATTATATTACTCATTATTATCTATATTTCGTGATCCCACCAATAATCCTTCTTAAAAAGTTTCTCAAAAATTACTATTAATCTTCCTCGAGGTGAGACCTAGTAACAAGACATTTTCATCTTTTACAAAATGCTTTTACTACAATATAAGTGTCCTTGTTTTCGATGAAATATCTCTTATCAGAAGATGATTTTATTTATTTGTTTATTTTCATTTGTTTATTTAATGTATAAGATAAAAAGTGACTTGACAAAAAGTTCGTGTGAATTACAAAATCTGACTTGAATGGCAGATTTGTATAGAATTCATCAGTGAGATGATCTTAGTGAATTAATAAATGTAGAGTACTAGAGGGAGAGGAAAAAGGGGGGATCGAAATTGTCACAAATCAAAAAGGTTGAGAACCCACAATGATTTTTTTTTTTTTTTTTTAATTGTACTCATAGATCTCCAAATAGTTTAGACGAGCATTAAACATTATTAGAGGAAAAAATGATTCTTGGATTATCTCATGCTAGTTCGCTATTCTCCAGATTGGATCTATAATTGTCGTATTATCTTTCTTCCTTTCCAATGCCTTCAATATATTAACTTGTTAAAGTTGCTATGGGCCTTTTTCCCATCCCCTCACACACTTAGCATGCCTCGATTCCAATATGGGTGAAAATGTTGAGTATTTGGATTCTTTCTTAAATTACCAATTGAATTGCTCTTTTAGGCTTTTATACCATATTAAGTTGTGATTTTATTTTGAAAGTTCGACATTGTTGACATGAATAGCTTAAAGTACGTTAATTACTATTTTCACATGTAATTGATATGATATTTTACTATATAAACTGGGTCAAATGGGTCGAGGAGTAGGCAGACATCTCAAATCCTAGTTTTCAAGACACTCAGCCAGATGAGGGGAGATGCGGCCATGGAAATACTTCGAAAATTTTATCAATTACCTACGAATACGGGTTTTGACTGCATGTTTAACTTCGCATTATATATTCTAATTAATCACATAAAGGTTGTAGTGGAATAACTTTGTTGAGTCAATTTTAATTATGATATACTGATACCAACTTCGCATATTTGTGCTCCATTATTAAACATATGTACTCCGACTTCCAAGTTTTATTTGGTATTCTTCCAAACATTGACTACACCAAGAAATCAATACCTAAATCATTGCACTAAATTTTGGAGATGGAAATTAGACTTCTGATGTTAGTTTTTCTTCTTCTTTTGACAAACTATATAATCATTTCTTAATCTCAATAGTTGTTGATTCATCCATCTTTAATAGCTGACTAATAAAACTTGCGAGAGAATGTAGAAGAGATTTCTTGGCCAAGAAAATAAGTGTATAGTAGATTTTATATCAAATCTAAAATTAGTGCTCCACATAAATTATCGTCGGATAACTTTCAATAAGCAAGACCTTTTCAATCACAATCCAGCATAATCATATCGTGTTTACTATAAAGGAAATAAGAAGATTTCTTAAATGCTAGCTTACATTTTCTCTTTACCTCTATCTATTGTGCATATTGTCGGAAATTTTATCAAGTAAATATTTTCGAAATCCAAAAATTGCAAAAGTCAGAAAAGTTTGCAAAAGTGTTCCAGTTACGGCTAAATACCGTTAACATTTGGTAACTTTTTTTTGCCCATCCATTTTTATTTTTTTCTTTTTTGGGTAACTCAGGTATTCAAGTTTCGCCCGACTAATCCTGAGAAGTGAGAGCCTTCCCTCCAGTTCACCACTCGGGTAAATTCGGATGAGGTCACAACTTATACATACTTGGGCCGAACATTCGGTATGCGATTCTCCTTCCTGTCTTTCCTTTACGATATGTGAACAGGACCTCAAAGGAACAACAAAATGCGCTATAACTTTGCCTCCATAGGATATTTCTCTTCCAACATAAATATTGCCTTCTAATTGTTGCAAGGATTCGAACGTTCGATACTCCATAAAGCACCCTCCTGCTTTACTACTGCACCATGCCATGGGGGCTTGACTTTTTTTGTCCATCCTCAATTGCATTTTTAGTTGCTTATCAGTCAATTTCTTACCACTTTCCCAATTGAAGTGACAGTGATATTCAGGCCCAACTTCACATAAATTCTTAAGGGTCTTTGAATGTTGAATTAGAAAACATTAGTATCCAGAAGCGATTCTTGTTTAAGAAATTGAAATATATTGATAGTCATCGTAATTTGTTAAATTTATTCTCTCGTTCAGTTTGTATTAGTTTATGCGGTTTAATATTCTTTAATTCACTAATTTTGTTGATTTTTAAAAATGTACCTCCAATATGGCCAACGGATCTCAATACCTCTCACGTCCACGCAAGCCGTATTTCTGCACACTTGATCAAATCGTTAGCCACATATGGCCTCCTCCGATAGGGGATAGAGTTGGCCGCGCGCACTACAACGGTCAAATCAGTTGGAAAAGTAGATATATGAGTGTGAGATAGCTCTAGACACGAGTCTCCAATGTGAAAGAAAAGGGGGTCGGCCTTGGGAAATAGATAGTAAAATAGTGAAGTTGCTAAGTTATAGTAAGAGCCTAAACTTGCATTACACTTGGAATGATACAAAATGTGAGCTTTTATAGTAAAAGAGGATGAGTAAGAACCGTTGGATGAAAAGACACGTAACATCATCCTAGCGGTTGGGATCTTCTGTCATAGACATCAATCCATTTAATGTTATGATCATTTGCAGACCTAGATCTGACATATAAGATTATGATTGACTTGTTGATTGAGTGGAACCGCATATGCAATGTTTTGTCATATCACCCACTTGCTACGAGATTTTATATGAAGATTTTCTTTAAGATGCATCTACCAACCTTACATCATCCATGAGGACTCGGCTCCCCATGGGGATTCGGCCATTGGGGGTCGGCCAAATTGTCACTTGTTCAGAATGATGTAGAGTGCAGGCCTATGTTCTATTAATGTGTGGCTACCACTTGACAATGTTTAGAATCTTGTTGAAAGAGACGTAACAAATTTAACTTTTCTTTTATCCAAGTCAATTTTATATTTAGGAATATGTATCATCTATTTTCTAGAATCAAGAATCTTTATATCTTAACGAGATTGAATGAAAACATATTCAAAATCACGAATTTTCACAATTAATTCACTTGAGACTCATCTTCTTCAATTAAAATCTACAAACCCTAAATTTATGATGTCTTCAATGTAAATCTCCATTAGATTTTCTATTTTTAAAGAGTATATTTTACAATTAAAAAAATCTATAAATTTAAAGAGTAAAAATTTTTAGGACACTAACAAGCTCTTTATATTTAATACTTAATTTTATTATTTCCTAAAAATATTTATTATTTTTCTCTACATTTTATTTTACTAGTTTATCTTCAAATTGTTATATTATTTTCTTTCATTTTAAACTCATTCTCTAAATTAAAATGTTAATTTAAAGAGTTCGTTAAAGTATAATTTTATGGATTAACTAGGACCGATTTTATATAAATGCGAGTGAGGCTTGCACCTCAGTGCCAACATTAGAGAGGGGACTCTCAAATTTTAGCATCTTTCATTTTTCCTTTTTTTTTTTTTTTTTTTTTTTTTTTTTGATAAATTAGGTTCACTATGATTTTTTTTTAAAAAATTTGATAATTAGACTCATTCTATTCCATTTATAAATAAAATGTTTTTTCATCGTAGAAATTTCATTTCTAAATTAGGTCCATTTTAAAAGTAACAGAAGGGGACATGTGACTCATGATTTCAAAAACTCATGTTACAATGATTTCTTAATTCTACTCAACTTATTCATTACATAGATAGTATTCGATTTAATTGTTTAAAATAAGAGACATTTTACTTGACTTGACAAAAATTAATGAAAATCCTAAAACAAAGAGTGAAATCGAGTCTTTATCGACATATGAACCTTAGAATTTTGAATTCTTGCTTGACATGATAATTTGGTACATATTGTTGCATACAATCAATATTATGAATAAATTTCTTTAAATAAAAAACATGGATATTGATGGTGCTATTAACATCTTACAATGACTTGTTTCGTTTCTCAAAGATCATAGAGAAATTATTTTTTTCTATTGTCACGATTAAACTGACAAAAAGGGCAAGTAAACTTGGAATTGAAATTGTATTTCAAGAAAAAATAATTATAATTTGAAAAAAGAAGCAATTTAACGAAAGTAGTAGTGAGATGATGTAAATTAATTAATCAAAGAATATTTTATTGTTGAATACTTTCTTTTTATAATTTATCAACCTCTATCTTCTCTAAGATTCGATTTGAACAATATGTAGAGATATTTGAAATTTTGTTAAATTTGGAAAAGTTAAGGCATACAACTTTTTTCAAATTGTTGAAGCCTCGTACGAATCTTGAGAAGTATCTAAAACATAATGGACATTCGAATATTAATGGAGATAATTTATGTTATGAGTTATATGTCTTGAGCTGCTATATATCAAGTAAAGCAATGAAAGCAATTAAAGTGCTACAATATTTGAAGACATCCTAAATGCTTATATTACTTACAAAATTTAGTTAATCATACATTATCTCTAATCAACTATTTCACAAAAAAAAAAAAAAAATGAATGAATGAATGAATTGACTATATTATCAATTAAGAAAGAAAATGGTTACAAGTAGATTATTCAAATTTAATTAATATTTTTGCATATGAAATTGCAACACGAAAAGTATTTAACCGATCGTGTGGAACAATATCAACTTTGTTATTTGTTTATAATATAAATCTTTTGTATAATTAAATTTTATTTGTTATTTTATTGTTAATTTTTAAATTAATAAGTTAGTTATTGACTCCATAATACACTTGTAAATTTTACATGCATACCACAATTTTGAGGCCCAATTTATGAAATTCGTCTTAGGCACCGAAAAGCACAAATTGGCACTGGGGTTGACTATTTAAAATAAAAAGGATCTTATATTTAAAAAATCTCTTGAACATGCTCTTAGACTGTTAGTCAATAATTGATAATTTATAACTATATGGATAGAGTTGTATTGCGTTATTACTGTACCATGTGATTGTGTTTAAGTTTTATATTGCGCAATCACGCAACATAGTTTTGTGATAAATTGAATAAACATTATGTTTCAACTTTCACACGTAATATAGTAAAAGTCGGGAAAATATATTATGTAATTCACATTTATATGTCCTAATTGTTATAAAATAATGAAATAATTATTGATAATTATTTAGTATTATCATGATACATAGATAAGTCTTATTTAGTCTAAAAAAATTATTTCATTCCTATTGTAACCTTATTTTGGACATTATAAATATGGGACATTGGTTCTTAATAATACACACACATATTTAATGACTTCTCTCTTTTGTTGTCTTTTTCTTTCTAGTTTATAGCATGTTGTCAGCAAGAGTCTTTAGAAAATTATAGCAAATTAGTTTGAAGATGGTCTATAGCCAATCTCAAATTATACACGTTATATATATATATATATATATATATATTTTTTTTTTTTTTTTTTTTTTTTTTTTTTATTGTGGCTTATATGTATAATTAATTTTCATGGATTGACTTATACTCAATTAATTTTCATTGTCGCATAGCAAATTAGTTTTGTCCAATTTTCTGTGCCAAATTTTTGAAATTCAATCACCAAATTGTGTATGTCCAGTCATGGTATAGTAGAATAAGCAATCATAATTATTCATATCCAATCACCATAATCAAATTTTTTTTTTTTTTTTTTGCTTCTTGTTTATCATTCAATTAATTACCTCATAATTGTTCTTTTAATACGAGATACTTTATAAATTTAATGCTCGTATATGTATCTATTACAAAATATTGTTGCTCCTGAAGTAACACACTTTTATTGATGTAATAATAAAATTTCACTTTCTCCTTGAGAGCATAATTAAATAAAATCTAACATAAATTATGTTTTTACTCATAAAGAGTAAATTCTTATACATTTTATTATTTCAAACAATAATATGTTATTGCTCCTGAAGAGCACAACACACTTTGATTTCAATATTCCACAAGAATGTTATTCGTAGATCTGTTTATTACAAATATTTTGTTACTCCAACATTATAATTAATATTTTAAAAGAATATTAATTGCTCCAAAAGAGCATAATATTACATTTTTAATATTTAAGAAGAATATCTATCGATTTCCATGTAAAATCAAGAATTAAATTACTCAATTTATTTATATATTGATGTTCTAGTTAAATTTCACTTGCTCCAAGAGAGTATAATAAATATGATCTAACATAAATTATGTTTTTACTCATGAAAAGTAAATTTTTACATAATTTATTATTCTAAATGATAATATGTTATTATTCCTGAAGAGCGTAATATTATAATTTTCAATATTCTAGAAAATATTAATTTTTTTTTCTTGAAGAAACAATATTAAAATATAAATTACTCTTGAAATAACACATATCCAGAATAATATATATCTCATTATGTTCGCGATATACAAATAAAACAACTCAATCCTCAGTTGTAATTTTTAAAGGAAACTAATTTTCTATATTAGTATTATTCAAAAAGAATATTAATTTGTTGTTCTTAAAGATTATGAACTATAATTTTCAATATTCTAGAAAAATATTGACATATTACTCTTAAATAAACAATAATTAAAAATAAAGTGCTATCGAAGTAACACATTTTCGATGAATATATCATTTTGAATTCATATTTATCCTTGAAAGAAAATATATAACTAATGTCATGAGGACATTTATTAATTTGAATGACTACTTGAATGATATATGATTATATAATGTTTAACTATATTCTTCAAAAGTAAATAATTGAGTTATATCTCATATTGAACTAGAAGTTCAATTTAATCCTATTGTTTGGCATGATCAGTTTGATCATCATTGAATCAATAATAATGAAAAATAAAAAATTCAAATGGATATTCGATAAAGAACCAGGAGATTATTCAATCCAATGAAATCCTATATGGTGTTTATTCTCTTTCACAAAAAAAAAAAAAAATTCATTAACCATCATTAACTAAAATAGAGACTGAATTCTCTATATTTCTTAAAATTAATCAGGGGTGATAAATGGGGCTCCATCTTCTTCTACATTGACCATCTAAATATTATTTGTATCTAATAAATTTGATACATATATTAGATGATAGTTTGGTGTTCGCAACCTGAAATTTGTGAAATTACTGTTCAAATTTTAAATTGTAATCAAAATTTTCATATTATACGATCAAGACAGCGTGTCTTTTTAATGCTAGTGATCCTAAATCTCAACCTTTTAATAAATGTTAATTGAGAGGTCGATAAATGGTTTAACATTATTGCTTGTTAAACGTCTCAAATTAATTTAATTGAGAACAAACACTTCTCATTTCTATTTAGGGAATGCTATTACGTTTCTTCTAAATATCATAATTCTCCCTATTATAATTGGCTTATGGTCAGCGCCTAATTTTTCCATCTGATTATTTGATAGTGCAATATATGTACAATTTATTCACCACATTCCACTGAGATGAAAAGTAAAAAATGCTGAGAATAAATGTGTAATTTGAACCCTTATACAATATCTCAAATCGTAACTGGTGATATTTTGTAAAGCGATTTGTTGATTGTCAATTTGATTAGACAATTCTCTCAGCATAGGAATTAAGAAGTTGAAAATAGTGTGAAAATGCATCATTATCTAAATTCTCGTAAAAGATAATTTGAACCAAAAGTTCAAAAGATAATATATTTATATACATTTACTAATAAAAAAGATCAACAATATCTCATACGCCTACTTTAAATGTTCAAACATGAATTGATGTCTTAGGATAGCAGGATAATTCATTAGTATTATATTTGATATATCTATTGCACGTTTGAAGCATTATGATATTCGATTCTAATATAAAAAATTTCAAACGAAAATGTAGCAATTAGCAAATATGATCTCATTTAGGAGACGCGTACTTTTGGAAAATATATAGACATAACAAATTATAAGACCGTAGAAGAGGTTCAAGTATCTGATATATTGAAAATTGAGATTTCTAAATAAGTTATGTCATTGTGGGAAAAAAATAGAATCGAAAAAGTTGTCGACAACATTTTTGCACATGATGTACCGCATCATATTATGAATAGCGAGCAATCAAAATACATCAATCAAAGTAATGATTGTCTAAATAAAAGGGATACACCTAAATTAAATTGACTAGAGAAACTTGAAGTTTTTGGACCTACAAATCCAAAAATTTAAAAAGGTATATTCATGCGAAAAGAAAATAAGAAAAATGAAGTCGTAATATGTAATGCACAACTCTCAACATAGTGAATTTCAAAAAGATCGTGGTGGATGAAATCATAATTTCATATCATGTTATCTTACTGATGCATGAACTATGAAATACGTTATCATCAACTTATCTAGCATGACTATTAATGTTATCTTGGAAAGATTTAATATGCTTGAAGCATAATTTAAGTGATATTATTATGAGGAATAAATACGTGTTGTAATATTTTTCCCTTGACCAATGTTTTGTCCCATTGAATTTTTCTGGCAAGGTATTTAATGTGACAACTTTTGTAACTTATTCAAAAAAATGTACTCTTTTCTTTTATTAGGATTTTTCCGGGGGTTTTCTAATAAGATTTGAACGAGACATATTTTTTATGTAATGAATGTCTATAGCACAAAATGCATTTACCATCAAAATAATACTCTTTATATATATATATATATATATATAAGACTCCCGAAAAGATCAACAAGAGCTATTTTTCGAATCATCATGTTACTACAATCATCAAAGGTTGATAAATATTACGTATGAAGACAATATTATTTGAAGACATTGTAGTACAAGATATTATTATTGAAGATATTGACATACAAGACATGGATCGCTTAATACAAGAATTGAAATCATGTGAAGTAACCGTACTCTTTTTCTTTCCATCAAGTTTTGTCCAACTAGATTTTCCTGACAATGTTCTAACGAGGAACCATTTTATTACTCCAAATTATTTTTACTTTTTTTTATATGTATTGGCATTTTTGTCTCCTCGGATTTTTGTCAAATAATATTTCAACGGAATAGCTATTGTGTAAATAATCATCAAATGGGATGTTGTAAAATAATTAGATAATTATTGATGATTATTTAGTATTATTATGATACATAAATAAGTTTCATCTAGTCTAAAAAATTTATTTTCATTCCAATTGTAACTCTTAGTTTGAACCCTATAAATATGAGATCTTAGTTCTTAATAATACACACATAAATTTTTTTGACTTCTGTGTCTTGTTCTCTTTTCTCTCTAGTTTAACTAACTAATATTTCAATGCTTTACTTACAACTAGATTTCTTCTTCGTTATTCAGTGTTTGAATCTTCTGCGGGAAATAATATAAAAAATATTCCAATGTAAAAATGAAAAGTCGTTACTTTCAATTAGTGAATTTGATTTTTGAATTTGAAAATGTGAAGATTTTTTGGAAACAGGTTTTACAACAAGAAACGATTTCAATGTTTATTTGAATAGAAACTTTCTTACAAAATTAACATCATTTTTTAATTAAATTATATAATTAGTAATATTTTTCAATGAAATTATTAGTATTTTTCAATTAGTACATACCATCAAGTATTTTTAGATTTCTATACACATACTAGTGTAAATTTGTAAAAATAGTTATTGAAAGTAATCACCAAAATTTTGTTGTACACCATAAATGAATGTTGTAAAAAGTTACTTTTATTGTAGTCAACTCTCATTTTCTTAATTTGTTAATATTAATAGAAGTTCTTTCCATAAATTAGTCGAATCGATAACATGCACTCTTGAAACTCGTTCTGAGAGCTACATCATAGATATATCAAATGATTTAAATGAACATCTTAATTAGTTAAACGTACGTCAAACTTGTTGGTTAAAAAGAGGCGTATAATTCGTTTTTTTATTTCAATTGTTTCTTTAATGTTTATTATTTTTGCGCGAAAAGTTTCTCAATATAATTTACATCATATTAGGAAAATTTACAAGTGGTATGACGGCAATTTGTTTTGGGCGTAAAAATTCCTGATAAAACTTTTATTACTTTCCGCGGATTATGAATTGTTATACTACTTTTTTATCTCGATTATTTTTACATCCAAAAAATTTATAAAAAAGTTTCAATCATTTTTAGGAATTTTTTTATTATAGTACTTTTTCTCTCGATCAATTACATTTTTCTAAATGATATAATATATTTCCTAATAAAATTTTTGACATCATTTAGAACATTTCCTAATAAGTTTTTAATTTTTTTAAATGACGTCTCTTTTGACATTAATGTTAAATTTTTTACATTAATGTAAAACGTCATCTCTCGATCATTTAGGAAAATTTTAAAAATTTACCTATGTAAAAAAAAAAAAAAGAAAAAAAATTGACATCGTACCCTTAAGTAAATTTTTTTAATAAAATGATGTCGATTATATTGAGAAATTTTTCACACAAAAATAATTAGCATTAATAAAATAGTTGAATTTTTTTTTATAACAAAACGAGTTATGCATTTCTTTTTAACACACATGTTTGACATACATTTAACTATTTTCTATGTTCATTTAGATCATTCGATATGTTTATGATGTAGTTTTCGAAACGAATTTCAAGATAACATAGACGATTTATGGATTCGACTAGCGTACGATCGTCAAAGAATTTTTAAAGTTAGCATGTTATTGAAATTCTCGCAATTCTAGTTTGAAATGATCAACTTTGACGCGCTATAATATTTGTTATGATGACCGTTTTGTGCACCATTAATGATGTGAAAAATTAGGTCATGAACACTTCAAAATAATGTTAAGAATGTAATATTTTGACATCATTTGATATCCCGTAATGATCCTGAAAAATTAAGATAAAAACATAGGAAATTTAATCAATTTATTAATATTTTTCTCCAAGCCAACAGTCCCTTTTGCTCACTACAACAAAAGGAGTTTTGTAAAGCATTCATTTACGGCGTGCATTTACGACATGTCGTAAAAATAAACTATTTACGGCATGCGTTATAATTAATAATGACGTTCGTATACAGTGTACTTTGCACACCGTAAAAAGTCAAAAAAAATTATGTCATTACTGCCTCACACCGTAAAAGGTACATTTCGTTATAGTGCCTTTTACTTTCATTGGCACGTCAACCTCATTTTGAATTTACATAGAGTCTCTATGAAGCAATTTCTGTACATGTAGTTTAATTGATTATGTTGAACTATCCAACTTTTTGGACTATAGATTAATTTATATGTACAAAATGTATTACTAAATGGATTACTTACTACTCACATAACATTCAGGCTCCACGTGAATAAAATAATCCGATAATGTGATCCATGTCCCTTATTGTAAATAGTAAATAAATCATATAGTAAATGGATATGAATACATCTAGCACTATCCTTGGACTATAACCATTTTCTACTTTTCTAGTCTGACATACCTCCTTCATATAAAAATACTAATTTTAAATACGCTTCATCTACTTTTCCTCCATAAAAAATATTAATTTAAAAATGATAATGTTATTCGTACAGATTTAAAATACTAATTTAATATGAAGGAGGCGTGTCAAAGTAGAAAAGGACTTTAGCCCAAAGTTGGCTAGCTTAGAATAGTCCACCTGTCATTTGTATTCCCATGTGTAAAGAAATATGTAGAAGTAGCATTATTCAAAATAAAAAAGATGAGTTGTGTCGGGAGCAAATGCATATTTAAAAAAAAGAAAAATGCTACTCAAACAAGGGGGAAAAAAAGAGAGGATAAAATACAAGCTGACTTAGTTGGCTGTGAATTAGATTTACTTTTAAGAGTTATTTTTTTATTGTTTTAAAAAAAAAAAAACGACACTTTTGATATGAGTGTTTTTGTGTTGATTTTTTTCCAATTTTCAATGAAAAATTGTCATTTGTTGTCAAGAAAAAAAAAATTGTTGTTGAGTTTGATTATGTAGCATCTCTCTTAAAGGAATATAAGAGTAAGAGAATACGGATCGAGAGGAATAGATAGAACCAACTTAGTTTCAAGACTAGAAGAAGATGGAAATCGTCGGATAGGAATAATATATAGCATCAGGGTGATTTGTCAAAATGAAAATGGGATGTAGTGACTTTTCGTCAAAGTCTACCCAGAGAATGATTTCACCCTTTACAACATAAATGTTAATTCTTATGGGAGGTATCAGATTCACGATTTAATTCCTTAGACTATCTTTAATGACAGCATAAAATCTTGTGTAAATTGACATCTTTAAAACCACTTTTGCATAATTATTTATAATCTGTTGGATTTAAATTCATATTTTATTTCAACAAGAAGATTTAAATTCACTTTTTGCCTCTTGTGAATGCAAAAATAGTATGTATAATTACATATTTTTTTAATTTTATTTTTTTCTAAAAATGCAAATTGTATTTCCTCGTGTATCTAAAAATTTAAATCGCAATTTATTTCTATTTTACTTCAAAATTGGAGATGCTTTTAGTATAATAACTTTGCAATCAGATTACATGAATGATGTGAGCTTGTGGTGGAGATTTCTCGACCAAGCCTACACGCGCAGGAGGGAGCTATGATCTCCAAGATTTTTCACCTCATGTCCCAATTCCCATGTTTCTTTTGCTCTCACATGCGCGAGGCAAATATAACAATTTATACTCTAGCTAAATGAGCGTTTTTATTTTTTTATCTTTTAAGAATAGTATTTGGATCGATAGATTTCCATTTTATGCTTGTAAATATTATATCTTGGAATATGTTTGAGTAAAATTACATATATGTTTTTTTCCTTTAAAAAACAAATCTCTAAAATAATAACTAGAGAAGTGTGATTAGTTCTATATTTAAAAAAAAAAAAAAAAAAAAAAGGTTACACAGAAATAAATTTAACCCTAAATAGTTAGTGGTGCTTAGAATTAAATCACTCACTTTTAAGTTACTATGTAAAACTTAATTTTCAAAATTATTTTTTTCTTTTACTATCAAAATTTATTTTCCTAAAAGATAAGTGTAATAAATTAACTTGTAATAAATTAACTTTTAAGTATAATTAAACTTGTCTATCAAAGAATAAGAACATTTTCAAGAGATTCTTTAAACAACATCTCTATTTTAAAAAGTCAATTCTTAAAACTATATTTTAAGAGACTCGTCAAATTAACATTTAAAAATAAAGAGTGAATTTGACTCTCTAAACTAAATATATATATATATATATATATATATATATATATACACTTAATAATTTAGAGGGAAGATAAAGTATTTCGATTTTCAATGGAGAAAAAATAATATACTAATTTGGAGGGAAGTTAGTGAAAATAAAAAAAAAGGAAAAAAGTAATAAATACTTTTTTAGAGTATCAAAATTAAGTGTTAAAGATAAAAAGTCTGTTTGAGTACTTCAAAATTTTTAGTCTCTAAATTTAAAATATAATTTTTATAATACATAAAACGCTCTTTATAAATAGATAGCCCCTTGAAGGTGCTCTTCAACTCTACATTTTACCTTATTGAAGAAATATTTATCGATTTATCTTCATCTTTCATTTAATATATATTTTCTAATATCAATGATCAATTAATTCAAATATGATTTGAATAATTTAAGCAATAAAGTGTTGTAATTTGCAACGTATTTAATACAGTCATTATAAAGTAAGAAGAGTCAAACCACTTTTTATGTTAGAATATCTTTTATAGACTTTCTCAATACAAGATCACGCAATTTTAGAGACTCAATATTTAAAAGTAAACATGTTATTTATTTTTTTTCTTTTTTGTTTCAATAGAAGATGAAACGATTCCATCCATCCCTTCAAAAGTAGGATCGAACTCAGGACCTCAGGTAATAAGCCCTGGCCAAATTATAAGGAGTCTATTAAAGATGTTCTAACCTCAAAAATTGTTTGAAGTACTATTAATAATTGTTTAAGCTACTATGTCAAAATTAATTTTCAAAATCACCTTTCTTTTACTAACAAAACATACTTTTTAAAATGATGACTCTAAAAAATAACTTTTTAATTACATTTAAACTTGGAGTTAATTATTTGAATACACACCGAACTTTGGATAGGGTCACGTTTCAGTCAGTGTACTTTAACTTGCATTTCATTAGTCACTGATCTTAACGAAAATGCACTCCGTTGCTCATCGAGCAACTTCCGTTACTAACCTTAGGCTACTAGGATAACAAAATATACATGTGGCCAATTAAAATGCGAGCTCATTAACTCCCAAAATGCCTCTATTGAAATAGTGATTATGCTACTTGTACAACTTTTTTGTACAACTTTTTCTTACAACCACTCACATGGGGAGGGGTCCCACAGTGAATAAAAAAATTCACTGTGAGTGATTGTAAGAGAAAGTTGTAAGATAAAATTGTACAAGTAGCATAACCCTTCTCTCAAATTCAGAAATCAAAATGCCAGCTCATTAACTCCCAAAATGCCTCTATTGAAATAGTGAGGATGAAACCCTTATTTCGCAAACACGACCTCCATCACTCAGCCGCTTCACTTCTGCAAGAACTGCCGAAGGTACTGGACTAAAGGCAATGCTCCTAGAAATATCTCCGTCGGCGGCGGCTCTAGGAAGAACATTAAGCGCACCTCCTCCTCGACCTCTTCTTCCCGAAACCACCACCTAAAAGGCCTAGAGCCTCCTCCACTGCCTCCACGAGGACCGTGTCTGGACCATTAGCATCCACTTCTATGACAGCTGTAATCACTTAATCGTTGCCGCTGAAGGCTCAAAATTAAGGTGGCCAGTTTCAGAACTTAATGGACTTCAGCTCACCTAAGGGGTCAAGTCGAGGGCAATTCACTGATTTGCTCCATGGTCTAAGCCCGAATTGTTCAAATATGCAGTCAAGAGAACTGGTTGGTGAACAAGATCCGTGTTCAGGTCATAATATGGACCTCGGTTGATGGTAATGGAGGTGGACCATCGTTTGACATGCAAGTGGTGACTGAGCAAATTGATCTTGAAGAACTCGTTCCTCATCAATCATGTAGAATCCAGCAATATCACCTACTTCACTAGACGAGTCAAAAACCGAGGGTGTGCAAGATACACAAAATCGAATTTGGTGATCGAAGAAATGGGATTTTGTGTGAAGTGGCGAAAAGGGAAGAATCACAAATTACAGAACCTCAAAAGAAGACCAAAAACTGAAGATAATTTATATGAATTGCGAACCCAAAATTGCATAATTTCAGAACAGTTTTTAAACAAAATTAAAGACCCTTAAAGTCAAAATTAAAACAAGAAAACCCCAGAAATTTGAACAGATTTTTAGGAAGAAGACAAAAGAAGTGGATACTAATGGTGCAGAGGCGGTGGAGGAGAGCGCTGGTCATTTTGGGTTGTTTCATCTCACGTTTCCAGTTTAGGAGCTTTTGGGAATAAATGAGCTGGCATTGAGTTTCTGAGTTGGAGAGATTTAATTGGTCACGTGTATATTTCGTTATCCACGTAGGCTGTGATTAGTAACGAAAGTTGCTGAGTGAGTAAATGAGTGCAACTTTATAAAATTTAGTGAGTAATGAAATGCAAGGTAAAATACAGTGAGTGAAACGTGACCTTGCCCAAAGTTCGGTGTGTATTCAAACAATTAACTCTTTAAACTTGTATATCTTCTAAACTCAAAAAATATATTTCAAAGTATTTTAATTTTTTTTAAGCTTAGGTGAACATATGACCTGACTACATTTTTCAAATTTTTTATTTACGAATGTTTCTTGTTCCTTCACGATTTCCCTTATTGAGTAATAATTTTAGAATAATGCTATATGTACAGATGACTTCTCATAGAAACGCTACAAAATTTCAAAAAAATTTCCACGTGGCATGAGAAAAAGAGGGAAATATGTCTCTCACCCGCCATTTGCCCATTTCAACTCCAATATGGAAGCCTTAAAACATTAGTGGAGAAATCAGCTGCTCTGCAAGACCACTTAATCTCCAACGACCTGCTGAGATCGGGGCAGATTTTTCGTTCAAGCGACCGAAGCTGATTTCTCGAACGAGCGTCATTGTCTTCTCCAACCACTCTGTTGGAGCAGATTCTGTCTTTTCTCCAACCACTCTGCTAAAGTAGCTTCTCTTCCGTGACTACTCTGCCGGAGCAGCTGAGTCAATGATCTTCCATAAAACGCGCATCTGAAAGGTACATCTTTTGCAAATTTTTCTGTAATCGTACAGGTTCGAATGCATACAAGTGTTGTTTATATGGCGATTTTAATGCATACATGTGTTGTTTATGTGGCGATTTTAAAACCTGAGAATTTGAGATTGCGGTGAATGTTGTTGAATGGATGGGGTTTTCCTTTACAGTCCAATTTTAGTTTTGAAGTTAGTGTAACTCATTTGTCTTAATGTTCCGATGAATGGGCCTCTTAATGTTTCAGCACCAACACACGTTGCATTTGGTCTTCCTGGACCAGTGGTTATTGGTGGTTGGTGCTGCAATGAACATGGGTCCTATGACTTATCAAGTGCAACTGACCTCTACTCGTATATGAAATCTTTTTGTGATTTACACCTTTTTTTAATTATAATGTTACATAGACTTTTGTATGTGATTTAACCACTAGTATGTTGATGCATTTATATATACCATCATATGCAACAGAATGTGGTGGGACTGTGATTTTATTGGTTGAAATATTGTCCCTTTTGGCTTAATAATTTAGTATAAATCTTGTCCAGCAAATGAAATTATGGAAGACGTGAATGAAGATCCTATTGTGATCTCGGCTAATGAGATAGTTGGGGACAATATCAACACTGTGGACAAAGAACCGTTAGGAGGAGATTGAGAGATTATGCCTGAGCCTGTGGTAGGTATGATGTTGAACGATGAAAGTGAGTTGTTTGATTTCTATAAGAGATATGCATACGTCGTCGGCTTTCTCGTGAGGAAAAGGAACTCAAAAAAAGGTGACGATGGAGTGGTTAGTGATGTTCGAGGAATTATGTATAGGCATGCTATCACGGTGTTAGACCGTAATGACGTCACGAGAATGTCGGATAGGTATATATTGAGGAGATGGAGGAAAGATGTCTATGGAGCACAAACAAGATTCGCAGTGAACTATGACGGTTTGGCTAGTACTCCAGAACATATCCAATACGATGACTTGTGCCAGGCATTTTTAGAGGTGGCAGATCTCGTTGCAAACGATGAAGGGCGAGCATGCGCGATAAAGGAATGGATAAAATCTCAAGCAGCAGAAATGAGGTCTTCAAAGTCGAGTAATGGTAGTAATGCTCTTTCCCAGCCAACTACCCAATGCACTAATTTACAAAGGAGTGGCAACATGAGCGTGTTAGATCCTAAATCATCGAAACGAAAGGGTGCGCCACGAAAATTGAGGGAAAAAAGCCCATTGGAGTCAACTTCAAATAAAGCAAAGGTAAAATGCTCTACTATCCTCTTCAACTTTAAATCTCATTACTTTCCTTACAAAATCTTATTAATGTCCTTATGCAAGCTACTTCGACTAGGACCAAAGGAAAAAGACTAGCAACTGGTCATATTGGCATGGAAGAGTTTGGATCGGACTGGCAGTTATCTCAACAATTGCACCATGCTCAGCCGTCATCATTTTCATATTCACAGCCGTTGTTGGTAAGTTATTGCAGCTTCTTTTATGTAGATTGCTGTTGTTGGTATTTAACTACCAATTAGAAATTGCAAGAGAAGTACATATAATGATAGAAAGCAGGAAATGGAAGTGTTCCAGAAAACTGGCATCATGCAAAATCTGTTATTTTTGTCATTTGTGCTTTGGCAACTTGTCTTATAACCGTCACTATTAATTTTTTCTCTTTTAAAAATTGTCATTTGGGTGTTCATTAACAGAAGAAATCTTATCTGTATTCTAGTTTATCTTATATTTGAAGTTTGTATAGATTAATGTAATCTTGTATTTGGATTTGTAAAAATTAGTTTGGTTATTACCTAGTTATGGTTAGTATGTTTATCTATTCATTAATTTGTAATCTATATATATTCACTTCTATCAATAAACAAGCAGGGAAAGTATTTTTCATATCAGAAACTCTATCATGGTATCAGAGCAATTTTAATTCACAGCTCCCTCATTTCAATTTCCATCCCCCTTCTTATCTACCCCTAAACCGTTATCAAGATGACAACCAATCCATTAATTCACAATACCAGTGAACCACATAATACATTGATAACCATTAATATTTCAGCTCAAGCCCCACTCAAACTCACATCTGACAATTACGTCTCATGGAAGCTTCAGTTTCACACTCTCTTTGTAGGCTATAATCTAACTGGTTATATTGATGGTACAAAACCATGCCCACTTGCAACTCTTTCTGGAAACAACACCATCATACCAAATCCTGAGCATATGCTCTGGGTTTGTCAAGACCATTTGATCCTAAATGCTCTTGTAGGATCTCTTTCCCCTACCATCATCTCCTTCATTGCCCGAGCAAAAACCTCTCGTGAAGCCTGGACAATCTTAGAAAACACCTATGCTAAGCCATGTCGGGGACGTATCAAACACGTAAAATCCCATCTCAAAAATCTAACTATGGGATCCCAAAGTATTACTGCATTTCTTCAAAATGTAAAAGCTCATGCCGACGAACTGACTATTCTTGGAGCACCAATTGATGATGAAGATCTGGCTGAAAAGATCCTTGATGGACTAGGAGATGATTACAAAGAGTTAGTGCGGGCTGTCTAAGCTAGAGACAATCCAATTTCGTTTGATGAACTTCATGAAAAACTCTTAACCTTTGAAGCATCCATTCATGATAATAAACCTGCCCCATCTTATTTTCCTGCCTCTGCTAACCCAACAAATCGAACCAACTCCAGTTCGCGCTCATCAGGAACCAATGGCTGGAAACCACCATCAAATTATGGTGTCAACAACACGAGCAGGCGCCCATCGCCCACTTTAGATACTCGTCCATTCACACCAAATACAACTGGAACAAATCTTGGTACTAGGCCTCCTCTATGGCCTTATCTTGGCTATTGTCAAATATGTAGAATTCAGGGACACAGTGCTAAACGATGTCCTTCATTTCGATTAGTCCCAGTTCATCAGACCAACAACACATAATGCAGGGACCTCATTTTCACCATGGCAACCAAAAGCACACTTTGCTGCCAACACCTCCAAACCTCCAGCATGGCTTCTGGACAGTGGTGTTTCCCACCATGTAACTTCGGACTTGAGCAACTTATCTCTTCACTCTCCTTACATAGGTTCTGATGACATTATGATTGGAGATGGCACAACTCTTCCCATTACTCATACTGGTTTCACATCCCTCAAAACTCCTACTTTTAAATTTTCATTAGATAATGTTTTGTGTGTACCTAGCATGCAAAAAAACTTGATATCTATCTCACAATTTTGTGCTTCAAACAACGTATCTATTGAATTATTACCTTCTGCTTTTTCTGTGAAGGAACTTCACACGAGAACAACACTTTTGAAGGGTCCAACTAAGGATGGTGTGTATGAATGGCCCATAAATTCTCCATTATTTTCTTTCTCCAGTGTCAAGACTTCTTCATCCGAATGACATCATAGATTGGGACATCCTACTCTTCCTATTTTGAAGCATATGGTTTCTAAATATCATCTAGATTTAGCTTCTTCTATTCCTTCCAACTTTTCATGTAATGCTTGTCACTACAATAAAGGTCATAAACTTTCCTTCTCTAATTCAACTCTTGTCTCTACTCAACCTCTTCAAATAATATTTTCTGATGTTTGGACTTCACCAATTATGTCTCATGATGGATTTAAATATTATATCATTTTTTGTCGATCATTTTACCAAATACATTTGGCTTTATCCACTCAAACAAAAATCTAAAGTTAAAGAAGTGTTCATTAGATTTAAAGCCATTGTCGAAAAATATTTTAATCTCAATATCAAGACATTTTATTCAAATAATGGTGGTGAATTTATAGCTCTTACTTCATTTCTTGCCACTCACGGTATATCTCATTTGACTACTCCGCCTCACACACCTGAGCACAATGGTTTTTCAGAAAGACGACATCTTCATATAATTGAAACAGGTCTTACCTTGCTATCACATGCTTCACTTCCTTTAAATTATTGGACTCACGCTTTTGCCACTGTTGTGTACCTAATTAATCGCATGCCAACTTCAACATTAAATTTATTTTCTCCTTATGAAATTTTTTTTGGTGTTCCTCCTAATTATTTTAAACTCAAATTTTTTGGTTGTCTATGTTATCCTTGGCTTAGACCATACACTTCACATAAACTTGAGTCTCGATCTAAACCATGCGTATTTATTGGGTACTCTTTAACTCAAAGTGCTTATCACTGCTATGATCCTTCAACGTCAAAAATCTATGTTTCTAGACACGTTAAATTCATCGAGTCTATTTTTCCTTTTACCTCCTTATCCACTTCATCTCCACGTCCTGAGTCATCTACCATTTCCAACTGGGTCCCACCAGTGCTTTCAATCAGTGCAAACAATAACACTTCGGAATGGGACATGACAATTAGTTCCTACTGATCCTAGTCATAATATTGTTGGTTGCAAATGGATTTTTAAAATCAAACGTAACTCTGATGGCTCCATTGATAGGTATAAAGCTCGCTTGGTTGCAAAAGGTTTTCATCAACGACCGGGAGTGGATTATCATGATACTTTCAGCCCAGTGGTTAAACCCACAACAATTCGCCTTGTTCTAAGCTTAGCTTTAAGTCGAGGTTGGTCAATTCGTCAGCTTGATGATAATAACGCATTCCTGCAAGGTCACCTTTATGAGACAGTTTACATAGCTCAACCACAAGGTTTCATTGATCAAGATCATCCATCCCATGTGTGCAAACTCACAAAAGCCATCTATGGTCTCAAGCAGGCCCTACGAGCATGGTATCAAGAACTTCGTAATTTTCTTCTTCAGTATGGTTTCAAGAACTGTCATGCTGATACTTCGCTATTTGTTCTTCACTTGAATGGGCATCTACTCTATCTACTTGTTTATGTTGATGATTTGATTATAACTGGGAGTAAAATTACTTTGGTAAATCAATTTGTTCAATTTTTAGCTGATCATTTCTCTTTAAAAGATCTTGGTTTGCTCTCATATTTTCTTGGCGTGGAAGTTGTCCCCAATAACCATGGCATTCTACTTTCTCAGCGATGGTATCTCATAGATCTTCTTACTCAAACTCATATGATAAATGCTAAACCAGTTGCCACTCCTCTTCCATCAAATTCACCTTCTCTTACATTGCATTCTGGAGCTGCTCTTTCAGATTCTACAGAGTTTCGGGTAATACTAGGAAGTCTTCAGTATCTCCTTATTACTCGCCTTGATATTGCCTTTGCTGTAAATAAACTTTCTCAATTTATGCACAGGCCTACAACTGAACATTGGGCTCTTGTTAAGAGACTACTACGTTATCTTTGTGGCACTATAAATGATGGTCTACAACTGTTCAAGGATTCTCCCTTATCACTACATGCCTTCTCCGATGCTGATTGGGCTGGTAATCAAGATGATTTTTCTTCCACTAGTGCTTATATTGTTTATCTTGGCAAGAATGCCATCTCTTGGAGTTCAAAGAAACATAAAACTGTAGCGCGATCCTCAACAGAAGCTGAGTATCGCTCAGTTGCTACAACAGAACTTAATTGGATCTGTTTTTTGTTAGCTGATCTTGGTGTCTCAATCTCTACAAGTCCTGTTGTTTATTGTTATAATTTTGGGGCTACTCAACTTTGTTCTAATCCAGTCTTTCATTCACGAATGAAACATGTGGCCATTGACTTTCATTTCATTCGTGATCAAGTTCAAAATGGTTCTCTTCGGGTTGCACATGTTTCCTCCGCTGATCAACTTGCTGATGCTCTCACTAAGCCACTTCCTTGTGCTTGATTTCTCTTTCTCAAAGACAAGATTAGACTTTCCTCTCGAGCTCCAACTTGAGGGGGTGTAACAAAAGAAATCTTATCTGTATTCTAATTTATCTTATATTTGAAGTTTGTATAGATTAATGTAATCTTGTATTTGGATTTGTAAAGATTAGTTTTGTTGTTACCTAGTTATGGTTAGTATGTTTATTTATTCATTAATTTGTAATCTATATATATTCACTTCTATCAATAAACAAGCAGGGAAAGTATTTTTCATATCAGAAACTCTATCATTCATGTTGGTTGAGAGTATGGTGGATAGTGGAGTTGAAAATAAATTATTATGAGTGTTCCGTTTTTCCTTGTTTTTCAATGCTTCTGCACTAAACTTTTTGGAATGCTATTGAACATGTTATGACAGTTATAGTTGCTACTAAAAATATGTACATGGAGTTATTTTTGTCATATTTAACATTGTTATATGGTGCGGGGTGATGTCGAAAGCCAAGTGTTGATCCAACAATTACCGTTGTCTACTACTAACGTGACATTTAAGATAGAAGGCAGTCCAGAAAATGTTTGTTTGTTGGGCAAGAACGGTTGACGAATTATCATCCCATGTTGACTTTCTTATTTATAAACATATGAGTGGAACTCGGTTTTATGTCATTCGTGTGTAGTGGTCGCTTGTCATGTGTATTGCAAACTTTTGCTAAGTATTATCTATCGTTCGTTGGGAAATTTTTAATGACATTATCAATGACTATTATTCATCTTCCGATGTGCAGTTTTTAATTGCTTGTACGTCTTAATTATGTGTGAATTCTTGTGGAGTTTGATGTTAGTACAAGCAGTAAAAAATACAGCATAAATTCCATCTTATAATCCCATAGTAATGGTTTACACAAGAACCGGATATGGGAACTACATAGTGAAATATCTGCCCAAAAGGCCTTCCCCGCACATAATACCAAATTTCATTCAGGCTTCTAAGATGCAAAATGAAGCCTCAATGCCTAAAACACAACGTTCCCCCTACAACCAATACAAACAAACCCGAGTAATGTCATGCCCTTGCAGTTTTCCTACTAGCTATCGGGCTTTGCCCTTTCCCTTGCGGAATGTCACGTTAAACGAAATCTCAAGGTCTCGTTTTTCAACTATTCGATCTAGACTATCGAACATGATTGGCAAATCTTCGTCGACTTCATCTCTGGCCGCAGGCTTCACTTCATTCCTCGAACTCGATTCACCACTGGGTTCTCCAGTCACCACCCAGAAGAAGTATCCACAATTATTACTGCACATTTTGAATAATTTTCCTTTGTTATCAGTCATCTTCTCAACTTCAAAGCATATCTCCATCCATGTCTATACCAAGGACATCCTCGTTTCACTGGACAGTCAACGAAGAAGTGCTCTGTGCTTCGACAACCATGACAAACACCAAAGGAGTTAAACACAAAAATCATATACATGGTCTTTCTACATATCTCACAAAACACAAAATCATTTTTCATTCTACATATCTCACAAAACACTATAGTTTTTGCACAATATTTTACAGAGGTTTGGGACAGAAACTTACATAGCTAATGGCTATTTTGGACTGAGTTGGTTGCTGAAAGTGGAAATGATTGTAATGGTGAAGACGAAGGTCGCGATTTCACTGTGCCTGTGCCGTTTCAAGATCTGGGTACATTTAAAATAGCCGGGTGGAGGTTGAGAAGGACGACGATGCTAGATTAGATGGTTGTTGTAGACTCAGTAGGCGGTCAAAAGTGGATATAAGCGTGCGTATGCGAAGGGCGATGAAGGTTTCCTTTCAGCGTTTATGGATGGTGGTGGAGATGAAAATTGCGATTTCACTGTGCGTGTGTCGTTGGGAGATTTAGGCACATTTACAGTCATCGGTCGGAGGTTTAGAGTGTCGACGGTGCCGGAGGAGATGAAGGAGGAATCAACTAGGGTTTTCGAATTTCAAATGAAAGTGAATGAGAATGAAATGAGGATGAGAAAAATACTTTTTGATTTCTCCCGCCTAGCTGCCACGTCATTCTGGAAGACTTCTATGAGACTGGTTCTGTACATGTAGCGCGGTTGATAATTTTAACAATTATGCTATATGTACAAAACTTGCTTCACAGGGACTTTACAGAAATTTAAAATAAGGATGATGTGTTAGTAGGGGTGTAAGAGGTCCGATTTTACCGATTTTTGACAGATTTTCAAACAAAACCGTTTACACCGGTTTGAGAAAAACTCAAATTTAAACCAAACCATTTTGAACGATTTGAAAAAAACTCAAACCTAAACCTAACGGTTTGGTCTGGTTTTAAACCGCCGGTTTCACCGTATATTTTTTTTGCTCGGCGTCAGATTTTAAATCGTCGATTTCACCATATATTTTTTCCTGTCTACTTTTATGTCATTAATTTAGGAGAAGACATTTTTTTTCAAAATCGGTAAAATCGGACCAGAACCATTTAGAACCGGTCGATTCGGTTTCAAATCTTCTAAAAAATAATTTGATTTTGGGACAAATTATTAAGAACCAATCGGTTCCGGTTCCGGTCCAGGTCCAGTTCCCGGTTCTAGTATGGAACCGCCTGGAACCGGACGATTCTCATAGGATTTTTTATATTTTTTGGTAAAATATATGATTCAATCTCCAATCACTTTTATAAAAAATAATAGGATTTCTTCTTCATTTTAGACCCTAATACTTTCTTTCTTCTCTTTTATTCTTTTATTCTCTCTTCTTATAATTCTTTGATTAACTGATTCTCAAGCCAAATTAGAATATTGGGTAAATCTATACCTAAATAAATTTATTTACAATATATAATTTCATTTCTAAGATCCGGAATTTTTATTTTGTTTTCACTTTGATTACATAGTTGTTGATCCAATCAAAACTTTTCATCTAGATTTCTACAAATTATAATCGACAGAACCAGAAGTTGCAATAAGATTTTAAAGAATGTTCAATTCAATGTAGAATTTTGATTTTGATTGAAATTTTTGATGAATCCTTTCAGACTTTCAGTTTAAAAGCCTATGGAATATATGAGCCTCATTTAAAAATAAATAAAAAATTCAACACAAAAGTCTTACAAGTTACAATTTAGAAAATTTCATTTTTTTTTTTAATTTTTTAATTTTTATTTATTTTTTCGCCGGTCCGATTTGGTTTTAAACCGTAATAAAATTTCTCAAACCTAAATCAAACCGTTTTTGACCGGTTTAGTTTGGTTCAAAACCATTTCGTTGACTGGTCCACGTGGTACAAACCGACGGTTTCTAAAATACGATTTTGATTTGATTTTCCGGTTTGACGATTTTTGCTTACAACCCCACGTGTTAGTGCAAGGAAAAAGAAAAGGAAAAGGAAAATGGACCGTTTGCTTGGAGAAAAAAATATATTCGTACATCTATTGAATTTCTTATGTTTTTGTCTTAATTTTCGAGGTCACTACATGATATCAAACGAATTCAAAATATTACATCCTTAATATCATTTTAAAGTACTAACGACCTAATTTTTCACATCGTTAATGCTGCACGAACGGTCAATCGTAGCAAATGTTACGACATATCAAAGTAGGCCGTTCTAAATTAGTATTTCGAGAATTTCAATAACATGCTGACTTTAAAAATTCTTCGACGATCGTATACCAATCAAATCCATAAATCGTCTATGTTATCTCGAAACTCGTTTCGAAAACTACATCATAAGCATATTGAATGATCTAAATGAACATTGAAAATAATTGTGTTAAAAAGAGATATTTTTTTTAAAAAAAATCAATAATTTTATTTTCTCAATATAATTTACATCATTTTATTAGAAAATTTTAATTAGGTTATGAAACGTCAATTTTTTTTTCCAAGTAAGTAAATTTGTAAAATTTTTCTTAATGATCGAGAGACGACGGATTACATTAATGTAAAAAATTTGACATTAATGTTGAAAGAGACGTCATTTAAAAAAAATTAAATTTATTAGGAAATTTTCTAAATGAAGTCAAAGATTTTATTAGGAAATTTATTAAATTATTTAAAAAAAATTTAATTGATCAGTTTGTTTTTTTTTTTTTTTTTTTTTTTTTTTTTTTTTTTTTTTTTTTCGGATGTAAAAACAATCGAGATGAAAATGTAGTATAACAATTCATAACCTATATAAAGTAATATAATTTTTATTAAAAATTTCTACGTCTAAAAAAATAGTCATCATACCACATGTAAATTTTTCTAGAAAAATGATGTAAATTATATTGAGAAATTTGTCGCGCAAAAAAAAAAAAAAAAAATTAATTATACGTCTCTTTTTAACACACTGGTTTGGCGTATGATTAATTACTTTCGATGTTCATTTGGATTATTCAATATGTCTACTATGTAATTCTCGACGAGTTTCAAGAGGATATAGAACATTTATGAATTCGACTAACGTACGATTATCGAAGAATTATTAAAGTTAGCATATTATTGAAATCTATTTTGACGTGTCGTTAAATTTGATCGTTTTGTGTACCATTAATGAAGTAAAAAATTAGGCCGTGAGTACTTCAAAATAATTTTAAGAATATAATATTTCGATTTCGTTTGATATCACGTAATGGCCTCCAAAATTAAGACAAAAATATAAATAATTTAATGAACTTATTAATATTTTTCTCCATGCAAGCAATTCATTTTCCTTTTACTTTCACTCACACGTCACCCTCATTTTGAATTTTTTGTAAAGTCTACGTGTAGTTTATTTACAACATAATTCACTTACATTTGCAACCTCATCTCTAAAGAAATATGTACAGGTAGCATTACCGGATTTCGGAGAGTTTATTGATTTTAATGACTACTTTTTGAGAAACCCTGCTCAAACAGTGTCAAGCCCCCTCCAATCAGGAGGATCTCAATTTGACTCGGGATAAAATTCTCTCTCAGCCTATCTTAATTCCTACTTTTTAGTGTTATTTTTATTTTTATTTTTTTATTATAAAGGAGAATACTTTATGTACAAAGATGAATTACAAGAGTAAAGTAATAAAGTGTGAATAAAATTCAGGTTATTGATTTTAAATAATTTAAAAATATTTAAAATTTTATTTTTGAAATAATTGATGTAAATTTGATTTTGTAATCCCATTTTGTAGACTTCCTTCGTAACCGTAGGATGACTCTTTTTAAAATGTTTAGGCAAACACCCTCAATGGTGCTGAGTGTAAGAAAAAGATAAACGTAAGATAGCCAATCCAATCCATATCCATTTCTCATATATTTTCCATGGCTTCTCTATTAGCCCTCTCTTCTCCCTCTCCTTCAACAACTACGCCAATACTCCATTATCCTTCCTCTTCCTTCAAGGTACTCACCCATCCTCTTTATCTCTTTTGTATTCAAGAATTATTAACACCTTTTTATATCTACAAATTAATTACATGCTACAATATTAAAAAAACCAAGAAATCCCAATTTGGAATTCCATAAAATTCTGATTTTTCCACTTTTTGGACTAAACAGGGCAATGTGAGAACGTTGAAGCCAATTCCAACTCCATTTCCTAGTATAAACCTGTTCCACCAAAAAACCAGAGCAAAATCACCAGTAATTGTACTTAATTCAGTAGCTTCTGCTGTTCAAGAATCTTCTACAACTACACAGAACGTTCGGTTTCGTCTTAATAACTTGGGTCCTCAACCCGGGTCCCGAAAGAAGGCCAAGAGAAAGGGGAGAGGTCACGCTGCTGGACAAGGGGGCAGCTGTGGGTTTGGAATGAGAGGTCAGAAATCCAGGTCGGGACCTGGAGTCCGAAAGGGGTTTGAAGGTGGCCAAATGCCGCTTTACCGGAGAATTCCTAAGTTGAGAGGGATTGCTGGAGGTAAATTTACCATAAAGATTATTTTTTTATTTAGAAAAAGAAAAAAAAAAAAAAAAAAAAAAAAAAAGAAAAAGGAAGAAGATATGTTTCATTTGTGCCATTTTATGGAGTTTTTGGAATAATTTTGGAGAGCATTGAGTTGGGCTTGTTTGATTTTTGTCTGATAAATAGTTGTTTTGATCTAGAATTGGTTTTAGGTTGTACTAATTGATGAGTGAAGTATTTTTAGGAGTAAATAATATGTTTTATGTGAACTAGTCTAAGTAAATATGTGTTGATATGTATATTACTACTTCCTTTACATAAAATTTAAACGAAAGAGCTGAATTTTTTTCCCTTTACATGATTTCCTTTTGGTGTGTATAATTCTATTCAACTGTAAATGTATGTCCTTATCCTGCTCATTGAGCAATTGTAAATGTACATTATAACCTCTATAAATTAATAGCCTTGGGACCATATAAATTCTATTAATTCAAAGAGGTATTGATTAATCAATAAAATAATAATTTATAGTTAGAGTTCATTTACAATTCAATGAACATACATTTAATCAACTAAAAATTCATTGTATTTTAAGTGCCTAATCGATTGAATATAATGAATCCACTAAATATACATTAAATTAACCGAGAGAAATAAATTCATTGTACTATGTACTTAATTAAATAATATTCATTGTAATTGCGTTAATTTAATTAAATGCATCCAATGAATTAGATTAAGAAATAATCTTTGTACAAAAAAACACAAAGCTTTCTTATATTTCATAGTTACAGCGGTTTCCCAGCTAAAAGGCGTTTAAAAATCAACCATGACATATGAGATGCATAAAGCATTATGCAAGTATACTAAAGAGCATCCTACACACTAATTTTTTTTTGCAACAATGGGTTTCTAAAAAATTTCACTTGAAATCTAGTTAAGGTACATTATCAAATACAACCAAGTGATCATTAGAGTATCTTTTGTTTGACTTAGAAAAAGTTGGTCACGCTAGCCGGCACAAAGCATCAAAATTTCCAGACATGGAGAAGGCTGTTTCTGAGTGATTTCTTCAATACCAAACGGTGTGAATATAACACGAGAGTTAACCTTGGAAAAGTCTAGAGAGACTGAGAAAATATCAAACCCAAAAGAAACTTCAGAATTCAACATTTCTCAAGATTGGCTTGAGAAGTTCAAGTGAAGACACAGTTCGTCTTTTTGGGGAAAGTGGATTTATTGGAGTCCTTAAGGAAAAATAGATCAGTTTTCCATGCAAGATGTTTTCAATATGGGTGAAACAAGATTGTCCTGACCACTTTCTTGCAAGAAAGCAACTTGAAGGAAAAAAGCAAGACAAAGAAAGGCTTAATATTGTTGTTTGTTGTAATGAGGATAACTCAGAAAAAAATCATCTATGGGTCATAGGAAAGTATGCAAAACCTTGCTTCAAGAATGTAAACATAAACAACTTGAATTGTCAATAGAGTCCTAACAAAAGATCATGGATAACTAGGGTGCTTTTTGAGGAATATGTTCAGTTGCTTGACAAAAAAATTGTATGGGAGAAAAATTCTATTGGAGATAGATAATTGTCCAGCCCAAAGGATTATAAAATGTTGAGCTATTTTTTTGCCACCCAACATGACATCAAAATTCAATCATGTGATGCGCGGATAATAAGAGATTTCAAGATGTATTGTCATAGATGATTTTACCATAGAATTTTGGAGGGCTATGGTCTAGGGCAAAACAATCTAGAAAAAATAAGTGTTTTAGATGCAATCAATCTTATAGTCACAGCTTGTACAATAAATATTCAAGCAAAGACAATGTTAAATTAATTTCGACTTATTAAAAATTTGTTCTTTGGAAGAAATGGCCTAAAAGTGTTAATGGGGTTAAATAAGTTTATCGAAATTGTCGAAGATTATGGCTTGACATCTATATTATCATTATCATTGTATTATATATATATAGATAGATTGTTTTTATCATATTTAAATTATAGGTTACTTTTAGTTAATATTGTAATTGATTGGTACCATACTTAGTGGTGATTTTGGTTCTATATAATGAGAGAACATTTCACATCGAGGGGCATCGAGTCTTATTGAGCATCATTGAATATATTTGATATGGTATCAAAGTCACTTTCTTAGGATTTTCTCTTGTTTTCTAAGTTGGGGTTTCTCTTCTGCTAAACTTGGTTGCTTCCTACATAGCAGGAGGAGCTTACTCCTCCAAGCTCCTGTCGTCTAGTCTTTTTCCTTTCTTCCGTGTAGTATTTTCTTCCCTTTTTATGTGATCATAACTATTGTGTAACATTCTGAAAAGTGCATATATATTCATTAACATGAACAAGAATACTGCACCTAAACGCTCTTTAGCTACCAACATCAACATATTGGGTATTACAGAATACACGAGCATTGCGACATCATTCAGATACTTGTGAAAATCCTTCTACAGATTTTTATCCAAGTCCATCAAATCAGGTCCTTCATATGCTATTTGATCTTCCGAGCTTTTGGGGTCCTTAACAGACAAGTTGTTGATTGGAATCTCACCATGGGTTTTGACAGTATCAAAGAGGGCAGAGCAATGGTGGTAGTACCTTTGACTTCCATATGGAACTTGGATAGCCAAAGGTACAACTCGTGAAGCTGTTCTCCGGATTGTGTTAGCGAGTGCTATTTTTGTTGAGTGAGATTGAGGTCTTTGAGGGTTTGAAATGAAAAAGGGATTTTGTGGAAAGAGGAGGTTTATGGTATTTTGTTGTAGTGGATAATTGTCATAGCTGAGTACAGACGAAGTGCCAACTTCGTGGGATTGAAGACGGCTGGCAATCGGATCTCACGCATGTCTTTCTCTTGAAATTGGGCTGTGGGGGTCTTCTCCTTCTTTTGAAATCAATTTAGCCTAATATTAGGCTGAATTGTTGATTGGGCTGCTTTATTGAAAGCGGGCTAGAATTTGAGATTGGGCTGACATATTGAACTTTTTAGGCTGCCTTATTTTGGTGAGTTAGGCTACGCATTACTGATTTTCTTTGGGTTGATTGACCTAATTTTTGGGCTTAGAATTTTGGGCTTGACACAATATAATTAAGTTTGAGTTTGGGCTGTTTGTTTTGGTTGTATTATTTGGGTTGTCTTAGTTGGGCTGCTTTGGATTGGGAGAAATATTCATCACCTCTACTCAACTTCTTCATCTGCAAACTTTGAAGAGGTTTACATGAAGAATGACTAAAAGCGTGAAGGTGAGTGAAGATATGAGAGTGCAGACCGTTGAATTTTGATTGCTCGGGTAATGAACTAGAGTTTTGATTTTCGGAGGAGGGTCATCCTTGTGTGGTTTTGGATTCTCATAGGAGAATCATCTTTGGATTTTTGGTGAGGGCTGTTTTGTAGAATTTCTTCCATCTGCAGCATCTTGGTCAACAATATATTGTTGAATTTTTGGTCGGTGCATTGGTCGTTAGAGTTTTTGTCGGAACACAAATTATGTGTTCGACTGAGTTCTCTCGACAGATAAAGCTCACTGTGTGTGTCGGCATACTTCGTGAATTTCTTTTGGAATTCTTCTTGGGTTGTGAGCTCTCTGGAGTAGGTTTGGAGTGCTCTTAGAGTGATTCTTGGCTGTTTTTGCACTATTTATTGTTCTTTTTCTTGGCTTTGGAGTGTTCTTGGTTGTTTCTACACTATTTATTGTTCTTTGTCTTTTGTAGGCACTATTTTTTCGTAGTTGTCTTCTTCGTAGGTATAAGTATTGTCATCGTCGCTAGTTCATGATTGCAAATTGATGTTTTTACTGGCATCAATTTGAGGGGATGTTAATGAGGTTTAATAATATTACGGAGATTGATGAAGATTACGGCTTAACGTCTATATTATCATTATAATTCTATTATATATAGATAGATTAATATTGTAATCTGTAAAGCACCGACACGCTGCCGGAGACAACGTATCGGTGTCTGACACGTATCGGACACCGATACGCCTCCGACACGTTGCCGACGCGTGTCGGAGTTGTGTGCAACGTGTCGGAGTCTTTGGGGAAGGAAGAAAAAAGAGACAGATGAAGAAATTCTGGTGCAGCGTGTCGGAGTCTTTGGGGAGGACGTCGGCGAAATTTTGGTGGTCGGGAAGGAAGAAAAAAGAGATTGAGGAAGAAATTCTGGACCCAAAATTCTGGTGGCGAGTTTCTGAAATAATAAATCTGTACAAACTTTGTGGGGGGAAGGAAAGAGACGAAGAAGGAAAGAGCGCAGGAAGAATCTGAAATAATGAAAAGTCAAATTGTGGGGCCCAATCAATATTGCCTTCTCACGTTTTGTATCTATTTTGTATCTTTTCTATCTTTTCTCAACAGACAACAGCTGTATCTTTGTATAAAATGTAATATAATATTATGTTTGGCTGTATTTTTTACCTTTTTACCCAATTATCACACTCATATAACAAAACACACATACACTTCTTCATCAGAAAGATAGAAACTATCGAAAATTTCAGAAAAATCCTTTTTTTTTTTTTAGACTATAAAATTAAAATAAACTAAAAAAATAATTTTTTAATCAACGTGTCGACGACGTATCGTGTCGAAACTTTTTTTAAAAATCGCGTATCGACGTGTTCGTGTCGGTGCTTCTTAGATTGTAATTGATTGTTGCCATACTTAGTGGTGATTTGGTTTATATAATGAAAGAACTTCTCACATCGAGAGGCATCGAGTCTTATTGAGTATCATTGAATATATTTGACAAAAAGAACTTTAATGAATCCTTACACGAAGAAGGTATTCATGAACTTGAGACAATAATTGAAGATTTAGGTTACCGTGAGAGAATGGATTTAGAGGATGTTGGGAGTGATTTTTGGGGTAAGAATTGATTTTTGAATAGTGATATGATGGGAAATGTGTGGTTGAAAAAGAAGGAAAAGTTATTGATGTGATGAAAAATATTATTTTATTGAATAATGTGTGGATGAAAATGAGAATTAATTGAGAATTGATTCTCAAAATCAGTACCAAACAGGCCCTTAGTAATTATGCTCATTGAGGTTGTCTATGTGCGGTAGAATAATCCTCCACATTATGTTAAAATTGATGATGGTTTGAAAAATTTTAGCTTGTACATTTGAATAGAAGATTTTGGCCCATGTTCACTCATTTTGGGAAAAAAATAAATAAATAAAAAATCATTGCTTAATGTGCAAGAAACTTGAGTTAGAACAGTTTCTGGAATTAGGTTTCAAATAGCCAAAATATCTTATAGTCATAATTTTGAACTTATCCAATTTGGAAACAAAATTTGTAGGGTGTTTCCTAGAATTAATTCTTAATTTGTGGGAATTTATTATACTCTTTGTACTCTCTCGAGTAGTGCCAGAATAAACCTTGAGAATGTTGTTTTATTTTTTGACTTTGGTTGCTACTCAAACTGTTGTAATATGTACGCTCTCCTTTCTGGCCTCCTTTGCATTTACCTTTTGATATTTCATATCTTAATTCTTTTAACTTGTAGGCTTGCTAATTAGTTAATACACTCTTTCATATATCTCAAATTCTATCATGTTTAATGTTTTACCTTTAGATTTGAGAGTTTTCTAATTCTCTTTTTCCTTATAAAACAATAATTTTTCGCCCCGAGCACACAACTGGACTAATAGGCGGCAGTATTTTTGAAGTTCTTTTCGAAAGCACAACCTAATTGCTATCAAATAAGTGAGATGGGTTTATGAAGGCAAGATAATCTTGTCAATAATATAATTGCATGTCATTACTTACTTTGCCCTGTTCAAGCTTTTCAGATTCGAAGCTTCTGCATGTGTCTTACCACGTGATACCAAGTTTAAGGGTTGGGCCTTTATGCATTTTATATCTGGATTGGGATTGTCCATGTACTTCAAATGAAATTTATGATAACCATAGATAGCCGTATTCTGGCTTTCTACTCCATATCTCGACCTTGTACTGCATTTAAGTCAAATACTTACTAATACGTGCATTTCTGTCACTAATTAAGGCATGCATGCTGGACTACCAAAATATGTCCCAGTGAACTTAAAAGATATTGAAACTGCTGGATTTCTAGAAGGAGAAGAGGTCTCACTGGAGTCCTTGAAGAAGAAGGGTCTAATCAACCCTTCAGGAAGAGAGCGGAGACTTCCTTTAAAGGTAACAACAATGTGCTATTATATGTTGACTGTAGATTTAAAAATCTCCATGTAGTGCTTATACTCCATTTCTGTTATATATAATAATCTACGATCATGCTTCTACCATTTGAATAAGCTTTCATACGACAGCTTATTGTAAACAACCCTTCGAAAAGTGCCAAACATTTTGCCCAAAGCAAGGATCTGCTAGAAACTACGACATCATCCCCAGCAGCAAGTTGCGTAGGAACCTCTAACTTGTTAAAACTTCAAAACTACAATTGGGTATGAGTTACTTCTTTTGGTTAATTGCTAGATCTATGGGAATATCTAAAGCAACTAGGTATTATTATTATTATTATTATTTTTATTTATTTATTTTATTTTATTTTTGTAGGGGAAACAATATCCTCTACAATAATTTCTTTATTATCCTTCATTCATACTATTAATAGCGTGGTCCTGCATGTATAGTGTCTTTATCATTCAACCTAAAACATATAGATACCACAGTTCTAACTTAATACTCTTTAGTCTCATCAATAAATGTCTTCAGCTAATAACATACACCAAAGGATCTCATCTTGATTATGTCATTAAACTCATATATGACTGATGGCTATGCAAAAACATAAGGACATATGACTGAACCATTGTGCAAGCCTATACTAATTGGGAAATCTCTACTAATGTTGTCACTACATTTCGTACTTGTGACTGCTCCATCATACAGGTTGTTAATAACATTGGTGTATCTAATAGATAATTAATAACATTGTTGTATCTAATGGATGTTCATTTTTTTCTCTAGCACCTGTCATAGCACTTCACTACATCTTATAATATGCCTTTTTTTTTTTTTTTTTTTTTTTTGTTTTTTTTCAAACTTATCATTAATCACTTATTCAAGTGAATGGCTTCCATTGTAAATTGTCCTAACATAAAGCCAAAATGATTTTCTTAAATTTCAGATTGTTCTCTAATCTATGCTCAATCACTCTATAAGTTAGTAGTATGACTCAGAAACTTAATACCCATGTGATTTTTACAAATTTGAATATCTCCTTTATTCTTGTAAATAGGCACCATGGCTCTTTTCTGCCATCAATCCAACACCTTTTTACTTCTAAGATCTCATTAAACAATTTTGACAGCCATCCAGTATAAACATCTCCCAAATACTTGCATGCTTTGATAGAAATTCCATTTGTACCAATTCCTTTTCTCATCTTCATCCTCTTTATATCCTTTCTTCCGAAAATTGCATTCTTCTCGTATTACTAACAATCCTTTCTGTAGTGAAGTTTGACTAATCCCAAATATCCATAATATGCCTTTCATTAGATAACTTGTCAAAATAATATTCTTTTTAACATGCACATAAAAATTAATATCCACATCATCCAATCCTGAAAACCTTGAATAGTTGTGTGGAACATATACAATCACTATTTGGAGCTCAAATTAGTGCAGATAATATACAAAGACAAAGTCTTGAGATGCAAGTGTATTTGTGGAGCTGGGGTGGAGAAAATAATGAAGCTTTGGAAACCACCTCATGATCGATCTTGTGCTATTTCAAGTCAAGAATCTTGCACCATATCCATGGAATGTACAATTTAGTTCATACTAGTAAAAAAGAAACCTATACTAAGAAGTAACTTGAAGCTACTTGTAATTAAGACAAAAAGAAGCATCTCTATTGTTTGAACATGGTATGCCTATCCTCATCTAGACATTGAAAACCTCATTCACTCGAAAAGTTCATTAAGAAAACATGTGATCTGCCTTAAACTATTTTAGTAGAATGAAAATGGCTAGTAAGATCTACTGCAGTATGACTGTTGTTTTTTTTGTGATAGCAACTACAAAGCCATACCATGTATATTTTACAATCCTAACTGAATTTTCTTTCTAAGATGCACATTATCATCTACCTATTTTTTCCATCTAAAGTTTCTGTTAAATCCTAATTTTTGATATATCCCCTATAGGTGTCCTTTTCCAATGTTGCATTTATTCAATATCAATCTATTTGTAATTTGCCTTTTCTCATTCCAAATTTGAAAAGCGATAGAAGGTAATATCACGGTCATTGAAGCTTTATGAAATTCGTGATAATACTTCTATTATTCTGGAATTGGGTACAAAAATATATATACAAGACAATGCCTAGATTGTCACCTATAAATTAGGAAATAAAATATTTCTATGGAATAAAATCAGAATATACAATAGGAAACTAATCTCCTAAAGATTAGGGCTAAACCTAATCACACGCCTAGGTTGATTTTCTACACTCCCCCTCAAGCTAGGCAATATATGTTCTCCAGATTAAGTATTGTACTTAGCTCTGTAAGGTTGGGTCGAAACAGTGCTTTAGTTAAAATATCCGCTGCTTGTTGTTTAGATGGAACATAGTTGAGAGAGATCATTTTGTTTTCAATTTTTTCACTGATGAAGTGTCTGTCAATCTCCACATATTTAGTTCGATCGTGGTGAACTGGATTTTTGGCAATTGCAATTGCTGACTGGTTGCCACATATGATCCTTATGGAGTCCGAAGATTCAACCTTGAGTTCATTCAGTAGTCTTTTTAGCCAAATTCCTTCACAGATGTCCAACGCTAATGCACGGAATTGGCCTCGGCACTGCTACGTGCTACTACAGCCTGCTTTTTGCTGCGCCATGTTACTAGGTTTCCCCAAATAAATGAGCAATATCCAGATGTGGATTTTCGATCACTAGGAGACCCAGCCCAATCAGCATCTGTATAAACTTTCAATGTCCGATTAATTGTCTTTCTGAACATAAGCCCCTTACCCGGGTCTTTCTTCAGGTACCTCAGAATGCGGTTTACTGCCTCCAAGTGATCTGCTGATGGGTTGCCAAGAAATTGGCTAACAATACTGATAGCAAAACTTATATCTGGACGTGTATGAGTTAGATATATTAACTTACTTACCAGGTGTTGATACCGCCCCTTATCAACTGCCAATTCATCAGTTCGAGGCATTAGTTTGGTGTTAGGATCCATAGGTGTTTCAATAGGTTTGCATCCACTCATGTCGGTCTTATGTAAGAGGTCTAGAACATACTTGCGCTGAGAGACTGAAATTCCTCTGCTGCTTCGTGCCACCTCCATTCCCAAGAAATATTTCAAGTGTCCCAAGTCCTTGATCTCGAATTCCTTAGATAACAGCATCTTAAGTCTTCTCATTTCTCCTTCATGATTTCCTGTAAGAACTATATCATCAACAAAAACAATCAGAACTGTAATTCTTCCATCTGTGAAGTATTTAACAAATAGAGTGTGGTCAGCCTGTGTTTAGGAGTATCCCTCCTGTTTGAGAACCTTGGTGAACTTGTCAAACCGCGCCCTAGGAGACTATTTAAGTCCATATAATGCCTTTCTCAGCTTGCAAACCTTCCTTTGTGTATCTTTAGTTTCAAAACTAGATGGTATATCCATATAAACTTCCTCGATTAAGTCTCCGTTTAAGAATGCGTTCTTGACGTCAAGTTGAAACAGTGGCCAATCTTGGTTAACTGCAATGGATAGCAAGACACAGACTGTGTTAAGCTTTGCTACAGAGGCAAATGTCTCTTGATAATCAATTCCGTATGATTGGGTGTACCCTTTTGCCACCAGTCGAGCTTTGTATCTATCTACACTTCCATCTGCCTTTTGTTTGATTGAGAATATCCATTTACAGCCAACTGTCTTCTTCCCAGGGAGGAACTCTGTTAATACCCAAGTACCATTCTTCTCAAGTGCAGTGTATTCTTCTAATGTTGCCTTGCGACATTCAGGGACCTTTAGAGTCTCATAGACCGACTTAGGGATCTCCAATTTGTCTAGGGATATCACAAATGCCCGGAATTTAGGGGACAGATTTGAGTAAGAGATGTAACTGTGAAGGGGTGTTGAGTGCATGATCGAACACCTTTTCTCTGTGCAATAGGAAGATCCAATTCCGGGTCATTCCGTAACTGTGGACTAGAATCTACTCCATCTTGTGGTCTTTCAGGTTCAGCTTGGCTCGGGAGAGAGTTTTGACTTTGCTGATTCCTTACGGGCAAATCAGGATTTTTTCTTCTTACATAAGTTTTCACGGCATCATCAGGAAGAAGAAGGTGTTTAGGATAGACCATAGGGGAGTGATCAGGATTGGTATTTGATGGAGGCCTCTGTTGAGTCATTGGAGTTTGTAATTCTGTTGATGGGTCTAGACTTAGAGTATTGGAAGAAGAAGGCAAAGTGGGAGGAAGATGATGTGAACTTGGTTCAATGAGTGATGACCAATCCCAATTCTGCAATTCATTAGTGTTATTCTCTCCCTGAATTGCGGAATTGGAGTAGAATGGAATTTCTTCGAAGAAAGTAACATCCATGGTATTATAAAACTTGCGGGTGACAGGAGAGAAACATTTGTAGCCCTTTTGGTTGGCGGAGTAACCAAGAAAAAGGCACTTAATTGCGTGAGCATCAAGTTTACCCGGGTATTGTGAATGGATATGGACAAATGCAGTGCAACCGAACAGCTTGAACGGGATTTGCGACACGAGGTGTGAGGTAGGATATTGATTCTGAAATGTTTGTAAGGGTGAGTGGAATTTGAGGACCCGAGAGGGCATTCCGTTGATTAGATACGTTGCAGTAAGAATGGCTTCACCCCAGAATCTTTTAGGAAAATTGGCTTGAAAAAGCAAAGATCATGCGACCTAAAGTATATGATGATTTTTGCGTTTAGCCACACTGTTCTGTTGTGGTGTGTCAACATAAGAGCTTTGTTGAACAATACCGTGTGATTTAAGATATTGGCCAAGACTCGAATTAAAGAAGTCCTTGGCATTATCAATTTTTAGGATTTGGATATTGACTTTGAATTGTGTCTGGCCCATGACGTGAAAATTTTGAAATATCTGCTTTGTTTCAGATTTTTCTTTCATAAGAAATGTCCAACACAATCTAGAATGATCGTCAACAAACAATAAAAACCATCGAGCACCTGAAATACTAGGAATACGGAATGGTCCCCAAATGTCACCGTGAATAAGGGAAAAAAGGTGACTTGGTCTGTATGTTCGTGGTGAATAAGTGTTCCTAGTATGTTTTGCCAACTGACAAACTTCACAATTGAATAAATTAGGATTTTTATTAATGAATAAGGATGGGAACAAGTGCTTCAAGTAAAGAAAATTTGGATGACCAAAACGAAAGTGCCACATCATGATTTCACTTTCTTTATTACAATGACTACTAGATTTAAGACTATGAATTAATTGATACTGATGACTACCAGGAAGGACTGAAGAATTGTTGACGTCCAGAACATAGAGGCCCGCATGAAAATCAGCATTGTCAATCATCTTTCTCGAGCTCAAGTCTTGGAAAACACAAGATTTAGCAAGAAATTTAGTTTCACAATTAAGGTCACGATTTAGTCTGCTAATTGATATGAGATTGCAGTCAAGATTAGGTACAAAAAGCACAAAATAGAGGGTAAGGGCGTTTGAGAGAGAGATGGTTCCTGTTCCAACCACTATGGTGCGTGTACCATTGGCGATGCTTACAGTTTGCCGCGTGTCACACGGTGAGTAGGTAGTTAAAAGAGATTGGTCACCTGTCATGTGGTTGGATGCACCTGAGTCCACTATCCAGGTTGAGGAAGTAGCCGTGGTGTGTGGAGTTATTCCTGCTGTTATTGGTGCCTGCCTTCTGTATGAGTTGCTGGAGAAGTTCTAACTGGTTCTTAGTGAATGGGACGACATTACCTGATTGGGTTGCCTCAGTAATGGTGGCATACCCCTTTGTCCGCGGTCTCGATTTGGCTTCCAGTCAGACGTTTTTCCATGTAATTTCCAGCAGGTTCCCTTCAAATGTCCAGGTGATCGGCAATAATCACACTATGGGCGGCCTTTCGTTGTTCGATTGTTGTCGGGATTTTGAAAGGAGCCACGAGCAGCAAATGCGCCATGGTCAAGGGAATTCTCTTTGACTGTTGCAAGGGCTGGGATTTCAGAAATCGTGGGAGGATTCGGTTGTCCTAGTATAACCCGTTTTCTGCTCTCTTCTCTACGTACCTCGGAAAAAGCCTCTCGCAGGCTTGGTAATGGTTTGGTTCCAAGAATTCTGCTCCTGACTTCATCTAGAGATTTGCCCAGTCCCATCAAAAATTTGAAGACACGCTTGGTCTCCACAATTTTCCTGAAGTATGCACGATCGTCAGGACACTTCCATTCATGTGTTTCAAATAGGTCCAGCTGCTGCAATGGCGAGTAAGGGTCGTGCAGTAGACCGTTACCGCGTTTTCCCCCTGACGAAGGTCCTGGAGAGAACTCTCCACATAGAAAAGTTCTGCTGTGTTTTCGCTGCTGGAGAAGGTATCACGAGTAGCTTCCCAAATTTCTTTTGTTGTGTTGTACAGCAAGAAATTTTCTCCGATCTCAGTTATCATGGAGCTGATTAACCAAGACATGACCAGGTTATTTTCTGCCTTCCAGATCTTGTAATCGGCATCTCTTGGGTCTATTTTCGGAGTAGCACCCGTAAGATATTCATCCTTGTTCCTTCCGCATATGAACATCATCATTGATTGTGACCATTGGAGGTAGTTATGGCCATTGAGTTTATGGGCAGTGATAGGAACGTGATTATTTTCTGTCGAGACTGGGTGTTGATGAAAGCGGATGAATCCTTGGAGGTTTGCTCAGATTCCGCCATGAAGAGGTGATTTCGGAAAAAGGAGAGGAGGGCTGAGGATGGCGGTTTGAGGGAGGAAGAGTAGGGTTTTTGAGCCTATGGCTCTGATACCATGAAGCTTTATGAAATTCGTGATAATACTTCTATTATTCTGGAATTGGGTACAAAAATATATATACAAGACAATGCCTAGATTGTCACCTATAAATTAGGAAATAAAATATTCCTATGGAATAAAATCAGAATATACAATAGGAAACTAATCTCCTAAAGATTAGGGCTAAACCTAATCACACGCCTAGGTTGATTTTCTACAGTCATCTATGGTAACTGTGGAAGTTAAAAATTTCCCAAAATGATATATGTACATAAAGAGGATTTCTAAAGATGTTGAGATGCTAACAGGTTATTGTGTCTGGTACTGGAGATATATTATGGCTGTTCCAACCTTCAGCAAATGTACCCTATTGTTAGGATCCAAGCGAATCAAATACTTGCTCATTGAGCCTTGTTGTATTGACCTGCAGTAACCACTATTATGTTAATGTTCTCTATATCAATAATCTCATGCACTTAATTTAACATCAGAGCTAATTTGACTACTGTTCCAAAATAAATATTTCTAAATGCCCACTCACTATTAATTTTTTGAAAATTTCCCATATTATGTATTTATTATTATATAGGAAATATCAACCTCTGTATGTCGAACATTTTCTTCATATATTATTCCTTATACATCAAAAACTGTTAGTCCTAATAGTAATATGAGTATAAAATGAAGTCTTGATATCTTCCTTTTTCTCTAAGCTTAGTAGTAACTAGAAGCTTTTCTGAAGTCTTTAAGTTTAAGATCAGCAGTAATGTCTATCTACTGACAAGAACGGAGTTAAAATGATATCTACATCCTTAATTTAGAACCTCGATCATTTATGAAGCAAAATTACATATGTTCTTTCCATTGTAAGGACGTAATATAGTTTAGATGATATAGATGAAAAGAAATGAATGAAAATAGCCTCTTTTTGGCAAAAAGACGTATAGATGCCAAGAAATTGTTAGATAAGTGGAAGTATATAGAAACTTAATAATGAGGCAAAGAATCATTAACTTTTTGGCCCACCTCTAATAAATTTATCTCAGAGTCGCTCATATTTCATGTAGTAACTCATCAATCAATTATTGTATCTGAGGTTAGAATGTTGTAGAGCAAAGCTTGTGCTAACTTATGACAATAAAAATTTCTCAGATGCAATATAGAACTGTCCATATGGAAAGAAACATTTTGGCTTTCTTTGTTGAATGGTTAAACAATAATACGAGACTAAGTCCCAAGGGAATCTTCACTTGTGTAATTGATGCATTCTTTCATATGAAGTCTTCACTAGCCAGGTTGTTTTCTACATCCTTTATGACGACTGCTTTCTCATTCCTCGCATGCTTTCTTAGAATGTTTCTGTGTTCAATAGAAAGTCTTTTTCATTATTATTATTTTTTATTTTGCTTTTATTTTTCTGAGGTTTTCTCCAAGAGGGAAGTAAAACGATGTCATGTTCTAAAAAATTAATTTAATCATCACTTTTTAATTTGTAAAATGGACAAAAATTTTACCCCTACTGATAGTTTAGTTTTATTTATTATTATTTTCTGATGAACTTAGTTATTCTTGTAAACTGAGGAAGGACTGAAACAGGCGACTGACCTGGAATATGGCTAGGCTTGTCCATGAATTTCAAACAGTAGGGTCATTTTTGTGTAGAACCTGGGGTTTTCTATGCTTTTTCATCATTTTTGGATCCACTAAAAAAGACACGCGAGGCTTAGTTTAACTATTTTTAGACGATAAAAACCTTTTTCTTTTAATAAACTGGTGAATAAGAACTCAATTGATGGTTTATGCATGCTTTCCTGTCCTCCTCATCTATTTCTTATGCTGTGGAGGAAAACAGAGGTATCATTGGCTTGCCTTCTCAAATAACAAGGACTAAATATCTAATTCGTTTTCAATTAACCCAACTCTAATCAAATAACAAAATTATATATATATGGTTTGTATTAACAACCTAAATCTATTACTAATCTAAGTAATCTAATTATTAAGTGGTAGGAAGCATTTATGAATACTCATTTAATCACTAAAGCACTAGGATCCTGAATCCCTACATTCATCAATCTAAATATTAATTCCACAATTTGACGACATTTATTTGGAAATGAAGATCAATGTTCATATCTTGTTTAATAATCTGTCTCGAGTAGAATCAAACATATCCTCACATATGACTCATTAATATCTATATTTCAAATGCGAACATGTGAAGATCACAAGAAAAATTGATTAGATCATGCAAAGCATAGTCATTTGTCGCCAACATCTACAGAACCTTACAATTATTGCTATTTGTTCTAAATTTCTATTCATTCTCCTGCTTGTGAATAGAAATTATACATTAATTCAATTAGTTGCCAATTACTTGAAAAGCATTGAACTCCTAAGAATCATTCAAATCAAACCAACATTTAAAGTGTCACATCCAAAATTTAATATCAAAACATAGGGTTCAACGTTATCTTAGCATCTGTAAAACTAGTCAAGCATCATAGTAATACAAAAACACGATTTAGAACAATACATCATCACCTGAAATTAAAGGTTGGGAAGAAATATGCAAAACACTCTTGAATCTTGAATTCATTCAATGGCTCTTGAATTATCTTATTCTTCTTCAACTCCAAACAATAATGTATGAATGGATGTAGAGTCGATGTTTTGTATCACAAGCTTCTTTAAAGCTTGAATGAATATCTCAATTTTGGGAACAAAATCCTCTGGGAATTTTATCCATGAGATTGCAAAGCGCAAGGAGTGTCCCATTACGATCGTAAGACCTGCAGAACTGCAAGATGGATCAGTTCATGCAGGCAAAAAGCTAAGCATGTAAGATTGCAGGTATCCGATCGCAAGGAGTAGAACGTTTTCTCGCTTACAACTTGCTCTCTAAATTTTCTCTTTTGTTCAGCTCTAGCCCCTTCTTATTTGCATCTTGGGTACTTCATCTTTAAACCATTGTACTTCAATCATCATCATTCACAGTCGTCCATAATTGATCCGATGCAAGTTTCAAGAGTTTGCAATTGAGTCTTTAAACTTTTTCAAACGATGGATTTAGCTCCCGAAACTTGTGAATCTCTTCCAATTGCTCCATTAATACTTCCAATTGATCATATGCAATTAGATTGATCTTCAATTGAACTGAATAAACTCCAATTTAGGCTCCAAACGCTCACACCAATTGCATTATAATGCATTTTATGTCAGGTATGTACTCGTATACCTATAATGTTTAACATAGTTAACCTAAATTAGATAGATATTCGCCCAATTAGTAATATAATCGAGTATAGAAGTCCAAATAAGTGTATAAATAACACTTATCATTGCACAATTAACTTCTTAGTCATGATGGTTGAGTTTGGGCAGCACTAAGTAGGTATGGGACGTTATAGTTTGTATAGGTGTAATTTTTTTACTTCTTTTTTTTTTTTTTTTTTATCAATCACTCTCTTCTTCCAAACTACTAATTTTCTCAGGGAAGATCATGGTATGATACATTGCTTCATCTCAACCTAGAAACTTTTGCTATTAGCTTAATTGGAAATTTATGAGTACCCTCATCAACTTGTTAATTTGAATAAATGGGTTCAACACAAAGCGGTAGGCGGTGGTTATCATTTAAGCACCAGAATAATGCTTGCATCTAGATGAACTAATATACTACACTTCTTGTATGAAAAGGAAGAAAATGTTCTTTACTAGATGGTGTTAAGTTTCATAATAGTTGCTCATATCTCTCTTTCTTTTCAGATCTTAGGTGATGGAGAACTGAGTGTGAAACTAAACTTCAAGGCTCGTGCATTCTCGACTTCAGCAAAGGAGAAGCTTGAAGCTGCAGGTTGTTCCTTGACTGTTCTTCCTGGTCGAAAGAAGTGGGTGAAGCCATCCGTTGCAAAGAACCTTGCACGTGCTGAGGAATACTTTGCCAAGAAAAGGGCTGCAGCCAACTTATCCGACTCCGCTTCTGCTTAAAGCCCAAACTTGTATCCACACAATTAGATGTCACTTCTGAAAGAAATGTAAAGCAATATTCAATTATTTTGAGGACCCTTTTGTTCCATTCACGATATAGTTTCTTTCTTTGGAGCTTTTCATTAAATCAGTTGAGAATTTCTTTATTCAAGTGGTGGTATTGGCATTTTGCGACTTTTCAATTCTCGAGAGGCAGTTGATGGCAGAATTTAGACATCGTTTGAGATTTTAGTGGTCAGTTTTCGATTATCAAAAAATCTCTAAAGTTTTTGGGATTTGGTAAATTTGAAAAAGTGATTACAGAATAATATGTATAATTTCACTCCAGATTTTGAGAAGTAACAACAATGTAGTTTATCAAATGGGTAATAAACCACAATTTTTATTTTTTGCACCACATTTTAATTATACCTAAGGTTATCGGTCTTTATTCTCTACAGGATTTACGTTCCTAACAATTTGTATGGCATTCTTATACTCAATTTTTATAAGTTAACATATTTTATATTTAATCATAGTTTATGTCCAAAAAGTTCGTTGAAATAGTGTGTAACAACTTATTTTCCCAGCATATTTTAAGAAAACAAATGACTAAAAAAGTACGAAAAAATATTTTTTTTTCCCTCATTTCAAAGTATGAACCAAAATATTTTAACATAAATTATCATTAAGGATGAGATGTACTAGCTAATGGAAAGTCGAAGATAAGAATTTGACCAAAAAAGTAAATAAATAATTGCTACGAGTAAAGATTGAGAAGTTTAACTGCAATTAAAATATGGTGTAACAAATAAAAATTGTTGTGGCAATATAACGACCCTTATCAGATTCTGCTTTCACTTTTCCATCTGTTCATTATTATAATACCAATTTTAACCACTAATTAGTAAAGTAATGCCTTTTATGTCCTAAGTTTATTAGTATTCAACTATAAATCATCTTCCACTTCACAATCCACAGTAAAATTAAATTAGGTTTATTTGACATTTTTTCCTATTACATTGAATGTGGTTTATTTGGTATTCTTCCTATTTAATTAATTTTTTTTAACTATAGGGACTATGCTTTTATTTTATAATTTAATAAATTTTGAGATTTAATAGATGATATTTTATAAGTTAATTGTTGTGAGTACATTGCCTTAAAAATATTTGATATATTACTTATTATTATAGAAAATAATAAATTTTACCTTACTAATACTACTAATAATACAAAATAAAATAATTATACTTAAATGTCCATTTTAGTAATTATACATAAGCACAACAATAATAAATCACTTTAGTTTACAGAATACTCAAATGTTGATTTCGAAATATATAACAATTTCCTAATAAAAGTTTACCAAACATTTATTTGATTCTTTTTACAATTGATTATTTCTTCAGCCCAATTACCCATAATTCTGCACAGTAATATCAAACTAATCCTCAGTCACTTTGGTTTATTAATGGAGATCTGCAGACTAGCTGCACATGCATATTTTACTACCTCTATGAACATGATAGGGAGACATCATACATGAAGTGTTAGATTTTTTGGTTGAAATATGAAAAAAACTTATCAATTCTTTATAGAATGAAGTTTCACAAATTCTCCTCAAACCTAGAAGATCATTTCGAGAGATTCTTAAATTGTTCAATGTTGGAAGGCAAAGGGGCAGGATCATGGTGGATCCATCACGATCCATTGAGATTTTTACTACGCAGGATGTAGTGATCAGGACATGACAAAATTAATATATCACAATTTTCCTTCACATTTCTCTATTTACTTATTTCTTTTTTCAATTTGATTTAATTTAAAATATAAAATAATCGTAAAATGATTATTAAAAATAAGAATCGAGGCCCATCACACCATCTCCATCCTTTGGGATGGGACACTAAAGTTGAAAAGGAACATTTTGCCATCTCAGTGTGACTATTGGTGGGAAAGATGTTTGACATGGAATTTTTATTTTCATCTGGTAATGATTTGGACACAGATTACACCAACCCCATTGAATAGGAAACGAAATGCTTTCATAATTCGTCCGTTTGCTCCCGTGATTTGGGGTTAATTATGATAAATAAATCTGATATGAAATAAAGGCCTTCTTTGAGTCCCATTTTAATGAGAAAAAAAAAAAAAAAAAAAAAGTATTTTGAATTTTTTTTTTTTTAATGTGTAGTTAAAAAATAAGAATTTTTTTTCGATTTACGTGTAAAATTATTTTATTAGAAAATGTGGTTGAAAATAAATTTTATTTTTTTTTTTTTAATTTTTTGCTAAATTGGGACTCAAACAAAATAAAAGAGAAATAAACCATAGGTCAAAAAACAGTCGTGGAAAAAATATCGACCATAATACAGGTCAAAAATTGATTTTATTTTCCTTTAAAAAATTAAAAAGAAATTGTATTGTAGAAATAAAATAAAGTCATTTTAGATGTAAAGTGAGTAAGCTATTTAGGGTTGGCATAGGTGATTGGACCATGTGGGTTGCATTAATTTGTGCGTCGAAGGGTAGTTGCTAAAAGGAACGTATTTGGATGTGGAACATATAAAAGACATGAGCCACAATAGTATTTGGGCACAATGAACAAATAAGAGAGAGAGAGAGAGAGAGTATAAAAATTTGCATTATCTTCAAGTGACAATAAGTGCGAACTTTTCATAGTAGAAGAAGATGAATGGTTACCGTTTGATATGAAAAGACATGTAGTCTCATCCTAATGATTGATGCATTTTCTCCTAAATGTTACTCCATTAATCCTAAGTTCATGGGCTTTTAATGTTTCTAAAAACTAGACCCTTTATAGTCTAGGTCTAACCTTCAAAAAGTAGACTGATAAGTTGACTATAAGGTGTCTGTTACGGGATGCCACATCAATCAATCATAGAAAGATTGTATATGAAAGATCTCATGCGATAGGTAAAGTGGGAGATGTCTTCTATAATTAGGAGGCTAATTGCTTCAAATTTACTCTGCAACAGGTTGTAATATCTTGCCTAGGCTATGGAGGGCTAGCCTTTACATGGAACCACGACTGAGGTGATGTGTCGCTTTGGCTATCTCAATATATTACCTCGACTAGATTAGGTAGGATAATGGCGTGGGGTGTGAGTCTAATTGAATTTGCTAGTTGGCTGCTACGTGGCCGATGTTTTAAGCCTCGTCAGGAAAGGCGTACTAGAATGAACATCGACATTGTAGAAAATCGGGTTAGGATATGAGTTCTGTTGACCCCAAAAAATGTGGTCAACAGATGTCGATATCGGACTCGTGACATGTGTGAAAGCTTTTACGTGATCGCCGGAGATGATGACTGGAATTGGAATGCAAAAACGAGTCGGAATGTCAACGGTTGTTTAATGTGTTATATGTAAATCGTATTTTCTCCCTTATAATAATGTTAAATCACAATAATCATAAGAACTATATGCTTTTGAAGTAATATTTGTTGTTTGAGAACTCAAGATTAAAAGTTTACTATCTTGGATTCAACCCCACTATGCAATTGTGAGACCTCTATTTATAGTCAAACGGTCGAATTGCCTATCGTTGGATCCAATCCACGTGACCTCATCCTATTGACTTAAACATCTTATCACTCATTCATAACATTAATTACAATGACAACCGACGAGCCGCCTTACCTAACCTAACATTGAGTAAAGGGAGTCGTCACATAAATCATTCTCAAGGATATTCTTCAGATTTGTTTCTTCTGAGGACCTCGCTGAATGAAGCATTAGGCAACCGGAAGGTGATGCTTCGGTATTAGACTTCAGTTTTGAAGTGAAGGCTTCAGTATCATCCAACAAGGCACTTCGGGAACGACTTCGGTCCTTTGTTTGGATACTTCGGCCGAAGCAGATTTTAGTCATCTTCGGTTTTCTGTTTGCCAAGTGTCCTGTCATGGTTCTCCCACGTGTCTCTCAATAGCGGTCTCATTTTAATGGGGTAACAAGTTCAAAATGGTGAAATAGAAAGGCTCAATATATATTCAATGGTGAAAAATAACTAGTACAAATGATCCATATATCCCAAACACTACATTACGATAGGACCAAAAGAAGAGGAAAAATGATGAATTAGGTGTTGGATAAAGCGGATGATTATAGAGAAGTTGAGGGGGTAGTAGGTCATAAAGAAAGTGGACAAGAAGTTATAGGAACTTGAAGGATATTACATGAGACAGTAGTACTAGTAAGTACGAAATCAATCACTTTTTTTCCACCTGAAAAAGTTTAATCAAATTACCTTATATTATCATCGAATTACTAATTTAAGCATCACAAGGAAAATGAACGCGAAGAAGAATTGAAGAATTAGAGTGGAGCATTTCCTCAATAATATTTTAGCATTACCGTGTGGCTCAAAATGTAATGATAGGAAGTGGAAGACGTGCTCCTAGATTGAATCAATGAGATGGGAATATGGAAGAGCCACCACTTGAGGATGCAACGATTTTTAACTTGGGGCAAGTAAACTAGATGATTTCTCGGATGCTATGAACATGTTGAATGTAGCTCTTTTATTTTTCACCCTCAAGATAAGCTTACATTTCTCCATATCAATTAAGGTCCGACTAGTTGTTAAGAATGCTCAACCCGAAATCATCGCTATAATATGATCTTCTTCAATGTCTAACATAATGAAATCTATCGGAAATATAAACTTTTCCACTTTTATAAGAACGTCCTCTAGCACAACCAAATGGTATTTAATTTATCTATGAGCCAATTAAAGTGATATTCAGTTGCTTTATCTCCCCAGACAAAGCCTCATATAAATAAACAAAGGCATCAAGTTAATGCTAGGATCAAGATCACACAAAGTATTAAAACTAAAAGATTCACCAATAGCGTAAGAAGGTATTCTGAAACTCCCCAAATCTTTTAATTTTGGAAGTGGCTTGTTTTGCAAGATAGCATTACATTCTTCTGTTAGTATTACCATCTCGAACCATTTAAGCTTTGTCTACTTAGACAATATTTCTTTCATGAACTTAAGACCGAGTGACATTTGTGCCGATGCATCGCAGACAACATATCGATGCATAGCTTCTTGAAGACCTCCAAGAACTTAGCAAATTGAGCATATATCTTATGCTTTTGTAACCTTTGAAGGAAGAGGATATAATGCAAATAGAATTTAACTAGAGTCGAGGCTCTAGGAGATGTTTGCACCAATTTATCTTTCATACCCACTTCATTAGTTTCATTAGGATTTTCAATAGGTTCATCCTGCTAAGAATGTGCTTCTCCAATTGGAGCATTTGGTCATTTAACCACGATCTTGCAGGGGCAGAGCCAGGAAAAGATATCAGGGCATGCTAAAATTTATAAAATTTTCAATAAATTCATGCCATAAAAATACTCAAAATAAGTAAAAAAAATTTACTTATAAGTATGAATAGGTAATATGTGAAAACATACATAGAAAATTTGATTACTTTTAAGCCTAGTCAAACATGTAGCTCTCTTACTATTGAAACAATTTATTTATATCTAACTTTAATAAAAATATGATTTATTAAAAAATTTACTTATTTAATTGTAAGTGAACCTTTTAAACTTGATCAAACATACATGAAATAAAATATCTAACTCGGTAACAAGTTTTTTCGCATTTCACAAATGTTAATAAATGAATATTTAATTATTTCATAGTATTTAACTAGATTTGGACAATTTAACATTGGACTTGGGCTGAAAATGAAGTTAGCGTAGGCTAAAGTAGAATTTAGGCTAGAGTAGTACTTCAAATTTATTATTTTTTTATATTAGGCTTTCATTTGGGACAGGGCAGGGCTATAGCCTATCCCAGCCCCCTGTTGCATCCGCGGATTCTTGGGTAATTGCAGTCTATTTCTTGTGGTAATAGCTTGTAAATTTCACTTAGATTTTTTTGGTAATGGTAAAGCTCATTGTTATCTCTTCTCCATCATCATTTCAAATTAATCCATTTCGGTCTCAAGGTTCATAATTATAGCTACTTCATTTTTAAAACTTATCTCGATTTTGTTCATAAATTGGAAAAACATATCTTCAAACCCTTTTTTTCCTCTTCTTGTCGCAAATAAGGTTATTGAAATCTTGGTGGCTTCTCTTGATTTTGATTGTTGCCCCAAGAAAATTTTGGGTGATTCTTCCAACTCAGATTATACATATTGGAGTAAGTAATTCCTCGTTGACAATTGAAGTTTTGTGCATATTTAACTTACTGGTATGATAATGAAGCCATTTTGAGTACTTTAGCAATCCCCAACATTGTGTCCCTCTTCACACACTTCACACATTAGAATAGGAGCGTAAATTGATTAACTTCTTATTGCGTAAATATTTCAATTTAGCCGATAAAGCTAAATATGCTTTTATTTCATGAACCCTCATAGCTTTCTTTTGTGTTAACTGATTAGTTGTTCATGCAAAGTTTTGATTTTCCATCATCTCAAATAAATCGAATGTTTCATTTCCAGAGTTTGTAGTAATTACTCCATTTGAAGCCTTATAGACCGTTGTTCGGCTAGAGATTCAAACCATGGTAGAATTATTACTGGAAGATTTCTATTATATTGACAATTAGACAACAGAATTAATATAAAAGAGTTGTAAAAGTCAAAGAGTCTGCTAAGATGTTGTAATCAAAGTTAAATTATTGAATCTTGATTATAGCAAAAGAGTTGGAGTTGATAGTATAGTCCTTGAAGGAGTCCAAGATGTCCAAGAAGATCACATATGATCATTGGAATGCAATTAGAAGTCTAAAGGATATCAAAGAGTTGCACAAGTTATGTCCAAATTCTCGGTCGTAACTTGCAACGCATTTTTCATATAAAAAACATATCGACAACCAAAACTCTATGTTGCTTCAAACACTTGGTTTTTCAATCAGTTTTCATTCCAAAAACTTTTCCCTACATATATCCTAGCCTCTGAACGTCCAAAAGTGTGGTTGGTCATTGTGTTGTCTCTCCACATCATTCTTTGAAGATCCAAGAGCACATTCAAACCTTGATTTCAATCGTTTGGTTCTCGGGATTATACAACCACACCTTTAAGGAAAAAATCAAGTCCTTGAATTCAAAACACCTGACTTCCTTAACACCGTAAGGAAGGTACTCTCTCAGTTAAACATTGGAAGAGGTGGACTACAAGCACAGAAAAAGCACAAGAATTGGTTATTCTTGGAATTCTACTTGGAAGAGACAATTGGAGAAGATCGGAAAGTTGGTGGAGTCAATAAATCTTGGAGATTACAGGAAGTAGATCGAAAAGTTTAGTGGAGTTGGCTAGGCAGCATCTAACTGTAAAGCTCATTGTCTATAATGGAGGTAACTCGCTTGGTCGTAGAGTTTTTACCTAGTTGGGTTTTGATAAGTGTGCATTTACACACTTATTGGACACTTTTTGGCTTATACTTACTGATGAAATTGAGCATATTCTATGCATAATTGTGTAATATTTGATTTTATAGGCAAAAACCCCGACCAGACGAAGAAACGAGCTAAAGAGGAGCAAAAAGGACTAAAATTGTACAATTTTGTGAAGTGGAGGACTAAAATGCACTTGACCAAAAGATGGAGGACTTTGACTGCAATTTAGTAAGGGCTTAAATGAAATGAAGTTCAAAATTTGGGGACTAAATTGTACAAATTCAAAGATGATGGATCAAAGTGCACTATGGCCAGAATGTCCAAGGACCTGAACAGCAATTATGGGATGAACTAAGCGACCGCGTGAACTTAAACTAAGCGGTCGCTGAGTGGCCCTCAGGAAATTTAGACCGCATTTTTGTTTGCCTAAGCGGTCGCTTAGAAGAAATTTGAAATGGCGATTTAAAACATTTCTCTCGAACTTTGGCCAAACTTTTTGACCGTTTTTGATTTGTTTAATACAAATACTTATCTATACTTAATATTATATATTATATATATTATAATTAATAGTTAGTGGAGATTGTTAGTGGAAAATTATGGGATTGAGATGAGGATTGACTTCAATTTTTGGGAGATTTATCATCATCTTCATTCATCCATCCTCTCTCTCTAACTCTCTTGGCTCTCTCTCACGTAATTCTCTAGTTTTCTTCATAGTGTTAGATTTTAATTTGTTTTTTTTATTTTGTTTTGTAGGTAATTGAAAGGGTTGAAGGGGTGAGCAAAGAGAATCCATCAAAGGAGGATTTGGAAAAGAAATTGAAGAATTCAAAATTGTTCTACAAGGGTTTCATCTTTCCTTTTGAATTCCTTTCTTTATTTTCCTTATTTGCATTGTAATGGAGCAAAATTCTCTTTGTTACACTACTTTTATAATGAGTTAAATAGTTTTATGTTGGAATTTATGTAGTAACTTAACCAAAAGTTTCATTAGTATGTTGTTTTGTATGGTAAAATGCATGTGTTTCCAAGTTTTAGATGTTTTAATTATTGTGTTTTATTGACTATCATGTACTTGATCAATATGTGATATGGCTAAATGGTTGGTGCAATTATTGAGAAATTATTGTACTAGCTAGATCAAGGTAATTGAAACCCTAAGTTTGTATAGTTTCGACTATACTCGTTTAGGTGTTATAGGAATATGCATCTACCCTAGGTGACCCTTAGAGTATTCTCACAACAATTTAATGCAATTGGTTAAATTGTATCCACATAGAGATATAGTGGATAGGTTAATCAATTAGGGTTAATTTCGCTCGGAAGAGGTTGTTAACTAAAATTGGAGAATCGGGTCTAATCTGACACTTTGGTAACACTAGCATCTTTATTTTATCGATTTTAATACTAATGAAACAAGGTTAAGTGAAAGCATAAATTCCAACATTTTCCAAATCAAAAACCCTTTCCGTCAATTATTTTGTCTTTTTAAAATTTAAATCGAGTCTTTCGTTTTATTTTCTAGCTTTTAAAATCAATTTTTAAAATGTGTGTGTTCATCGTTAATTTGAAATACTTTAACTTGTAGTTGGAAAAACACTTCTCGTGGGATCGACTTGGGCTTTAAAAGCTCTAATTATACTACTTGATCCGTACGCTTGCGGCAATCGTATTCGACCCGATCAAGTTTTTGGCGCCGTTGCCGGGGAAGTGTAAATTTGATTACTAGTTAATTGTTTTTCACTTTAACGAACTTTTGAATTTTTATTTTATTTTACCCTTTAAATCCAAAAATCACTTTTTGTTGTTAATCTTCTAAATCGTTCACTGTTTATGAACCGTTCGCGAAGTCTCAATCTTCTTCAATTTGACCCTGAAATAGAAGAGACTTTTCGCAGAAGGCTTAGGGAACAGAACGAGTTAAGAAGACAACAACAACAAATGGAGCGTCAAGAAGGTTAGCTTGAACCGATAATTCATCATGAGCCAGCACCTCGGGAAGGTGTACCGTCTGGTTTTGATCACCAAGCGGGTAGGGTTCAAAATCCTGGTAGAAATGTAGAAGACATGTTATTCAGGGATTACCTAAACCGACCCGTGGTTGAAAATCAAGGTGGTATTATTTACCCTTCTTATGGACATCCGAACTTTCAACTTCGCCCGGATGTAATTAATCTATTCTCCAGTAACATATCATTTTATGGGAGATTAGATGAAAATCCACATAATCACATCGCCCGATTCATGGAAATGGTGAGTAATTTCACCTATGAGGGTGTGAACATGGAGGCGATTCGAATGAGATTGTTTGTCCATACTCTGAAAGATAAGGCAAGAGAGTGGCTTGACACTCTGCCTTCAGGGAGTATCACGAGTTGGGTAGAGTTGATACAAAAATTTACAACTAAGTTTTTCCCACCTGCTCGTGTGGTCAAACTTAAACATGATATCACCACCTTCCGTCAACATGATACGAAACTTTTTCATGAGGCGTGGGAGCGATTTAAAGATATGCTCAGAAAGTGCCCTAATCATGGGATTTCTTTAGGAGAACAAGTGCAAATTTTCTATTTTGGTCTGACTCCATCTTATAGGTCCAATGTGGATTCATCTTCAAATGGGTCACTCCTTAATAGGAGCATGCGAGTAGCATATGATCTACTAGAGGTCATGAGCGAGCAGAGTGCCATGTGGCCTGATAGAGGTATAAAAAGGGGAGTTGGTGGAGCTAGAGATAGTGAAGCCTACAATCTTATGTTATCAAAGATCGACTCTCTAACGCGAAAGATAGAAGGTCTTTCTACAACTCCATCCACATCTGGCCCTCGTCCAGCTCATATGATCCAATCCTCACCGCCCTGTGATATGTGCGGAGCTAATCATGCGAGTTCAAGTTGTCCATTACTTGCCAGTAGTTCGGGATCCACCGAGCAATTGGCATACGCTCAAAACTTTCAACGTCCAGGGTACAATCCTTATGCTCAAACTTATAATCCTGGATGGCGTAATCACCCTAACTTCTCGTACGGGAACAATCAAAATGTGTTAAACCCTAAACCACAAGAGAAGAAGGAGGGGTGGGAAGAGGCCATTGCCAAATTGGCAAATCAGCAATTGCAGTATTAAGAGCGCAATGATGCCTCGTTGAAAAATTTGGAGCGGCAAGTGGGCCAAATTGCAAAACTTCTCTCTGAAAGGCCACAAGGGGCGTTGCCCAGCAACACCGAAACAAACCCCAGAGAGAATGTCCAGGCCATTACTACTAGGAGTGGGCTTCAATTACCTACACCTACAGTAGTACCCCCAAAAATCCAAACTGACAAGGTGCCAATCGAAGAAGAAGAGGTAGTACAGGAACCTCAATCAAGTGCTGAGGAATCCAAGGAGCATGACCAGGAAGCATCAACATCAAAGGCTCCACCAGTGGTCAAAGCTTATGTACCACCTATTCCCTTTCCGCAAAGGCTCCAAAAGCAGAAAATGGACGCTCAATTTGGTAAGTTTTTGGAGGTATTCAAGAAGCTACACATAAACATCCCGTTTGCTGATGCACTAGCTCAAATGCCGAGCTATGCTAAATTCATGAAAGATATCCTTTCTAACAAAAGGAAATTAGAAGATCATGAGACGGTGATGCTAACGGAAGAATGTAGCGCTATCCTTCAGAACAAGTTACCACCTAAAATCAAGGATCCAGGTAGTTTTACTATTCCATGTGCCATTGGCGATGTAAACATTAGTAAAGCCCTGTGTGATCTTGGAGCGAGCATCAATTTGATGCCATTGCAAATTTTTAGAAAGTTGGGAATAGGGGAAGTGAAGCCTACCACGATATCATTACAATTGGCTGATCGGTCGATTACACATCCTCGAGGTATCGTTGAGGATGTATTAATCAAAGTGGATAAGTTCATCTTCCCTGCGGACTTCATTGTTCTAGACATGGAGGAAGATGAAGATATCCCAATAATTTTGGGACGACCGTTTCTTGCCACTGGTCGGGCGTTGATCGATGTACAAGAGGGAAAACTTATTTTGAGAGTAGAAGATGAACAAGTCACGTTCAATATTTTGAAAACCCTCAAGTACCCTTCTCAACCCAATACTTGTCTTCGGGTTGATGTTGTTGATCAACTGATTGCTGGATCACTTTATGGACGCTCTGAGGATCCTCTTGAGACATGCCTAGTGCGTTCTTCACATATCAATGATGAAGACCCAAAAATTGCGCATATGGCATATTATTTGAACGCTACACCTTTTCGAATGACACCGTATTTTGAGGAGTTGCACAAGACTTCCTCACTACCGCTTCCATCCTGTCAAAAAGCCCCCATACTTGAATTAAAAGCTCTTCCTCCTCACTTGAGATATGTTTATTTGGGAGAATCATCTACACTCCCAGTTATCATTTCTAATTCCTTGAGTGAGGTAGAAACAGAGAAATTACTTCAAGTACTGAGGGAACACAAAGAAGCTATAGGATGGACGATTGCAGATATTCGGGGAATCAGCCCTTCTGTATGCATGCATAAAATACTGATGGAGAATGACTATAAGCCATCAGTTGAGCATCAGAGGCGATTAAACCCGAATATGAAAGAGGTGATAAGAGCAGAAGTTGTGAAATGGCTTGATGCAGGCATAATCTATCCAATTTCTGACAGTCCATGGGTAAGCCCTGTACAAGTCGTGCCGAAGAAAGGTGGTGTCACAGTGGTGGAGAATGAAAACAATGAACTCATACCTACCAGACCTGTGACAGGTTGGAGAGTGTGCATAGATTACCGCAAACTCAACAATGCGACTAGAAAGGATCACTTTCCTCTTCCTTTCGTCGATCAGATGGTTGAGCGATTGGTGGGGTATTCACACTACTGCTTTCTAGATGGGTATTCAGGCTATCATCAAATTCCAATAGCCCCTGAGGATCAAGAAAAGACTACCTTTACATGCCCATATGGAACTTTCGCATATAGAAGAATGCCCTTTGGCCTTTGCAATGCACCGGCTACTTTCCAACGATGTATGATGGCTATGTTCTCCGAAATGGTCGAGCACTGCATCGAGATCTTTGTGGATGATTTCTCAGTATTTGGGAGTTCATTCGATGGATGTTTGAAAAATCTCGATAAGGTACTGAAAAGATGTAAAGAGACCAACTTGGTCCTGAATTGGGAGAAATGCCATTTCATGGTCCAAGAAGGCATAGTTCTTGGCCATCGCATTTCTCTGGCAGATATTGAGGTTGATAAGGCAAAAATTCAAGTGATTGAAAAATTGCCGCCACCAACCACCGTGAGAGGAATTAGGAGTTTCTTAGGACATGCTGGATTTTACAGGAGGTTTATTAAAGATTTTTCCAAAATTTCGAAACCTCTTTGCTCTCTACTTGAAAAGAACACTGCATTTAATTTCTCCAAAGAATGCTTGGAAGCTTTCAACATAATTAAGGAGAAACTCATTACGGCTCCTGTCATCGTAGCTCCAGATTGGAATCTTCCATTCGAGCTGATGTGCGACGCTAGTGACTATGCCGTTGGTGCAGTCTTAGGGCAAAGAAGAAATAAAATCCTGCATGTAATCTATTACGCAAGCAAAACTCTGACAGATGCACAATTAAACTACGCTACTACTGAGAAAGAAATGCTCGCAGTAGTATTTGCATTTGATAAATTTCGGTCATACCTCATTGGGTCAAAAGTCATCGTTTATACTGACCACTCGGCTATCAAATACTTGTTAGCGAAAAAAGATGCCAAGGCAAGATTGATTCGGTGGGTTCTCCTTCTGCAAGAATTTGACTTAGAAATTCGCGATAAAAAGGGAACCGAAAATGTTGTCGCCGATCATCTGTCGCGACTTGAACAAGCCGAGGAGGTGGTAGAAGGGGAAATCAATGAGGTATTTCCCGACGAGCAGTTAATGCAAATTGTGCACCTGTTACATGTCACTCATACACCATGGTATGCAGACCATGTGAATTTTCTTGTAAGTGGCATTATTCCCCCAGATCTTTCGTATCAACAAAGGAAGAAGTTCTTCTCTGATATCAAGTACTATTTTTGGGAAGATCCTTTGTTATTTAAGCGGGGACCGGATCAGATTATCCGGAGATGTGTTCCAGAAGAGGAGATGGAACAAATACTTGACCGATGTCACTCGTCCCCATATGGTGGTCACTTTGGTGCCGCCAAAACCGCATCAAAAGTGTTACAAGCGGGATTTTATTGGCCCACATTATTCAAAGATGCCTACACTGTTCTCTCCAAATGCGATAAGTGCCAACGTACTGGCAACATTTCTAATCGTAATGAAATGCCAATGAACCCTATTTTGGAAGTGGAGATTTTTGATGTGTGGGGTATTGACTTCATGGGGTCGTTCCCGTCATCATATTCAATCAATACATTTTGGTGGCGGTTGATTATATATCAAAGTGGGTTGAAGCGGCAGCTCTACCTACTAATGACGCTAGGGTGGTGGTAAATTTCTTGAAGAAAAATATTTTTTCTCGTTATGGCACACCCAGAGCTATCATTAGTGATGGTGGTTCACATTTCTGCAATTGCCTATTCGCCTCACTTATGGCCAAGTATGGGATGAAACATCGTGTGGCCACTCCATATCATTCACAAACTAGTGGCCAAGTTGAGATTTCAAATAAGGAGTTGAAAAGAATTCTCGAATTGACAGTTAATACATCGAGAAAAGACTGGTCTAGGAAACTGGACGATGCATTATGGGCATACCGTACTGCATTTAAAACACCAATTGGTATGTCCCCATATCGACTCCTATTTGGAAAAGCTTGTCATCTCCCAGTAGAACTAGAACATCGAGCTTATTGGGCAATCAAAGCTTTAAATTTCGATATGAAATTAGCTGGTGAGAAAAGATTGCTCCAATTAAACGAGCTTGATGAACTCCGCCTGGATTCATATGAGAGTGCCAGAATCTATAAAGAGAAGACGAAGAAATGGCATGATCAACATATTCTGAAGCGGGAGTTCAGTGTTGGGCAACAAGTTCTACTTTACAATTCTAGACTTCGGTTGTTCCCCGGAAAACTTCGCTCTAGATGGTCGGGTCCATACACCATCGTTAAAGTTTTTTCAAACGGAGCGGTTGAGCTTCATCATGAAGGAAATGGGAACTTCACAGTCAATGGGCAAAGACTAAAACCATATTTGGGAGGTGACTTTTTGAAAGAAGAATCCTCCGTTCTTTTTGCTAAAACGGAGTAAAGAAGCCCTATAGTCAAGCTAACGACTATAACCAAGCGCTTGTTGGGAGGTAACCCAACTTTCATACTGTTTAACTTTTTGTTATTATATGTGTTTACTGCTTTTACTTCTTATATTGTTGATCTAATTGAACTATTTTTGTAGGGAATTTTTTGGATATCCCAGCCACTTTTGGATGTTTCAGGTTCTGGACCAAGTTTTTGATTCAATCACTCACTTCCATCACAAGTCCAGTATGAGCATGGATACACTTCACAGATACAGCTCAGGGAAGTTTCGTTATCCCTATCCTCTTTATCTTGTTTTCTTTCACATTGAGGACAATGTGTGAATTAAGTTTGGGGGTATTGAGCCTTGCCGGCTATTGTGTGCTTTAAATTGATGTTACAGCCTTGCCGGCTATTTTGAGCTTACATTGGTGATTGTGTGTTGATATATTAGATGGCCTTGCCGGCATAGGAATGTGTAAGCGTGAAATTGTTATGGATTCATAAACTATGCATGCGCAAACCAAATATGCTATTTGGGCTAAATTTTTTCGAAAATTGCTTGTCCATGTGAGATTTTGAGTTTTATTGAGCACAATAGTCATGTTTCATTGTCATCTAGATGTGGAAATGATTGGGACATTAGTTTTCTGTCACTTTACCTGATTGTGTGTGTAAACCGAATATTTACTAGTTGAGCAGTTTCATTGAAGATGTTGTAACTGGACGGTGTAGACACAAAACCTGGTGAGACTTTGAGCTTACAGACTGACACATTCATTACAGTCTCATTACTTCTTCTTGTGTGACATTCTTCCATGATTGTGCTTCTCTAGAACTTGCATTGATTCTCTTCAAGACCATATTGACACATGCAGGCATGAATATGATTAAGGCCATTTTTGTTATAACCACGTTAGCCAAATAGCCTACCCTGTATTAATTTTTCCTTTGATCAACCCCTTTGTGCCTTGTTGACATTTTCCTGGATTTACCCACATTACAAGCTTATAACCAAAAAAACAATATCTTTATCCAGCCTTTTAAGCTAGTGGAGTGTTGTTGATTATATTGAATGTTGGGTGAGCGAGAAAAATAAGTTTGGGGGTATCAATATTGAAGGTGGTGCTATATTTGGTGTAAATAGTTTTATATTGAAAAAAAAAAAAAAAAAAAATGTTGGACAGGAGAAAAAAAATGTGTGGAGGAGGCTGATTTTCATATCTATATCTATGATTCCTCCTAATATTCAAAAGGAAAAAGGGTGATTGTACTTGCACTGATGATGAGTGAGAAGTTATTGTTTGGAGGGATAGGATTGTGTACAGATCCTATCTATGTTAAGCTGAGTTGAATATTTTTACTCCACTGATTGATATATGAGGCTTCTTAGTCACTTATCCAAATATTTTCCACACCTTAACCTTAAGCCACATTTTAATCCTGTAAAGACCTTATGATTTGTGTGATGCATGTGATCTAAGTGGTGGCGAACGAGAAAATATGCAAGCTTATGGTAGAACTCTGTCATTGGAATGATTTTGAGCGAAACAGTTATCCAATCCTAAACACATGAGAGTTGAGTGTTTATATACTATCTTGTGAGGTCTTTCATGTTCAGTTACTCTATCTTCATTTGAAATACTTGCTAGTTGACCTGTGTGAACTTAAAAGAAAAGAGTGATTGAGAACAACCTTTAAATGTACACCGGGGCATGAGAAAGCAACATATATTTGGAGGTGTGAATCTCACGAGCGGGAAAGGATAGAGTTGACCATTAAGGGTTGGGATTGAGCTAATCTAATTCCTTTTCTGTCTTGATGATTGTTTCCTATTTTAGACGTCGATTGAAAGTGACTGTGCATACACTGATTGAACATTGGACAAGCTAAACTTATTTTAAGTTAGCATTATTTGGTGCATGGTTGTGAATTGATAGACAATTTTAAAACTCTTTTATATATCTAGCAAGTCATCTCATATATTGATCATTCTCACATTTGCATGATTGTGTGTTAGAAGTTAATCTTGCTCGAGACGAGCAATAGCTCAAGTTTGGGGGTGTGATAAGTGTGCATTTACACTTTTTGGCTTATAATTACTGATGAAATTGAGCATATTCTATGCATAATTGTGTAATATTTGATTTTATAGGCAAAAACCCCGACCAGACGAAGAAACGAGCTAAAGAGGAGCAAAAAGGACTAAAATTGTACAATTTTGTGAAGTGGAGGACTAAAATGAACTTGACCAAAAGATGGAGGACTTTGACTGCAATTTAGTAAGGGCTTAAATGAAATGAAGTTCAAAATCTGGGGACTAAATTGTACAAATTCAAAAATGAGGGATCAAAGTGCACTATGGCCAGAATGTCCAAGGACCTGAGCAGCAATTATGGGATGAACTAAGCGACCGCGTGAACTTAAACTAAGCGGTCGCTGAGTGGCCATCAGGAAATTTAGACCGCATTTTTGTTTGCTTAAGCGGTCGCCCAGGTTTGCCTAAGCGGTCGCTTAGAAGAAATTTGAAATGACGGTTTAAAACATTTCTCTCAAACTTTGGCCAAACTTTTTGACCGTTTTTGATTTGTTTAATACCAATACTTATCTATACTTAATATTATATATTATAATTAATAGTTAGTGGAGATTGTTAGTGGAAAATTATGGGATTGAGATGAGGATTGACTTCAATTTTTGGGAGATTTATCATCATCTTCATTCATCCATCCTCTCTCTCTAACTCTCTTGGCTCTCTCTCACGTAATTCTCTAGTTTTCTTCATAGTGTTAGATTTTAATTTGTTTTTTTTATTTTGTTTTGTAGGTAATTGAAAGGGTTGAAGGGGTGAGCAAAGAGAATCCATCAAAGGAGGATTTGGAAAAGAAATTGAAGAATTCAAAATTGTTCTACAAGGGTTTCATCTTTCCTTTTGAATTCCTTTCTTTATTTTCCTTATTTGCATTGTAATGGAGCAAAATTCTCTTTGTTACACTACTTTTATAATGAGCTAAATAGTTTTATGTTGAAATTTATGTATTAACTTAACCAAAAGTTTCATTAGTATGTTGTTTTGTATGATAAAATGCATGTGTTTCCAAGTTTTAGATGTTTTAATTATTGTGTTTTATTGACTATCATGTACTTGATCAATATGTGATATGGCTAAATTGTTGGTGCAATTATTGAGAAATTATTGTACTAGCTAGATCAAGGTAATTGAAACCCTAGGTTTGTATAGTTTCGACTATACTCGTTTAGGTGTTATAGGAATATGCATCTACCCTAGGTGACCCTTAGAGTATTCTCACAACAATTTAATGCAATTGGTTAAATTGTATCCACATAGAGATATAGTGGATAGGTTAATCAATTAGGGTTAATTTCGCTCGGAAGAGGTTGTTAACTAAAATTGGAGAATCGGGTCTAATCTGACACTTTGGTAACACTAGCATCTTTATTTTATCGATTTTAATACTAATGAAACAATGGTTAAGTGAAAGCATAAATTCCAACATTTTTCAAATCAAAAACCCTTTCCGTCAATTATTTTGTCTTTTTAAAATTTAAATCGAGTCTTTTGTTTTATTTTCTAGCTTTTAAAATCAATTTTTAAAATGTGTGTGTTCATCGTTAATTTGAAATACTTTAACTTGTAGTTGGAAAAACACTCCTCGTGGGATCGACTTGGGCTTTAAAAGCTCTAATTATACTACTTGATCCGTACGCTTGCGGCAATCGTATTCGGCCCGATCAGGTTTCTCCGTCAACAATGTCTGGTGTTATTTATTATTTTCATAGTACAAGCTGTGACATTCATACATAGTGAATTGAACTTTGTATGATTAACTATTTAGAAACTATAAAAAAGTGGCTTATTGCTTTTAATATAATAATTTCGCACGTAAGGTCAAACTAATCGGTAATTTAGAACATTTTATGTGATAATCAAGAGCATTCCGGTAATTCATAAGTGGTATCAGAGCCCAAATACGTGTTCTGACCTTATTTGTCTAGATGAGTAGTTCATTTTTTGTCCTACCATACTTTGATGGCACTAACTATGCCTATTAGAAAGTTAGGATGAGAGTGTTCTTAAAATCAATGGATGAACGGATTTGGTTGAGCTTGGTGAATAGTTGGAGTGCCCCTAGTACAACTGTAGACAACGTCGTAACCCCACTCCCATCGCTAATTGGTCTAAAACTAATTTGGATGAATGTAATTGGAACAACGAAGCCCTACATGCCTTATTTATGTTTGTATCCCTAGAAGAATTTAGGAGAGTGTCCATGTGTGAAGTAACTAAAAAAGTTTGAGATATTTTACAAACCACACATGAGAGAACACAGGCTGTGAAAAACTCTAAATTGTAGATTTTGACTACTAGGTTTGAAGAGATTATGGTAAAAGAGGATGAGACTTTTGATGAATTTTATGCGAGCTTAAATGATATAGTTAATTCCAGCTTCAATCTAGGTAAGAGAATCCCCAAACCTAAAATAGTTAGAAAAATCATTTGATCATTACATGAGCGATTTAGGCCTAAAGTTACTGCGATAGAGGAGAGTAAGGATTTAAATTCTATTAAGGTGGAAGAATTGGTTAGATTTCTCCAGACTTATGAGTTGACCTTAGATAGACTGATAAAAGATAAGTCCGTGGCTTTAAAACTGCTAGAATTAGCCATAATGGGTCCTTTGAGTTAGATTTACCTAATGAGAAAGAGTTATCATATTTTGCTAAGAAATTCCAAAATATGTTTAGGAATAAAAAGAAGCCTCGGGATAGACACAGAGGTGCCCCGAGTGAATCTAGAGAAGATCTAATGGAGTGACATGTCATAATTGTCAAAGTTTTGGTCATGCTAGGAGTGAATTCCCTAGTAGTGGGAGAAATCAGGATAAGGCTATAAATGCCACTCTCACTGATGACGAGTCTTGCTTGGATAATCAGAGTGAGAAATCCACGCATGAGGAGAATAAGAAATATATTTCTTTCACTGGTAGTATTAGTAGTGGATTTGACTAGGGAAGTGAGAAAGCTGAAGGTGTAGATAATGATGAGAAATAAAATTTTGAAAAAAGAAGATATACATGAGGCGTATGATAAAATGTATGAGGAGTGTATTAAGGTTATGACTAGGAATAAAGCCTTGTGTGCTAAGGTCAAGGAACTTGAGCTTGAGAAAGAAAAAATGTAACGGACCTTTAGGAATCTTCTTCAACCCTGAGTAAATTGAAATCGATGAATGCTTCTTTAGATACTTAGATTATGAATCTTACAAGTGAGCTTGAGAAGACCTCTAGGAAAGCTAGTGTTAGCTAAGAATGAGATGTCAGAAATCCAGTTTTAGAACCTTCTGAGCGAACTAGAGTATTACAAGTCTCAAACTTTTTCTAGTCGTTCTGAAAAGTTAGATAACATTTTAGGAATGAGTAAGCCGACTGGTAATAGGGGAGGTCTAGGTTTAATGAGATACCGCTAGTACTTCAAAGACCACTTTTGTCCCTGCCACTGACCAGTCTAACCATGTACCTAACCCAGAACCTAAGAATAAGGGATTTATGTAGGACAGAGGTCTACCAGACAGTGTAGAATCCATCGACACAGAAATAGACGTTAGCGATCACACAACATTGATCCTTGATTTATCCCTACATGCTTCATTGTGGTGAGTTAGGACACATACGCCCTAGGTGTCATCAATTACTGAACAGACATAGAAACAAGAGCTTAAACATGAAGAAAAATTAGGATTTTGTTGGTCATATTGGATTTCTTACCGCTCAAGTAAGTCATTAAACCAAGTTTGTGTGATATGAGCCAGGATAGGCTCCGGGCGATCAAAAGTGCAATGTTCATTGAGAAGAAGTTGAGGGCTCGTTCGAAGGTGTTTAGGGCTGATAACGTGGTTAATGACGTCGCACAAACTGAAGCAAATGCATGCTCGAGAAAGGGGACACATGGGGTTGAAAACAACATGCTAATGAACAAGTTCATGTTTGGGTCAACGCCAGAAATCAATTGGATCAACACGAAAGTTATGCAATTGTTTTCAATCTTATATTAAAACCTATTTTTGACCTGGTAAATGATCGAATTAGAGGATTATATCTAAATCAAAGTTGTATCTCTTTGAGTTTTGTTTCCAATGCACTTTGAATCACTTCAATCGGATATCAGTAGAGAAAGTTATTACCAAAATACTAAAAACTGTCCAGCGGAGAAAAAGTTGTTCCAAGCGGTCGCTTGGACCGCTTGGTACAAAACTGAAGCCGATTTTCCTATTTTGGCGAGGTTGTTTATTTTGACTATAATTCTTATTTTTGATCATTTCTATATTTTAGGATTCTAGAATTTCGTATTTTTCATATTTCCAAGGATTTATTGCTTTAGTATAAATAGGATTTTTATTCTCATTTTATTAACAACTTTGATATTGAATTAAATTGAAAGGCTTTTGCTTTCTACTTTATTCTTTCATGAACAATTTTATCGAATTTATCAAAGATGAATAATTTTTGTGGCGTTCAAATATCGGTACGAGAGTTTTTCAATTATGTAATCAAGAGGTTCAGCGCATCATCGTTATCGTTGGATTTTTTGGTTCACTTTGTTGGGTTTAAGTCCAACCCAAGTTTTATTGGTGTTCTTAGGTTCCGCATCAATCTCGTTGTAGGTTTCGTAGTCACCGTTGCTACGGGGTTCGCATCAGTTGGTATCAGAGCAAATGCTCCAATCTAATCAGGTTCTATCTTTTATTTCTTGTTGAGTCTTTGTTTTCCATTCTTTTGTGTTATTCGTGTTCTTGTGTCCAGTAATTTATTTTGAGTCTTTAATCCAGAAAAATCTCAAAAAAATTCAAAAGTTGTTTTTTGTGCTCAATTTGAGTCCAAATCAACTTCCGTTTTCTTTTTTATTCTCGTAGTCAAATTTTCGAGTTTTTGTAAATGAAAAAAAATACCGTTCCAACCCACAGTTGTCTAGTTCAAATCCTTTTTAGTCCTAGAGTCAATATGAGTAATAGGATGGATCGATTGGAAAAAAATGTTGATGGATATGGAAAGTGTTAGATATGTGGTATGGGGAATTGAATAGAACTTATAGAGATTAATGCGATGATGTGTTTAATGTGAGTAGTTGGAAGAGACGGGAATATAGGAATTTGGATAAAGTTGGTGTTAATAGGAGGATGGGAAATGTAAAAATAACAATTCCACAATTTAAGGGTTGGAATGATCCCGAGGCGTACGTGGCAAGGGAAGAAAAAGTAAAATTGAGGTTTGAGTGCCATCATTATTCCGGGGAGAGAAAATTGAGGTTGATTGTGAGCTCATTCGTAGACTATGCTGTGATTTGGTGGGATTAATTAACAAAATCTAGGCGAAGGTGTGGTGAGAGGAGTATTGAAACTTGGGATGAGTTGAGGAGTATTATGAGAAAGCGTTATGCGTCTAATTATTTTTGTAGGAGGGATCGGCGTCATCGGGAATGTCGGGATGAGCCTAGAAGATATAGTGGAGTTGGATATTCAAGAGAGAAGAAAACAACAAGTGTGGAACATGTTGGTAATATGTCAAGCAAAAGGACTATGTTGGATTATGAACGTGACCTTTCAGAGTTTCGTGACTCAATTAGTCACAGGGAGAAACAAAAGAGCTCGAGAGAACATAGTAAGGTGGTTGATTGTAAGAAAAAAGAAGAGATGCCACAAGAGAGTAAAAGGGAAGTTGAGAGTGAACATCCAGAAGGGAAGGTGGAGTTGCAAAAAGAAATTGAAGAAGAAACTTCGGAGGGGAAGAAGGAGTTAGAAGTTAGCTTAGATGAAAAAGAGCCTGAAGTTGAGGAGGAGTTGGCGAAAACTAATAATTCCCTCCCTATTTTGAATACTTCTGTTTTGCAGGTTACCGAAAAATTATTTCCAGCAAACTATCCCATTGGAATACCACCCGACCTGAGGATTGAACTTCAAATTGGCTATCAAGGCATGGATTTGAGGATGAATCCTTTCGAAGAGAGAGAGAGTGATATGATCCGGGCTACGCTAGAAACCATCAAGAATCCGAAAAAATTTATATGTAGTGGATTAAGCAACAAGGTTGAACAGAAGGGAAACGATGGATCATTTGCATTGACGTTGTTACAATCACTAAGATAGCATAAGACACAGAGAAAGCACAGTGGCACGCTAATGGAGATTATTCTGGGAACATCACAAACTTGCAGAAGGAAGCCGTTGGGACGAGCACACTTTGATCTATGTGCTGGTTATTGGGTGTTCATACTACAGAGGCGGGAAAGAATTCAGAAGAGGTCCAAACTGTATCCTAGAGGAGATGGATTATTCCATGTTCTTGACTTGATTGTGAATAAAGGGTATAATCTGAGCATTGAAGGTACGGATTCGAGGACGAATATTTTTGAAAAGAGAGGGGATGATATGAGCCAGGATAGGCTCTGGGAGATCAAAAGTGCAATGTTCATTGAGAAGAAGTTGAGGGCTCGTTTGAAAGTGTTTAGGGCTGATAATGTGGTTAATGACGTCGCACAAATTGATGCAAATGCATGCTCGAGAAAGGGGACTCATGGGGTTGAAAACAACATGCCAATGAACAAGTTTCATGTTTGGGTCGACGCCAGAAACCAATTGGATCAACACGAAAGTTATGCAATTGTTACAAACCAAGCGGAAGCTTGGTACAAAACTGAAGGCAATTTTCCTATTTTGGCGAGGTTATTTATTTTGACTATAATTCTTATTTTTTGTCATTTCTATATTTTAGGACTCTAGAATTTCATATTTTTCATATTTTCTAAGATTTATTGCTTTAGTATAAATATGATTTTTATTCTCATTGTATTAACAACTTTGATATTGAATTAAATTGAAAGGCTTTTGCTTTCTACTTTGTTCTTCCATGAACAATTTTATCGAATTTATCAAAGAAGAATAATCTTTGTGGTGTTCAAACATCGGTACGAGAGTTCTTCAATTATGTAATCAAGGGGTTCAGCGCATCATCGTTATCGTTGGGATTTTTGGTTCACTTTGTTGGGTTTAAGTCCAACCCGGGTTTTATTGGTGTTCTTGGGTTCCGCATTAATCTCGTTGTAGGTTTCGTAGTCACTGTTGCTACGGGATTCGCATCATAGTGACATAGTTGTCTAGGATTTGTTCTCCCACTAGGCAAGTTTGGGTGAAGAAGAGTAATCTGCAAAGCTGTGAAGCAGATCACCGTGCTCTTAAAGGAAAGAACACTCATATACCTAACTGATTAAGTAATTCTGATGCATGCTTGTGCTTTATTATTGTGTGTCATTGATTCATGCATGCGTTATATCTGTTTGTTTGTTTTTTAGGTAGTTGTTCCTTGCATGTGCATCTTCATTCTGTTTGAATTGACACATGCACATTTTGTTTTATTTTGTGTGTTTGACATTCCTTTTATTTTGTGTATGGCGCATTCATGTCTTAAAAATAAAAAGAACAAAAGTTTTTCAAAAAATTGAACAAAAATAAAGCTTGCTATTGGGGGTCATCTTAATCACTTAATAAAGAAGAACCTGCACTTAAAATGTAAAAATTGATAAGCAAAATGTGAAAAATGTATGTTCAAAGTTAGGGAGAGAAAAGAAAAGATTAAAATATACATGCAATATGAGTTTCATTTAAAGATCCTAATGTGCTTTATGGTTTGTCATTCACAAGTAGGAGAACAAACTTATTGGTAGTGGTGTTTTGCATGTTCTTTCTCACAAGTGGTATCAGAGCTTCACAACAAGATTTGCTATGCCATTTTGATCCTATGGTTTGGACATTTCGCAACATATCTTTAAATCTCTCCTATGCCTTATAGAAATATTTCAAATCAAGTTGAAGAAAAAGGGATATATCATTCTTTAGATTTACCAACTTTGTTGGAAGAAAATACTTTATGATGAACTTTTGGGCGAGATCTTTCCTTGTGATACTTTCGGTGGGCTGGGCATCCTACCACTCACGTGTCCCATCTCGAAGGGTGTGAGGAAATAGTCTCACATGAACAACCTCCTTTGAGATAATTGGATAGACGAAATTATTATATGTCTCCAGAAATCATAAGTTGTTATTATATGGTTGTCATACGTCAAACGATAGAATCAAAGATGTCCTTTGAAAAGGTTTATAACATCCTACTTAATTTGAAAGTTTGGTTGCCCAAATGGAGAGTAAGCAATACTTGTATGATTTTAAGTTACTAGAGGGATCATCTCATCCAAGGGCAAATTGTCTTCATCCACAATAGCGTTCTCACCTTCGACTCTATTGTTAGCATCACCCATGTTGAATTGTTCCCTTCCTCGTTGCTCTTTTTCCTTCTTCTCCTTGATTATACTCGCATACATTCTTTCTGATTCAGGATCAAATGGAAGAAGCTCCAAAGGCATAGAGTGTTGTTGCACATACTAAATAAAAATCCTTGCAATAAAAGCTAAAAACACAACTCATCTAGCTAGAATTAACAATTTAACATAAACAAGAGCAATGACCGGCAACAATGTCAAAAACGTATTGACAATCGATGATGCAATACCGAAGGTTAATAGGTAGTGAACAAGTAATAAAGTGATGAAAAGTGTCGAATCCCATAAGGATTGGGTGTTTAAGCGAGTTAATGCTAGTTGATCAAATTGTTAAGGACACACACAAATTGGTTTGATAGTTTTAGAAAACTGTTTAATTGAAAGGTAAATAGTAAAATTAAAGAAATACAAAAATATAGCTAAATTAACTTTGGAAAACTTGAATGTGAGAAAGTGCTAGAATTTTGACTCCACCTAATTATCCTATTTAATTTCTATAATCAAGTTGAATACTTTATTTACGTACGTCGACGATCGATGTCCCTTCAATATTCCACATTCTCTATCTAATAGAGATGAATATATAATGGTGTACGAATTCCAATATTTCTATGAGAATTAATAAATACAAAATAATGTATTAATCACAATCAAACATCATTCATGATGATATAAAACCATAGCGTTTTATTTCTGCACTATTGAAATCAATGTTACCCGTGAGAGAGCTAAACGCATATTTCATCTAGGTCACAAACAAATATTAGTACCTAAAACAAGATTATAAATATTAAAATTTCAAAATATAAGTTTATATCATCATTCAATACAAAAAGATCTTAGCCCATAATGAAGATGTAATAAAATGTAAAACAATATACGGAACACATTACAAATTTAGAAAATTTAAAGATAAAATGAAAGAAAACCCATGGAACCCGTTATGTGAATGAAATTATGGAGTGAAATCTCTATTTGATGATCTTCTTCCCCAAATTTGCTTCAATATTGCTATTTTGTTCTTCTCCATTTTTTCCTCTGAGTGACCCTCCAAAATGTTAAAAAAAAAAAAAAGGTTCAAATTTCCCGAGTTCTGAAAGAAAGATAGTATTTATAGTCTTGTGTTGTTTCCCTAGAGTTTTGTGCCTTTGAAGTTTCAAAAACAATTCTGCTACACTACAGAAAGTGGTTTACCACTTTACTTACCGACACTCACATTTGGGGGTCCCATCTTTTTTATTTTGCATTGTTTATTAACGCGGGTCCCGTTATATGTGAGTGGATGTCAACCAAATGGTAATGAATAGTTCTGTACAAGTAGAATAATTCTTTCAAAAATGCCCTCCGAGACTAAAGGGAATTACAAAAGAAAAATGTTTTTCTTACTTCCAAATTTGTGCTTTCTTTTGATTACTTGAAATTTCCAATGCGCCCCAAACATGATTTTTGTCTCTTATAGTTATATAACTTATATTCTTCAACTCCTATGGTAAGAAAATGTATTTTGAAATAGTTATTTTTTTAAAAATGTGAATAAAAAAATGGTTTTCAATTTTCGTGTCAAATTATTTTATGGAAGAATATGCGATAAAAATGGACCAAAAAAAAGGTACAAATTCATGAAAACTCGGGTCCAGACTCTTACAATCATCATCAAGAGTATAAATAATGCACATGTTAATTGAACAGTGACATGGAATGCTGAAATTCATTATCCGAGAGTAATATACCCCAAGGATAAACCATTAAATGAAGAGCACCTACATCCTAGTGGTTCCAAAGCTCACACACATAACTATGGGCGACTATATATCTTTCTAGAGAAATAAAATCATTCTTTATTTACGTATTTACCTTGTAATCGAATTAATTAAAAAGTGACAAGTGAAATAAATATTTTACGACATGTGATTAGCAATCAGTAAACTAGAACGCACCATGTGTTGCCTATTGTCATTTTCCAGACATGTCTTCAAAGACAAAATATGTCCAAATAAGATCCAAACAAATGCGTCTTTTCTCAAACACAATTTTTCAACAATTATAAATAGGTCTCTCCAGTTTGTAGAATTTATTCAAAAATTTCCACTTGCATATTACACATTGTATACTGTTTCATTTTGAGTACGTAATGAGAATACAAAATATAGTTTGTTTGTTGTTCTTGTAATTTGAAATGCTAAACAATAGTGGACTTTATATCTTGACAGTTTGCTAGCAAATTGCCAAATTTGTATTTTCAATTAATATCTTGTTTTAGAAATTATTTCTTTTGCGCAAAAAGTTTCGTTAAGGTTAAAATCCACCCCCTTATCCCCCAACATTACGTGATAAAGATGGAGAAAGAGGAAGATGTGGGGAATGTGGAGAAATTCAACTTTGTTTGAGGCTGCCGCGTCAAGAGTTCTTTGGCTCTTGGGTAAATGCAAATATATAAGCAGTCTTCTATCCTATACCCTTGGAGACGTAACCTGCGATTTACCTTTTTCACCAAAACACGGGGTAGGATGGGACAGGTGGGGGTGCCAATAATGGGACGTAATAATAAATAAATAAATTACGCGATAAAGATTAGGTACAAAAATCAAAGTACAACTAGCCACTAGATTCCATTTTTCTTATTCTTTTACATTGTTCATAAAAATGATTTTTATGTTGAAAACTCATAAAAATGATTTAAAGTCAAAAGCATAAAATTTTAATTTGGAAAAAAATTTAGGTACTACCTCCAATATTTATTCCGATTTTCACTGTTTCAAATTCAAATAGATTACGGGGAAAGAGAAGTGAAAAAGAGAAGTGAATCCTGAAACATCGGCACAAACAAAATAGGATCAATTTAGATCGTGAAAAAGGTTTGTGGTAAGGCAATAAAAGTGTCATGTTGTTAGATGAAGTATCACAAATGCTACATCATTCTACTATGGTGCCACAAATTTGAAAGTAAATCTCAAGTAATTGTAGTTTATTGAATTTCAGAGGAATCACTTTATTAGTATTGGAAAAATCAACGTGATTCTTTTTAACTGGCTTGAATTATTTGGTCGAGAGATACTCTCAAAGTATTACCTCCAATAAAGATCACACGTACTCAAAAGGAAAAAGTTGGAGATGATAATATCTAAAAATAGGGATGGTAAAATTCTCCATCCCCATTTTGCATTGTTCGATCCAAATAGTAAACGGAACAGCAACATGGTCTGAAAAATAAAAATACTATTAATAATATATAAATAACCCCCTCTGTTGTCCTTTATACTGAACATTCTAAAAATACCTAGTTGTCTAAATCTCAATCTCAATTCATTGCCATCCCTATCTACGGTCATCTCCAATTGTGCACCAAAATTTGCACCAAACTAAAAACTATCTACAATCTATTACACCAAAAGTTGCATCAAATGAACAGTGTTTAATCATTTTCTTTATTTTGTTATTCTAAACAATTTATATAGTTGGAGACTTATTTGTTTATTTAATTTGCTACAAGATAAATTACCCACATAAATAATTACGTTTTGTTTAAAAAATATTAAATTCGTTAATAAATTTTTAAAAATGTAGTACAATTAATATCAAGACTAAGAAAAATATAAAATCATGTTATTAAAAAACAATATAGTACATTTCGAATCTCGATTTTATGATACGACAAAGACGACCTAGTATCATAATTTAATTATCAAAATTCGTATATTTATCCCACAAATTTTCAATTAATGCATTTTCGAAGTGTAATGTGAGCATCTTTACCCTTGATTTATCTATGACGAGCAATTAATTTTGAAAACGACGATTTTGGCCTTCAACCAATTTAACTTTCGGGGTAGACGCTTCCATCCAATCTTAATTACAAGATTAAAGTTTATTACAAATAATAATAATAATAATTTATTTTATTAAAAAATATATAACACAAATACCATTAATCAATTTTTTTTTAGAAATGAAAATAAAGGATAAAATTGACTTTGGACCATTTGGTGCAAAAATGGTGCAAATTTTGATATTACGTTGGAGTAGTTTTGCACCATTTTTTGATGCAATTTGATATTTTAGTGTCTACATTGGAGGCGGCATAAGAGCAAAAGTTGAAGATAAAAATATATAAGGGTTCGTTTGATTCGCCAAATTTTTTCCTAAAAGTTGGAATCGAATTCCAATTTTCATCTTTTGTCCGTTTGATAGCGTTTTTTTCCATGGAATTTGTTTCCACCCATTTTTTAAAGTACAACCACTTGAAACGTGATTCCGTGGAATTCAATTCCTTGCTATATGGTGGGAATTGATTTCCACCTTTTTTTAGCAATAGAAACAAATTTTAAGATAAAGTGTAAAAAAAAAATTATCCATTTAATTGACAAATTTAATGCAAAATAAAGCCAAACGTAAAAATAAAAAATAATTTTTTTTTTGACAATCTAAACATATTTTGTCCCCAATGGTAAAAAAATTTATTCATTTAATTGATAATTTGCATAAAAAAATAAAGTCAAACGTATTATAATAGAAATGTGAAAAATTATACCAATCAAACACATTTAATTCAATTCTCGATAAAATAATTTCAGACAATTCAATTTCCTAGAATTCATTTTTTTTCTACTTATTTTTTACCTTTACAATCAAACGGACCCTAATATATTTTACATTTTGACCTAGAAAAATTCAAGTTGGTGGGACAAAAATCAAAGTACGGTTACTAGATTCTAGAACGCCATTTGGTTAGTCCGCAGCAGGCAAGTTGATGTCATCCGTGTCGATATCCTATTGGGAATAAGAAACCACTGTACCCTCAGCAACTTGAGGGTAGGATTGGGACTCCATTGATATTTTTGAAGATATTTTCTTAAAATAAACAATAAAAAATTGGTTGGGGGAGTGGGTGCGAAAAACATTTTATATGCTTGTTTCATTTTCCCTTGACCTTTCCAGCCCTCTGCCAAATTTTGCCGCCCATTAATCGTTTGGCTTTCCTTATCTCATATATATATATATATATATATATATATATATATATATGTTAATTCTGACAACCATTTTCTATCCAAACAATAGATCTGATATACATAGTAATGATCTCTTAAGCAGTGATACTTAACTTATGTTAAGTATTGATAACATAATAATAATAATAATAATAATAATAATAGTATTGATATATGTTCGATAATGATGTTCACTCCAATTTACAAGAATTCTCTTCCCATTTGAAATGACACAACGAGAACGGGATTGGAATGAGATAATGTTGAATATGATATGTTCAATTGTTAGCTGTCAATTTTCTTCTTGCATATAGTCAAAACAAACCCTATTTAAACACGTTATTTATTTTCTGACATGTCGATTCACAATTCAACAATTTATAGAAACTACATCAACTAATACAAAAATTTGTATTAGTCCATTTCCATGTTTAATTCCTCTGAGTTCAATATACTATACAATATTATTAGACACAACCTATATTTATTTAATTTAATACTGTCAAATTTTATCTTGCTGAATTGACAACTATTTTTGGCGAGATAATGAATTAGACCGTGTTAGTTGTTGCTGCAATTTCTTAGCATCGTTTTTAATTAAATTTTCATAAAATTACATAAGCGTTATTCACAAACTAAACATGCTATTGTAATCTATCATACTTGTTTAATTCACTATGATAAGTGACATTTTTATACAGAGTTTAACCAATAAGATACATTATCAGACATTGTATTACAAAATTGACAAAAACGTTAATTTTTCAAATTCGAACAAAAAAGAGTACATTTTATCATTCACAAAACTATCGTTTTCAATTTTCTTATTTACAACGCAAAGGATCCAAAATGCCATGATTCCAAAACTTTTATTTTTTAGGAAACAAAGCAATCCCCTACGTTTCTTTCTAATGACTTTTATCTTTCCTCTAATAACTTAAATAATTCTAATTTTAATTAGACAATTATTTAATAAATTCAACTTTTGGTCTTTTTAAAATTTAATTTTTTCATCTTCGTCACGTGTATAAATATCAGATACCTCATGCTTTATTAATGTCCGCTCCTCCTGCCAAGACAGACCGTTTCTTCTGCCCCCTTTCTTCCGTCTTTTTCTCTTTCTTTCTTCCTTTATTTTAATTTTAATTTTAATTTTAATTTGAATCCTCTGCTTGGAGGAGTACTTCGACTACACAATTCTGTACAGTTTTTTCAGGTTAATCAAGCTTCTTCTTCTCTCTGTGTGCTTGTACTTCTGTTCGTAGGTGAAAATAAGGTAGAAAAAATTGGTCAAAATTAGTTTTTAGCGTATTTTTATGCTTTTTGTGTTATAATTTTTGAAGTTTTGGACGAAAGTATGTATTAGCTTTGTTTTCATGATTTTGGGCTTCGATTTGGTTTTAAGAGGTCATTTTTGTTTTTTGTGTTTTCTTGAGAGGTCTGCTCTTTCCAATTTGATTTTGATTGAGCTAATTTTCCGATGTGAATTGATGCGATTATTTAGCTAGGAGATCTGACGTTAATCGACCGTTTTAAGACATATTTAAGTTAACAGAAATCGTGATTTTCGATTGCATACTTCCCAACTTCAATTTCCTGGAATGATTAACATTTTTGTTCATAGATCTGTATAAAATCAGCTAATTTAGAACAATTTTACTCTTTTTAAGATGTTTCTTTCTATATCTCCATCCCAAAATTGCTAATTATTTTCTGAATTGGTAGTCATAAGATTTTCTCTGATCTCTTTACTTCTGGTTCATGATCTAGTTCGTTATCGACAAAAAATTCGATTTTCTAGACACATATTATTTAAATAATTAAAATTAATTTTTATGTTTTTGTCTTCTGGAACAAGTAAAAAATACCTGGGATTTTATCTGCAGCTCAATTTGACCGAGTCTTAACATCCAAAACTAGTTAATTTTTTAAAGTATTCTTCTTGGGTCTGTAATTATCTATCTTGAGGCAATTTTCTGAACATAATTTGAATTTTTCGTAATACACAGGTGTTTGTTTATAGAGATCTGAAGAGAAAAATATGAATCGGTGTGCTATTCAGCAGAAGTCTTTTGCTTCCTGTGAAGAGATGAGGGTTGGAGACTGCAGATCTATGGCAATCTGTGTTGACAAGAAAGAGACGGTGGTTTGCCCCAAACCGCGGAGAGTTAGCCTTATCCATGTCACCAGGCCCACCTCCACCACAACCACCACCACCACCACCACCACCACCATCACGACGCTTAACGACTCTCCAGTTAGACCTCTTAGATGGCATTTCAGGTAAATTTTGTAATATTCACATCCCTTTTTATTTTTTGATCATTTGATTAATTTCTTTTTGTGTTTAAACTTGAAATTTAACTTTTGTATTGTGTTTTCTGTTAATAGCCATCAAAAAGAGGTCTGTGATTCAAAAGCTGGAAATGAGCTGCTAGACATAATCCTTGCAAAGGTTTGTTCTGGTGTATAAATTTGATTGATTATTTTATTTTGATTTTTGTGAGTTAGATAGATCACTCATTTTGTGTTAATATACCAATTTTATGTGGACACTAAGTTTGTTGGAAAAATGCACAAGTGTATTAGAAATAGTCGTGACCTTTGGTTCACTGAGTCAGTCCGTCACAAAGTATTCGTGGGCCTTAAATAAAGCTCATGTTTCAATTGTGTGGATAAATATTTTCTTGAAATTTTCTATGGAAACAGATTATTTCGATTCATTTATTTCACTTTACTTTGTTATTTATTTCGTGGAGCTGATATAATTTGGTTCTTTGATTTGTACAGGGTGGTTATGGTGCGGAACAATCTGTTGCACAGATGGCCTCGTCACCCCCTTTTTTTTCTGGGTCGCCGCCAAGCAGAGTATCTAACCCATTAATTCAAGATGCCCGTTTTGGGGATGAGAAATTCACCCCAATTTCACCACGAGCTATCCCGCTTCCATCTGAGCTGGCTCCGTCCCCATCGTCCACCCGCAAAGGTGGATGCGTGCGGACAAATTTTGGCAACAATCCAGCCGTCAGGATCGAGGGTTTTGAATGCCTTGACAGGGACAGACGCAACTGCGGCATCCCTGCCCTGGCCTAGAGCAATCAAAAAACTAGTACATACAAAAATTGAAGATTTTAGCAGAAGAGGAATTTTGAACAGTTTGATCAAGTGAGCAACTAATAGAAGATCATTGATCATTTTGTCTAGTGTAAATACATGTCAAAAAGTGTCTGTATGTAAGGTAAGGAGTCTCTGTAAGTAATCTGAGTTTGGTTTGATTGACCAAAAGTAATTCTACGAAGTCATTGGGGTACCCTATTTGTGTAACTAAAGAGATGAGGGAACTTTTAGTATTTGTGTTTATTTTGGGGTCAATTTTGATATTAAAGTGAGGAAAATCTGTATAAAATTCTGCCTTGATGATGTTGAGTCATCATGTGTAGTCAATTCACTTTGTAAATACTAAAATATTATGAGTTGATATGGATATAAATTTTTAAATAGTTGCGTGATTACGATGATTTCTAACTTCTGCTTTTGTCACATGGTATCTTGATATCGTGGCGGTGTAAATGATGATGCTTTGCTTGTTTGGAACGCCAAAAGCATTGAAATTGGTAGGGGTGGTCCCTCAGAGGCGGTGCATCAGTGCATGAGCATGTTTTTGCATGGGTGTTAAGTTGTTCAAGTCAAGTTGTTCAATTTTGTCAAGTTCGATTTGGCTCGCTAGACGAGTCGATTTGCTATAAGTTGGGCTTGACTCGTCCCATGAGCTCAAGGGACAACGTCATTTTTTATTGCCGAAAATTGTACTTTCGCTTTGAGAACACGAAAATTTGTAAGAAAATTGTAAATATAAAAAATTATAAAGTTGGAAAAAACATTTTGGGTAAATTTTTTAAAATAAATTAACTAAATACAATATGATTCCAATCAAAAGATAAAAATATATTTGCAATTCTGCCTTAGCAATTTGCAATCGCACATTTGAAAAGGATGTCGAAAGGTCACCTTCATCTTCTTGAAGCCTTTGTCGAATACAAACAAGCGCTTTTGTTCAAACTGTAATGTTGCCTAAACCATGTGATGCATCTCAGTCAAACATATGGTCTTTTATGATAAACCTTATGTCTATAAGTATTGATAAAATGGTGGGTGCTCTGAATAAGTCCTAGGTTATACTAGACAATTCCAAATATTGATACCACTGTACATTTCAACATTAGAATATATTGAAGAAGTTAGTCTCTACTAACGTTGTTGACCTCAAAAAATAGATATTATTTTTAAAGGCCAACTATCTATTTTCTTTAAGAAATTTTGGCAAATTTTGTCCCATTTCTCGGGGGTTTGGGGGGGGGGGGGGGGGGGGGGTGTTTAGGAGCTAAAGTTTTTGTAGAAGGAATAAATATGAAGCTTTTGACATTTCTTTTGGTCAAAAATTGCCTTTCGAATTAAGAATATTTGAATTTTCGAGATGACGATACTTTTAACCTTGCATTTATTCAGTTTCTCCATATCCGAATTCCTCATATCGACACCCAGAAAGGCTTTACTTACGTGATGAATGGCAACTATGTAGCCCCCTCAGTTCAGATAAGTATGGTACTTGTAGCCCTTGTTGTGACTATCAAGTAGACTTGTAAAGCCTCTTGATTGATTTGGACGATTAAGGATCCTAACAAAGGTGTCCTCTAGAGTTACGAAGGCATCTTCACATTTTGAAGTCCATTCAAGCTCATCTTTTGATGGAGCTTCTTTCTCTTCGTGTATGTGCTTGCACTTTTTTATTGTGTGACCATTGTCTTCATGGAATTTGCAATACTTGCAATTCTCATTGGTCTCTGGTGAAAACTTACTCTAGGGAGGCCATGTCAGTTCCTTAAGTCCTTGATTTCTATAAGAACATTAGAGGTGCTTAATGATACTCACTTAGAACACACAATAGGGTTGTTATTGCAGCCATGAAGCCAGCCACACAAGCCAAGGAAGAAGGTGAAGAAGACACAGTAAAGAGAAGCACAAAGTCGAAGTCGAATTTCAGAAAGAATAGCAATAACACACAAGATACGGCCAATGAAGCAACATATATATATATATATATATATATATATATATATATATATATCCCCTATATATTAAAAGAGTGAAAGGTTGATTTACTGTAGAAACTCTCGTCCTAAACGGTGTCGTATGGTTTTCAATTTTTTTTTTTTTTTTTTGCTATATCCTATTTTAAAAAAAAAAAAAAAAAAGTCTATATTCTACTTTAAAAAAAAAAAAAAAAATTATTTAATTTTTATTTTCTCTATACGATTTTTGTAATAAACCAAAAAAAAAAAAAAAAAAAAAAAAAAAAAAATTTGAGTGTCATTAAAAAAAAAAACAAAAAATAAAAAAAAAAATTTTGTCTCGCACTGTGCGAGATGTGCGAGACATGCACCAGCATGTCTCGCACTGTGCGAGACATGCAAAACCATTAATATTTTTTTTATTTATTTTTTTTTTTTTTAAAACTTATGTTTTCGCCTTCATTTACGTGCTTAATTTGGGATATCAAACGAAGTCGAAATATTACATTTTTAATATCATTTTGAAGAACTCACGGCCTAATATTTCACGACGTTAATCGTGTGTGAAACGGCCAGTCGTAGCGAAAGTTACGTTACGTCAAAGTACCTCGTTCCAAACTAATATCCAAGGTTGATTTACTGTAGAAACTCTCGTCCTAAACGGTGTCGTATGATTTTCAATTTTTTTTTTTTTTTTTTGCTATATCCTATTTTAAAAAAAAAAAAAAAAAAGTCTATATTCTACTTTAAAAAAAAAAAAAAAAAAAATTTAATTTTTATTTTCTCTATACGATTTTTGTAATAAACAAAAAAAAAAATAAAATAAAATAAAATTTGAGCGTCATTAAAAAAAAAAAACAAAAAAAAAAAAAATTTTTTGTCTCGCACTGTGCGAGACACTGCCTCGCACAGTGCGAGACATGCTGGTGCATGTCTCGCACTGTGCGAGACATGCAAAACCATTAATATTTTTTTTTTTTTTTAAAACTTATGTTTTCGCCTTCATTTACGTGCTTAATTTGAGATATCAAACGAAGTCGAAATATTATATTTTTAATATCATTTTGAAGAACTCACGGCCTAATATTTCACGACGTTAATCGTGTGTGAAACGGCCAGTCGTAGCGAAAGTTACGTTACGTCAAAGTACCTCGTTCCAAACTAATATTTCGAAAATTTCGATAACAAACTAAGTTTACAAATTTTTCGACGATTCTACGCTAACCGAATCCATAAATCTTCTATATTCTCTCGAAACTCATTTCGAGAACTATATCACAGATATATCGAATAATCTAAATGAATATCGAAAATAGTTAAACAGACGTCAAACGCGTGTATTAAAAAAGACGTATAACTCGTCTTTTTGAATATATTATTTATATTTTTGTTTTCATTGTCAAGCTCATTACGGAACATGAAACGAAGTCGAAATATTACATTCTTAATATTATTTTGAAGTACTCACGGTCTATTATTTCACGACGTTGATGGTATGTGAGATGGTCAATCGTAGCGAAAGTTACGGTACGTCAAAGTACGCCGTTCCAAACTAATATTTCGAAAATTTTGATAACAAACTAACTTTACAAATTGTTCAACGATTCTACGCTAGCCGAATCTATAAATTTTCTATATTCTCTTGAAACTCATTTCGATAACTATATCGCAGATATATCAAATAATCTAAATGAATATCGAAAATAGTTAAACGGACGTCAAACACGTGTGTTAAAAAAGACGTGTAACTCATTTTTTTAAATATATTACTTATATTTTTGTCTTCATTGTCAAACTCATTACGGAAATTCAAACGAAGTCGAAATATTACATTCTTAATATTATTTTGAAGTACTCACGGTCTATTATTTCACGATGTTGATGGTGTGCGAAACGGTCAATCGTGGCAAATGTTACGGCGCGTCAATGTAGAACTAATATTTCGACTTCATTTGAATGTTTAAAGTTAGATTGTTATCAAAATTCTCGAAATATTAGTTTGAAATATTAGTTTGAAACGACCTACTTTGAAGCGTCGCAACATTTGCTACAATTGATCGTTTCGCACACCATCAACGTCGTGAAATAATAGGCGTGACTACTTAAAAATGATATTAAGAATGTAATATTTCTTCTTCATTTACATGTCATTCATAACTTTATTTCCATCTATTTATTGTAGTATACATATACAGTCTCAACGCTAATATACACAAGGAGAATAACGCATGCACGTGCATCGCACGTGCCTTCACTAGTATATATATATAAAAGTGTGATTAGGGTGTAAATATGGGCCAAGCCCAATAAGTGGTCAAGTGAACTACTAAGTGGGTCATTTACCATAAGCCATCCAAGGAGTCGGGAAATGGGCCATGAGCAACATTGATAAAATCAGGTTGCTTCTAAAGGCTCAAATGGTTTTAGGCCGAGTCGTATCAATATGAGGAGTTGACTTTTAGTTCAGTCAATTGGTCAATGCTGACTGATAAAAATTAAGTCGAGTTACATCATAGTCTGGTTGGTCGTTTGACAACAACTCAGCCAACAAACCTCCGCACTGGTATCAAAAGACCTGCAAGAAAACATTATCGCTCGTTAGTGAAAATTACAAAAAATGAGAATCGATAAATTGGAAATTATTTACCTCAACCAATGTTTAGAAGATCCTTGCAACTTCTAAATCTCTCCAATGGCAACACTTTAGTTCCCATGTCCGAGGGGTTATATTGTGTATGGACTTTTTCAAGTCTTACTATTTCTTGTGATACAATATCTCAAATGAAATGTAGTGCGTTCGTGAAAAACAGGATTTTTGCATAAATGTATAGAAGATTGATTATCTAAATATACTACATAATTATTTAAAACACAAAGTTCATGAAACAAACCTCTAAGACACGAAACCTCTTTAATTGCTTCAGTGGTAGCAATGTATTCTGATCCTGCCGTAAATAGTGCAACTATGTGTTGTAACTATGATTTCCAACTAATGCAAGAGTTGGACAAAGTAAACACATAGGAAGAAGTATATTTTCTATTATCCCTATCCCCCACATAATTAGCATCTACAAAGCCCTTCAATTTCACACCTTTTTTATCAGCACAAAACTTTAGACCTACGTCACTAGTCCCTTTTAAATACCTTAATATCCACTTTAAGGCTTTCCAATGTTCAGGACCTAGATTAGACATGTACTTATTTAGAGTACTAACAGCAAAAACTAAATCCGATCTATTAAACTATCAAATATATAATAGATCCAATTACATTAGAGGATGGTATCCCACTCATGTATTCTATTTTTTTTTTTTTTTTTTATTATAGGGAGCCTGATCTTTAGAAAATACAAAATGATTAATTAAAAGTAATGTAATAGGTTTGCAATTATGTATGCCAAATCTTTTCAACACCTTTGAAATTTAAGAGAACTGATACAAAAATAAAGCAAAATTTGACCTATTTCTTTCAAATTTTATACATAGGATTCTCTTAGCTTTACTAGGTGATGAACCAACTAAGAACATATCATTCGCATATAACAAAGAACACATAGTCATTATTAGCATCATCATATTGGAAATATAAGCAATGAACTTACTCTTTTAGAAATCTATAGTGAGTACAAAAGAATCAAATCTTTTAAACCACTGTCTAGGTGATTGCTTTAGACCAAATAAGGATCTTTTCAAGAAACACACATGATCTGATTTTAGTTATCTTTAAAACTTTTTGGTTGATTCATAAAGATTTGCTCATCAAGTTTAATATGCAAAAAGACAATTTTTACATCAAATTGTTCAAATTCTCAATCAAAATGTGCAACAAATACAAGTATGACTCTAATAGTAGTCTACTTAACAACTGGAAAGGAAACCTTGTTATAATCAACACCTTTCCTCTGTGTGTATCCATTGTCCACTAACCTATCCTTAAATCTTAAGGGTTAAGATACACTTGTACCCTCCTTAACCTTGAAAACTCACTTACAATCAACTGTAGATTTATTCTTAGGTCTAGGTATTAGTTTACAAGTTTGATTATTTTCTAAGGAACTAATCTTCTCTTTCATTGCCTTAAACCATTCTTCAAATTTATCACTTTTCATCGCCTCCTCAAAGGTTTTTGGCTCTCTATCAGCTAGCTCCTCATATCTAGCGTAAGCAAAAGCTAACTCGGACTCATATTCAAATCTTCTAGGTGCTCTCAATTGTCTTCTATCTCTATCCCTAGCTAAGTTATAATCTGCCAAGAGATTCTCTTCCTCATGATGCTCTTCTATTACTACTTCCCGTCTATTCTCCACCTTAGTTTGTTGAGCTTGAGTCTCCACCTCACTAGGGGCAGAAGGGACATATGTGCTAAAAAAAAATTCTAACTCCACTTTCAACTGATCTTTCTCTTCACCCTATTTTTCTTCAGTCACAGGTTTATATTCAATTTTATGGAACGACATTTCACCCTCATTGAGTGTAACATCTCCACTCACAATAATCATAACTCCTTTTGGCTTCTATCTCATAATCTATAACCCTTGACACCTTCAGAATAACCTAGAAAAACAAAATTTCTAGCTCTATGGTCAAGCTTCCCCTCACACTGATGAGAAAATGCAATACAACCAAAAGTTCTAAGCACTGAATAATAACTTAGTTTACCGGGCCATTTTTCATAAGGAGTATCACAATTCAATGCAGCAGATATGGTCCAATTAATCAAATAACAACCAGTCTTAACAGCTCTATCCTAACAAGACTTTGGGACACCAACACTGAACATCATGCATCACACTTTATTAAATATGGCTTTATTCATCATTTCAGCTACATCATTTTGCTGGGGAGTGTCTAGAACAATCTTATGTTTAGTTATTCCATTTTCTTTGCACATATTGTCAAATTCAGTGATACAAAACTTTAGGTCATTATTAGTTCTCAAAGATCCTCTTGTTTGTTTGGTTCTGAACTTGTCTTTTCTAATTATTAAAACTGTAGAAAGTATCAAACTAATCTTTGAAAGAAAAACCCACACTTATTTCGTGTAATCATCAATGATAGACAATAAATAACTATTTTCACCTCAGTTGGGATTACTAGGAGGACCACACAAGTCTGAATGTACATATTTAAGCATGCTTTTAGTTTTATAAACACTCGTAGGGAAAGAAGTTTTATGATGCTTACCAAGTACATAGTGATCACAAAAATATAATGCAGACACACAATTATTACCAAAAGCACCTTTTTCATTAAGGAGTTTAAGCCCCTTAATATCTACATGTGCTAGTCTATGGCGTCATTTATGTATGTCATCAGCATTGACAGAAGAGATAGAGGAATCTAAACCTTTTATTACTTCTTTAGTAGTAATATAAATATTATTTTTCCTGGTTCCCTTGATGAAAACAACTTCACCCTTAACTAATTTTAAAACTCCATTTCCAATTTTAATAGTGAAGTCAGATTTCTCAAGTCTTCCTACTGAAATTAAATTCATAGACAACATCTTTTAAAGTATACACAAAATCAATGTCAAATTTTAAAGTAATATTACCAATTTCAACAAAAATATAAGCAAAATTATCACATAGCATTTGATTCATGCAAATTTTCAAACCAGTCTTTTTGTGACGTCACATGAAAAGATGCACCAGAATAAAGTATCCACTCATGTAAACGAGAATTGACAGTTAGATTCAATTCAACAGAATAAGCAATAGAACTTGTAATCATATAAACTTTACTATCACCAGTATTGGAAGTAGAAGATAACACATTTACTTAATCTCTTTCCTTACCCTTTAGCTTACCATTCTCTTTATGGTAATCTTTTATAAAATGCCCTGTGATTCCACAGGCATGACATTTCTTAACTTTAGTCCTATATTTTGATCTAGACCTACACTTACCCTTCTTATTACCTCCATTACTACATGACTTGCAACCACTTTGAAACCCATTATGTCTGTTTCGCCTAAATTGACTTCTACCTCTCATTATGTAAATTTCACCACATTTCTTATCATTTTTTTAGCATTAATCTACTTCTCTTTATTTTTAAGAGAGCCAATGACAATTTTGGGCATCATAGTGTCCCTACCATACTTAATCGCATTCTTAAATTCCTTATAAGTATCATGTATAAAATTAAGCAAAATTATAGACTTGTAGGTTTTAGACACAGAGTTTTCATGATTAACAATATCTTGAACAAGTTTGTTAAACATGTTTAAATTGTCAACAAGATCATTTGAAGAATTTGTTTTAAAACTGAAAAAAAAATGTGCAAGTAAAGTTTGTTTAGAGTAGATTTGAACAAATAAAAGTCCTCAAAATTTTTTTTAAAAGTTTTTTAGTGGTTTTCAGTTCAGACAAGTGTAAAATGACTGAAGTATAAACAAGCTCATGGACTTATTTTTGTTGTTCTTTTGAAAAATCAGTAGAAAAATTGTCATTAATGACCTTTATAAATTTTTGTTGAACCAAAATGCCTTTCAATTTTTGTTGCAAGATTGAAAATTTACATTTTCCATTGAAAATTTTCAAATCAAATCTGTAAGTTGTCATTTTTATGAATTAATAAAAAAGGCATAGAAATACAATTAAGCCACACAAAGTAGACCTAGGGTCGCAAACAATATACATCGTTCTAGATTCCCAAGATTTCATAAGATTCTCGATCTTAGATAAAGGGAATGTTCAAATGAGTAAGGTCTAGATATTCTAATGGAATTAATGGTACAACAAGGAAGTACGTCAACCAAAACAGTTTCACACACAATTCATCATAGAGATAATAAACCAATTTTATCAAATGAATAATTCAATAACTTAACAATTAAATATGAAGAAGCGCTTGTAATGGTTTTAGAGAGGAAGGTATACAATTTGAGAAATCAAAAGGTGTCATTAGTCAAAACCCAGTGGGATAAACATGGGAGAGACGGGGCTACATGGGAGATAGAAACAAATATTTAAATCATGTATGCAGTATATTTATATCACCCCATTTAATTAATTGATTTTTGAAAAAATTCAACACCTAGTGTACATGGAAGGAGGAACCGGAGGGAGAGCTCTTGCTGGTGGTCTATATACAGGACGTGTAATAGCTCGATCTCTATGCCCAATAATTTATATCGTACATATTGTCTGCTTTGAGAAAGTCTAAGCTCTTCTTACATCTTACAACTTTTTGTTGTATTTTCAATGATTTGAACTCTAGACTTTCGCCTTATGAGAGACTTAAGTTGAATGAGGCATAAAGACTGAGTTGTTACAAGACTGGGTTAGAAAAATGAGTTTATCCTGGAATCAAATTAGGAACTCTATTTTGTAAAAGGTGAAATCTGGTATTAATTATAAATATAATTTCAAATTCTTTTTTATCATGTGCAATTCTAAGTAACTTTTTTAATCTTATTATTTTTCCTAATCTAGTCACAAATTAGGCTATATACCAAATATTCCCTACCAATAAAAACCTAATAGTGCCAAATTCTAGATATTGTACCAACAGCTAAAAATGCCAATTTTTTTGGCCCAAAAGATAAACGATATCCACCATATCAGAAGTAAAAAATCATGTCCACCAAATATTATAAATCTCATTTATTGGCCCGACCATGGATGTGGAAGATAGTTTTGAGTCCACTTCTAATAATGACAATTTTAGGGGTGTACTTAATTGAAATTATAATAGATTATAAAAATTATTATAAAATTTAAGTATTCTCAATTGAGATTTTAATAAAATTTATAAAATTTAGATGTTTCTAATTGAGATTTTATGAAATTTTTTAAAATTTAGGTATTCTTAATAACTACTTAATTTATACAGATTTAATTAAAAGAGAGATTTTAAATTTTTTTTGAATGAATTTCAAGCTTAAAAATATATATAATCAAATCTTTTGAAATTTCACCATATTTGATGAGATTATTATAAAATTTGTAAAAATCTATTCAAATCCATAAAATTTATTAAGATTTATAATATTTTAAATCCATTAAAATCTTAGTTGAGGACACCTCTGTTAGAATCTTATCGTGTTCTGATTGGCGATTAGAATGAAATTCAAGTTATAAAGTGTTATCCATCATTTTCATAACATTGGGATAAGTCTAGCAATCGAGTCTCGAATAGTGAGTTTGAATTTGGTTTGGAACTGAAATTTCATGAAGCTTGAGTAACAAAATCGACCAACCATACTTTACATCTGTCCCTTTTGGATGAGACTCAAGCAACTTTAACCCGTGACCTAGCAATTGAACGTCCTTTAGGAACATTCGAATGCAAAGTGAGATTAAATCAAGAAGACAATATCACCTCGAATGTAGAAAACTAGTAGACTGACTTGTTAAGAATACTAGAAAACAAATGGACAGCCTTTATTCATAGTTAATATCAAGAATTTTGCATAACGAGCTAATATTAGAAACGAAATCCTGATATTTAGCTAAAATAGACCTCCCCTAATGCAATAATTTAAACAAACAAAAAGTAAAACTACTCTAATTTTGTGATAGAATTTTAGGGCAAAATTCTTTTTCGATTAGGTTCCTTAATTAATTTTAGGAAGAAATCCTAATATTAGATCTCAACAAGTTCAAATGAGCAATCCAATCCATCTAATACTTATAAGAACATTCATTTCCCCATTTTCAATAGATGGTGCAGCCTTATTAAGTTTGACAGAGGGAGAGAGAGATATTTGAATAGAAGTAGAAAATGCTAAAAGGAGGAATGAGGCCAAGAAGATAAGTTTGAATTTACCAGTAGATTTCACGATGGATATTTAATGTGCTGCTACAAAATGGCAAAATTATATAAAAAAGACACCAAGTGAAGAACAAATCCAAGAAGATAAGTGTGAATTTATCAGTAAAAGACACCATGGAGATTTAATGTGCTGTTACAAAATGGCAAAACTATATAAAAAGACACCAAGTGAAGAACAAATCCAAGGTATAAAGTTAAAAGGTTTTTAACTTTGTGAGATATAGAGTTTTCAGAGTCAGATAGAGACCCCAACAATTAAAATTATCTTTAATTTTTGGAATGGAACAAAATCCTGGTTTGTGGTTTTACACTTTTTTAAATTGTATCATAGTTCAAACTCTGATGAAAGCATTATTATTCCCATATATACATTCGCATGTGAATATTCCAACAGGTAGGATAATATGTTTAGTTTATTCCTTAATCTTGGTGAATTATGTTGGAGATTAACTTTGGAAATCTTTAGAAGTGTAAAAACGGGTTAGCACGACTTAGGCCTAGCCCGACCATTAAAGGTGGATTCGACACACATCTACAATAGGGGCTATGCATGCGGAGCTTGATTACAGACCTCAACCCACATAGGCATCATAAAAGTGTTACCCATCATGATCGAATCAGTTGAAACATTCTATAGACGAAGTAGAACCATCAATTTGTGGCAAGTTGTATGATGAATTTGAGGACATTTATGAGTGAAATCAGTGAATCACGTAGTTAGAGAGAGTGCAGGAGATTTATTTGGGTGAGAAAATCTGTTTTTAAAAAAGAAATAATTGCTATATTTTAGGATGCGATAATGAAGGTTAATTATCCTTATTTAAGTTGTATTCTTTCTATATTTTCTATACATTAATATTATATTTATAATAATTTAAAACCAGATTTGTGAAACTTTTTCACAAGTTTGGTAGATGTAAAATTATAATCTTATTTTATTGTAGTTAAGTATTAGGGCTGAACAACGAAACCGTCAAATCGCAAAATCGAACCGGAATCCTTTTTTTGAAACTGTTAGCTTGGTTCCACGTGGATATTTCAACGTTTTTGTTTTAAATCGAATCAAACCACTTCGAAATGATTTTGTTTATGTTTCAATCTTTACAAACTGTTTCAAATCATCAAATAGTATACAAATAATAATATTAATACTAATCTAAAAATAAATTAGTCTAATTTTTATTTAACTCAATTAAAACTTAACACGTTTCAGTTAAAAAGATACATTTATATTAGACATAATCCAATCAAACTCAAATCGATAATTATGCATATCAATTAATTAATTAAATCATATTGAAATACCCATCAGTCATCACACTGTGAACATAAAACTTTCAAATTGGGTAAAATGTTGAACAACGGTTGCTAAACCATATTCATCGATCCTCCATTACAATTGAGTAGACAATTAAATCTAGATTTTGGTTCAGACTTGCATATATCATTTCCTTCTACTAATAATTTTCTCAAATTTTGCCCAAATTCAAGTCAGATTATCCAAATTCTTTTTTTTTTTTTTTGAAATGTTTTTCTATGCTTTTATTTGTAATTATGTTGTTTTGTTCTAATAATTGTCAGACCCCCTTAGAGTAATTCGATAATCTGAACCAAAATCTAGATTTAATTGTATTGGATAATTCACAAAAAGTCACAATAGCTAAGTATAATTGTATTTGAATTTTTTTATTCATTTTCTTTTATTAGTTACTTTATATCATCCACCTATAATCATTGAATGCATGTACTGTATTTTTATATTTATGAAGAAAATGAGATGTGTATTACACTTGCGTATAGACATCACTAGTATCAACTAAGAATTTAAAATATTTATATTATGTTGTTGCATTATAATGATTATAATTATATAACTTTGCTTTATAATTTTTTTGATGATACAATTTATGTATTAACGTGAAATTTTAAAATAGTATTTATGATTTAACTTATTTGATATGTATTAGTTTTTTATTTGTTATACCATGGTTTTAAATCAAAGGAAACCCCAAAAATGGTTTAAATTGGTTTGATTTAGAAATCGAAGTGGTTTGATTTGGTTTGGAATAACCAAAAGATTCCAAATTGTTTTAAATGGTTTTGTCTAAAAATTTATCTCAAACCGTCCAAATTGATCCATGTTCACCCTATTATTCATTTTTCCAAAATAAAAATGCAACCATTTGATCAAGGATGAACTTTATATAGATTCGCGGTTCAACCAACGTAGGCATTACAAATATGCAACTGATGGCCTAGCGTCCATAGCCAAAAAACTCTATGTTGCATTGAGCCGTTTAACTTCAAATTTATTTATTTGTATTTTTTTTAAATGCCTCACAATGTCTCTATTTTGACTTGCAAGCCTGAACTTAAAAAGGATTTTATTGGGTGAACAAGATCTGGTGAATAAGTATAAAAAAATTCACAAAGTAGATGTAAGCGTGATGCACTTTCGCTAAGAAATTAGGATTATGCTACAGCTACTTTAGGGTTTACATAATACTCAAGTGGCATTTCATCATTATTTAATGAAAAAGGCTATTTTTCATCTGTCAATGATGAAATGCCACTTGATCATTATGTACACAAGATTGTAAACCCAATGTACATGTAGAATAATCTAAGAAATTAATGGATTGAAACAAATGTCGCTTGTTTTATATGCACTGATGGAACCGAATTGCATTAGATGCAAGGGCTGTTTGGCAGTATCAAAACATAATTCTTATGGCAGTATCAAAATTTTCAGTTTCTTCTGAAAAATTCTTCTAGTCAAATAAAGTATTTCTAGCAAATTATCTAAACATGATTATAACCAACTTATTAATTTCATAAGCAACTTTTGTTTTCAATGACCTTGTCAATTATATTATTTTTATGTTCAAAAGACTATAAAGTATGAAGTATTTTATAAATTTTTTATTTCACTTTGTTCCGGACGATGATGTTAAAACGATGTTGGATAATTTATATCCACATCTTAGTGATGACTCAACCCGAAAATAATTTGGGGCCACTATAAGCAGATAAATTAAGTTAATGTTGCTCATGGCCCAGCACTTGTGGGTGGTCCAAGTTATTGTTTGGCTTTTAGATTCATGGCCCATTACCCTTTGGCCCAATTGTTGACCTAAACCAATCCATTATATATACATCATTCGGTAGCCCTTTTTCTATGTATTGGAGCTTTGCATTGAGAGAATAAGACGAGGTTAATTATTTGCCTTCAATTCTTTGTGAGTTTGTTGCCAATTATTTTTTCATTATTAGAATTGTATGTGACCTTAAAAAAGCTTGACTATTCTGTGTGTATTATGTCTGTACTTTCCTTGTGGTCATTGTTGGTTGCATTTTGTGTTTTGTGCATTTTTTTTTTTTGATAAAATGATAATACATTTTGAGTTGTCCTTTTTTCTCAATAAAAAATTATGAATTTTCAATTTGACAAAAATAAATTTATTTATTTATTTATTAAACTATTGATGGTAGATGTAAGTCTAAGGCAAATGAAAAAAGTAAAATATATTTTAACTGCTATAAATTTGGACGTGGTGAAATAGATTATCCTAAGAATAATAATGAAAGGCAAGATAAGGAGAGAGGTGTGGGGAATGTTGTCACTAGGTCGAGTTATACTTGAGTCAGGTTTATAGAGAGTAAATCTAGTTATTGCATGTACATTTGTGTGTAATCTTTTCTGCATATATGATTGTTTAATTTTGTTACGTTGATATGTGACACTTTCTATTTATTTGTGTGTTTAACTACATGAATTCAAGTGATATTATTACTTTGTGTAATGTGTTTCCATGCATAGTAGGTTGAGATCTATATCATACTTTGTTTGTTCTATAAGTGGTGTGAGAGAGTGAGGTAGTGAGAAGAAATGGGGGCTACCATTTTCTCCTTTATCTTTGTGATCTTGTGTGGTTTGTGAGATTATATGAGGCAACCATGTGTGGGCTATCTTCTTTCTCTTTGTGAGCCTCTTTTGTAAGTGTAGTAAAGTAATCAATTCTTTTTTTATTTCTATTTGTAAGTGTCATATTCACCATTTCCTCTGTAGGATAAATCCATTGCGGATTTCTTGAGTTTTGGTGTTGGAGTAACCTTGTGGTGCATGGGTCGATTTAAATTGAGCCTTAAATTTTTTGGTCGTCAAATGTGTTGATTTTGCCATAGTGGGGTTTGAGATGCATTAACAATAAGAGTGAGGATGTTTATTGGCAATGTGGAGTATAAATGCCTAGGGATACATTGATGGTATGTACTGAGGATGTGGAGTATGACATTTGGATCACAAGTGGAGATGTGATTAAATGTTGGAATCCTTTATCTGAGAAGACCTTGATCAAGTGGAGTATGAGGGAGATACTTTATCACTTATGTTAGGTGGATCTTTTCGTGAGGTTGTTTATGCATTTGTTGTATATGTGTTGGCCATTTGATTGATTAACTTGGTGTTGATATATTGCTATATTTTAACATGTTTTAAAAAGATCTGTGTATTATCCTATGATATATCTTCATCGCATCTACGATATGCTCTTAATTGATTATTGTTATTATTTGCTTCCACTTAAGTGTTTTTCTACCTTAGTCCTGGTAAGTATATGAAGCAGGTATAGTATGTATTTCGGGTTTGAGATACGAGGTAATGTCTACGACTTACTGTAACACTAAACAGTTACACCTACTTGTTCAACACTAGACTTCGATTATGCCCTTCTTAGTCTTCACGAGCAAATAGGATTGAAATCTTCGTTTATGTATGGAAAGATAAAATTAAAATGACCACAATTCTAGGTATTCACTTAAAGGTTGTTCAAAATAAATAGATCTTTCTTTCACCAAAGTCCGTGAACGTGTTCAATCTTGCTCCACAATCGGGACAATACTCTAATCGAGTGAAGAAATGTTCCTCCGATAAAGAAGAAGAATCAAGTGTGATGAGTGTGTGGAATCCAGTGGTTGAGTGACGAATTGTTGGAAATGGACATAAAAACGATAGGCATAAAGAAAGCACTCGTGAGCGTCCTTCGAGTCTTTCTGGCACCTGTGAACATCTTTTTTTATAGGTTACCTTCATTATATAAATATAAACTCCGTGTTTTGATTGCTTGTAAGTTGATTGGATATCAAGGTGAAGATTTGTTGGGTTTTGAAATCCAATAAATCTTCGACGATAATGTTAAAACGATGTTGGATAATTTATATGGAAACCTTAGTGATGGTTCAACTTGAAAACAATTTGAGACCACTATAAGCAACTTAATTAAGTTAATGTTGCTTGTGGCTCAGCACTAGTGGATTGCCCAAGTTATTGTTTGGCTTTTAGATTGATGGCCGATTATCCTTTGGCCCAATTGTTGACCTAACCAATCTATTATATATAGATCTTCTGGCAGCCGTTTTTCTGTGTATGCTTTGCATTGAGAGAAAATGTGAGGTTTAAGGCCGTGTGTTTTGGTTCTTCTTCAAGTTCCAATTGACACATCTATTTATACTCTTCCTTTGTGGGTGTAAAACAAACACCATAGTTCTCCTCTGTGGGGATAAAATAACTTGTGACTACCAAGTGATTTTGTTGTGGGTTAAAACCTCCTCGGTGGTTGTTTGTTTGGTCATTTTTACTGAGCTTGGATCAAGATTTTTTTGAAAAATTTCCGTGACATACTCCATACTTTTTGTTTGGCAATTCAATTTATTAACTTAAAGGTTTATGTAAGTGCAAAATTATTGGAATTGCATTATATTTTGATTCTTTCCTTGAATTTTCGACACAAAATTGGTTATATTTAACCATAACCAAAGTCTAATTTGCACAAGTCATTCAATTTAGTCATTTTAAAAAGTTTGGTTCCAAAATGCTTGTTATAAATTATCATTTATATATGAGTAATGCTATTTATCACTATTGGTGTTAAACACCAGTGTAGGTGACAATTACATGACATTAAATAATAGATTTATTTAAATACAAAGTCAAATGACTCATTTAATTGAACCTATAAAGTGTAGCCACGTAAACTGGTGTTCCAGCACCACTAAAGTTAGATAACATTATTTTTTATATAATTTATAGAGATTGATACAGTGTCAAAAAGAAAGTGGGAGAATTTTTTTATTTGGATGATGAAATTTTAATCTAATCAAATCTCGCCACATCGTGTGTTGATAAATAAATCTTTTAACTTATAATGTACATGTTGTAAAAATATCCACCCCTAGCACAAAATATGGCAAGCTCAAAATTTAGGATGTAAAATGGTTAAATTGCTTTGGTTAATATTTCTTAACATAATAAATAATAATCCTATAAAATAAATAATAATCTCAATAATGGGGACACGACGAATATTGCCAAAAGGCACACTATTCTAGTCGGTGTCTTAAATTGTGATAATGTCAGCCTTGTTTGTCTATAATTATTCGATGAAAATAAGTAATGGAATTTTAAATTTTCGAAAAATGTATGGTAAAAAAATAAAAATTATTATTTTTTTGTTTACATATAAAAATTTGATTTAAAAATGAGTTAAAAAAAAAAAAAATTTAAAATAATGATAGACAAACTGGGGAGTACTATGACTCAATTATTTATGGTATAGAATAATCTTGTGAATGTACATTCTAATGATATTTAATTCTCGAATTGGTCCTGCTCTTGTCATTTCTTTATGTATGCTACTTTTTTATATTTGTATTTTTTTTGTATTTAACGTCTTCCAATAGCATCCAATTTAAATGTAACTCTAGAAAAAGTTCCATTGAATTTGCTCTCATTATCTCTCTTTTCTTGTTTTTATTATGCACATGAAATGTAAATACTAAGCATAGATAAGAAATATCCAACTACATTTTGTTCTATGCTATTTATAGAATATTAGATACTTTTAATTTTCACTACTGGAAAAATGAAATTTACTAAGCTATTTTTGAAGTATTTCCAATCGCCACCGGCAACGTAAACACAAAATTTTAACATGTTTTTAGAATAAATTTTATAAATAGTGATTATCATTATTATTTTAAAAAATAGTTATTAAAAAGTAGAAAAAAGTTTAAATTTTAGGGGCAAAAGTTTATATTGAGAGAATATATATAGTCGAAAATGAGTTTGTAGAAAAATAATTATTTTTTTATTTAATTATTTTTAAAAATGAGCTCAAACATAAACACTTCACAGAACCGAACGATCAATATATACATTAAATTATTTGAGCTCCGCCCAATATTCAAGGGCCCGCCAACAAAGTTACATTCCATATATTTAATGGCTTGCGTATGTGGATTCACCACCTATCCCATGCATAATCACGCCTCGTCTACAAGCATCACAATCCTTCCTTCAAGTCCCCGCATTATATAAATAATTATACTTGGACTTCGGAGATTAGTTGTTACGGTCACTTTTCTTTTCTACTTCAAGTCCACACATTATATAAATAATCATACATGAATATCGGAGACTAGTTGTTATGGGTAGTTATAAAAGGGCCCAGCATACACATGTGGTAGTAGGGCCCCAGCATGCGACGTGTGGCAGAAACTCACAAATCACGTAGTCAAACCCATGATCTTGTGTTACGGCCCGAATCTTTGGAACCGAACCAGTAGTGGCGAACATCTTTGTGTCCGAACCTATGTGTCGTGCCGAACCCATGTCGCATGAATAGTATACAGTATGACTGTTCTATTTAAGATCTCATGGTAAGATCTTCTGGCAAATGATTGATGTGACAACACACTGGAATGATGGCTACGTCAATCACACATGTCAATCTCAGTCTCGCATGCCAGAGTTAATGTATGAGTAGTGAGAACATTAAATGCATTGAAGTTTATGACAAGATGTCTCGATCGCTAAGATGAGGCCACGTGTTCAGTCATCAAACGATCCTTATTCACTCTCACTCAGTATAAAAGTTCACACATCGTGTCATTTGAAAGTAGTGCTAAATTAGACTCTCAATACTATTTAGCAATTCTTTCTATATTTCACTGTTCTATTTTAATTTCCCAAGGCTGGCCCCTTTATATATTTTGGAGGCTCATGTTTTAGTTTTCTCATACTTATATATATATATATATATAATTTTTTTTTTCACTCCAACTGATTTGATCGTCGAAGTGCGCGCGACTAGCTCCCCCTTTTTGGAGAAGGCCACGTGCAACCGACGATTTGTCCTAGTATGCAGGAAGAAAGACTGAACTGGACGCGAGAGACTAAAATCCGTTGACAGTTTATAGGTACATTTTTTGAGGTCTACAAGTTCTAAAATTTGTACGGCTAAAATTGAAATTGCATCAGCAAAGTTTTATGTGCTAACCTGAATGATAAGATTAACATATGGCAGATGTGTATCCATGTCACACAAGGATACACATAACCCCATTTTAAAGAAAAATATTTAGAAAAAGAAACATATATGCCAAAAACACGTTTCCACTATATATGAAGTATCTATTTGTTTTAGAGGGTATTTAATGGTGATTAAAATTTGATTTTTTAGCAGATTATGATATAAGTTTTTGAAATGTGTAATTGAAAAGTTATGGGACCCATGAAAAAAGTGGTTAATATTAAATTGTTTGACTTTGATTTAAATTAAAATCAAATTTTAATCCAAATCAAACAGGCTCTTAATATATAGCATTGTACAAGTGACCAAATTTTTAAATAAATCGATGTTGGATGACTTGATAACACCAAATTGAAAATTGACTTACTCGAATGCAACTTTTTTTGAAGTTAAGTGTCCGCAATGCATTTAACTGTAGACATATTTACACGGTAATAATCATGAGAAAATGTTAAATACATACAAAATTATTTATTAACACCGTAGCGAGATTCCCGGTTAGCCAACCCTACCAGTTCCACCATCTTATGCATGTTTATGCAAATCTATGTCCCGTTAATAAATTTAATTCATATCTTCATTATTATTTAATAATTTCTATTAGGTACTACAATGTCTGCTGCTGTTCAGAGATTATACGCCTCCAATAAATAAATACAAGTACAAATTTTGATAATCGGGAACTTAAATTTTGAATGTAAAAATACTAAAAATGGTATAAGTATTGACTTTTTTTCTCCTTTTCTGTGGCCCATCACGAAATTTATGAGGAGTTCGGGCTCGGCCCACGAGCTTTCATTTTGAATCTCTTAAAAATAAAAAAAATAAAAAGTTTTATGGAGTTATTTCACATGGCACTCGCAAGACTTCTGTCTAATTTTTATTTTTGTACTGAAAAAGTTAACAGTTACCTCTAAATATCATGTCAACTGCTACATCTTAATTCATTTTAGAAAGAATTTTCGCGTATCGTTTAACCCTTACCTGCAACTCGTCCTTTGATTCTTCAAAAAGTAAAAAAAAAAATATGACTCGAAACCAGTTTCACTCAAGTCTTACCTGCAACTCATCCTTCGTGCATCTGTCAGTCGGTTTCAATTCAAACTGGTCGACAGTGAGTCATCTGTCAAGCTTCTTGTAAAAATTGTTTTATTAAAAAATAAATCTATTCACAACATAACTCAACGCCTCAACACATAAACTAACACAGATCGAACCGAGTCATACTCAATTTTTATTTCACAAATTCTACTTACAACAACCGTGCTAGTTTGACATGTGTTTCCCTCTGTGGGTCCATCCCTTGCCACTCTTCGCTCTGCCACCGCCTTATGTATAATGTAGGTAAGACACAACCCGTAAATTCATACTTCCCAGAAGGTGAAATTTCTTAACCTAAAATCGGAAACTAAACTAACCCTTCTGGCAGAAAAACTCATTATAGGAACTTCGGTTACCCGCGCCTTAAAAGTCGATTTGAAGGTTGCGTTCTACATTGCGGGATGTTATTTTCCAGGAGAAGTAAACCAGTCATGTACTCATCTCTGGTAGTGCTGTTAATCATCTCAGTACTGCATATTTGGGTCCCCAGAGAACGCAAAGTGTCAGCATTGAGAATATTTCCGACAGTAGAAGAAGACATAGATTCAATTCTGGAATCCAACAAGAATCAAACAGACATATATCACAAATACTTCAATGACACAGTGATTTCTGATCTCAACAACACTTCAAATGGTACGTTTCTTGATTATAAAAGGAGAGTACCCAGCTGCCCAGATCCTCTCCACAACAAATAGTATCAGTTAATTATTACTAGTCTTTTATAATTTTCTTTTTAGCTGGATTTTATCTAAAATACCCACGTTTTTACAGATAGTTATAGTGGTAATTTTTTGGTTAAAGAGTGTGTATTTTGGTACTTTAGTTGAAAGATGCTGTTTTTGCCTCAGAGAATAAGTAGATAATGGGTAATGTGTATAAAAGATTAATTACCGTTTTCAATTTTTACTGCATATCTACATTTATTTGGTCTTTATTTATCCATTTATATTTCAGTTCAGATTTTTACTCCCATTTATTCAAGACAGCAGGATGATCTTGCTAGAAATATAGTTAACTCACACTAATTACGTAAATGTTGGGTATTGACACTTCGTTGTCAAACAAATTAATTTGTATATTGTGGTTTCTATTTAGTTAGTCTAGTTTGATTGTAAACCAACTAAGACATATGATGAAGATTAGACAAGTTGTCCATAAATTAAGGGGAGTAGCTTGTAGATTTGATAGTGGCAGGCTGATGTATCTTTCTATATATATGCTCCATTATGGAGCTCAATGTACACAAGACAAGACGCCAGAAAATCAATACAAAATATATTCAAAATATAGTCTTCAAGTTCTCTTGGACGTCTCCTCTGCTGGTGAATACCAGCAGAGTGAGTTTGTTGTTTTATGTTTATGTTTAATGTCTATGATCACTGTCATTCTTCCCCTACTTGAAACCACATGTTTGTTGAGTCATTGAACTCTATTTTTTGTAGTGCTGAATCTGTTATCTTCACTCCTCTCGATCCAACATTTTTCTTTACAAGAAGATGGTCATCCTGTAGAAGGATGAACCACCATTTCTTCACACCATTAAACTTGAAATTTCGCACAAATGGAAGAGTTTCGTCTCTTCTAGATTCTACAGTAAATAACGATAAACTCATAACTTCATAACATTCACGTGTTAAATTCTAACAAGGAAAATATACAATTGTTCTCCATTGTCTAAAATTTCACAAGCCGGTGATTGCAAGCGATTGTGCAAGAACACTTGTCTCTCCCTTACCGGCTTACCCTCACTTTATTGTGTACTATAATAATTTAGATAATGCTACGTGTATTTAATGATGTATACAAGAGTTTACACCTCCTTCACATAGAGGGAGGCCCATATATAATAAAATATTTTTGGGTCCTTCTTCATGTGGGGTTGGGGGTGGGGGTGGGGGTGGGGGGGGGGGCAACCTGTGTGTATATCTTGAGATACACGTAGCATTATTCATAATTTTATAGCAATATCCAATTTTAAATACCGTCAAATTAAATTGAGTTAATTATTGTTGATTATATTGAAATGGTGATAAGTATATTAACCAGATATATAATTTGAAATACTAGGAGAAAAAGTATATTTAAATTTTAGATCAAGACAGGCAAATTCTATATTTAGCACGAGTTTTAACTTCTAATAAATTGATGTAGAAGTCCTGTTATTTTCATTATTATGAAATGATTTACCTTTTTCTTTTGTGTCTTGGAAGATTGAAATCTAAGAAGTATCAATAATTTATGCCTATATTGGGAGATTCGAACACAGTTTACATTCATGGCATTGATTAGTATGGTCTGTTTAATCAATTTTTTGGGTACAAATGGAGTACATTTTACATTATAGAGTGGAATCTTGCAGCCACATTTTACTACAACAGGTAAGTTCAGATTTCGTGCGTGCATTTGTCAGCTACGTTAATCCTACATATGTTTGGTGTTGTCAATTAATTTTACAAAGAAAGTGGAAGGAATTTTGATTATTACTCGAGCACTTTCTTGAGCTTGCAAATGCGAAACTATGTCACTATCAAGGAGTATTTTCAAGTCAGTTATGAGATCATTTACGAACCAATGTAACATTCAGAGAGCATTTCTAAGTCAAAACCATAAGCTCGATCTTGATTATGAACAATGATCGAATGAGGCGTGGGAACACAAATTGTTGGACAAGCAAAAATACTCCTATGTGTTTCTGTTGACCTTGTTTTCGGTTAGGGTCACGCAGACAACATATGTCGAATCCACTCGTGTCCACGCAAACTCGGTCCAACACACTAGGACGGATAACCAGTCAAGAATACTTCGTATATGGGGCGTGGAAAATGCTCTTTAAGACACGAGATGATAACGTTCGGATCATGACAATGAAGGGATGTCGATCGTAAAACAATCACCGATCGTATGTGAATGGATCAACATAAACTGATATGAGTTTGTAATTGAGAACAAGTCGTTAGAGAGAAAATGATATCCTTTTATCTTTAAAGTTGTATTTTGTATTCTAAATTGCATCATCATTTTCTCATTGCATGGGGGAAACTATTTATAGTATTACAAGTGAAACTGAGGCCTTTGGATCATAATACACGTGGTCTCATCTCCTTAACTGAAAAATCCCATTCTAGCCATCACTTTGACTCTCTAGCAAGGGCACATTTAATATTATTACAAGTTGTAGCCACTCTATGGACACGACAATACACTTCAACTCTTTACATAAGTCATATCAATCATTCCACTAAGATATTACTTAAGTGCACATCTTATTGTTGTAGGTCGTCAATGAAAGGGGTCTTAAATCTGGACTCTGTGAAGCTCCTCGGACATGAAACGCCTTGGACATGAGGCTCCTCGGACCTGGGCCGTGCTCCATTTTGATTGAGCGAACATAGGTGGGCTTAAAAAATTTGGCCCATAGGCCTCTGTATGTGGGCAGAGTGCTTCGAAGGACAGGGTCCACAACAACGTGGGTTGGCCATGTGGAGTCATGTGTGGCGAGACATAACAATAGTCCATCAAGTCCGAGTGTAGATATTTATATCATAGTTGGAGTTTAGTATAACGTAAAATTTCATTTGGTTGTAAACTTCGAAAAAAATTTGTACATACATAACAATACTCCCTCAAGTCTAAGTGCAGATATTTATATTAGAGTTGGAGTTCAAAGTTGGTGAAATATATATATATTTTTTCGTATTACGAGAGTACCTGAATTTTGTTCGTGCCAAGGTGAATTCATTTTTAGTCGAGGCTAGAATCAATGTTCTGACGAGGCTCTTCCTTAATTTATAGCTAAATCTTGCTTTTTAGCCAAGGTAGAATCAACGTTCTACCGAGGCTATTCCTTTAATTTATAGCTGAATTTGCTTTTAGCCGAGACTAGAATCAACGTTCTGCCGAGGCTTTTCATTTAATTTAGCTGAACATGCTTTTAACCGAGGCTAGAATAAATGTTCTGCTGAGGCTATTCCTTTAATTTAGCTTAACTTGCTTTTAGCCAAGGCTAGAATTAACGTTTTGCCGAGGTTCTTCCTTTAATTTAGATAAACTCGCTTTTGGCCGAGGTTAGAATCAACGTTCTACCAAAGCTCTTCCTTTAATTTATCCGAACTTGCTTTTGGTCGAGGCTAGAATCAATGTTCTATCGAGGCTCTTCCTTTAATTTATAACTGAATTTCAATAGACGTGTCAGAATTTGACACTTTCGCGTGTTTTCAAAGTGAAATGGATGAATCTTTACGACTCTCAATGCGCGTACAACCGTGCATTAAGTGCGTAATGATGACAATGATTGTGCAACTTTGAAATACACTTGTTGCAGCTAGCGCATGGGAATCACAGTTGAGTCGAAGGCATTGTTCTAAAAAACTATTGGAGTCCAACGTCCCAGATGCCATCACAGGTGGACGCCTCAGATCGAACTGGTTTCAATCCAACGGCTAGGATCGATTACCACCTCATATAAAAGACAAAAAAAAAAACCCTGCCATTTTGGATTTTACTTTGCAAAAATTCTTTGAAATTCTCAGTTTTCTTCTGCATTTTGATTCTTCGGCAACTTTCTTACTTCCAACGACTCCATTTCTTTAGTCTCCTCTCCCAGCTAGGTATATTTTCAAGTAATAACATTATATTTCCTTTGTTCATCTTCATTTTCTATAACTTTAGATGGATTCCGAGGCTTCTAGAGCTTTAGTCACCATAGCTAGGTTTGGTGAGGAGTGGTCTCCCAGTGGGTCGGGGAGTAAGAGTGATGGGCCTATAGATTACGAGGCGGGTTGGGGCAACCAAAATTCATTCCAATATGACTCCCAAGAGATTAGCCAAACTTAAGGATAAGTGCTGCATACCACATTTCATAGAGCTCATAGTCCCCGAGGCCCACGTACATGCCTATTTTTCGAGGCATAGTTGTGTGGTAGTGAGTGAATTCTTATTTAGAGTGGGAATGTGTCTGCCTCTAAACCCCTTCTTTAGGATGGTGTTGAGGACCTTCAACTTGTTTCCTACCTAGGTTCTACCAAATCGGTGGAGTCAGCTGGTGGAAGCCTACTTTCTTTGGAATGAGGTGTCTCTTGCGAAGGCCATGTCTTTCCGCATGTCTTTTAGACCCTCTTCCGCCCTGAGTCTTAGGTAACGATGACTCAAATGGGTGGTACTACTTGACTCCTTGGGGGGCTCATGGCCCATTTGTAGTAGGTCTTCCTTCCTCCATCAAGGGGTAGAAGGAGTCATGGTTTTCGGTTGTTGGTGGCAGGAGGTTGAGGGAGAATCTTCACATTGTACCGACCCACTACTCCGAAGCATGTGAGTATTTTTCCTTTATAATTTTTAATGATTCTTGTGTCATGACCTAACTTCTGTACTCTTTTTCAGTTTACGGTTCTCACTTTGATCTTCACAAGGTAGAGTGGAAAGTAATTGAAGACATTTACAAGAAGCCTCCGAAGCTTCGGGACTTCGCCCACCTAATCGAACGGAGCAGATACTTTATCGACTTCTGCTTGATGGCTCCTAATGGTAAGAGCGTCAGCATTTCTCCATTTATCTTTGCTTATTTCTTTTATTGTTTGCTAACTGTTGTTTATTGCCTACAGATAAGTTCTTAAAGAATGAGTACCCTACTCCAGACATGGCTTCCATACCCAAGGCCACTTCTACCGTAGGGGTCAAAGCTCTAATGCCCCTTATCCTCTGGGGCCAAGGAGGTGAGGTCCAAACTAGAATCCCTCAGCAAGGAGAACGAGGAGAAGCCTACTGAGGAGGTGGATTCCAAAGCCTCTAGGTCCCCAACAAAGGGGGACCAGGGCAAGGCCAAAGTTGCTGAGGAGCTGAAAAAGAAAAGAAAACTAACCCTTAGCTGCGGGTCGTCTATGGAAAAGCTACTCTTTCACAGCCTAAGGTTTTGGATTCTACAGTGAAAGTTGTAAAGTCAAAATGGTTTGTAGGGCCAATGAGAAGGCTACCAGGGAGGAGGCAGAGACGGAGGCCTCCCAGGCGAAGAAGAGGAAGATGGAGCGGACATCGGGGAAGTCCGTAAACTTCTTAGTAGGGCAGGAAGAGAAGATCGCCCCTGTAGTGATGGAGACACTTTTGGCGAAGGTTCGAGGTGCTACCTCCAATTTCTACAAGTTTTGGACCCAGAGGTGGCAGGACTATGTGGCCACCTATGATATGGTAGATCTCACGACCACCCTGGTGAGCGAAAGTGCTAGGCCTTCAAAGTGTGGCCCTTGAATGTCAGGAAGTACTTTTTGATATTCAGAGAAGGAACCGGGCCTCGGTGGAGAAGTTGGGCACCATTGAGGAGGAGATGAAAAAGGCTAAGGCTGAGGCGATGAGGGCCCAGTAAACTGAGGATGCTGCCAAGTTGGCTTCTGTACTAGCGTTGATCGAGGCTCTGAAAAAGGAGGTCCATGAGTCCAACTATGAAGTAGCGGCTCTAACCAAGAAGATCGAGACCTTTGATGCTCATCAAAAGCAGACAGTAGAGGCACTTGAGAAAGCAAACTTAGACTTAGCTGGGCTCAAGGATACGAACCAGTTCTTGGAGGCCAATATCAAACACTATGTGGAGGATGCTCAAAAGGCTCGAGCTGAAGCTCAAATGGTGGGTGAGGAGGTGGTGAACAATTATATCTCCAACTTCCACCTCACTGAAGAGTACTAAAGCTTTACAGCTTGTTGGCGAAGGTTTGCCTACGCTGACGTGGTAGGAAGGGTAGAGGAGCTCTATCCTGAACTTAATGCAACCGACTTTAGGGCAGAGTTTTTGGATGATGTGCCTCAAACACCTTCTGATGATGCAGTGAATGGGGAGGTGGACTAGGTGGAGACTCTTAAGGAAGCCAATGTTCAAGTAGCTGCTGAGGCACCTACCATCGGAGTGGAGGCACCCCAGCCACTTCCTAATTAGAATAGGCATTTTTCCTTCTCACTTTTGTAATGCAAATGCCACGATCTCACTTGTAAAGATTTTAATCGATGAATGAAGTATTTTTTTTACATCTTGTGTTTCTATTCGTGCAATTGTTTTGAACTTAAAGTACAACATTCACAACATACATTTGAATAAGCATAATTTGGCTAAGTGTTTGAGCTTAACATATCTTCAAGAATAATAACTTTAAGTAGTTAACTCTCAGGAACTTAGTTAAGTATTTGAACTTAATAAGCCTTCAAGAATAATAACCTTATGTAGTTTTTCATTTCCCTTAGTGACATTTAGCATTGTCAATAAGAGCTTGTAATGTGCACTTCAGAACTTAGACAAGGTAACTTACATTGGTCTGGTCCTTTATCTTGAAGCGCTCAAACTTTCTCATATGGCGGATGGTTCATTCATGCAAAAGCTTCCTTCTTGACGTTCAGCTTCGTCAAGGTGAGGCATGTGATCTGCACCTCGAAATTCAGGCGAGGTAACCCCACTTTGGGTCAATCTCTCTCTTTCGAGGCCCCACGCTTCCCTACATGGTGGATGATTAATCCAAACGAAAGCTTTTCTCTTGATGTTTAGTTTCGTCAAGGTGAGGCATGTGATGTACGCCTCGAAGTTCAGGCAAGGTAGCCCACTTTTAGGGTTAATTCCTCTCCTCCGAGGCTCCCACACTTCCCTGCATGGTGGATGGTTCATCCATGCAAAAACTTCTCTCTTGACGTTCAGCTTCGTCAAGGTGAGGCATGTGATGTGCGCTTCGGAGTTCAGGCGAGGTAGCCCCACTTTTGGGGTCAATTTTCCTTCTCCGAGGCCCCCATGTTTATCTGTAGAGACTTCAATTCTTCATACAATTTTAGAAAAGCGTTTATTTATTTACAGTGGCTGGGATAGATCGTCCAGTAATTCAGTACATTTCACTAGTAATACATTCTTAAATGTTCGATGTTCCATGGATGAAGCTATACCTTTCCATCCATGTCATCAATCCAGTAAGTCCCAGCTCAGAGTTCTTCTTTAACAAGGTAGGGACATTCCTAATTTGGGCCCAAAGTACCCACCCCAGCCTCTTTGGATGATAGGAATATCTTCCAAAGTACTAGGTCATTTATACGGAATGACATCTTTTTAACCTTAGTAGATGGTCATCTTCCTTTTGTACTCGGCCAACTTTGATTGGGAGTCATCCTATCTGTCATCAATAAAATTGAGCTCACACCTTCTAAGCTCATCATTTGTTATTTCACTAAAGTGAAAACGTCATGGGGATGGAAGTCCTACCTCTATTGGGCTCATGGCCTCGACCCTATACACCATAGGGAAATGAGTCTCTCCTGTTGGGGTCCTGTAGTGGTTCAGATTGTCCACAATACCTATGGTAGTTCATCAACCCAAGCTCCTATAGACATCGATCTTTCACTTTAAGGTGTGCTTGATTGTTTTATTCACTGTCTCAACCTGCCCATTGGCTTGGGGATGATGAGACGTCGAGTTAAAAGTTTAACTTATCATAAAATACTTTATAGATAACATTTTCTTTATCATATGATTGGGTGAGAGTTAACTCTCAAGTACTCCTTGAATTTTCATAACTTAGTTGTCCGATTAAACAAAGATTTTATGATTTCTAGTCAGGAATGTTGGGTTATCATTACAAGATTCTTACCTAATAGACTTTAAGGTTGTTAGTGTTAGATTATTGTAATTGACTATTCTGTTAATAAAATGACCAACTTGAACATTTTAGGAGTTTATGGACTTGATTGTAAAGTTTCATAGTTGGTTGTATAGCGTAGGGTTCGGGATCCAAGTTTGGAACACGAAGGAAACTCACCGCATTTTCGCTAGATGCTCGTGGGAGTCATACTCAAGCGGATGAAGCAGAACATCCAACGCTCGACCTTTGTCTACCTGTCGCTCGTGCAACAGGGCCCTCTCTCGAGCGACAGTGCTCCTCGCTCGAGTGACCATTTTACGGCCCGGCCTAATTCGCGATTTCGCGAGATTTTTATTGGCCAAAGTTACCATATTCGTTCAACATATAAAAGGGAGCGCTGCGCATTCGAGAATTAGAGATTGAACATTATACATTCAAGAGAAAACACTTTTTCTCTCAAGAGCTAAACCTTCTTCAAGTTCAATCACTTTGATATATACGCCTTTTGGATTGAAAACATCAAAATTTTCAATCAAATACGTGGTGCCTTCTTTACTTGCATCTGTCAGGAAGATTGTGTATGGGTGTGAAGATTAAGGAAGAAACTCAAGAACGAGGAGTTCTTGGTAGATCTACAAGAGATAAACTACGAGAAGAGCTAGGATTGGTGTTCATGTGCACATTCCAAGAGAGTTGTTATAATCACCTACATATAATTCACTTGTGACTTGTTGCATGTTAATTAATTTTTAATTCCGCATTTACACCTGATCACCCCCTCCCTAGGTGTAGTTGGGTCAAATCTCCGATTCTTCGAGTGGTATCAGAGCCTAAATTCGATTTCTGACCAATATTCTGTCTAGATGAGTCAATCATACTTTTTACCTTTGTTCCTTGATGAGGCTTATGTCAATGACCATAACATGTCGTGTTGTAGAGATGATGTGAGAAAAATTGTGGCTTGTGTTGCTAGAGTTAAGCTTGATTCTAATAAAGGGATTTATAATACTGAGGGAAAAAAATGTAGTAATCACGGTGAGGAAGAGTCTGAGGATAAGATTGATATTCGTGAGGCTTATCAGGAGCTATTTGAGAATAATCTTAAAACTAAGAAGGTCAATAGAGCTTTGCTTAAGAAAGTAGATGAACTTAAGAGAGTAAAAGAAAGACTTGTTAGTGAACTTCAGGATACGTCCAAAAGTTTAAGTGAATTAAAGTGTCAATGAGAAATTGGAAGATACAATAAAAATCCTCACTAATGATCTAGAAAAATCTAACACTCCACTTTAGGCCTTCTTTAGTGGGACTAGAAAACTTGATGATATACTAGGAATGAATAAGTCGACAGGTGATAGGAGAGGTTTTGGCTATAATAAGAACAATTCTAATGATTATAACTCATCTAAGACTTCCTTCGTTCTAGGCGGTAACAAGTCCCTTAAGTCAGCCTATCCTGAATATAAAGGAAAGGGTGTTGTAGAACAAATGACCTATGAAAATCCTAGGATTGTCGGTATCAGAAATCAACATCAACAGTTGCGTGGTTCTAAGTCTAGGTTCATTCCTATATATCATCATTGTGGTGTTTTGGGGCATATTAGGCTTAGGTGTTCTAATCTTGTGAATAGGAATAGAGGTCAGAACATCTCTAATCTGGTCATTTCGCTGTCTAATCAGGTTAATCACCTAACTAATATGTTGACAAGGCTGACTAGCGCCTACCCGTTCCCTAGGAAGATTTGGGTTAGAAAATGTGATCTTGTTAAGCATGATGAGAATGTAAATTTCTATGTTGTCCATATTACTCTAAAAGTCCATAATAACTTCATGTGGTATCTTGATAGTGTTTGCTCTAGGCATATGTGTGGTAATAAAGTTGTATTTTCCACTCTTGAGGAATGTAATGATGGTGTTGTTACTCAGGATGGGGTAGATGATCCTAGTGTTGATCCTGTAGAGGTGACTAAATCCATAGAACAATCTACTCCTGAATCCTCACAGTCTCTTGAAAGTTTAGATGCGCCTAAACCACAAAGGAAAGATATTGTTCCCCTTAAAGAGCCTTCTTCTAGAGTTAAGTCGAATCATCTTAAAGATCAGGTTAATGGGGATTTAGATGAAAGAATGCGACTATGTAGGAGAGTATTAAATCAGCTGGCATACACTAGCTACGTATCCCAAATAGAACCTAAGAAAATTGAGGAAGCCCTTAGTGATGAATGTTGGGTGAATGTTATGCATGAGAAACTAAAACAGTTTGTAAGAAACGATGTGTGGACCCTAGTTCCTAGGCCTGAAAACTGCAATGTTATAGGTACTAAGTGGATTTTTAAGAACAAGGCTGATGATGTAGGTACCATAACTAGGAATAAGGTTAGGTTAGTTGTACAAGGATACACTCAAGTTGAGAGAATTGACTTTGATGAGACATTTGTCCCTGTTGCACGACTTGAGTCCATTCGCATTCTTCTTGCGTTTGCTTGTACCTTAGGTTTCAAGCTCTATCAGATGGATGTCAAAAGTGCATTTTTAAATGGGATTCTTCAGAAAGAAGCATACGTTGAACAACCTAAGGAATTCATTGACCCTAAGTTTCCTCACTATGTTTTCAAATTGAATAAATTGAATAAAGCCCTGTATGGTCTGAAACAAGATCCTAGAGCTTGGTATGACAAACTGACTACTTATTTTGAGGAACGTGGGTTTCTGAGAGATGGTGTAGATAGAACCCTGTTCATAAGGCGTAGTGAAGAAACCATAACAATAGCTCATATCTATGTTGATGATATCATCTTTGGTTCTCCTATTGACTCTCTTGCTCATGAGTTTGCTGAGTGCATGAAGCAAGAATTTGAGATGAGCATGGTTGGTGAATTGAGTTACTTCCTTGGTCTTCAAGTGAAGCAAACAGAGGATGGGTTGTTCATATCTCAGTCTAAGTATGCTAAGGATCTTGTAAAGCGGTTTGGGTTAGATAATAAGAAACACACACGGACTCCTATGAGCATTAGTGTCAAATTGTGTCATGACCCTACAGGTAGGAGTGTAGACCAGTCTCTGTATAGTAGTATGATAGGTAGTCTTCTCTATCTTACAATTAGTAGACCTGACATAGCTTTTAGTGTTAGAGTGTGTGCTAGATTTCAGGCTGATCCCAAGGATTCTCACTTAACTACTATCAGAAGAATAATTAGATATGTTAATGGTATTTGAATCAGAGGGTCCTTTACCCTAGAGATTCTAATCTAGAGCTTGCTAGCTACTCAGATGCTGATTGGGTAAGCAATTCTGATGATAGGAAAAATACATCTGGGGGTTGTTTTTATATTGGGTATAATCTTGTAGCTTGGATAAGTAAGAAACAAAACTCTATTCTTTATCTACGGTAGAGGCCGAATACATAGCTGCAGGTAGTTGTTGTACTTAGTTGCTTTAGATGAAACAAATGATGAGTGATTATGGAATTACTCAAGCGACTATGACTATTTTCTATGATAATACTAGTGCCATCAATATCTCTAAAAATTTTGTTCAACATTCTCGCATCAATATCACATTGTTGATGATAATAATTCTTTTTTCACTCTACTTATGAAATGATAAGTTTGGGGGTGATTGAGCCGGTGAAGGAAATTGTTTAGAAGTGTATTATTTCCTTGTTCAAAAGATTGATTTTATAGAGTGCTCTTGAACTTCAAAAGAAAGTTAGATGTTGTTTCTATCCCAATCGAAAAGAAAAAAAAATTCTGCAGGAAAAAGTTACCCACCTTAAGGAGTGTGAGTCAGCGTTGAGTAATATGGCCCTATGCATCTCCAATGTGTAGGAGACGATCTACCAATGAAGAAGGCTACCCTTAGGGACCGGAGCGTGAACTACCTACATTGAAAAAAGCAAAAAAAAAATGAAGTAAAAGAAAATGGATGTTTATCCTTTGTTGCTATTGTTGAATGATTGGTGTTATGCGTGATTTTCCTAACGTAAGTTTGAAGTTTGAGCACTCAAAGTTTTTATGGTGAATTAATACATGACTAGATGGTCTAATGAGCCGGTTCGATCCAACCAAACTTGAAAGGGAAAGATTGAGTGATTTGAGAGCAACTCTATGTTTTTTACACCTTGGGGCTATAGTGAAAATATCAAGTTTGGGGGAGTGCGCAACCCTCGAGCGAGAAAGGAAAATTTGACCATTTTATGGGTCGGGAACACCACCAACTTGGGTAATACGATGAATTGGAATGACAGCGAACACACACACGAGTCAAACTTGGTATAAGTTTCAAATTGTTTGTTGTAGCATTTTTGTGTGCATTTCATAAATTTTTAGCATATGTGAGAATTGAGGCAAAGTTCGGCAAACTATCCAACCTTTATAGTTTTTGTTAATTTTTAGTTTTTTTGTTTGATTTTATTTGTGTATTTGCGTGCTTATTCTTATTGCTTTGTTCGAGGACTAACAAAGATTTAAGTTTGGGGTGTGATAAGTGCGGTTTTCGCACTTATTTAGACCGTTAAACTTAGATAGTTGTTAGTTTTCAATTATTAGTTTTTGATTATTTTTGTTACTTTTGTTCCCTAGATGAATGATCGAAGTGATTTAAGGTTGGAGAGGATTTCAAGCGTGAATTGAGCCAAAAGAATTGAAGATGAAATATTCCAAGATTCGGCAATCTAAACCATGAAGAAATGGTGGTTTGAAGGGTGATGAAATCAAGTTTGGAAAAAATCAGAAAGAAAATGAAAATGGCACAGAAATGGCCTATGCGTACGCATAGGCCTGCAGGCCGTGCGTACGCACACTTGTCAAATTCAACTACTGAAGTTTTTTTTATTGCACTATGCATATGCACAACCAGACCTATGCATACGCATAGGCAAAATCTGGAGCCAAACCCGGGAAAAACACGCGAAACCCGATTTTAAATTCTATCTCACCCCTTTTATCCCAAAACCCCTTTTTCCTCTTCTACACAATTAAAAACACCACTTGGGGCTCATTTCTAGGGCAACCAAGAAGGGAGGAGCCAACCACCAAAGGAGAAAAACTTGGGAGCTCCTTCTACTACATTAGAGGATTTTGGGAAAGAAGGAGAAGGGAACTCCATTGAAATAGAAGACATCATCTTTCCATCTCTTCATCAATAAGATCTTCTTCTCTTTATCTTCATTTTCATCCATTTGTAGTATTATTTTGTTGGGTTTATGTAAATGCTCTATGGATAGATAAACATATGTGATTGAGGGTTATTTTGGAACCCTAGAAATGATAATTTAATCGATTTGTGTTTTATTGTGTTCTTGAGACTAATGTGGTTAATTCATTGTGCTTATAATGTTTATTGTTATTCTCGATTATTTAGCGGCCCAACTAGATGATTGAGTTGTTTACAATTTATGCTATTTTGAGATTTATAGTCCGTAATTGCTTTTTATTCCAAAACCTAGTAGCAACTACACTTTGATGGATTATGAGGAATTTTCTATTAAATGTAGATGGATTATCACTTAAGTTAGTAAACCGAGCTTGCGAGTTTGCGCTTAATTCAATTCGTCTCTTTCGTCGTAATGCTTTTGTTGAATTAAATCTAGCGAGTTTATCCTAGGTTGTTTGATGAAAAAGGTTGGGTAACGATGCTTATCTTATTCAACTAATATGTAAGAAGAGATTGAGGTAATCGAGCTTGTGATTATTCTCGAATTGTTGTTGATCTTTTGAAAAATTCTTTGCGAATATCGATTAGAAATTCATTCTAGCGGCGAAGAAATATCCCTCAATTACACTCTCCCCATTTGATCATTTTATTTACTTTCTAGTTCTTTGTCTTTTATATTTTTCGTTTCCTTAGTTTAATTAAGCAACCAACCCCCTCCCCCCCCCCCATTTACTTTGTGCACATTTTTACTTTCTTATTACAATTGGCGTAATTGAAAATAATCCTCTGCGGGAATGACTCTTACTTACCATTTACTACTTGAACGACAAATTTTAGAAAAGTAAGGAATATTATTTTGACCCCCCTTTTGGGTGCGTCAATTACTGCTTCAGGAGTTTGCATGTTTTATACACTGTCTGCTTTCATCTGGTATTCATTGAATTTTTGTGCATGCATCATTTTTATTCATTTTTAGGATGTAGTTTCCTGTATATGCATTCTCGTTATGTCTATTTTTGGTAAATGAAATCTTTGTTTTGGTTCTGTGTGCTTGATTAATTTGTTTCCGTTTGTGTGTGACGCATTCTTTCTTTTCTTTAAAAAAAAAAATAAAATTGGGAATAGAAAATCTACTACAGCATGAGGTATAATCTTCCTGATCTTGCATGTTATGATCATGTCTAACTATAATTGATGAGTTGTAACTTAATTTTCATCGCTTGTTGAGGTTGATTTGCAGTACTTCGTATAGGTGTCTTCATGTACCATCTGCACTGCACACACTATGATATTGTAAGTTGGACTTAACCACATCTGTGAGATTTGGGATGACAGTCACTTGTTGGTAAGTTGACTCTGAACATGAATTGACCATCTTTTGTAGACCTAAACTTATGTTTATCCCATAGTGAACAAAAAGAAAAAGAAAAAGAAAAGAGGCTCATATCTTAATGTACTTCTTCGAGGCTATTTGACTCGAGCAATTAAGTTTTAAGGGTATTTCAAAACTTGGTGCCTATGATCATCTGACTTGGGTTAACCGACCTAAAGCTTGCTACAGGAATCATCTTAGTTGCTCAATGAATTAGCACTAGCACTTAAAATAAAATATTATGAGCTATTGAAAAGAAATATATATTGAGCTGGTACAAAATTGAAATATTCAACCAAACTTATATATGCTCAAAGTAAGGGGGAGTTACACCTTGCCATTTTTGTAAAATAGGCTTCATATGATAGGTCCTACTATTATTTAAGGTTTTACTTTTAGTAGTAGGAGAATACACTCTTTGGTAGTGATGTTTTGCTTGTCCCTTCTCACAAAATTAAGGTTTGGAGTCCTATTTACCTTGGATTAGTGACATTTTACACACATGAGTCACTTATATTATTTACTCCATTCTGACATATTCTGAGTATGTGGGGAGGTCTATTACTTATTAATTCTGCTCTGGCATGCTATCAACGACACATTTGATTGGTTGTTATGCTGTTATCTCTCATTGCGTTGTTTTGGTTGTCTTTTCCCTTCAGCATTTGTGACAAAAAGAGGGAGAAATTTGATAGTGAGGGGGAGATTTGTTATTTGAGCAGCTACATTATCATTTGCATGCTTGTCTGTTGGGGTCGTTGGGGAGAGACATATATACTATTTGACATTTGACCTGATTTACATTGATATGACATTTAGACTTATGTCTTATGTCGTTTGAGGTCATTGGGGAGAGACATAGATACATTTACCTACTGTTATAACTTCAAGTGAGTTTGCACTAAAGAAAAACTTGTGCTTTGCATGTGCATTGCACATCATGCACTAATATGGAGAATGTTATCCATGCATTTGTGTTGCATTTAATGCATAGCTGTTTGATGTTTTGTAGTATTAATGCGTATATGGTGTTTTGATTAGCATTAATATTGCATCTCAAACAAGCATGCTTATTTGATTGATTACGTGTGTAAGCCTCTAAGTGCTTTATTGCTTATTTCCTGTATCACATGCTTTTACACTGGGCATGTGAGTTTTGGTTTCAGGATACAGGTTGAACAAAATGGAAACTAAATTCAGATAATAGTTAGACTTAGTTATTTTCTTTAAGCTTAATTTTTGCCTTGTAATTGATTTTGTCACACAATACCAAATGGGGAGTTTGTTAGTGTTAAATTATTATAATAAACTATTTTATGAACAAAAGGACCAACTTGAACATTTTAGAAATTTAGGGACTTAATTGTAAAGTTTCACAGTTGGTTGTATAGCTTAGGGTTCGGGATCCAAATTTAGAACACAAAGGAAACTCGCCGCATTTTCGCTGGATGCTCACGGGAGTCATGCTCTAGCGGATGAAGCAAAACATCCAGAGTTCGACCTTCGTCCACCTGTTGCTCATGCAACAGGGCCCTCGCTCGAGCGACCGTTTTATGGCCTGACCTAATTCGCGATTTCGTGAGATTTTTATTTGCCAAAGTTACCATATTCATCCAACATATAAAAGGGGGCGTTGAGCATTCGAGAATTAGATATTGAACATTATACATTCAAGAGAAAACACTTTTTCTCTCAAGAGCTAAACATTCTTCAAGTTCAATTACTTTGATATATGGGCCTTTTGGATTGAAAACATTAAAATCTTCAATCAAATATACTGGTACCTTCTTTACTTGGATCTGTCAGGAAGATTATGTCGTCAACTTGGCTGGTTGTGAAGATCAAGGAAGAAACTCAAGAACAAGGAGTTCTTGGTGGATCTATAGGAGATAAACGGCGAGAAGAGCTAAGATTGGTGTTCATGTGCACATTCTAGGAGAGTTGCTTCAAATTTCAGATAGGAGATCAGAAATCTTGTGTCATCAACTTTACTGGTGGTCTGTAAGTTTATAATACAGTTTATAGTGGATCTTTGACTGGCAAAGCGCCCGAAGTTTTTCCACTTTGGGTTTCTTTGTGAACAAATCTTGTGTTGTTTACTGCTTTAGTTATTGCTTTCGTTATTGCGGTAGTTCAAGTTAGGATAGACTGAATTGATTGATTAATCACCTAGATATAATTAAGTTGTGACTTGTTGCATGTTAATTAATTTTTAATTCCGAGTTTACAGCTAATCACCCCTCATCTAGGTGTAGTTGGGTTGAATCTCCGATTTTTCAAAGGTCATTCCCCTCGATAAAACAATATATTTGGTCTCTTGGTAAGCCTTTTGTTAGCGAATCTAGGAGATTTTCCTTTAATTTCACATAATCAGTGGAGGTTACACCATTTAAGATCAACTATTTTATAGTGTTAAGTTTTCAATGAATATGTTGAGACTTACCGTTATAAATACTATTTGTTTTTATCTCCGAATAAGCAGTTGACTATCGAAATGCATACTTTTGTAGGCATTGACTTAGGCCAACATATAATGTACGCTAAGAAATTGAGAAACTATTCTTCTTCTTCTCCAGCTATTATCTAATGCTATGAATTTAGATTGGTTGTGGATTGAGATATAAAAGTTTGTTTTGAAGACTTCTTACCACAAATAGTGAAAACATAACTTCTGGTAGATTTAGAATCTTTTGGGTATCATACGTAATTTGCATCATTGTATCCGTCTAATAATATAGAAGAATATCTTATACAAGTAATGCGTAACTTGAGGTAAATCTTAGATATCTAAGAACCCTAATGGATGTCCTCCATTTGTCATTGCTTAAAATACTTGTAAATCAACTAAGTTTGTTGACTGCTGCTGCAATACTTGAACCATACAATTTATAATATACATTAGACTAACTATGAATCGAGAATATTCCTACAGATATACATATATTATTCTTGGTCTCATGTAGACTTATGTTCACATGAATTTTAAGTGAACTTTCATCATACACATTAAATTTCTTAGGTATAGTCTTAACACAAGACTGAGATATAAAATATCCATGAAATGTTTTACTAATTTTAATTCCTAATATGACACATGACACACGACACACATATCTTTCATGTCCATCAATGCCTATGAAGAATTTTGTAATGAAAATAAAATGGAGGGCAAAAGATTTGTACCTCATATAGGTCATAAATGGAACTCAACTTACCTTTTTACTAAAATATTGTAGATACGAAGCTATTATTACTGATTTTTACAACTCCCTACATGCACTCGACTTAGAAAATAATTTACAAGATTATGATTGAAAAATTGCATTTAAAGTGGGAAGATTTTTCAAAGTATTTTTTGACGTCACTAATATTGTGAGGTGTATGTTATACTACTGATTATAAAGTTCTTTCTCATTTAAAGTGATATAATAGTTGTGATTAAAATTAAATTCAAGATATATTGAGAATATTTACCTATGTTATTTCCTTTAGCTTGTTTAATGTACCATAGGTATAATTTAGAGGGTACAAAACTTGTTATAACCCAAATCTCAAATACATTAAATTTTGAAACTCTGATTATATATCGTAATATAGAGAGTTGTTTATGTGAAATGTATTGTAAAATGTATGTCCGAAGATTCGGTAGAAAATTTAGACAACTGCCCATACAGATGCTTAGCGCTAATGTGTTGTCAGTAGATTCTAATAATGAAGACCACGAGATAGTGTTACTAACATGGTTAGTCTAGTAGAATTAATACATATGCTAGTAATTCTTCCCACAACCAAAGTACATCGAATGTAGGTGCAAGTAGAATATGGATAGAATTAGCTAGATAATTTACTCACAACATACTTACAGTGGTAGAGCCAATAGATGCAAAAGGTTTAGATATACATTATTTTTGAAAAAACGAACGAGTGTCAATCCAATTATTTTTCTTATAATATGTGATCTACTAACACATCTCGTTAGACTATAACATCAGAGTCTGTTTTAATACGTATGGCAAGATTTTGTCTGAGAATAAATCATGACTCGCGAAGATACTAGAGAGTTTAATATGTATAAAAGATTTGAAAGATGCAGAGTTCGAAATCCAAGATAAATATGTACAAATATTATCTGCTTAGGTAATAATATTTGAGTTCATTATAATTTTTTCTTTTTTCTTTTTTATTGTTCACTTTAAAAAAATGTATATGTAACAAGCTGTTCTATATCATTTTTGCGCCGCCTACATTAAAAGTAGTGGATCTCAAGCTCAAAAAAGGATCAAGGTTTTCAAAAAATATTTAAAAAAGAAACTGAAAATTCACTTGTGCTCGTGGCTCGCCCGACTAGACTCATAAGCCCCCGACATCAGGGACGAGCTGAGCGCCACTAACAGGCACGAACCGAGAGCCTGAGCTTGTCTCATTCCATGGACGAGACGAGCTCGTGATTTTATGGGCCGTGCCGTGCCACCCTTAATTTTAAGGCTTTTTGTTTGCAAACTACGGTTAAAAAATAAAAATAAAAAATGGACTCCACACATAAAGTTAACTTTGTGAAATATAAAAGAAAACATTGCAATTTGTTTCCTCCCTCCTTCACTCATGTTTTTGTATATGCACTTTCCGTTGGTGGAGGTGTGGCTATGTAGAAAGCCTACTTTTTTCGTATTTACTAGCAGAGATTTTTTATATTTTGCTTTCTATAGTGGGGTAACACAAACAAAAAACTAACTGACACAACGAAAATACAAATTAAACTCCCAGACGAATCAGTCCCCATTAGTTAATTTTTGCCTTAGAGCTTCACCACGTCTGGGATGTGAACTGGATACTTCTCAATACAGTCAAACCAAGGTCCATCTACTGGTTTCTTGATAGTCTTGTTACATTTCCACACAGCACTGTTACACTTAAATCCACTTCCAAATGCTATCTGCCAAATCCTATCACCTTTTCTCATTCTTCCCTTTGCCTCAATGTAGCTTAGCTCGTACCACAATGAAGACGACGACGTATTGCCAAACCGGTGTAGCGTCATCCGTGATGCCTCTACGTGCTCTTCCGATAGGTCCAAGTTCTTCTGCAGCTCGTCGATTACTGCTCGGCCGCCTGCGTGGATGCAGAAGTGGTCAAAAGCTTGCTTAAAGTCAGGGATGTATGGCCTCAAATTTGGGCTGAACACTTTTCTTGCTATCAGCGTAAGAACAAAAAGAAGCTGTTCTGATGCAGGAAGTACCAGAGGGCCTACCGTGGTGATATTCGATTTCAATGCATCACCAGCTATTCGCATAAGATCTTTAGATAGTGATATCCCTGATTTTCCTTGAGGGTCTTCTTCTTCATAGACACAACGGTAGGCCTTATCTTCTGCACCTTTATGTGTTCGGACTACGTGCAGGAGACGGTATTTGGCCCGTCTCCTGTCCGCCCTCCGGTTAGACAATAGAATAGCAGCACCACCCATTCTGAACAAACAATTGGGTAGTAACATAGATCTCTCTTTACCTTGATAATAATTCGGTGTGATGATCTCAGTACTTACAACAATTGCATTTGAATTGTGATGAACTTGCAGCAGATCACGAGCTAAATCAATGGATATTAAACCTGCACTACATCCCATCCCGGATAGATTAAAGCTCTTTATATTGCCTCTCATCTTGTATTTATTTATAACCATGGCTGATAAAGATGGAGTTGTTGGGGAGAAAAGGCTGCAATTTACAATAAGAATATCAATGTCTCTAGGTTTCAATCCTGTCTTCTGTAAAAGAGATTCCATTGCTGAAAATATCACCATTTCGGCTTCTTTTCGTGCAGCTTCCATGTTCGGAGTTGGCGGGATGTAGTGTATTGGTGGCGGCAAATAAGTTTCTTCACCGAGCCCCGAACGCTCCAAGATCCTCATTTGAAATTCGACGCTTTTAGGCTCGCTGCTTAAGATAAGTCTAGAGTGTTCCATGAAGGTCGAGAATGGGACACGACATACTACCGGTGGCTTGTAACAAGCATAATCGACAAGATAAACCGATCTAGGTTTCCACATGAAGTAGATGGTGGACACAAAGACGACTGCGAATAACGAGCATAATATTTGGACAGAATCAAATCGAAAAGATTTCCAAATGTTAAGTATATCATCTGGGCTCAAAATTAGCAGTTTATACAGGACATTAGCCATTATTGGTACTAGGATGACAGTTAAAAAGCTGCTGACAACGTATTGGTACACAAGTTTTACATACTTAATCTTGACAGAAGGAGAAACATCAGACGATGTACGAGGCATTTTTTTATCTTTGTATGAAGAGAGAGAGAGAGAGAGAGAGAGAGAGTTAATGGCTTTGTGGGTTTATGGGATAGAGGATGTTTATATTTAAATTCTATAAGAACAGTGAAGTGAATGGGGGCAGATGAGCTGATTAATTGAAAGTCTCACCTCACTCAACGCTCTCTTTTGCCTGTCTTCATATTATTACAATCTGTTTGGGAGATTTGACTTTGCTTTTGTGAAACAATTTTTTTTCTTATCCAAAACAAATATTTATTTTTGCTTCAGCTGTTTGTGTTACGTATGAGACCAAAGGATTGATCCAAGTCCATTAATTGATGATGAAGAAAAAGTGGAAGTTTGTGTTGTCGAAGATTTAGCTCCGTAGAATGAGATGCTTCCTAGGTATTTATATCGTGAATCTCATTATAACAAGTTGAGATAAATGATTTTGAACCCACTCGTCTTTTTTTTTTTTTTTTTTTTTGTATATGATATACATTTAAATATTTCCATTTTTTTTTTGTCAAAAGTCAATTGCCACCTTAAAGATTTGCTTCTTAGATAGTTGCTAGCTACTTATTTATTATTTTATAAAATAAAATAAAAAACCATTTAATAATAAGGCATGGCCTTAAAAAGAAATATATTTTGCGTTATGTTGTGTGTAGTCTCGACTATTGAAGTTACAGTTACTGTGACTTTGTTTTAATATACTAGTCTCTTAATATTAGATAAAATTTAAAATCCAAAAACTTAACAATAATTACTAAAATTAGATGTTCACCAAACCAAACCACCATAGAAAAAATTACCTTTGATTCACTAGTTTATATAATATTAATTCCCTTTTTCTAAACTATTCTTAGTAAAGTTGAATATCCATATTTTTATGTACTAGGTACGTGGTGAACTTGACTGGTTTGGTAAGAAAAGTTCATCTTGTGTGTCACGTTATAAAAATAATAATTGCAATTAGTTTAATAATAGAATAAAAAGGAGAGTATTACTTAGCTTAGTTGAAGTGGCACAAAATTGTTTCTTGTTTCAGCAAAAAAAGAAAAATCTTACCTAAAGCTAAAAGAAATAGACTCGACTTCCAACTATTGGACAAAAAACTTCTCTTCGAAAAAATATATTCCTCTATTATTCATAAAAGATAATCAATTGTTTGAATAATTTTGTGTTGAAATTTAGGTTTCATTTGGGGTGGCCTAATTTTTTAAGTTTTTAACTACCACATTTGAAACGAAATATTGTTTCACCCAGTCGAACATTTATTTGCCAACTCGAACAACGATCAAACACTCCATCAAAGCTCATGTGTTCCTCTACATTGGGACTCACCTCTGTATATGGACCCAACTGCCTTAAGAGCCAACCGCATATTTTCTTCACCATTGGAACCAACTTGAGGCCTACTACCTTAATTTAGTTGTAACTAGAGATTCATGTGGTTCATCTACATGGCTAAGTTGAGACCTAACTCTATACCACCTATTGTAAGTAAAAAAAAAAAAAAGGTTTATTGGTGCAATATCTCTCCAACATATGGACCTATTGTCAAATACCCCCACACTTTTTCAAATTGGCAAAACACCCTCATGTATGAACTTTGAGGTGCGGAAACAACCTTTGGGGTGTAGAAGACCCTTTTCTTTCATTTTCTCAATAAATCCTTGTCCAATGATGATGTACCCTCCTATTAAATAAAACAAAAAGTAAAGAAGAAAAAATAAAGAACTAATTTTCTACTTTAGTCCCAAATATTTCAATAAAATGCAAAAGAGTCGTAAATAAATAATTAAAAAATTAAAATTGAAAATAAAATAAATCATTTTTCCTCTCATCACCACCGCCAATACCATTTAGATGTGTAGCAAAGAAATTAGCCGGAGTTATATACTCGTAAGACTATTTAGGACAAATGAAACAATCAGCCAAACATGAGCTTATCTTTCCCTAGTAATCAGAGCTAGTAATATAATTACTCAGCCAAGGGGAGAAACCCTCCAGCTTGTACTCATGGTAAGCCCTACCAGGCATAGAGTACACGCCATTCGAGCGTAAGAAGATGAAGGCAAGAATCAGTGAAATGAGAAGTAGAACTATGAGAATGGCCATTAAAACAAGGTAAACTTTGAGAAGGCCTTCTATTACATTGAAACCCGCAAGAGTACGGGACGTTGTACAAGTAATAGAAATAGTGAGTTTCGAGTTTATCATTCGCGGGAGGAATAAAGTTTAAAATCCCTCATGGCTGCCCATGTGTTGTATTTATATGATGAAATTTTGTTAAAATTCACGTCCAAATTGACTACCAAAAGAGTTTCAATCAAATAAGGAAAGTTGTCTTCGCGCGCGCACGATTTTGTCTCTACACAACTTTCAATATTTTGGTCATAACTTTCTTTCCCGATATCCAATTGAAATGACTTCAAATGTGTTGGAAGTTTAACTCAAAGTGTTACAATTCTTCTAGAAATAGAATATTTTCAATTCGAATGTTTACTATTCCAAAATGGGTCTCAATCTATCGTTGAAAATCTTGATTACCCTTTTACGATTGGAAATTGATTTGTAAAGATCCTTTGATTATATTTCATTCCTTTTGACTTATTATTGCATCCAATTAATCCTAAAAATCTCCAATTATCAATTTGAAGTCCGTCACAAGTTAGCAGGATTTGCATTTTACTTTCTAAACTTTGGATTTGCTTCATTTTAGCACTTTTCCGTACTTTCTTCCAATTCGTCATCCAAACAGGATTTTTTCTTAATAAAAGAAATAAAAAAGAAACAATTTAGGAACTAATCTAGTCAAAGAATAACAAAATATTATCATTTATGACCTCGAATAAGTGTAGAAACTACATTTATCACGTTCTACTTTTTCGGTAGGCAACAATTAAGCCCAGTAAGGAGAATTGAAGCGCGAAAACTTGGGAACACTGTAGGAGAAATTGGAGAGAAGTGACTAACCCGATTATATTAATTTGTTATGTTCTAAAGTTTTTTAGATTTCGACTATAATGTTAAGTTTTAATTTGTCATATCGACCTATAGATGTAACTGATTTTGTATAAATGTTATCTTAAAGTTAAGCTCAATTAAAGTGATCTAATAAAAAATTAAAGTTATGGACTTTTGACATCTAAATAAAGTGAGTCTAATTTTGTGTAGAGACCAGATACATTAGACTTGTATTTCATAGTTGGCGAAATACTTTTGAATATATATAGGATTACGGTACTCAATTCATATGTAATTCTCATATTTTTGTCATCTCATCGACACAAAAATATAAATAAATAAAAAATATTGAAGAAAATGATTCAAAACCCACAATCAAGAACAATTAATCAAGAATCAATTGAAGCAATTAAATTGAAAAAACGAGACAATCAAGATTAAAACCAAGAAGACAAGCAGGAGGGGATTGCGAGTTGATCTTTAAGATTCAAGATTCAAATCATTGAATGAAGTTATATTCCGCATTAATTTATTATCTTGGTGATTTGATATAAAGATCTTGGCAATTCATGAAATTTTATAAAGTTGTAGTATCAGTGCCAATTCATATTAAACCATCAAGATTAAAGGAAGAATTTTATGGTTGAAATTCATAATTTAGATTTTCAAATTTTGGGATGTGAATTTCAAGCTTTAAAGTTCAAAATTTTAAATTTTTCGAAAAAATTCTTGGTCAAAACAATAGCCACGTTACAGCAGCTCAATGTCCTGCAGCACTCGAGGGCTATCCCTTCGACAACGATATTAGTGCTGCAGCATCCAATTTCGATTTTTTTTAATTTTGTTTTGTTAAAACAAAAGAAAGAAACTAAAAATAAAAGGCAAGGAATTAACAATTAAATTTCAAATTTGGGTACTTAGTATTATTATAATCTGTTTAGGAGATTTGGCTTGCTTTTGTGATACAATATTTTTTCTCATAAAAAATAAGTATTTCTTTTATTTGTATATTATAAGTATTCTCGAACTTGAGCTGTTTGTGTTACAGATGTTTAGGGATATCAACAAGTCGATTCGAGTCGAGTCGGCTCTAGAGCTGAAACTCGAAGTTCGAGCTCGATTCGAGTAAAAATGGTTCAGGTTTTGTTTGGTCTGAGCCGAGCCGAGTTTTTACTTGACCAAAAAATCTAGGCTCGACTTGAACTTTCAGCTCCGGTATGCTTTTTTTTTTTTAAATTCGTGACAATTCTAACATTTTTTAAATAATTTAATTTTTTTTAATTTATACAAATTAAAAATTAAATAAAAGTTACAATCCTCATCTTTTTTCGGGTTTGAGATGGGTCACAATTAACGTAGACGGAATTAAAATTGTACGCGAATAAAATATTTTGTGTACAATTTTTCTTGAAACAAATAAATTTAAAAATTATATATTTTTTAAATTAATCAATTTAAAAATTTACAATATCCTTATACTTGGATCTGCTGCAACTCTTCAGTCATTATACTATAAATTTGTTCTTGAATACGTAATTTCGCACATTTTCAATCATTCAAGCATATTAAAGCCACCAATATATCTTCTTTTAGTTTTGATTGTTCGTCTAATAATACTCGACCACCGAAACTAAACGTAACGTGTGATGCCACTGTAGACACCGGAGATATTAGTAGATCACGTGCAATTTTTTATACAAATAGATATTACCTTTCGTTACACCTCCACTATGATAGAAGACTAAATTCATGTAATTCTTTTTGTTGTAACACACTACGAACGTCCATACATATATACATAGCTAACTAAGAGGAAATTTCAATATTTGTACTACTAATATCTATCGCTCTAGATATTGATGATCTAGACCTAAATGAAGGAATACTTATATTGGTATCCAAATAATTTCATATATCATCTGAATTTGTTGAAATATTTCTTGAAAATTAACTTTGGGAAGTAGAGCTACCATGATTTTCAATTTTGAGCATAATAGTTATACATTTCACGAAATATAGATTCTATATGCACGTGTGATAATTCTACATTCATGAAATTTGAAATCCCCTTTATAGCAGCTTTTGTGTCAGTTAAATTAAGTCGATAATCCATCACCAAGCTAAAATAAATAGAGTAATTCTTCTCAATATTTATGAAATTTTAACTCCATAGAGTAGACTATATCAACAAAAACTGATAAATTCCTATATTTATGAAATGTTTGTGAAATGTAGAAAAAAAGTTGTAAACTAAATGAAAATGCAGGGTAATAAATACCGCTGCATTTCTTTGTGGCATCGAAAAAAAGTTCCAAGAATTTTTCATACAAAATGCAATAAACCATTTTCAATCTTTCAAATTATGTTCGAGACTGTATTTACGTTGACCATTATAATATAGTGAAATAATTTTAGCATAATTTTCACACGAATGTAACCTAAAATATGTAGAGTTTCATGTATGTATTATATCAGTGACAAATTATTTCTCTTGGAAGCCATACTCTGCACACAAACTATTAAAAGTTTGTTTTTTTACTGGTGGCACAGTAATAAAATTTATTATTTGTCTTATTTTATATGTTCTAATCCATTTTTTACAATTAAATTGATAAAGTGGCACACGCAATATTGATGAAAAAAAATCAACTTCCAAATGCATGGTTAAGATCATTAATAAATTTATCGATAACACGTTTGTTAACACTAGCATTATCAATAGTAAAATTTCGAACCATTTCTTGTAAACTATATTCTTGTATAATATTTTTAAAACCATGTATATATTAGTGGTATTATGAGGATATTCTACACTTCTGAATGCAATAATCATTTTCTGTAGAAGCCATAGGTGATCAATGTAATGAGTCGTAGCAGCAATATAACATTTTTTATAACTACAGATACATAAATCAGAGGTAAATAATATAACATTATTAAAAGTTTTTAGTTGTTCAATAGAAACATTTTTTTTTTTTTTTGCTATGCAATTTATAGTATCTGAAAGAAGAGTATTTCTATAATAAAAAGTATACATAGGTTGGAGATAATTTTGCACGAATTGGGTAAACTGTATTAAGTATGTCATCATAAACGACACCTCTGTTGCAACCATGTATGTAGTCATTCCTTCACGAAATCTTGCCTATGAATATATAAAGGTGGAAAGAGTTGAACTAGAACTGCCAAACACTAGTTCGGTCTGTTTCGAATAGACACTAATTAGTTTCGCTTTGCAACTCCTTAATACGTACCTATTCAAATGCGTTATGATTGAACTGGGCTTCCAACTAAGTTCTTTGTCATAGTAATTGTAACATGTTTTTCAAATATCAACTCAAGTTTGAACATTAATTTTGTTACGTGTCATATGTTGCCAACAATCAGAGGATTCTTTTTTTGACCTTTTAGTCTCGATTACTTCTTCATCTTCGATATCCTCCAAATCAATTGGAACATGTTGATATGTATCATAACCGATTGGAGTATTCGAACTACCCTTAACTGATTAATCTCTTCACTAGTAAAATCCATCTATATTCTATGATTATTATAACAATAGATATTGAATACTAAAGTAAAAGAAACTGAAAATTAGAGCAAAGAAATTGAAAATTGAAGTTGAAACTAGAATATTGCAAGTTATAATTGATTGAAGAAATTTTTTATGAAACTAAAAAATTTAACTCATATTTATAGCCAAAAAAATATAACCGTTTCAATTACATTTGAAATTCAAATTTCATTTTCTCATAAATGCCTAGCTGTCTTTAGACAGGCAACACGTTGCTGCCTGTTTAAGGCAACAATATAGCAAGACAGCTACGTCTACTGCCTGTTTAAAGCAGCTACAGTAGCTTCTTTAAGGCAGCTTTTTCAAACGATTTTCTTTTTTATATTAACGTTGCTTGCTGGCAGTTTTTTTTTTTTAATCCTAAGTCTTGGTTCGTTATGGACAGAAAATGGTATGTGTGCCTCGACCCCCATGTGGCTTGTCGAACCACACAAGCTGAGCCTGAGCCTCAGCTTGGTTCCTCCATGCCACGAGTCGTGTCGGCTTGCGTTTTTCTTGGGCCGAGCTATAAGAGCCAGCGAGCCAAATTTACACCCCTAAGTAATGATTAATCCAAATCCATTAATTGATGATGAAGAAAAAGAGGAAGTTTGTGTTGTTGTCAAAGACTTGGCAAGGCTATTAAATGAGACGTTTTTTTATGTATTTATATCGTGAATCTCATTTTAACAAGTTGAGATAAATTATTTCGAACCTTTTCTTGTTTTTTTTGCATATGAGACCTATCTGTTTTTCTTTTCTTTTTTCTCTTTTTCTTGTCAAAAGTCAATTGCCACCTTAAAATTTGGCTTTTTAGATAGTTGCTAGCTTTTTTTTTTTTTTTTTTAAGTCAAGGAAACCATTTAATATGGCACGGCCTTAAAAAGAAATATATTTTTTGTTATACTGTGTTTTCTCTGCCGTTGAAGTTTGAAGTTAGGATTAATATTCTTTTGTTTTATTATGTCAGATAAAAAAAATTTAAATCCAACAACTGGACACTAATTACTAAAATTGGATGTTCACCAAACCAAACCACCATCTTTTCTCTATTTCAGAAAAATTAACTAGTTTATATAATATTAATTCTCTTTTTCTACACTATTCTTAGTAAAATATGAAAAGGTGAAGTATGGCTTTGATCCAACAGTTTTATGTACTAGGTAGGTGGTGAACTTGACTGGTTTGGTAAGAAAGTTTCATCTTGTGTGTCACGTTATAAAAATAATTGTAATTAGGTTAATAATAGATTAAAAAATAGAGTATTACGTAGCTTAATCGAAGTGGCACAAAATTGTTTCTTGTTTCAGCGAAAAAGACAAATCTTACCTAAAGGCTAAAGCTAAAAGAAATAGATTTCACTAACAACTATTGGACAAACGAGGACCTGCTACACACTTCTCTACAAAATATATATATATATATATATTCCTCAATTATCCATAAAAAATAATCAGTTGTTTGAATAATTTTGTGTTGAGACCTGGGTTTCATCTGGAGTGGCCTAATTTTATTTACAGGTTTTAAACTACCAAATCTGAAACAAAATATTGGTTATATATCTTTTAAAGAGGCTCCAAACAAGGTTACGTAGCAGCCAACTAGCAAGTTCAATCATATCCATACTCTAAATCACTATCCTACCTGTCCTAGCCGAGACTATATGTTGAGGTAACCATAGTAAAGCATCACCTCAAACGAGATGCCATGTAGAAGTCGACTCTCCATGACTTAGGCAATGTACTATAACCTATTGTGGAGAGAATTCGAGGCAATTAGCCTTTTTAACGAGAGAAAACATCTCTCAACTCTTTCGAGAGATCTTTTGTACAAAATTTTCTTATTATTTATTTGCAGAAAATACCTCATGGTCAACTTGTTCATCTACTTTCAGAGATTAGACCGAGGCAATAGGGTGGCTACTTTTTAAAAATATTAAATTCCCTTGAACCTAGGAATGACGCCTCATCCATTAGGATGAGGAAACATCAGGGTGATGCGGAAGTCTTAGCATAACATGATCTTGGAAAATGCAAATTCGTATAATTTTTTGTATACTTGTGTTTGTGTATGGAAATATAGACAGAGAATCTCATACTAGCATACAAGTACTTGAATAAATTAAAAGTCTTTCAAATTTAAACCTTCTTACTGTATGTAGTAAGGATTCACTGTTTTTAAGGGTTTAGCCTCGAACTGTATACATACACAAACACAAGTATACAAAAAATTATACGAATTTGCATTTTCCAAGATCATGCTATGCTAAGACTTCCGCATCACCCTGATTAGACCGAGGCAATAGGGAGGCTACTTTTTAAAAATATTAAATTCCCTTGAACCTAGGAATGACGCCTTATCCATTAGGATGAGGCCACGTGTATTTTAATCCAACAGTAATCATTCATCATCTTCTACTATAAAAATTCACATTTAAAATCATTTACAAGTAATGTAATTTTATACTCTCAAGTGACATTGCTCTCTATCAAATTACTCTCGGTGCCCGAATACTATTGTGGCTCACGTTTTCTATTCGTCCCACGGTCAAATATATTGACTAAATTGATCGTCGAGGTGCTTGGGGCCGTCTCCCTCACCTCCAAAGGTCAAGTGCTCCTAATGGTTTATCAAAGTATGCATGCAATAGGATACGTGGACGTGGGTGAAGTCGAGATCTCTTGACCACGTCATCCGTTCAAAAATCGAGGTCAATAATATTATTTCTCGTAGGTGAAAATTTATTTGTCGATATTTAAATAAAAAAAGTTTGCACACTCCAACAATCACACACTCCACTAAAGCTCACATGTTCCACCACATTGGTGGTCACCTCTCTATACGGATCAAACTGCCTTAAGAGCCAACCGTAGATTTTATTGACCATTGGAAATCAACTTGGGGGCCTACTGCCTTCATTTGGTTGCAACTACAGATTCATGTGGTTTCTCAACATGACTAAATTGAGACCTAACTCCCATACCACTTAATGAAATAAAAATGACAAATAATTCAAATACACAAATTACCATAACATGATTTCTCGTCTTTGTATGATTAATCAGATAAAACGAAAAATCAATAACAATTTAACAAATGATTAGACTGAATAAATGAACATAATAAAAAAAACCACATCCTACTGTAAAAGTGAATCCAAAATGATACATGTAACCTCTGCGTTCTACATATAGGGCTTTACCTTGTCGACATGACATTGAAACCGTTAGATATGGAGGGCCACCTATTCTAATTCATTTCGTGAAGTTTGAAGAGAATATAAGAAGTGTTGTCTCAAGAACATGAAAGCTGCTTTTGAGGCATTTCAGGATCCAAGTCGACCTAAGGCCCTTCATGACCAAGCTCCATGTTTGGTGAAATCCTATAATAATTTGGGGTCGTTGACAAGTAATAGTTAAAACAAAAAATATTGTCTCATAGGGAATAGATTCTAAGTTGAATCATATTAATTCGAATCAAAACTCGAATCTAACCAAAACAAGATAAGGTTTTGATTTTTTTGTGTTAACTGCTGATGTTTATCCTAGTTATTATCTAAATCGTGAAGAACATGCGCAAGAAGAGTGTGTTGAGATTCCGACTCCACCTATTATTCTCTTTCAATTCTCAACTTATATTCTCTAGTATAATTTGTGTATAACTGACAATCTATAATCCAAATTCATTCCACTATCTCTCCCAAGGTAAGCCAAACATATTTCTAAATACGACTTTAAATATCTCTATCTCGAATTAATAAGCAAAGTAATGCATGTAATTGCACGATTACCTATTTGATTGCATAAATCATAAGCTATTATTTCTAATGTTTATTGAGCCTTATGTTGATTATTGCAATATTCTATACCTATTTTGAAAAAAAAAAAAAAAAAATATTATCTAAATGGTGATCAAGCATTCAAATAATCCATAAGAATGCAATATCAATCCGGATTACAAATAAACTAAAAAAATTGTCTTTAAATTAAAACGATAAAATAATGATTTTTACTTTCATACCAACACTAATATGTTTAGCCTAGCATCTCAATAATGAAGTTACAACAAAATGTTTCAAAATTCATCTCCAAGAACATATATTTGTAGGAAATAGATATAAAATCAATTTCTTGCTTTTAATGTTCAATCTCAAACTTGGAATCCTCAATCTCTTGATGTTCTTTGCCTTCAATCTCTTCGTAGCCTTGTTCTTCACATTTTAAAAGGAAGAATCCAAAATATGGAGGCTCAAAGTAGACTAATATCGTTAATCAAATTGCTTTCCAAAAAGTGGACAAAACTGAAAAGAAAATAAAATATTTTCTCTGGACGCATGGTACAAATGTTGTCAGAGCATGGAACAATAATTTTATGTTTTTCTTCTTCAAAATAACCCTTGCGATCGCAGTGTTTTGTGTCATGCGTTCATATTTTATTCTATTTACAGTTTGGTCCTTGAATTTTGCTTCCTATCTGACTTATTTGCCTTGCAATTGCAATTAAGACCCTTCATCTTCCAATTTGTATCAAGTTGATACCTATTCTATTAATTATGCACAAAACTCATCCTTGTCGCCTGGTTTTCGTTCCTTTTCTCCAAAAGCTTATCCAACATCGAGTTTTACCTAAGAAAATAATATTTATATGAGATTAAGTAATAATTTTCTAAAAACACCCCTAAATATCCATATTTAATAACCTAGATATGTGTATAAAATATTTGTACACATATCAAATATCTCCAAATTTGAACATTTGTTCATCGTTGAACAAAATCATATACTTATCTCAACACACAAACAACCCTTAATTTATCTATAGATTCTTAGCCTTCAAAATAATGGTTTAGGATTTGGAAGATTCCGGAACTCCTGTACAATGTTTCCTACGCTTTGCTACCTTCACCCCCTAGTGAAATAATAGACAAGCGAGACTCAAAATTTTGTGCTAAAAAGTACGTAACAATTTCAGAGTAATGAATTAAGATGGTCATAATGAAGTTCAGAATTATGAACAAAACTTGGTTTGCCAACTTCATTCTAAAAAATTCAAATACTGCATTTCACATATCGTACTACCCATGTTTTCTTTACAAAAAATAAACCCTAAACATCATATGTCATGTCAAAGACTAATATGAAATATTCATAAGACCCATTTGACATAGTTTTTGCTTTTGCTTTTACTACTTGTAGAAGAATTTCCAAAAAAAAAAATAAAAGTTAGCTTAATTTTTATTTGAAAATTAATCTTTAAAAGAGTTTCTTATTCTGAAAATGCTTTTAAATGAAATCGCATCGAATTAACTTTTTTTCTAAAAACTCTTCAATGTAGAAGAACACTTTCATAGAATTAGTCAAACGGGGTTCAAAAATAGTTTTTAAGTTTTAAAGGCTTTTTTTAACTTCTTAAAAGAAAATTATTCCAAACCCTACATATAAACTATACAATTCAAAATTAAGGTGGTATAGTTTTAATTTCACAAATCAGGTGATAATGAAGATTAAGATTATAATTAATATATTAAATAATTATCCTAAATCAAATCAAATCTATTAGAATAATACCATTACCATAACCATTCGCTTATTTTTCTCTGTACAATCCCTCTCTTCCTCAACTTCTTTTACTTCAATACAGATATTGATTGAAGGTGTAAGCAGTGGCAAAGTCAGCACCTGACGAGCTCGTGTGGCCGCCCGTGCTAGTTCCACTAGAACCTTCAGGTAGCAGTCGCGTCCATCGGGAAGAAGCACAAGGAACGGTTGCCGACGAGGAAGAAGAAAAGACGATGCAATACGCGTTTTAGGTCAAACTGTTTTTTTGTTTATCCGTGTTTTGGGCCTTATTTAAGACAAAAGGCCCAATGGGAAATGGCCCAATATCCAGATATATTTTGCAATAAACCAATTCAATTGTCCAAAAAATTTGGGGAAAACGAGAGAAGAGAGGAGACGACGAGCAATGGCGAAAGAACAATGAGCATAGGCTGAGCTATAGCCTGTGGGCAATGAGTCCAACGACAACAAAGACTCAACATGCGAGTGTCGAGGTGGACCCGTGGCGGCGCGGTGGACCAATGGTGTGACTTCTAGTCTAGTGACGTCCCTACTTCCGATAAGTTCCATGTAGATTTCTCAAAAGAATAAAGCTTTTTCCAGTAGTATGACGTCTCTTAGAGGTATTTTTATTTTCTTTTGAAGTTTTTATTGGAGTGGAGAGGCCTCGAGATGGGCGAAAACATCTTGAAGGAATTTGTAACCTATTGATTGGAGATTATTCTATTGAGTGTTTGGAAATCTTATGTTCATATCTGTCGATTTGTGATTTACAGATTTATTATTGTGTTTTGGGGTTTTTTATTTGTGATAATTTGTGATTTGGGGTTTATGATTTGTGAATATGTGATTTATTAAAATTGTAATAATGCTTTGTGATTTGGGGTTTGTTAACTGATTATGGAACGATTTACTTTAATACGAGAGAAATGCTATTTGTATATTCTATTGTTTGGTTACATTTCAATAAGACACAGATAAGAATACTAGAAGAAATAAAAATCCCAAGAAAGTCATATTCTCGTGCACTGAAATACCACATTTTGTCAATACTCAATTTACAGTATAATCAAAATTACATTCCCTTTTTTGTCTTGTGTAATTTTCTAATTCTTCCTCAAAATATCTAAAAATTCATGCCAAAAATTCTATATATACTCATTCATGCACTTGTTTAAGGCATACTCATTTATGAAAATAACACGTCAATAGCTAACTTGCTAGAGAAAAATGGATGCTTTCTTGGCTAATATTCTTCCTCTTATAGTCTTCCCTCTATCGCATTTTTTGTAAACCATCTCACCATTGCACCCATTGACTATCAATGCTCGTTGACGGTCCTAACTCACTAGCATTGGTGGATCTGCCACTGGTGTAAGTGTGTGTCTCTCTAGACTCCATCTTTTTCTCAACTTCTTCTACGTCAATGCATATGTTCATTGCAAATGTGAAAGTGAAAAATGCATTGAAACTTTAGTTCAAAGGTGAGTAGCTCTGGGGTTTGGGGAAATTCTTAATAAGGGATTCATTCAACGAGCTCTAGCGGCTCCAATGTTGATCTAGAATTTGTGTGTTGGATTTTTGGTGATGGTGCGGTGGTGGTGACGATGCAATTTTGGTTGTACGTGTCTGCGTGGTTGCAAACTTTGTCCGCCTCCTATTTAATTTAATATTTATTACAGACTTTAGGAATATTGTTTGTAAATTTTGGTAATTTTATGGGAGATCTTAGGTTTTGCTTAGTTTGTAATTGAACTAAATTTGTATATGTAAGGTATTTGTGCTAATGTTTGACTAAGCTTGGAGGAGCAGTAACTTTCCTTTGCTAGTGCTGATAAACCTTATAATCAATTCATGAAATTTCATCTCAAAGCATGATATCTTCAAGAACCCAAATTTTTTGATATGATTGAAGTAATAGAGGTGGTAGTTGAGGTAAAGGAACGTGGTAGTGATAGTACGATATAGTAAAAAGAGAAACAATGACATGAAAAGTTCTTCTTCATTAATATGAAGTGTGAGTAGAAGTCTGTTAAAAACAGTTCTCATTTTTTTTTTTTATTTGCTATTATGCTACTTCATAAAAAGTTTTCCTCAGCCATGATATGAAGTGTATGAAAATGAAAACAAAGAAAGACTAGATTTTCCAATTGAGGATGAGTGTTGGTTTTGGCTCTGTATTTGATTCCTTTTAAAGTAGCGTACAAATTTCTTGATTATTTATTTGTTGGAAATGAATAGTGTAGGCATGAGGCATTTTGCATCTAAAAGTGAATTATGGTGTTGAGAGACACTTTATGGCATTAGCATTCACAAACTGCTCTTCAACCTTAACATTTACTGATGTGAATCCTCGTAGCAACAGTGACTATGAAACCCACAACTAGATTGATGTGGAACCCAAGAACGCCAATAAAACCGATTTTGGAATTAAACCCAACGAAGTGAATAAAAAAACTCAACGATGACAAGATGCGCTGAACCCCTTGATTACACAATGAAGAACTCTCGTACCGATATTTGAACGCCACAAAGATTATTCATCTTTGATAAGTTCGATAAAATTGTTCATGGAAGAACAAAGGAGAAAGCAAAGCCTTTCAATTTAATTCAATATCAAAGTTGTTAATGTTTACAATGAAATAAAAATCTATTTATACTAAAGCAATAAATCCTAGGAAATATGGAAAATATGAAATTTAAGAGTCCTAAAATATAGAAATTACCAAAAATAAGAATTATAGTCAAACTAAACCATATTGTCAAAATTAGAAAATTCGGCTTCAGTTTTGTTCTAAGCGATTGCTTGACCATTTTCCAAGCGGTCGCTTGGTTTCCAGTTTTACTGCCTTGAAATCTTGTTAAGGGGTTGGGCGACCGCTTGCCTGTTTCTTCTAAGCGGTCGCTTAGAAGTCCGGTTTGGTTCCTTCTTCAGCTGCTTCTAACACATTGATCCAATCGGTTTCCGGCCTCGACCCAAACATGAAACTTGTTCTTTGGCTTGTCATCTTCAATATTATGGACTTCGTTGCTTGAACATGTAAATGACCGACTTTATTAGCTCTTTGAAGTCTCGGACTTGGCTCAAATCTCTCTCCAACATGCTTCGAATTCTTGATGGTTTCTAGCAACCTTCACATAGATCAAAATGTGTTCGCCTTGACTACTTGATCTTGCAAATGTAGAGTGCTCCAATAACAGCTCCATCTGATGACTGTCTATGTATCCTCCTTATTTTACTTGGCCCAAGCACATGAATCAATTTCAATGTGTCAACGTTGTCCCTCAATTAATGTTTTTCAGTCAACCCTTTGCAAATGTAGTTCGTTCAGTGCATTTGAAACTCATTCGTCTCCTCGAGAATCACAAAGTCAATTTTCTCCAAATAAGAAAAATCTAACTGAAACTTAATTCCTGGATCGGGTGGTATTCTCATAGGTGTGTGTTCTGGAATCAAATCTTCAATACCCTGCAAAACAGAAATATTCAAAATAGGAAGGGAATTGTTAGGTTTCACCACAACTTCAGGCTCTTTTTCATTTAAGCTCACTTCCAACTCTTTCTTCCCTTCCGAAGATTCTTCTTCATTATCTTTTTGCAGCTCAACTTCCCTTTCACTCTTTTGTAGCTCTCTTTCTTTTTCTTTACAACTAACCACCTCACAATTTTCTCTCTTACTCTTTTGCTCCTTATGATTATTCTGTAAGTTGATCAAGTCACGAATTGTTGAGAACTCAAGCTTATAATCTAACCCAGTCTTTCTGCTTGATGTATTGCCAACATGTTCCACATTTGGTGTTTTCTCCGCTCTTGAATATCCAACTCCACTACATCTTCTGGGCTCCTCTCTAGATCCCCAATCACGCTGATCCCTTCTACAAAAATGAATAGGTGCATATATTCTCCTCATGATCGCTCTCAACTCATCACAAGCTTTAATACACCTCTCACCATTCCTCCGTCTAGATCATGTCAACTCATCCCGCCAAATTAATGCATAATCTACGAATGAGCTCACAATCAATCTCAATTTTCTCTCCCCGAAATAATCATGGCACTCAAACCTCAATTCTTCCTTTTCTTTACATGCCACGTACGTCTCGGGATCATTTCTATCCTTAAATTGTGGAATTATTATTTTTACACCTCTCATCCTCCTATTAACACCAACTTCATCCAAATTCCTACATTCCCGTCTCTCCCGACTACTCACATTAAACACATTATCGCATTGATCCCTATGAGTTATATTCAATTCCTCATCCACCTATCCAACACTCTCCCCATATCCATCAACATTATTTCCAATCGACCCATCCAATTACTCATATTGACTCTAGGACTCAAAAGGATTTGAACTAGACAACTTCGGACTAGAATTTATAAATTCAAGAAAGTGGTTCTTGAATTTGGATTGAACACAAATGAATTTTGGAATTAAGATAGATGATAGGATATTGGACAATTTTCAAGAAATAAAAAAATTAAAAAATTAAATTTTTTTTTTAATCTCGGACGTGAACAATACCTTTTTTTTTTTTTTTTTTACAAAACTCGAAAATAGACTATGATAACAATGAAATGACGGAAGTTGATTTGGACTTAAATTGAGCACAAAAACAACTTTTGAAAATTTTTTTAGATTTTTCTGGATTAAAGACTCAAAATAAATTATTTGACACAAAAACATGAAGAACAAGGAAAGAAAAGACTCAACAAAGAAATAAAAGATAGAACCTGATTAAATTGGAGCCAAAGCTCTGATACCAATTGATGTGAACCCCGTAGCAATGGTGACTATAAAACCCACAACTAGATTGATGTGGAACCCAAGAACGCTAATAAATCCAATTTTGGACTTAAACCCAACGAAATGAACCAAAAAATCCAACGATAACAAGATGTGCTGAATCCCGTGATTAATCAATGAAGAACTCTCGTACTGATGTTTGAACGCCACAAAGATTATTCATCTTTATAAGTTCGATAAAATTGTTCATGGAAGAACAAAGGAAAAAGCAAAGCCTTTCAATTTAATTCAATATCAAAGTTGTTAATGTTTACAATGAAATAAAAATCTATTTATACTAAAGCAATAAATCCTAGGAAATATGGAAAATACGAAATTTAAGAGTCCTAAAATATAAAAATTACTCAAAATAAGAATTATAGTCAAACTAAACCATATTGCCAAAATTAGAAAATTTGGCTTCAGTTTTGTTCTAAGCGGTCACTTAGTTATTTTCCAAGCGGTCGTTTGGTTTCCAGTTTTGCTGCCTTGAAATCTCGATAAGGGGCTGGGCAATCGCTTGCCTGTTTCTTCTAAGCGGTCGCTTAGAAGTCCGGTTTGCTTCCTTCTTCAACTGCTTCTAACACATTGATCCAATTAGTTTCCGGCCTAGACCCAAACATGAAACTTGTTTTTTGGCTTGTCATCTTCAACATTATGGACTCCGTTGCTCGAAACATGTAAATGACCAACTTTATTAGCTCTTTGAAGTCTCGGACTTGACTCAAATCTCTCTCCAACATGCTTCAGATTCTTGAAGGTTTCTAGCATAGCCCGGATTATGTCATTTACTCTTTGATTCTCCGTGTAGTTTGATCTTTAACAAATATAAGTCGCAGTCAAACAACTACAGGTCATAGTTAGACAACATATCATAATGAAATCATTACAGGTCACAAACATTCACAGTGAAAAAAGACATGATCACAGATGACACAATTAACATAAGCTTAATCATAAAGATTCATAGTTAACACAAAAGGTTACGAATAGTCACAGTTAACACAAAAATTGGTCACAAAAAGTCATCGTTCACATATTGGATCCTAAAACACTGCTAACACAAACATCACATACAGTCACAGTCAAGACAACACTAGTCACATATAATCATAGTTATGACAATCAGGTCACAAATAGTACATTTAAGAATGATTTGGTCACAAACAGTTACATTTAAGAAATACCTAGTCACATACATGAAAGCCCAAGAATAACTAACCAAGAGGGGGGTGAATTAGTTTTTAAAACTTTTTTGAAAATGAATTCAAGTTTTAATGTAATAGACAATGAAGTAATTTAAAAACGATTATGCACAAATACAAAAACAAGTAATACAAAGTAAAGACGATAAGTAAAAGGGAGAGAGAATGCAAATGATATATTTGTGGAGGTTCGATCCAAAGCAATGATCTACGTCCCCCGTTACCAAACTCTCCGACATGAGCAAGACCTTTTTCACTATGTTGATTGACTTATGGTGCAATCCAACCCTTTACAAAGCTTTCGGTAACTTACAATCAAGGAGCACTGATCATTTTACAATGTTGAGCTTTTCGGGACCTCAACACGACCCACAATTCAAATAAATTTTACAAATAGAATCTTCTCTTCTTAATGAATGATAAATTCAAAGTTGAGTACAAGAAGAGAAGTAGGCTAACACTTAAATATATAGCAATGAATAAAGCTCAAATGTTAAATTTGAAAAACTTTTATGAAACAATTTTCAAAGATGAGATCAATCAATAGTTTTTCAAAAGCAAATGAATTGATAACGATAAATAAAGAGTGGGGATCAAATATTTTATCTCAAAATGATCTCTCTCTCTCTCTCTCTCTCTCTCTCTCATGCTCATAGAATTGTATATTCAATACTTGAAATGAGATGGTATTTATAGTAGTGCAACGACCAAAAGTCTATCCAGCCGGATGATCCCTACCAGACGTCTGGTACGCTATCAAACGAGTCAATAACCATTTTTTTAGTCAAATTTCAGAACGTTTATATTTTTTACTGTTGGGAAGAACCTACCCTACCGGACGTGTAACGCCCCAATCTGCATGGATCGAAACGTCGCTAGATTAACTGTACTTTAACCGTCGACTTAATAATTAGCCATGTTTATAGCGGAAAGCGTAAATATTTAATTTAAGAATTAAAATCAAGATTTTATTTTTCTAAAGCAAAATAGTTCAATACCAAAAGAAACAATTCAAAAATATCTTTAGAATATTTTCTATGCATGTATTCACTATTGACATGAAATTCTAGACAAGACTCTAAAAATAAAAGTTGCCGTTTTTTTGTTTCTGTCTCGAGCGACAAATGACAAAATAAATTCTTTTGCCTAGCTATCGACTCTGAAACTTCATGAATTTTTGATATAATGTAGAAAACTCCTTACAGTATGACATATCCAAAAATCGACTTATGTCGGCAACATATAGGGTATTAAAATATTTTTCAAAACCCCACAACATTTGGAAGGTCACCCAGCGCAGTTTACTTAAAGTGTCATATAAAATTATATACATTGAAATGACATGATTTCAAGTCCATTCAGTAACTAACTCATGAGGCTATCAAACGCCACCAGTTGTCCAAAAATTCCAAGCGACAACTGAGTTATGAATTTTTGAAATCAAGGCAAAGACTGGCATTTTAAAGAAAACGACATTTGTAAACGGTGATTTGTGAGTTAACTTCTTTAACACGTTTCTACTTTTAAACATAAAGTAGTGTCCTTAGGATAGTTCCACATACGGTGTCCATAGAAATCTATTTAAAAGAAAGTAAATATTTCATAATTGAATTAAAAATAAAAAGTTACCGGTTTCTCCATACCATGTTTGCATTCTTCATCTACTGTCATCCATGCCCCAAGCATAATCAAATCAACCTGTAGGAAGGGAATAAACACTTGAGTTTGAAATTCAATAGGTATCATCGGTGCATTTCGTTATCAAAATAGATAATTCGAACCATAGATTCATACCGTCGCACGTAGAAGGATTTCCGACAAAATCCAATTTCTATAGAGTTATGAGTTAACATAACACGTAGATCCGGAGAATGATAATTTAAGCATAGGAGTACCAAAGCACCGTACCCGAAGGTACCATTTCAGACATCGGGGTGCCGAAACACAGTACCTGGAGGTACCATTTCATTTAAAAAATTTATGAAAATGAAATAATCACTTTCCTCTATCTGCCTTCGTTTAACGCCTTTGAATCAATGAAGTTGGATGTAAATATTGTTTCCTCGAGGCAACCCAAAGCTTTAAAAAAAGCTGCTTCTCTTTACTTTTGAAAGCTGTTTTTTTTTTCTTGTTCAAAGTGTATTGTGTATATATATTACAAGGAATATGAATAACTTGAAGGAAATGAAAACTCAATCAATTTCAGGTTTAAAAAAAACGTGGGCAGCAACAATTAGAGGAATTAAAAATATTTTTAAAAGCTAGAGATTAAGTTACATGTCATGCCTTTGTCCATTTCCTGTTGTTGTTGTGTGTGTGTGTGTGTAATAGTGTATTTATCATACCAATTAATGCCTTGACTATTCCACCACATGATGAAACGTGTGTGTTCATTTGGGGTTAAAAGCATTAATTATTGATCACTTAATGAAATTATTCCAAACTTTTGTAACCTTTAACTTATTAAATTGTTTTGTACAATTGTGTGTGTGTATATATATAATTCTAGGTCCCTATACAAATAACGTGTGAGCAAATTTGGTCTTATAAATATTTATTAACTATACAAAAATAAATTTTCATTGTCGGGTCCAATCTTTGGAAAACATTAAATTCCGTCCAACTTCATCAAATAATTTTGAAAAACAAAAACATGTATGGTGGCCGGACCTGGATTGCACGTTGAACTACCATAAGATTGTAAATAAATTTATTTTATGACATATTGGACTAGTATTGGGCTTTCATATCTTATGTTGACCGAGCGTAAGGTTCGTCTATGAGTTAGGCTCGTGGTGCTAGATCGTCACATAAAAAAATATGAGCCTAATTTCATTTTATTTTTCGGACTTCTACAGGACGTCCGGTAGGGGTACCAGATCGTCCGGTATGGCAGAATTTGTACTAATTTCCTTCTCTTTATCATTTTAACAAATGTAATCCCTTGAAAGATATTTTTAAAAGTGACATTTTCCAAATATAAGTTTGAGACATTTACCTTTGAAAAATATTTTTTGTGCAAAACATTTTGTAACGTGATTTTTCGTCAATAAAATCAAACTCGAGTTTTTCACGATTCATTACCAAGTATTAAAATGTTTTACATTTACATATGATTACAAAAATGTTTAAGCGCTTGACTGGATGTGCATGCCTATAATATTTCAACTTTTATCTCTACTTTCATTGAGGCGCCTTTTTGTGAATCTCTCGAATTTAATTTTCACAACCTCGTTTGATCAATTTTGCTTCCATGTTGATCGTCACATGCATTTCACTTGATCTCGAACTTCGGGTCTTTAATTTTATTTATTTGCAATAATCTCTAAAGACACTTGAAATCAATTTGTTAGAAATAAACGCAATTTTTTTGTGATAATCAAAACAAGATGTCAACCATAGGTCAACAATTTCCTCCTTTTCGATTATGACAAACAATATGATTTGCAATGTAAAACTTAAACAAATTGACAACGAATAAGATTGCATACATATATTCCCCATATCATTTTCCCTTTTATTCCCCCTATCGTTTTCCCTAACATGCTTATGCATAATCATCTAATTCATCTTCCCCTTTTTTGGTATAAGCAAAAAGAAACACGAGAAGGAAGTCAACCATAGCATGAAGAAATGACAGCATATAATAACAAAAGTAAGTGTGAAATTAATCGTGAAATTGCAATGTGACATAGAAATGTACACTATTGACAAGAGCGAAATCATAACATAGACATAAACAAACTAAGACGCCGGAGATGGCGGAGGCGAGAAACGAGCAAAAAAGTTAGTGAAGAAGGCGTTCTGTTGTGCTTGCATCTCTGTCTGTCAGGTTTGGATTGCGTCCTGTTGTGCCTAGAGTACGGCCTGTTGGGCTTGAATTTGGAGAAGTAATCCGTTATGCCCATCAACCGAAGATGTAAGTGAATCAATCCGCCCGTTCAGAAGGTTAAACTAATCATCAATGAAGCTTCTACCCATGGGACGGAGAGTGCTTGAGCCCAGAATGTCATGTGAGTGACCTGTAAATCGTGAGATGTCTTCCTCTTCTTCTTCTTCTTCTTCCTCTTCAATTGTTAATGTTGAAGGTCCCAAGGCCGGGTCGAACCCCTTCGTCTAAGCCACCCATTGACCATGTGTTTTTATAATTTTCATGTGTTTTAGTGTTTGGGTGTTAATAGTGCCAGTGGGGCGAAGTTTCACACATGTTTCATCGTCGAAGGAAACGTCAAAATGTTTGAAAATTTTGGTAAGTAGCATGCCATAGGGTAAATCTTTCACATAATGTGAGGAGTGTATGAGTTTCATAAGACCTAATGCAATGGTTGAGAAGTCTAACTTTTGACCGACAAGAAATGAATCAAGAATAAAAAGATCAAAATAGTTCACGTCATCCAGACACCCCACCTTAGGTAAAATAACGTGGGCAATAATGTTTAAGAAGACTTTACACGGGAGAGTTAATTGATTCACACTAATTTTCATAATGTTTTCTAGATCTTTACCCATCTCTCGACGACAAGCATCACTTGGGTTACATCCTTTCACTGTTGGATGAGCTTTATGTACAAAAATTTGGGTGTCACACACTTCAAGTTCGAGAATCTCCCGACTGAGAGCCTTTTAACGGTGACGCGCACAATTTTAATGAAGCAAGAAATGCTATCCAAACATGGAACGATAACCATGTTTTAGTAAAAATCCTTCATTAGACAGGGATATGCATGTTCTTCTAGTGTGCAAATGGAAACTCGACCATATTTACGAAAAATTCCTCAATGTGAAATGTGGGTGCATCAAATGTAAAACTAGCAAAGTCGACATTTTTACCAATCAAAATGGGAGACTTCTCGAATGGGTTCGTCGGTACTTCGGGTTCCAAGTCCATTTCTTCGTCTGAAGAAAGGGATGAAGATCTTGAGCCATTTTTTTCAACTTCTTCCCGGTGTGCTTTGATCCTGACATTGTGTAAAAGTGAAAAAAAAATTGGAGTAGAAGAAATAGGGCTCGGATTTGGCCAAGGAGGTGGGGTGATGATCTTAAATTTTTTGAAATTTGAGATTCTGGAAGGTATAAACTTGTGGGCGTTCATATGGAATAGTTAATTGGTGGTTTGGAAAAAATTTAGGAAGAAAAATCTGTGAATTTAAGACCTAGGGTTTGAATTTTGGGGAAAATGGGAGATTCACGAAAAAATGTCAAAATTTGGGATGTTTAGAGAGCTTAAACTAATAGGTTTTCAAATTTGATGCTCAATCGAAGGTTGGCATTCATTCATGGGTGATTTCGAGTGGTTAAGAGTGAAAATGGTGAGAGAAATGGTGAGGAGAAGTGAAGAAGAAGAAGAAGAAGACTGTTCACGTGGTTAATAAATTGATTTCGGCTTATCGGACATCCGGAATGATAGAGTTTGAGAAACTCTATCAAATCGGATTGTCCGTTTGATACGTCGGTCAATATCGGACGTCCACTAGCTTGTCCGATACCTTTTTTAAAAAAATTACTTTTGCACATGAATTTCATTTATAATTCCTAAACCTCGTCTAATGTGAATGAATCGATCGTGTGCAATAGGTTTGGTGAAGATGTCGTCCAATTGATTTTTCGTGTCAATGAATTCCAACGTTATATCCTCCTTTTAAACATGATCTCTAAAGAAATGATGTCTAATTTCATTGTGCTTTGTTCGGGAGTACAAGATGGGATTCTTGGACAATTTAATAGCACTATTATTATCACACATAATGGAAATAAGATCGTAAGATAAGTGATAGTCACTAAGGGTTTGTTTCATCCATAGCACTTATGCACAACAACTTGCGGCTGAGATGTATTTGACATCAGCCGTAAATAATGCCACGAAATTTATTTATTTTTTGCTAAACCACGATACTAGTGCAAAACCTAGAAAGTGACAAGTGTTGTTAGGGCTTTTCTATCAATTTGGCATCCGGCCCAATCGGCATCCGAAAAACTAAGTAGGTCAATGTGATTTGTTTAAGTCCTAAGGTTCGAGTCCCACTAAGATATCTAAAAATTCTTTTCACAGCTTTAAGATTGGAATTCTTAGGATTAAATTGAAATCTAGCACATAAACATACACTAAACATAATATCGGGTCTACTAGCATTAAATAAAGAAGGGATCCAATCATATCTCGATATTTGGTGATGACAACAAAGATGCCTTGATTATCTTTGTCAAGCTTTACTGATGTACTCATCGGGGTGTTCATAGGCTTTAAGTCATTCATTTCAACCTCTTCAACATTCTAATATGTACTTATTTTGATTTATGAATATACCATCACATGTTTGTTTAATTTGAAGTCTGAGAAAGAACTTAAGTTCTCCCATCATACTCATTTCAAATTTCATGCTCATGCTTTCTGAAAATTCTTCACAAAAATGAATATTTGTTGTGCCAAAAATGATGTCATCCACATAAATTTTAACAATAAGCATGTCTTCCTAATTTGTTTTAACAAAAAGAGTAGTATCCACTTTTTCAATCGAGAAACCATTTGAGACTAGAAATTTGCTCAATCGTTCATACCAAGCTCTAGGAGCTTGTTTTAGACCGTAAAGAGCTTTCTAAGTTTAAAATCATGGTTTGGATACTTGTTATCTTTAAAGCTGGGAGGTTGCTCAACAAATACTTCTTCTTGAATAAACCCATTTAAAAATTCACTTTTAACATCCATTTGATAAAGAGTAAAAATTTTATGGCAAGCAAATGTGAGAAGCATACAAATGGATTCTAACCTGGCAACCGATACAAAGGTTTCCTCATAATCGATGTCTTCTTCTTGATTATAACCTTAGACCACTAATCTAGCCTTGTTACGCATAATTATTCCATTTTCATCCATTTTATTCCTAAACACCCATTTTGTATCAATTACGGTTTGATCGTATGGTCTAGCGACGAGATCCCAAACATGGTTTCTTTCGAATTGATTTAGTTCTTCTTGCATCGCTAGAATCCAAAACTCATCAAACTCGGCTTCTTTAAAAAATTTGGGTTTAATTTTTGAAATGAATACACAACTACCAAGATGATTTCTAAGAGAAGTTCTAGTAGTGATACCTTTGGACGATCACCTATTATTAGCTCATTTGGATGAGATGAAACAAATTTTCATTCTTTTGGTAATGGGGGATCGTTATGCACCTCGGTTAATTTTTCTTCACTTTCTTGATCGTTGAGCTCCTTCGTTTGTTCTTCGATAGGCACTCCCTTGTTTTGGCCTTGAATGTCCATTTGTTCAAAATGAGCTTCCAAACCTACATCATCATCAATACCTTTCTGACAATCAAGGAAGTTAGTTTCATCAAATGTAACATGCATGGATTCTTCAACGACTATAGTTCTTTTGTTGAAAACTCTATAAGCTTTGCTAGTCGATAAATATCCTAAGAAAATCCCAATATCGGATTTGGAATCGAACTTTCCCAAATTATCTTTTGTGTTAAAAATAAAACATTTGTAACTGTTCGCTGAAAAATGTACCGCAAGCGCACGGATCGTGAACAAGTAATATAGTGGACTTTTTGAGTCCGAATATCGATCCCACGAGGAATGTTACTTTGAAGTTACGTACTCTAATCGATTTTAGTTCTAACAACGACACAGACACACACACATTAAATGATTTTAAATAAAACTAAACCTAATTATGAAAATGGCTAAACTAGTAAACTAAAAAGATGTAGTTACATTTTTGATTTGAAAAACGGTTGGAATTTATGATTTCACTTAACCTTTATTTCATTAACATCAATTCAATAACGTACATGCAAATTACCAAAATAAATGATTAGACCCGATTCTCCAATTTTAGTCAATAACCTCTTTCGAGTGATATCAACCCTATTGATTTAGTTATCCACAAATCTATATGCAGATAAAAACTTAACCAAAGCATTAAATTATTGTGAGAATACTCAACGGATCACATAAGGTAGATGTCTATTTCTAGATCATCTAAACGCGTATAGTCGGAACCATACAAACCTATGGTATCAATTATTTCGGTCTAGCAAGTGCAACTATTTTTCAATAATTGCCCAAACAACCTAACCACAACATCTAATGATCAAGTAAATGAAGTGATTTTAAACTAATAATCAATACACCATTATTTTGATAATAAATGCATTTCTAAAAATATATATCGATATTAATGAAAATAAAGTTAAGATTTAACATAAACTCCAACACACAACTTGCTTAACTCATTTTATAAATATAATAGCAAAGAAAAATCATGATCCAATACATTACAACAATAGAAAAATAATGGAAGAACACAAATATGTAGATACAACCCTTTTTTAGTAGATTTGCCTTCCTCCAATGATTTCTCTAACTTCATTTGATGTTAATCTCCTTGCTCCATTGATCAAGCATCCAAAATGAGTTAAAACCAAAGAACAACTAACTAAAAATAAGAAAAAGAAAAGAAAGAAAGGAAAGAAAATAGAAAAGCAATGAAAACTAGAGAGAAAACCTAAGCTAAACTAAACTAATCTAACTCCTAATACTTGAAAATGAGAGAGAGATGGGATATATCAATGCATTGTGAGACACCCCAAAATATCCCAAAATATCTCCATTAAACAAGTCCAAAAATATTGCCAAAGTTGACCAAAAACGCGTGGAAAGAAAATAGACCGCCATTGATTTTTTTCTTCTATGCAGCCGCATGGTGTAATTCCATGCGGTCGCATGGGCAAACAAAAATAATGGTTTGACGTTTCTGATCAATCCATGCGGTCGCAAGGATTTTTTCATAATTGCAGCTCAGGTCCTTGAACGTTCTGTCCTTGCGCGTTTTCATCCCTCATCTTTGAATTAGTTCAATTTGGTCCTCATACTTTGAACTTTATTTCATTTAAGCCCCTACCAAATTGCAGTCAAAGCCCTCCATCTTTTGGTCAAGTGCAAGTTAGTCCCCAACTTCACATTTTTGTGCAATTGAAGTCCTTTTTCACTCATTTTGCCTCCGTTTCATTCCAATTCAGGGTTTTAGCCTATAAATACAAAAATTACACAATTATCGGTAGAAATATACTCAATTTCATCAACATTAAATCCCTAAAAAGTGTCTAATAAGTGTGCAAAAGCGCACTTATCAGTAACCAAAAACTTTAAAGTAACTAATATTGGAAATTCTATTTTTCCAAAGCTTGTAAGGGATTTTAGTATTCTTACGACTAACCAAAACTCTATCGATAATATAACTTGCAGTGTCAATGGCTTCGGACCAAAAATATTTTGGTAAATTATTTTCATTTAGCATGGTTCTAGCCATCTCTTGCAATATACGATTCTTCATTTCTACTACACCATTTTGTTGAGGAGTTCTAGAAGCCGAGAAATTATGTTCGTATCCATTTTTATTACAAAAATCGTCAAAAGCGATATTATTAAATTCTCCACCATGGTGAGGTATAACCTTTTTCGTTTTCAAATTTCTTACAAAAGTGTTTAAAAGCATTTAAGGTTTCATCCTTTAAGCTTAAAAAATGACCCAAGTAAATCTTGAAAAACCGTTGACGATAACGAAGGCATACAGTTTACCGTCCGGGCTATCCGTTCTACAAGGTCCAAAAATATCCATGTGGAGAAGTTTTAACGACTTTGTAGTTGAAGAATAAATTTTAGGCATGAAAGAATTTTTTGCTTGTTTTCCAAATTGACATGCGTCACAAATTTTATCTTTTTTAAATTTCAAATTCGGCCATCCTTTCACAAAACAATTTTTGGAAATTTTTGAAAGAAGGTCCACACTAACATGACCTAGTCTCCTATGCTATAGTCATGTTTCATCTTTCAAGCCAAGTAAACAATGTTCATTGTTTTCAAATTCAATATTTATGATATAGATTTCTTTACTTCGGTTTCCTATGAAAATCACATCTTTTGATGTAGCATCCTTTGGAAGAATCTAATTTTATATTATAACATTTATCACATAATTGACTAATACTTAGTAAATTATGTTTGAGGTTATCAACTAATAAAAAGTTTCAATAGAGGGAGATGAGTGATTACCAATGTTATCAATTCCGATAATTTTTGCTTTCGCATTGTCTCCGAAGGTTACATGACCTCCATCTTTCTTTTTGAAGTTTGATAACAGCAATCGATCTACGGTCATGTGCTTCAAACATCCGCTATCCAAGAACCATTTACTTCTTGTTTTCTTTGGAACTTACAAGAACAATTTAATTTTTTATTTTTGGTACACATGCAAACTTGAGTCCATGGTAGTTAGTTTTTGTGGATTCTCGAATCCACTTATATTTACTTTTAAAATGTAGCTTCTTTTCAGTAAAGCAAGTGAAAGCAACATATCCATTTTTATTAAAAAAATTACATGTAAAGTTTAAATTTGCGGGTTTGACAAACATGTTTTTGAGAGATTTTTGTTTCAATGAGGGTTTGAATCCAATTCCCCATTTGTCAAAAACGTTTTTTTTTTTATTTTCAAGTATTAAATCAAAAAATTTCTTTCCGTTGGTGAATTTATAAATGATTTTTTGTCAAATCTTCGTCTTTTTCTTTTAGAGAAGTGTTTTCCTTAACTAATAAATCGTAATCAACATTTTCTGTAACGCACCAACCCGTATGGATCGGATTGCTACTATCTATAGCCGTTACCTTAGTGCATTTATGAACTATGTATATACTATTAAGAGAAAACTTAATATGAAATTCATGAATTTAAAACATCCCAAATTATTTCAAGAAAACATGGATCCTAATTTCAAATATCTTTAACATAAAAGTTTTGTAGGAATAACTCCATACACATTAAAACACTAAACCTTACTTAAGAAATTTAACTGAACTTTATTTAAAGAAATTCATAAAACATGTAAAAATCACCAGCTTCGCATAGCATTTAGCATCTTCCTCAAGCGTAATCCACGTCCCAGGCATCATCACATTAACCTGTAGAAGAGATTAAACCCATGAGTTTGAAACTCAATAGATATCATAGGTGCATCGTTATCAAAATATATATTTTCAAACTATAGCATTTGCATTTAAAAATCGTCGCGTAGAAGGATTTCCGGCAAAATCCAATAACTGTTGAGTCAAGACTTAACATGATGCCTCGAGCCGGAGAATGGCCAATCAACTATAGCGAGAATGATCATTCAACTGTATAGAGGTGTCGAAACACCGTACCCGAAGGTACCATAGCATTCATTTGAAAAACATGTGAAAACTATACTTTGAACACAATAATAGAACTTTTACACCTCCATCTACCTTGATTTGATGCTTTGAAAAGAACTTGGTGTTTTGAAAAAAACTTCAAAAAGAACTTTGATGACTTTGATGAAGTTTGGACGTTAGAAAATGCATTCCTTGGATGTTTGAAAACCCTTGAGGATTGATGTTTGAAAACACCTCTTGATAGCACCCAAAATTTCTAGGAAAAACATTAACTTTTCTCCCTCTTCGTTTCTCTCTTGAAAACTCTCTTTTTTGTATATAAAAGCTCTTGCTTTTGGTGTGAGGAAAATGAGAGTGAAATGAGGTCTATTTATAGGTGAAGTTTGGGGGAGGATGAAAGGTTTTGAAATAAATAGGATGGTCATTTACTTCTCAAAAATCGTGGGTTTCAGGCAATTTCGGTAAAATCAGTCAACCGGTCCGGTCGACCGGTTCGGTTCCAGTTGACACTACACAGCTTTCAGTATTTTTATCATAACTTCTTCTCCCGACATTCAATTGAGGAAATTCAAAGTGCGTTGGAAATCTAACTCAAAGAGCTACAACATTTATAGATATCACTTTCCAAATCAAATGTTTCCTATGTCGAAAATGGGTCTCAAATGAGACTAAAAAATCTGAAGTATACTTTAGCCATTCAATATTCATGTTTTAGTGTCACTAAGGTGTCTAGAATTATTTGGGGTTCTACATCCCCACACCTTAATTAAAATTTCGTCCTCGAAATTTACCTTCTGATTGGACGAATAGTGTTGGATACTTATCTTTGGCTTCTTCTTCTTTTTTCCAAGTGGGTTCTTCTATGCCATGATGATTCCACTATATCTTAACCAGCCGAATCTCTTTATTCGTTAGTTTATGCACTTTTCGATCCAATATCTTGATCGGTAGTTTCTCGTACGACAAATCTTTCTGTACCTCCAAGGTTTGATAACTCACTACATGATTAGGATCATGTACATACTTCTTTATCATCGATATATGGAACACATTGTGCACTGTCGATGATTCAGGTGGCAAAGCTACTCGGTAAGCCACATTTTCGACTCTATCAAGTATTTCGAAAGGTCCGATTTAACGAGGTCGTAGCTTACTTTTCTTGCCAAATCTAAGTACACCTTTCATTGGTGCTACTTTTACGAAAACTTTATCTCCAATTTGGAACTCTAGATCCCTTCTTCTTGTATTAGCATAGCTCTTCTGTCTATCCTGTGCTACTTTTATCCTAGTACGGATCTTAACAATTGCTTCGACCGTCCTTTCAATGGTCTCTGGTCCTAAGATTCTCTTCTCCCCAACTTTATCCCAATGAACGAGGGATCTGCATCTTCTACCGTAGAGGGCTTCTTACGGTGTCATTCCAATAGTTTCCTGGAAACTGTTATTATACGCAAATTCTACCAAAGGTAGAAACGATTCCAGCTTTCTCCTAGGTCCAAAACACATGCCCTTAACATATCTTCCAAAATTTGAATGGTCCTTTCAGATTGACCATCGGATTGAGGGTGGTATGCTGTACTAAAACTCAATTTTGTTCCCATAGCTTCTTGTACGCTTTTCCAAAATTTCGATGTAAATCTTGGATCTCTATCCGATACAATGGATACTGAGACACCATGCAATCTCACAATCTCTCTTATATACAGTTGTGTCAACTGGTCCAGACTGAAAGTCATTTTCACCGGAAGAAAATGAGCTGACTTAGTCAATCGATCCACTATTACCCATATAGCATTGTGTCCTCTTGTCGACTTCGGAAATCCTACCACAAAGTCCATCGCAATATTCTCCCATTTCCATTCAGGTATATCTAGCGGATTTAAAAATCCTGCTGGTCTTTGATGTTCGGCTTTCACTTGTTGACAAACTATGCATTTTGCCACAAATAAGCATATACTTTTCATATTTTTCCACCAAAATGTATCTCGAAGATCTTGATACATTTTCATACCACCGGGATGTGCGGTGTATGGGGTAGAATGAGCTTCTTCTAGTATTTCATTTCCTAGATTCTCATCCTTAGGCACACAAATCCTTCCTTTAAACATTAGTGTCTGATCCTCAGCTATTCCAAAGTCCTTCCTTTTATCGGTACCAACTTCATTCTTGATCTTTTGCAAGAATGAGTCATTTTTCTGTGCTTCAATAACCCGACTTCTAAGAGTAGGTCGAATTATTAAGGTTGTTAACCGAGCATTAGCTTGCTCTAGCGGGGTAATCACTTCGATCCTTAGATTTCCCAAGTCTTTGATTAATTCCGTCTGAGAAATAGGTAATGACGTCAATTGTCCCATCGACTTTCTGCTTAGGGCATCGGCCACCACATTGGCATTGTCAGGATGGTAATGAATTGTACAATCGTAATAATTTACTAATTCCAACCATCGCTTTTGTCTCATATTCAATGCCTTCTGTGTGAAGAAATATTTGAGAATCTTATGATCTATGTAAATGTCACACTTTCCTCCATACAAGTAATGTCGCCATATCTTCAAGGCATGTACTACCGCCGCAAGTTCTAGGTCATGCGTTGGGTAGTTCTGTTCATGTTTCTTCAGTTGCCTTGACGCATTACCTTTCTATGTTGCATCAATACACATCCTAGACCTTGTTTGGATACATCACTATATAGGACATACCCTTCCGATCCGTCAGGTATGGCTAATACAGGTGCTGAAACCAATCTTTGCTTTAGTTCTTGAAAACTTTGCTCACACTTGTCCATCCATTGAAACTTTATTCATTTCCTTGTCAACTGTGCCATTGGACCAGCTATTTTGGAAAATCCCTCTATAAATCTTCGATAATAACCGGCCAATCCCAGAAAAACTTCGGACCTCACCAGCATTAGTCGGTGCCTTCCAGTTTGTTACTGCCTCAACTTTTATTGGATCTACTTCAATCCCTTGGCCAGTAACAACATGACCGAGAAATCCAACTCACTCGAGCCAAAATTCACACTTCTTGAATTTGGCGTATAATTTCTCTTTGCGTCGTATCTCTAACGCAACTCCAAGATGTTCCTCATGTTGCTCTTTACTCCTAGAGTATATCAAAATGTCGTCGATAAAGACTGACAAATTGATCTAAGTATTGGTGGAACACACGATTCATTAGAACCATGAATACTGCTGGTGCATTAGTTAATCCGAAAGGTATCGCCGTGAACTCCTAATGTCCATATCGAGTTCTGAAAGCCATCTTGGTTATATCACATTCCTTAACTTTCAATTGATGGTATCCAGATCGTAAATCGATCTTGAGAAATACTTTCGCTCCCTTCAATTGGTCAAACAAATCTTCGATTCTCGGGAGAGGATACCTATTCTTTATGGTCAAACGGTTCAACTCCTGATAATCAATACACATCCTCATGCTTCCATCCTTCTTCTTTACGAACAATACCGGTGCACACCATGGCGATACACTTGGTCATATAAATCCAATATCCAATAGCTCTTGTAACTGGATTTTCAACTCTTGAAGTTCCTTGGGAGTGATCCTATATGAGGCCTTAGATACTGATGCCGCTCCGAGAACCAGATCTATCGTGAAATCCACTTGTCTATTTGGTAGAGTACCAGGTAGATCTTCTGGAAACACATTTTTAAATCCTCGTACCACCGGTTCGTCCTCAACCCTTAACTTTTCTTGTTTCTCTCCTTAGATATTGACTAGAAAATCTTGACATGTTTCCTTCATTAGCATCTTCTTGGCTTGTAAGGCTGATACTAGTCGGAGATGGGGTTTGGTCTTTCTTCCTAGAAAAGAAAATTGTTCTTCTCCCGATTTTTGAAAAGACACTTTCCTTTCTCTACAACAAATAGTTGCATGATTACTTCCTAACCAATCCATGCCTAATATCACATCAAAGTCATTCATTTCTATGGCATACAAATCAACTTTCAAGATTCTTCCCTCAATTTCAAGACTCACTGACTTGGCTAACCTATCAGTGCTCAATGATTCACCTGAGGAAATACTAACTTCTAGTATGCTTTCTGCCTTATCACAAGTAATACTAGTCTTGGTAACGAATGTAGTTGATATGAAAGAATGTGTAGCTCCTGAATCAAAAAGTACGTACACGGGGGTACTAGATATTAGTAGAATACCTGCTATCACGTTTGCGTTCTCATCAGTATCCCTCTAAGTCAGTGTAAAAACTCTTGCTTTTCCCTTCTTGTTTGGATCCTTGTCTTCATCCTTCTTCTGGGTAAATGCTAGACATTACCTAGCCATATGTCCTAGATTACCACACCTAAAGCATGTATTCGTCCTAAATAAGCATTCGCCACGATGAGACTTTCCACACTTAGCACATGGTGCTACAATGGTAACCAAAGTCTTACTAACATCAAATCTGACATTGGTTTCCTTACTCTGCCACTTGCCTTTCCCTTTGTCCTGGCCATTCCACTTTCTCTTCCCGAACTGTCCCTTATCTTGCCGGTTGTCCAACTGGCCTGACTTCTCCACATTAGCCTTTTGATACCAAATGGCCTGAGCTCGTTCCAGCATCTCACGGTATGTCGTGAAATTATGGGACATAAGAATCATACTCATGTCTGAGTTCAGCACTTGCTCGAACCTTCGTATTTTCTTGGCCTCCGTGTCTACCAAATGTGTAGCATACCTTGAGAGTTGGTCAAACTTCCGTTCATACTCCGTCAGTATCATGGTTCCCTATTTGAGTTGAAGAAATTCGCCCTCCTTGAAATCCCTTAAAGATTGGGGAAAGTACTTATCCGTCACTTCCTCCTTAAACTGTTCCCATGTTAGTGCCAATTGTTGCTCCGGAGTCCTAGTTCGAGACATTGATTCCCACCAGTGACTTGCATCATCGGAGAACATAAACTCAGCACACTGGACTTTTTGAGCGTCCGTGCACCCTATCAATCGGAATATTCTCTCCAACTTGCGAAGCCACTCCTCGGCTGCAAGTGGATCAGTTGCTCCATTGAAAGTAAGGGCTTGTACCTTCGAAATTGGTCGACCACTGAAGCATGGGTTGGAAGATCATTAGGAACTGGTGCTAGGGGTTGAGTTTGGTTCGGATTCTGTCTGCCTAGGTCTTGGACTGCTTTAATGAGATCTTTTATCAGGTTGTTCTGATTGGCTCGCGACATTTTCCTACGGATAAGATGTAAGGTTTCTTATTAACTTCTTTTTTTTTTTGTCCAACTGGCCTGACTTCTCCACATTAGCCTTTTGATACCAAATGGCCTGAGCTCGTTCCAGCATCTCACGGTATGTCGTGAAATTATGGGACATAAGAATCATACTCATGTCTGAGTTCAGCACTTGCTCAAACCTTCGTATTTTCTTGGCCTCCGTGTCTACCAAATGTGTAGCATACCTTGAGAGTTGGTCAAACTTCCGTTCATACTCCGTCAGTATCATGGTTCCCTATTTGAGTTGAAGAAATTCGCCCTCCTTGAAATCCCTTAAAGATTGGGGAAAGTACTTATCCGTCACTTCCTCCTTAAACTGTTCCCATGTTAGTGCCAATTGTTGCTCCGGAGTCCTAGTTCGAGACATTGATTCCCACCAGTGACTTGCATCATCGGAGAACATAAACTCAGCACACTGGACTTTTTGAGCGTCCGTGCACCCTATCAATCGGAATATTCTCTCCAACTTGCGAAGCCACTCCTCGGCTGCAAGTGGATCAGTTGCTCCATTGAAAGTAAGGGCTTGTACCTTCGAAATTGGTCGACCACTGAAGCATGGGTTGGAAGATCATTAGGAACTGGTGCTAGGGGTTGAGTTTGGTTCGGATTCTGTCTGCCTAGGTCTTGGACTGCTTTAATGAGATCTTTTATCAGGTTGTTCTGATTGGCTCGCGACATTTTCCTACGGATAAGATGTAAGGTTTCTTATTAACTTCTTTTTTTTTTTTGTCCAACTGGCCTGACTTCTCCACATTAGCCTTTTGATACCAAATGGCCTGAGCTCGTTCCAGCATCTCACGGTATGTCGTGAAATTATGGGACATAAGAATCATACTCATGTCTGAGTTCAGCACTTGCTCAAACCTTCGTATTTTCTTGGCCTCCGTGTCTACCAAATGTGTAGCATACCTTGAGAGTTGGTCAAACTTCCGTTCATACTCCGTCAGTATCATGGTTCCCTATTTGAGTTGAAGAAATTCGCCCTCCTTGAAATCCCTTAAAGATTGGGGAAAGTACTTATCCGTCACTTCCTCCTTAAACTGTTCCCATGTTAGTGCCAATTGTTGCTCCGTAGTCCTAGTTCGAGACATTGAGTCCCACCAGTGACTTGCATCATCGGAGAACATAAACTCAGCACACTGGACTTTTTGAGCGTCCGTGCACCCTATCAATCGGAATATTCTCTCCAACTTGCGAAGCCACTCCTCGGCTGCAAGTGGATCAGTTGCTCCATTGAAAGTAAGGGCTTGTACCTTCGAAATTGGTCGACCACTGAAGCATGGGTTGGAAGATCATTAGGAACTGGTGCTAGGGGTTGAGTTTGGTTCGGATTCTGTCTGCCTAGGTCTTGGACTGCTTTAATGAGATCTTTTATCAGGTTGTTCTGATTGGCTCGCGACATTTTCCTACGGATAAGATGTAAGGTTTCTTATTAACTTCTTTTTTTTTTTTTGTCCAACTGGCCTGACTTCTCCACATTAGCCTTTTGATACCAAATGGCCTGAGCTCGTTCCAGCATCTCACGGTATGTCGTGAAATTATGGGACATAAGAATCATACTCATGTCTGAGTTCAGCACTTGCTCAAACCTTCGTATTTTCTTGGCCTCCGTGTCTACCAAATGTGTAGCATACCTTGAGAGTTGGTCAAACTTCCGTTCATACTCCGTCAGTATCATGGTTCCCTATTTGAGTTGAAGAAATTCGCCCTCCTTGAAATCCCTTAAAGATTGGGGAAAGTACTTATCCGTCACTTCCTCCTTAAACTGTTCCCATGTTAGTGCCAATTGTTGCTCCGGAGTCCTAGTTCGAGACATTGATTCCCACCAGTGACTTGCATCATCGGAGAACATAAACTCAGCACACTGGACTTTTTGAGCGTCCGTGCACCCTATCAATCGGAATATTCTCTCCAACTTGCGAAGCCACTCCTCGGCTGCAAGTGGATCAGTTGCTCCATTGAAAGTAAGGGCTTGTACCTTCGAAATTGGTCGACCACTGAAGCATGGGTTGGAAGATCATTAGGAACTGGTGCTAGGGGTTGAGTTTGGTTCGGATTCTGTCTGCCTAGGTCTTGGACTGCTTTAATGAGATCTTTTATCAGGTTGTTCTGATTGGCTCGCGACATTTTCCTACGGATAAGATGTAAGGTTTCTTATTAACTTCTTTTTTTTTTTGTCCAACTGGCCTGACTTCTCCACATTAGCCTTTTGATACCAAATGGCCTGAGCTCGTTCCAGCATCTCACGGTATGTCGTGAAATTATGGGACATAAGAATCATACTCATGTCTGAGTTCAGCACTTGCTCGAACCTTCGTATTTTCTTGGCCTCCGTGTCTACCAAATGTGTAGCATACCTTGAGAGTTGGTCAAACTTCCGTTCATACTCCGTCAGTATCATGGTTCCCTATTTGAGTTGAAGAAATTCGCCCTCCTTGAAATCCCTTAAAGATTGGGGAAAGTACTTATCCGTCACTTCCTCCTTAAACTGTTCCCATGTTAGTGCCAATTGTTGCTCCGGAGTCCTAGTTCGAGACATTGATTCCCACCAGTGACTTGCATCATCGGAGAACATAAACTCAGCACACTGGACTTTTTGAGCGTCCGTGCACCCTATCAATCGGAATATTCTCTCCAACTTGCGAAGCCACTCCTCGGCTGCAAGTGGATCAGTTGCTCCATTGAAAGTAAGGGCTTGTACCTTCGAAATTGGTCGACCACTGAAGCATGGGTTGGAAGATCATTAGGAACTGGTGCTAGGGGTTGAGTTTGGTTCGGATTCTGTCTGCCTAGGTCTTGGACTGCTTTAATGAGATCTTTTATCAGGTTGTTCTGATTGGCTCGCGACATTTTCCTACGGATAAGATGTAAGGTTTCTTATTAACTTCTTTTTTTTTTTTGTCCAACTGGCCTGACTTCTCCACATTAGCCTTTTGATACCAAATGGCCTGAGCTCGTTCCAGCATCTCACGGTATGTCGTGAAATTATGGGACATAAGAATCATACTCATGTCTGAGTTCAGCACTTGCTCGAACCTTCGTATTTTCTTGGCCTCCGTGTCTACCAAATGTGTAGCATACCTTGAGAGTTGGTCAAACTTCCGTTCATACTCCGTCAGTATCATGGTTCCCTATTTGAGTTGAAGAAATTCGCCCTCCTTGAAATCCCTTAAAGATTGGGGAAAGTACTTATCCGTCACTTCCTCCTTAAACTGTTCCCATGTTAGTGCCAATTGTTGCTCCGGAGTCCTAGTTCGAGACATTGATTCCCACCAGTGACTTGCATCATCGGAGAACATAAACTCAGCACACTGGACTTTTTGAGCGTCCGTGCACCCTATGAATCGGAATATTCTCTCCAACTTACGAAGCCACTCCTTCATGGACCAAGTCTTCAAAATCTTGCAAAACAGAAATAGTCAATCTAGAGAGGGAATTGTTAGTTCTCACTAAAACCCTCTCAACTTCACTCTCATTGCATGCAAGCTCTATTCTGACTTTTCTTTTCTCTCTAAAGACTCTTTCTTTTTTCTCTCTTGTGGCTTCACTTCTTCTTTTGCCACCTCTCCACTCTCATTTTTTTCACTCTTTTGTGGCTCCACTTTTTTTTCATCACACTTAGTCACCTCACTATTTTCTTTCTTTTTTGCTTGTTGTGGAAGATCTATCTCACTCTTTTATTTCATTCTTCTCTCTGTCTCACTTTTTACTTTAAGTTGATCTTTATACGCTTGTTGTGGTGTCAATGATGCAAGAATAATAGGTTTTCCCATCCTTAGTAAAGTTGTACCTATTTTTGAATTCATCATGTTTTGTCTTCCTATCATGTTGTCATGGCCTGCCAAACAGTATATGTCCGACATACGTAGGAATTACATCGCACAACACCTCATCATGGTACCTCCCAATTGAGAAAGTTATCAACACCTGTTCATGTACCCTAACATCTTCACATTCACCTAACCACCGCAGTTTATAAAGTCAGGAATGATTTACTATAGCAAACCCAAGTCTCTCGACAAGTATAGCAATAACAATATTAATACAACTACTTCCATCAATAATCAAACTACATACCTTGCTGTTGACATGACATCTAATTTGAAAGATCGTCTTCCGTAACTGCTCAACATCATCCACATTGATAGGTGTATGGAGATCACGCATCACCACATAAGCTTCATCCACTACCAGTTTCTCGACTTCATTACCTTCACTACGATGTTCTCTAGTCTCCATTTTACACTTATTCCTTCTATCAACACCATCTCCACCAAGATGCCTACTCCTTCGTTCAAACATATCCATTTTATCGCTTATATCCTCTAACAACCGATCAAATTGTCATATCACTTCATTCGACATCCTATAATCTAGAATATTTTCTACCTCACTTTTATCCTCTCGTGTATCATTCAATTTCTTGTTGAACTCAAAATCGGAGTGTGTAATTAAGACGACTCAAGAAAGAAAAAAATGACTGGATGAAATTTCGAATGGAATTCTTTTAATTCAAGAAAGTGGTTCTTAAATTTTGGATTGGACTGCATAGAAACAGATTTTTGGATTTAGACAAGATAGTATGATATTGGCAATTTCCAGAATTAACCCAAAAAAAATCGAATGAACAATACTCGGACGTGAATAGTAAAAAAATTAAATTTTTTACTCGAAAATTAACTTCAATAACAACGAAATAGACGGAAGTTGATTTGAATGCTAGGTCAATCCAAAAACAACTTTTGAATTTTTTTTTTGAATTTTTTGGTTCGAAAACTCAAAAATATTACTGACTCGAAGAACGCGAAGACAATTAACAAAAGATTTAAAACAAAATAAAAAGATAGATCTCGGGTAGGGGAATCGCATGGAACTCGCGGAATGATTTCGAAAACGTCGGGAAACTCCAAATTCAGATTGTGGATGATAGAATCTTGACCGGAGCCTCACGAACCAAGACACTAAGGTATGTTAAACCTTAAACTCATTGATGTGTGGAAACACGTACCTCAATTTGTAAACGCCATAAATGGTGTCTAATCATTTGATAAGTTCTAAGGTTGAATGCCACAAATATAACAATATATTTTATAAGTTCGAAAAATATTCATTCAAGAACAAGAGAGAAAATTCTCAATTCATAATGTCAAATAACTTAATGTTATAATGAAATAAAATCCATATTTATACTAAATTTAGGGAATATAGTAAATGGAAATTATTAAATAAAGATTACAAGAATCTTACCTAAACTAGAATTCTATCAAAAGAAGGAAAATGCGAAAAAAGGAAAAACTCGTCTCATGTTTTGCTCTATGCGGCCGCACTGCGTATTTTTATGCGGTCACATCTCCTAAAACCGGCTTCTTCAGTCCCTGTAGGCATGTGTACGAACGCAAGCACGATATAGCTGTGCGATCGCATAGCTTGCCGATTCAACCCCATTTTCCTTGACTTGAACCAAATTATTCCCAATCATTTGGCCTTCAATTGATCATGAATCTTGACCTCAACTTGAGAATTCCTGGTGCATCCCAAATCATATCATTCCATGTGGCTTGGAGTGCCTTTTTCTTAATATTCTTCTTTTTGTTCGAGCACTTGGTTCTTTTGTGACCCGGTTTGTCACAATCGTAGCAAATAATTTTCTTGCTTCTCTTTTCTCCTTTGTCATCCTTCTTTTGAAATTTTATATTGTTCTAAAATCCTCTCCATTTCTTGACAAGGAAGACTAAATCATCGAACTCTTCATCACTCATGTTGTTACTAGTTGTTTCTTCATCAATTGCCGATTTTAGAGCAATTTGGCGCTTTGGAGCCTCATTTGATTCCTCTTTGATTTTTCTTATTTCCTCTTTGATTTCGACACTGTTAAGTTCGTAGGTTATCAAGGTTCTATAGAGTTCTTCCAAATGATATGTATTCACATCCTTGGTAATTTCTATCAACATCCTTAAAGGGCTCCATTCCTCCAAGAGCGACCGAAGAATTTTTCTCACAAGTTTACCGTTAGTAAATTTGCGATCGAATCCTTTTAAACCATTCACAATATCGGTCAAACGAGTAATCATATTAACCATAGATTCATCTTATTTTATAAAGAAGTTTTCCAATTCGTTGACTAACATATTAATTTTAGTTTCTTTAACTTTACTTGTGCCAACATGAGTAACTTCAAGTGCATGCCAAATATCATAGGCCAAATCACATGTGCTAATCCGATTAAATTCATTTCTATCTAGTGCACAATAAAGTAAATTCTTGGCTTTAGCATTTAAGGACAATTTTCTTTTATCTTCTTCATCATATTCCTCTATAGCTTTAGAATAGTTTGATCGGGTTTCACATCAATTTTAATAGTTTTGGTAGGCACATAAGGACCATGTTCAATAGTTTCCCAAATAATGTAATCAATTGATTGTATATAAATCATCATCCTAGCCTTCAAATAATTATAGTTTGTGCCATCAAAGAAGGGATGTCGGTTTGTGGAATATCCCTCATGATTTTGAAACATGGGGTTAGCCATTACTCAAGATTGTGAAATCTTTGAAAATGAGCACCTAGCTTCGATGTCAATTCAAAGCCCAAGAATAGCTAACCAAGAGGGGGATGAATTGGTTTTTAAAATTTTTTAAATGAATTCAAGATTTAAAGTAATAGATAATGAAGTAATTTAAAAATGATTATGCACAAATACGAAAACAAGTAATAAAAAGTAATTTGCACAAAGTTAAGAAGATAAGTAAAAGGGATAGAGAATGCAAACGATATATTTGTGGAGGTTCAATCCAAAGAAATTATCTACGCCCCCCTTACCAAGCTCTCCGACATGAGCAATGTCTTTTTCACTATATTGATTGACTAATGGTGCAATTTGACCCTTTACAAAGCTTCCGGTGACTTACAATCAAGGAGCACCGATCTTTTTACAACGTTGATTTTTCCAGGACCTCAACACAACCTACAATTCAAATAAATTTTACAAATAAAATATTCTCTTCTTACTGAATGATAAATTCAAAGTTGAGTACAAAAAGAGAAGTAGACTAATGCTACAATAAATAGCAATGAATAAAGCTCAAGTGTTAGATTTAAAAAACTTTGATGAAATGATTTTCAAAGATAATATCAATCAAGAGTTTTTCAAAAGCAAATGAATTGATAATAATAAATAAAGAGTGAGGATCAAATATTTTATCTCAAAATGATCTCTCTCTCGTGCTCTTAGAAGTGTATATTCAATGTTTCAAATGATGTGGTATTTATAGTAGTGCAACGGCCAAAAGTCTGTCCACCCGAACGACCCCTACTGGACGTTCGGTACGCTACCAAATGAGTCGGTAACCGTTTTTTAGTCAAATTTCAAAACATTCATATTTTTTACTGTTGGGCAAAACCTACCCAACCGGACATCTGATAGGGGTATCAAATCGTCCAGTAGGACAAAATTTACACCAATTTCCTTCTTTTATCATTTTAACAAATGTAATCCCTTGAAGAACGCTTTTACACGATTTTTCAAGGTAAGTGACATTTTCCAAATATAAGTTTGAGACATTTGCCTTCGAAATTTTTTTTTTGTGCAAAACGTTTTGTATCATGATTTTTCGTGCATAAAATCAAACTTAACTTTTCACGATTAATTTCCAAGTATCAAAATGTTTCACATTTACATATAATTACAAAAATGTCTAAGGGCCTTGACTTGACGTGCATACTTGATAATACTTTGACTTTATCTCGATTTTCATTGTGGCGTCTTTTTGCGAATCTCTCGAATTTAATTTCCACAATCCCATTTGATCAATTTTGTTTCCATGTTGATCGTCATATGCAATTCACTTGGTCTCGAACTTTGTGTCTTCAATTTTATTTATTTGCAATAATCTCTAAACACATTTGAAATCAATTTGTTAGAAATAAATGAAAATTGTTTGTGATAATCAAAATGAAACGTCAACCATATGTCAACAATACATTCAAAGTTCAGATAGACTTGATCACAAAAAATAACAGCTTATGCAAATATAGTCCCAAACAATAATAGCTCCAACATACCTGGTCACATACATTCAATGTTATAATAGATCTGATCAAATATAGTCTTAGTTAATATATGTATGTTCACAGACAGTCCCAAACAACACAAATTTGGTCACAATTAATAATAGCTTACACAATCCTGATCATAGAAAATACCAATTTACACAGGCATGGTCGCAAATAGTCACTTGTAAACTAAACCTGGCCATATACAATACAGATAACACGTTCAATGGTTACAGTTTGCTGAGATTTTATGAAATATATAAACCTGATCACAACACATAAATTTTCATACTGAATTTTCGCATTAATAGTAAATCTTAATTGAATTATATGTCAATTCAATATATTAAATAGAACACAGTTCATGAATAAAATGAAGAAACTTGCAACTATAAAGAATATCCTGATCACAAGTTATATAAGTTGAGCTAATTAAATTGCTTTGACTGTTTCTTTGCCTTTAGTTTTCATCTTTCTGGTTAAGTGGCACCATGTTATTGCATGTCCTATGATTGTGATCAAATTCACAATATCTTTTGCATTTTATAACTTGTGATCACTCAACGCTAACTTCTTCCTCTTCTCAATAGGACATCTAGATCTTCTCTTTTGATTAGGAACAAGTACAATTCTACTAGTCGTGTCTTCCGGCAACCTCCATTTTGATCAATTACCAAAAAAAGATAAAAATTATACTCGTAGACTGATAATGGCAGGTCATAACCAATGTGTTACATGTCAAAACACTCACATCCAACGCAGACTTGCTCACAAACTGTAGAGGCCCGAATCTTTTCTATAAATTTAGGCCCATAATTGTGTGATTAACTTCATATTAGGCCCAATAAAGGAAATATAAGCCCAAAAGATAGTCCAATACATGTTTAAATGTAAAATGATGTTTATAAAGTATTTTCTTAAAAACAATTTGATGAAGATTGGACGGAATGCAAAGTATTTCATTTTATGGCTGAAGTATACTTCAAAAAATTTTAGCCTCCTTTGAGACCCATTTTCGATATAGAAAATATTCGAATTGGAAAATTATATCTGAAGAACAGTTATATTTCTTTGAGTTAGCTTTCCAACGCATTTTGAATCACCTCAATCGGATGTCAGGAGAAAAAGTTATGATTGAAATACTAAAAGCTATGCAGCATTGACCGAAGTGTCAGTTCGGTCGACCGAAGTGTAAGTTCGGTCGACCGAACTTGGCTACAATGCACGGTTTTTGAGAATTAATGGCCACTACTTGCACAACTTAATTACCCTATTTAATATAACCTTTCACCCACCCCAAACCTCACTTATAAATACCCTCTTCACTCATTTGATTTTTCACACCAAAAGCACTTTCAATTTGCTTTCAAAGTTAAGAGAAAAATAGAGAGTTTGGGAGAGTAAAGGAATGTGGTTTTCAAAGTGTTTTTCAGAAGTTTCAGGTGTGGGCAAAAATATTCTACAAGAAGGTTTTTGTGATTTCAAAAGGTGTTTTCAAATAACAAAGGAAGGTCCAAACGTCCAAACTTCGTCAAAGTTTTTGAAGTTCATCAAAATTTTTCAAAATTCTTTTCAAAGTTCATCAAGCATCAAATCGAGGTAGGTAGAGGTGCATAAAATTGTTATACGTGTTTAAGTTATAATTTCTAGCAAGTAATGTTCTATGTTAAAGGCTAATGTTGTGTGTCAAATGGTATCGTCGGTTCGGCATGTGTCTTTCATGTCAAATGGTTCTATCGGTACGGCATACATTTAAAGGTTAATGTTGTGTGTCAAATGGTATCTTGGGTTCGGCATTCACCTTTCATGTCAAATGGTTCCGTTGGTACGGCATACATTTTCATGTCAAATGGTACCTCCGGGTACGGCATGTTTTATGGAAGTTCTAATGTTAATTGTTATGAAATGTTTAGCTTAATCACGATTGCACCTATGACGCCTATTGAGTTTTCAACTCACGGGTTTCTACCATATATCTACATATTAAATGTTGATGCACCGGGTTGGACGATGGAAGAGATGGAAGGAGATACAATAAGCCTATAGGAACCCGGTGAACAAGTGATTTAGATTTAAAGTCTTTAATGTTTCAAATGTTATTTTCAACATTATTTCTTTTGAATATGTTGAACAAGTCATGATTTCATCAAATAAATTATATTTCGTGATTTTGGAAAGTTATAAAGTGTTTTAATCCAATATCCTTCAAAAAGAATGTTTGTTAAGATTTAAGCTTCCGCTAAGATATGTACACTTGTTACTAAACCACCGGTTAAATTAAGTAAAGTAAGTAGTGTTCAGATCCACTAGGGGTCGGGGCGTTACACAAACAGTTACAATCAACACTAACCTAGTTAGAGAGAATCAGACTTAACGCACAGATGGTCACATATAGTCACTATTAACACAGAACAGGTCACATATAGTCATACAATGCAACATTGGTCATAGAAAATTGCATTTAATGTATATAAAATTGGTCACATATTGTTTTGATTTCACATACAAGTAGTCACATTTAACGTAAACGCATTCAATGTGATTGCAGCACAATCACGGTCACATATGATCACATTCATAGCAAACACTGATTGCAGGCCCTTTTTTTGTCCGATCTAAAATTAAGGGATAATTGCAGTTGAGATCCCAAACATTTTTAAATAGTGACAGATTTTCCCTCATCTTTCAAATGTTGTAGTCGTCACCCCAAACCTTTCAAATCATAACAGCTGAGGAACTAATGGATAGTTTCCATCCAATTTTGTCGTTAGTTGACCAAAAAATATTAATTTTTACAACATTTTACTCAATTTAAAAGGGAAAAATCGTAATTTAGTATTTTTCCCATAAAATAATTAAAAACTTAAATCAAAAACAATAAAAAAAAAATAAAAAAAAAAGGAAAACTATATTCTTTGGGTCAACTAACGACAGATTGGATGGAAACCATCCATTGTGGCCTCAGCTATTACAGTTTGAAAGGTTTGGGGTGACAGTTGCAATATTTGAAAGGTTAGGGAACAGTCTGTCACTGTTTGAAAGGTTTGGAGTCTCAGTAATTATCCCAAAAATTAATTACAACTTTAATCGAATAGCGAATAAGTTGTGATTTTTTTATACTAAATCTTAAATTATCAATTAAATTAGTGAAAGCAAGTAAATGTGTTTTTCAAATATGAGAGATGCAATGCTTAGATGTCGAATCCCTCTTGTTATTCCTTTTCTAGTGTAATAATAAAAGTGACAATTTGAAATTATTCATGTTGGTCAATGTTCCTAATTTAATTGAAAACCTCTATCAATAACGTTCAAATATATTCCCCTCATGTGACCCTTCTATCTCTTGATGAAATATGTAAACATGATAAATACATTCACGAGCACATAACACCAATTGAAATCAAATAAAGTATAAAGGTATATCTGTGTCTTCTATCGAATCTTACAATATTTATTATATTGTGCTTAAACTCTGTTGTCTTTCTCGATAACAATGAAATCCACTAACAAAACATTTAGTGATCAAGCAACTGAAAATAACGATAAAAACGATAATAAACATTCACAAATCAAAATAAATTAAAGTCAAAATAATTAATTAAAAGCTAAAAATATTATAGCAATGATTCATCTCATCCTAACAATGTATAAAACTATCCTAACATATTGGAATTACAATAAATCATATTAAATGTATAGAATATCACCCGAAATTGTGAATTAATGAATGAAGGAAGATGAATCTTGATGTTCTTGAATTTCTTTAAAGCAATCTTGATAAATCTTCAATAATTCTTTCACTTCTTTGTCCACAAATTCTAGGTTTAATCTCCAATTGACGAGATCTTGAACTTCACTTTTGAAATTTTCTCAGAGTTTATGATTTTGCCCTTCTTTTTATGATGAAAATTAATGGAATATTGTAGTATGATATGTATGTGAGAGGTGTCTAATATACATTATGTTATCAGATATTTGTAGGACTAGAAAATTGATCAAAAATTCACGTTCAAATTGGTTTCCAAAAGAGTTCCAATCGAATAAGGAAAATTGCTTTCGTGAGCACATATTTTTTATTTCTACACAATTGTCAGTATTTTGATCATAACATTCTCTCTTGATATCCGATTGAGGAAATTAGAAGTGATTTAGAAAGTTAACTTAAAGGGCTACAACTCTATTAAAAATATTAAAAAAAAAAAAGATCAATTTGAATATTTACTATACCAAAAATTTATTTGTGACAATATTTTTATCATATTCCATTCATTTTGACTTCTAATTGCATCCAGTTGTATCCTATCAATCTTCAAAGTATCGTCTCATTGTCCGAATCAACTATTGAATATTTGTAATTTGGTTCTCAAACTTTGGACTTCATCATTTTTCACCAATTTTCATTTCTTTCTTTCAATTCCTCATTCAACCATTAAGTTCTACCTATATAACATGAAATACAACAATTTAGTATATATTTTGTCAATAGAACTACAAAATATCGTTATTTTAGGCCCCAAACAATACAATTTTTAAACACCTCCAAACTTAAACATTTGTTTGTATTTTAAAAAAACTATAACCTAACAAACACACAAACATGCAAAAATATTTGGTTAGACAATCCAACTTTTTACCTCAGGATTTGAAGTCATCATATTAAATCTACAAACTGCTTCAAAGTCACAATATCAAATAGTTATCCACTCTTTTAATGCAAAATTGATGTATGTATTTGTGAAGAACTAAGTAGACAATCAAGAATTCACAAGTTGCTTCAATTCTCTACCCTCTATGATTAAATATATCATTCCACCTCTCGTATGATTCACAAACCACCAACTTATTCTCTTTACTCTTTTCTCAGTGTGCAATCTAAGGTTGAATTTTTCATTACTATCCACGCCCTCTCTAATTCAAGTAGACTTTACTAATTACAAGTTAACACATCAGTAAACAAGGATTATCCATTTATTTGATTGATACGACCTCCAAGACACAACTAGACTAATTATCCTTCATCAAAAGTCAAATTCCCTCAAACAAGGGTTTGAGACTTAACTAAGGCATCTAGTGCTTTTGCTTTTTTTATTTTCAAAAGTATTTTTTCTTTTTTTGCATTCTCTCATTTTTTTTTCTAGATAACCCATGTAGTAGGCTTAGGCAGATGACTCCCAAATCAGATAATTTTAGGGCACCAGGTTTAAACACCCTTACAAGCTTAATAACTCAACTTAAAAATGCTTCGAAGAGAACTATTTTTTGTCAAGTGCAACTTTCTCTCTAGTTGCTTTCTAAATGCCCATGTATCGAGCTTTATGTCGATAACTTCCAAGTCAAATGATTTTAGAGAACCGGGTTTTTAGATACTCTTGCAGGCTTAATTACTCGAGTCATAAAGGCTGTAAAGAGAAGTTTTAAATTTCAAAAGCATTATGCATTGATTAATGCAATATCCCTTATTAAACACATATTCAAGCAAATCGACCTCCAACTTAAAACTTTTGCACAATTTTATCCCATTAATGTAAGACAATTCACGCATAATTTTTCACACAAGGAATCCCCATTCACATCCATATCTTCCTATATCAGTAAATACACCCCAAACTATGTTAAATTTGGCCTAAGGATTATTAATTTAAAATAGTTTTGGGTATAACATCTATGCTCAATGTATCAACCTATCCAACATGTAAATCAATTTTAGTGAACATATAATATCAAGTTTTGCAAGGTTAAGAATCAACCAATTTAAGCATGTAACATATCTACAGTTCATAAATCATCACCAACTCTCAAATCAAATCATCATTGCCGACCAGGCTATATAATCCACACAAGCACACAATCTAATAAAAGAAAATATTTTTGGAATTATTCAAAATTTTAGATTTTTTTTGTAATTTTCTCATTATACTAAAGCGATACTAAGAACAAACACACTAAACACAAAAATTCAAAGTTTTTTCCACCACAAACTTAAAACCAATATTATAATCAATGTTATAAAGTATAAATAAGATATAAGGGGATGTGAAGAAAAGAAATAAGTTATTCCCTGATTTTTTTTTCTATTGAATGTGTGAGGAGCTATTTGTCAATTTATCCCAACTTGTACATTGCCAAACTCCTTCTGATATCAATATCTATCAAGAGGGGAAGAAAACAACCAAAAGAATCAAAAATAGGAGAAAAACGTAATATTAAAAAAAAGCTTTCAGCACCGATTTATTCTATCTGGCCACATAGAAGAAACGAATTTTGGGTTTTGGATCCTTGGATGTACTCATGTGACCGAATAAGGTTTTGAACCATGTGGACGCATAGAGTACTTTCGAACCTAATTTTCTCATTTTCATGTCTAAACTCCAATGTCATGTTACTTACACAATTTGACTCGTGTTGACAATGATTTCTCTTATTTAGGCTACGTGTCAATAATAAAGATGACCCCAAAACTGAATTGAAATGTGCCTAAATCTAATGTAAACTAATAATCAAAATAAATATATATGCAATGCAGTACGAAAAGCAGAATAAGTAAAGGGTGAGAGGTTGGGTTGTCTCCTAATAAGTGCTTAGTTTTTAGTTTTTAGCTAGACTGCATGGAGAAATTGATATATAATTTATATCATCTATTGACTGAGTAAAAGGATTACCCACGGTGCAGACAACACCCTTATGATTTCTTCCACAATGCTTGCATTTCAGTCCGATTGTTTGAATTGCACTTATATGTTCCACATTTTGTGTCAATGATGCCAAATGAGCTAATATTGCTGTCAAAAAATCAACTTCATATACTCCAACAACTTTCTTTACACTCGCTACAACAACTTTCTTTACACTCGCTATTTTAGTAGGCCAAAGTGCACTAGTGAATGTCGAGTCCTCCATGATTTGGTAGACCTGATTCACAGTATTTTTTATAGAACAATCGCATGCAAAGTCTACCTTAGCCTTGCTAATTGGATTCCAACCAATGTAAAAGCCACTTATGTAACCCATTTTGTGGGCACTGATGGAGTAGACTCTTTTATCGCTCCCAAGACTTTGAACAACATTCGAAGTCCAACTGTTGGAATGTGGTAATCTCATCCCTCAGCTTTGCAATCCTTTTCGGCAAGAAATATTTCTTAAGGAACTTTTGATTTAATTAGTTTCATGTAGTGATACTCTGAAGTGGACAAGTGTCTAACCACTCTCTAACTGAGTCTCTCAATGTGTATAGGAAAAGTTTCAGTCTGATTGTTTCGCTTGAAACACTTGGATACTCGATTGTTGCACACAGGTCCAAGAATCTTGATATGTGAGCGTTGGGGTTCTCAGTAGCTTTCCCAAAGAACTGCACGGCATTCTAAAACATGTTTATGACATTTGTCCTCAAGTGGAAGTTCACCTGGCCAAACGTCGAAAAAGTATTACTGGATTGGATTTCCACAACGGGTAGATCCATATATTCGCCCACCAGCCTTGCATTCTCATCCACCGTAGCTATGTTTGAAGGTACTACCCTCAAATTTTGCCTAATGGCAATAGGATTCAAGTTACCCTCTTCCATGTGTTCCGCATTCTGTTTTTAACGTGCTTCCAATTGTTCTCATCTTAGAAACCTGAATGTGCGTTCGATCTCTAGACAAATTGAGCAAAATCACCGGATCTCAAATTTTGCATACAAAGTCCTGAAAAATAAGCAAGAAGTATTTTTAAAAATTTCAAATGAAACAAACTAACTAATAAAGTAATAAAATTCAAATTAAAATTAATAATAACTAAAACTTATAAAAAAACAATAATTACCGATAACGGTGTCAAAAACTTAACCATTTGAAAACCCGCAAGTCAGGATTGTGATCATGTAATATAGTGATGAATAGAGTGTCAAACACACGAGGATTATGTGTTTAACTGAGTTAAAATTAATTTCAACTTTAATCGAATAGCAAACAAATTGTGATTTTTCTATATTAATCTCTAAGTTATAAATTAAACTAGTGAAAGCAAGTAATTGTGTTTTTCAAATATGAGAGATGCATTACTAAGATGTCAAATCCACCTTGTTATTTTATTTTTAGTGTAACAATTAAAGTGACAATTTGAAATCATTCATGTTGGCTAATATTCCTAATTTAATTGAAAGTCTCTCTCGATAGTGAGCAAATTTATTCCCTTATGTGACCATTTACCTCTTGATGAAATATACAAAAATGATAAATGCTTTAAACCTTGCAATATTTATTATATTGTGTTTAAACCTTTCTGTCTCTTTTGATAACAATAAAATCCACTAGCAATTCATTTCGTGATCAAGCAATTGAAAATAACGATAAAAACGATAATAAACATTCAGAAATCAAACCAAATTAAAGTTAAAATAATTAATTAAAAACTAAAAATATCATAACAACTATTCATCTCATCCTAGCAATGTATAAAACTAGCCTAGCATATTGGAAATATAAGAAATCATGTTAAATGTATAGAACATCACCCAGAATTGTGAATTAAAGAATGAAGGAAAATGAATCTTGATGTTCTTGAATTTCTTCAAAGCAATCTTGATAAATTTTCAATAATTATTTCGCTTCTTTGCCCATGAATTCTAGGTTTAATCTATAATTGATGAGATCTTGAACTTCGCTTTTGAAAATTTCTGGCAATATATGATTTCTTCTTTCTTTTATGATGAAAATTGATGAAATATTGTAGTATGAGATGTATACGAAAGGTGTCTAATACGTTTCTGTTGTTAGGTATTTTTAGGACTAGAAAATTTGTTAAAAATCATGTTCAAATTGGTTTCAAAAAGAGTTCCATTCAAATAAGGAAAGTTACATTCCTGAACACATTTTCTTGTCTCTACATAGTGGTCAGCATTTTAGTCATAACATTCTCTCCTGATATCCGATTGAGAAAATTAAATACGATTTGGAAAGATAACTTAAGGGGACAAAACTTTACTCGAAGAAATAAATTCCAATTCGAATATTTATTATGCCAAAAATTGGTTTCAATCTTCAGCTAAAAATCTAGAATATAACTTGTAATATTGGGAATTGATATGTGATAATATTTTGATCATATTCCATTCCTTTTTTACTTCTAATTGCATCCAATTATATCCTAACAATCTTCAAAGTATATTCTTGTGGTCAGAATCAACTATTGGATAATTACAATTTGGTCCTCAAACTTTGGACTTCTTCATTTTTCACCATTTTTTGCTTCTTTCTTTCATTTCCTCATTCAACCATTGAGTTTTACCTATATAACATGAAATAAAACAATTTAGAATATATTTTATCGAAAGTACTATCAATTATCGCTATTTTAGACCACGAATAAGTGTATAAAATACATTTATCGGGAATATCGAAACCTTTTATAATTAAACCTACGTTAATATATTTATTTAATACAAATATCATTGTTATGTTTTTACAAGACAAAGTTACGAGAGTTAATAATAACTTTGATTAACTGTGGACAAAATAAAAATTGAAATACAATCAAACCACAAATAGCACAAAACTCAAAATATAAACATTATTCTTCATCTTCTATTCGATTTTAATTGTGAGAGATAAAGCAACAAGAGTTATAATAGATATCATTTGTTGAAGTTATAATATTCAATATAGTAGCTTTGTTTCAAGCTCAGTGAAAATCTGATCGATCTCTACTATCTCAATCATGATCGACTGTCCTTAACATAAATTAGACCATCATGATCGACTGTCCTTAACATAAATTAGACCATACCGAACCTTTGTTGCCTCGGCATTCATTGAAAATACAGTGTTAAAATTATTTATTTTCTCTTTTATAAACACACTTGTTAAAGTACAATCCAAGAAACAATTGTGAATACATCTTGGCCTTATTAATTAAACTCACTTTGAATCACATATTCTACCATAAAATAAATTTACACATTAATTCAAAAAAAATATGCTTATATTTTAACCATGCATTCATAAAAAATCACTATTACAAAATTCATTTATCCTAAAAAAAAAATGAGGCATGATGGGACCATCTCCAACAAGTGACCAAATATAACATTAAATTTGGTGTAATGAATTGTGTCACATCATAATTTACACCAAAATTGAAAATTTTCAATAGTTTCCGTTTTGCCTTCCCTTCCCCTTTACAACAATCCATCTATACCCCTTTTATATTTTAGAATTAATAGATTTTAATTGTTATGAGGATGTATTTGATTCCTAGCAGGGAATTTATATAGAAATAAAATAAATTCTAGGCAATTTAATTGCCTACAATTTATTTGTATGAAAATTATTAATTAAATGTGTTTGATTGATTTAGTTTTCAATTTAAAAAATATTATACTTATCCATTTTTTATTGGTAGGTAGATGAAAGAGAAGAGATAGATGAGAGAGAGTAAGAGAGGAAATTGCCTAGAAAATAAAATCATAATCCCCTAAAGAAAATATTTTCCTTGATTTTGAGAAAATATGATCATGTAACCAAAAGTAGAAAAATATTTTCCATGAAAAAAATGTCAATAGATTGCACAAAAATAGAAATTTAGGTGGAAAAAAGTACATTTTTCATGGAAAATATTGACAATCAAACGCACCCTAATTGTTTTAATGTGATGGCTATTTTTATTTAACATTTATTTTTAAATTATAATCAAGTAATAAGTAATAATTGTTAATACGATAAATTTCATTAAAAATAATTTTTTATTTTATTAATAAATACAATATTTTAATTAATTAAATATAATTTTAAATTAGTAATAATATAAATTTTAAAAAATTAATTTTAAAAAAAATTAGTGTAAAATTTTTTTGTAAATCCATCTTTACTAGTCTATACAAAATTTGGTATAGCCATTGGAGATGTTACATCAAAAAACACCAAATTTGGTGTTCCTCATTGGAGATGCCACAGTCAACATAAAAAATTAAAAAATGATTATTAATAGAACATGTTACGTGTACAAACAAGTTTGTCTCATGATGTTAGAGGTTATAAGATGACAACATTTCATTGGAGTTTGACAAAAAATAAAAATAAAAAATAAAAAAAATAAAACTAATTTTAAACATCCAATTAGAGGCTATCAGCTCAGTCCATGTACATTACCACAGCAAATTCCTCTGTACCAGGGGGTACTTTTAAGTTTGGCTTAGTTAAACCCCATAATTTTATTTTATTTTTGAATTTTTATCAATTACAATATCTCCACAATGACATTTTGGGTGTTAAAAGACAAAGATACCATTAAATATATTATACAATTACAAAATATTATTTTGTTTAAAAGATAATACTACCATTTTAGTTAACAAATAAAAATCAAACATTTTCCACTTAAAATTTCAAAATCAGCTCACTTTTCTTATCTGTTTCTTTCAACATAAATAAAAACTCTCTCATTTTTCATCTGATCCAACCTCAAATCTCATAAATCTATCAAACACTGAATAAGAAAATATATCACTTCGAATCGGTAAATATATTTACATTTCTTTAATTTCATTTTCGTTAAATTAGTATAATTTTTTAATCGATAAATCTTATTTCAACATAAATTAACATATAGATAATTTTTTTAAGCAAAAAGGAGAAAAATTCATCTGCATATATATTCCTTCAGACAAGATTTATGGAAATGTACAAAGAAAATTGTTAACAACTAGCTGACAACAGCCAATTATTAACAACTGGACCGACTTTTAATAGCCAAGTTGGCCCAGTCTCCTGGGTTGGCAGTGGCTGGCCGACTTTTCAACTATTTTTCTTTTTATAATTAAAAATTTTGTTTCGTCATCCAAATATAAATGTAATCTCGGTTTGTTACTTTGATCATTTTATATTGGATGAGAAAGATCGATGGGTATGAGAATGAACGAATGATATGCATGGTGATATTCCAACGTTCATAACATCGAGTACATCATATGCGAAAATGTACCATGATTTACAAAACAAGTTGAAATTCGAACACTCTCAATACGATATGAAATTGAGATTTCTATTCAACTACCATTCATCCATTCTGATTCTACTTGTGAAGGTTACTTCTAATGCCGAAATGAATTATCTATTTTAATTGAACAAAATGCACTCTTTGCGTGAGAAAGAATAACGTCGAGGGTAAATACGAAGATTTCGATGGAGTGGATCATAATGCCAATAATTTTTTGGGACAAAGTGAAGAAAGCTTGTTTGGATTATATGATTATTCTCGAGACAGTTGTTCCTCACTGTGATATCGCTATTACGCACAGAATTTTCTCAGTGGTTCATGACAACGAGAATGAAAATGAATTTACAAATGAAGATTTGATTGCTTTATCCATGAATGAGGTGTGAGCTCAGGTGTTGGATCGAGTGGACCGTCGTCTAATAATGATGATGATTTGTATGTCAAGCAAGTGTTTTTGACAAAGAAAGATTTGCAAGAAGGTGTACATCGGATTGCATTGAAATACAATTTTGAGTTCAAAGTGAAGAAATCAAACAAAGTCGTTGTTGACAATTATCTACGTCAACAACGATTGCAGTTGGCATTTACTAGCGACAAAGACGGACGCGAATAAGTTATTTATAGTTCACAAGTATACACAGGGACGTACTTACAAAGTAAAATTCTTCGAAATCATCACAGGCAAGCCCGAGCATAGTTTATTGTTGGCAATTAATACACAATTATTAGGACCCACTGACGATCTACAGACCTTCGAACATCATTAAGAACGTCCGTCGAGAGTACAGGGTGGTCATGAGCTACAAGAAGGCATAAAAGGTCAAAGAATGGGCGTTAAATGATTTAATGGGCTTGACCGAAAAAAATTATGCTAAATTGGCAAGTACTACAATAACATGAGGACAACTAATCTAGGCTCGACATTTTTTATTGAAATAGTGGGCGAGAATTGCTTCAAGTTTTTTTGTGACTCTTGGACAATGCATTCGGGAATTTGAAAATACAATGTGACCTCTAATTCTAGTCGATAGTACAACTCTCAAAACTAGATATAAAGACAAATTAATTATTACTACATGTCAAGATGCCAACATCCAAATTTACTTTCTTGCATTCGATATAGTCAATAGTGAGAATGATCTATCGATGTGTTGGTTCTTCACAAAGTTGAGGGAAGTAATTGAGGATGTTGAAGACCTTACCTTTGTAACTGATCGGGTACCGTGAATAATAGATAGAATAGTTTAATTTTTCACAAGGCACATCATAGATATTGCATGCATCATATAGAAAGTAACCTGAAGACTAAGTATTGGGATAAATGGATCGTTTCATTGTTTAGGAGGGTGGCAGAAGCTTATAGTGTTCAAGAGTGTAATAAGTTCATGATCGAAATAGGAAGTAAATCATTCCCAGCATGGAATTATCTAACGAAAATGGGTGTTAAACATTAGGACCGATCACATTTTTAGGACGTCGATACAACACGATGACATCAAACAATACAGAGTCTCTCAATTCATTATTTAAGAAGGATCGGAAGTTACATTCTCGCAATAATTTAGAACATTCGTAACAAGTTGTAACAGTGGTTTCATGATCGACATGCAGAGTTACAGAGTTGCATGAGCGTGCTAGCCCCCAGTTCAGGAAGATAAATTCTTCAAGACTACAAGAAAGTTAAATGTGGAACCACTTGATGAGTTGCACTTCTTCGTGAAATGTGCATGTAATATCACATAAATGGTGGACTTGGCTGGTAACACATGCACTTGTAGTCAATTTCAGTTTAAGAGTCTCTCATGTGAGAATGTAATCGCAGTGGCTATGTATAAAGGCTTTGCAGCGAGAACCTTATACTCTCTTTATTACACAACTAATTATTGGAGAGCAACGTATGTTGAAACTATATTTTTTCTACTGAATGAAGTCAAGTGAGAAGTTCCCGACCATATTCTCCCACTTAATAGTTTTTTGCATCTTGAAGTTAAATCGCATGGTCCTAACTATCCACGTACGTCTAGAATACCATCTACCGAATAATTTCCTCGACCACGTAGGTGCAACAAGTGCAAAGCAACAGTGCATACTCACCAATTTTGTACAAGTCAGATTCCCCTAAATAACAATTAGACAAATGTGTAATTTAAACTTGTAATTGCTTCCAATTGGTCCTATTCAATCTTCAAACATAGTTTCATATTCCGAATCAAGTATTAGAAAGTTGCAATTAGGTCCCCTTACTTTATTTTCATACAACTAAAATAATATACAATGTACTACGAATTACAATTAAATGAACAATATTTATATTTTTTTAAGAAACAATATACAATATACAACGACTTAAATAATCAATATTTATATTTTCAAATAAAACAATATACATGTACTATGGATCACAATTGAATTCATACAAATTGTACGCTAACTGCATCCTCCAATTGTCTTCCAAGATTGTTTGATTCTATTAACCTTATTCACTATACTAAAAAATTCAATATATTTGATTGCTAACATGCCACAATTACCCATACAATTAAATAATAATATGTTAGTTTGATAACGTATAGCTACAAACTAAGTTTTCAAATTAAAAAAAATTATAAATACTTACAATTTCGACTGTCACACCATCGTCGTGTCCCAGGATGGCTAGTTTATCTTGCACAATCACCCCGCGTGTCTAGCCATCAAATGAACGATCACAATCATAGGCTCCAGTATATGCTCGAGCTGACCCTATGTCAGACATGTAAGATTGGAGTCATACACATATATAGTAGAATAAACAAAGACGATCTTCACGATAAATATGTGATGATTCATGATCGCTAGAATATTCATATACGTACAACCCGCCTATGTCTTTCCCCAATTCTCGGCTACATTCCTATAACCCACTCAAGCACACCCTGTACCTTCTCCACAGGTTGGAGCGACTGATGCTCAATGTCAAGCGCACGTTGGAACTCGGTGTTCAATATGATTCAGTCAGGAATGTCAAATGATCTCGGATATCTTCGAGCCCGATCGTGCTACAGGTCTATAGCCAGGCCGATGTGCTATAGTAGGAAACAACAATAAAAAAAGAAAAAGTTATTTAAACAACAAATTATGTATACATAATAAATAACAATTGCGATATTACACTTATATCGTCGACGAGCTAAACTGTCAAAGTTGTGATGTCCTAAAACAACTTATATGCATCTGGTATTACACTTTTGAGCTACCGTGTAGCTAGCTCTGAAAAATTGAAAAAGAAAAATGTTACAAAAAGTATAGATGAGTTAGTAGGGTATTGAAATCATAAAATAGTTACCCCAGGCATAATTTTTTCCCACTCTATCTCAAACGCTTTCCACTTGGTATGGTCAACCTCTTGGAAGAGATTGGGGTATGTCCCATCCACGCACCTCTTCCTCTTCCCTTCAGCTTTGAAGGGAGAACGACGTACTGTGATGGTAATCTCAGTCTCTTGCGGACCACTTGTTTCGGCACATCAACAGCATACTTCGTCGCTTTCAACTCTTGTTTAGGAGCCAAACTAACAACCTATGTCATGTTGAGGAGTCCTCTCCTAATTTTCCACCCCCTCCGGTGCCTACTCCATCACATCCTTCGTCCCAAGCACCGCCACCGCTTCCATCTCCTTTCTAAGCACCGTTTTCACCTCTTAGATCGCCACCTCCTCCATCATTGGGGTCATCTCCTCCATCATCGGGGCCATCCCTCTCTCTCCACAGATAATAAAAATGATTCTAATGCACCTTCATCTATCTACATCTGTGGGACACACCCTATATGGTTGGGTCGTTCGTCATCCTCTCCGTTAACCTCTCATCACCCCATCTGTCACCCATCGGTTGTCTGCTATATCGACTCATAGCGTTATACCTCATCCTGAAGGTCTACTAAATGGTCTCATAGGACTCCAACATCATGACATAAAATTGCTACCTGGCCTCCCAACCCTCATAGCAACCCACCTAACCTCTTCTTCCAACCCTCGTCTCAACGCTCCAATTCCTTTCCCAACTCTCATCGAAGCGTCCCTACCTCTTCTTTGATAAATCCAGTCAAGCGTACGTACATGTCATTGAAATAATGACTCAAACTATGTAAAGAAAAATAGCGGGGAGTTGTCTAGATGAAGGAGAAGAAGATCTCTGGGGCGAAGGATATCTCATCGACGGAGATGATCCTCTCGACGAAGGTGATATCTAGGGTAAAGGTGATCGTCGATCAATTAGACCGCGCTCCTACACAAATAAGAACAAAAAAAATTAATAACTTAATAAAAAATAGTCTAACTCATACAAAATGATAATCAATATATTATATTCAACTAACACACCTAATTTCGATCCAAGATTGAATCGGACATCTAATCGTCTTGAGTATGTGGAATGGCTAACTTAAGCAGAAAATCCCGACCCTCCTCCGTTGATGACATCAACTCAATTTAGATTTCAAACTCACATATTGACATTTCAACTAGTTAATGATCATGTTCTAAGATTTTGAAATGAATAATACTTTCATGAGAGTCGTCGATTGGAGCTGATAATTGTTTGTCAGATGGACAACCGTCTGATCGGGATGTTCGCCAATGACGGATCTAAAGATAGCGTGTCTCCCATCTCCTAGCAAAACGGGTATCCAAAAGGGTGACAGTTTCATATGCCCAGATCTACAACACATACAATGATTATATATAAATTTAGTACAAAAAAATTAATGTTGATTATGTTAAACATCTATTTGCATTGTCGAAGGTAATCCATAAGTATCGTACTTACGCAAGAGCCCTTTGGGTTTCGAATGTAACCTTGAAAATGTGTACGATGTCTTGAAAATATCTCTCTCCTCGCTAATAGTTGTTGAAGGTATCGAAGTACCATCCCATGTCCCTGGAAATAGAGTTCATACAGCTTATTGTTTTTCTGAGTATCATCGCTCATTGCTTCATTGTCCGTAATCTCCAGTCCAATAATGAAAGCAAACTCAAATATAGAAAAACTAGCAACATTACCCTCGAGGTTAAAGTGGAGTGCATCATCGTTGACAGGTCTAAGCAGCCAACATAGTAATGCATCAATGACCTGCCCCGAATATTGCACATCTCTCAACTAATACCAGGGCCTAGGACTGACGCAACATAACTCTGTACTCATCATCGAGCAACTTTAATACAGTAGTAAAACTATCGAAGATATTGTTCTAAGTACATTTTGCTGCTGTCTTTCTCAACTCGTTGTCGAGATGGTACTCTATTCTGTAATTTAAATGTTAGAGAACTTTCTGTAAAATATAATGGAATAAAGTATAATATCGAAAAAAATAAGTTAATCAACTTATAACTACTACACGCAAGAAATACATTCATTTTATATCGAAGTTAATAAAAACAATTAAATGATTTAATAAATTAAAACAAAAAAAATAAGAATTACAAACAAAAAATTAAAAAATTAAAATGGATTAAACAAATAAATAATAAAATTAAAGAAATAAATAATAAAAATTAAAGACAAGTTGAAAACAATTCAGAATTTTTTTAAAAAAATTATAATAAATTAAATTAAAGATCAAAATAAAAAAGGTAAAGGAAAAGTAAATTAAGAAAGTTATAAAAATATAAAAATTAATGCAAGAATATTATAAAGAATTTTGAATTGAAAAAAAATTATAAAAAGAAGAAAACAATCAAGAAATTTTGAAATTATTAATAAAAAAATAATAAAAAAAATTAAACAAAAGGAAATTGTAAAAATTAAATAAAGAATATAAATATTATTTAATTAAAATTGAAAAAATTAAATTTTATCATTAAAAAATTTAAATTGAAAAAAAAAATTAGTTATAATATGAAGAAAACAATTAAGAAATTTCAAAACTATTACTGGAAAAAGAAAAAGAAAATTATAAAAATTAAATTGTTATAAAGAGAAACGAATTAATAAACAGTAAAAATAAAATAAAAATCAGCACAAAAAATGGGGTTTTGTCTGACTGTTAACTATTAGTCGGATGGGTAAATAGCCAGCCCAATGAATAGTCGGGTTCGACCACTGTTAACAATCGCCCTCTCTTTTTTGGTCGAAAAATTGTCATTTCAGGTGAGAAGTGGCAAACTCCATGTCCCCAAAAATCTCCTAAATCTAGTCTACACTCAAGCATTTACCTAAATAATGAACAATAAAGTAAATAAATGTTAACTTTAATATTTATCATATATGAAAAACCAATTTCATAATCACAAAAAACTAACCATGTTGAAGATAACATCGCCAGTGATTGGGTTGTGTGGTGGTCGATGTTAGGATGGCTGTAACAGTGGTGTGGTAAAGTGTGCGGACTGGATCTCGACTACGATAATGTTTTTCTTTTTCCTCCACTATTTGCATAAGATGAGACATGGGTATTTTTGGCTTTTGATTTTAACTTCTCAATTTATGCTTTATCGGTTTTTTTTTTTAAATGGTCAAAGGTCAAAATTAAAATATGATCATGTCAACCGGCCATTTGCCCTTATTTCCTCTTATACGATGGCTTATTCTTTATTAATGAAGAACATTATAAAGAAAAGGTAAAAAGAAGACGGCAGACAATGCAAAGTCAAAAGACCTGACCCGACAATGATTTTTAGCCAATGAATAGATTTGGGGCAATTGTTTAAACAGCTGGATAACTAATGCTTTTTTCCACAATGGCCTTTGCTATTAAAAATACAAATTTACCCTTACTTTCATTATTTGCATGTTTTGTCTTATATCTTTTGATTTCTAGACTTTTTAATATTTCTTTTCCTTTTGTTTATTAATCAGGACTTATGTTTATATTTTTTTAGTTTTTCAAATAGTTCCAATTATTCTCTATATCTTGATAATTCTTCAAAGATTCTAGATTGATCTTTTTTAGTTATATATCCTATAACGATTCCTTCTGAAACTTCTTCTTGTATATCTTTATGTTTAGATATAATATCTTCAACCTTTTTTATTTCTCTACTAGTTCCTACATGATCAAATCCTATATTATGTTTACAACAATTATCTATACCTTGATATATTTCTCCAAGTTTTTCTTGGCCAACAGGAAATATGTCTTCAGATTTTCAGCTAGTTCAAGTAAAAACGAAATATCTTTATCATCTAAATATAATTTAAGACTATCATCATTAGGAGTGGATATGGATGCTTGCGAAGTGTTCATTAATTAAAACATAAGCATATGAAAGTATGTAAATAATTTACACTAATCAATAGAAGTGGTCAGGTTTTCCCTCCAGTATGCTTTTATAGTTGTTTTACATGTACTTAATCAATTTTCTGAATTAGATGAATATTTAAAATGTTTTGAAATCATTTGGGTCCACAACTGTTTCGGCCAAAAGGCTTTTCAATTAAGGTTGCATTTCTCACTCTAGAGAATTAACTGTGTTTCCACAGACGCTATCTCAGAGTATCCAGAGTCTCTATTTTCACCTCTATCCAAACTCTTTTCAAAAGCAAGTTCTTACTTAGAACGAAATTTTAAAAGATAACTCACACATAAAGTGCTACGATTTTGTTAGAAAATTACCTTTTTCCCTCTAAACCATTCATCAAAGACGGGTACTTTGGCATGACTAACATCCATTCAAAATCAATAATTTGAAAATCTTTTAAAATCTCTATTTGTACTGCCGAGGAATCATGAGAAACTTAACGAAATCCTTTTATGAAAGCTTTGTTTGAACATAACAAACTTCATCTTAATATTCATAAACTGAAATAGTACATGCTTACAAACTATATTTACATACATTTGGTACTCACCTTATGAAGTTTAGAACTTCATAAGTGATTACCTTATTACAAGTTTTGCTATCTTCTGACTATCTAATATATTTCTGAATACAAGTGGTATATATAGATTACAAAAGACTTGGTGTTTGTGAGTGTTTGAGATATTTCAGGATTCAATATCTTCCTTCTTGCTCTTCCCCTCCTTTTATAGAAGTCTTTGAGCCTCTTATCTTGACAACTGTATCCCACCTTATCCTGTTGGGTAGTTGGAAAATCTTATCTCCACCGATTTTTTCATTATTTCTTTGTTGGGGGGCCTTCTTCTTTTGAATTTGTCTCCCATATTTATCCACAAATGGGTGAGTAGTTATAATCATGAAAACTTTCTTTGTACTATCTTTTGTCTTTTAGTGACCACAGTTTTTCTTTAATAAAGTGAATTATTAAAGTAGTGATAAAGGGTCACTTTCTTCTGTCCTTCTCACTTTTCCATTCTTGATTCAAAGAACTCCGCACGGAATTCTTCACTGTTGAGAGATGCTTGGCTTATATCTTCAACCACACAGTACTCACAGTGGTGGTCACTATAATTTCAAAGTATCTTGCATAGTTCCTTTGATGTCTCTTCTAATCCATTTACTTGGTTTGAAATTATTTGTGATAGTAAATGGTCAAGGTAGCATATATCTTCTTCCTTTGTGGCAACTCTTGCATTGGAATAGATTATATGGTCTTCAGATGGATAGATCCATATTTTCTCTTTTTCAGAAATAACATGAGTTACATGTTCAAATATTTCTTAATAACCTTTCACCCTTCTATATGCTATCATATTTATAATAACTTGACAACCATTTTTAACAACCCTTTGATTGGTTGGTAAATGATGTTGATTAGTCAATCCCATTTTGATAACATGGAAAGCTGGATGCATATATTCAAGAATAGGATCTCACTCCATGGTTGCTGAATGAAATCTGATATAAATATTTGTGCTTTTGACAACTTCGATATATCTTTTTATAGCCTTCCTGACATTGAGTGGAAGCTGGACTATCTCTCTGAGATCTTTGCTAGGATATATAAAAAGTATATTTCATATCTCAAAGCAATTCCAGACCCAGTTGGCTGGTACTCCTAGATAAAAGTTTATCTTATTGTATTTTCCATAGTGGAGAGTTTTCATCCACTTTGCTATTTCCAAATACCAATCGGACAAAAGATTAAAAATAACAATAAAGAAAATGACTTTTTCATATTTATCTTTTTTAGGATATTTTGCCTCATGGCATATTTTGACAATGTCTTTTGGATGAATATCTTTAATAGTTAGTTTAGGTGAATTTTGACTCTGTGAAGAGCTACATTCGCTAATTTTGATATCTTAAGTATTTTTCCTATTGGGAATTTTCATATCTTCTTTACTAGTAATAGGTTTATTTATTCCCTGTGAAGGGGTTCCTATTACTATCTTGTATATTTTGAATTTGTGTTTCCATATAGGAAACTTTTATCTCAAGTTTCTATACTTTAGCTTTCAGTTGTTCTAATTCCATCCCTACTGAAATAATCAGGAAGAAATTTAGTCTTTCCTTTTATATATTCAATATCAAATTTGAAATAAGAAAATCAAATTTGAATTCTAATAATATATCTATTAGCAACAGATGGATCAACATTATTTCTTAAAAAAGCTTTAACTTGAGTATTATCAGTTCTTATTAAGAAATTTTTTGGCAATAAATAATCTTCATATTTTTGGACTCCTCGTTTTACAGCAATGAGCTCTTTCCTATTCGTCTCATATCTGGTTTCGACTTCTTTGAATGTTCCTGATGTATAACCTCTCTATGATTCTTTTTTACCTTTAATACTGCTCCCCATTAAATATCTAAAGCATCAGTTTCAAGGATAAAGAAATCTTCTTCTTGTGAAATTGCAAGTTTAGGCAAAACTTTCAATTCTTCTTTTACTTTTCTTATACTTTCGCAATCTTGTTCTTCCCAAAACTACATTACATTTTTTCTTAATTTTGGAAGAAAATAATTTTTTAACTTGGCACAATTTTCAATAAATCCTTCAGCATAATTTAATTTACCTAAGAAGTTTTGTAACTGTTTTTTATCTTTGATTTCTTTAGGGAATTCTTGAAGTTTTTCTCCAATCTGAGATTGCAATTGCAATTCTCCTTCTTTTATAAATAATCCCGAAAATTCTATTTCTGTTTTAACTATCTCAGCTTTCTTTTGAGAAAGTGTAATACCACATTTTTTCATAATATAACAAAATTTCTCAAGATGCTCTATATGTTCATTTATATCATTTGAATGAATAAGTAAATCATCTATATAAACAATACAGAAATGAGAGATACGTTAAATTACCTCATCCATTCTCCTTTGAAATATCTGTGGTGTATTTTTCAACCCAAATGGCATTACATTCCATTCATATTGTCCTAAAGGACTAGAGGTACTAAATGTAGTTAGTGGTTTACTTTCTTCTGTAAGTACAATTTGCCAAAAACCTGACTTACAATTGAATTTTGAAAATATCTTTTTATTTTGTACTTGTTTAATAAGGGTATCCTTATTTGGTAAGTAGTATCCATCAAATTTTGTAGCTTCATTTAATTTTTTATAGTTTATTACCATTCTGGCTTTTCCTCTTTTTATTTCACTGTGTTTTCTAACAATAAAGGTTGGGCTGCTATGAGGGCTTTTACTAAGCCTAATTAATTTGGCTTCAAGTAATTCTTTTATTTGATCTTTAAATTCTTTTTGATTTTCCACACTATATTTCATTGGTTTTTCCCTTACTATAGTATCTCGATTGATTAGTTCTATTTTTGCCTTTATCTTATCTGTATTCCATTTTTCTAATGGATTTTTAAACTAAGTTTCACAAATTTCTTTCTTCAATTTTTCTAACCTATTTCTGTTGTCATTTTTCAAACTGTAAATTTTTCTGTACTCCAACATCCATCGCGCTGGGTTGAGGAGCTCTGATGGCTAATCTCTCAATATACTATACTAACAGCTTTAACTATCTTTGGTGTAAATATTTTGTGTGCACTAGGAGTTGTGAACATATATTTATCAATATATTGTGTAAATGGTGCATATTTTAATAGGAAATTTTATCCTAATAAAATATTACATCCATTTGTAGTTGACATATATATTGTATCAACAAATACTTCTCAAAAGGATATTAGAAAAGTTACTTGTGTAGCATATTTGCTATATATTACCTTGTTTCCACCTGTTGTTGTAGCAGTGACAATTTTCTTTAGATTATATTTCCAGTATTCAGATAGTAGTACATTTGACAAGCATAAGCTTATTGTACTTCCTGTATCTAGATAAGCATGAAATTTAATTCTACAATAACCTTTTAGAGTGTAATTTCAATATATAGACTCATGGGATTAGTACTAATTACTCTTTCCATGATAACAATGATTTCATATTTTCATCTATTCTTGATATGATAATTGGATTATTATCAATTGTTATCTTTAAATATCCCTGACAGATTTTGTAAGGATTAAATTGTTCAAGAAAGTTCATTCCTAATAGTATAGGTGAACGTTCTACTTCATATAATTCATCTTTATATAATGTTATTTCTTTAGTATATTCTTTATGATTCTCTCCTATAAATAGAAGAGGGAATTTCACATAATTTCTAATTTCAAGATTATTTCCCAAATAATCTTTGAATATATATGGTTCTGGTAATTCAAAGTCTATTAAATCACTGGCAAATTTAGCATTTACAAGACTTTTATTTGCTCCAGTATCTATAAGAACAAGAAGATTTTTCTTGTATCTTTCTTGATTTACATATCTTGTTTTGATATAATATTGTGAACTTGATGGTCCAGCAATACTTAGTTTTTTAAGCTGGCTTATTCTAGAGTCTTGTCTGGAGGGGAATCTTGCAACTAGATTTTCTCCTTCTAGACTAACACTAATTCTTCTTATTAATTTTCCTTCAGAATTAATTTCTTTTGCTTGTTTGTGGAAGTCAAGCATTATTCGTTCTGGTATAGTAACTTCATGTTCTTGATATTTTCTAGGAGGTATGTATTCAGCTAATTCTTCAAAATCTTTATGTATGATAATATTATCAGTAATTTTTCTTAAATTGTTATGGTGGCTAGTGCTAAAAGCAAAGATTAATTTTATGCTGATGCAGATAGCCTTACTTTTTCTTAACATTTTCAGGTTTCCAATCCTATAATATAGGTTGAAACTTTGATCAATATTTTCATCATTTAGTGATATCGCGTAGTTTGGTTTTACTGTGAATATTATCTTTTGATAAACTAGATTTCATAAAACAGTTCCTAATAGAGCGTTTATAGGATCTTGTAAGATTCTATTATCCGTGCAATATATTTCTATTGGTATATTCATACCTTCTCTAAAGAATCTGATGTGATCCAGGCATCGAGTCCAATGAAATCGAGCCCGAACCGAGACCCGTTGTTTATTGAAGGAGGTCCGATGATGCGATCAAGAGCAAAATGGGTAAATCAAGCAATGGGACTACTTTTGCAAGTAACTATAGACGACTTCATGATCTACACGCAAAAAGAGACAAGTTTCATGTTGGGGTTGAGGTCGAAAATCAATTGGATCAACAAGATACAAGCGATCGAAGAAGGAGGCTAGCCGGAACATCTAAGCGACCGCTTAGAGTAAAATGGCAAGTGGTCGCTCAGCCCGTACCGAAACTCACAGGGCATCAAAGTGGTCTTCCAAGCGACCGCTTGGAATATAACCAAGCAACCGCTTGGTTATAAATGTCAGCGAGTTTTTTAATTTTGGCAAGAGACTATATTTCCTTAGAATTTTATTTATTTTCCATATTTTGTCATTATGTGTTGCCTTATGCACGTTTTTTACTAGATTTAGGGTCTAGTATAAATATTTGAACACTTTGTTTTTTAGGACATTTTGACAATTTATCAATTAAAGTGAGGCTATTTGCTTTCAATCTTGTTCTTCTTAGAACACAGCAAACTTATCAAGATCTTCTTGTGATGTTCAACATCGAGTGAAGATCACGGATTTTATAATCAAGAGGTCTATCAAGCGTCATTCTTGTTGGGTTGTTTGATTCAACATTCTTGGTTGAATCTTTAAACCGGGATTATCTTTGGGCTTTCTTGGGTATTCAATCTAGTTGCGGGATTGCGTAGTGATCGTTGCTACGTGGTTCTCATCAGTTGGTATCAGAGAGAGGCTCCAAAATAATTAAGGTTATATCTTTATTTTCTTTTGAGTCTTGTGTTTTTTTCTTTCTTTCATTGTTCTTCGTATTCTTGTGTCCAGTAAACTTCTTGAGTCTTTGATCTAAAAAAATAAAAATAAAAATTTCAAAGTTATTTTTTGGACTATTTAGAGGTCCAAATTAAGTTTCGTTTGTTTTACTGGTTTTCTACTCAAATTCCCAAGAGTTCAAAATAAAAAAGATAAAAAAAAATTAATTATTGTTACGAAAATTTCCAACATCATTGATTTTCAATTTTGAGTAAAAAAAAAAAACTTCAATTCTAGTCCTACACTTGTTACTTCTTGAATTCTTAGTCCAAATTCATCGGTTGGTCCTTGTTGAGTCTTTCTTCATCCCTTTTTCTTTTCTTCTATCAAATTCGTGATTACACTCGATTGGATACACGAGATTACATATGTGAGTTCACCTTTGTTCTTTGAAGATACTTGAGCGAAAGCATTAAGTAGTAAAAGGCAAGAGTGGTGAGATTAATAGAGGGTAAAAGCCAAAATTTGAGTGAAACACGAGTGAATATTTGTGAGGTTACAATTCTATAGAATTAGGATGTCAGATAGAGAAGGTTCAAATTCAATCAAGCAGCCGAATCAGAACAACATGGGAGACGATACAATAAGGCGGTTTGAGAGGGTGCTTGGGGATGTGACTGAAAGGCTTGATAGGTTAGAAGCGTCGGGATAGAATAGTCATAGGGAACACTCAAATGCAAGGAGACCGGGTAGGAGAGAGTCTAGGAGGGAGTGGCATGATGACTATGAATATGGTAGTGATTTGGATGAGGATGCATCATTGATAGGTGAAATGGCTAGGGTGAGGAATAGATATGATAGGTTTGAACGAAGGGGTAGGAACAACTTTGGAGATGATATCGATGGGAACATGGGTAACATTAGAATGTCAATTCCACCGTTTAAGGGAAGGTGTGATCCGGAGGCTTATTTAGAGTGGGAGAAAAAGGTAAAGTTGATATTTAAGTGCCATAATTATTCGGAGGAAAAGAAGGTGAAAATAGTAATTCTTGAATTTGTTGATTATGCCATAACATGGTGGGACCAAGTGGTTACATCTAGGCGGAGGAATCGGGAGTAAACAGTTAATACTTGGGATGAGTTGAAAACTATTATATGGAAGAGATTCGTGCCTAGCAACTATTATAAGGAGTTGCATCAAAGATTGCAAGGATTGTATCAGGGGTCGAAAAGTGTTGAGGACTATCATAAGGAGATGAAAATTTTGATGATCAGGGCGAATGTGGAGGAGGATCGGGAAGCCACCATGGCTCGTTTCTTGAATGGGATGAACAAGGAAATTGCTAACACTGTGGAATTGCAACACTATATGGAGATTGAGGATATGTTGCATGTAGCCATGAAGGTTGAAAAATAGTTGAAAAGGAAAGGGACGACTAGGCAACCGTTGGGTACTTCGGGTTCTAATCCGAATTGGAAACCGATGTGGGATAACAGAGGAGATGGTGCTGTTTCAAAGGGGAAAGATGAAAGTTCTAGCAGGCCCGTACCAAAATCAGAGTTACGGCCAGCCAGAAATCGGGACATTCAGTGCTTCAAATGCTTGGGTAAAGGACACATCTCTTCTCAATGTCCAAACAAAAGGACAATGATCTTGTGCAATGGAGAGGTGGAGACTGAAGGCGATGATGAATTTGAAGGAATGCCTGAATTGGAAGATGTTAGTGATCATGGAGACAAGGTGGAGTATGGCATTGGAGGAGAATTACTGATTACAAGGCGAGCTCTAAACACTCAAATCAAAACAGATGACTTGGAGCAACAACGAGAAAACATATTCCATACACGATGTCACGTCAACAATAAGGGATGTAGTGTAATAATTGATGGGGGTAGTTGTACGAACGTAGCTAGCACCACACTTGTGGAAAAATTGGGATTAACACTATTAAGACATCCTAGACCCTATAGGTTACAACGGTTAAATGACTATGGGGATATTAAGGAGAATAAGAGGGTGTTGATTAATTTTTCAATTGGTAGTTATCGGGATGAAATAATGTGTAATGTGGTCCCTATGCATGCGGGGCATATTTTACTGGGTAGGCCATGGCAATATGATAGGAAGGTTAGTCATGATGGGTACAAGAATCGGTATAACTTCAGTAAAGATGGGAGGTCCATTACCCTTGCGCCATTAACACCGGCCCAAGTGTATGACGACCAAATCAAATTGAAAATTGCTGAAGAGAGAGTAAAATAACTGAAAAATGTGAGAGAAGATAGTGAGGTGGCCAGTAGAGAGAAAAATAGAGTGGAGTCATATGAGAGGGAAAAAAATGATGTGTCTGAGAGGAGAGAAAAGTCGAAAGCGAATTTCTTTGAAAAGGGGAGTGAGTTGAAAAGAGCGGTAGAGGATAAAAGGCAAGTGATTTTAATAGTCTATAAGGAGTATTTCCTCAATCTTGAGGAGCCTAACCCATCCCTCCCCAGTTTAGCAACATCTTTATTGCAGAAATTTGACAATGTCTTCCCGGAGGACATGCCTAGTGGGTTACCACCCATTCAAGGCATTGAGCACCAGATTGACTTTGTTCCTGGAGCTACTATTCCGAACCGATCAGTTTATCGAAGTAACCCCGATGAGACAAAGGAGTTTCAAAAGCAAGTAGAGGAGTTGATGAGTAAAGGATATGTGCGGGAGAGTATGAGCCCATGTGCTGTCCCAGTGCTACTTGTGCTAAAGAGAAATGGAACTTGGAGAATGTGTGTGGATTGCAGAGCCATCAACAACATAACGGTAAAGTATCGTCATCCTATTCCTAGGTTAGATGATATGTTGGATGAATTATATGGTACTTACATGTTTAGTAAAATTGATCTTAAAAGTGGATACCACCAAATTCAAATGAGGGAAGGTGATGAATGGAAGACTGCATTTAAAACTAAATATGGCTTATATGAGTGGTTAGTAATACCATTTGGACTCACAAATGCACCGAGCACTTTCATGCGACTGATGAATCATGTTTTACGCGCTTTTATAGGTAAATTTGTTGTTGTGTATTTTGATGACATCTTGATTTATAGCAAGGACCTAAATGAGCATGTAGAACATCTTAGGAGTGTACTTGTGGTCTTGAAGAGAGAACAACTTTATGGTAATTTTAAAAAGTGTACATTTTGCATGGAAAATGTTGTTTTTCTAGGATTTGTGGTGGGTGCTAATGGGGTAGAAGTGGATGAGGAGAAAATAAAGGCTATTAAAGAATGGCCAACACCTAAGAACATAACTGAAGTTAGGAATTTTCATGGTTTGGCTAGCGTCTATAGGCGTTTTGTGAAAGATTTTAGCACAATCACCACACCACTCACCGATATTGTTAAAAAGAGTGTGGGTTTTCATTGAGGTGATGAACAAGAGCATGCATTCAATACAATTAAGGATAGGTTGTGTAAAGCACCAGTTTTAGCACTCCCTAACTTTGATAAAGATTTCAATATTGAGTGTGATGCATCAAAAATAGGTATTGGAGCAGTCTTAATACAGGATAAGCGGCCTATAGCTTACTTCAGTGAAAAGCTAAGTGGAGCAGCACTCAATTACCCAACATATGACAAGGAACTATATTCACTTGTTCGAGCCTTGGAGACATTACAGCACTACTTGTGGCCTAAGGAGTTTGTGATACACACGGACCATGAATCATTGAAACACTTGCGGGGTCAAGGTAAGTTGAACAAAAGGCATGCAAGATTGATAGAGTTTGTGGAGACATTCCCTTATGTCATCCGGTACAAGCAAGGTAAGAAAAATGTGGTGGCGGATGCATTGTCTCGAAGGTACGCACTATTAACTTCTCTTGGCTCTAAATTGCTTGGTTTTGAACATATGAAGGACATGTATGCTAGTGATTTAGATTTTTCAGATATTTATTCATCATGTAGTAAAGGGCAAATCGATAAATTCTTTAAGCAGGATGGATATTTATTTCGGGAAAATAGGTTGTGTGTTCCTAATTGTTTGATGCGTGAAGTGTTAGTTAGGGAAGTACATAGTGGTGGATTGATGGGTCATTTTGGAGTTAAAAAGACTTTAGATTTGTTAGGGGAGCATTTTTATTGGCCTAGGATGAAAAGTGATGTTGAAAGGATATGTAGTCGTTGCATAACTTGTAAGCAGGCTAAATCTAAAGTTTTACCTCAAGACTTATACATATCATTACCTATACCTAGTGAACCTTGGGTTGATATTTCGATGGATTTTGTGTTGGGTTTACCTAGAACTAAGAAGGGTCGAGATTCCATTTTTGTGGTGGTAGATAGGTTTAGTACGATGTCACACTTCATTGCATGTCATAAAATCGATGATGCCACTAACATAGCAGAATTATTCTTTAAGGAAATTGTGCATTTACATGGGGTACCTAGGATTATAGTGTCAGATCGGGATGTTAAGTTCCTCAGTCACTTTTGGCGGGTTTTGTGGGGTAAATTAGGTACTAAGCTTATGTATTCCACAACTTGTCATCCACAAACCGATGGTCAAACTGAGGCAGTAAATAGGACCATGACACAACTTTTGCGCACTGTGGTTCATAAGAATTTGAAGAGTTAGGAGGAGTGTTTACCTTTCATAGAGTTTGCATATAATAGGGTAACGCATTCTACTACCTCACTTTCACCATTTGAAATTGTTTATGGTTTTAATCCACTAACACCTTTGGATTTAATACCTTTACCTGTGAATGAACGAGGTAGCTTAGATGATACAAGAAAGGCCGAGTTGATGAAGTCACTTCATGAAAAGGTAAGATTGCAAATTGAGAAGAAAAACAAACACTATGCTTCACAGGCAAACAATGGTCGAAGGAGCGTGATATTTGAACCTGGTGAATGGGTCTGGGTACATTTCAGAAATGAGCGTTTTCCAGAGCAGAGAAAATCAAAGTTGCAGCCACGAGGGGATGGTCCATTTCAGGTCTTGGAGAAAGTCAACGACAACGTATATAAATTGGATCTTCCAGATGAGTATAATGTTTCAACAACTTTTAATGTGTCTGATCTCTCTCTTTACGATGCATGTGCAGATTCGCGGTCGAATCCTTCTGAAGAGGGAGGGGATGATGTGATCCAGGCACCGAGTCCAATGAAATTGAGCCCGGACCAAGACCCGTTGTTTATCGAATGAGGTCCGATGACGCGATCAAGGGCAAAACGGGTAAATCAAGCAATGGACCTACTTGTACAAGTAACGATGGATAACGTCATGATCTACACGTAAAAAGAGACAAGTTTCATGTTGGGGTTGAGGTCGAAAACCAATTGGATCAACAAGATACAAGTGATCGAAGAAGGAGGCCAACCGGAACATCTAAGCGACTGCTTAAAGTAAAATAGCAAGCGGTCGCTCAACCCGTACCGAAACTCACAGGGCGTCAAAGTGGTCTTCCAAGTAACCGCTTGGTTATAAATGTCAGCGAGTTTTTTAATTTTGACAAAATACCATGTTTTCTTAGAATTCTATTTTTTTTTTCCATATTTTGTCATTATTTGTTGCCTTATGCACTTTTTTTTACTAGATTTAGGGCTCTAGTATAAATACTTGAACACTTTATTATTTTAGGACCTTTTGACAATTTATCAATTAAAGTGAGGCTATTTGCTTTCAATCTTATTTTTCTTAGAATACCGCGAACTTATCAAGATCTTCTTGTGACGTTCAACATCGAGTGAAGATCACGGATTTTATAATCAAGAGGTCTATCAAGCGTCGTTCTTGTTAGGTTGCTTGATTCAACATTCTTGGTTGAATCTTTAAACCGGGATTATCTTTGGGCTTTTTTGGGTTTTCAATCTTGTTGCGGGGTTGCGTAGTGATCGTTGTTACGTGGTTCTCATCAGAAACCTTTTATCATAATTTGTACTCCTCCTATTTCAATACATTTTAGGTTATTTCCTACATTTTCTAAAATTTTGGATAATTTTTGTTTTGCCCATTCTTTTGTAATTATAAGAATCCTTGTTTTCTCTATTGTATCTTCTATATTGATAGACATTTCTTTATAATTCATACTTACAATTATTTTATTTACTCTTGGTAGTATTCCTAAAAATCCTTTGTGGAATACATCTTTCTCTTGTAAGTGTAATATCTTTTTAGTTATTTCTTTGTATCTTTTAATATCAAAGGTAATTTCTTGGTTTATTCCTTCCATTGAATCTTCAACTTCCTCAGTTGTTTCTATTTCTATTTCTGGGTCTGTTTGTTGTATCTCTCGATTCATATATAATGTTTCTTCAGAATCTTCTTCTGATGAGGATGTATCTAATTCATAAATGCTACTGCATTCACTACTTAAAATCTCAAAATGTTCTATTGGTTCTATATTATTGTCATCTTGGAATTCTTCATAAATTCTAAGGGTTTTTATATTTTGTTTATCTTTTTTCTTCGGACATTGAGGGGTAATATGTCCTTCTTCATTACAGATGAAACATCTACATTTCTTAATATTTCTTGTTTTAGGTTTTTTATTCCAGTCTCTTTTCTTGAAATATTTTTTATGTGGTTTAAAATTTCTTTTCTTAGATTTATTATATTTTTTAAACTTTCTTTTGTATCTCTTATATGGTTTATATTTCTTTATGACATCCAAATTGCTCGATTTGGCCTAAATCTTTGTAACAACACAAAGAATTTCTTCTTATCTTATATGCTTTCTTACTTTCTAAAGCTTCTCTGCACCAGATACCTATCATTTTTCTTGTAAATTCAATCCTACTTCCAAGACTATCTATCTTTATTCCTTCTTCATCACCAGTATATAATGTTTTTTCATATTCTTTTAATAGCTTCATACCCCTTGGGAATGGTAGTTTTGTAAAATAATACTTTAACATTTGCTTATTTTCTTGATAATCTCCTTGATTTAATATATAATATATTTCTTCAAATTTACATGTGTATCTTTCTAATTCACACATATCGCATATCCTTAAATTTTCCATAGCTATAATTCCTTCGTTATATTGTTCTTGCTTTCTGGTTTCTTCATTCACAATATATTTATTCCCAAGAACTCTGTTCTCAGGGCTCTTTCTAACCTTCTTAATATTTCATGTATATTTTGTTCATTCAAAACATTTCTAATATCTAATTCTTCAGTTTTATCTTCACCATACTTTATTTTTCTTTTTATGGTTTCTAGTAGTTTTCTCCACCAGTCAGATGCAATTCCTCTGAATGTATGTTCTATAAATCCAAAAGTTGTTTATGTTTCCCATTTATTAAATTGTATAGCTAAGTCTGTACTTTTTACCCATGTTTCTATTGCCTTATTTTTATCTACATAATCTAGATCTAACCATATCCCTGTTGTGTGGATTGGTTCATTATAGGATTTTATTGGACTTATTTCTTTTATAGACTATTTCCTTATATTTTCAGTATATCTCATTATCGTTTTTCTATATTGATTAATACCATCCTTATTAGGTATTGTTGTTTTGTAAGGATAATCATATTCTTCATCACTACTAAATTCTGTTTTTGTATTATGACTAGATGATGGACTGGTATTCATTTTTATATTTTCCATTTTTTCAGTTAATTCAGTTAACTGTTTTTTATATTCTTCATATTCTTCACCAGTAGACTGTAAGAATTTTTGTTATAATTCTTCTACATCTATAATCATGTATTGATTTATTTCCTTAATTTTTCCTTTATTATCTTTTTGTATTATCCTAAAATCTTGGGGTGGATTTATTATAATCCTATCTTTTCCTTTAAGATTTTTATCTAAAAGAGCATTTCCTATTTGTATATTATGTTCTAAATTTTCTAACCTCTTATGTATATCCTTAAAACTTTCATTTGTAGTATTTTTAGGTAAACAAGGATAAATTGGTTTCTTATGTTTTTCAACTTTTGTAAAAAAAATCTTCAATTATTTTTTCTTCATCTATTATGTTCATCATTATTTAAAATTCGTAATTTGGCTCTGATACCAGCTTACCGGAGTGAGCTGCGGAAGGTTTGAGATTTTGATTCCAATTAAAATCTTCATAAGTATTTAAAAGATCACAATAAAATTTTTAAAATTCACTATCTTTTGTTAAAACCTTTTCTTCGATAATTATATTTAATTTGCTAATTCTTCTTTCTAAATTATGTATTCTTCTATGCATGTTGTTTTCAATTTTGATTGCTCTATTATCTATATGAGCATTTTTATATTTTAATTTTGGATCTAAATATTCTGTAAAGAAACCTTTTAGATCTTCTTTTAAATAGTTTAGTTCACTATTTGTTGCATTTCTTAGATCTATAAAGTTTTGTATAATATTCGGGTTTAAATTTATTAAAGATTCTGGATTTATATTTCCTTGAGGACCTAAATGAAGTTTTTTATACATTATAATGACTTTTGTTGCAATATCTATGAGAGGGGGGTATTTTTGGAAAGATTGTTGTTCAAAGGCTATTTTTCAGATTTCTAACTTTTTGGAGTCTATTTTTATAAATCACCTATTTGAAAATGCTATTTAAAGGTATTTCCTCGAATAGATTGTCACATTAAGACCGGCTGAATTAATTAATAAATTCAATTTGACTTTAGTATTTCTATTGGACAATCCGAATCCATCGTATTATTGACCAGTTAAATGATGATTTAAGGGGACCATTAATTTAATGCAAAATCTAATTATTTTAAACTTACACCTACTTATTGTGTGTTTCTATTTTGTGAACAAGTTCTTCTAAAATACAAGAAAAATATTTGCCACCATTACCAACAAGAAATTTAGGTTTGAACCAACATGAAAAAATATTAATATGTCAAACCAAAAGAGAATCCTAAACTAAAAACAACTCAATGACATTGTTTTAGAGCTTAGGAGGGATGAAATTCGGAACATCATTTTTTTTTTCTCGAAACCGATTGATGGAATCACTTCGGAATTGTCTTACGATGAGTTTCTAGCATGATAAGCATTACAATTTACAAATATCATAAAATTAGGATTCATTATATTAACAAATCAATAATCAACATTATTACTACACTGGTCGATCTTTTATGGACATGTGGTAAAGCAGGGTCCAGTAAAAGCTAATTAAGCAATTGAAATTTCCTTTTTGAGAGTTTTGAGAAGACCAATAAAATTATTCAACAATGCACGTTATTCATAGAATCTTACAAGTAACTCTAAAGTACAAACACGATTGATCACAAACTAATACAAATAGTTGCTAATTGATAGAAAAACAACTTGTGAAGATAAATGCGTGACAACGATCATGACATCTCATTTGACTTGACAAATCACTTGATATGGCATCTCGCTTAACGCAATATTCATCTCTCTCTCTCTCTCTCTCTCTCTCTCTCTCTCTCTCTCTCCCCATTACATAAATATTATGATTAAAGATCGTCTCTTGTTACCACATTTTAATCATTTTAACTATATTTTATGCCCTTTCTCTTTTGTGACTTAACTTTTATCTCAATGATAGTAATTATTAATAGCTGCCACAATATATAATCGAAATATCCACTGCTAAAATGCACAAATTTAAATTTTTTATTTTAGATCAAAAATCAAGTTCAATTTTCTATTCAAAAATTGAAATGTTATGCAATTGTGTGTATACTAAATAAAGTGTTGTATGAATTATACCTTCACCAAGAATGATTTGATCACTTAAAGATCAAATTGCTCGTTCGAGCTTATATAACACCAAAGGACATATGAAATTTTTAAAAAAAAAAAAAATGTTTAAAGTTGAGAAGTATTTACAGTGGTTATTCGGTGAATCTCTTTGAAGACGTTTCTACTCTATTGCCAGCCTAATGCTTCAAGAAATATATACAATTATTAATCTTAATAATTAATGCAAACATTAAATAGTGTTGAAGATAAGTGAACTACTTGAAGGAAACTTATGATCTCTATTATAGCACACACTTTTATTTATTTAAGTAATGAATGGTAAAAACGATTATCAATTATATTAATGGTGATTTACATCATTTTTACTCCAAAATAATAATTTCTTCTTACATAAATCTCTTTTCAATAAATTATGCACAAGATAAATGTATTTTGTTCTGTATTATTAAACAATGGTTAAGAAAAGATCTTCAGTTCGACTGCAACAAAAGACAATTGCTATGTTGGTTCAACATTTTCAAAATCGGATCAAATTAGTCCATTCAATTTAGGGGGGTTAAATGGAATGAGCTGAGCTCGGTTCGCCTACCCTCGAGCTCAGTTCGTGCTCACCCATGGAATGAGCCAAGTGCAAGTCGGTTCGCCTCAAGAAAATTAGGCTCAATTTACCTCTTGATGGGGGTAAGCTGAGCCATTTGCAACTTGTGTACTTTTTTTTTTTTTTTAAATAGTCTAAAATTACATTTTGTAGCTAAGATGTGAGCCGTTTGACTTGTGTCCACAACCAAACCAACCCCCCCCCCCCCCCCCCCCCCCCCCCCACGACACACACACACACTTAACACTCCCAGTTCAATTAGAACTAATCAAAATATTGGTCTTGATACAAATAAAGAAATCCAAAAAATAAAAATATTCAAAACAAGTAAAGAACAGGCAATTTACATATAATTTTATTGTTTTATTTCTTACTACCGATTTGACTTTTTTACCCTTGACTTTTTACTTTTTAAGAATTTATTCTCAAATTGATTTTTAAAACACTGATCGATCCATGAATTTTTCACACGAAAGCAAAAGGTTCGTCAGAGAAAAGTTTCTCAATAGTGGAAATTACACATTTCCCTTGTATTAAAATCAAAATTTCTAAAATCAGGTGGGTAATTTAACATTTCAAAAATCATAAATTTTATTTTAATTAATAAAAATATTAATTAATATTTTTTATAAAATAAATATTTTTTCTAAATTATATACACCAAACCCTAATTTTAATTCACACTCTCCTCTCTCTCTCTCTCTCTACATTCCTTCTCCACCGTCTCTCTCTCTACATTCCTAGTACTTGCAGAAGTAGTTTTTGCGAAACAGATTTATGATCAGCGCACACGAAGTGGTGTTTGTGTGGTGGTGTTTGTGATGATGGCTGGCGATGGCGTTTGTGGTGATGGTGGTGGACTAACGATTTCAGTGTAGTGGTAAGTTGCGGTGCGGTGGTGGTACAGGTGATGGGGTGGAGGTTGGGTGTGGTGGTGGTTGTGTGTTTTGTTGCGATTTTTGAGGTGGAGATCTAATTTGTTGGTGGAGAGCTAGTGGTGGCGACACAGGTGGGGTGGTTGTGGTGGCAGCGATGTGGCTGTGTGGATCTGCGGCGAGGTAAGGATGGTTTTGGTTTAAAAATGTTGGTGGATCTGCATTGGTGAGGTGTGACCGGCGATGTTGTACTTGCTGCCACCCACAGAAAGTCGAAGTGCCGCTGCGAGCATCATGCACAGAGGCGTTTAAGATGGTGATGTTGTTGTTGGGAGGTGGTGGCAGTAGTTCTGGCGACGGTGTTGTTGGAGGTCGTGGTTGGCGTGGGGCGACAGTGATGGTGGCGGTATGCGGTGGTGTTGTCAAAATTCAGTGGTTGTTGTGGTAGTTTAGGCGGTAATGAGGTGATAGTCACTAATGATGCTGGCCGTCACAAATTTTTTTGGTTGACTATGACCATTGAATTGGTTAATCTGTGACCAGTAAACAATATGTAACTAATGAAAAATATGAATGGTAACTCAGAAATAACGTGTGACCTAATCTGTGATCAGTAAACATATGTGACTAATGAAAAATATGAATTGTGACTAAAAAATAACGTGTGATCTAAAAATTTGTTAATTTGTGATCGATTATAAGTTGTGACTTATAATATTCGTAATCTATGATCGATAAAGAAATTGTGACTTATAAATATTTCACTTGTGATAAAGAAAAGAATTGTGACCTTTAAAATTTTTGAATTGTGATCGTAAAAAAAATTTGTGACATTTAAAATTTTTGATTTGTGATCGAAAAATAATATGTGATTAATTAAAATTTTAAATTGTGACGTAAAATAATTTTTGACATTTAAAAATTCTGATTTGTGGTCGAAAATAATATGTGACTGACTAAATTGTGAATATGTGATCAAATTATATAGATCTGTGGTTTTAATATATTTAATTAATTAAATTATAAATAAAAATTAATAAAAATCTGATTTTTGAAAGTTAAAATTTATTTTTTTATTATTGAAATAGGACATATTCGTACTCTTACTTTTACCATCTCAATATTAGTGTCAAAATTTATGCGAGGAGACAGAAGATCTATACACTCGTAAAGCAGAGACCTACTATTAAATAAGCATAAATGCAATGCACACTACACTAGATTTGAAGTGAAAATCTAAACAGACACCAAACAGCCACTAAGCTGCACAGCCAACATTAAAGAGACGTAATAAAATAGTTGGAACAGAAGAAATTAAAATAATGGAATTTGGGATACAGCTAAGTCAGATGAACCTGTCCAATTTCTAGATTCCCTTTTGCTAAATATGACCCACCTATTTTTGAGCCAGGGACAGTTCAGACAAGAAAAAATGGTTCATTACTCAAATTCGTCATGTAAATGCATTGACTCTAGTTAAGGGTTGGCATAGAACTGGGTCAGCAAAAGAGTGCTGTCTATTATATTATAGAAATAGAAGTCTTTTAGTGCATAGTTCCTTTCTCTTATCCAGAACCATACATATAAATTATGTGATATTGAAAAAAATTTAATTAAATGATTGTATGAAAATATTCATAAGTTTTTTAAATTATAAATTAATATAAATGCACGATGAATAAAAGCGAATAGTAATTGTGGCTTTGTGTAAAGACACAAGATAACCCATAACTTCGCATCGTTTACTACACTTACATTAGTATCTGATGACGGGTTGAATGAGTTCTCTTTTACATTGCTTAAATTAATGAAATGGCTAGTACTGTTCAGTCGCGTATACTTAGCATGCGAGCATGTGACGTAAATAATGCCTTTGTTTTTTAAAAAAAAAAAATCCCTCCAGGAAAAGTTGATTATATTTCATATATAGAGCTAAAAAGAGACTTAAGGAATGAACAAACTCCTCAATAGTTTCAAGCCCCTTGGATGGCTCTAATAGCACGCGAAAACCCAAAAAACTCTGTGATACAAGCACACAATCAATCGGAAAACAAAATTATTTAGAAAACTTTCAAGAACAAAAATAATTTAGTAAGTCTTAACAAGAGTAATAATCCTACTAGCTGCAAAATTTATGGGCATGATATATTGAGCGGTGCTACTGCTGCCCCATTCATCAGGGGTGCTTCATCCATCAACGGGAAAGCTTCGCTGCAAATTTCAAAGTCGAAGTCGAAATCAAAATCGAAATCCGGTAATGCAATAGGCTGATCACCGTACTCGAATCCACCAAATAGAAGGTCGTCGCAACCATTGATAAAGTCGTCCACTGGGAGAACGAATTCATCATTTGTAGGGATGGAATCGAGTTCCAAATCCAAGTCCATTCCATCCGCAATTTGTGGCAAGGATAAGATTTCGTCGTCCACTAGTCCCGAGTCAGCCACTTTCCCTTCATTGGCCATCTGGTCGTTACTTTTGCCATTGATTCCCGAAGATGAGGTCATAGAATCCAACTCGATCACTGAAGATCGAGACGTGTGCGGAGTGAGTGAGACCACGCTTCCAATAGATTCCTCATATAGGCACAAACCAGCATTGGTTTTATTCTGTTTCTGATCAGCCTTAGAAACCACAACAGAAAATTCAGTCTTGTTATTAGAATCATTTGAACTTTTACCAACTGAGTTCATGCCATTAGCAAGAGACTCAAATTCAAGACGTTTCATTTCATAAGCCCGGGATGCCTCTTTAGCAGTATTGAAAGTACCTAACCAGACTCTTCTGCCTTTAAACGGATCCCATATTTCTGCAGCCCATTTTCCCCATTTTCGCTGTCGAACGCCTCTGTATTTTCCTAAATTGGGACGTGTCTGGGGCTTACTCTCAACTTTCGATAAAACTCTCTTCTTCTGGTTTCTCTCACCATTGTTGCTATCCTGAACTGAACTCTCTGTTTCAAGGGTTTTAGACAAGCAATAAGAGTCCTTCATAGGAAAGCAAATTTCCTGAACAATTCGTCTAACTTTCTCCTCGTTGATTCCTTCATCGTCTGATGAATCAGTAGCATCCGGGTCATTACAGATGACCCGAAGTTTCCTCATTCGCTTGGTGGGTTCTGCTATGTTTCTAAATTTTTTGCTTAAAGTTTCTTGATTTGCTAATGGTGGCATGTTTTAATCACTCCAAAACCCTCAAAAATAACCAAAATTATCTCTAAAGAAAATTAAAGAAAAAACCAGAGCAAACACTGAAAGATTTAAGAAAATCCAAGATTTTAAAGGAGTATTAAGTAAGAGGGCCTCTCAAGAGCAAGAAAAGATTTAATAATATTTTTATGTGAAATCCCCCAAAACTCTCTACACCAGAACAAGTCCTGCAAAACAAAACCCACAAATAATTTCAGATCCACCATTAAAGCCTCCAAAATTCACAAAAAAATATAGCAATATTTACAAAAAATATAGACAGGACATCATATGCATCTATAGAAAACCCCACAAAAGGGTTTAAGGAACAAATGAGTAAACAACAATACCCAGAAAAATAGCACAAAAATATATCAGATTAATCTTCAAATCCTTGAGAACAGACCCAAAAAAATATATGATAAACATCCTTTGACATATAAATAAAGAAAAAACCACAAGGGTTTTAAGGTAGAAGTTTCACCTTTTGGGCCTCAAACGCATCGAAACCAATGAAGAAAAGAGGTGGGTACTCTGCCGGAGTGCACAGCAGACGGATTTTTGCATGCAGAGAGCAGAGGAAAAAGAAGAAACAGAAAAACAGAGCTTCAATGGAGCCCCAAAAACAACAGCCAAATCAGAACTACTCGACATAAAATCACTTATACACCAAACCCTTCTTCTCACACAAAAGCCCCCTTTCTTCTTCTCAACACTTGATAACGATAAACAGAGAGAAAAAAGGAGTTAAATTCGGATCAAAACAGACGTATTAATAGATATATATACATATATGTGTGTGTATATAGAAGATTAGAAATCAATGGCCACTATTTTTCCGTTTTATATGAAAGTGAAAAATCCAGAGTGACACCTCTCTCTTCTACTAGTAGTGCCTAGTAGCAAATTCTTGTTTTGCTGGCCATTTATGACTTATGAGAGGATGGGACGGACTTGTTTGAGCCACGTTATTATTTGAAAAAAAAACGTATTTTTACTTTTGATGTAGTAGAAAATATGCTGTTGAAAAATAAAATAAAATTATTGATGTAATGAAAAATATTATTTTATTAAAAAAATATATGATTGAAAATGAGTAGAAGAATCAGAATGAGAAAAATAATGTAGCTCAAACAGGGACTAAGCTTTTGTTTGACGAATTTAGATATGATGTCCAAGTTTTACTGTCTAATTTATTGTCTATCTAATTAATTATTAATATGATATTTTAAATTAATATGTCATCAATATTAATTTATCATTTTAACAATTATTTAACATTGTTAAATACTCTCCCTCTCGATAGCAAATCTCAACTCATATTTGACAATCATTAAAATAATTTTTTTCTCAAATTGATTTTCAATCACACTATTTTTGATGTAAACCCAAAATTTTTGCTGTTTTTTAATCACTCATTTTCCAAAAAAATCATTGTTCCCAAAATCATTTTCCTCAAAAAAAAATATAAAAATACACTCATATTTATGGTTATAAAACGGGGGCTTAGCCTAGAACTATTTTTCATTTTCGATTTTATATACAAAATTAAGCCCCTTTTTTACGAACATTAATTGGAGAAAACAAAGTTTTGATTCTTTTAAATGGTATTTTTTAGGAGAATGTGTAAAAAAAAAAAAAAAAAAAAAAAAAAAAAAAAAAAAAAAAAATTAAATTTACATGTAAAATATTTTATTATATGAATATGTAGTTAAAAATAAATATGTAAAAAAAAGTTTGAAAATAATATTGTCAAACAGGGACTAAATTTTAACTCCATATCATTTTTGAAGTTGCTAATAAAAATTAATTAATTTGATGGTTCAAATATGTAAACTGAACTTCTCGATGCGTGATGCGCCGCCTAAGCTGTGAGTGGGATGAGAGGTTGGGAACTATGAATTTTCTTTTCTTCTTTTCGCATAAATGAAAAATTCAAGAGAAAACAAAATAAAAATACTTATTTTGCCCTTTTGAGTCCCATTTTTTTTCATTCAAATAATACAATACAATAGAGTATATGTGCCACATTATTTGACATGTTACCATTAACATAAACTTATGAAATATTAGAGCAATCATCAAACTTTCATAATTTTTGTTTTTAAAGCATTTATTTTTTTTTTTATCCGTGAAATATTCACCAACGTAATCAGTTTTGATGACGTGCATGTTGCGGTGCAGGTGGACAAGTGGGCTACGAAGATAGAGGTTAGTGGACCTAGGTGGTGGTTGCTTCATTTACCCGCCAAATGCGCCGCCGCCATGGACCACCACTCTCTTTTCCCGCCAAAATCCTTGGTGTTCTTCTTACACGACAAATTTCTTTTTAGTTGTTGGGTCACATTCAGTCATTAGTCATGACTGTCTGCCTTTTATAAATATTTTACTATTTCCTCATGATAATTTTGTCATGGATCTTAAGGGCGTGTTTGCTAAAAAAAGAAAAATAAAACTCACTCATTTAATTTATTTTCGTATAAAATTGAGAAGACAAAAAATCATGAATAATTTGCATTGTGTGTGGTCTTTTTTTTTTTTTTTTTTTATATTAGGGTCGGTTTGATACGCGAAATTTGCCATGAAACTAGGAAAATATTTTCCTAGTTCTTACTTTTGATTGTTTGATTAGCCAAATTTGCCATTAAAAATGTTTGTCACCAACTTCTAATGTACAATCCCTTGAAGCACAAAAGTAGAAAAATATTTTCTTATGATTTTGGTGGGAATTTATTTTTCACCTTGTTGGGTGTTTTTTTTCCTTTTTTTTTTTTTTTTTTACTTTTTGGCAATGGAAACATATTCTAAATATAATGGTAAAAAAATTATCGATTTAATTGATAATTTGCATGAAAAATGAAGTCAAACGAACACCAAAAATTCATAAAAATATTATTTTTTACTTTTTGGCAATCCAAACAAATTTTAATACAGATTGTAAAAAAATTCATCCCAAAAAGTAACCATTTGCATGAAAAACAAAGTCAAACGAATTAGGTGTAAAATTATACCAATTAAACACCATTAATTACAATTCTATCTAAAATAAATTCTAGGCAAATTACTTTTCTACCAAACATTTTATTTACTATCCATTTTTCATCTTTCTATCAAACGTACCTATAGAGAAATTGACTTGTAGCAATAGAAATGGATAGATTGTGTCTATAAAACCAATAAACTGAGAACGATTACTGGGAAAAAAAGAAAAGAAAAGAATGGAAATCAGTGTGTACAAAGTAAACAAATATAAAATGAGAATGTTATCGCCAAATTTTCCCCTAAAGTCGATGTTGAAAACTTTACATCGTTCTGTTTTTATTTACTTGGTTATTAGTTGACACAAAATCATTAATATAACATGGTGATTCTTTAATTCAAAAAAAAAAAAAAACATATTTTTTAATGGTATAAGAGCATATTCAATATATTCTTTGAACATAAGATGTTCTCTATTTTAAAAAGTCAACTCTTAGAATCGTGTTCCAAGAAACTTTTTAAATTAACATTTTAATTTAGAAAGTGAGTTTGACTCTCCAAATTGCACGGTCTCTATAATTCAATACATTCAAAGTATTTCAATTTTCAATATAGAAAAATAATAAAATAATTTAGAGAAAAAATAGTTAAAATAAAAGATAAAAAAAATAATAAATATTTTTTGGAGTAATAAATTAAGTGTTAAATATAAAGAGTTTATTTTATTGGAATACTTCAAAATTTTAACTCTTTAAATATATATATATATATATATATATATTCTCCAAATGATAGAACATGCTCTTTAAAAGTATAATGTTTCTTGAAGGTGCTCTAAATAGATAGATCATATATTCCATTCATAAAACCAATAAATTAGGAACGATGATACCCAAAAAAAAAAAAAAGGAACGAGAATGTGTTTGTCATAGTCAATTGGTTGGAAGTTATTGTCTTAATTCCGATAAAGTTGATGATGAAAAGGTTTAAATTTCACCAATTTTCATAAAACAATTTACTAATTATAAACAGAATAATGCTATTCGCGTGTGTCGATTAAATGACATTAAGTTATTGGATCTTTTAAATGTAGGGATATATATTTTTATTCTTCTTAATGAATTAATGAGATCAATACTTGTGTGTCGTTTTTTAAGAGAAGTGCAAGATCTCGTACCATAGGCATTAACCAAGCCACTCCGAGCACATCCTTAGTCAAGATAATCAATTAATCAGTACTAGAGATTCGAGGTCCTAGCTTGAGCATCCTCTCCCCAGCTGCAACCTCGAAGGCACGCTACTCAGTATAACTAGCAATATCGAGCAATCCCCATTTAGTGCAGAGAGGATGTTCGGGCTCTCCAGGCTAGGCCTAATGAAGCAGAAGAAGCTCTTCCAGCCTCGAGTGAGATCTACGGGGCTTTATACCCCTCTTGAAGGATAAATTCACAAAAAATTTTAAGCTTGGGAGGTGTTCCAGCTCTAGCATCTTCCGATAAAGGTCGAGGCTGGATAAAAAATGACATGCTACAAAACATAGATTAGTAGTCTCCACCGTTTGGGGCTATTTGCCTTGGGGAGATACTACTACTGGTGATTAGAACTTCGGTAATGAAGGGATACCCTCCCTTCAAGGTATCCCAAAATAACATTTTAGGTCTAGCAAGTTTAGTCCATGCCGAACAAATAGATATGCCTAAGTCAAGTGCTTTTTATTCAGAAATTAAGCTCAATCTCGGTTGAGATGGACACTTAAGCATTCTAACTCAAATACTTTAATTTTCTAACAATGTACCATGAGTATATTACAGGAATTAGTATCTAAAAGAAAAAGGCAAGCTTAATCTAGAAATAAACATCTCACACACTGAAATAGACTACTAAATCGATGATTGGTAGCTAGGTCAAGCCAATTATAACATAGATCTTGAGTAATAAAATTTGTACACAGAAACTTATGGAAACCATTTGACAACCATTCTGCTGATGAATCACTAAGTTGGCCTTCGTCCCTACTCAATAAGTGATCTTGCAATCAAGCTCTCTTTCCCCTTGCAATCAAGGGCCAAGCTCCATATGCCCAAGGCAAACGTTATGCATTTTGGGAGGTTTATGTCTCATAAAAATTGTCCACATAAGACTATATCTCTTGGACCATAGGTCTGGACGCGAGATTAGAGTATTACCTCTTCCAAAAAGGTATTTATCCTTTATTTACTAATAGATATTATATAGGAAATAAATGAAGCGTTAACCTGAGTGAAACCAGCAAAGGTCACTGCCTGAAGGCAGTCGACTGACCCCCTCCACGAGGTCATTCGACCACTTTTTAAATGGCCTATCAACCATAGCATGTTTGGAACAGACGAGTTTTTACACAATCCAGACTTACTCAACGACTATTCGACTTTATACTCCCAGTCACCAAAATGTCCCCATTGATGAAGTGTGCACCCTAAAGCCCTCGACAATTGAAGCGTATACCTTAAGGTCCTCAAATCTGGACTCACCATCTCCAAGATGCTCGAATTGAAGAAGTGTGTAACTTGAGGCTCTCCAAGCTACCTAGGACATGGAGAAAAAATGCCAAGCATGTGGAGAAAAACTAGAGTACGCGTGGATGAAAGTAATTAGGCATGTGGATGAAAATCGAATGCCTATAAATACACCCTAAAATCAAGTATTTTTTTATTTTCTGGAAACTCTTACAAAATCTTTACTTACACACTACTCTTTTTACACTTATATTCATCTCCATCTACTTACTCTCACGTTGGAGGTCAAACATGTGAGATAGTGTTCCAACCTCCTTTTGTAGTTAACCAAGTTGCGGAAGTGGCTGGCACTGCCAGAGCCGGTCCTGTGATTTTCGAGACTTGAGACGAATTCCGTAAATTAGGCCCCCGCTCCCCCAAAGAGAGAAAATAAGGTTTTCCTTTTACAGATTACAGTGTTTACTTAATAAAAAAATTATTTGGTCCAAAAAAGGCCCCCTCATATTTTGGGTCTGAGACGACGGTCTTATTTGCCTCTATGCAGATTCGGCCCCGAGCACTGCATTGTTCTGCTAAGGAAATTGAAGAGTTGTGTAGAGTAATTTCACTAATCATAATTTTGATGACAACAAAGGAAAAAATAGCGTAAAGGAAAATTTATAGTAGAGGTCTCAACTTATTTGAAATGCAGCAAGGAATCAGTACGTGACGAGAATGTGGTTGATGACTCGAACCCACGCTAACTGTTAGTTTTTATTTATTCTTATTATTTGTTAATGTGTTCAAATTTAAATTGAATTTAAAATTTAAAAAATAATGAATAAGTTAATATAGCAGGAGATGAGGATTTTTCAATCCCTGCTCCGCCTATCGAAAATACCAAGTGAAGCAGGGATGGAAATGATCACTCCTTTCCGTTGTCATTCCTATTAGCTTGGTTTCAAAATAGAGGAAAAACTATCATTGTTGTTAATATTATTTAGTTGTGTCAATGGGTTGAACCAAGCTAACTAATCTCTATTAGCCACGAGTTCAACTTGTAGCTCGTTTGTCAAGGGCTAAGCCACGACCTTGTGCCTCGTGGGGTCAAGCCAAGCTTAGCCCACAAATCTCATTATTATTATTATTATTATTATTGTGTTTTTTGTTCTTAAAAGTTTTTTTTTTTTTTTAAAAAGTGAAACTTTTCTCCGAGCTTGGAACCGACTATTTATTTCGAGTGGGCAGAATGAAAATTATACATAAACAACTTGTTACGTGTACAATTTTTTCAAAATTAAAATATTATTAAGAAAATAACAAAGTTTGTTTATATTATAAAATTAAATATCATTTACCTGATTGCACGCAATTACTTTTCCCTTGTTTATCAATAAAAGCATTTGATCCAATTTTTACCATCAAGTGTGTAGGAATTTACTCCCTGCTGTGCATGTCTGATTTAATTTTCAACAGTTGCTACAGTCATGAATTTGCTTATGAGCTGCCTTTTGTATCATACCTGATATTTTATAAAGTTTTAAAGCTGGACACTAATGACCATGGTGTGTTCTCAACTCTTCTATAGGTGGAGAAGAGGAGACAGATGATTGGAGCACATAAAAAAGTAAATATAAAACTAAGGGAAAGAAGAAGATCCAAAGTTCCAAATGTTTTATTAAAATATGCTTAAGCATCCATCAAATGCCATTTCAAAACTACAAGGCTGTAAGTAAATCTAATACAAGCAAGGATCAAATATCTTTTTTTGTCTCTTTACCTGTAAGTATGAAAAGGGATGACAATAGCTTCAGCCCACCTCCTCTCCATTTCGAACTTTGGTAGACATTTTGGATAGAATGTGTCAATTGTAGAGTGATATGATTCTCTCAAGCTTTGATTCCCATTTTCCAGGACAATGAAAAAATTTTCCCCACTGGCAATTCCAGTCCTTTAACCTCTATCATAACACTCTTCATCGTATCTTGATCATTGTCTTCCAATTTCTCTGTATACTTGTGTTCTGCTATGCTAATCTCCACTTTTGAGCTATTTGCAACTGGATTTCCATCAACTTCAATTTCAAAACCACCCTGAATCCCATCCAAACCTAGTACTGTTATCTTCTCAATTATCCAACCTTTGTCTAAGGCGAATTTACTTTCCTGAACATCGGACCATACCTTCACCATTCCATTACTCACTGTTGCATAGAAATCGACATAGGTCGAATAGCCATTCCCGAGTTTCATCTCCGGAAGCTCATCATCGTCCACAAAAAGATTTCCTTTGGCTTCTCCTACGGTAGCCGCCATTGGGAAGGTTACTACAAGAGAAAAAGGCGTCATTCGTGCTTCTTTAGAGATCAATCCTCCCTGCTGCATTGGAATTATGGTGTTTTGATACAAATGCACATTGATTACATGTAGAGGTGCGTCTAGTGTGATGTAATGTGCTTCTTTCGATACGATGACTTGTGCCATATCGAACAAATTGTACCAACTCCCTGGAGGAAATAGAGCATCAGTGTTGGTCTTTTTCTCCTCTAGCACTGGAGACACCATGAGACTGCTGCCTAGAAGAAATTGGGTGCTCAATCCATAACATTTTGTCTCGTTTGTGAATGTAAAAAATAGTGGTCGAGCAATGGGCGCGCCACTAGTATGCGCCTCATAATTTAGAGTATACAGATATGGAAGAAGCTTATATCTCATTCCTAAAGCATTTCTAGCAGACTCCGCCACTGTTTCCCATTGATAAAGCTCCTGCCGAGGAGAATAGAAGTTTGCGTGATCCCTTGAGAAAGGGTAAAACGCGCCCAACTCAATCCAACGGTTGCATAGCTCTTCGGTTGGAGCAGGATAGAATCCACATATATCTGAACCAACCATTGGAACCCCAAATAGCCCAAAATTCAGCATAGTGGAAATTGAGTACTTCAAATCATCCCAAGTTCCTTTATTATCCCCTGTCCAGTGAGCAGCATAATGCCCCGAACCAACAAATGTAGAACGCGATAATATGAACGGACGCTTTCCCTCTAGCCCTTGAAGAGCCTTGTGAGTTGCAATAGCTTGAGAGAACCCATAAATACTGTGTGCATCATACTCCAGTACTCCATTATAGTGAGATGCACTAGTGGCTATGGTTTTGTAACCTACAGGTGCTTGTATTCCCGATGCATTTATCTTGTAAGGTGGATCGTCCCATATTGTTTTCGTTACGTTCTTGCAGTCGAGGCAGCAGTCCCAACCGGGGCCTGTTCCATTCGGACAGATCCGGCCCTCTGGTATAGTACACAAACCAGTACAAAAGTTGGACGCTTCATTCATGTCGATCCATAAACCATCCACAGGTACTAATTCATGGAAACGACGGATTTCATCACCCCACCATTCAACTGTTTTCGGGTTAAGGAAGTCGGGAAAGTTCACAGCACCCGGCCATACTTGTGCTAGATAGGGCTTACCTTCATACTTAATGAAGACATCGTTAGCTATGCCTCGCTGGTAGACGCCATAGCTAGTGTTAACACCAATTCCCGGGTCTATTATGACAATGTACTTCATGCCTTGGCCATGAATTTTCTCTAAGAACTCAAGTAACTTTGGACGAGGATAATTTGTGGGGTTAAGGGTGAAATCTTTGTGTCCATCCATGTGATCATCATCATTCCAGATTACATCAAGTGGGATTTTGGCCTTCTTGTAGTTTTCCACTACATCTTCAACCACCGATAAATTATGGTATCCCCATCTGCATTGATGGAACCCTGCGGCATCATAAAACAGAAGAATTGTTGGTTTATAATTTTTTTTAAGACTGGATTATAACTCAAGCCAGATTAATAACTCCCAGCAAAGAGATCCTCTAAGTTCAAACCATTGGAGAAGAACTAAATTTGTCCATCCATCACGTGCCAGTTGTATTCATTTTTTCACAAATACGAAACAGTGTCTTGTCATAACTAGGAAATGACGAAACTCGAATCCGAGCTCAGTCTCACCGTGGCTTGTCATATTCAAATAGCTTGAATATGAAAACAATAATCAACGTATAAATGTTTGATTTTTTTTTTTTCCCCTCTCAATTTCGCCGAACAACCCTCATTAACATTGTCACTAAATCAGACAATGATTGTTGGTCCAATGCTTTACCTAATTTCTAGTGGTCCAATTGGTGCTTTCTATAAAAATCCACTAAGTTTATACCCTTTTGTCAATGATAAAGTAGTACAACATCAAAAAAATCTAGATATTTCAGTCAAAAGATGCTGCATAATTAAGCATAGAAAAGGAAATTATGCGAGGACAAAATGGAAGAAACGAGAAAACAAATACTTTAGGACCACCCACTCCAGCTCTATATGGTCCTATATTTATCGGTATTTACTAGGAATCAGAAATGTTTACAAAAAAAACCACAAATTGGTAATACTACATTCTTTAACATAATGCATCATAATGAATCATAGCCCTACATATCCCTTTGGGATGTTCAATAAATTGAAACGATATAGAGAACATTATCTCTAATGTAACGCACAAATCAAGATATAGTCCAAATTTTAATCAATCATAGACCTATACAGTATTCTAAAAAGTGAAAAGCATGACAAGTCGAGGAGACCAAGCTTCAAGCTAAGCTCACCTACGCGTTAAACAGTGTAAAAAAACGTTTTTTTTTTAATATTAAAATTTTAAATCAATCTAAAAATCATTTAATAATAAAAGGAAAAAAAAAAAACCTAAAAAAGTGTAAAAATAAAAAGCCTAAAACCGTAATAAAAAAATTTAAAAAAAAAAAAAAAAAGAGCGTCTAGATGCAAAAAAAAAATTAAAAAAAAAGCGCGAAACGGGACGTTTTGTGTCCACTTCGTGTTTAGGTGCAGCTTTTTGACTTATACGTCATTTCCGGACATTTGATAGGAACCATATAGAGAAGATTAGCCTTAACATAATGCGTAAATCAAGAAAGAGTCCAAATTTTAATCAATCACAGATCAATATCAAAATTAATAAAATGCAAATTTTGTGATCAAAGCATCCAAGCTGGATGTAACTATCATAATATTTAATGTCATGATTTTTAATTATATCTAATCATGTAGCTTACAAGTTGAACATGTTGACTCATGATAAGAAAAGATATGGTTCCATTTCATGGATTTGGGCATAATCTCAATCATTAAACATACTTTTTTTTTTCTTCTTTTTTCACATTTATCTGTATGTATCTCGTGGACTGATATTTGGCACTCTAGATACTAGTTAAAAAATGAGCAGGCACCGAAACTGCATATTAAAATCTTGATTAGGTCATCTCACAATTCGTTCTATGATTGCTCATAACCTTAATTATCAATTTTGAGTTTTCACCTAACAATATGGTACTTAAAATCAAAAAGCTAAAACAAGCAATTCAGAATTCAAGATTGATTTTTTCAAACGAGCCATAATCTTTGAGAACATACTAAAATTAAATTACATACTAAGTATAAAAATAATAATCAACGTATATGAGCTTGAAATACTATTATTTACAATTTTGGCATTTTAAGATAAAATTTTGAATATTAATGAAAATTCAAAATATCTTTCGAGGTGTTTAATATGCTCAAAACGAGACAATGATTGATTCTGTCACTATCTCATCATTTCAACCAATCTAACATGACAAATTTTGTTACTATCTCGTCATTTTATTCAATCTAACATATCAAATATGCCCATTATACCTTAAGCAACACATAACAATAGCAGTAGGAGAAAGAGGGTTAAAGACTAACCAAGAGACCAGTAGGGCATTGGAGCTGGCCTGCCAATGAGTTGAGTGTACTGATCCACAACATCGAGAGGTGTGGGACCCGAAAAGAAGTAAAAGTCTAAAACACCGCCAATCACTTTATATGTCAAAGAACTCCCTCTGTAAAACACATCCATCCCATTGCTATTCAACAGTAAAACTCCATCTGCAGAGGATTCTCCATCAATATTCCTCAGGTCCATGTACACCGGGTGGGACCCATATAAATCAGCATTAAGATTAATGGCTGACAAGTCAGTAGTGTACAGAGTGTAAGGATCATTAGGGTACAGTTTAATCCCATGGGGTTGTGTGTTTTCTCCCAGACCATACAGTGAAGCATCTTTAGGCAATTTTGTTGAAATCTCAATATACTGATCCTTAAACACCAAATCACTATAAGGGTCTGATTCATCTGATCTTGAATCAAAAAGAATTTGGCCGTTTGATTTTCTTTTCACAGAAAAAGTAAAAGGATCTGTGGTGTAGAGGAATATTAACTCACTGCCTGCATACTCTGAAGGCGTTAGTGTATATGTACGCGCATCCTTTCTTGTTCTTGACCTACCAATTGTTTGTTTAAGTGCTGGAGGCTTTTCTCTTGGCAAAAGATTGTATGGAACCTCCCATCTTTGCTTTTCTGCATCAGTAATATAAACCCTTAAACGGTTATCTGTTTCATGCCTGAAAAACATTGAAACTAAAAGTTAGCTCGGGTCGGAGCAAGGTGCCATTGAACGTTCAGAAAAAATCTATCTAGAACAAAAATCATGCTACGTGTGGAGGGGTTTGCCAGACAATTTGATAGAATGTCAGGCGGCAACACTGCATTGGTCAATGCTGCCAGCTGGCATTATACAAACCACTGTGTACAAGGGGCTTAACTCAAAAACAACAAAAAAAAACTACTAACATGAATGGTCTGAAAAAATTGGTGGGCTATATCGATATGGATAAATTTTGTTCATCAATCATGCTACAGTATCATAATTTTTGATATAATGTCATTTGGTATTTTATTATTTAATTATTTAAAACACGGTTAACTTTTCTATCAAATCATCTACTTTCACCTAGAATTATGTCACTACATCTAGTAAAATTCATCTGGCAAAGTGACAAAATCCTCTGTTCATTGCCCACTAACATGAACGGTCTGGAGAAACGTGAATTAGTAGGGGCGGCAGAGCTAGAAAATGTAGAAATGAGTAAAACGTACTTAACATAGAGCTGCAAGAGAGGAATATCAGCACCATAGACATCATTTTTCTGCTTGATTTGGAGGTGGCCAACAAGGCTACCATCAGGAGACTCATCCACAGAGATCAAACGATAGCCATTGCCAATTTTGGTGGTGGAGGCTAAATCAACTCTAGCTAAACACAGAATCAACAACAGTAGAGAAAAATTGTGGAAAGAATAAAATGAAAGGGAAAAAGAAAAATTGAAGAGCATGATAATATTATCACGGGTAAAATGCAGAATGAGGCAATTGGGTACAGAGTTTTAGGGGGTTGGACTTTGGTATATAATGGCAGAGAAGGCACGAAGGCATAGAATTCATGTGAACTTGAAATTATCACATGTATTGACATGTGACTAATTTGGGTCCCACTTTTGGTTCCTATGTACTGTCTTGTTCATGCTCATGCTGGCGCTGGCACTGGCACTGGCACTGCAGGATATTTTTTGATGGCATAGGTTTGTGTCAGTGTCTAAGCATGCTCACTATGAAATAGGGTAGTCGTGTTATTTGTAGCCTGCCTGATTGACCTCAGTTTTTTAAATTCAAATTTTCTCGAATTCATATCGAGAAAATTATAAGAAATGTTCATTTCTACATGTTTATTTGTAAAAATGTCAATTTTGAAATAATTTAGACCAAAATATCCTTATTAATAATTTATAATTTCACATTAATTTCAAAAATTAATATTTTTGTAAAATATTATTGATGAATAAAATAAATACGGGAATATCGAAAGCGACATTTTAAATTTAGAGAATTGTCATGTTCGGAATGAAACGTCATTCTAGACAAAGGAAACGTTAAGAACGATATATAAAATGTCAAGAATATTATTTTAATATAGTTTATCGTGAAAGTTATTAAAGGCATAATAGATAATTTGTTACTAAATTTAAAAGTGTGGACATTTTTCAATTGACATCCATAAAATTTGATATTTTTGAAAATACGCCATTCATATTTAACTATGGGCCTGTTTGATTGGCCGTAGTTTTCTGTGGAAGGTGGAAAATGTTTTCCTATTTTTTATTATTCACCTGTTTGATTGCACTAATTTTTCAAGGAAACGTTTTCCAACGTTTTTCAAGGTACAAGCGATTGATGCACAAAAATTAGAAAATATTTTTTCACAATAGTGGTGGGAAAACGTTTTCCAACTTTTTGACAATTTTTTTTTTTTTTTTTTTTAACAATTGGAACACATTCCAAAGTCAATGGTAAAAAAATTTATCCATTTAATTGACAATTTGCATAAAAAACAAAGCCAAATGAAAAATTTGTCAGGTAGAAAATTATACCAATCAAATACCATTAATTACAATTCTCTGTAAAACGTTTTCTAGGCAATTTAATTCCCTATCATTCATTTTCTTTCCATCCGTTTTTCACCCTTGCAATCAAACAGGTCCTATATGTTTTTACGAAATTCGCAATTTTTAATTCAAACCAAATAAAAGCATAGTATCCTCATCAACTATATGAAGAAATTGAATTTTTTGTGCATCAACTTGCCGCCTTCATCAGAGAGCCGATATAGTTACTGTGAGTCTGTGATTGACTCGTGATTGACCTATTTTAACACGTCAGCTATCTTTTTTTAATGGGTTATTATATTGTCATCGGATATGAACACAGTCTCATAAAATAATCTTATTTAGGACTGTTTTATGAAGGATTAATTGTACCGATGGTCAACAAACTTCCACCATAACTATTATATATAGGTCACTAATTTTTAATTAGACCAATCAGGTCACTTAACTTCAAGTAAATTACTTTGTTCGTGCTACTGCCATGGAAACTAATGTTTGTATACGTGGTAATCCACGTGGACTTAGTTAATTATAATTACGATCATCCAACATGCAATCCAGCTCTTCAATTTACAGTAATTGAGTTATTGAACTTTATTTAGTACAAATCAAACTACTCCGTTTGGGGATTGCCAGAGAATGTAACGAATTTGAATATAGGTACATTAAACCCATAATTGGTTTAGATTAAAAATAGAATTTAGTAGATTTTATTAAAAGTTGATGAAATATGTAGTTGAAAAGTTAACAAATGTGTAAATTTCATGATATATGTAGTTGAAAATGAATTTTGAAAAATGGGACCAAACATGGGCTAAATCTAACAAATTTTCCATTTCTTCATTCCAGTCTTCAAAATTTGATGATGGAGCTACCATGTGTGTTACGTGATCCAATTTCTACATATTGGAGTTTAGAAGGGTGAAAATTAGGTGATCGCCAATACAATTAGTTAAGTGCATGTGGATTGTAATATATGTAGATGTTAGCTTTAACAACCATCATTGACGAATAAGTTTGGTACTTTTAAACGTGATGAATTGTGGATAATTAAGTGGATATTTACCTATTTTAATGTAATTATGTTAATCGCTGAAGAAATTCGGACTTGAATATAGTTGGAGCGAAAATGGCAATTTGAGCTAATCTGGAGTTGCTTCGGTGCAATTAAATGCTAAACAAATGGCACAAGATAATAATAAGTAAGACAAAAAAAGTTGGAGTTGGAGGAATTAAATTGCTAGTTTCGAGGGTGAAATTGCACACTTTTGGAACTTACAGACCAATTTCAAATTATTATGAAGTTTTGGGGATCAATTTGAAAGATTTTGGAAGTTTCTGTATAATTGTAGTTTAGGATGAAAGTGACAAAAATTGGACAAAAACTCGAGGAAGGGACAAAGGTGAACGAAAGTTGGATTCAGGGACCAAATTGTAATTTTCTAGAAAGTTCGGTATTGACTAGGTGACTGGCAATCTAGACTCGGGGGTTGTTTGGGGCGGTTCATGGAGGTGTGCTTACCGCGGGGCACCATTGTTCGGCCCATTTGCTGGAATTAAGCTATTTTTTGTTTTTGTTTTTGTTTTTTGTTTTAATCGTTTTGACTCCTTTTCGAAGCACAATTTTGAAACTTCTTCCACATCTATAAGTAGATCTTGTTTAGCTCACAAATAGGGGTTACACGATAGAAAAATAGAGGTGGAAAGAAGAGAGAAATTAGAGGTTGAAGAGAAAGAGATCCAAGGTTTCAAGACTTTTTAAGGGAGAGAATAGATTTTTAGTGCAAAATCTTCATCTTTTCTCATTCTTCTTTTAAATTCGGTAATGTACTCCAAATCTCTCTCGTAGTTTTCTTTTGCCATGATGCGTCACTAAACGATTGTTGGGACTAATGATGTAACTTTTAATTTTTTTTTTTAAAAAAAATTATTATGTTATGATCTTTAATAGATGTTTATTGATTGTTTTTACTTCTTTTGTTCGTGCTTTGAATTACTTGATAACTAATTCAATAATTTGTGAATATTAACGAGCCAAGGGTAATTTAATTGTTTAAACCTAGTGAAATTGGATTTTTGTAGAAGGTAGATTTACACTTGTACTAATTTGGCGGTCATTAATTGAATCCGTTGTCGATTGAATGATCTTGACTGGGGCTTATCCTATTTAGATAAAGATGTATCCAGTTGACTTAATTGAATAAGATTGATATGAACTCGAGAGAGGTAAATCAAATTAGTTTAAAAGAATTCGATATGGTATTATTTTCGAAATTTGATGACTGTGATTAAGGAGATAACTATGGTGAAACCCTATGTGTTAACATTTTTACTATACAGGGTAAAATCCTAAATTGATTCTTGCTCATTTTTAATTGCTTTCTCAGAATTATAATTTAATATTCAAGATTATAAAAATCAATCCATATTAATTATTTTCAATTCAAATAGAAGTTAGTAATATTTTAATCAACATTTAGATTGATACGTTTCATGGAAATGATAATTCGAACTTTTAGATCTACTTATTACTTGTTAATATTGTACATTTGCGATAAAAATGACATAATACTGACTTAATTGTTGTTAATTTGAATTTAAGTTATTCGATTGTTGTCAATTGAATTTTAGTGACTAATTATAATTAGTGTGAAAGTTTGATGACCACATGTACAATTAACCGTTTTATGAGGCAAAGTACAATTAATTATTCGCCCACATTTACTACAAGTACGTGCAACAATGTTGGACGAATTGACATTACAATAACTGGGGACATAAATGCTAGGATCTCGTGTTTCATTATTCAACTTGTTTTTACGTAGAGAACATTACTTTTTTATAATATTAGTGGAGATCGTGCGTTGCACGATTATCGTTATAATTTTAGAAAGGATTTTTGTTAAAACGACAATTTTTTTCATAAATGTATAATAAAATGAAGGCAAACTTTACCAAGGTGTTTAGCTTTTTTAACCTTTCATTGATTGAGGGAATAAGGTGGATAATGATTTCAAGATTCCATCAAGGTTGAATTTTCAACTGATATATCACATTCAACACCAGTTTCACAATCAACAACTTTCAAAATAGACAACTTGACAGTTGTGATTGGAAGAAAACCAGAAAGATGCCATTTACCTAAAGTATATGAATCCATATATGAGATGGGGGAGAAGTCTCCGCGCAGAGACACGGTGTACGCGCTCTGGACATGATGTGGACACGGGCACACGGTGTCCGTGCATCGCGGAGCCAATTGAGCCAAACTTATAGTTGATATTCAAACTTATAGTTGATATTGGAATAATATTAAGTAGAGAGGAGTTCAGATGTACTTTGGCGTGTAATACAAAATGATTAACTGACTAAACCTCAATCCAGATAAATTTCATAACAATCAATCTAAGGCTTATGGTCTCATGCAGAGTAGAAACAGCGACAAGCAGACTATAGACAACACATGGAAACACATTTCTTGAAGGAAAAATATAACACTATGATGAATAACTAAATAAATGGGAAAAGACGAAAAGACAAATGATTCTTGAAATTATGAGCAAAAATCAATATATATCACAGCCAGAAACAAACCTTTATATGTTCATGTTATATTCCAAGAAGAAAATGGCCTAACTCATGCTCATCTTGCTTACAAAAAGCAACTATAAGAAGCAAAGGGTTAGAAATCAAGGTATTAAGAAGAATTGGGACAGACGGAAGAGAGCTCGAGAGGAAAAAAAGGGGGGGAGGGGGGGAATACGTCTCAACAGCTATAAAAATTAAATGACTTTACATGTACGATGTATCCACTATTTCAAATAACGATTGCATATCAACAACTTGTGTAACCGATCTTACATAACATCATCTAGTAGAAGACTTGTAAATGCAAACGCTTGAGTTTGAATTTATTTCTAAATAAGACAGCAAGATGCAAAAATACTATGGTTAACCAATTAGAATCCATGTTGTCAATAAAACCAATCATATAATGCCAAATTGTTCTGAGAACAATAAAATGAAAAGGAACTATCCTTTTGATGCAATAAAAGTGATAATACCTCACAACTCAAACCATCAATTCTTCAGCATTTTACTTTTAAGACCACAGAAAACAAAATTGAAAAAATGAAGCAAGTACAAATTTTTACCAAGTCACAAACGCTTCCTTCAAAAATGCAACTAAAAAATGCAAATCACATTCATTAAAATTCCAACATAAGGCAGCAGTACAAAATCTCAAAGAAAGTCAACCATAATGCTCTTCTCTCTTACTTGGTAATGAGGTCTTGGAAAAAAAAAGTTTGGTTCCAAGGTAAAGAGAGGGAAAAAAAAGTGTACATTTGGAGGAAAAATGAAGAAAAAACTGAAGAAGAACAAAAAAAAACGGAGACACCGTGCACAGACTCTTCGTAGTGGTGTCAAGATGGGCGGGTCGCTCCAGGCCCGCCCGGCCCGCTCGGAGGCGACCCAGCCCGCTAACCGGCCCGTGAACCGAGCGGGCCGGTTCACGGGCCGAAATTTTTTTCAGCGGTCCGGGCCGGGTTTGGGGAAACCGGCCCGCGGTTAATGCGGGCCTATAATTTAAAAAAATTTTTTTTTTTTTTTTTACAATTTATTTTTTAAGTGATAATCTTTGAAAAAAATTAAAAAAAAAAAAAAAAGGTTTGCGGTCCGGGCCGGGTCGCTTGGTTTTTTTTTACGGTCCGGGCCGAACCGGCCCGGAAGCTCGGATAATGCAGGCTTTTTTGTCCCCGGGTCGAAAGGTTAGCGGGCCGGGCTGGCCGGCCCGCCCATTTTGCCACCACTAACTCTTCGTGCTGCACGGAGAGACGTCTTCGTGCTGCACGGAGAGACGTCTTCGTGCATGCACTGAAATTGTTTTTTTTTAATAATCGGATAAATTGAAGAGTTTTATCATATTTTTGACCGGAAAAGATTTCTTTGATAAATAACCAAAATTGAAGAACATAAGAAAGAGAAAAAGGATCCAGAAAAGTTAGTATAGAAGTTGATGAAATTTTTTTTCAACAAATTAGGAGCTATCAGTTGAAAGCAAGTGATGTGTTGGAAGTTAATCGGTATGGCTTCTTTAATGGAGCATGCGAACGGCAATCTATACTCCCAAGTCCTGCACACATAGTTGGTGCTCATATTCATCAATTAGCAGTGACAATGTAAATCATATCAAGAATGGAAGCAATATTCAATAAGTTACAAAAGTGATACAAACTCAATTGTCGAAAAAATTGCAAAACTTGAAAGAAAGAACTATTAGTAGATCTTCACCGAAAAACACAATTCTTATAAACATTCTCCAAACAAACCGTAGAAAATGTAGTTAAAGAAAGGCCAAGTCAAAGGTTTCAAATTGATGATTTCTGCATAATTAAAAAATGAGAATTCAAAAAAAACATTGTTTAAAAATGAACTCTTCATATCCATACATCTTTCCTCACATCATTCATAAGGGACATTTAATAGCACGATTCCATCGTCTTCACGATTACTTGCAGTTACAATAATACATTAAACTGGGTAAATAAAGTGAGAACTTTAATAGCACACATCTAGTGAATAGATACAATAGGAACTAAAAAACATGCAGTTACCAAGAATTTTTAGGAGACAAAGAGGATTTTGGCGATGATGAGAAATCCTCAAATCCTGAAGGACCACCTGGATCACTACCCTGATTCGAATGATTCGAATTAAGAAATGCAACTATAAGTTAGATTTGACAAAACTATTTCAGAAAATAATATAACGTCAGTTGAAAAAGGAAAAAAACTCATGCTCTTCTGTTTCTAAACATACAAACATTCTCCTTAGATGCGTTATCAGAAATATTTATTTTCTCACATAACTGTGCTTTAAAATAGATATAGCCATTATTCTCCTGTTCATTTTGATCGCACAAAAATAGTATCCCTTTGTAGATTTTTTTAACAGATCATTATTTATCATGCAATGCCAATATAGTATGTTCGCATTAGCTTCTAAAAAACGAAGTGAAATAATTACTTGAAGCTTCGAATTTAAATTATTGAGAAATGTGAAATAATCTATATTTATTTCACCTTAAAACTGTTGAAAGGAAATAGCACAGATTGAAACCGCAAAATGATATTCAAGACAAAGAAATTAAGATAACAAAAGAAAATAAAAATTCATGACGAATCTTTCCTAAATGTGCCCCCAAATCTTTCCTAAATGTGCCCCCAACGAAGACAACTTAAATAATTCTAATTTTAGAAACGGATGAAGAAAGGAAAAATACCAAAAGTGCACAAAATTTTAACTTGGGGGACTAAAGTGTATAAGTGTCAAAAGTTGAAGGAGCTAGGGTTACAATTTTGAAGGACATAATTGGAAGAAAAGTCAAAATTTGAGAACTAAAATGTTTGAAATGAAAGTTGAAGGGCGTAATTACCTCGAGAGACATGGACATGTCTCCATGTGAAATGGAGACACCGTCCGTGTCTCCATTTCACATGGAGACACGATCGTGTCTCCATTTCACATAGAGACATGTCCCTGTCTCTATGTGAAATGGAGACACCCTCCGTGTCTCCATTTCACATGGAGACACCGTCGTGTCTCCATGTGAAATGGAGACATTGTCCGTGTCTCCATTTTTAATGGAGACACGGCAAGGACATCACATCTATTAGAACAAAAATAAAATACCAGAAAAAAAAACGAAGGCATAATCTTGATAGCTGCTAATACAAATGAATTAACATACTTAATTGACAAAAAAAGGGTTGGATTAATACAACAAAAATAATGTATTATGAGTGATGAATTAGTGAATGCCTGATAATTTAGAACTTCGCCTGACTTGGTTATGCAAAGCATAGCCACCTCGGCACCTGCTTCAAAAATACTTCACTTCTCTAAAAACAAAGTAAAAATACAAGAGTTGCACAAGGAAACAAGTAACAACACCTCCATTTTTCACATTTGACCAGATCACAACTCACAAGATTATATACTCTTGTAAACATGATGGCAAAACACTAAGAATGGCTGAAAATTAACTAACCAAATGAAGAAAAGAAATCTCTCCTTAATCAAATAAGACTTTAGTATACAACTAGCCATGTTAGCTTTATATTTTTTATTTATTTTTCTCAAGGAATGTTTATGAATTTCATATAAGACAAAATTCCCTTTTGAAAACTCTACAAACATTTACCTCATTTTGATCAGGGGTGAAGTTCCATGTTAGGTAGAGATGGTGGCAGGTGGAGGTGTTCAAATCCACTATCATGCCCATCGTCACCTAGTAGGAAACCATATCAGTCCAGAGGGTAGGTAGATGCACGTGGGAATTGTCAGATGCTGAGGAGGTGTTAATGGCTCATACAACCGGGGGGCCATGGTCTGACATGAGGTCGAGATCTGACAAGATGCTGAGGATGCGCTTGGTGTACCCTATGGTTAGCATTCGAAAGATCTGACGACTTTGGGTGAACACTTCTCATCTGGAAACTTGCAAGCCTGCACATTGGAAAACAAAATTTAAGCATATTAGAGTTTTCAATGAACAATTACTTCCAAATTGCATCCAGCTTCAAGACAGGTTTGCTGTCAAATGTAAATATCTAAATGGAAGTCAGCAAGTTAGTTTCTACAATTATAAATCACAATTTCCCCAAGTGTAAGCATCAATGTTCCTCACCCTTTAAAAGGTTTTGGTCTGAATATAAAACATATAAATAAATAAGAGAAGATTAATAAAAAAAATCGAATTAAACAGAAACCTCAAACTAAAGATGGACTAAGAAATTCCACATAAATCAATTGGCTAAACATAAAGAATTGGCATCATGCTTTCCAACAAATTCAGTATTTTTCATTGAGAACCTGTTAACTCTAGTTGAGCTAGAAACCTTTTAGTTGAATAAATAAATTACCTCGCAAAAAATGTCACATGTTAATCAGAACATTGTAAAAAGCAGTAGTAGTCAAAGTGTCCATTTGTTTCACCTCATCAAAAAGGAACAGACCTTGTAACCAACCATTCTCATTATGACCCATGAGAAGTCCAAGTACTACTCCTTAAACTTGATTACAAAAGAGATGGAGTTCCTCTAATAACAGTGACTCCTCTTCAAATGAATTATAGTAGCTCCAACCATAGAGAAAGCTATGAAACTGATATTAACTATGATAAGCAAGATTATACAAAGAAATGTGGGTTATACAAATAACTGGCAAAGAGACTAAGATAAAATCAAGACCATGCATGGGTAAAAGTATAAAATAAAAATACACCCAATATGGAGGTATAACAAAGCACCACCACCACCAACCCCGGTTATACTAAAAGTAAAAGATTAAATATGGTAGGTAAATGAAGTAAATCCAAAGTAATCAAGAGACCCCACCTCAAGAAAAAAGTTGAAGCAAAAAAGTGGGTGTGTGAAAAAGAAAAAATACAAACTTTACAGAGACGTGATAAGAAGAAGTATGAATAACAATTTGAGCAAAATGTGAAGAAATGACCCCAATTTAGTACTATAAAAATTTCAGCTCTCTGTGTAAAGAGAAATATGTTCAAGAATCTTAAACCAATAATTATTTGTTGTTTTCTTTAACGTTTTGTTCACTGTCTATTTCCTCTGCAACTACTGCCTTCCATTAATTCTTGATTCTTCATAAATAATCATCTTTGGGAACAGAATTTTTTTATGAAAATAAGGTGTACAGTTTTATATTTCGCATAAGATTTCAAGTTTTAATTTATTATTGGTGAAAGGGTAAATCTACTTGATCTGCTTGTAAAACTTGTCAAAGATCTAACTACAGAATATAACTTTAAGTTTATTTGGTGGGTTCCACAGCTTGATGGAATGACCTGGTTTTTGTATAAATATTCAAAAGAAAAGATATGAGCATTGTGAATTGCAGGGAAGCAACACCTGTTTTCCATACATAAACAATTATAACCGAATCCCCGTTAAGGAACATCTTACTGATAAACCTGCCATTGTTAACTGGAAGAGCTTTCTTCTTGCCTTTCCCAGTCTTTGGCACCTATGAAAGGGCATATAATTACATAAAGACACCACAAACCACAAACTCAACAATTTAAACTTAGTAATGAAACAGGATATTAGAACGAAGTCAACATGGTAAAGAAAACTACAATACTCTAGCAAAATTCCTACCTCTGTCCACATTTCTCGAACATTTTCTAGCACCATGTTGCAGTGGCGATCAAAACCCTCACATGTTCACCAAAATAAGTTGACATTAAAATCAAACAAACTGTTAAAAAATAACTTCTTAAAAAATTGATTAATTACAGTTGAAAAATATTCATCAAAATTCAAATGTGCGCTTCTTATATTCTATCGAATAGAACCAAGTGTTATTCCAGGACAACTTCAATTTATTCAGATTCGCCCAAAAACCCTCTCGCAAAAGAGATAGTGCAATACAACTACCAAGAACCTCATATTTCATTTTTTTAATATTTCAAGTAAAAAATACATAAACAGTGTATTAATGAACCTCTAAACTTACCCTTAAATTATTGCAAAACAAAAAAAGCTTCCAACTGTATTCAAAAACATTACAAAATCTCGTCAAAAAAGGTGAAAAATCTTTAGACGCATTTAGTTACCTGAAGGTCGTGTTGTTAATGTAAGCCCAAATCTCTTTAAGCGCTTGAGTGCGGGAGATTTCTGAGACGCCTTAAGAAACGCCTGCATTTTCAAAGATACTGGCAGGGATTCATTATGTCCCTTGTAACGTAATGAGGATACGCCTTTAAATGGTGAGGAACATGGCCTGGTTCACAAAAGTAGGTAAGTAAAGCGCTCTTTTGATAATAATGTTGATGTCACCAATTCATGGATGTTAAATTTTTGTTTTGACAAAGCAAGGCAAAGATATGAAATATAGAAAAAGAAGAAAATAATTATACGGGAAAAAATCTGCATGCATTAGTCATAAAAAATGTGCCACTAAACTAACCATTTTTTTCACTTTTAGGTGCATCTGGCGCATCACAGTATATAACATGCAACATTATGAAATTAATTTGAGGTACGCTTTAGACTTTAAAGCGACAGGTGTATTATTTACCTACTTTACCTCCCTCTTTAACCTTGCCGACATCATTTTGACCATTTATCAAACACTTTCCCTACACATTATTCTCTAGTCAGCCATAGGAATTGAAAACCAACCAATTCTAAATAGAAAATTACCTTATCTTCAGCGAGAAACGGAAGGTGAAGAATAATTTCGTCTACAGCCATGACTACGAATATGGTTCAACCCCTCTTATTGCCATATACAAGTATTTTCCCTTCTATCTATTCAATTTTAACACATAGAAAACAACTTGCAAGACCAACTGAAAACAAAATTTGACAAACCAGAATCCGAACTTTCGAACTCATCAACCTCAAAACTAACAGCAACTATTACAAGTAGCTAATTCATCTACCCCTTTCTCTATCTCTTTCTCTGTCTCTGTCTTTGCCTCTGTCCCTTCTTCTCTATCTTCTATCTCGATGGATGTCATATGCTTTCCCACCTCTTCTTCCTCTCCATGGATCTGTTTCCTAGCTTTCTCTTCAATCTCCCTCCCCAATTCCTTCACCCTGTCCATGTTGTCCTTAATTTTCAAGGCTGAAAATCCTAATTTCTCCCTCTCATTCGAGCCAATTTCCGCTCTGTAGTTTTCGGAGGCAAAATCGTAAGCAGAGTTCTCACAAAATAATCAAGCATCTCCGCCCCATTCTCTTTCAATTTGGCATCAAAATCATCCACTGTTTTGCTGCTTTTTTGCAGTGTTTGTGGTTGGTGGCGGGGACTGGGGTTTTGAGAAGGAGAACGTGTCTCCGTGTGGAATAGAGACACGGTCGTGTCTCCATTCCTCATGGAGGCACGGCGTGTCTCCATGAGCAATGGAGACAAAGCGGTGTCTCCATTGCTCACACGAAAAGCTTTCCTTTTTTTTTATAAGAATTTCTTACTCGATTTAAAACACAATGATTTTCCACACAACAACTATTCAAAACACAAGGATTATCCACACAATAACTACAAGTCTTCAGAAAGAAAATCAACACAAATAATAATCTTTTCGAGAGACGGATACACTTTATAAGTTGTGCCTCTAAAACACTCAATTAGAAAATAAAAATTCAACTTGAAAGGATTAATAATAAACAGAAATTTTCATATTAGATTGATTTGCAGAGAAGCAAACATATTCTAGATTCGCAAGATTAACAAGATGCCGAGAGTATGGGAAGAAAGCAATAACACAGAAAATCCATAAATTATTAGGAGGATATGAAGAATGGAGGAGGAATGGGAGGTAGCGTATATGAAGAATGGAGCAGGAATGGGAAGGTAGTGTCTAGATATGGTGAAATGGTGAATGATGGAAAAAAGAAAGGTGAAATGACGTGAGCATGACGCCTTATGAACAGGAAAACATCCTCCGCTTTTATATATTGTAGAGGATTACACCGTGGATGAACATATCAACACGTGAAGAGAAAGTGAACAACTTTGAAATGTTTTTTTTAATCAATTAATAATTAATAATATTATTTGTAAGTAGTTGTTTCGTGCGGATAACGTTAACAATGAAAAAGAAGGATCAGAGGATTGTGTAAGGAACAACGACCTCTCGAGATAAAGTACCAACAAGGGGTGTTTATTCGCGAAAATTATAATTCACAAGATACAAATGCCTCTAAGGGGCACAAACATACAAAGTTAACTAAAATTTGACTATGAAAGACTTAAAGAAAATAAAATTACATATTCTCTGTTTGAGAGTGATTTGTTCGGTCCCTTTTTTTCTGTGTTATCTTCGTTCTTTTATACTCCTGGGTAGTATTCTTCGCTTAACTGTCTGAAAACCGCAGGTTATTCCACAACTACCCACTTTCTCCATGATAAGCACCCTGTCCAAAAACTTCTCACTTTCTTCATGACTTGCAACCGCTATTCTTGAATGGTAGGATGTGATAAGGTTTCCCCTTAACTGTTTTGATAACCGTTGCCTTTGAATGTGAGTGGTTGTAATACTCATTCAAGTCTGGAGTGTCTCGCGCAATTGGGCGACATCATTGTAAGGCTTGCTCAGGTTTGGGGCGTCTCGCGCAGTTGAGTGACGTCCAGTAGGTTTGGGCGATTATGAGTTACTACAGCATGACTCTTTCTTGGGTAATCTCACTTGGGCCTGTCTTTCAAATTAGGTCTTGCTCTCTTATCGAATTAAGCTCCCTCGCTTGGGCCATTTAATTGGGCTTGATTTTATGTGTCAACAATTACTCCCCCAATATGGAAAAATTGATATATGTCATCAATCTTAGCCATATTCCAAGTTTCGAATTGCACCCAACGTTTGAGGTTACAAAAAGGGCGGGATACTTTAATCATTACCTCTTTTGGCGGTGACTCTTTTCGGCCCAATAACGTAACATCTCGCAGCCCCTATAAACCGAAGGACACGCCACTTCGTTACGCCACTTTACCCACATTTGCATTATTACGTTCATCTATAAAGGCTATTGTTCATCTTCTCCTACCTCTCTATTCGAACGATCAAATCCGCTCGTTTCTTAAAGATTCTTACGTAAATGGCGACATCGACGAGCTCTTCTAATAACGTCCTTAGCTTTGGGGATTTCCAACAACTCCTCTCTCACTCGTATGTTAACCCTACTTTTCTTTCACAGGCTAATCCTGATCTCCATGAGTTTTACTTGGGCCTGTCTTTCAGAGATGCTGATTCTGTGGGGCAGGTGGCGGTGGCCCAACTGGTCCTTTGCACTCAGGAGGGGCTTTCTTGAATCCTTTCCCGTTGAAGCCAATCCGCGAGCAAGGTATCCGTACCTGGCCCAAAACTAACGCTACTTTTCATTTTTGGCATGCACGTTTGATGAAACATGGCCCCACCAGGGCAATTTTCGATCACACTGGGATTTCAGATTTACTCGAAATCACCCTTCACCCCCCCCCCGGTTTATGGCCCTGTGCTTTTTCCCATTGCTTTAAGCTTTTGGTCTTCTGAGTATAATATTTTTGTCTTCCCTCTTAGCCCAATGTCTATTACCCTGAGAGATATCGGTGCATTAGTTAATTTGCCACCTCTGGGCAACACTATTTTCCCCGGCATTCTATATACTGGTGTGGCCCCAAAATTTGACAAGAAACTGACCGATTCGTACTCTGCCATGCTAAACATGTATGATAGTTCCAGTACCAGTGAGCCCACGCATGCTGAGCTTGTGGCTTTCCTTTTGGTTTGGCTTTGTAAATTTATTCTTTGTGTACCTGGCCTCAAACCTTCCCCTGTCTATCTACCTATAGCTATTGAGTTAGCTTGTAGTAGGTCTTTGAATCTCTGTTCATTCTTTCTAGCAGCCTTTTATTGAGGCATGACTTTCCTTCAAGTCCAATTGAGGGGTGGGGCATCTCCCACTGGCAGCGGGCCTCTTTAGCTCGCTCAATTGTGGTTGAGGAGTTATTTCCCACAGCTTGGTATTCCACCAGTTCCTTCCAAGTCTGTTAGTTGTTACGAGCTCCTCATTAATCGATTGAGCCCTGTGATATTGTCCGCTAGGGACTTTTTTTTCATTCTTTTACAATTTGAATTCTATCCCTTCCTTTTTTTTCCTTTCTCCATTCATCAAATTGTCATTTTTGTACAGCCTCCGCCTACTATGTATGATATGAGTGTCGTTGCCCATTTTTGGGTCCAATTTTTGGTTGGCAATGAATTGTTCCATGACATATTGACTGGAACAAACGCCAAGACGGGGGTCGAGGTGTATGTTCCCCAATTGTTTGCTCGCCAGCTGGGTTTTGGCCAAACCTGGCCCGTTCCTCTTTGTTTTTCTAAGAATTGGATTGAGCGTTTTCACACTATTAGTAAGTCTAATGCGTTAGCCATTGAGGCTCGCAATGCCGTTTTAACAACCGACTTTTCTATAGCCCCTTTCAATCCCACTTTTGCAGCTCACCCTATTTTTAACCAATTTTGGCCGTCTGTAAGGCAGAGGTTGTTTGCTGCTGACGTTAATAATATTTTCCATCTTTTGGAGAGGCCAATAACCTCTTTTACCTCTCCCATTCCTGCCCTTCCCATATCAGTCAGGAATCATACTTCTCCATCTACTCGAGCCAAACGCCCTGCTTCATCCAACCCTTCATCTACTTAAGTGGGGACCACTACAGGTGCTTCCAACCGAAAATGACCAACTCCCATTCGGCCATTCTTGTTAAATGAAGGTGATGATGATGATAGTGAAGATGCTCATCTTATCATCAAGAGGAAGGTAATTGAGAGAGATACCTATTTTTTGTTCACTACAAGTAATCGTTCAATTGCTAAAGGGGCTCTGATTCTTCTTTGAAGGTCCTGCCGTCACAGGCCCTTGCGCCATCGCATACCGTCGAAGCTTCTCCAGCTAAGCCATCCGATGAGGGGTTTAACCCTGAGGAGTCCACAGGCCGAGAGCCTGTGATCGTGCAGCCAACTGAGGGGCTTCCATGTCATCAGAGCATTGACCCCCAAGTGCCGGAGCGGAAGGTAGTATGATTTATAGTTTGTTTCCTCATTTGCATACTGAACCTCAACCCATTGTCGCTTGGTTTGCAGAAGTACTTGTGGACTTGTCCGTCATGGAGGGTCTTCTTGCCTAGATAAGGAAAAATCGTCACAAGCAATTGGATCCACTGGCGATGCCCCCCAACTTCCCAAAGCTGCTGACGAGGTAACTCCTACTTTGTCTTCTGTTTTTTGCTTCGGCTGTTGCAACGAAAAAATGCTAAATGCTTGTATTCTTCCTTTTATAGGATGCTAATGCCATCTTGCGCTCTATTCAGGGCTTGTTCTCTTCTTGGGAGTGAGTGAAGGCCAGCGAGGTTTCTCACTCTTCTTCTTATAGTCGTCCATCTGTTACACCTGCTGTATCTTCGAAGGAGAATTTGAGGAACCTCAAACAATCAGTGTTTGACTATGTTTCTTTCATGGACATGAACATCAATCAGGCTAGTGCTTCAAGCCAGAAAGAAACATTTGAGCGTCTAGGTGCACAAATGGCTCAAGCACTCGAGCTTCCTTCGCTCAAAATTGCGTCCGATATCAAGCTGACATTGAAGGTCATTCACTCGAAAATTAGCTTTTTACTGGCTAAGGATGCGGAGTTGAAGACCAAGCAGACCCAGTACCTCCATGCTGTAAGTGACAAGACATCTTTATTCCAAGAGATGGAAAAGGTTAAGAGCCACTTCAGTGAGATTTCTTTTGAGGTTATGGTTAAGGATTCTCTAATGATGAGTTTGACCGCGGAGATGAAGATACTCCAAGCTAAGATGGACGACTGTAAGGCTAGATTGCCTGTTAAAAAGCGTAATGTGTCTCAAGAAGTTGAGCGAAGTGCTTCTTTGGTCAAGCGTTACATGTCGCTAGTAGTTGATGAGGGGGCTGTGACTGAGCTATCCAATGCTGTTGACGAACATCGTGATAAGTGGGAGAGGCTCAGGGAACGAATGCATTCTGTCTGAGGTAGGTTGTATTAGGCTGTTTTTTACTTTGTATTTTAAGACGATAGCCATTTGTTGGCCAACTATGTAATCTACAGTCAATCGATGAAGTTTTTATTTTATTCCCGGATTGTTTTCATAACGGAACCTTTCACTTGATACCTGTCTTAATTGTAGATATTGCTTGGCATTTATTGTGCCATATTCATTGCATAGCTTACTTTCACATAGAATAGAACTTTTAGCATTCCGACTTTCCTCCTTCTAGATTTGAACATTTAATTCCGGCCATTGTGCATGCAGATGGCCCTTCGCCTTTTGTCTCTTTGCCTTCAAGTTCCTACAAAACTACGAACTTGTCTCATATTTGTCATTGTCATTTTGTTCTTCATAAGATTAAATTGTTGCCACTCCTGGCATTCAAATGATCAATTCAGGAGATCGATTAGTCCCTTTTCCACCAGACATGAAGCATTTGATCATTCTCTAAATTTGTCAATTGTCTTGACATCCTCTTTGGTATGGGAGATATAGGAAAATTTCTTTGATCAATAAATGTCTTCTCAGCACCTCTTCCATGCGTGACCTTCAGAGAGATTGTAAGAAGTTGGCCAATAGCTTGCTGAGAGTGTTCCTTTAGCCATTTACCTGTCATTACAGCTATGCATTTGGGAAGGCGATGGCTTTCTGGCCAAATAAATGTCTTCTCAGCACCCCTTCCACTCACCATCCAGGAAAAGTTGCGAATCAATTGCTTGTTGGGAGTGCTTCTCTGGTCGTCTACCAATCATTGCAGTCATGCATCTAAGAAGACGATAGCGGCCAATCTTTATTTTTTGTGTAATAGTTTATAGGTAGAATATTTTAAGAGTCCGCTTCTTGTCTGCGGCCTATACTTGTAATTGCATTCTTTTATTTGTGATGAATAAATATATATTGTGTTTGGATGTACCTTGTTTGTATTTTGTTTAAATACAATCGTCTAGTTTATTTTGCGTGTGCGATTTATGATTGATCTATCTGTTCATCTTCCCATGTGGAAGGAATATATTTCTTCAAGTATTTACAGTTGATGAATCTTACATGCCTCGTACTGTCCAAATCTTCTAGATGGTAAGCTCTGTTAGGCAGTACGTTGTTCACTTTGTAAGGTCCTTCCCAATTGGGCAACCATTTCCCATACTTTGGATCTTTGCTATCCAGAGGAAGTATTGTCTTCCAAACCAATTCGCTCAAGCTAAAAGACTTGGCTATGACCTTCTTATTGTAAAACTTGGCAATTTTTTGTTTTTGGACCTGCAATCTATCTAGGACGGCGAATCGTAAATCGTCTAACTCTAGTAAAATTTGGGTTAATGATTCAGCATGATCATCATCATCCCAATTATTCTGCAAACCCACTCTAATTGATTGCACGTTAATTTCCATCGGTAGCACGGCTTCTTGGCCGTAAGTTAGCTGAAAAGGAGTCACCTAGGTGCTAGAACGTGGTGACGTTCTGTAGGCCCATAAAGCTTTACTCAAGCATTTGTGCCAAATTATGGCATTTTCACTTATCATTTTCCTTATGATATTCTTTAGAACTTTATTAGAAGATTCTGCCTGACCATTAGATTGAGCGTAATAAGGCATGGAGTTTACTAGCTTAATTCCAAAATCGCTCAAAAACTCTTTCACTTGGTCTCCATTCAAGGACGTACAGTGGTCTATCGTCAGTGTTTGTGGTATCCCAAACCTATATATAATATGGTCACGAACGAAGTGTATGACACTCTTCTGGGAAATCTCATTTAACGGTATTGCTTCTACCCATTTGGTGAAGAAATTTGTTGCTACTATTATGAAAGTGTGTTGTTTGGACGACGGGGGATAAACCTTCCCTATTAAGTCTATCACCCAGCCTTTGAACAGCCAAGGTTTGATAACGGGTACCATTTTTCTTGCTGACGCCCTTTGTATTGGACCATGCATTTGGTAGGCCAAACAACTCTTTGCATATTGCATGCAAAATTCTCCCATTTTGGACCAAAAGTATCCGCTTCTTATAATTAGCCATCTCATTTTCTGGCCAGCCTGATGAGCCCCACATATTCCTTCATGTACTTCAGCCATAATTGTTTTGGCTTCTTGTAAACTTACACACTTCAACAGGAGCCCATCTGAGCATTTCTTGAACAGCTCCTCTTCTGTCAGCGCGTAGTTCACCTTCAATCTCCTATCGCCCCGTTTCTCATGTTTTCTTAAAAGGTTTTTGATTTCTACCCTCCAATCTTTTGCATCCCCATTTTGTATGCAATGAACATCAATATTTTTCGCCCTTTGTTGCACTACGGGAAATATTGTCCCATATTCACAAGTGGACTCTACATTTAGCAACTTTGAGTAGCCCGATGCCATTTGGGCTAATTATTTCGCTAAGTCGTTATATGTCCTGTTAACATATTGAAGCTCTACTTGATCAAATTCTTCCAATAATTCTTGAGCAATTTCATATTGGTTTATGACTGACTCACTCTGACATTTAAAATCACCAGTCAATTGGTATATTACCAGTTGGGAATCGCCTTAACGATTACATTCTTTACTCCTAACTCTGTTAACAGTTCCAACCCTCACAATCAATGCCTCATATTCAGCTTGATTATTAGTACATAATCTGTTTAAAGTGAAGGCATATTTATAATGAACCCCTAACTGATTTATCAATACTATCCCTACTCCTGCACCTCCAGAAGTTTTCGACCCATGGAAATATAAAACCCAAGGTTTTACTTCGAAAGAATCAACTTCTAATTCAATTTCTTTAGACATATCAAGGCACGGATGATTGGCCAGAAAATTAGCCAATGCCTGATTTTTTACTGTTTTCTGGGATACATATAGTATTTAAAATTCTGAAAGTGCCAAAATTCATAGACCTATCCTTTGATGTAAAACAGGACGAGAAAACATATACTTAACTAAATTTACATTAGAAATCAAGTAGACAGTTACAGGCCGCAAATAAGCCCTTGATTTTGTACATGTGAAATATAAAGTAAGACATAACTTTTCAATAGCAGAATAATTACATTCACATTTTGTTAAACGTCTACTCAAATAGTAAATTGCCATTTCTTTCCCAAATTGGTCTTCTTGCGCGACCATTCCACTATGATTCTTGTTCAGCCGATATGTACACTTTCATTGGCCGTCCCTGGATAGGTGACACCAACACTGGTGGACTTAACAAGTATATTCAAGCTATCAAAAGTCTTTTATGTTCTTCTTTCCAGACGAATTCGTCTTATTTTTTAGCTTTCGTTCGCCCTGCACAATTAGAGATAAAACATCTCAAAATTTTTACTTGGCCTAGGAACCTTTGCAATTCTTTCTTGTTATTAGGTGGTTTGACCTCTAAAATGACTTTTGCTTTATTCTTATCAAGTTCAATCCCCCTCTTGTGTACTAAAAACCCAAGGAAATTCCCCGCATTGACACCTAATGCACATTTTAAAGGATTTAACTTTAGTTTATATTGCCTCATCCGCTCGAATGAGCGTTTTAATTGTTCAAAATAGTCTTTTTCTCTAACAGATTTGACTACCACATCATCTACATACACTTCTACAAAATCGCATATCATATCGTGAAAGATTAAGTTCATCGCCCTTTGATAGGTGGCTCCTGCATTTTTCAGGTCGAAAGGCATAACTACCCATTCAAATCATCCTAATGCCCCGGGGCACCCAAATGCCGTTTTATGCACAACTTCTTCAGCTATGTAGATTTTATTATACCCTGAATATCCATCCATGAAAGAATACATTACATGTCCGGTGATTGAATCTACTAAAGAATCGACCGTTGGCATGGGATATTCATCTTTGGGCGTTGCTAGATTTAAGTTCTTAAAGTCTATACATACCCTAATACTGCCATTCTTTTTCTTCACTGGCACGATATTGGACAACCATTCAACATATCTGGCCGTTCTAATACGCCTGCTTTGAACAATCCCTCTATTTCTTTCTTCACTTGAGGTAACACATTGGGAGCAAAGCGCCTATGAGGTTGCTTATGTGGCTTAAAATTCGGCTTCGTTGGTAATCTACGCTCTACTAAACATTTATCTAAACCTGGCATATGTTCATATTCCCAAGCAAAACAATCCTTGTACTCTTTTAATAACGCGATTAAATTATCACTTACCTCTTGATTAAGTATCTGGCTGACAAATGTTGGGTGATCTTCCCCTTCGTCGCCAATGTTCACCTTCCTCAAAGGGTCTTGTGCTTGAGCATTCCCAGGTTTTTCAATTTTCGTTGCTTCATCGTCCATGTTTTCTGCCAGTGCTTCATCTTCTAAACAATCCACTTTGTTGACTTCTCGGCCAATATTCTGCTCCAATTCAAACACTGCCAGCTTGTTTCTCAATGTCTCAAATGTTGTTTCTTCTTTCATCTTTTCTTTACATTCTTTATTGAAAGTCATTAATCTGGCTTTGAAGGCCTGTATTTCGGCCACTTTTTCTGGTCGACAATTCATTAGAGTTCTTGGATTGCCTTTTTGCCAATTGCTGGCCTTTCAAGGTCCACTATATTTGGCCTCATTTGGTTAAACATTTCAGTAAGTGTGTCTACTGAAAATGGTTCTTCACTCTGCGCGATGACCTGAGATTCTTTACCATCTTGGACTATCCTGACAGGTCCATAGTTTCCTTCATACATGAACATTTCTACCGAATTTGCTTCTGCAACAAAAGGCCTGTGGTCTGCTTAGACCACTTCTGCTTCACCCTTGTCATTCCAGAAAATGAGGCACTGGTGGAGCGAGGATGGTATGCAACGACTCCCATGAATCCAATCTCTTCCGAGCAGCACATTGTAACTAGTAGGACCATCTATCACAAAGAAGACTGTGGTCCTAGTAGTCCTTCCAACTGTTATATCCAGTAGCATCACCCCCTTAGCTGAAGTCGTTCCTCCATTAAAACTGGTAAGAATAACTTCTGTTGGGATCATGTCGCTTTCTGTTTTTGCGAATTTTCTCATCATCGTTGATGGTATGGTATTTATAGCTGCTCCGTTGTCAATGAGCACTTTCACCACAGGAATGCCATTCACTAAAGCCTCACATACAACGGCCTTAAGTGTTTGGTCAATTTCATATTGGGCCTTTTAAAGATGACTTTCTCGGCTACACCTATCTCCACTTCTTGTTGATCTTTGGTTGAACCAATTTCCTACGACAAGTCCATGTATAACACTTCACATTGAGCTACTGCTTCTTAGGCTTTCTCTGGTTGGTCATTTTCGTCTGATACTTCTTCTTCGGCTATCCGGCCAGTAGGAGGAGGCAATATTCTTGGAGGTGAACCGTATTTTTTAGAGAGAGGCACTCTCGTCCTTTTCTTAGGCATTCCGTATATCACGTTGAAGTCAAAAGAAAGCCCAAATGGTTCACTCAGTAAGTCTACCTCGCGAACACCTTCTTGATGGAGTTGTTTCAACAATTTGTTGCGCGACACTCCTCTTTTCTTTCTTTTTTCTTCTAAATCGATTTCCTCCCCAATGTTGGTCATACCATCACTTTCTTCCTCATCACCTACTCTCTGGGAAGTCTGGCCTTCTTCATTACTTTCATTCTACTCCCCTACTATTTATTTGCCTTTGAATTCATTGGCTAGTATGTAATTATTAGCCATCACAGGAGGTAATGTGTCAAACTGAATGGTGAGAGGTTGGTCTAGATCTTCTCCATCCTCATCTTTCTTTTCGCTTAAATTTTGACCTTCCAGAAGAACTTTCTGGCAGTTCCTCCAGTGACTCGCCAGTGCTAGTTTCTTCATCACCTTTAAAGATGTTGAGAATGTTGTTGTTGGCCACTTCGAGTAGTTTAGGTGCTTTGGGACAGGACGACCATTGTTGTTGTCTCATCATTCGTCCATAGTTTCGTTGAAAGCGCCTCTGTTAAGTTCTAGTCCTTTCATCAAAGGACATGACTCTTCATGCGTAGTACTGGAAGGAATGCCACACATTTGATCGACGAGGTTGTGGTCTGAATGTCCTCCCATTGTTATTCGGCCTAAACTGCAGTTCAAAGTGCGGCCTCCCATAGCTCGATGCACCTCGTCCTCCTTTGGGCCAAAAACCAGGATTGATGTCAGGACGATGCTGGCGATGTTGGTGATGCCGTATTCGTGGCTCTTCCATATTTTCAGCTATTTCACCTTTGCATCTAGAACACAGGACGTCTTCATTTTTCCTAGTTTCTTCATGTTTGATCCTTTCAAAGACGCTGATGTGCAACTCAGAATCCTCTTCTCCATGATTTAGGACCAACTTGAACTTTGGCAACTTATTTTTGAAGCCAACTGCCATCATATTCACACCCAATGGCTGTGGGAAGGGATTTTCATCCACTGCCATTTTCTTCTTATCATCAAACGTGATTCGTCCTGACTCAATGGCATCCTGTAACACATGACGGAAAACCAGACAGTTGTTAGTTATATGTGACCATGCATTATGCCACTTGCAATATTTTTTACCCTTGATTTGTTCAGGGTCTGGTAATTTATGCTTGTTGTTCAACCTTATCTGCTTATCCTTATACAATTTATCAAATATAGGTCAGCTTTGGTCACATTAAAGGAAAACGTCCTAGTCTTTTTGTTTTCGCTTTTAACAGGCTCGTCTTTGCTTGACGCTCTAAACCTAGCCATTACAGGACAAGCATAGGCATCTCCCTTAACTAGTTCGGCCAAGCATATTTCTACCTGATCGTAATATTCGTCATCTACTATATGAACGTCAAAGTTTGGGTCTTTGTAATAAGTCCCTTTACTAGAGTTTTTCATTTGTTCTTCTTCCCTCATTAGACGCTCATACCTAATCACATTAGCGCTCAACTGGAAAAGGTTAGGGAATTCTCTGTCCTGGAATTTCTTTTTTAAATCAAAGCTTAAGCAGCTTTGAGCAATTTTGATAAACTCCTTCTCGGGCAAAGGTACAAAACATTTGCTCATTGCTGTTTTAAAGCTTTAAAGGAAGCTTTTTGCCCATTCGTTTGGCATTTGACGTAAATTCGCCAAATCGGCCAGAGTGACTTTAGATTCAGTTTTGTAAAACTGAGTGTGGAACAATTATTCTAGTTGTTGCCATGTTTGGACGAAATTTGCTGGCAAATTAATGAACCATGAAAAGTCTACTCCTGTTAACGAACTAGGAAATAGTCTCACTTTGTAGTAGTCAGTTACCTCTCCACATTGTAATGTGAATCGCCCTACATGTTCTAAAGTGGAAACCTCTCCCAGACCGGTGAATAACAAAAACTCAGGCATTTTATACCCTCTAAGCCATGGATATGCTTGGTCCACCCAATCAGGGTATGGCTTTGTGTAAGTCGGCCTAATAAAAGGGTGTGTCGCAAAAGCCATCTGGTCTTGTATTATTTCCATAATTTGATTCCTCAACAGAACGTTGGGATCATATGGGACTCCTACATGTTGGTTTATTGGTAGAATGGCTTGAGGTCTAGCATTTGGTCATTGGTTCGCGGCGTAAACGCAGTTATTCAGACCATTATTGCCATTAAACTGAGCGTTTCCACCATCATTAACACGTAGGGCGTTCTGTCCATTGATTGAGACATTGTCTCTGGCGATCAAGTTACCCCCAGGTTTGTTACTCCATTACCACCATTCAAGTTGGCTATTCCGCCATTCCCTTGATTTGAAGTAGATAGGCCAAAAGGTGGGTCTATCCCGTAATTCGGGTTTGGTATCAGGGATCCATGTCCCACAATTGTCCTATATTGGAAATGATTTCCTATGCTTAGCATAATTGGTTGACAAATTTGGTTGACCAACTTATTCATGATTTCGTTCAACGTATTAAGTTGTTTAGCCATGTTGTCGTAGTGTACATTTCCATTTTGTTTAAATTTTTCAATAACATGAACGTTTTACAAGTTTACCTGTTCAATGACGTCTTGAGTGAGTTCACCGAGCAATGCACGCATGGTCCGAGGACTCAATTCTGTCATTGATTCGTAACGACTTTGGTTCTATCCATCTTTTTTTTGGAGTGCTTTGCTGCTCCTCAAATTGTTCGATTACAAACTGGACTAGCCGTTGGTTTGCTGGCTCATTGTCAGAATTTTTAGGAGGCATATTGATTTGCTTGTCGTATCTTCAAACACCAAACGTGTCCCACCGAGTGTGTCAAATTATTTCGCGCGGATAACCCTAACAATTAAAAAGAATGATCAGACGATTGTGTAAGGAACAACGACCTCTCGAGACAAAGTCCCAACGGGGGGTGTTTATTCGCGAAAATTATAATTCACAAGATACAAATGCCTCTAAGGGGCACAAGCACGCAAAGTTAACTAAAATTTGACTATGAAAGACTTAAAGGAAATAAAATTACATATTCTCTGTTTGAGAGTGATTTGTTTGGTCCCTTTTTTTCTGTGTTATCTTTGTTCTTTAATACTCTTGGGTAGTATCCTTCGTATAATTGCCTGAAAACCGCAGGTTATTCCACAACTACCCACTTTCTCCATGATAAGCACCCTGTCCAGAAACTTCTCACTTTCTCTATGACTTGCAACCGCTATTCTTGAATGGTAGGATGTGATAAGGTTTCCCCTTGACCGTTTTGATAACCGTTGACTTTGAATGTGAGTGGATGTAATGCTCGTTCAAGTCTGGGGTATCTCGCGTAGCTGGGCGATATCGTTGTAAGGTTCGCTCAGGTTTGTGGCGTCTTGCGCAGTTGAGCGACGTCCAATAGGTTTGAGTGATTATGAGTTACTACAACACGACTCTTTCTTAGGTAATCTCGCTTGGGTCTGTCTTTCAAATTAGGTCTTGCTCTCTTCTCGAGTTAAGCTCCCTCGCTTGGGCCATTTAATTAGGCTTGATTTTGTGTGTCAACAGTAGTGTTTATCAATCAACCGTCCAAAATTAAAAATTATTATTATTATTTATAAGGAATGTTTACCCATGATCAATCCATATGTCAATGAGTGACTGTCACATTCTATAATGAGTTTAAATGCATCTCAAATTTATAGGAGAATGTGTCATAAGGCTGTTACCTTAACATAGAATGTTTATGGGAAAGCACTTTTTAAAATTCACAATACTCTTAAAAAATCATGGATAGAAAAAATAAATGTTGATTCTTACATACCGTTTGTTTCTCATTTTGGGGGGGGGGGGGATAATGTATTTTGAATAGTTGATTGATGGAGAATGTGTGATTAAAAATAATGTATTTTGGGTTTGCGCGTAATATTATTTTATTGAAAAATGAGTGGTTGAAAAGAAGTGGGAGAAAAATGAATTTTTGGAAAAATGGGAATCAAACGGTAAACTTATAAAATCAAAAACGAAAAGTTGAAGGATTTCATTAATAATCAAAATAATAGTATGTGATGTTAATCAATAACCTTATTCAACAAGCAAAAATAAAATTTAATGATGCAATAATTTAAAAGTAAATTTCTAACTTCTCCATAAATATTTAAAATAGTCTAGTTTGACCCCCCTAATAAAAGAGCAAGTCCAAAAACATAATGGCTCACAAACTTTGGATTAGCGGTGGCAATGGACCTAGCCGAGCCAAATTGACCCATATGCACACGAGCTCGGCTGGTGGGCCGAGCCCAGCTTTAGCTCGTGACTTGTTTCTTGTTTCTTTTTTTTCTAAACCTAATATATATATATACATACATTTTCGAAATATTTTTTTAAATATACATTTTCTAAAATATTTTTCTTTTTTTTAAATAATTAAAAAAGATAAACCCTCTTTCTTTATCTGGGTTTGGAACCGACTACTTCAATTTCGAGTAGGTGGTGTTAAAAATTGTACGCGAACAACTTGTTACGTATACAATTTTTTTTGAAAATTATAAAGGTATTAAAATAAAATTTTGTGATGAATATGGTTAAATTAAATTAGCGGTGTAAGCGGTTTGATTTTACCGATTTTTGACAGATTTTCAAACCAAACCGTTTAAACCGATTTGAGAAAAACTCAAACCTAAACCAAATTATTTTGAACAGTTTGAAAAAAACTAAAACCTAAACCTAATAGTTTGGTTCGGTTTTAAACCGCCGGTTTCGCCGTGTATTTTTTTTGCATATTTACTTTTATGCTATTTAAACCTAAAGTTGGTTTTAAAGATGAATAGTTGACCAATGGTTCAAAGCCTCGAACCAAATGAGGAGGTGCCGGTTGTTGGGATTACAAAGTTCAGATCTTGAGAGTAGTTACGAGATGAGGAGTCGTCGGGAATGGGTGGGCGAAGGCGGAGCGGAAGCGAGGTCGCGTCGCTTGGAAATGAGAGTCGCGTCGCGTATGAGGAAGGGACGTTGGTGGAAGCCTGGAACCGTGGAAACTGGAACGGAATGACAGGAAGGGAATGGTTAGGTTTTGAGTTTGATAATTGATACTTTGATTTTCAATTGAAATAAAAAAAAAATGTATGAGTTATGAGTTATGCCGTTGTGGGTTGGGACCGTTGGGCAGTTAGCTAGAAAATTACCTTTTCCAATTGAGATGAAAAACATAAAATTGAGATTATTATAATTTATATATAAATTATAAATTATGATTATTGAGTAATAATAATAATTATAATATATATTTAGTAGAAAATTAGAAATTGAAAAGAAAATACCCACAAATGACAAAACAATTGACATTTACATATTTGAAATTTTGGATGAATTTTCAAAAAATTTCATTTTTTCATTTTTTATTTACATATATTTTTTCACCGGTCCGGTTTGATTTTAAACCGTAATTAAAATTTTCAAATTTAAACCAAACCGTTTGGTTTGTTTCAAAACCATTTCGTTGATGGGTCTACGTGGCACCAAATCGACAATTTCTCAAATGCGGTTTCGGTTCGATTTTTCGGTTTGGCGATTTTTGCTTACAACCCTAAACTAAATATCACTTACTTGACGACATGCAATTTCGACATATTTATCTTGAATTTGAAAATGAGAGTCTTCCCAACTATTCATGCACATTAATGCTTCCAAAATATTTTCTTTCAGTCGGCTCCTGACCTCGGAAAGAACCCTCTTACCTGCACTAAAAGCATACTCCGAAACTACAGTGCTAACCGAAGGTGTTAGTAGATTTATTGTCATTGCAGAAACCACTGGCCATCGGCGTTCATACATTTGCCAGAATTCAATTACTTTTTCTGAATTTTTCCTAATTGTTTTGTTAGTAAGCATATTATGATTAAAGTAATCAATTAATTCAACAGATAACGTATTTGGACTACTACTCGATGTTTGAGTACATAAAGTGAAAAATAAACTGCCACTAGTACTAGAGGAACCACATGTAGATGTAGTTGAATCATATCTATATGAGTTCATGCCTTCGAATAAATTTAAAATTTCAATGTCGTCATCTGCTACTTCAGTGAGAGGAGTAGTTGTAGAATCGGAGGGTACCCGATTAATATGTGTACTCATTCGTGAAGCATATAATTCATACATTTCACATAAAGTTACTTCCAAATTTCTATAAGTGATAGGTACATTAAAATTTAAAGATTTTGAAATTTGATCAATTACAAATTTAGTACCCGATAAATTATATCGGAGGTCCATGACGCATGCTAACAAAAATAATATAGGCAAATTTTCCCAATATTTTTTAAACTTTAATTCCATGGAATATATAATTGAACTAAAATCGGAGTCATTTTTAAATCTATGAAAAGTCCTAACAATTATATAAAGACATTCAAGAATCATACAACTAGTGTAATAATAAATACTAGACAAACTATTTGTAGAATCATAAAACTTGTCAAAAAAATTTAATTTTAAAAACTAAACTCCTATCGGACTCATTCAAAATAGTATCATTTTCGTCTCTAATATGTCTATTGTTATAAAATTCAGTTATTAAATGTTCAAAACTTTCACATAATCTTAATAATAAGTAAGTGGAGTTCTATCTATACCCTACGTCACTAATAAATGTTTTTGTACGTGTCACCCCAGTTTCGGCGCAAAATTCCTCAATCACTTATTTTCTACTAGATGCAATCGTGATATATACTAGTTCATTTCTAATTCGCTGAATTTCATCATTAACATGTTTTAAACTGTCTTGTACTATTAAATTAAAAATATGACATACACATCGAATATGAAACAAATAACCACCGAAATCGGGTTGAATTACTCTATACAATTTATCGATAACTACCTTATTTACAGTAGTGTTGTCGAACGTAAAAGAACAAATTTTACTCTCACGACGCTATTCTCTAATAATGTTCATAATAGCATTAAATATGTTGTTAGCGTTGTGAGGAAACTCAATAATTTTAAAAACAATAATTTTTTTATGCATGACACAAAGTGGGTCTATATAGTGTGTAGTTGCAGTTATATAACCTATTTTATTAATCCCTTCCCACATATCTGAAGTTAAAGATATTACACCCCCATATTTTTCTAAATCGGCAATCAATAGTTTTTTTGAATTAATGAAATAATCTATTGTATCAGAACGAATAGTATTTCAACTTATCCCAACGTACCTCGGTTGAAAATATTCTTTCACATAGGAAACGAAATGTTGGTTGTCGGTTATTGCTAGCGGCAACGAACTTCACCATTCCCGTTCAAGCTTTTTCATCCGAATACATCCACGTAGAAAGTGTCGTAGTAGTAGTACCGATGCCTGGACTACCAAATTGTATTTGCGTTTGACCAGTAGGAATAAGCCCATGTTTGGCCGCACATGTTTTGTAGTGAAGGTTGAGGTGGGTGGTTCCAATACCTTTTCACCAGGTCAATCGTTGTTGACAGTATTTACATACTGCTTTGGATTCTGGAACTCCATCGACCACATGACCAATTTGAACCAATTTAAAATGGTCCTAATATTTTGTCTGTTTTTTCTCCTTTCTCTTCTCTTTTGCATCGAGAATATCTAATACGGGTTCATCATCTTGTTCCATCTCTAAAACATCAACATCATCCAAATCAATTGGATGACTACTTTCATGAGCATCGAAATTCTGAATATTTTCTAGAATGGGTAATTCATTTAGACCGGCAAATTCATTTACAAATTGACTGTGGGGCATAGATGATTCACCTTCGACGCCGAACAAGTTTTCAACAAATGAGCGTGGATCCATTTGTGAATTGAAAATTTGTAATTGGATAATTGATATTGAATAATTGAAATTGAATGTTGAATGTTGAAGTAGAATTGAGAAATGAATGTAGATTATGTAGTAGTGTAGAAAATAGATTGTAAAATCAAGATTATAACTTAATAATGTAAAATGTAGAAAAGTAGAGAATGATATTGATAATGAAATTTAGAGAGTAGAGAATGAGATATTGATAAAAAAAAAAATGGATTGATGGATGAGTATTTATAGGGGAAAATGGAATTGAAAAAAAAATAATAAAACAAAAAAATGATTGAAACGGTCATTGAATTTTTTTTTTTTAATTTTTTTTGGCGAGCCTATTAAACGAGCCCACGAACCTCGGCTCGTGCTCGAACTCATCTTTTTGACGAGCTGAACGGTCGAGCCGACGAGCCACTCAACTCAATTGCCACCCCTACTTTGGATGCATTTGGTTTGTTATTTTCAAATTTGTAAAATGCTAAAAACGTATTTGATCTGGTATTTCTAAAAATACATTTTTGAAAATAAGATTAAATTTACAATATAAAACTCAAAGTACATTTCGACATTCTGAGTGTTTTTAGTGAAATTTTTAAATACATAAAAAAAACATGTGTTTAAATAAAAAAAATTTAGAATAGAAATATAAAATTCTAACGAATAAAATTTTTTGATAAAATTCTAAAATAATAAATTTAAAAAGTAAAATTATAAAGAATAAAAATAGTTCAAACTCTTAATGTATATTTACATAAAAAGTCTAAATAAATTATTTAGATGAATATAGATAAATAAATAAATAAATAAATCTTAGTCCATGTTATTAATTTTTATTTTTATTTTACTTTTGCAGCGAGAAAAAATATTATAAGATTCGCCAACTTTAAAATGTATATATATTACTTGATAATATATTAACATAAAATTATTTTATTTTTATAGAATAATCAAATTTTATGGAATAAAATATCACGATTTTGTTTTTCAATTTTTCAAATTAAACATGTTTTCTAATTTTCTATTTTGAGAAATAATTTTTCAAAATGAAAAATCAAACTATTTTTAGCAATCTTAAAACAAACGCTCAAAACATAAAAACTAAAAATGAACTCACAATTGAAAACTAAAAATTGAAATATAAACCAAACAGGCCCTTAAGGTTTTACTCAAAGGTAATTTTCTACTCGGACAAGTAGAGAAATTGATCAAATCCAACTCCACAGGCCAAGAATTGAGTTTCTAATTACTTGTTACTCAAATACAATTAAAATGTGAATCTCTTTAAAAAGAGTAGTCAAATCCTTCATTTGATAGTCAATGTTAGTATTTTTGAAGTTATTCGCTTAAACCCACAAGTGCATGGAGTGTTGATTAGTATTATTATATTTAAAGTTAATCTCTTAAACCCACAAGTGCATGGTGTCAAAAATAAGTAATATTATGGATGTAAGTAAAATTATCAATCCCACGACGATGATATACTTACTTATGTCTAACTCAAATGGAAGGAAATTAATTGCAAGAATTCTTTGATTTGTCAATTTTAACTAACAAATGAAAACAAATAAAATTTTATGAGCAAGCAGTGGAGAAAAATTGAATGTTGAAAAGCACTAGGGCTCCGATTCTACCTATGTTTTCTAACTAACACATGTCTGATCTGATGATCAATCATCCTAAATTGTTAAATATTCTCGAGTCTCTAATAGATTTAAACATATTTTTTCATATGCATACCTTTAATATTTCTATGAAAGTTGCGAATATACAAAATCACATTAAAAATCAATGAACATTCTAGGAACGAAGATACAAAGCATAAACAATATATCTTTATTTCCTATTGTTGGGTTTTGTCGATACCCAATAAATTCAAGGTAATAATGTTTTAAACATTTGGATTAATTTCATAGACTTTGATCGATGAGTGAAATGTTTATCAATACCACAATTAATTTGCTCAACTCGAAAACAAATTGAGCTATTGGAAGTCACTAATTGTTCATCAGTTTGACGGCCCTTTCATGTGTTAGTCCACTTTGTGTCACTTGGTTTTGGCCGATCTTGTGTGTTAGCTCTTGGCCCAATTCGTGTTTAGCCCATCTTTGCCTAGCCCTAAAACTATATATACCTACCTTTGCTTTCTTATCTTATGTTTGCATTTTGTGAAAAAAAAATATCAATTGAAGTGGAGGGTTTCTTCAAACAACAAGGAGCTAGGTCAGCTATTCAATCAGTGGTTTGGTTTCATGCAACGCCCTCGCAGCAGGATAAGGCAGTTGTCATTTGAAATGAAAGACCTTTTTATATATTGTATAGATAGGATTCCAAACTTGCCCATCCTGATGAAAACAACGCCCTCGCAGTAGGATAAGGCAGTTGTCATTTGAAATGAAAGACCTTTTTATATATTGTATAGATAGGATTCCAAACTTGCCCATCCTGATGAAAAAATCCTATCTTATTAGTCGAGCCTAAACATCCTTATTGGTTGAGAGAAAAAAGAGTCTGATGCAATTGAAAAATAGGACAGCCATTCACTATAGTAAAATTGAGCTCCACCGACCAAAAATAAAATAAAATAATTGGTTGCTATAATAGACTTTCACCAACCAAACATTGGTTGGTAATAGTTTTAGTTGATTAAGATGAGACAATTTTTATTATTCCCTATTGCGGCCAAGAATTGGTTGCTAATTCCAAATACTGCTGACCAAATACTGTTTGGTCGCTAAAGAATAAGGTGGGAAAAACATCTGCATATTTTTTGCGCGGAAAGACAAATTTAGCGACCACTTACTGGTCCAAATATATTAGTTTAGCAATATTTCAGCGACCAATTCTTGTTTGGTTGTTGAAGCCCTTGGCATGAATAAGACCCGATTTTTTTCCGCGCGGTTTTAGCGATCAATATGCAGTTGTTGGTGAAAATAGATAATATAGTGACCAATATGTCATCGATATGTTTCAACAACCAAGCACGATGTGGTCATTGAAGCCCCTATTAGAATTTTTTGTTCGGTGAAATTTTCGAAGAATTAACTAGCAAACAATCATTGGTTGCTACATATAAGTTTTAGCAACCATCAATGCGTTGGTCACTGAAAGAGTTCACGTGAAATTTTTTAGCTGGTGATTTTTTGAAGAATTAACCGTCGACCAATTACTGGTCGCTAAAGGTTCGTTTTTAGCAACCAACAATATGTTGGTCGGTGAAGGATTTCACATTAATATATATATTGGCTTGTGATATTTTTTGAAGAATTAACTATGATTGGTTGCTGAAGGTAAATTTTAGAACCTAACAATTATTTGGCCATTGAAGGATTTTGCAGGAATTTTTTTTAGTTATTGATTTTTTGAAGAATTAGCTGGCAAATAATCATTGGTTACTAAAGGTAAGGTTTAGAAACCAACAATGTGGTTGTTGAATGATTTAACTTGGAATGATACTTTTTCATGAATTAACTAGGAACCAATTGTTGATTGTTGAAGGTAAGTTTTTGGTAATTTTTGGCAACCAACAATGTGTTGATCACTGGAGGATTAAGATTTTTTTATTTTTTTATTTTTGGATAATAATTTAATCAATTTTAAATAAGAAAACAAAATTATACACAAACAATGGTTGTTATCTGTTGTAAATGGTAAGTTTATTAAGATTTGTTAGTGAATAACAATTGTACCCCTACAGTCCAAGAAATTATTATTATTTTATCCTTGATTCTTACTTATAATTATAGAGTTTTGATTCTTAATAAAATACACAAAATTCTATTGATTTTTATTCTCTTTTCTCATTTTTCTTCTTTTTATAACACATTATCGGCACAATAGCTTAATTTTTCAAAATTTAGTGAATGTAATAATTTTTTATAAGCATGAATATTTATCACGTTTACCAAAATTAATTTAGTGACATGTGAATTTTTCTACATACATATGCATTAAAACGATATTGCTTCTTGATAATAGCACATTTGTTACGTTTTTCATCCTTTAATATTTTCATTTATATTATTATTCGACACCGAAATGTACTAAATGTTTCTATATCTTGGTTTAGGTGGCAAATGGGTGAAACAGGTGAAAAATGGAAGAAACAAGTGAAAAGAAATCAAAATGGAAGAAACAAAACTTCAAGGACCAAAATGCAAATACCAAAAGATAACTCGGAAGGAAAAATGAAGATATGAAGATTTGAGGGTGTTCGGCATCAATTGGATGAGGAAAGAAGTCGACGGGATGAAATATAGTCAAAACGTCATCACATATGCTGAAAAGTTTTGCATCAATTTTTAGCCTCATATTTAGATAATTTTCACATGGTATAAGATCGAATTGGAAGTCGACATCTGAATGAAGGTTGTAGCCCATCGATTCAGCTTTCCAAACCACTTTGAATCACCTCAATCGGATATCGAGAGAGAAAGATATGATTAAAACACTGAAACCTGTCCGGCGGAAAATTGGCAAATCCATGCGGTCGCATGGTTATAAATCCATGCGGCCGCATGTCTATTCCCGAGAGTTTCAGGGTTGAATTACTTTGTTCCATCCGACTTCATTTATTTATACCATGCGGTCGCATAGGTATAAATCGGGCCAAAAATCTTTTATTTCCGAAAATCAACCAAATCAACTATGGAAAGTTTTTGGACGCGTTTTTCTCACCCTAAAGTCGACCAGAAGAGGGAATTCCGAGCTTCACTATCTTGCACTATTGAATTTTATCCTAAAATTTTGATATTGATCTAATCAACATTGATATCATTAGACAATTTTGGGTGAACGAGCACCTATTTAGAGACTCCTTAATTTAATTTTCATCTCCCTGTGGATACGACACCCCAAAACTACACTACAACACCGCGTAACACTTTGGGCGTAATCAAATTTTGGCACCGTTGCCGGGGAGACGGTACAAAAAATTGAAGGATCTTCTAGCAAAAAGGTGACTTCGTTCCCTTATTCATTTTCATATTTTTTTGTTTTGTTAGTTTATTTTCTCTCGTTATCATCTCTTGTTTTTCACATAGTTCCATTCTTTTTCTTTTGCTTGTGTTTATGAGCAGGGATCGAGGTGATATAGGAAGCTCTACCGAAAGACTTCGTCCAGTGTTTGAATCTCTTCCTAACCCTATTTTTGACATTGCATCTATTGCCACGAGCACCACATCACGTAACACAATGTCTGATAGTGAGCATGATGCACCTTATAGAACTTTGCATGATTATCTTCACCCCACACGCACATCTACACCATCATGTATTATGTTCCCACCCAATATGCCACGTGTAGATTTTAATCCTGGAATGATTCATCTTCTCCCAAATTTCAATGGACTTGAAAATGAAAACCCGTATGTGCATATTAGGGAATTCGAGGAGGTAGTAGCAACCTTCCACAATCAACATGGTATAGTGGATGCAATTAGGCTTAAGTTCTTTCCATTCTCCCTTAAGGAAATGGCAAAAAGTTGGTTGTATTCATTGAGATCACGTTTGATTGGCACCTAGGATGAAATGACTCAAGCCTTCTTTAATAAATATTTTTCCCACCATAAGACTAACGCACTTAAAAAACAAATTTTTTCGTTTAGTCAAAAGGATAGTGAGACCCTATATCAGATCTGGGAAAGATTTAAAGAACTACAAACCCTTGCCCCCACCATGGTTATGAGAGTTGGCGTATGGTGAGTTTCTTCTACGAGGGATTATCACCTAGAGAGCGCCAATTCGTAGAAATGATGTGCAATGGTGAATTTTTACGGAAGGATCCTGACGAAGCCATGGAATACCTAGATGAACTAGCTGAGAAAGCTCATACATGGACCGGACCTAGTGCCACTGAGAGTACTAATAGGTCACGACCCGCAAGTAATCCCACTAGCACAGGTATATATCACCTTAGGGAGGAGGATAGCCTTAGAGCAAAGGTAGAAGCCCTAACTAAAGAACTTGAGACCTTACGTGCTAGACACTTGAAATCTATACATAGTGCATCCCATGTTGAGTCCAGTGGTAATTGTTTTGTGTGTGGAGGAAGTGACCACCCTGTGCAAGAATGTGCTACTTATGCTGAGATGAGGGGACTTTATGAGGCACACTGTAATACTTTAGGTGTATATCAAAAGCCCCATACCCCTTACTCCGAGACCTATAACTCAGGGTGGGGAAATCACCCTAATTTCAGCTGGAAATCTAAAAACCAGCAACCTGCCCAATTCAATAGAGCTTACACTGCACCCTCACATCAACCCGTATCATCTAGGAATTCCTTAGAAGACACTCTACATGCATTCATCGAGGCACAAAGTAAAACAAACCAAAAGTTTGAGACTGTGATTACTCAAATTGTTGAGGAAAACAAAGAAATGAAAAGTTATATGTCTAAACTGATCAATGCCTTAGCTGTAGTAGAGCATGAAAAATTTCCTGCTCAAGCGCAACCAAATCCTAGGGGGCAACACATGGCACAAACTTCAGGACCACATGAGACCAATCTTAGGGAAGTGAATGTCATAACCACACGTTCAGGGAAAGTCTTAGAGCCAACTTCCAAACCTAGGAAAATAGAAAAAGAGTCTAGTGAATCGAATGAGAACAGCCCTAGTGAGGAGGTAGTGGAACATTCAGTGAGAGTACCTTTCCCTCAAGCTCTAAAGTCCACCTCGAAATCTGTTGGCCATCATAGCGAGATTTTAGAGCACCTAAAGCAAGTGAAAATTAATCTGCCTTTCTTGCATGTGATTTCACAGGTTCCTGCTTATGCTAAAGTCCTTAAGGACTTATACACTGTCAAAAGGAAACATCATGTCAAGAAAACTGCCTTTTTGACTGAACATGTGAGTGTTGTCATTGAACAAAGGACACCACCAAAGTAGAAGGACCCTGGTTGTCCTACTGTCTCTTGCATCATCGGGAACCATGAGATTGGACAAGCTCTTCTTGATCTAGGGGCTAGTGTCAATCTCATGCCTTATGCTATTTACTCGCGGCTAGGATTAGGTGAGATGAAGCTTACCTCTGTTGTCCTACAATGAGCTGATAGGTCCACTATTAAACCTAGGGAAGTAATTGAAGATGTCTTAGTTCAAATTGATAAATTTTACTACCCCGTTGATTTCTTGGTCGTGGATGTAAAAGCTAATGTAAGTGTTGCTTCTAAAATTCCTATCATTCTTGGTAGACCATTCCTCGCTACTGCTAATACTTTGATTAATTGTAGAAATGGTCTCATGAAATTGTCATTTGGGAATATGACTCTAGAAGTCAACATTTTTCATATCACCAGGCAGCCAGAGGAAGATGATGAGTGTCAACAAACTCACATGATTGACACACTCACACAAGAGGTAGCCGATAATATGTTTCTTGGACCAGCACAGAAATTTCCAGAACCAGATGGTTTGGACATCGTGGAGAGGACAGATCACGAGATAGGTAATAGTCCTTATTTTACATCACCAGTTTCTAACAAGAGGACTCTACCTTCTATATTGCAGGCTCCTACTACAAATTTCGAGCCCTCTCCTAGTGACCCCACACATGTATTAGATGGAGACAGAGGAGCTGCACCGATGGTTATGGCCAATAAGTTTAATGTACTGCAAGGAAACTTGGGATCGCCCTGGCTAGATGCGGGCTAAAAATGGGAACATTGGGTCGAGCCAATAACAATAAACAAAGGCGCTACTTGGGAGGCAACCCAAGGGAAGTTCATTCCTTTATTTTCTTTTTATTTTTGCATTCATATTTTTGTTCTTTTTCTTGCATTCCCATCCCATTGAGAACTTTCAGGCTCACCTTTCTTCGCGCTTATGTTGGCTCACACCTAGTGATGGCAATTGAGCCGAGCCGCTCGTGAACTCTTAGTCTCGGCTCGTCTAAAACGAGCCACGAGCCGCTCGGGCTCGTAAAAAACGAGCCCGAGCAACGAGCCGAACAAAAAAAAATTGAACGAGCCGAGCTCGGCTCGGCTCGTCAAATAGACGAGCGGCTCGCCGAGCCGCTCGTGGCTCGTCCAAATGCGAGCCACGAGCCGAGCCGGCTCGTGGGTTCGTCAAAACCGGAACAAAGAAAAAAAAAATTTGCAGAGTGACCAGAACGGTCACTGAATTTTTCAGTGACCGTTTGGTCACTTTTTTTTGACAAAAAAAAATTTTTTTTTTTTTTTTTTCAATTTTCATTTTTTTCCTATAAATACCCATCAATTACAACATTTTTTCCTCACCAAATTTACTATCAATCTCTTATTCTCTACTATACTCTCTACAAATCAATTATAATCAATATTATTTATTCATTCTTATTTCTATACTCTTCTACATTTTATATTCATATCATTAAATTATAATCTTGATTTTACAATATATTTTCTACACTACTACATTATATTCATTCATTCACTTCTCAATTCTACTTCACTTCTTCTTCTTCTTCAATATTCAACTTCAATTATTCACAAATGGATCCACGCTCATTTATTGAAAACTTGTTCGATGTCGGAGTCGAGAATGTAGCACATGTGCCCCAAAATCAATTTGGGAATGAGTTCGTCGGTCTAGATGAAGTACCCATTCCAGAAAATATTGAAGATTACAACGTTCATGAAAGTAGTCATCCAATTGATTTGGATGACGTTGATCTCGATGCACCAATTGATTTGGAACAGGATGATGAACCTGTTCTTGAAATTCCCGATGCAAGAGGGAAGAGAAAGGGGAAGAAGCAGGCAAAATGTTGGGATCATTTTAAATTGATTCAAACTGGTCGTGTGATCGATGGAATTCAAGAAACCAAAGCAGTATGTAAATACTGTCAACAACGATTGGCCCATCAAAAAGGCATTGGAACCACCCACCTCAACCGTCACTACAAATCATGTGCGGCCAAACATGGTCTTCTTCCTGCTGGTCAAACGCAACTACAATTTGGTAGTCCAGGCAGCGGTGCTACTACTACGCCCACTTAGTACGTGGATGTATTCGGCGGAAAGAACTCGAACAGGAATGGTGAAATACCTTGCCGGATCTGAGTTGCCACTAGCACAAACGGACAACCAACATTTCGTTACCTTTGTGCAAGAATGTCTTCAACCGAGGTACGTTAGGGTAAGTCGAAATACTGTTCGTTCTGATACAATAGAATATTTTGAAACTGCAAAGAAAACATTGATTGCCGATTTAGAAAAATATGGGGGTGTGATATCTTTAACTTCGGATTTATGGGAAGGGATTAATAAAAGAGGTTATATTGCTGCAACTGCAAATTATATAGACCCACTTTGGATCATGCATAAAAGAATAATTGCTTTTAAAATTATTGAGTACCCGCACAATGCTCCCAATATATTTAGTGCTATTATGAACATTATCAGAGAATATAAATGCGAGAGTAAAATTCGTTCTTTTACGTTCGACAACGCTAGTGTAAATAAGGTTGTTATCGAGAAATTGAAAAGAGTATTTCAACCCGAATTCGGTGGTTATTTATTTCATATTCGATGTGTATGCCATATTTTAAATTTAATAGTACAAGATGGTTTAAAATATGTTAAGGATGAAATTCAACGAATTAAGAATGCACTAACTTATATCACTATTACACCTAGTAGAAAACAAGCGTTTGAGAATTTTTGTACCGAAAATGGGGTGTCGCATTCAAAAACTTTTACTAATGACGTAGCGCATAGATGGAACTCCACATATTTATTATTAAAATCATGTGAAGGTTTCGAACATTTAATTACTGAATTTTATAACAATAGGCATATGAGGGACGACGACGAAAATATTTTGAATGAATCCGATTGGGCTTTAGTTATTAAAATTAAAGCTTTTTTGAAATGTTTTTATGATTCTACAAATATTTTATCTGGTGTTTATTATTCTACTAGTTGTATGATCCTTCAACGTCTTTATCTAATTTCTAGGGCTTTTGATAGATATAAAGATTACCCCGATTTTAATTCAGTTATAATTGCCATGGAATTAAAGTTTAGAAAATATTGGGAAGACTTGCCCATGTTATTTCCATTAGCATGCGTCATGGACCCTCAATATAATTTATCGGGTACTAAATTTATAATTGAACGAATGTCAAAATCTTTAACTTTTAACTTACCTATTACTTATAGGAATTTGGAAGTAACTTTATCTGAAATGTATGTAACATATGCTTCACAAATGGGTACACATGTTACTCGTGTACCCTTCGGCTCTACAAGTACTCCTCCCACTAATTTTGGAGATGACGACGCTAAAATTTTAAATTTATTTGAAGGCATGAACTCATATAGATATGGTCAAACTGGATATGCATATGGTTCATCCAGTCATAGTAGTTTGTCTTCCACTGCATGTACTCAAACATCGAGTAACAGTCCAAATGCAATGCCTGCTGAATTACTTGATTACTTTAATCATAATTGGCCTAGTAACAATGTACTAAGGAAAAATTCAGAAGAAGTAGTTGACTTCTGGCGAAAGTATGAACGTCGATGGCCAATAGTTTCTGCAATGGCAAAAGATCTACTAACACCTCCGGTTAGCACTGTAGCTTCGGAATCTACTTTTAGTGCAGGGTCTAGGGTTCTCTCTGAAGTTAGGAATCGACTAAAAGAAGATATTTTAGAAGCATTAATGTGCGTGAAGGACTGGCAAGACGCTCATTTTCGACTGCAAGATAAATATGCCGAAATTGCATGTAGTCAAGTAAGTGATATTTAGTTTAATCATATTTATGACGAATTTTTATTTTAATACCTTTATAATTTTTTAAAAAAAATTGTATACGTAACAAGTTGTTCGTGTACAATTTTTAACTCCGCCTACTCGAAATTGAACTATTGAAGTAGCCGGTCCCAAACCCGGATAAAAGAGGAGGGTTTATATTTTATTATTTTTAAAATGAAAAATATTTTGAAAAATCATTTGACAATTTTTCATATTTTTTTTAATTTTATCATTTATAAAATAATTATTTTCAATTAATATATTTTCTTCAAAACAAACTTGAAAATGAAAATATATTAATTAAAAATTATTTATAAGTAAAAAAATTAAATTGTAATTACAAAAAACTTATAAGTATTATTTATAAGATAAATTCATAAAAAAAAATATTATAAAAATATACTTTATTAAAATCTAAATAAATTGTTTAGAAAATAAAAATACTTATAAAATAAAATTTTACCAAAAATCTATTTTTTTTAAACAAAATTTAGGAAAAAAACGTGTATTAAAAAAAAAAAAAAAAAAAAAAAAAAATTTAGGCGAGCTCACGAGCCGAGCTCGTGAGCTCGGCTCGTCAAAGCCCACGAGCCACGAGCTCATGGGCCGAGTCGAGCTCACTTTTTTTTGACGAGCCGAGCTCGGCTCGGCTCGTTTCTCACGAGTTTGTTGAGCAACGAGCTCGAGCAAGAGCACGAGCACGAGTCGAGCTCGTAGGGTAACGAGTCGAGCCGACTCGGCTCGGCCTATTGCCATCTCTACTCACACCCGCATTCAGGTGATATCATTCCTTCCCTATCTAGTATTCATGTTTATGCATTGAGGACAATGCAATATTTAGTTGGGGGAGAGTTACTTTGGATTCTACCATGATTATCATGTACCCTTGTTGAATTTGTCATGATTGGTTTAATTTTTTTCTCTTAAATCTCTGATTTGCTGCATGTTGTGCCCATGAATGACAAAATATGCCACTAGGAGTTAATTTTGTTATGAAAGTCTAGATGTCAAGACACTTGCCGAATTATTTTTATGCACACAAGTCTTATGGTAAGATGGTTGTTTAACACATGTAGCTAGAGAAGTCTCTTGTTGAAATTTTCATGTGAGAGAATTGGTGAGTATTAAGAGTTACAATACACTAAAAATGTGATGAGCATGCATTGATTTTGTGAATTGGAAACTTCTTTTGAGCATAACATTACATGGTCCATGGTAAGATGATGGATTATACTTGGGAAATGATAACAGTCAACTTAGGATACTTTTCAAGTTAATCTGCAGCCCTCTAGTTGCCACTTTGAGCCAATACACATATATAGCTTTTTCTTTGATGCAACTATGTTATTCCATACCTTTACACATTAGAATACAACGTAAACATCCTTCCACTTTTATACTTCCAAGTGTATAGTAGGTAATGAAACTTCATTCGAGAAGAAAAGTAATGAGCAAAATGATAAGAGTCGATGGGTGCTTGTATAAATCAGTAAAAAAAAACGAAAAAAAAAGAAAACAAAAAGTGATGAAAAATGACGACTGATTTGTTGATGAGAATGTTGGGAAATGTATTAGTTAAACGATGAAATCTATTGAAATGCATAATGAAATACCTAACTATGTGCTTGGAAGTTTTGATTCATTAAGCCTTTCATTTCGTATATCCCAACCTAAACCTCATTACAACCTTATACATTGACTGTTTTGATTCCAAGTGGGTTTGTGGTAAGAAGTTGATGAACTCTCATTTGACAGTATGCCTATCATAAGATCAATGTTTGCTCATTGCCTGTTCATGAATATTTAATCATCCATATTTGAGCGTATCTTTTTCTCGGCTCCATAGAGAGAAATCCCGTACTAAACACTTTGATACCCGTGAGTTATGGAGCTGAATCTTTAACTCGAGATATACTTGATGTTGCATGTGTTAGGGTTAGCGGTAAGATGGTTATGGCTTGACACACACTTACACATTTGGCATGTGTTTTTGACATTTTGGTGATCGTGACACTATTGATTTCTTTGTGGTGTTGAGTTTGAAAAGAGCATGCATTGTTGTAACTTAGAACTTAATAATTTGACTTGCGACGTTGACTAGTTTTTGATTGTTTCGTTTTGCATTAAATTGCTAGGGACTAGCAATAAGCAAGTTGGGGGGTGTGATAATAGCACATTTGTTACGTTTTTCATCCTTTAATATTTTCATTTATATGATTATTCGACACCGAAATGCACTAAATATTTCTATATCTTGGTTTAGGTGGCAAATGGGTGAAACAGGTGAAAAATGGAAGAAACAAGTGAAAAGAGATCAAAATGGAAGAAACAAAACTTCAAGGACCAAATTGCAAATACCAAAAGTTAACTCGGAAGGAAAAATGAAGATATGAAGATTTGAGGGTGTTCGGCATCAATTGGATGAGGAAAGAAGTCGACGGGATGAAATATAGTCAAAACGTCATCACATATGCTGAAAAGTTTTGCATCAATTTTTAGCCTCATATTTAGATCATTTTCACATGGTATAAGATCGAATTGGAAGTCGACATCTGAATGAAAGTTGTAGCCCATCGAGTCAGCTTTTCAACGCACTTTGAATCACCTCAATCGGATATCAAGAGAGAAATATATGATTAAAACACTGAAAATTGTGCGGCGAAAAATTGGCAAAACCATGCGGTCGCATGGTTATAAATCCATGCGGCCGCATGACTATTCCCGAGAGTTTCAAGGTTGAATTACTTTGTTCCATGCGAGCGCATTGATTTATACCATGCAATCGCATAGGTATAAATCGGGTCAAAAATCTTTTATTTCCGGAAATCAACCAAATCAACTATGGAAAGTTTTTAGACGCGTTTTTCTTACCCTAAAGTCGACCAAAAGAGGGAATTCTGAGTTTCACTATCTTGCACTATTGAATTTTATCCTAAAATTTTGATATTGATCTAATCAACATTGATATCTTTAGACAATTTTGGGTGAACGAGCACCTATTTAGAGACTCCTTAATTTAATTTCCATCTCCCTGTGGATACGACACCCCAAAGTTACACTACAACACCGCGTAACACTTTGGGCGTAATCACTTCTTCTTCTACTTCTATGTTTTTTTTTTTTTTGTACGCAAATCGATAATAATTATTTTATTATATGCGTAATAATTATTTTGTCATATTTGCTTCTCTATATATGAAGTCAATTCACATGCATATTTGAAATATTTTTGTACTTATACATTTTTGGTAATTAATTTTTCTATATAAATTCATATTATGTCTATATGGTAATTAAATATTTTTCTATAAACTTTAAATTGATAATATATCATGTTGTTGCTCCTAAACTAGAGCAATATTATTAAAATTATAGAAGAATATTACTTGTTCGTTAAGAGCATGATATTACAATTTCAATATTCCAGAATAATATTGACTCAATGCTCCTGAAGAAGTATAATTTAAACGAAATTGGTGTTGATGTTCTTGAAGAAACACAACCCACATTATATAAATATTTCAAGAGAATATTTCATTGTTACCCATGTAGGGCACAAATTTTAATATTATGTTGTTTAGCTCGAAAGGTAAAACGAATTGTTAATGTCAATATTCCAGAAGAATATTGTATTTATATTCTTGAAAATTATATATCTTGTTGTGTTCCTGAAAAAACACAACCCATCTTATATAAATGTCCCAAAAAAAAAAAAATTCTACTCCTGAAAAGCTTGTCATTACCAAGTATAGTAATATTCTTGATGATTATTGATTGATTTCTAGGTAAAGATGCAAATTAAATTACTTGATTTCGTTACTTGTCCATTATTCTGGATACGTATTTATATATTGATGTTCTACTTATATTTTAATTGCTCCCGAAGAGCATAATTAAAAAAATTATGTGTTTATTCTCAAAGAGTAAATTCTTATACAATTATTATTTCAAATAATAATATGTTATTGTTCCTGAAAAGCATGACACTACGATTCCAATATTCCGGAAGAGTATTGATATATTACTCTTAAAAAAGCAATAATAAAATACAATGTAGTCTCGAAGTAGCACACATCTTGAAAAATATATTATTTTGAATTCGCATTTATCCTTGAAGGAAAGCATATAACTAATGTCATGAGAACATTGATTAGTTTGACTATTTAAATGATATATAACTATATTTAATCATATTTTTCTAAATTAAATAATTGAATTATATCTTATATTGAACCAGAAGTTCAATTTGATTTTACTATTTGGCATGACCAGTTAGACCATCACAGGATAAATAATGATGCAGAATTAAAAAATTTAAATGGATATTCAATGAAGAACCAAAATATTTTTCAATCCAATAAATTTCTATATATCATTTGTTCTCTTTATCGACAATTGATCAGTAAACATACTAGCTAAAATAGGGATTGAATTCCCTATATTTTTTAAAATTAATTAGGGTGATATATGGGGCACTATCACCCACCACGTTGATCATCTAAATATTATTTGTATCTAATAGATTTGATACATATACTATATGGTTGCATGGTGTTTGCAACCTGATATTTACGAAATTACTGCTCAAATTTTAAATTATGAGTATAATTTTCAAATTATATAATTAAGACTGTGTCTTGTTAATACTAGTGGACATAAATCTCAACATTGCAATAAGTGTTAGTTGAGATGTCGATATTTTGTTTAACACTATTGTTTGTTAAACGCATTCAATTAATTTAATTAAGAACAAAATATTTTCCATTCATGTTTAAGGAATTCTATTATGCATCATACCAACTTCATAGTTCTCCATTTTATAATTGGCTTATGATTATAACCTAGTTTTTTCATCTAATTATTTTGATAGTGCAGTATATGTAAAATTGATCTATCACAATGCATTGAGATGGAAAATAAAGAATGTGGAGAATAAATGCATAGTTTAAACCCTTATCCCAAATGGATGATATTTTATAAAGCTAAAAAAATTATTGTTAATTTGATTGGACAATTCTCTCAGCATTGAGAGGAGAATTAAGAAGTTGGAAATAATATACAAATATATCATGATCTAAATCCTCACAATATGGATCACTTGAACCAAAAGTTCGAAAGATAATTTATTTAGATACATTTACTGAGCAAATAGATCAACAATATCTCACGCACCAATTTTAAATGCTCCAATGCGAATTGATGTCCTAGGACGACAATTTGATAACATTATATTTGATATATCTATGGCAAACCTTAAACATGATGATATTCGATTCTAATATAAAAAATTTCCAAACAAAAAAGGAGCAATTAACAAAGATGGTCTCATTAAGGAGACATACACTCTTGATGAGTATTTAAACATAACATATTATAAAACCTCATAAGAGGTTCAGGTACTTGATATGTTGAAACTTGAGATATCTCAATAAGTTATGTCATTATGGGAAAAAAATAGAATCAAAAAGAAAAAAGAAAAGAAAATTTGTCGATAACACTTTTGCTCATGATGCCATATTATGAAGTGTTCATTCATCATATTTATCTTCCTACAGAACAATCTATAAAACAAATGAATCTCAAATACGCTAGAAGCGTAATTGACTAGTTGGTTCAAAAGACTCTTTACCTCAAAAAAAAAGTACAAGAGAAAAATCAATCAAAAGTTTCAAAAAACATAACATTAGAAAATATTGATCAATTAAATATTGAAAATATGATTTTTGAATAATCACAAGTGTCCAAAAATAATGAGATTTCAATAAATTATATATTATCTCATAAATTATGGGAATGAAATATGTTGTTATAGACAATATTTTAGCCTTTAACATTGCTCTTGATATTTTGTAAAATGAGGATCCTGAACCATAGTTAGTTAAAGACTGTCAAAATATAAATGATTGACCAAAATGGATAGAGGTCATACGGGTGAAATTAAATTCCTTAGAAAGAGGACTTCTTGATGGGCAGAAGACTAGTAAGATGAAGTTCTGTGAGCGTTGTATCTTTGGGAAACAAAAACAGTCAGATTTACTACTGGAAGACACAACACAAAGGGAACACTTGAATATATCCATTCAGGTCTTTGGGGACTTACCAGGGTACCTTTAAGAGAAGGTGTTTATTATCTGTTAACAGTGATTGATGATTTCTCCTAGAAAGTTTGGGTATTCTTCTTGAAACAGAAAAGTGATGTGTTTGGGACCTTCAAGGAATGGAAAACAATGATTGAAATACAGACTGAAAAGCAGGTAAAACGTCTACGCACAGATAATTGGTTGGGCTTTTGTTCAGATGAATTCAATAGCTTCTGCAAGGCTGAAGGCATCTTGAGACACTTGACAGTGCTCAAAACTCCTCAAAAAAATGGTGTGGCAGAACGGATGAACAGAACTTTGATGGAAAAGGTTCGGTGTATGCTTTCAAACTCTGAGTTGCTTAAGACTTTTTGGGCTAAAGCTGCTGTCACAGCTTGTTTTCTGATTAATCGCTCACCTTGTACTGCCATTTAGAAAGACACAAGAAGAGGTATGTTTTGATAAACCTTTTTGTTATACCGATTTGAAAATTTTTGGGTCTCCTGCTTATAATGGGAAGTTGGACCTTAGGTCTGGAAAGTGTCTTTCTTGGGTATAAATCAAAAGTGAAGGGATATAAATTGTGGTGTCCAGATATAAGAAAAGTGATGATTAACATAGATGTAGTATTTGATGAACTTGCTATGGTTCATGCTTCACCTCGTGGGGATTCTGATAAAACAGAGAAACATAATTATTCAGCTCAGGTGGAGTTGGAAATTGGTCAATGAGAACAATCAGAGGTTAAAGAATACTCTACTTCAATACAATCTAGTTCAAAATTGATAAATAGAAATACTTTGTCTACACCACCACCACCACCACAGTTTTTTTTTTGCTAAGGATAGACCTCGCAAACTATTAAACCTCCACAGAAGTATGGGGAAACAAATTTGGTTACATTGAATGTGGCTGAAGAAATTGATTCCACTGAGGAGCCTGCTACATATGCAGAGGCAATCAGTTGCAGTGATTCTAGTAGATGGTTGATTGCTATGCATGAAGAGATGGAGACATTAAATAAAATGTGTACTTGGGACTTAGTGAAATTACCAAGGATAAAAGGGTTATTCGCTGCAAATGAGCGTTAAAAAGGAAAAAAAAAAAAGGGACATCAAGGACTGAAGATGCTAGGTATAATGAAAGATTAGTAGCAAAGTGCTACAATCAAATTCCAGGTGTTGGCTTCATAGATGCGTTCTCGTCGGTTGTAAAGCATAGTTCAATTTGGACTTTACTTGATATTGTAGCAAAGAATGACTTGGAACTTGAACAGATAGATGTCAATACTGTATTTTTGCATGGAGAACATCTACATGCAACAACCAGAGGGTTTCATAGTTTCTGAAAATGAAGACTGTGTGTTTATTAAAGAAGTCCTTGTATGAACTAAAGCAGTCACCGAGGCAGTGGTACAAAATGTTCGATTCATTCATAACTACTCATGGTTTCATCAGAAGTAATTATGATAATTGTGTGTACTTCAGAAATGAAGATGATGGATCAATCACATATTTGTTGTATGTGTTGATGATATGCTGATTGCAGTCAAGGACAAAGCAGGGGTCAGAAAGATGAAATTTCAACTTAGTAAAGAGTTTGAGATGAAATATTTGGGTGCGGTAAAGAAAATTCTCGGTATGAAAATCTTGAGGAACAAAAAGGCTGACAGATTATACTAGAGTCAGAAATGGTACACTGAGAAGGTGCTTCAAATGTTTAACATATTGAATGCTAAGGCTGTTAGTACTCCCTTAGCTACCTACTTCAAATTGTCATCTGGATTATGTCATCAATCAGATGAAGACATTGATTACATGTCTTGGGTTCCTTATTCCAGTGCAGTTGGTTCGCTTATGTATACTATGATATGTACAAGACCAAATTTGTCATATGCAGTCAGTAGGTACTAAGGCTGGGCAAAACCTAACCTAAACCGCTCAATCCAACCAACACAAACCAAACCAATCAGTTTATATTGGTTTTTTAAGTTCAATTGGGTTAGGATAGCTTGAAAAATTGAATTTGAGGTTGAGTTGAGAATTAATTCTCAACCAACACAAACCAAACCATTCATCTTAGATGTTACTTTTTTAATTCATCGGGGTGAGTTGTGTTGGGTTGGATTGAGTTTTAATTCCTAACCCGAGACAAATAAATAAATAAATAGACACAATAGTAAAGATAAGAGAATGACTTATAATTTATAAGCGTCCATTTTCTTCACATAGACCGATTCACATGAACATTATGTACTAGTACAATGTTATTTGAGGATAAAGTAAAAATTAAAGACATAATGATGAAATGGATGAATTTCAAAAAATTATAAAAAAAAATGCTACAAAAATTTTAAATTTATTTATACATTATTTTTAGAAAGAATCCAATTTTAATTGGACCGAAACCGAAACCAACCAACCCTACTCAAACCGATCTTGATCAATTTGGGTTGGGTTGGGTTGGGTTGGGTTGGGTTTAAATCAATAATTGAGTTAGGTTGGGTTAATTTTCGATCAAACCGACCATGTTGGGTTGATCGGTTTGGTTTGGGTTGGTTTGGGTTGGGTTGGGTTGAGTTTAAATTAATAACTGAGTTAGGTTGGATTAATTTTCGATCAAACCGACTATGTTAGGTTGGAAAAAAATCGACCCAACCCAACCCACACCCACCCCTAGTAGGTACATGAAAAATCCTGGTAATGAACATTGGAAAATAGTACAGTGGATATTCAGATACTTGAAGAACTTTACTAATGCTTGCTTGCATTTTGGAAGAAATAAAAATGGAGTCATTGGGTATGTGGATTCAGATTTTGCAGGGGATCTTGATAAAATGAGATAACTTATAGGGTATGTGTTTACTCTTGGAGGCTGTGCTATCAACTGGAAAGCTACTTTGCAAAATACAGTAGCTTTATCTATAACAGAGACATAATACATGGTATTACAGAGGCATGTAAGGAGGCTATGTGGTTGAGATGATTGATTGGTGAAATCGGTGAAAACTTGCAGATATCTACAGTATATTGTGATGGTGAGAGTGTTATCTTTTTATTAATGATCAAATGTTTCATAAGAGAATTAAGTACATTGATGTGAGGTAGTATTTTGTCCATGATGTGATTGCTCGTGGTGATATTGTAGTGAGTAAGATTGATACCAAGGATAATCATGCTAATATGATGACAAAACCACTTCACATTGCTAAGTTAGAGCATTACTTGAACTTAGTTTGTGTTTGTCATTAATTTAGTCCATTGGGGCTTGTTTAGAAGATGTGGAGATTGTTTACTTTGAAGTTCCTTGTATTGAAATTTGGTTCAATGTAGAGATTTGTAGTAGTGTAATCCAAATTGTATTTAAGTGGTCTTGGAGAGATCAAAATTATGGACTGAAAAAATAGTTGCCACATTTTCTCTAACTCTTCACCAGATGCACACTCGATGTTTATGGAGCAATCTGCTTTGATGTTTATGGAGCAATTTGCAAAAAAATTGATTTCTGGTCCGAAATTTTTTCTGAAAATAAATTCAAATTTCTCCACGAAATCACCTTTCTAGACTTTTATGTTTTCAAACTTAAGTTTTGATGGAGGAAATGTTGAGTTTGAGGCAGGTTTGGAGCTAGGTTGTTTTCAACCCGCTAGAGTTTGAAGATGAGTGTATTTTAGGAATGAACGTAATTCATTTGCATTCATTTGAATTAGTCAGTTATTGGGCCAAGGACTATTTTTGGTAAATGAATGTTTTCCTTAATTGGGTTTGGAATTATATATTTTAGGACTCCTTGCATTATATATATATATATATATATATATATATATATATATATATATATATATATAATTGTTTGGCCCGTTCAAAAAAACATAAGATATTTTGAGATCAATTTTCATTAGGCCTGTTATTTTCATGAAGTCTGTTTCCTTTATGCAATTAATGGTTGGGCTATAACCTACACTTTTACTGGGCCATTTTTTAGAGAATTAATTCTAGGGCATATATATGTCTATTGGGCCAATTAATTCTTGGAATATGTATTTGATATTTGGGCATATATTTTATATCTGTGCCTATTTTTTGGCATATGTTAATTATTTATGTTGAGAATAATATATGCAATTTTAGGATGTATTAAATTATGAATTATGCTCATATTTAGTTTGTTTAAATTGATTATGTTTGAATTATTTTATGCAATTTATAATATTTTGTGCGTAATCATAACATGTTAGTTAATATTGAGCAATTAGGCCTAATTAATATTAAGTTAATCGTTTATGTATAAAATGATAATGTCTAGTGATCCCTAGATGGGGATCACATAATGATTAAGGACAATAGATTGTAATTAATTATACTTAATATAATAGATTTTATCCCACAGGGATTTTTGTTATACTTATATAATTAATTAGAATAAAATATCAAATTATCTCATAATTTACCCACAGGAATTATGAATAAATATATAATTTGATAGTTTTATTATAAAGTTTCTTTAGGATATAATATCGATAAAAACATAATAGACTTCGCTAGCTTGTTTCCAGGCCATCGCTCGAGTGAAACATTGTCGGTCGCTTGTCGCTAAGCTTTTGCTCAAGCGACGGTGTAATCTGCCAAATCCTAATTTTTGATTTTTTAGAGTTTTGATAGGCCCATACTATCCAAAACATTCATTATATAAATATCTGCACCGCTTCACGAAAAACCTTAGATTGAGCATTATGAAAAACCGCATATATTATTTCTATATCCTTCAATCTATTCATCATTGAGTGTTGCAATTAAAAAACATCAAAACCTATAAATCAAACAGCAAAAAACACATACTTTTAGAGTATCCATCAAAGGTTGAAGATCAAAGAAGGTGACCGAAGTTCCGGTTGGTGGAGAACAAGGAGTTCTCGAGAATCCGCAGGAGATAGATGAAATCAGAAAGCTAGGAGTTGGTGCAAGAGCATGCAATCCAGGAGGGCTTTGAGGAATTAAAGTCAGGAGGTCAAAAAGTACTTATGTTGATCGAGTCTGGCATAATTATAAATTAATTTATTTATAGTGGATTCGTACGGGCTTGGGCTCGAATTCAACATAGGATAGATTGCATGTAAAATCACCTGGACAAATGAACAATTGTGACTTGTTGTATTTATTAATTAAATAGCTTAAATTCCGCATAAACGCCTATTCAACCCCTCTAGGTGTTAGTTAGGTCGAACTGTATTGTTTTCAAGTGATATCAAAGCTTAAAGTCGATTCCTGACCCGTATTTAGTATAGATGAGTCAATCTCTGTCTGTGTATTCATTTTTTGATGGAAGCAATTATGCATACTGGAAGGTCAGAATGAGAACATTTCTTAAGTCCCTAGATGAGCGTGTTTGGGTTAGTGTGCAAAATGGTTGATTTGCCCCCTCTACTTTTGTGTCAGGTATAGCTACCCCTATGGACATTTCACTGTGGACTAAGGATGTACTAGCTTAGTGCAATTGGAATAGTAAAGGACTTTTTGCATTGTTTATGGTTGTGTCTCTAGAAGAGTTTAGAAGAATGTCAATGTATGAGACTGCAAAAGAGGTTTAGGGCATTTTAGAGACCACACATGAGGGAACCAAAACCGTTAAAAATTCCAAACTACAGATCTTGACTTCTAGGTTTGAACAAATCAAAATTAAGGACGATGAATCAATTGATGAATTTTATGCGAAGTTGAATGACATAGTAAACTCTAGTTTCAACCTAGGTGAAAAGATACATAAATCCAAGATTGTTCGAAAAGTCCTTAAATCCTTTCCAAAGAGGTTTAGACCCAAGACTACGGCTATCAAAGAAAGTAAGGACTTAGATACTATTAAGATAGAAGAACTTGTAGGATCCCTTCAAACCTATGAACTCACCGTATCACAACCAAAGAAAAACAAGTCCATTGACTTAAACACCTTGAAGAAAGAGGAGTCTGAGTAAACTGATACTGAGATACTTAGGGATAAAGAGATAGCTTATTTTGTTAAGAAGTTTCAAAAAGTCTTCAGAAGTAAGAAAAACCACGGGAAAGGAAAAATGGGATCCCTAGTAAAGTCCTAAAAGACAAGTGTGAGAAAGCCAGTGGTAGAAGTTCCAGTAACAAAACTCAATCTATTAGATGTCATGAGTGTCAGGGGTTTCGTCACTATAGGAATGAATGTCCTATTTATAAGAAGAACTTGAAGAAACGAAAGGGGAATGCATTAGTAGTTTCACTAACCGATGAAGAAACAAATTCTAGTGAACAGAGTGAGTCGTCTAGCAATGAGGATGAAATGAACATATGGCCTTTGTATCTAGTGTTAAGTGTGAATCAGACAATGAGAAATATGAGGAACAGGAACGAAGTGAGAATCCTGATGAAGACTCTAAGGATAATACTGATATTCATGAGGCTTATTAATTATTGTTTAAAGAGAGTTTTAAGATTAAGAAGGTCAATAAAGACATGTTGAAGAAGGTAGATGAACTTGAGAGAGAAAAAGAGAGACTCACAGGTTATCTTCAAGATTCGACCAAAAACCTTAGTGAGTTGAGGTGTGTCAACGAGAAGTTAGAATATAAGGTAAAAACTCTAACAAGTGACCTGGAAAAATCAAACAAAATGGAGTAGTCGAGAGGAAAAATGGTGTACTTCATGAATGGCTAAGGCCAAGCTTCACGGCAAGGGACTATCTCTGCATTTCTGAGGTGAAGCCAAACAATAATATTTTGTTCACCGATCGACCATTTTACCATAATTGTCTCAGGGTTGCATCTTGTTACATAATCCAAAACATCATACTATTTTATTTTTTCTTTTTTTTTTCTTTTTTAGAAGAACACAAATCTTTTGATAAAAGTATTTTATATGGGTATCTAGATTCTTAAAGTTAGAAACTGCCTCAACCTTATTATTTTGTATTGAATGGACTGGTTTGTTTCATATTAAAGAAGCAAGAAAAGAGCTCAATAATAAAACGAATTGTAAATAGCAGATTTCTTCGCAATAAAACTATAAAAAGAATACGTTCCCATGGAATCACAGTGTAAAGGAGTAGCACACTTTGTTCGCACCAAGGAGTAGTAAAATATAGGGATAATTGCAGTCGCGGTCCCTAACCTTTGCTTTTTTTGCAGACTTTACCCTAACCTTCTTTTTGTACCACCCGGTGTCACAAACCTTTCATAAATTCGCACCCGAGGTCCAACTGGAAGGAAACCGTCCAATTTGACCGCTAGTTGACCAATAAAATTGATATTTTGAGATCAATTTTCATTAGGCCTGTTATTTTCATGAAGTCTGTTTCCTTTATGCAATTAACCTTTATGCAATTAATGGTTGGGCTATAACCTACACTTTTACTGGGCCATTTTTTAGAGAATTAATTCTAGGGCACATATATGTCTATTGGGCCAATTAATTCTTGGAATATGTATTTGATATTTGGGGATATATTTTATATCTTTGCCTTTTTTTGCATATGTTAATTATTTATGTTGAGAATAATATATGCAATTTTAGGATGTATTAAATTATGAATTATGCTCATATTTAGTTTGTTTAAATTGATTATGTTTAAATTATTTTATGCAATTTAGAATATTTTGTGGATAATCATAACATGTTAGTTAATATTGAACAATTAGGCCCAATCTAATATTAAGTTAATCGTTTATGTATAAAATGATAATGTCTAGTGATCCGTAGATGGGGATCACATAATGATTAAGGACAATAGATTGTAATTAATTATACTTAATATAATAGATTTTATCCCACAGGGATTTTTGTTATACTTATATAATTAATTAGAATAAAATATCAAATTATCTCATAATTTGTCCACAGGAATTATGAATAAATATATAATTTAATAGTTTTATTATAAAGTTTCTTTAGGATATAATATCAATAAAAACATAATAGACTTCGCTAGCAAGCCATCGCTCGAGTGAAACACTGTCGGTCGCTTGTCGCTAAGCTTTTGCTCAAGCGACGGTGTAATCCATCAAATCCTAATTTTCGATTTTTGAGAGTTTTAATAGGCCCATACTACCCAAAACATCCATTATATAAATACCTGCACCGCTTCACGAAAAACCTTATATTGAGCATTATGAAAAACCTCATATATTATTTCTATATCCTTCAATCTATTCATCGTTGAGTGTTGCAATTAAAAAACATCAAAACGTATAAATCAAACAGCAAAAAACACATACTTCTAGAGTATCCATCAAAGGTTGAAGATCAAAGAAGATGATCGAAGTTCCGGTTGTTGGAGAACAAGAGTTCTCGAGAATCCGCAGGAGATAGATGAAATCAGAAAGCTAGGAGTTGGTGCAGGAGCATGCAATCCAGGGGGACTTAGAGGAATTAAAGTCAGGAGGTCAAAAAGTACTTATGTTGATCGAGTCTGGCAGTATTATAAATTAATTCATTTATAGTGGATTCATACGGGCTTGGGCTCGAATTTGACATAGGATAGATTTCATGTAAAATCACCTGGACAAATTAACAACTGTGACTTGTTGTATTTATTAATTAAATAGCTTAAATTCTGCATAAACACTTATTCAACCCCTCTAGGTGTTAATTGGATCGAACTGTCTTGTTTTCAAGTGATATCAGAGCTTAAAGTCGATTCCTGACCCGTATTTAGTATAGATGAGTCAACTTTGTCTGTGTCTTCGTTTTTTAACGGAAGCAATTATGCATACTGGAAGGTCAGAATGAAAGCATTCCTTAAGTCCCTAGATGAGCGTGTTTTGGTTAGTGTGCAAAATGCTTGATTCGCCCCCTCTACTTTTGTGTCAGGTATAGCTACCCTTATGGATATTTCACTGTGGACTAAGGATGTACTAGCTTAGTGCAATTGGAACAGTAAAAGACTTTATGCATTGTTTATGGTTGTCTCCAGAAGAGTTTAGAAGAATGTCAATGTGTGAGACTGCAAAAGAGGTTTGGGACCTTTTAGAGACCACACATGGGGAAACCAAAACCGTTAAAAATTCCAAACTACAGATGTTGACTTCTAGGTTGGAACAAATCAAAATTAAGGATGATGAATCAATTGATGAATTTTATGCGAAGTTGAATGACATAATAAACTCTAGCTTCAACCTAGATGAAAAGATACATGAATCCAAGATTGTTCGAAAAGTCCTTAAATCCTTACCAAAGAGGTTTACCCAAGACTACGGCTATCGAAGAAAGTAAGGACTTAGATACTATTAAGATAGAAGAACTTGTAGGATCCCTTCAACCCTAAAAAGAATACATTCCTAAGGAATCACAGTGTAAAGGAGTAGCACACTTTGTTCACACCAGGGAGTAGTAAAATATATTGGTTTCGATAAAAAATACTTACAGCTAGTGGATGTTGGCAAAATATTAATTACATTAAAATTTACAAAAAAAAAAAATGAACTGATAATTGTCCGACTCACACCATGCCCATATTATGAGACAAAAAATTAGCTTACTATACTAAAAATGATAATATTTTTGCATAGAAATGAAAAAATTAAAATATGTCGAGAAACCTGAAAATTGAAATATATATTTGTCCATTGGCAAAAAATTGAATATATTAAAAATCTATTTACCACATTAAAGAAAATAATATAAATGATAGATGACAGTATGAGAACAAATTAATAATTTTAAATTATTTTGGAAAAAATTAAACAATTGTATTTAAAATATTGACAACGAACATAAATTATTACCAACCAAGACGAACAGAGAATCATAAAGATTGTATGAATAACATGAAAAAAATAAATAAATTGTTCAAACAATATACATATATATATTTCAAACAAAAATCCAAAAATTTTAATGTCGGAAGATAAATTTTTAGCATCTTTAAATGAATTAGCGTCATCACATATTTCCATTATTGTTTTAAACTAATTTTTATTTCGTAAATTGAGATTTTATTGTTCTAATACTTTCAACTTAACGTTTTTATTGTGTTTGTGATAGTGGTTTAAGTCTTAAATTTTTCACATTATCTTGATATATATTGTGTGTATATGTAAAACGTCTTATTGATAATTTTATTTATATTATTTAAATTTAAATATATAATATATTTTTTGGGGGGGCTTACCAGAAGGAAATCATAAGTGATTGCCCACCCAGTCTTATTTGGTGTAGATTAAAATTTTGATAAAAAATTAAGTTAAAGTACATAATTAATTTTAATCACGTATTTTTATACGATCCACGATTTTTCAACCATATATTTAATCAAAATTTACTTAAAATATAAATTTCAGCTACACCAAACAAGATTACTATTGGAGACTGAACAATTAAATAGTTACGATGTGGACAGATCATGAGAGATCAAAATTCACAAAAAGGAGAAGAGCTCATGATTACTCGTGACCAAGATTCTCAATTAAGTTTGAAGAATTTGTTAAAGATAAAATTCTAATCACGATTTTCTATTTAAACACAAAGATGGAAATTGAAAATAATTTTAAATTTCAATTGTGCATATATAAGAAAATTCTCACCACAAATGCCGTCAACTTTTTAGGTGCTTCTAACCCTATCAGAATAAAATTATTGCATCATGCTTTCGGAATATTGCTTTTCTTCAAACATATGTAAGATTCGGGGCCAAAGTAATAAGGTATGTTGTTCAACAATAGTGCTTCTTTAATTAAGTGGAAAAGGGAACAATGTGCGAGTGCGACTCTATTATAGATAATAAAGTATATTGGATAATTAGTACAATTCTTTTGAGCTGTTGGGCATATCCAGCTTTATTATTACGAAAAATAGGTGGCCAAAATTAGTGCACTGCGACCATTTTTTATTCAGCCAAAGTTTGATTTAGTTAAAAATTAGTAAAAATTGAAGAAACATATAATTAAAAATTATAGATCCCATTTATTATATGATAAAAAATGAAGATCAAATAGAGACTTAATATTATACAAAATGTCTTCTTCGATTACATTATGGAGAAATAAAATAATTTTAAAAGTATTTATTCAGAGATATGTTTATTCAGTTTTGTTACAATCAAACATGATGAAAAAGCTCTTCACTCGATCGATATATAGGGAAGCTCTATTACTTTTTCTAATTTAATTATGAATTCAAAGTAACTAAATAAAATGTAATTTAATTAGGTAATTATATTCTTACCATCATTTTTATTAATTATAATTAAGGTCTCAATCTTTTCTAATTATAATATTTATGTCCTTAACTTTTATCCACACGTTCTTATCTTTAACATTTCATTAATTAGTATGTATCGTTTAGTATAATGAATTTCATCCAAAAAGTCTATTTGGAGAGGTAAAATGATTTATTTATTTTTACCTATTATATATATTTTTTAAAAGTAAATGCAAAAGTGGGCGAATTTATTTTCTTCCTTATTACAAATCACTTGAACAAAATAATTTTACAGAAACTATAGTCAACGTCGAGATGTACTCATTGGTGAAATGTTGAAGATAATAATTCGATGGAAAAAATTAAGGATAATCTTTAGTAGTTAGGAAAGCTCTGGTGCATTTTCTAATGTATGAATTTGTGAACAAAAATAGGAAATGATATTAGATTTTGACAAGAAAATCCTTGACTGAGTTGTGAAATACAAACAAAACTGAATTGGAAAATTTAAGCAAAAGCTTGTTTAAGCAAAATTTATTATCTTTAGATATATTAAGCATAGCTGAATAAAAAGTAATCTAATGTTATTCCCTAAATATTCTCTCTAAGTCTAATATTAAAAATATGACTTGATTATTAGAGGTCACCTAAAGGCAAAACCCACCTACAATCTTCAAATTGAGCCTAAGAATAAAAACTTGCTTTAATTTTTAAGATATTGCTTTTAAAAGCATGGAATTATGTGGTATTATAGGTAAAACATGAAAAAATATATTTGGTATGTTATATTAAATAACATTGGATTAAAATAATAGATAAATTTTTATAGTATTGTCTACAGATACAGGAGGAATTTTTACAAATTAGCTCGACTTGAATGTTTTCTTTTTACTTCGAGTATAACATGTTACTTGTTAAAAACGTTAACGAGCATTCTTTTTAATGAGGTTTTTCACCTCGATGAGGCATCAAAATGTGATATACACTATGTAGATTCTCCACGTGAGGGGAGTGTAATGCATTGAAAGTTCCTAAATGAATGCTTTTTGAAATTTTGCCCAACAAGTCATTGTATGACAAATCTAACACTCCAAGTTGATCCAATTGAGAAACGCCATTAGGAATACCACCAAAGAAGTGGTTTCTTGAAAAATTAAGAAAATCCAAAGACCTTAGTCATTCAACATTCGAATGAAGGAATCCAGATAGGTTGTTTCTTGAAAGGTAACTTTTGTGCGTGTTTCAACTTAGTCACCTAATTTAGAATTTTTTTTTAATCTAATCACCTAATTTAACTTATCATATTAATCACTCAAACCTATCAAATGTAATTAAAATTAACTTATGCGCCGATGAGGCAAATTGAATGCACTATTTGCAAACATAAATTAATTATAACATCAAGTCATCCAAGACGAAACAAATTAAAGATTACAAAATTCAAGCAATAAGTTCAAGCCACCGAAACGACTATCCAAATTAACATAACTCCTTGGAAAAGGTCTATGAATTGTCAAAATCTGTAAGTTTCAATAATTAATAATGCCGTGGATAAAGGTAATGACTTCTTGAACAAAAAAGAAAGACTTGACTTAAACCCCGCCCACCACATTTTTAATAAAATTTGTTTCTCACAAAAATCAACAATTGGTAATAAAAAAATAACAAAAAAATCCACAGTGATTTAATGTAATTAAAAAAGGGGAAAAGATTAAAAGAAAGAAAGAAATAGAGAGAGAAAGAAGACCGACAACGATTGGAGAGTTAAAAAAAAATTTCTTCTCTCTGCCTGTCTTTGCAAAATTAACATATTTGTTTTCAAATATCGTAATTTGTTCATATAAATAAGTAGATATCGGCTTTCGCTCTAGCCCAACTTACCATCAAAGATAGAAAGTCTGTTCAAAATCAAATTAATTATGATTTTTGTATTAAATAAAAAATAATAGTAAAAAAAATAAAATTTAAATTCAAGATTTATTAATATAATTCCATGGTAGATAAATAAATCTTAAGGGGGGCATTTGTAGACATAAATAGAAAAGATAATTAATGCATTGAATCGATTTAAATAATAGCCCAATTAAATTTATTAAATTAAAGTCTACTAAGGTTCAAAAAATTCAAAGGCCCATCTCACTTTTTTCAAAAAATTCATAATTACTCAACTATTCCTTTTAATTAAAGATAATTGAGTAATTATCAAAATATCACTTATGGCCTTTAAATATTAAAAAATATGACTTGATTATTAGAGGTCACCTAAAGGCAAAACCCACCTACAATCTTCAAATTGAGCCTAAGAATAAAAACTTGCTTTAATTTTTAAGACGTTGCTTTTAAAAGCATGGAATTATGTGGTATTATAGGTAAAACATGAGAAAATATATTTGGTATGTTATATTAAATAACATTGGATTAAAATAATAGATACATTTTTATAGTATTGTCTATAGGGACGGTACAGATATAGGAGAAATTTTTACAAATTAGCTCAACTTGAATTTTTTTTTTTTTTTTACTTCGAGTATAACATGTTACTTGTTAAAAATGTTAACTAGGATTCATTTTAATGAGGTTTTTCACCTCGATGAGGCATCAAAATGTGATATACACTATGAAGATTCTCCATTTATGGCATTAATTAAATCATCTTTATTTATAATATAATATTACTATATATTGACTTTCTTTAAACATGCCTATGATTTCAGGCCCCAAAGTTGTGAAATGTGATTCACAAAATATGGTATCTTATTCCACAATATTTGTTTGAACTGGTGGGGTTCACAGATTTAACACCACCAAAATATAGGTAGCCAAATCAGTGGGCTCCAACCTTTCTTGACTTATTATTCGAATCTTAGGATACGTTTGATTGCAAAGATAAAATTTAGGTGGAAAGCAAATGAATTACAAGGAATTAAATTGCTTAGAATTTGTTTTATTGAGAATTGTAATTAATTGTGTTTGATTGGTATAATTTTTTACTTGAAAAATGTTGAAAGTTTAGTGTCCGTTTTACTTTGTTTTTTTTATGGAAATTGTTCATTAAAATTATAAATTTTTCCATCATTGAATCTGGAATTTGTTCCAATTGCCCAAAAAAAAAGAATCATACCGAATATCATTCGTTTATCTTTGTTTTGTATAGAAATTCTCAATAAAAGTGATAAATTTTTTTACCATTGAGTCTTAAAAATTTTCCAATTGCCTAAAAGAAAAAAAAAGTTGGAAAAGTTGCCAAATCAAACACTACCTTAGTTATTTTCGAAATTAATAAAAATAAAATAACTTTCATATGTTTGAAAAAATAAAGAATTTAAAAGTAAATTTGACTTTGTTGAAAAACTACTTCTTGAATTACATCAATCGAGAGAAAAATGGAAATGAAATTTTTTTTTTCTGTATCATGTACTACTTCATAAAAGGAGTTGGTGCTCGTGGTGGAGCTGTATTGTTGGATTAATAATGAGATTTTTCCTCTACTAACAGCAACTTCATATTTAACGATAAATACAGATATTCCCACCTTCACAAAATTTGTTATTTCATGTTCGGCTAAATCGGTGTTGATTGAGAGTCCACACGACTGGCCTTATACTTAGGAGACCACAACTTTTCTTATTTGTGTTTTAAGTATTTTTTATATAAGAAAGAAAAAGAGAATAAAAGAACAACTTTATAGTTCCTGTTTGAGCCCATTTTTGGGGATAATGTTGTTTCAAATAGTGATTTTTTGAAAAATGTGTAATTGAAAAATAGGGAAACAAATTTGGTTTATGTGTAAATTTATTTTATGGAAGAATGTGTGGTTGGAAATGAATTTTTATAATAATGGAACTCAAGATTAATAGGGTGTTTGGTGGGGATTAAAATTAGATTTTTATTAGTAGATTGTGATAGAATTTTTTGAAATATATTGTTAAAAAGTTGTGGAACCCATGAAAGATATGGTTAATATTGATTGTTTGATTTTGACTTATATTAAAATTATATTTTAATCAGAAACAAACAAACTTTTGTTGACAAGGGATCAAACCTTCCCATACACAATTTTATTAACGATCAATCTATTTGTATACCTTATGGTGTACCAAATAGATTATACCCCTCTCACATGAAGAGGAGCCCACAAATATTTTATTATGTGTGGGCCCCCTCCATGTGAGGGGAGTGTGAGGTTGTGTGTACATCATTATGTACACTTTAATTCATTTGAACCTTTAAAATTAGAATTTTCAGTTTCAAGCCTTAAGTTTCATTTGCATTTCATTAATTTTATATAATTTCATTAATTTTCCATAAATTTAACCTAATATTTTAACGGGTAAAGTTAGCAAAACATTATGTCTCCAATTTTATATATAATTTTGTTGATGCCTTTTTTTTTTGGTTCATTTCACTATTTTATTTGTATTATTATTTGTGATTAATCCAAAATTGATTAGTTCTATATTTTTTTAACAATGTTTTTGAATAAAATATGTGGCTTTATTATTTTCTTCAAATACCGCTCTCTTTGTTAGTTGTCGTTGTGCATTGATTGTCAACGGCAATAGGATGTCCAAACAAAAAAAATAAATAAATTTGGCACTGCTTATAGTCACCATCATATATTTTTTAATGAAATCTGAGGCTTTTGTTTTCAATAAAATAAAGGCTGCGTAAAATTTTATTTAGTCCATTTTTGACTTTTCTTTTTTAAAATTTATTTTTCTTCAAACTTATTTTTTAATTATATACTATATGAAATTCATAATTTTTATATACTTTTTAATCATATATTTTGTCAATTTTTATCAAAATATACTAAAAATATAAATTTATTTTATTAAACTGAACAAGGACTTAGTTGACCTTAAAGTAACATTATAATAACTGTATTTGAAGTTAATAACAATTAGGACATGTTTGATAGACAACATTTTTTTATGGAAGATGAGAATTAAAATCAATTTTCCACCTTTTTGGCTATATAATAAAAAAAATTCTTGGCAATTGATTTTCACTCCCTCACCCTTCCTACGTGACCCATTTTTCCTTGTTTTTGAGGAATTCATTTTCTCATGGATTTGGTGATTTTTAGTTTTCTAGGCAATTTTATTTTATTTTTTGAGCAATTGAAATAAATTTTATCCCCAATTATAACAAATTATATCTCTTTAATTGACAATTTTCATGAAAAACAAAGTCAAACGAAAACCAAAAGATAGAAATTTTTAACATTTTTCAGGTGAAAAATTATATCAATCAAATACAATTAATTGACAATTTCCAGTAAAACAAGTTCTAGGCAATCCAATTCACTGAAATTCGTTTTTTTCCACTCAAATTTCATTCTTGTAATTAAATGGACCCTTATATTTATCCCAATTCTCGAAATTAGAATTTGATACGCCAGTGATCTTTATATAAACCAAAATGTTGCTTTTACTAATGTTTGATGTCCATCTATAAATATAAAGTAAAATTACAATAACTTTAACAAAAATGAACAATATGAAAATATTAAGAAAGATAGAGTAAGAAACTACATGGTTTCTACGTCTTTACTCATTAGTAAAATTTAATTGAGATTTGGATGGTTTCTCTTTGAGAGAATAAAATGTTAAGGATCAAATTGTTCATTTTCAAATATTACGGATCAACTTGCTGTATGAAGAATAAATTAACGACCAATAATGTAATATCCCCTTTAGTTGTACATACTTAGAAATTAAAATAATGCTCACGTCCATTGAATTCCTCTCTCCTATTTTCACTCCGGGAAATAATTACAGAGGTCCCCAAACTTTGACTTTGTGCAGGTCTCCACTATCCAATCTTCAAATTAGTAGCTTTTGAGTCTCTAATCTTTCATTTTCAATAGCACTTAGGTCCACCTTGTATAATTTTACCAAGGTTTTAAATAGCGTAATATGTGACAATGCGTGTAGGCCAAGTTAAGGACTGGACGAGTTTAGACGAGACTAATGCGTAAGAATACGTTTTCTTATTTTAATATTATTTTAATTTTTAATCAATAAATAAATCATTTAATAATAAATAAATAATTGTAATAAAAAAATAATGCGTGTTTTATCACGCTTTATCGGTCAACGCATCGCTAATGCGTTGACCGTCATATTACGCGCTAAACGTCTTTACCTGGCACCAAGGCGTGCATCTTGGCGCGCTATTTAGAATACTGGATTTTACACGTTTGTAAAATTGTCCACTAAGGATCTAACTGCTACTAAATGTATGATCGAGGATGTAAGTGCTCTATTCTGAGCATTGAGGAGCAAGTCACAACATGCATTCAAGCTCGAATCCCTCTGATCAAATATTTCTTATTTTAATATGCATTATAGATTTAAATTTAGAAAGTAAATACAAAAATGTTCTTTATATTAAAAAATCAATTCTTAAAATTATACATCAAAAGACTCTTTAAATTAATATTTTAATTTAAAAAATGAATTTAGCTCTCCAAATTTAAAAAATAAAAAATCACTATCTATAATTAAATGTATTCAAAATATTTCAGTTTTTAATGAAGGAAAATAATATAATAATCTAGAAAAAAAAAACTAGTGAAAAAAAAGATAGATAAAAATAATAAAATTTTTAGGAACTAGTAAAATTAAGTGTTAAATTTAAAGACCATGTTGTACTATTTAAAAAATTTCACTTGCTAAATTTATAGATACTCTCTAAATTATGGAATATACTCTTTAAAATAGAGTCTATTGAATATGCTCTAATTCTTAAAAAAAAGCTACAAGAAACTCCATATTTTAACTTTTTAAAATATAAAGTGAGTTCGACTCTCCAATTTGGAGTGTCAAACCCATTATCTATTCTTAATGTACAATTATTGCATCTAATAAGTCACACATTTAATCTTTCATCTTTTGTAAACGCGTTTTATTAGTTTTTTTTTAATTTTTTTATTTGACTTTAGCTTATTATTATTTAAAAAAAAATTCAGTTGACTTTAATTTCAAGTTTTTTAAAGATTTTATCCTTACAAAAGTTAAAAATGACGTTATCTAAATAGTTAAATAAGATTTTATGCTTTGATGTTATCTACATTATGTAATTATGATCTTGAAACTCACTTTATTATAAATTTCAAAAGCATGTGTGAAATTCATATAAATCTATTAAGTATAACTTGTCTAGTTGAAAATTGAAATTATGAAAAATATTTTAATTTTTGCATTTCGAAAACTTGAAAATTGTATAATTGACTAATGGTAAGAGTTATTAAGTAAATATTGTATTTTATAATTTTAGATATTTAATATGTATTATTGTAATTATTAACTAAATTTTATAAAGATTAAAATATTAATATAATATTATAAATAAGAAAATACATTTTTCTTTTTTTATGCCAACACTCTCTCAAATTCCTAAAGTTTGAAATCTCGGCATGCCTAACTACGATTTTTAGAACACTGTTTAAAAGAAAGCTCCAAGAGACTCCTATTTTAATTTTTAAAATATAGAGTGAGTTTGAATTTTTAATTTAGAGTGTCAAACTCCTTCTATATTTTTAATGTACAATGATATCACTCCATTTGACCCTCATTATTTCAAATTGTAATTTTCACTCTTATTTTCAACAATATAATAAAAGTAAAATAAAGTACAAAAATAGAGACTAGAGAGTATTGTTTAATTACATAAAAAAAAATTGCTCTAAATTTAAAAGTACTTTTTATGATACATAAAATGTTCTTTATAGATAATAAAAAAATCTCTTGAAAATGCTCTGTGCTAATGTCAGTTGGCTGTTTGAATTTAAAAAAAAAAAAAGGAAAATGATTATTGTACTGATTCATTTGCACAAGGTCGGTACAGACGTGAGGTGGAGTGCGTGGGTTATTATTTCAACACCCCACTCCCTCTCCCCTCCACATCTGTATCGATCTTGTACAAATGGGTCGGTATAAACAGTATTTTTCAAAAAAAAAAAAAAAACATGTGGAACATGGACCGGCGTGCTCGGTGGGTCCAACTCCAATTCTTGAACAGGAATTGTTTAGTACTGCACATTGCAACTGTACGTTCCCGACAACGAAATAGGGTTGTCGCCGATTCTTTTCTTTAAATCTTCTGAGTTCTGACACACTGTACTATACCCAATTGCACGCATTCATGTATTTCACGTGACTACACGATGGACCACTTTATTTTATTTCCTCTTATCGAGAAAAAGCACTTTCGCCAAATCATTCCGCGTATTGAGCCATGATATGCCCCGTTTGCCTTTTTTTTTGTAAATAAATATGATTAGAATATTATTTTTGAAAAATAAATAATTAAAAAAGAAAAAAAATTATTTATGTATAATATTATTTTACAAAAAATTATGTGATTAAAAATGAGAGAAAAAAAATATAATGTAATATAATAAGATTCAAACTGTGTATTGGGTCAAAATTCTAGATCTGTGTGACAAAATTTTTATTTTGTTTTTGCTTCTTGTGGATGAACTCGTCTAACAAATCTTTTAATTAGACAAAGTAGTTTTAAAATTTTGTTTCAATAAATCTATTAAAAATTCTTAATTCCAGAGTCAATTTTTGACTTTTTAAAAATATTGTCAAACTAACCTATCAAAGATTGAATTAAAGTCGAATTGATGACAAGAGAATCTAATAGATATTAGCCATTGTTTGATTTTCATTCTTTATTAAAAAAAATAATAATAAAAAAATTAACTCATTTTTAATAACAAGTTTTCACAATAAAATATTTTGTACGTAAATCAGAATAAAAAGTTTTTGTACAATCAGTTTTATTCTTCATCTAATACATATTAGGACGGATGAACAATATTCATTAACTATTTAAAAAAATCGTCTTTTTTTTAGAAAACACGTTTCGTATTGATAAAATTATTCTAGATGCAGATGGTTTGACTAAAAATTGCGTGTACTAGATCTAATTCGTATTAGGTCGGCATGGTATTCATTATGTTATAAAAATAAAATTAAAGAAGAGATCTAGATGCTTAAACGATTCTAGGACTTTGTTTTGTCATTTATAGTTTGTAATTGACTAATTATTTTTAGAACAAATCTATTTGTATAGAACTATTCATCACCATTTGATTGACATCCACTCACATGTAATGGGACCCGCGTGAATAAATAATGCAAAAAAAATGGGACCCCCAAATGTGAGAGTCTGTCAAGAAGATTTTGTACCACTTTCCTGTATGAACGGCAAAATTCTTATTTTTATTCTTAGGAACTATGCTATGAGCTGTCCTACCTGTATTAGTTAATTAAACTTGGATCCTTGACCCAGTTGCATAATGTATCCAATAATAATGTTGCATTATAGTTAAATTAATCTATTCTTCTATAATTTAGAATTGAAAAAGAGGGTCTAGACTAGAAGATCATCTGTCATTCGTAGAATATTTTTACTAACTCGAATGTAGCAATACATGTCAATATATACGGGTTGTGCTAGATAGTCTATTGAAATGGTTAGAGTTACGATTTACACTTCTAATTTTTGTATACGTATCAAAATTCAACAACACTTCCATGTCTTGTAAATCATAGCCATATCAAAATAAATCAAATAATACAAGTGTCTACATGTATTTTGTAGTTAATTCAAGATGGTTCTTGATATAGACGGTTTAACTAAAACTTAAATATATTAGATCGATACACTATATTCATTAGCTTATAAAAATAAGATTATAGATGGGATTTAGATAAACAATTTAGGAGTTTGGGGTGTCATATATTGTTTGTAATTGACTAATAATTTTTATTCTTGTCTACGCTACCTAAATTCGACAATATAATGTCAATTAAAGTTTTCTTTTTTTATCGTTGATGTGTTTGACAAGAGTCGTGTCTGCTAAACTATTTAATTCAAAAGTTTTTTAATAGTTTATAACATGCTTTGTAAAAAAATAAAAATAATTGAAAAACTTTATAAAACAAGCTAGCAGAGATAATCGCTGCTTGGCTTATTTCTTTAAATGAGTTGATTCACAGTTGTTGACCTCCAAAAATATACATTCAATGTGACTAACAAATCTCCAACCCTCTCACATCTATGCAAATCGTATACCTGCACACTTGAATAAACCGTTAGCCACACATGGCTTCTTCCGGTGGTAGTGTAGTTGGTCGCGCGCACTCCAACGATTAAGCCAGTTGGAGAAGAAGATATATAAGTGTGGGAGGGCTCTAGACGTGAACCTCCAATGTAAAAGAAAAAAGGGTCGGCCTTGGGAAGCAGATAATAAAATAGTGAAATTGCTAAGTTATATTTATAGTCTAAACTTACATTATCACTGGAATGACACAACGTATGAGCTTTTATAGTAAAAGAGGGTGAGTAAAAATTGTTGGACAAAGATTTACGTGGCCTCATCCTAGCGACTGTGATTTATTGTCATAGCATCAATTCATTTAATGTTATAACAATTTGTAACCCTAAGTTTGACATGTAATACTAGGATTGACTTGTTGATTGAGTGTTGCCGTCTATGCAGTGCGTTGCCATATCACCCACTTACCACAAAATCTTACATGAAGATCTTTCCTAAGATGCCCCTACCAACCTCAACTCATTCATGAGGGCTCAGATTCCATGGTGGTTCGGTTAATAGAGGTTTGGTCCAATTGCCACTTGTGCAGAATGATGTGGAGTGCGAACCTAGGTTCTGATACTGGGCGACTGCTACTTGACAATGCTTGGAGCCTTGTTGAAAAGAGGCGTAACAATAGTTTCCTAAATCCCGGACCTAGGTTCTACTACTGGGTGACCGCCACTTGGCACTGCTTGGAGCCTTGTTGGAAAGAGACGTAACAATAGTTCCCTAAATCCAAGTAAGATTATTTATATAATGTGTGAACTTGAAAGTTGAATAAGAGAAAAGAACGTGGGGATGACATACAGTATAACAATATACAATATTAGGCCAACACAAATAGAGATGGTCTAGTTACGATTTCGACCTCTAGCTTTTGTTTATGCTCTGAAATCCACGAATATTATGTCTATTAAAGTTAAATTAATCTACATAATTATAAGATCTAGTTTTATTATTTAGACTTGAAGAAGAGGGTCTAGAATATTGTGGGTTACTTTCTCTTTCTTTGTACAAAAATTAAATTTCTACTTCAAAAGTATTATCTTAGTTTGTATATAACTTCCATGTCGCATTAAAAAAGAGTCTAGAATTATCCGAGCTTATGGATTTAACATGGAGTGAGAGAGAGAGAGAGGTTTTTAGGCAAGCTCATGCAAGTCTTAGGAATCAAGTCAATGTATGGTTAGCTTCTCTAGATGAGTTGGTCAATGATATAACACGATCTAGTGTCATGCCAAATAAATCATAAACGGTCTAACTACAACTTATACGTCACAGGTATAATTTAATATTTGGGAGTGTCCTCAACGTTGAATTTAATGAATTTCTTAAGATTTATTAGATTTTCGTGAATTTCACGAATTAAATAAAATTCCGCCAAATTCATAAGATTTTATATTAGACTAGATTGACAATATAAAAAAATGTTTAACAACATAAGCATATTTTCAACTTAACCTCAAGTCACTCGCCGACTCGACTCATTTCCCCCAACGAACTTGTAGGCCATGCCAAGCTCGACCCAATAGCTTGTGGGATGGTGTGCTTATGAGTTTTTATTTTCTCGTACTTTATTTTTTTCAAAAAAAGTTATGTCTAATAAAAAATCTTAAAGCTAGTGAGCTGACCAGTCTTGATTTGTAATGGGCATGGTTTATGGACCGACCATGACCCAACGTCCCAACCCCAACAAGTCCTGCCAAAGCATTCTGATCAAGACCCCTTAATTATACCTAATTCCAAACTTTTTCTCACATATTTTTAATGAAAAATACTATTTGTACACCTCATGGTGTACCAAATGTATTACACTTTTCTCACATAGAGGAGGATCTACGAATATTTTATTGTGTGTGAGCCCTCTCCATGTGAAGAAAGTATAATGTATTATGTACGTATAACATGATTGATTTTTAAATTATTAAACAAGTAAATTGTTACCTAATTATCTAGTAGATCGTTCACATGTAGTCTAAATATCTAAAACAGGTGAACACGGCTTGGAAATGAATTAATACGATAGATACAGCACCCCATATCAGTAACGTACAATTTGTCCACACCAAGAAGTCCAAATCAAATCTATCCATCAACTTCCCTGAAAATTATCCCATGCGCCCATGTGCTACCAGCACAAATAAATCAATGGATATAATTTCTTGCACGATTCTTCTCATCGAGGTAGAATTAAGTATAAAACTATTTTACAAGAAGAATTCGACAAAAAATTTGACATAATTGCATGGATGAAAAAACTTATTGTCTTTTAATTTGCTCAGTGATAAAATATTACGTGACATTATGTAAAATTTTCTGTCAACTTTTATGTTAAGTTAGCATGACTGTAGAATTAATTATTAAATATTTTCGTGTACATAATGATTTACATCCTCCTCACATCGAATGCCCAGGCATAATAAATAACGATCTTACTACATGTACATCCGGGATGACATTTCGGATGATATTCTCCCTCACAATAGGGGGGCCATGATTATTTTATCGATCTTGCTACTTGTACATTTCGGGATGACATCCCGGATGACATTCCCCTCACAATAGGGGGAGGGCCCACGTTCCAATAAAATAATCATGGCCCCCTATTGTGAGGGGAATGTCATCCCGGAATGTACAAGTAGCATAATTTTTATTTTATTGGAGTGTGAGCTTCCCCTTCTTGTGAGGAAGAATGTCATCCGGAATGTACAAATAGCAAAATCCAATAAATTATGTCCCCACCATGTGAGTGGTATAACCTATTATCCATACAAAAAGTGTACAATTAGCATCATCTTTAATTATAGGGTTCAAACTTTTGGTCACTATTTGGTCATTAAAGTTGCTTCAAACTTTCAATTTGGTCTTTAATTTTTTTTTCTTGTATCCTAATTCCTATTTAATCACTCAGTTAGTAATCGCCAGTGTACTAATGAGAAGTTAATCAAATTCTCCTAATTGATATTACACTTAGAAATTTGATTTTAATAAAATCAATTGAGAGAGAAACACGTTTCATGATTTCGTCCTTCCAATTAAGGTTTGCATGGCAAGGGATTTAATGTCTATTTAGTACACAACAAATTTTTCAGTGTACACAAGGGATTTATTAATCGATTAATTTGGAGTAAAATACTATATTAGAATTTCTCCCCAACAGAATGAAAATAGGCCACTGGGGAATAATGGTGCCACTATATTTATAGGTTGGGGATCTTGATGCCAAGAAAATTAGGTTGGGGATCAATTTGAAATAATTTCAATAGATTGGGCACAGTACTAGCAATTTCATCAAATTAATATAAGGTCCGTTTAATTGCAAGGGTGAAAAATGAGTGTACAGAAAATGAATGACAGAAAATTGAATTAAATAGAATTTATTTTAGAGGGAATGGTAATTAATAATGTTTGATTGGTATAGTTTTCCAGCTAATCCGTTTGACTTTATTTTTCATGCAAATTGTTACCTTTTGAGATAATTTTTTTCACAATCTGTATTAAATTTATTTGGATTGCAAAAAAGTAAAAAAAAAATTTTAAAAAAATTTTTTTGAAATTTTTTGTACTCGTTTGACTTTATTTTTCATGCAAATTGTCAATTAAATGAATAAATTTTTTTATCATTGGATTTGAAATATGTTTTTATTGTCAAAAAATTTAAAAAAAAAGATGAAAAATATTTTCTCATCATACCCATAGAAAAATAAAAGATAAAAAATATACCTTAAATAATTGTACTTAAAAAAGGAATGAAAATAAATTTCATGAAAAAGTTATACATTCAAACATCAAATTTAAAGGTGAAAAAAAAAAAAAAAAAATTTCACCCCAATCAAACGGGCCTTTTCAAGTAAGAAAGAGAATGGGTCGTGATTGAGTACGCCAGGTGGTCCCCACTCTAACTGACCGGATTCCAAACGAAATTTAAATCCGGTTTAATTCTGGAATATAAAATTAAAAATTACTACAAAAGCAAATGAGATACACAAGGTACAGATGAATTGACACGTCAAAGAAAAGTCCTTCCCACGCTCCACGTCACATCATTACTCTGCCCATCTCGTTTTCTCCACTATATAAATTCTCATTTCTTGTCCCCAAAATTCATCACATGTGCTACAATTCCCTTCAAACTTCAGGGATATTTTTTTGTTGGTTGTATATGATTTGATTAAGCTATGGAACAAGAGTTGAAGAAGAAGAGAGTTCGAGATAACTCGGTCGAGTTGGACGAAGAAACTAACTCGGCTGAGTTGAAGAGGCTGAAGGAAGACCTTTTGGAAACATTGGAGAATGACCCAGATTTTGTTCCATGGAATCTGGATCTGGATTCGTTCATGATGAGCTTTCAGGAAGAGATTGACGGTGGGTCCCCGCCTCCTCAGGTGGTGGATCTGACGTCGGATTCCGGCGAGTCGCGACCAGAGTTGGGGTACTTGTTAGAAGCTTCGGATGATGAGCTTGGGCTTCCGCCGTCGAAGGCATCGCCGAGTGGAGTAGAGAATGATGGGTTGACTGAGTTGATCCGAGTTGAGTCTGACTCGTCCGAACTCGGTCACGATTTTAGGGGACTTGATGGCGAGATTCCGAGTTATAACTCGTTTGAGTTCGGATTCATTGAGTCGGAGGATTTTATTAACAGTAATGGTGAATATGTAGCGATAGACGGGTTGTTTGATTATTGATTTCGGGTCGAATGGATTTGTATTGAGATCTGAAATTCGCCGGCTCAAGAGGACCGGTTTTTGGTCCCTAGGCAAAGAATATCGTAAAGGTTTATTTATTATTTTAATTTTATTATCAAGGAAAAGGCAACCACAAAGAATACAATATTACGTTCTGGTCCTTGGATTTTTAGTTATTTTCTTTATAGTCCCTCAGGTTGGATGGGTCTTTGCTAGAAATAGACTAACATAAATGTTTATTTGTGGTCCTTGAATTTTTAGTTATTTTCATTTTTAATATGATGTTAAAATATATAAAAGAAAAATTAGAAAAATTTGGTGTGAATTAAAATTCTATAAGAAAACTTAATAAAAATGCGCGATTATAAAGTTGTGATTTTTATAAATGCGCGATTACAATTAAGAGTGTGTTTGATAGAAATTATTTAGGAAAAATGAAATTTTGAAATAGCAATATAATGAGAAATGTATGATTGAAAAAGAAAAAAAAGTTATTGATGTGATAAAAAAATTATTTTATTGAAGAATGTGTGGTTAAAAATGAGTAAAAAAATGAGAATGAGAATTAAATGTGGGTCAAACGGGGCTTAAAGTTCTATTTGATTCACGTTATTTGGAGAATGTGATAATGAAAAATATAATTGTTATGAATTTTACATAAGAGATGGAAAGTTAAAAGTGGTGGATGAATGTGATTGATAATGGTTATATATTTCATTTTTATGGAGAAAAAAATGAGAGGGGTCTAATTATTAGTTTTAATTTAAATTTAGTTGAAAATTTTAAATTTATATTGCCAAAATGACACAAGCATGACACATGTTTAGGGATGTCAATTGTGCTCGTTGATTTGAGTCGTTCGTGACTCGATCCGAAAAAAGTTCGAGCTGATCCGCTTGGAGGCTCGGTAGTTAATTTTGGCTGTTTATTTATTAAAACTATCTTACGTTCGTAAATTTCATATCGATTTCAAATTTAGTTTATTAAAACTATTTATTTAGTTTATTTTTGTGTTTAATATTTAATATTATTATCTTACGTTCATAAATTTGATACCGATTTCAATTGAAATTGCGAATATAACCTCGCATATGAAGATGTTAATCCTTTAGCGCTAGTAGTGTCAAAACCGGCTGTCTGGGTTGGCCCGACCCGCATACCTTTCGATTTGGATCGGCTCGTCCACGGAAAAAGCCCGCATTAAGGGCCTAACAGGCCCGGACATGGAAAAAATTAAGTGACCCGACTCGGACCGCAAGTCCGCTTGTTTTTTTTTTTTTTTTTTTCAAAGATTATCATTTAAAAAATAAATGGTAAAAAAAAACGCAGGCCGATTTTCCAAAACCCAGTCCGGACTGCTAGAAAATATATTAGACCTGTGAATCGGGTCGCTCGATTCGCCTTCGGATGGGCCTGAACGGGCTGGTCCGGCCCGCACATCTTGACACCTTTATTTAGCGTTAATAAAAAAGAAAAAAATATAGATAAAAAAAAAATGAAGGGTTCATTCTTTCTTGGGTAAATTTTTATGATTCAAAGTTATTTATCTTTAGTTTGTTTCTCATAATTCAAAATTTTACATCTTCATAATTCTAGACAACCTCACTTTTATTGTAAAATTATGGGATAATTATTGATAACTATTTAATTTGATCAATATAATTAGATAATTCTTTTTTTACTTTGAAAAATTGTATTCTATTCAAATTATAACACTTACTAAAATCATATTTATCAATAATTATCCCATAATTTTACAATAAAAGTGAGGTTGTCTATATATATAACGGTTATTGCTATAATAAAATACATTCTTGAATTTCGACTCTATTATTTTTCTTTTCTTTTATTTTCTTCTTGTTTTATAACATTTTATGGGCACGGATGCTCTTATTATTTTGTGTTTATTGAAAAATAATTATTCACAGCGTACATCCAAAATATATTTTTCTTTTCCTGGTCACTTTATACTCGGTTCAATCATATTTTGAATAAGTGTCCATATACCTTAGCAGTTGTTTCGAAAAGAAAAAACACGCAATATACGAACAAGAAAAAAAAAATCTCTTTCAAAAGAAAAGCTAGGCAAAATATTATAATTTTCTTCAAAAAATTTGAAAATGATTACCGTCCTATCTCTTGAACTCAATCTTGCACCATCTACAAATTTTACATCATTCATGGGCAGCTAGTTTATTTCAATTCATTATTCTTCAATAACAATATATGTCATTGTGTTTTCGAAGAAGCACAAATTAAACAATTTAGTAGTGTTATGATTATTGAAGAAAAACAACTTTATACAACATTAATATTTTAGAATATACTATATCATTTGCTCTTGATGAAGCACGAATCAATATGTGCACATATAATCCGGAACAATATCATTTGCTCCTGAATGACACAATATTACAATTTTACCATTATAGAAATGAGTAAGATGTAACTTCTAAAGAAGCAGTAGTCTAAATATATCATTATTTAAAAGAAATAATGATAACATTTTATTATGCTCTGGAAGTAGCACATGTCTCAAAAAACTGCTTCTTCTCCTATGATATCTATTGGTAATAACGTATTAAGGTTTACCGATAATAAAGTGAGGCTTGAGATGCGAATCATACGATTGCTTCTAATAACATGATATGATTTGATCTCATTAAGAGATGTTTAAATGTGATTTTTTCTGAATAAATATTAATAATTGAATAAAAGTATACAACAATTTTTGTGCTATTGATGAGATACAAATATTTGGCACATTATATTGGTTTTGCATGACATCGTCTTGGACCAAATTTTATAGGCATTATATTAATTTTATATAATGGATATAGTTAAGTTATTGATCATTCACTTATATTGTATTATTTAATCCTTTATTATTTTTATAAAGTAGACAATATTTGTTTATTCACCTATTGTGTTATGTGTACTTATTATACATCTAAGCACTTCATTGTAATTGTCATGTATCGTTGAAGGAGAAAAAGAAAGAAAACTCAAAACTAAGATTCGTACAATTGAAACAAATATTGTATTGAATCAAAAGTTCAATAACTCTAATATTTTACTATTTAGCATGGTTAGTTAGACTATCACTAGATCAATAATGACGTAAAATGAAAATTTGAATATATATTAATTAAAGAACCATAATTTCTTTTAAAAATTCATATGATGCTTGTTTCCTGTATTGAAAATTGATAATTGGTCATCACTATTAAAGTGAGAGCTCACTCCCAAGATTGGTATGTGTCTATCATCATTCCTTTTGACCATCTAGATATTATTTATATTTAATAGATAAAACTTCTATAAATGATTGCATGGTGTTATTATGTATTCGCAATATGGAGTTTGTAAGATTATTTATTCAAATTGTAAATTATAAGCATAATTTATAGATTATGCCATTAAGATAGTATGTCTTGTCAACATTAGCGAGTCTATCTTTTATGATTTTGATAAATATTATTTGGAATGATGCTTCCAATTTATTTTTAAATTATTACTATAGAGAATAAAGTACTTTCTATTTATGTCTAGAGATATGTGACAAAATTTATAGCCTCGTGTTAATATTCGAAGAAAAAGGTATTTGACCCAAAATGAGTGGAACTGAAACACGTGAAGAGCGACAAGAGAGTGATGCGAACTCACGTAATAATAGTAGTTACGAAACCTACAAGAGATTGAATCAAATCCAAAAAAATTAAAGTTGATACTGTCCTAAATGACGTAGCAATTAATTTTCCTTATTTATGTTAAATGTGTCGTCCTAAATCGTAATATGACACATAAAGGATCATTTCCGTAGAAGATTGGTTCAATTTTATCAATTGCACGGTAAAAAATAAAATTAAAAGTAAAATACGGAATTGATTAAATGGGGGGTTTTGGTTTGTTGAACAAAAATAAGCAATAAATGCAAAGTAGAAAAGACTTCGAATAATGAAGTAAACAAAGGAATTTTAAATCAAATATGTGAAAATGTGATTGTGGAGTATTTCGTCACCACAAGTAGGATTTTCCTATCAATTACCATAAAACAATTTCGTTCTTAAGATTAACAACAATTCAAGAATAATTACAAGTTCAATTATCTCAATCTCTTCTTACATATTAGTTGAATAAAACAAACTCTTTACTCAACCCTATTAATTAAACAATTTAGAACAAGCTCTCTAAATTTAATTTAACAAAAATATTACACAAAAAAAGATAAATTGAATTAAGGGCAAACTCACAAGCTCGGTTCACTTACTTAAGTGCTAATCCATATACATTCAATTGAAAATTCTTCATAATCAATTGAAATGCAATTACTATAAAGTTTTAGAATAAATAGTTAGTACGTACTATAAATCCTAAAATAACGTTCATTGAAACAACACAATCATTTAGTTGTGCACCCAAACAATCAAGAAGCACAAAATGAACATTTAAACCAATGGATTAAACACATCAATCAAGAGAGCTATAAAATACAAATTAATTGAAAAGCATAACTCGGGTTTGAAATTATCCTCAATCACAAATATATTTAGTTACCCATGAAATATTCACAAATAACAAATAAAAACTTACAACCCATTAATGAAAAAAATAAATTAAAGAAAGAAAAACATATTGATAATGAGAGAAATGGTTGAGAGTTCTTCAATATCAATGGGTCTTCTTCTCCAAACTATTCCACCAGTAATATGCTCAAAGCTTTCCCAAAATACCCAAGAACATCAAAGGAAAAAGAAAATGTGTTTTTCTCCCAACCTAGGGTTTGAGAGAATGAAGAAGGGAAGAGTCAATGAATTTTGAAAAATGGCTCAAAAACCCTCTTCAAATGACCTAAAATCGTGTTTTAGAATAGAAAAATGTGTCTAAAACAATTAAAAATGCCAAACAGGTCCTAAGGTGCGCCACGACGCCATAGTTTGGCGCCTACAGGGTGCTGCAACACCAATCAGTAGCCATTATATATATTTTTTAATTGAAGCTCAAGTCTTCTTTTTGCACCATTGATCATATCTTCATTCATTTCTTCATTTTCTCCTCCAATTTGTGATTTTAGTATTGGAACACCTACAAAATAGAAAATTACTAAATTAAATAGTAAAATGCTAACGAAAACTCACAAATATCTAAATTTAACGGCTAAAATAAGTGCGAAAACTCGCACTTATCACAATGTTTTGAGTTTGACTCTAAAATATTGAACCAAAAAATCAACACAATCGCCGACAATATATTGAACCATTGATCACAAGATTCAAAAGTCTCACCCGGATTGTTTGAATGCTACAATAATTAATTCTTGATAAATTTGTGAAATTAGTTCAATGAAAAACAAAGAATTGAAAGCAAAAATTGCTCACAAAATAATCTCTATTGAATATGAATGAACGTTATTTTTACAATGAAATAATAACTCCTATTTGTAGGGAACTCATGTAAACTCTAGTCTAAACAAATTTAAAATCTAAATACTAAAAAAATTATCAAAAAATAGAATTTTAACAAAAATAAAAGATTTCGCAAAAATTGAAAAATCTCGTGACCAAAATGAACTATGCAGCCACATAGTGTATTTATATGCGGTCGCATAGACCATGAAATTTCTAGCCAATTAGCCTCGGTATTGAGCCATGCGACCGCATGCCTCAGGCAACTAAGCGGTCGCATAGTTAAAGTTTCATTTACCTTCGGCCGTCCCTTGAACCAAGTTGAACCAACAGATTTTCGCTCCCGAGCTCAACATGAAACTTGCTCTTTGGCATGTTAATGTCAACCTCTTGAACTCCATAACTTCAATAAGTGATTGCATGATTTTATTTACTCTAATTAATGTTGAACTTGCCCTTAGCCTCTCCTCGACAAATATTGAACTCTTGATAGCTCGTCGCCTTCCTTGGATCATTTCATCCACTTCCTCTTCAAAAAGATTCGACCTCAAATGTGTACTTGCATCAAAGAGAGAAAGATCATGAACATAAAAAATGCCAATTATCAATTATCACAATCTTACCTTGAAGATCCAAGTTGAAGCCATTGTTTTCAATCCTTGCGATGATGTGAAATTGTCCATCTCCTTTAGGATGAAATACTGACCTCATTTATATTTGACCACGCCCATTTTGTTTAAGCACCCAAATTCAATCACCTAGTTTGAATACTTTACGCTTTTCCTATTTGCTATCTTGAGACACAGATAACCAATCTCCTGCTTTCCATCTAAGCTACCACTCACAATAATAGTTAAAGGAATTAAACAAACAAAGTTTACGGATTTAAACTATAAACAATATCGATACATGTAGTAGAAGTATTAGAGGATATTGAATTAGTTCCCAACATATTCCTTAGATTCGAACCAAAAACGTTAAAGATTTTGAGATTGAAATACATATTCTCATGCCTCAAATCACCAATAATGCACTCCAATTGTCTATCATGCTCAATTAAGTTATTGTAACATGCTAAAAGATAGATAAGCCAGTAAACGATTGCTTATGAATGCATGTAACAAATGATTGATCATTCTCATATAAATTTTAGATGTATTAATATGTGTACAAGTATATGCCCCACGTGAAATACTATTCCTACATACTAGACTATCATTCAACCTATGTATGGGGTATTGATACTTTACCATGTCATCGTTGAATGCTCCTCATCCAATGCTTATCAAATTCTCCACTTGCAACGGATCAATTGGATATTGAATGGGTAGTATCCCGCTAATTAAGTCTTCCTGGAACAAGCCTTTGAACTCCTGTAATATAGAAATATCCAAATCGAGGAAGGGTTTGTTAGTCTTCACCAAAGCACTTTCAATTGCATTCTTCCTTGCATAGAGACTCACTTTGAATTTTTCTCTCTTCTCAAAAGGTTCTCTTCATTTTCTCTCTTGTGGCTCTACTATGTTTTTCTCACAATTAGTCACCTCACTATTTTCTTTCATACTCTCATTTTGTCTCTCTTTGCTTTTCTTTTCTTCATCACCTCTCAATCTCACTTGATCCTCGTAGACCTGTTGTGGTGTTAAGGGTACAAAAGTAACAACTCTCCTATCTTTTATAAGGTTGTATCTATTCTTGAATCCATCGTGCTTCACCTTCCTATCATACTGTCATGGTCTATCCAACAAAATGTGTCTGGCATGCATAGAAACTACGTCACTCACTTCATCATGATAGCTTGACCTTGACCTATGGGAACTTTTCAATTGCTCTCTACAGAGAGATTAGTGTTTAGAGAGAGAGAGAGAGAGAGAGCTTCAAAACTGAAGAGGCCTCATCCTCCATCACCTTCTTATTCATCTCCTTCTTCATCTTCTTCTTGCATCAATTCACCAAAAACCCTAAAAAAAATCCCAGCCAAAACGTGTTAGAGCCAAGAAAATTCATAGCACTGTCGCTGATTCTACTAAATGAAGAAGCTCCATTTTTTTTCACAGGCATGTGTCGACAAGAAGGTTTGAAGGACACCTATCGGATAAGAGTATATGAAACATCATTCAAAACAAGAAAGGAAAACCAAGTTAGAATCTTTAATATTTTTAATTAATAAACAATTCAAGTGAAAATCAAGAGATCTTTGATCTTTGTTTAATAATTAATTGTTGGGGATATTACACCGATAATGTACATATTATATCAATGAAATCGAAATAGAATTCGACTTACCAACATGGTTGAGAAGACAAAGTAATTTACCGATTTCGAATACATGAGTATGGATTCATCACTTTCCATTCTTGAATGAAAGCACGTCATTCTCCAAATCGAACCTTACAATATAAACATATAAATCAAGTTAATCATATTCTGAAATCAAACATGATATCAGAAAAATGGAAAGATAAGGGATGAGAAAATGCAAGCGTAAGATCGGCTGAGGTGAGTGTTGACACTTTTTCATTAAAAATAAATTTGTCCTGCATCGGTGCTAACGGTTTCTTGAAAATCATCTCCTAAGATACAACGACCACGTCTAGCCATAGAAGCACTCCAAATGATTTAGACCAACGAACTCGAACGAAACTCTCTCTACCAAAATCATAACTTTATACACAAATGATCACTTATACAAAGTGTTTTATGCAACATGACATGAAATGAATGATATGAAATTATGAGATGAATTCTCTTATAAAATCCAAATACATGAGATCAATATATAGCAGTTGGAGAAGTTTGTCAAAAGACAACCATACCAAGAAACATATCTCTTGAAATTTATATCTCTACATAAAGAGACACACTTATTAAAAATTAATCATACCAAGAATTATGATATCCAAAAAATATGATTTTTTCATATGAAAAGACGCATCTTTTCATCAACATATTTTCTAGAATATTTCACAATATTCTATACGATTTTTCAACAATTTCAAGTATTAAATGGCTTAAATTTGACTTAATTTCTCATTCACCAAATAACGAATTCCACTTAAATAATCATTCAAAATTGGTCACAACCAATTTTCGATACAAAATTCCAACATTAATTATCTTTGTTTTAGTTTTAATTATAACTTATATAGTAATTAATTATGTCATTGCCTCTGAATTCTTATTTTTGTTATCTGTTGTGTTTGTGATGATATCTCTATCCATGCATTTATCCCTGCATATTTTATTTGAGCGGGTTCAAAAATGCTTATAATTAATTTTGTGTTCTTGATTGATTAAGCGACGAGTAATATTAATGCTCATTGATTATTATTAAAACAGATAAAAACTTTTTAATCTTGCAATAACCCCCATCTTGTCCCTATTAAATTATAATTCATTTTTATTCTTCTTATCAACTACACATTCTTCAATAAAATAATATATACGTAAACATAATTTTCCCTTTTTTTAAACTACATATTCTCCGAAAAATTACCATTTATCTCATTATTATGTGAAATAATGGGTCCAAACGAGGTTCATTGGAGATCTAGATGATGAAAATTAATTTCTATAATAAAGAATTAAAAAGCTTTAGAGATGAATATATAAAAGTGGTGTGGATACATAATATTAAATGAATGAATTTAATAAGAACAATATTAGAATATGATGTGGATGAAAATAATAATTTTTTTTAAATTTAATTTTTTTTAATAAGGATGAACTTAGTGGAGTGGATTCAATTGAGACTTTTAAAGACTTTTATGAATTTTTTAAGTGATGACTTCTATGGATTTCATGATTTTTTTATTATTTTTTTTATTTTTATAGATTTGTATGGAATTAATGAAAGTCTATAGTAAGTTTCTATAGAATTTCATTTTAAAATTTTCATAGACTTTTGTAGAATTTAAAAACGTTTTGAAAACTTTAATTTAGAATAAGATTTGTGAGAATCTAGTATAATAGTTTGAGATTCCACAGTTTCCCTTCTCCTCCCCATATAATTAAAAATATTTTAAAAAGAATAAAAATTTAAGACGTTAATATTCTGTAATATTAATATCACACACCCTTAAAGAATAAATAAAAAAAATCAAGATATTAAAAATTAATCTATATAATATTTTACAATTTAATTAAAAATAGATATTTTTCACAAAAAAAAAAATGAATGAGAGAAGAAGAAAACGTTATAAAAATCTAATTTAATTTTTTTATAGAAAATAGAGACAAACTATTACAGAGAGAAACAAATATAATTAGTAGAAAATATAATTTTTAATCCTAACTCTAGTGTTCGTGGAAGGGAAAAAGAAGAAAAATATTGCAAGAAAAAAATATACATTACCTTCTTTTATTATGAAAGTCTCCCAAAATCTTGAGATCAATGAAAGACAAATTTTAAGATTCTATTTTATTACTTTCTACTTAAAAATTAATACTCTTGAGATTTTTATAAAAGTTTCTAAAAGTCATTAACATTTGAATGCCTTGAGACTTATTTAGACTTCAAAAAAGTTTTAATTGAGTACACAATAACTTTTATAAACTTTTTAAAAATTTACAAAAATCTTAATTGAATACACCAATACTTTTAGAGAATTTTAAAAAGTAATTAAAGGTCTCAATTAAATACTCTCCTAAGCAATGTACTTATTTTATTAAGAGAACGTGTGATTGAAAAATAAATTAGGAAAAATGAATTTTGAGTGAAGGAGACTTTCGCATATACAATGTATTGAAAATCGGATAAAATCGACTGATTAAACCTGAAAAATCGAGAACCGATCTCAAATCCAATCATAACATATTAACCGAAAATGAAAAACCAGTAAATAACCCGTTAAACCGCCCATTTTAACTGAAAATCGAAAAAATTAATTCCAGTATTTACCCGTTAATAATGATTATTTTTTTCAAATATTTTTTTTTTAACTTGATAAATGGGCTCTAGCATTTGCAAGCCCAATTTTGCCTTCATTCCAATCCATGTGTAGCTTTTAACAGGGAAGAGTCACATACAGTTTTCCTCAACTTTCGATGTGGGATAAGTTGTGTAACCTTTTGCAATTTTATATATTTAATAATTGTTCACTTATTTCTATTTAAGAAATTTTGGCCCCCAAAGCACAAATAATTTCAATTTGAACAAAACAAATTATTTTAATTACATTAATTGTTAATTTTTGATGTTTTAAAATAAATTATATGATAATAAATCTAATTGACAAATATTGATTTATATTTACTTAGAATTAGTAATACTAAAATTTTAAAAAACTGTTGTCGTTATAATATTTTATAGTTTGTTGAAGCATTTATGTATTTAATTTTGATATCTAGTTTGATCTCGGGGTCAATTTCGGTTCGATCATTTGACCCTTCACCCTTTTCCTTGAATGAAACATGCTACGGATACAGGAAATAAATACAGAATTGATACAAGGATTTAAATTTGATGGGCATGATTTAAAACACAGATGATCCGCATAAATAACAGATGGATATGATACTGCCTTTTCAAAATAAATTAAGCCTGCTGCCTCCCCCTATGCGTATATTAGAATTTGGGGGTCCATCTTAAAATGTCAACCTTATAAAAGGAGTAGTCCCAAATCCTTTATAAATTGATTTATATTTTTATCACTAGCTAATGTGGGACTTTAATACGCCTCCTTACGCACAGCGTGGACCATGCCAAACAATTGTAAATAAATCGATATTGGAGGCATCCAACATTGCAAAACTGGGCCTGCTCTGATACCATATTAGAATTTGAGGTCCATTTTAAAAGGTCAACCTTATAAAAGAAGTAGTTCAAAATCCTTTATAAATTGGTTTATATTTTTATCACCAGCCAATGTGGAATTTTAATAATATGCTCTATACATGGTCTGTACAGCAAACAGCCCTTTCAAAATTCTGTATCAAATTTATGAATTTTCTCGTACTTAGGAAATATTCCTCCTTGAATAGGGAATTGTCTTGAATGGATCTCCACCATGATTAGTAGTTCTAACTTCTAATGGACTAGCTCCGGTGGCCTCCGCTTCAGCCTCTATAAGGCCGAGACAGAACCTACCTCCACCGCCACAGCTTGGAGGAGCTGCTCCTTATTCCGCACGGGTCGATTTTTTAAAGATTCTGCATATATGACCCAAAAGTTAATGGACCTTGCTACAAATTCAGGGTTAAAAACAGGGCCAGAGACAGGGATTTGAATTTGATGACGTGACATAATTAACAAGACATAAATATCCTTTTCTTGTATAACTTTTTGTATATTGCACAATATATCCTGATTTTTAGAATAATCTTTCAATGTAGTCCTCTATTCCTTCTATCTCGAATTTCAGCATATAAATCTATCATTTGATCTAATAGATTAGCATAATCTGTAATATATCTATCAAAATTTTCTACAAGTATGTAATATTCCTCGGATGATGATTCACTTAATCTTTCCATTTGATAGGTAATATTATTTATCTTTTCTAATAATTTTTCTAATAAACTATCTAATCCTTCAATTATATATCCTGGCATCTTAAAATAATTCTAACAAAATAATCATTAAATATTCAAATAATTTAGACATGCAAACATTCAAAATGAGTAATCCCGACAATTCTTTAAGATTTCAGAAGATATCTTTCTAAATTTAACAAAAATAATAGTTTTACCTTAGTTTTGATCTCTGATCTTTATTCTTAGAATCGAGTAACCTTCAAGTTTTGGATCTGCAAATGACTCCCTTCAATGGCCTCCTGCTGTAGAGGCCCATAATCTTTTCTATAAAGTTAGGCCCATAATTGTGTGATTAACTTCACATTAGGCCCAATAAAGGAAATATAAGCCCAAAAGATAGTCCAATACATGTTTAAAGGTAAAATGATGTTTATAAAGTAATTTCTTAAAAACGATTTGATGAAAATTGGACGGAATGCAAAGTATTTCATTTTATGGCTAAAGTATATTTCAAATATTTTTAGTCTCCTTTGAGACACATTTTTGACATAGAAAACATTCAAATTGGAAAATGATATCTGAAGAAAGGTTGTAGCTCTTTGAGTTATCTTTCCAACGCACTTTGAATCACCTCAATCGGATATCGAGAGAAAAAGTTATGATAGAAATATTGTAAGTTGTGCAGTGTCAACCGGACTACCGGACGACCGGAGCAACTAACCGGTCGACCGGATGCGCCGAAACCCACGATTTTTGAGAATTAATGGCCACTACTTGCACAACTTAATTACCCTATTTAATATGACCTTTCACCCACCCCAAACCTCACCTATAAATACTCTCTTCACTCATTTGATTTTTCACAGCAGAAACACTTTCAATTTGCTTTCAAAGTTGAGAGAAAAATAGAGAGTTTGGAAGAGAAAAGGAAGGTGGTTTTCAAAGTGTTTTCCAGAAGTTTTAAGTATGGGCAAAAATATTCTGCAAGAAAGTTTTTGTGATTTCAAAAAGTGTTTTCAAACAACAATGGAAGGTCCAAACGTCCAAACTTCGTCAAAATTTTTGAAATTCATCAAAGTTTTTCAAAATTCTTCAAGCATCAAATCTAGGTAGGTAGAGGTGCATAAAGTTGTTATACGTGTTTAAGTTATAATTTCTAGCAAGTAATGTTCTATGTTAAAGGCTAATGTCGTATGTCAAATGGTATCGTCGGTTCGACATGTGTCTTTCATGTCAAATGGTTCCCTCGGTGCCCCATACATTTAAAGGTTAATGTTGTGTGTCAAATGGTATCTTCGGTTCGGCATGCACTTTTCATGTCAAATGGTTCCGTTGGTACAACATACATTTTCATGTCAAATGGTACCTCCGGGTACGGCATGTTTTATGGAAGTTCTAATATTAATTGTTATGAAATACTTAGCTTAATCACGATTACACCTATGACGCCTATTGAGTTTTCAACTCACGGGTTTCTACCCTATATCTACAGATTAAATGTTGATGCACCGGGTTGGATGATGGAGGAGATGGAAAGATATGCAATAAGCCTATGGGAACCCGGTGAACAAGTGATTTAGATTTAAAGTTTTTAATGTTTCAAATGTTATTTCCAATGTTATTTATTTTGAGTATCTTGAACAAATCATGATTTCATCAAATAAATTATGTTTCGTGATTTTGGAAAGTTATAAAGTGTTTTAATCTAATATCCTTCAAAAAGAATGTTTGTTAAGATTTAAACTTTCGCTAAGATATGTACACTTGTTACTAAATCATCGGTTAAGTTAAGTAAAGTAAGTAGCGTTCCGGTCCACTAGGGGTCGGGGCGTTACACCTGCCTTTATGGGACAAGTACAATTCCAGCTTCTTGCTTTCACTGTGTCAATCCTATGAATTCAGACTATAGATCTTAATTAAAGAAAATTCTCTTTTTGTTAAAATAAGAAAGAAATTATTCTTGTGTTTTTCGTTAAGAGCCTCTTGGCCTCTCTTATTACATGCAGTTTTTACATCACATTTTGATAAATAGCACAGTTTCTTTATAATTGTCCTTTGATCCTTGTCTTCATATGCAGTTGGCTCCTTTTGGTCATATCATACTTATCCCCTTTAGAGTCATTTGTTGATTTTCAATCTTTATTCTGTCGGCAAGTGGGGCAGTCTCTTGCTTCACATGCCCTATGTAATGTTGAAATGGCACCAGAAATCTGAAGCGTGTCAAATTTAGTGATAAAATCTTTCAAAACTTCAGACTTTTGATTTCCATCATTAGTCAAAAGTGTCCATCCATTATATTGGCATATGCATCTGTATTTTCTATCATAAAGATTTTTTGCCATGTTATAAAGGACTTTGTATCCAACCGCTCTTTTATTTTTTATCCATGATTTTGTAAACTTTGGTAATGGTTTATCAATATTCCCTACATCCATTTGAAAATTTCTTCCAACATATCCGATGGTGATTATATGTTCTGCATGATAGAAAATTTCATCTTCGACTTCTGGACTGATCGTATTGAATTTTAGATAAATAGATCGTCCGTGTGCATATGTTGAGACTTTAGATTTGAATATGTCATCAAATCTATCTATTTCTTTAAGAGATTTATCTGGATAAATTAAATCCAAATATCTATAATCAGCTGCCATTTTTATCATGACTGGATCAGATTCTTTCATCATAACTATTCTTGGATAAATGTGATTGCCTGGTGAAATAAAATATGAATAACTTGTTTGTAATTTATAAATTATTTTAGTAAATATTTTATATTATTCTTCTTTTGAAGACAAATAAATTTCATCTTTTTCATCTAGTTGTATCCGAATTGATCTTATATTTTCTTCATTGATAATAATCTTTTTAAAATTATCACCAATTCTCATCTTTTTGGGACTTTGGATCATAATATCTTTCTTTAGTCCACTGCTGCTTCCGCATGGTGGATCACTTATTGGTACCTGTTTGTATTCCTGTTTGGTATCAGAGGATTGTGCCAAGACATCAACCTTTGTATCTTTATTTATATCAGTAGACATTAATTGTGCTTCAAGAGCATCAATTCTGTCTTTCATCTCATTAACAACTTTGACGTGAGATTCACTGATTTCAAATAATAGGTTGAAATTATGACTTAAGATTCCAGATAATGCCACCATCCCAACTTTTAAATCATCTGCTTCTTCTTTGGCATATGCTATCGCAGATTTCATGTCTAATATCATTTGTTTGATATTATCAATCTCCAAATTCAACGTTTCTGCTTAAAAAATCGATAAGATGATTATTTGTACCTTTAATATGTATAATATCAAAATTATAGAATGATAAATATGCTTGCCATCTATGTAACCTTCTATACTGGGGTTCCATTGGTAATTTATTTCTAACAAGTTTTGCAACTTGAGAATTGTCAGTTTCAACAATGAATTTTTTAGATAATAAGAATAATGAGAACTTCTTTATTCCTCTAATAATTGCTAATAATTCTTTTTCATGAGTGGCAAATTTATTTCTGTTTGATTAAAAGTTCCACTTGAATATCTACATATTTCATTTAAATCTGTTTTTAATATTGCTGCCCAATATTTATCTGAGGTATCAGTAATAACTATCAAATTATCCTTTTCATTTGGTAATCTTAATTTTGGTAAATTTTTACATTCTTTTTTAAGTGATCTGACTATTTCTGCATGTTCTTCATTCCATCATTTAGTATTAGTTTTTCTAAATAAAATTTGTATTTTATATCTCTTTTTTGAAATTTTTTCAATAAATCCTTCCGCATAATTTAAACATCCTAAGAATTTTTGTATTTGTTCCTTAGATTCAATTTATCAGGAAAGCTTTCTATCTTTTTAGATATATGAGATTGTAATTTTATTCCATTCTTATCTATAATTAATCCAAGAAATTCTATCTCAAGTTTTTCTATAATAGCTTTCTTTTCAGATAAAACTATTCCTTCTTTTTTACATTCTTTTAGGAATTTTATAATATGACTTTTATGATCATTTTTATTTTCTGAACATATTAGTATATCATCTACATATACTAATAAGAAATTATTATATTTTCTAAAAATGTTATCCATTCTTTTTTGAAATATTTGAGGTGCATTTTTTAATCCAAATGGCATAACTATTCATTCATATTTACTTTGAGGCGTACTAAATGCCGTATATGGTATTGATTCTTCTTCCATCTTGATTTGCCAAAATCCTTACTCACAATCAAATTTTGAATAATATTCTTTTCCTTTTGCAAGATTTATTAAAACATCTTTATTTGATAGAAAATATCCATCAAAATTTGTATATTTATTTAACACTTTATAATTTATTACTATTCTTGGTTTTCCTCTTATTTGTTCGGAGTGTTTCATAACCATAAAGGCTGGGCTACTATGTGGTCCATTACTACATCTGATTAATTTCATATTTTTTAATTTGTTTTCTAAATTTTTGAGTATCTTGTATAGTATACATCATTGATTTTACTCTTATTAATACATTTTCAGTTAATTCTATTTTTGCTTTTGGATGTTCAGGTTTTCAATAAACTAATAGATTTTTATTATAGACATCTCCTATCTTTTTTATTATTTCTCCTATTAATTATTATTCTGTTGTTTACATTTTTTGTATTTTGATATTTGTTCTTATTGGTATTTTTTGTACTATCGTTTCACCATACTGAGCTGGCTGAACTCTGTATAGTTTGAATTCTCTTGAAATTTTTAGTAGATGTCCACATGGTGTTTTTAACATAATCATATAATTATTTTATTGGTAATATTGAAATTGTTGAATAAAGTCATTTCCTAATAGTATATCACATTCTAATATATCATATGCATATACTTTATTTATGGTTATTTGTTTACTTTCTAGTAAAATTTCTATATTTTCCTTGTTATTTTTAATAGGTGTTGATATTCCTGTAACACCTGTAATTTTTATAGTATTATCATTATTCCAATTTTTTTAACAAAAATGTTTTTATAATAATTATATCACTTCCTGTATCTATTAAATCACATGTTGTTATATTAGTTTCTACAATAGTAATTTGTATATATACTCCTAATAAAAATATTGTTACATTATTCATTCTTTTGGACAAAACAATGTTTTATTATTATGTGTTATATATATATATATATTCCTTCTTTATTAATATTATAATGATTCAAGGCTTGTAAAAAACTCATTCCTAATAATATATGGTAATGATCTCTCATACTATTATCTATATAACATGGTATTATCATTTCTTCTCCATCTAATACTATTCGTATCTTTACTTCTAATTCACTAGTATGTGTTTTTCCATCAAAATTGATATATTTATAAGGTTCTACATTTTTTTTGTTAATCTTTTATCTCTATTTTTTTATATATGACAGTTTGCCGCTCCTTTATCAATTATGATATTTTTCCTTTTATATATTTTATTCCATTACAATATTCTCCATATGCTTGCATACTTCATATATTTCTTTTTATCATTATTTCTCGACTTATACTTGGTCTTCCTGGTATTATAGATGTACTATTATTTCTTCTTAATCTTCCATCTTTAAATTCTATTAAAAAATTATTTTCTATTTTTTCTGTTACATCTGATTTTGTTTTAGATATTTCTAATTCATATATTTCTGGTAATAGATTTAGTTGTTTGTTTGATTCTACAATATTTAATATATCCTTACATTCTTTGTGGATTTCTATATATGATTTTTAGAATAAATGTTTCCATAATTTGAATTAGTAAATGTGTATAATACTCTATTCTATAGTCATGATATGATTTCATTTTCCCATAATATCATTTCTATGTATTTTAAAATGTAATTTTAATATTTCATTAAAAATTTTATCTTTTATCGATACACAATATTTTGGGTAACATGTAAATATTAATTTTTTGTATGCTAAATTTCCTTCTATAGTTCCTAAATGGCTATCACTAGTATTTAATATTCTTCCATCATGTAACCTTACTGTAATTGGTGAATCTATTCCTTATCTAAATAGAGATTTAAATATTAATTGTATTCCTACTAGATAAACATATTATATATTTTCTTTTTCTTTTACTTTTGTCATCAATTGGTCAACTGTAGATTTTGTTAATAATGCTAACTTATGGCTTCTTGAAACTGTTTTTATGTTTATTAATTTTTCTATTTTATGATACTCGCTTATAGATATTCTTTCTCTCTTAAATATTCTATCCAATATTTCCCATTTTCCTATCTTTAAATCTAATGATAATTTTTCTATTTTTCTAAATGTATTATTATCAAATGTTACTTTTAATCCATATCCTTCAAAATTTTCTATTTCTTGTTTTCTTTCTATAGTTTCTACTTCTTCTATTTCATGACTCATTCTGATATATAGATTTCTTCTCCTTCATATTCATTAATATCTGATATTTTTTTCAAATCACTTGCTATTTCTTTATATTCTTTTTGTAAAATTTTAACCTTTTTTTTTTGTACAATCAGGGCTTATATGTCATATTTTTCCACAATTTCAGCATCTACATTGTTTTTTTTTATCCTTTTTAAACTCTTTTTCTTTGGTTGATATTACCTTTTATAATACCTCCTATTTGATTTTTGATATTTCTTTTTGAATTGTCTATATTTTTTTTAATACTTTTTTGGTTTGAACTTTCTTTTATATTTTCTTTCTGGTGCACATCCCCAATTAGTAGGTCTATCTATTTCTTCACAACAGATTCTTGTTAATTTTCTAGACTTTTTCATTAATTGTCTATTTTTACATATTTCAGCTAATATTTCAAATATGAATTTTATTCTACTTCCTAATGTATCTGGTACAGGATTATCCTTTATATATCTTTCATATTCTATCTTAAAATATATATTCCATGTTCCTAGTAATTTAGCAAAATACATTTCTAAGTATGGTCCTTGATTTTCATTACTATAAAATTGGGTATAATAGAAATTTCTAAATTGACATGCATATTCTTTTATTTTACACATATCACATATCATGACGTTTATCAATCCTAATTTTGCTTTTAATTTTTCTCTTCTAACTTCTTCTTCGGAATTTCTTATCCAATTTTCTCCTAAGAATTTATCTGATATATATTCTACCAACTTTTTTATTCAATCTTGTGAAATTTTTTGTATTTCTGTTTGTATATTTCTTCTCATTAATGATTTAGTATCTCAATTATTCCTTCCCACCAATTTCTTAGATCTCCTTCAAATGATGCTATTAAATAGTCAATTCTTCTATCCGTTGATTCCCATGTATCATCTTGATTATATAAAAAGAATAATATCATTGCATCTGCCCATTGTAATAAGGCTTTTTTAGTATCTATTTTACTGTCTAAATCTAATTTTGCTCCTCTATGATTTATTGGTTTATTGTAATCTGAGTTTGGAGTAAATTGATCTTTATATTTTTCTATTATATGCTGTGGTATAATTCTATCATAGTACTGTCTATAAGGTTTATGTGGCATTGGTGCATATCTTCCTTCTAATTTAGGAAATTTTAATTTTGGATTGTTATTTGTGCTTCCAGGTGCAGGTGTTGGTCCTCCACCAATATTCATTAATATTTCATAACTTTCTAATTCTCCTATACTTAATTGGTCAAAGTTTTCTATTAAATTATCTATTTTTTCATTCATCATCTTTTTTATCTTTATCTTTTCCTCTGTATATTTTTCTAATTCTCTTTCCTGTTCTAAGATTATTGGTAATATTTCTTTTCTAAATTTGTCATCTATACTTCCAGGTTCATAATATCATTCTGTTTCTACATGTTTCTTTCGTATTCTTGTTATTTCTCTTTTTATTCTCTCTTTATTTATTGGTTTCATACTTTGTTTCATTTATCTTATTTCTATTTTTAATATTCCTATTTCATCTCTTAGTTCATTAACTTCATCTATTAATCCCTTTATTAATTTCTTTAAGTCTTCAATATTTTCTGAAAAAGACATTATATTTTGAACTATCACTTTCAGCTTCTAATAAATATGATATCCTACACTTTTTATTTTCACTTTCTTCTATAATTTTATCAAAATTTTTTATAGCTATCTCATTATTGGATAATTCATCTTTTATGGTTTTAAAATATTTTACTTTTAATTCTAACTTCTTGATCTTTAGTTTTCCTAACATTTTTTGTTGTGGTTCTTTTATATCTTCTGGTGTTCCTAATATATTTGAGGTTTCTTCTTGTATTTTGTTTAGATTTTTAATTAAGCTTTCTTGCTACTTTATCATTACTCATTTATAGTTTATGATAATTCATATATTTCTCTATAATATAAAATACTTTCAAATTCTTTATTAATCATTTCATATACGTATCTATCTTTTATAGATCTTATAATTAATTTATGAAGTATTTGTTATTTTATTTTTCTAGGTAATTTTTTTTAATGTTAATATTTTTGATTTATTAGGAATAGGTTCACAAAATATTTTATATCATTTTTCTTCCTCTAATTCATAATAGTTATCTATCTTCTTAATTTTAATTCCCATAATTACTTATATTATTTTCTATTATAACAACATATTCTTTCTGGTATATTATTTCTAGAATAGTTTCCCATATCATAAGATCTCTTATTATGCTTATTTTTACTTTTTCTATTATATCTTTCCTAATATCTAAAAGTATATCTTTTAGTTTTATAAGTACTATATTTAATCTTTTTTTCTCTATTATAGATTTTCTTATTATTATACGAAATCTTTCTTTTTTAATTTTATTATCATGTTATGATCTATGGCTCTGATACCAACTAAAGTGGGAGGTACTATGACCGTCTTCAAAATCTCAAAGTCTAATATTTTCGTAAATATTTAATAGATCACAATAAAATTTATGGAATTCACTATCTTTTGTTAAGACTTTTTCTTGAATGATTATATTTAATTTTTCAATTTTTTCTTCTAGATTGATAATTTCTTTATGTATATTATTTTCAATTTTAATTGCTTGATTATCTATATAAGTATTTTTATATTTTAATTTTGGATCTAAATAATTTATAAAGAAATTTTTTAAATTTTTTTTTAAATAATTTAATTTTTTTTGTTGTAATTTTTACATCAATTAAATTTTATATAATATTTGGAGTTAAATTTATTAAAAGTTTTGAATTCATAAATAATTTAGGATTTTATCGTATTTTTTTAATATTAGAATGATTTGATTGCAATATTTTAAGATTAGGGGTCTGTTTTTGGTGAATAGTCCTGCTTTTCTAGAATTATTGAAAGTTAATACTCATTTCCCAACGTCAATATCTTGTATTTGAATATCACGCGCCAATCCCAACACCATAACTGAATTTACGTATTACCACGCTCACAAAATCGCGTATGAACTCGCTAAGATATTTAACGTCGAGACACAGAAATAATCAGCTATAGTTCTTCACTTTTTCTCAGTTTTCTTCGCCCTTCCTCTCCTCTTCACTGTTGCTTTTCCTCTTACCGATCCAAAAAAAGTAAAATAAAAAATGAAGATCTTCGTGAAGACTCTGAAGGGTACACATTTCGAAATTGAAGTGAAACCTGAAGACAAGGTTCGTTATTTTTCTTGTTTCTTTTTCAATTTTGTTTTCCTGAAATGAATTTGTGCTATTTTGATGTATATTTATGGATATAATTCTGTTTATGTTAATTGACTTTCTTAATTTTTCTTCAAAGATTATTTATGTGTTCCGTGAATTTGATTTTTATGTCTCATGTTGGTACCGGAATGCGAATTTTGTTTAAATGTTAATTTGTTAAGGGACAGATTTTTCTTTTTCACGGGTTTCTGAATTATATGACTTAATTGTTTGTAGCGGTTTGTTAGCTTCGTTGAATGCCATGGGTTCTTAATCTCTTCCAATTTTGAATTTGATGCCTGCCTTTCTATTTTAATTCACAATAAAGTTACCAAGTCCTAAGATAAATTCATTCGTATCATTTTCTGTGTATCTCAGTGCTACAATTGACTATTTAAATAATCCTACTGGTTACTACTTGTATACGAAATAAGGTTCAGAGCATAAAGTTAGCATTAGTTTCGGTTGATTAATCATTAATGTGAATTACATCGGTTTTGTAATACAAATGCACGCATTTAAGCTTTAGGATTATGTAATCTAATTCATGTACGCTCTGTTGTTGAGTGTCATACTAAGTATAATTGTATAAAGTTGACATAAGGCACCTAAAGCCAACTTGGTCTGATGCTCCGCCAGTCGTGTATCAAGAGCATGGCTCCTAAGGATTGGATGCTCTGACTGCTGGTGAGTCTGCCTCTGCTTCTGACTTTGCGCTCTAGAAATCTTTAGGTTGCACGTTTGATAAATGGTAGATAAATATGGTTGAGGCTGGCCACAATCCTTGATGAAAGAAAACATCAAGGAAAAAGTGCGTGGTTGCAGTTAGAACAACATGTAATTTATAAGAACAAATTCTGTTTGTTTGGGGGTGGGGAGGAATGTGGGTGGGAGGAGACATATGATTACGGATCAATAATGATGGGAATGAAAATGCAAAAGATGAATGAAGAAGATGGAAATGGTTGTTAAAGTAGCAGCAACAGCAACCAATATTGTTCTTCTGGATTAGGGTTTAGGAAGTATGCAGATGCCATTTGAATGATAAGATTAGTTATTAACTTTTTGAATGCGACAAATGATATATGTTTCTATTTATTTTTGCCAGACGCTGTAATGTCCTTGCATTCTCAAATAATTTAATTTTGGTGACGTTGAGCTCCTAATCTTGCTCTTGCCTTTTTGACTTAGAACCTGTCACTCAACATATTATGTAGCCTAGCTTCTATTTTTATTAAGCAATGGAAGCGGGGTTGAATCTTGAGAACTACTCTCTCTCTCCTTTTTTTTTTTTTTGGGAAATATCCTAGCTTGAAAATCCAAGCCATAGGATATGAATTTATTAATGAAAAAATCAATTACAATGCCGGGGGGGGGGGGGGGGGGGGGGGGGGGCCCAACGGATGTGCCTTACCTCCTAAAAAAAAAAATTACAAATTGTAATCTACAAAGTGTACCGATGAATTACAAATCATGCAACAAATCTAAAACGGAAAAAATATGCTAGGTCTAATTAAGAAACTAATCTAATAGTCTCCATACCAATTTTATCAAGTTTCACAATACCTTTGATTCTACCAATGAGTTCATTAGCTTCAACAAATTTAAACTTTCTTTCATTGTATCCTTTGGTAACAAAACAGTTGGCAGCTTGGTTCCTTCTCTCCAAGTGTGAGTAATTTTATTCTCCATCTTCTCCAAAAGCCAACGAATGGATTGCAGGATATATTGAACTCCCCATGGTCCATTGTTTTGTTTAATCAAGGTCAGTGCCGCCTTTGAATCTGTCTCTATCCAGACTTTTCTAATTCCACGGGTCCAGCACAGTTGCAGCCCTGTCTCTATAGCTCTTAGTTCGGCTTCCATGATAGAACATTCTCCATAATAATCATAGAATCCCCATGTTACATTTCCCAAGTTGTTCCTCAGAATTCCCCCACCTGCAGCCAGGGAATTAGATTTCAAAGCCCCGTCCGTATTGAGTTTATACCATCCTGTATCAGGTTTATCCCACTTGACTGCTATAGGTTTGTTGCACTTGCTACTCCCGGCCTGTTTGATCCTCCCTGCCCTTTGAAGTGCATTGATCAGGACATAGATTTGCTTGATAATCTTTTCAGCCTTTATTGGATGGTGTTTGTGTTTAGCATTGTTTTTGGCCATCCATAGAAATCAGATGGTTACCAAAGGAACAATTGATCTGATCTCACCTGGTTTAGCCTTATTCTGCAAGAACCAGTACATAAGCATAGCTCTTGGATGACCACATCTAATATCTTGAACATCCATAGCCCTACAAAAATGAGACCAGACCTACTCTCTTGAGTGTATTATTTTATCAAAGAAATTGCTTAGTTGTTGTTGTGGCAGAAAGTCGAATTTTTAGTCGTCATTATCTTTTGTGGATGACACATGCTTGTCAGAGCACTTGAATTTTTTAAGATGAGGGTACAATTTATGCCCATAACATGTAGTTGGGGAATTAAAGTTAGCTGAAGCTATTTGGTGCATTGATAGATATCTCATAGGATGAACCAAAAGAGGATAGATGACACATGATTATTTTGCATGTTTGGAGTGTGTGGTACCTGTATCAGAAAGTCTATTTAAAGGAATCTCCATCTGTAGTTCATATAATGGTGCTCGTTTTTGGCTTAAGGAGAGGGGGGGGGGGGGGGGGGGGGGGGGGGGGAGGGAGGGGAGGGAGGAGAGAGAGTAATTAGGAATACTTATTCTCTAGAGGGAATATATTTTCATGTAAACAATATAAGGAACAATTGAAGTAATATAATAATTTGATAGTGGTCAGTAGTTATGTGTTTCCTGAATTGGCTGCCAAATATTTCTATATCCTTTAGTTGTTCCTCAAATTTGATCTGTCGAATAATAGTTATTATTCTTTTCAAATAATGGGGCATTATTTTTGTTGAAATTATGCGTTTTACATTGCAGGTCGTAGATGTGAAGAAAAGCATCGAAACATCTCAGGGATCTGATGTTTATCCTGCTGCACAACAGATGCTTATATACCAGGGCAAAGTTCTTAAAGATGGAACAAGACTGGGAGAAAATAATGTTGCTGAGAACAGTTTTGTCGTTGTCATGCTAACAACGGTAAAAGTTGTCTGTTGCTAGTTACTTGGCATTCTAGGGGACCTGCTATATTTGCCCTTCAAATTATTGAGTTGCATCTAGATTTGTTTCCATATGCTTGAATTTCTCTCTCCATGTTTTCAAGTCTCTGTTGGACTAACGAGCCATATATTTTAGCCTGAAGATATTTAGCATCAACATTTGGTTTTGAGAAACAACTCCTTAGTTGATTCCTTGACTTATACCATTATAGACACATACTTAAAGCATAAATTAAAGGCACACTCTTCATCGAAGTGGATGCATATTATATCTGACCCAAGAAGTCTGTGTAACGTGAAATTTGTTTCTTTCTAAATTGCTGCATTTTTAAACAGTTACAACCAATGTTTTGAAAACTGAACCGGCCTAGCTAGTTTGACCGGAAAACCTAGTTCGGTTACATCATTTTTACCAGAGAAACAAAACCCTTTAAAAATCTGATAAAATAACTGGTTCAACCGTAAACCGGTGACCCGGATATATATATATATATATATATATATATATATATAGCCCTTGTTTGGTAGCCATTTTTCTCAAAATGCATTTTTCTCTCTCTTCTTTTTAACCACACATTTTTCAATAAAATAATATTACACGCAAACCCAAAATTTTTTCTTAATTTTTAGTGACACATTTTCTATCAATCAACTATTCAAAAATGCATTTTCTCCCCCAAAATGGCTACCAAACATGGGCATAGAGAAAGATCTCCAACGGTACTTCTTTGACTTGCCCAAGTGATGTGAAATACTATCGTTTATATGCACATAGATATCCAGAATAAGCTGCTCAAAATAAACAAGAAGGAAGAAGTCGTCGAATAAACTGAGAAGAAGCCGTGTGAAGATAATGAGAAGGCAGCACTTTCTTCATGAAATGGAATAGGTTTTTAGGTTTATAACATTATTGGGCCTACCTATTTCATTTGGAGCTTTGGGCCCATTTAATTTTTATGTAATGAAATGGTTGTTAAAAAATAATTAACAAATGAGAAAACTTAAAATACTCTTAAACTTAATATTAATTGTTTAAAAAGTACATAACTATATAGTAATTTATATTTTAAATACTATATATTCAAATAAAATTTTATATAATTAATTAATTTCCGGGTCGACCCTAGTTTAACCTTAGTTCGACCCCTTGACCCTTGATCCTCTTCTTTTTCTGGGTCATGTCTGATCCGGTTTTCAAAACATTGGTTACAACAATAATTCTCAGGGGTACCACTAATTTGATCAAAATTAGCATTGAACTAATTTCATATTAAGTTTATAATTGTATTTCAGTAATCAATCCAATTTCAGCTGGAAAATATCAATACCCTGAAAAATAAAATAAAATTAAAAATTCAGATGAAAAGATCTCAAAAAACATAAAAACTTATTAAAGAATTTCTGGCCTAATTGCAATTTGTGCTTCATTGTAGAGTTTCTGTTATTTTCTAATAAGTTCATTATTCTTTTTTTGGTCTGAAATGTTTTAGAATATGAGCACATCAGGTGAAGGTTCTACCACATTAACTGGACCTGCTGTCAAGTTAATATCATATATGTTTAATAATTTGTTGTTTGTTTATTTGTTCACAATCTTTTATTGCTGTTTATATGAATTGGATTACCATTCTTGTGATATACCATCCTCTGATCTCATGGAATATCTTTTCTTGGTGCATTTGACATTTTAGCTGATCTAAGTGACACTTAAGTCTCTAGAGTGCAGAAGCTTCTAGCATCCATTTCCCTAACATTATTTAGCTTCCAGCAAAAATTGCTTGAAATATTCGGCACCAAATTTGGGTATTAATTTCTATATTGAGACACAGCAATTAATTTTTTAAATGTTCTTTATCGAAGTTTGGTAGTTGCATCAAGATTATCTTCCTGAGAATGCCATTTAAAATGTATGTTCATTTCCCAATTCCCATCTGTATCGTGAAACATTTCTTATGTGCTTAACAATTTTTTATTCTGGTATATGCATGTTCCAGCACTACCGACAGTGTACACACATTGCATGATTCACCATCATATTTCTATAGAACCTCAACAATATTGATTTTATACTATGGAAATCCGATTATGTACTGTAGATTGTAATATCTTATTCTTACATGATTTGCTGACTGGGCATCTGAATTTCATTAGATAATTGTTGTAGTTATTGCAGATGTTATGGCAGTGAGTGAAGCTAGTGCTTGAATATGCCTTTTATAAAGCGAATGCCCCTTTCTTCCAGCTGTTGCCCAAGATAGGTCCCAAATAATGTCGCTATTTGATGCTCTCTGCTCAGAGAACTATTGGCTGATGCTTATTCAATCACTGTCGATTGTCTCTGACAATGAGAATTTTATTCTACATGACTCAACACATTTTACTTTACCCTCTTATGAGGGAATTATCTCGGCAAATTATATTATTTATACCTAATCATGTTACTGGAGTTAGTTTTATTTCAGGTGAGTCTAAAAGTGTTTCCCTCCTTGTAGGCACAACTGACAAGTGCCACACCTCCTACTTCAGCTCCAACATTAACTGCACCTCAAGCTTCTGCTACGGTGTGAGTTTTAATTTACTTACCTTAATAATGTGCCCTAGGGTTTCTCAACACACTATGCTCTCTCCCTTCCTTTAACTCTTTGTGGGTGTATGGAATTCCTTTTTATTTTAATGTGTTCCCTTCATAATTCTGTACCTTGCAGGCCTGCACCTGTACCCACTCCTGCTCCTGCTACTACTTCTGATTTGTGAGCATCCCTCAAATGAGATTTTGATGTGCATGATTTTCTATCATGCAATAGTCATGAGTAGTTTTGTGATTCTTGATTCTTCCACTAATAATTGATGGTTTTCCTGTGCTAGATCGGATGTCTATGGCCATGCAACTTCTAATTTAGTTGCTGGTAACAACTTTGAGGGCACAATCCAGCAGATTCTTGATATGGGTGGAGGAACTTGGGACCGAGATACAGTTGTCCAAGCTCTTCGAGCTGCTTTCAACAACCCTGAGAGAGCTGTTGAGTATTTATACTCTGTGAGTGTCAAATTTCTATATATAAGTGCATTTCCATTCTTTGCTTGGAAACTTTTTATAGACACTAGCACTTAAATCTTCTGTAATTGTTTTTGATATTTTCAAGGAGTTCACGAGAAATAGGTTATACAACTGGGCGCAGCATTTCAAAAACATTACAGTATTTGAGAAGTAAATCTTCAATATGTTATGAAAGAGGTGGATGCAATTTATCTGTTATATCTTTTCTCCTTGGTGTTTTTCGTAGGGTAGGAGTGAATGAAGGCTAAGGTGGGATAAAATCATTTATTTGAGAACAAATTGCTCTTAGAAGTTATTTATTTCATAGTTCAGAATTGATGAATCAAATATTATGTAATGGCTGTTAGAAAGAATTAATTTAATGAATCAATGTAACACAGATTTCAATTTTACTATCAAATTGAAAATAATGATTCAACGATTGAAATAGTTTGATGGAAATAGTTTGATGACAATAAAATTTTCAACTAAAATGGGTCAAACTCAAATTAAATGGACTGTCTGAGATAGTTAAGTTACTCTTACAGGCTTTAATAACTAGTTTATTTCATAATCTACATGCAGTAAACCTCTAATGCTCGGACTCTTCGAAATAGTAGGAGTATCCGTGTCGGACACGACATGACATGGGTATGGGTATGGGATATGTGTCGGATCCTCCAAGTTTCAATCGTTTTTTGCTTTTTCTTCTTTCTTTTTTCCCCCCTTTTCTTTCCCTTTGCTTCTTTCCCATTTCCGCTCTCTATAAACATAGTGCTGCCACCGAGAGGGTAGAGAAAGGCGACGGCTCTCAATTTTCCCTTCTTTTTCTTCTTCTTTCATTCTTTCCATTTTCTTTTTTTCTTCTTTCCCTCTATGTATCGATAGTTTAGGGTTTTGTTTGTATAAAATAAAATGAGTTCCACTAATTTCAAATTGCAATCCAGTCCCTCATTTTCTATTTTATATAACATTTAGTAATTCTCATAATTGAAGACTAAACTCCAAAATTCTATTTTATTCGTCTTAACCCTTTATTCAATACTAATTTCATTCTTTGTGAATAATTAATTTTGGTATATTCAAAATGACATCTTAAATTAGTAAAAAATTAAAGTTTGAAAGGTGTACCCAAGTACCCGCGTCCAAAATTTGGACTCTTTTTAGCCGTGTTCCTGTATCCTATAGTTTAGAAAATAAAAGATCCGATACTTAGATACGTACCCGTATCCGATACCCGTACCCGAGTCCGAGCATCATAGCAGTAAACAGCTTATGATGGGAGAAAGTTTGCGTTGGTTGATGTAATCATTTGGACACCTAAAGTTTTGCCCAAGCTTAATGAATGGTCATAAGCATACATCTCGATTATCCATTACTGTTGACACAACTCAAAACAATTGGACTACGGTGGTCATAAATATCCACATTTACTATCTACATTGCCTGTTAAGTTTATTTTGTTTGAAGAACTAGAAGATTCTTGATAAGGGATATAAGCTTGTCTTCATTTGGTTCAAGGGACCTTTATGCCCCCATTCATATCTTGTCATTGCCACTATTATTGATGTGATGTGTCTTTGAAATTTCAATATCAGGGTATTCCCGTAGCAGCAGAAGTTCCACCTACAGTAGGAAGTGCACCTAGCACTCAGGCGGCTAATGTGCCTTCTCAGTCTCAGCAAGCGGCACAACCTGCATCTGTACCTTCAACTGGACCAAATGCAAATCCTCTAGATCTTTTCCCGCAGGTACATGGTTCCATATGCGTTATCATGTTGGTTCGTCCCATTGTCCATCTATTGAGTGGACTTGATATTTCTTCTAACAGGGTCTTCCTGGCTTGGGTTCAAATGTTGGTGGTGCCAACACCCTAGATTTTCTACGCAACAGTCAGCAGGTACGACTTTTAGCCATGTCTCTTAACAACCGGGAGAAAATGATAATACTAAAGTGAGGAAAAATGATCTCAATTTTTCTTCTGACATGGACATTTTATTTGTTTTGTGTTTCAGTTCCAAGCCTTGCGAACAATGGTGCGGGCCTGTTAGAATAGTCATAGCTATTTAGTGGGGTGTTGATTGACTTTCCTTTGATAGATAGCATATAATTAGGGATTTCCTTTCTTTAATTATCTTACCTTTTATACCCATGTAAATACTCTATAAATTCGGATGTAATATAGAGAAAAGGTATCGAACCAAAATTGTATCATGGTATCAGAGCCCTACCTTTCTCTCGTGTGTGCGGCAGCAGCGTGGGAACGGATTTCTCGTTTGGGTAGCAATCAGATCTCGGTCCTTCATAGTGGGCATCACGGTGGTCGCCCCAGCGTTTTCGACGGTCGACTGATTATTCATAGTCGACGTCAATTGGTTTTCTCAGAGGCGGCGACTTCGGGTTGGAGGTTCTTGCGCTCCGGTGGTCAGGTCTGCATCTGGGTTCTTCTTAGTCTGCATCTGGGTTGTTCGATCCTACGTATCGTTGGCTGTATCGGCGCCTGTGTCTGGTCTTCGTCTTTCGTCGTTGCACAGTGGAATCGTTGTCTGCGTTTTGGAGTTCCGGTCGCGTCTCTTCTGCGAGATCAGCGTGTGGGTGTTTGGTTTGGGCTTGGGCTGGGCCGGCATTTATTTATTGTAATTGGGCTGGGCCGGTATTTATTTAATTTGGAAGCTAATTTATTGGGCTTGGGCTGAATTGGTGGATTTTGATTAATTTATTTTAGCGGGACTATACATTTTTTTCATCATGTCACTTGAGAAAAATGACTCTCTTTGTATTCGTTTTACTGGCAAGAATTACTCGTCTTGGGCATTTCATTTTCAATTATTGATTGAGGGAAAAGGCGATTTGTGGGGACATATTGATGGAAGCTTACCACCTCCTGATCAGGAGAAGGAGAAAGATAAATATCTTGTCTGGAAAACTAAAGATTCCCGAATTATGGCCTGGATTATTGGATCAGTTGATGCTCAAATTGTTCTTAATCTCAGGCCTTACAAATCTGCTCGTGCTATGTGGGAATTTTTGAAGAAAGTCTACACTCAAAGCAACAATGCTCGGCGACTTCAATTGGAATTTGAATTGGCAAAATTCTCTCAGGAGTCTCGATCTATTGAAGAGTTTTATTCTAGTTTCTCTAATTTATGGGCTGAGTACACGGATATCATCTATGCTTCGGTTGCATCTAATAATTTGGAAGCGGTACAAGCTGTGCATGAAGTCACCAGGAGGGATCAATTTCTCATGAAATTGCGTGCCGAATTTGAACCTATTCGATCTAGTCTTATGAATCGTGAATCTCTTCCAACGTTGGATGGTTGTTTGGGTGAGTTACTACGGGAGGAGCAACGACTTATTACTCGTGCATCTTTGGAGCAACAACAGAATCAATTAGCACCAGTTCCTGTTGCATATGCAGCTCCAGGGAAATTCAGATCTCGGGATATGTCGGGAGTGCAGTGTTACAGTTGTAAGGGATTTGGTCATATGGCTCTTCAGTGTCCTAAGAAGGTATGCGGTTATTGCAAAAAGGCTGGACATGTAATTAAAGAATGTCCTATTCGCCCTCCCCGTAGATCTGGAGCAGGTTATGTTGCTGCTGCCACTTTAGCATCCAGTTCTGCTACGCCAATTGCTACCACTCAAGTTCCAGTCTCTCTTGGTCCTACCCCAAAATCCCGTCACTCCAGAACTAATCCAACAAATGGTCATTTCTGCTTTATCTGCCTTGGGCGTATCAGGTAAGCCACCGACTATTCATTCTCCTTGGTTATTAGACTCAGGTGCTTCTAATCATATGACCCATGATCCTTTATTACTTAGTAACCTTAGGCCATACACTGGACCCCTCAATATCCATACTGCTGATGGTAACGCACTTCCTATCTCGGCCGTTGGTGATATATCCCCAGATTTGTCTAATGTTTTAGTATCTCCCAATTTATCAACTAATCTTATATCTGTTGGTCAACTTGTTGATAACAATTGCACTGTGTCGTTCTCTTCTTCTGGTTGTGTTGTGCAGGATCAGGTGTCAGGGAGGACGATCGTGAGGGGGCCTAAGGAGGGACGTCTATTTCCTATCTCACCGAAGCCAATTTCAATTTTTCCTTTTGTTTGTCATTCTGCAACTTTAGACATTCCTTTTTGGCATAAGAAATTGGGACATCCCAATTCTAATGTATTACAATATTTGTTAAACTCTGGTTTGCTTGGTAATAAAACTCATGCTTCGGTTTCATCTACTCCACTTGATTGTGCCTCCTGTAAACTTGCTAAGAGTAAAATTTTACCTTTCCCTTCTCATGGTTCTCATGCTACGCATATTTTTTTGACATTGTTCATAGTGATGTATGGGGTATTGCGCCTGTGGTATCTCACGGCTCTTATAAGTACTTTGTTACCTTTATTGATGACTATAGTCGCTTTACATGGGTATACCTTCTTCGGGCAAAGAGTGAAGTTTTCTCTACCTTTAAGACATTCCTTGCCCTCATTGATAATCAATTTTCCTCGTCCATCAAGATCTTACGATCTGATTCGGGAGGCGAATATATGTCTAATGAGTTTCAGGCTTTTCTCCAGGCTAAGGGTATTATTTCTCAACGATCTTGTCCTTCTACTCCTCAACAGAATGGGGTGGGCGGAACGCAAGAATCGACACCTTCTTGACATGGTTCGCGCTCTCCTAATTGAGTCTTCTGTTCCCCTCTCGTTTTTGGTGTGAAGCCTTGTCTACCGCTGTCTATCTCATTAATCGATTGCCATCCCCCACGCTCAATAATGTTTCTCCATTTTATAAACTTTTTGGTCACCATCCCACATATTCTCATCTCCGTACTTTTGGGTGTGTTTGTTTTGTTCATTTGCTATCCCATGAAAGGACGAAACTCACTCCTCAATCTGTTAGATGTGCTTTTCTAGGATATAGTGCTACGCAAAAAGGTTATGTCTGCTATGATTCTACTACAAATCGTATTAGGATATCTCGTAATGTCGTTTTCTTTGAAAAACAATATTTCTTCACACAAAACATTATTGTTTCTCCTCCTGTGTTCTCTATCTTGCCCGACTTCGATACAGATTTCTCTCGATACAAGCCAGGTCTCATTTACGCTCGCAGGCAAGTTGCACCGTTCACCGACCTCGAGCTCCCTTCTTCGACGGCTGTCCCTCCAAGTCTCTCCGATCCTCCACCTATGACGTCGGATCCTTCACCAGATGATCATCCATCTCCGATCACTCTTCGTCGCTCTTCTCGAGTTCATCAACCACCAGATAGGTATGGTTTCTCCTCCCACAGCTCCCTGTCCGCTACTCTTAACTCGGTTACTATTCCCTCCTCCTATAGACAGGCTATGGAACAAGAGTGTTGGCAACAGGCGATGAATGCAGAATTTGAGGCCCTTTCTGCCAACCATACTTGGGATATTGTGCCTTGTCCCCCGTCTGTTAAACCCATTGGTAGTAAATGGGTCTACTCAGTGAAGCTTCGGTCTGATGGTTCTCTTGAGCGGTACAAGGCTCGGTTGGTTGCCTTGGGTAACCGTCAGGAATATGGAATAGACTATGATGAGACATTTGCTCCCGTTGCTAAAATGACCACCGTTCGTCTTTTGTTGTCGCTTGCAGCTTCTCGGTCTTGGTCTTTACACCAGATGGATGTCAAGAACGCCTTCTTACATGGGGATTTAAAAGAGGATATTTATATGACACTTCCATCTGGTATGACTCTTTCCTCCGCTAACTCTGTATGTAAGTTAAGGCGATCTCTGTATGGTCTTAAGCAGGCTCCTCGGGCGTGGTTTGACAAGTTCCGCCGCACTCTCTTAGATTTTTCCTTTATCCAGAGTCAATATGATGCATCTCTGTTCCTTCACAAGGGTACTGCTGGCATCGTTTTTTTGTTGGTCTATGTGGATGATATTATTATCTCTGGATCTAATGACATTCTTATCCAAAAGCTTCGGGAACATCTTCACTCGGTTTTTTATATGAAAGATCTTGGCCATCTCACCTATTTTCTTGGCTTGAAAGTTCACTCCGCTTCACATGGTATCTTCTTGAATCAGCATAAATATATTCAAGACTTGATTGGGTTGGCAGATTTATCCGAAGCCTCCTCAGTTGACACTCCGTTGGAACTTAATGTTAAATATCGAAGGGATGAAGGCGATATTCTTCCAGACCCTACTCTATATCGGAGGTTGGTGGGAAGTCTCATCTATCTCACTATCACACGTCCGGATATCTCTTTCGCAGTGCATACTGTCAGCAAATTTATGGATGTCCCTCGTCATCTCCATTTGGTGGCTGTCCGCCGCATTATTAGATATCTTATTGGGACTCCTCATCGTGGCTTATTTTTTCCGAGAGGGACGTCTCTTGAACTCACCGCTTATAGTGATGCTGATTGGGCTGGCTGTCCTGATTCTCGTCGTTCTACGACTGGTTGGTGCATGTTTCTCGGTAATGCCCTTATTTCTTGGAAATGTAAGAAACAAGATTGTGTTTCTAAGTCCTCCACTGAGGCTGAATATCGCGCTATGTCAGCTGCTTGTTCTGAGATTGTCTGGTTGCGCGGTCTGCTCGCAGAACTTGGGGTCCCTCAGCTACAGCCTACACCCCTCCATGGTGACAACACTAGTGCTATTCAAATTGCGGCTAACCCAGTATATCATGAGCGTACCAAACATATTGAAGTGGATTGTCATTACATCCGGGATGCCTATGATTCCAAAGTCATTGCTCTTCCTCATGTCTCCACAGCTCAACAGATAGCGGATATTTTCACAAAGTCCATGACGCGTATCCGTCATACTTTTCTTGTTGGCAAATTGATGCTCGTGGACTCACCAGCATCAATTTGAGGGGGGGTGTTAGAATAGTCATAGCTATTTAGTGGGGTGTTGATTGACTTTCCTTTGATAGATAGCATATAATTAGGGATTTCCTTTCTTTAATTATCTTACCTTTTATACCCATGTAAATACTCTATAAATTCGGATGTAATATAGAGAAAAGGTATCGAACCAAAATTGTATCAGGGCCAACCCACAAATGTTACAGGTTTCGTAGATTGCTACCTTAACGTTTATTCTCTTTTCCTAGTTAACACTGATTATTTATGTTTCCGGGAAAAAAAATCGGTGTCGTTCTTTTCTATGTTGACAGCCCATGCTTCAGGAGTTAGGAAAGCAAAATCCTAATGTAATGAGGCTGATTCAAGAGCATCAGGCTGATTTCCTTCGCCTTATCAATGAACCTGTTGGCGGTGGAGAAGGGTACGTTTGTTATGTTTCTGGAACGAATCTTTTCGTGTTTGTTGTGTGTGCCACAAACTGTGTTTCATATGCTGTGTTTTGATGTGATATCAGTAACATACTAGGGCAGCTCGATGAAGCAATGCCACAGGCTATAACAGTTACTCTTGAGGAACGGGAAGCCATAGAACGGGTAAGTGCAAGCCAAACTGTGACCTGATTTTTTATTGTTTAGGTTGGGAGAACCTTTCGATTCGTGTGTTTTGTGCAAAGTTTCTCATTGCAGTAGGCAAAGGGAAGGTGCTTTCTTTTTCACTAAAACAGGACCCGAATTTGCAGGAGATTAGGAACAGGCGTTTCCTGTATTAGGTTAGATAGCATTTTATGGTTACATAAAAAATTTAGCCATCATTCCATTACTAATAATTTTAGTTGAGAAACCAAAAGAAAGATGTTAAAATTTAAAAGAAAAATAAAGAAAAAATGCAAGAAAACCGAGCTCTGGTTCTTGATTTTGAGAAGGAGTCATTCTATTCTCTCCATTAATATGTTTAAATTTGCCTTTCTTGAATCGGAGTTCTCTTTCACTGTTTGTTCACAAAGCATTGTGGGTGCACTTTGAGGAATGCCTCATCAACTAGTACTATTTTATCCTTTAGGTCAAAGGTGTATTTCTTGAAACTTATCATCATCTATTATTGAGTTGCTGAAGGTGCAGTTGAGGGGTCGTTTTTGTGTCTCCTCTCAAGTAATCAGGGAGATCGTCCTAGCTCAGTGGTAACATTGGTCCAAAACAATTTTGGTATAACACTTTGAAGAAACAGTAACATTTTCTCTGTATTTGAGATTACGGCTGCATTCATACTTTGTTGTACGGATATTTCAATTAGGGTAGTATATCCGCGTCCGACACCTCTCAGACGCTCTACTATAGTCATTTTTTTTTATAGTAATATTATATATTTTTATTTTTAAGTTATTATTTAATAACAAATAGGTACTCGTATTAAAAGATTTCAATAAGAAATTAATAAGAAGTATAAAATTAAATTTATATTATATAAATAAATTTTTTAATGAATTTAGAGCCCGTTTGGGCTACATTTTCATTTTCAACCATATACTATTCAATAAAATAATATTTTCCATCACATCAATAACTTTTTCTTCTTTTTCATCCACACATTTCCCATCATATCACTATTTAAAATACATTATTTCCCCAATAATCTCCATCAAACACACTCTTAATCAACGTGTTGACGACGTTTCGTGTCAGTATTTTTTTGAAAAATTAGATGTTGACATCCCGTCTGGCACATGTTTTGTCGGACACGTGTTTTTGTCAATGCATCATAGCAGTCAGATAACTGCAATTGCAAGATCATCGTGCAGTGGTCAGGGCTTTTTTGCAACAAAAAATTTGGTCTCTGTAACTCTGTTGTGCATTCAAAAACCAATGTATAGGGCTGGAATTTTAGCCATTGAAATTGACGCTTTTCTGCCTTTGTCTGATTATGTTACATGATAGGCAATACGCTTGACTATGCTGATTTAACGATTATGCTGTTTATTTGGCTCACTCCATGTATTTCCAGCTCGAAGCAATGGGGTTTGATCGAGCACTTGTTTTGGAGGTGTTCTTTGCCTGTAACAAGGATGAAGAGCTTGCTGCGAACTACCTCTTGGATCATATCCATGAGTTTGAAGAATGATGATACTGATTGTTGATGGACCGATCTCTTTGCTGTAAACCTTTTCATTCTCTTTAAATGTATGCTTATTTTCTTTTTCACTCTACTTTTTTCGACTGGATGTACTGAATTTATATGAACCATGATGTAAATTATCTCTACATTAAAATTAAAATTAAAATCTATTAATCTGTTTTTATCACCAATTGATTGGCGATCGAAGTACTTATTTAAGTATTGGGCTTAACATTGAACTCCAGAAAGCAAAAACAAATATCTATGCGATTGCAATGGGTTACCCCATGAGATTGCATGGTTTTTTTTTTCCGGGCATAATTTTTTTGTCCTTATTTGATTCAACCTTTTCTCGAAAATCACTTAGAGCACGATTTTTGACCTAATTTTTGATCTATAAGCACAATTCCTCATCTACAATTCAGAGGAGGAAGCTAGAGGATTTGTGGGGATTCATTATATATAAATCATTCAAGCCATAGAAGCTCTGGAGATACAAAATTCATAATTCTTGGAGAGCCAAGGAGGCTTTTGATCATTAAATTCATATTCTTTTCAAGCTTTATTAGAAGATTTGCTATAAAATACATACATATCTACGTTCGATAGTTCTTGGATTGAAAAAGAGAGATCAAAGGCGATCAATCAAGGAACCATTGAAGAGATTCAAGGCTTTCAAGATTTATTTCCATTTTCTATCCATAACTTTGATGTTGTATAAATATCAATTGTGTTTTTGCAATTAATTGGATGTTTGCCTAATTGTGAAGATGCTAAGATAACATTGAATCCTATCTTTTGATTTTTTTGATATTCAATTCCGGATTTTGACATTAAACATGTGATTGATTTTGAAGGATAGTTATGAGTTTAACGTTTTTCAATTAATTGATGACTAATTGAATTGTTTTGTGAATTTTATAGACATTCGAGAGAAGGAATATTGATTTGGCACTTTAACAATCATTGTAAACTCCGATAGAAAATATAAATATATCTATATATTTTGCATGATTCATATAAATATTTTAGTGAATTAATGCATTGTTGCATGTTCGCATTTTTCATAGAGATGTGGGAGGATCATATGCGAGGATATATTTAGTTCTATTTGAGAGAGATTATATGAATTATGATCTTCATATCCTAATAGGAATTGACATTGATTTGAAATTATTAAATTACAACACGGAGTAACATGCTTAAAGATTTGTAATGAAGGATGATCTAATCTAGTGTAGTCTTGAAGCAGCTGTGCCATCGTTCGAAGATCGTTCACATAAAAAGAAATAGTGTTAGAGATACAAAATTGGAAAAAGGAAAAAAACGAGTTGTTCAGGGATACATTGACGTAATGAGAGGCACTATTGTTGAGAAGCCATGATGGAGGAAAGTGTGCTCGAGGTTGCCATGGGGCAGTTGTAGGATGAGATTGACAGTTGTTTTGTGTCTGATTTACGGGATAAAGGCTAAACGAAGGTTACTGCTTGGCCTTGAACGCCTGGTGGTAGACAATCATTAGTTGGTCTGGCTAGATGACGTTGGCCGCCAATGTTAGTTTCTATTACGTTGTCCCTAATTATTGTTGGCCGAGTTAGCAGTAGCGAGAACCGATGATCGTAAAGGATTTTGTTGCGTATAAGGGCTTCAAACGTTATGAGTTTCTCTTGAAGTTCTTCAAATGAGATGGGCGTTCCATGGGCCTAAAATTATTAGCCAAGGCCATCGAATCTTTCGATGAGATCTTCATCACCCATGGTCGCACCGAGAAGTGCAAGTTCTTTCATACGACCTTTTACCCTTCGAAAAAATTTAGTAACACTTTCAGTACCTCTTTGAGATGGCTTTAAACCTGAAGAATCCGACCATTCGATGATTTGGCATAGGTGAAGGTAAGGATGTTCAGGTGGTGGCACGAACAATAAAATGTAGACAACCTGTGGATCGTTGGTGCGAATTGTGGATGGTGCGTTGAAATTTAAATATCAGGGTATTCCCGAAGCAGCATAAGTTCCACCTTCAGCAGGAAGTGCACCTAGCACTCAGGCGGCTAATGTGCCTTCTCAGCCTCAGCAAGCGGCACAACCTGCACCTGTACCTCCAACCGGACCAAATGCAAATCCGCTAGATCTTTTCCCGCAGGTACATGGTTCCATATTCGTTATCATGTTGGTTCGTCCCATTGTCCATCTATAGAGTGGACTTGATATTTCTTCTAACAGGGTCTTCCTAGCTTGGGTTCAAATGTTGGTGGTGCCAACACCCTATATTTTCTACGCAACAGTCAGCAGGTACGACTTTTAGCTATGTCTCTTAACAACCGGGAGAAAATGATAATACTAATAAGTGAGGAAAAATTATCTCTATTTTTCTTCTGACATGGACATTTTATTTGTGTTGTGTTTCAGTTCCAAGCCTTGCGAACAATGGTGCAGGCCAACCCACAAATATTACAGGTTTCGTAGGCTTCTACCTTAACGTTTATTCTCTTTTCCTAGTTAACACTGATTGTTTGTGTATCCGGAAAAAAAAAATCGGTGCCATTCTTTTCTAAGTTGACAGCCCATGCTCCAGGAGTTAGGAAAGCAAAATCCTAATGTAATGAGGCTGATTCAAGAGCATCAGGCTGATTTCCTTCACCTTATCATTGAACCTGTTGATGGTGGAGAAGGGTAAGTGTTGGAGTTGTGACATTTTTGTTGTCACATAACTATTGTATTTTTTTTATTTCTATTTAGTGATATGTTTTTGGTTTAATGTCTAACTATAAAATGATGTAAAGTTAGATAAGTTAGTGTATTATACAAGTTAGTATGTTGTAGTACTTGTATGTGTAAGAGTGGTATGGTTGTTGATAGAATAGTTGGTAGGAATATCTTATAAAATCCATCAAAGGTTGGCTATATATAGAACCGGTTATAACCATGGTAAATAGAAGAAAATGTTGAATGAAATTGTTATATGAAAAACATTTCTCTTCTCCTCTGTCTGTCTGTCTAAAAACAGAGTTTTATAGAATACGGTAAGTCAAAATCGGTTCTTTCCTCCTTCTTGATATTCACAATATTAGAGCTTTCTTGATAAAGCTTTCGTGCTAATAAAATTTCAACATGGTATCAGAGCTCAAATGATCTTTGAAAAGGGGCCAGAAAAAATGGAAGAAGAACAACAGATGAAGGTGCTGTAAATGGCTAAAAAAAAAAAAAAAAGGAGAAAATCCGATATGTTGAAGAAAAGTGAAATCCGGTATGCTGGAAAAAATAGTGAATCCGTATGTGATGAAAAAACAAGAGTGAATCTGGTATGTGTTGGAAAACAGAATGAACGGCATAAGCTCAGCTGAAAAAGAGTGAATTCGATAAGCAAAGTTGAAAGCCGGTAAGCTCAAGAGGAAATACGGTAAGCTCACAAAACACGGTATGCAAAGCAAAACGGTTAGTTGAGCGCATATACGGTAAGCTGAGTGAAAAGCAAATCCGGTAACTACTTAAAAACCGGTATGGCCTGTACAAATATGGAGAGCTTAAAGATTCTTACAAAACCCGGTATGCATTGAATCGAGCAAATATGGTAAGCTGAAATACTGTAAGTTGAAATTCGGTAAGACCAAATACAGTAAGTTCAGCTTAAGCAGTGTAAAATCCGGTATGCAGCATCTTTCATCAAATCAACAAGAAATCAAAAGAGAAGATGCAAGTGAATTTTTTTTTTTGTATGTGATTGGTCCTAGGCTAAAAAGGTTGACAACTATGATATGGAGTTACAACTAAGAGTGTTTGGATCAAATGGAAAACAAGAAACTTCAAGCTTGTAGTTACCAAAAGAACGGTTTGAAACATTAAGAGAATGTCTTGATGTTTCCAACAAAAATGTTAAGGAGGAGTGTTGAAGTTGTGACATTTTTGTTATGTTTTTGGTTTAATGTCTAACTATGAAATGATGTAAAGTTAGATAAGTTAGTGTATTATACAAGTTAGTATGGTGTAGTACTTGTATGTGTAAGAGTAGTATTGTTGTTGATAGAATAGTTGGTAGGAATATCTTGTAAAATCTATCAAAGGTTAGCTATATATAGAGCCGGTTATAACCATGATAAATAGAAGAAAATGTTGAATGAAATTGTTATATGAAAAACATTCCTCTTCTCCTTTGTTTGTTTGTCTAAAAGCAGAGTTTTTGTATAGAATGCGGTAAGTTAAAATTGGTTCTTTCCTCCTCCTTGATATTCACAATGTTAGAGCTGCTTTCTTGATAAAGCTTTCAAGCCAATAAAATTTCAACAGTAAGTTTGTTATGATTTCCGATGGAGTGTCTGATCCTTCATGTTTGAGGACACGGAAATAATAGTTCATCACTTGAAGGGGGAGAAGATGATGTTTGAGGGAGAAATTGTTGAGAAAGTGTGAACGAAATTTTACTTCGACTAGATATGTGATAAATATTGAGTTTATAAAAACATTGTGTTACTCCTCCTATGACAAGTTCACCTTTCGGGTGAGCCCAAATTCTTTACAGATTTCAATCAATTTTTCCCCATAAAAGGCCACTCCGGCTTGAGTGACAAGTTAAACTAATCGCACTACAAGCTTCATGGAAGTTTGGATTTCTCAAAAATTACGATTTTCTATTTCATACCAAGAACTTATCACTATATGTAATTTCACGTACTTCATATATTTTTTATGTTTGGCAAAGATTTTAAATGTTTATATGATATGGTTCTACGGATTGTGTGAATAATAAGTGGCCAATAGGTCGTTGATCTTATAAAATAGGTGAACAAAAATTATTTTTGCTGATGTACAAACTAGGAATAATCTTCATTTGATATGTCATTGGAGGATAAGATCAATAAAGTTGGTCTTATATTTACACATTTGTTTGATTTTTTTTTTATTTCACCCACATCATTTGTCAGATCATACGAGGATGATTCCCAATTTCTAAAATAAAATTATTCAAAAGAAAAATAATCTTTGCCAGACATGTTAATAGGAACATGTTTTCGAGGCATGATTCTAACCAAGAATAGGCAAGGGCAACAACTTACAGAACAAAGGTCCAGTCGATGGGAAAAAATTCATGTTCAAGTCTTATTATCGAGTGTGAGCTGCTTCCTGTAAAAGGTTCGATTACGAGACTACGTTGCTATTGAAACCGTCCTGGAACCTTTGCTTGTCTTCGCTGGTTCACTGAAAGTGAAAAAAAGATTCAATCATGCTAGTTGTACAATATTGGTTGACAACAATGGTTGACAATCACTCACATGGGAGGGGGCCCACGATGAATAAAAAAATCGTGGACCCTCCTTCATGTGAGATGATTGTCAATCATTGTTGTCAATTAATATTGTACAACTAGCAAAATTCAAAAAGATTAATGCAAGCGCATTCCTCAAAAAGATTACATTTACTTCATTCAAGGACTGACTGACTGGGAGGCTATGTACTGAACTCAGTAAGGGCTCCTAATGAATACAGAATTACTGATTTGATTTGTTTATTTCCTATTAAAAAAGGCGACCTCTATATCCATAGAAGTAATTATTAATCATTTATTGCACTTGCATAAATGTAGTTTACGAGAGTAATCAATAATTAGTTTGAAGAAATTTGATCCTTGTTGATCTCAAAAACTATACCTATGAGCTATCAATAGATCCCAGGGCCTCTTACGTTCGGTTCAGTCTTTGTTCCTGCACACTAAGACAAATCGTCAGTTGCACGTGGCCTTCTCCAAAGAAGGAGGGGAGTCGCACTTCGACGATCAAGTCAGTGGGAGTGGAAGTATATATGAGTGTGGGAAGGCTAAAACGTGAGCCTCCAAAATGTATAAGGGGGTCGGCCTTGGGGAGATAAATAGAACAATATAGAGAGAATTGTTAAGTAGTATTGAGAATCGAATTTAGCATTACCTTCAAATGACACAATGCGTGAGCTTTTATAGTAAAAGAGGGTGAGTAAGAACCGTTGGATGAATGGCCACGTGGCCCTATCGCAATGGCTGAACTTCTTGTCACAGACTTCAATGCATTTAATGCTCTGATCTCCTATGTTTGAACTCTGACACTCGGGATTGGTGCAGCCGTAATTGCAGCGTGTTGTCACATCATCAACTTGTCAGAAGATCTCTTCCACGAGATCTTCTATAGGAGGACCATACTGCCTACTGTTCATGTGGCATGGGTTCGGTACCGCATAAGAGTTCGGCCACGAGGGGTTTATCAATAATGGTTCGATACTATGTGTTCGTCCTTACCAGTTCGACATGGCGGGTTCGGATGGACGGTACACTGTGGGTTCGGTCACTTGGTGTGTGGGGCCATTTGGGATTGCCCGTACCAACTAGTCCCCGAAGTCCATGTATGATTATTCATATAATTCGTGGACTTGAAGTAAAGAAAGAAAAGAATGGTGACCGTAACAACTAGTCCCCGAAGTCCATGTATGATTATTCATATAGTGCGTGGACTTGAAGTAAAGAAAGAAAAGAATGGTGGTCGTAACAACTAGTCCCCGAAGTCCATGTATGATTATTCATATAGTGCGTGGACTTGAAGGCCTGACCGTGATGTCAATAGAAGAAGTGTCTGCTGTAGAAGAGGCGAAGCCATGAAGGCGAGCCTGTTGTTGACGAGGCGAAGTCATTAAGGCGAGCTTGTTATTGACGAGGCGAAGCCATTAAGGCGAGCCTGTTGTAGAAGAGGCGAAGCCATGAAGGCGAGCCTGTTGTTGACGAGGCGAAGCCATGAAGGCGAGCCTGTTGTAGAAGAGGGGAAGCCATGAAGGCGAGCCTGTTGTAGAAGAGGCGAAGCCATGAAGGCGAGCCTGTTGTAGAAGAGGCGAAGCCATGAAGGCGACCCTGTTGTTGACGAGGTGAAGTCATGAAGGCGACTCTGTTGTAGAAGAGGCGAAGCCATGAAGGCGACCCTGTTGTTGACGAGGCGAAGCCATGAATGCGAGCCTGTTGTTGACGAGGCGAAGCCATGAAGGCGACCCTGTTGTTGACGAAGCGAAGCCATGAAGGCGACCCTGTATGATTTTGACGTTGCCGCTGGGTCCCAAGGTGCTGAGGTAATTACGGCGAGGGCAGTTATCTTTTTCGTATTACGCAAACATTTAATGCGTGATAATGATTATTGGGGACAGCTGGCGTATTGACTCGAGTCCTTTGTGCGTGCGTTGCACGCGCTGATCATGGCATTTGATTCAAAAATAGTGATAGCGCCTTTTCATTTCAACGTCCCTGATGCAGTGACAGCTGTAAGGCTTGGATTAAAGTCAGGGCTAATCCAATAGCTGGGATGAGGTTCCATTTCGTATAAAAATGGCTTTCTTCTTCATTTTCTTGCTTTTTCACTTCGCGAGAAAAAAATTTCAAAGTGTTGGAGCTCCTTCCTTTCTGCCTTCGCGATTCTTCATCCGGCCGTTGCCCTTCTTTGCCAGAACCGGTTCTTCTCTTAGCTTCGTCAACGTAAGTGTTACGTCTAGATTTCTTCCTTCTTTTGAGACATAAAAAATGGCCTCTTCTTCGAAAAATAGGGAAGTTGGGGGTTCTTTGGGAGATGAGGAGATTGCCTCTTTGTATGCTGAGGTTGGCATGTCCCCACCCCTCTTGGTTCTGGATAAGGGGTCGCTGGCAGACAGTGGAGGGGGATGCAGTCCCAGAGATAATCGTGCCGACCCATTACCATGAGTATAGTGAGTGTAGTCCGTGATTTTTGATTTGTTTTGTTGTCCTTGCACTTTGTGATGTTTCTGATTCCAAATTTTTTTAGTTCCTGCAGATCGGTTCGAGCTTGAACCTTGCGAGTGGGCTGTTGTGAGGGCCATATACGAACTGCCTTCGGAGAAGAGGGACTTCAAGAACGTCATAGCCAAACGAGCCCCATTCGTGACACATTTACTGATGTCGACCCGTGGTAAGTTGCGAACCTATCCTTTTTTCCGAGGCTTATTATGTGCTGTTTTTGCTAACTTGCATTTGGTTCGATTTCAGAACAACATTTGAACAAGGAGTATGTAAAATCGGACATGTTTCACATGCGCCGTCTTGCCGAGGCGAAGAACAAGAAGCCTCTGAGTACGGGTTCGGCAACTTACAAGAACCAGAGGGAAGAACTGAGCCGGTTGTCGAAGGCTCATCCGCCTCCCCCTCCCCCTCCAGAAAAGAAAGTGGAGGCTAAAGGGAAAGACAAAGCCGAACCCTCTGCTGGGGGGGTGCCCAAGAAAAGGCAGCTGGTTCTGACGAAGAACAAGGGTCCTCCTCCTCCTTCACGACAAACGTCAATAGAGGAGTCCTTGCGGGAGCCCATTAATGTGAAGCCGTTGAACTCTTTGCCTGTGATTGACATTGATGAGGGCAATGAGGAGGAGGCTGGGTTGGTTAGAAAGAAACGGGGGCGTCAAACTAGGATGGAGGGCCCTACAGAGTTTAAGGCTCGAGATTTCCTCGATGGCCGAACCGATGAGATTGCCCCCGAGGCGTTGGAGATGCTGCCGGCCGAAGCCCAAGCTGCAGCTAGGATCAATTACAAATATTGGACTGATAAGTATGCATCCTATGCTGAGACTTGCGAATTCACTGACATGCTGGAGGCTGGACTGGCAATGCAGGCTCGGTCCCAAGGCTTCATAATTAATGCTCAAATGGATATGAAGAGGCTGCAGGACCGGAACCGTCAGCTGGAGGATAAGACTGCCAATTCTGAATTGGAAGCTGCGAAATTGAAGGCAGAGGCCTCGATGGCAGATGAGGTCATTGAAGCCTTCAGGGCCAAGCAGGAGGAGTTGGAGGCCAAGGTTGGGCAAGTCTCCTCCGAAAATGCTGAACTTAAAGAGGAGGTTCACTTGTGCAAGTCTGAAGTTAATGCACTTACGAAGCGAGTGGAGAGCTCGGATAATTTACAGAAGATTGCTTCGACAGCACTGGAGGTGGCCAACGAAGATAGGATGGCTCTGAGGGCCCAAGTGACCGACCTGACTGCTGAGGTTGCCAGTTTAAAACAGCAGTTGGTTGAGGCGGGGGATGCTGCAGTGGATAATTATGTGGCCCACTTTCATGAAACTGCAGAGTATAACGGCCTTGTTTATACTGGAGGAATGTTGCCTATGGTGAAGTTCTTGCAAGGGTTGCAGAACTTCACCCAGAGGTGGACCTTACTGCAGTGAGAGAGGAGTTCATTCCGGTCGAACCCTCCACTCCTGCTGATGAAGTGGCTGAAGAGGTGGTGGAGGTTGTAGATGGCGGAAAGTAGTTTTTTTTTTGAAGTAAAGTAGTTGTACTTAACCGGATTTGATATTTTCTAATGGAGCCATTCTTTGTACTTTTTTTTTCTTTTTGTTGCACAGATATGACCTTTGCCGTGTATGGCCTCGTTGAGTAGCTTTTGAACTGATGATAGGTAACAACTTAGATAAGTTATTAAAAAAGTCGCATGGGTTCGCCATGGTAGTAGCTCGGGTAACTTGACTTGTAATATTAATGATCCATGCCGAACCGTTAAATACAATGAAACGGTTCGTCTAAAAGCTCATCCAGTAAATTGTGTATTAACCAATTTAAATAAAGCTTGATGAATACCGTGTGTGGTTCACAACACTCAAGTCGTGCCGAATCGTTTTTACTTAGAATTTGTAGGATGCCAGACTTCATTAAATAGAAGATGCTACAAAGTGAAACGGTTCGTCTAAAAGCTCATCCAGTAAATTGTATATTAACCAATTTAAATAAGGCTTGATGAATACCGTGTGTGGTTCACAACACTCAAGCCGTGCCGAACCGTTTTTACTTAGGATTTGTAGGATGCCAGACTTCGTTAAATAGAAGATGTTACAAAGTGAAACGGTTCGTCTAAAAGCTCATCCAGTAAATTGTATATTAACTAATTTAAATAAGGCTTGATGAATACCGTGTGTGGTTCACAACGCTCAAGCCGTGTCGAACCGTTTTTAGTTAGGATTTGTAGGATGCCAGACTTCGTTAAATAGAAGATGCTACAAAGTGAAACGGTTCGTCTAAAAGCTCATCCAGTAAATTATATATTAACCAATTTAAATAAGGTTTGATGAATACCGTGTGTGGTTCACAACGCTCAAGCCGTGCCGAACCGTTTTTACTTAGGATTTGTAGGATGCCAGACTTCGTTAAATAGAAGATGCTATAAAGTGAAACGGTTCGTCTAAAAGCTCATCCAGTAAATTGTATATTAACCAATTTAAATACAGCTTGATGAATACCGTGTGTGGTTCACAACACTCAAGCCGTGCCGAACCGTTTTTACTTAGGATTTGTAGGATGCCAGACTTCGTTAAATAGAAGATGCTACAAAGTGAAACGGTTCGTCTAAAAGCTCATCCAGTAAATTGTATATTAACCAATTTAAATAAGGCTTGATGAATACCGTGTGTGGTTCACAACGCTCAAGCCGTGTCGAACCGTTTTTACTTAGGATTTGTAGGATGCCAGACTTCGTTAAATAGAAGATACTACAAAGTGAAACGGTTCGTCTAAAACTCATCCAGTAAATTATATATTAACCAATTTAAATAAGTTTTGATGAATACCGTGTGTGGTTCACAACGCTCAAGCCGTGCCGAACCGTTTTTACTTAGGATTTGTAGGATGCCAGATTTCGTTAAATAGAAGATGCTATAAAGTGAAACGGTTCGTCTAAAAGCTCATCCAGTAAATTGTATATTAACCAATTTAAATAAGGCTTGATGAATACCGTGTGTGGTTCACAACACTCAAGCCGTGCCGAACCGTTTTTACTTAGGATTTGTAGGATGCCAGACTTCGTTAAATAGAAGATGCTATAAAGTGAAACGGTTCATCTAAAAGAGTCGGAAGCAGTTCAAACAAACATAACGGCAGACCCCCATTCCATATATGAGAAAGTAAACACAAAATATAGGAGGCTGCGAATGTATGCCTCAATAACTGGACAGTGAAGAAAAGAAAATTACTGATAGTAGACCCTCAGGTGTTGAACATTCCAGGGGTGGGGCTGCAACTTCCCATCTAGAGTTTCGATCCTGAAAGTCCCTGCCCTGATCTCCTCGGTTATGCGGTAGGGGCCTTCCCAATTTGGGCCTAGGGTTCCGACTCCTGGTTTCTTAGAGTTTAAGAAAACTCTTCTCAACACGAGGTCGCCCCTTCTGAAAGATCGCTTTTTCACCTTCTTGTTATAATATTTCGTCATTTTCCTTTGATAAGTGGCGAGTCTAACCTGGGAGGCGTCTCTTCTTTCCCCAAGAAAGTCTAGCTCGCATTGTCTGATTTCCTCATTGGAAATCTCATTGAACTGTAAGTGACGAGGCGATGGCAACCCTACCTCGACTGGGCTCATCGCTTCTGCACCATATGCCATGGAGAAGGGGGTTTCACCCGTCGCAGTCTTGCTGGTGGTGCGTATCGCCCATAACACATGGGGCAGTTCATCCACCCACGCCCCCTTAGATGCGTCAAGCTTTTTTTTCAGAACTTGCTTGATTGTTTTGTTCACAGCCTCAACCTGGCCGTTTGCTTGGGGGTGGTGTGGAGAAGAGAAATGATTCCTGATTCCGAGCTCCTCGCACATCTCCCTGACTTTCTTATTGTCGAACTGCCTTCCATTGTCCGACACAAGTGAATGGGGAATTCCGAAGACATATGATGTTCTTCCATACGAACTTCGAAGTGTTCGCTTCGGTGATCTTTGTTAGGGGTTCGGCCTCCACCCATTTGGTGAAATAGTCTATAGCCACAATTGCATGTGAAGCACCTCCCTTTCCTTTATGGAGCGGACCTATCAGGTCGATGCCCCATTCGGCGAAGGGCCACGGGCTAGATACAGCAGTCAACTCTTGAGATGGTTGACGTTGAATGGAGGAGAACCGTTGGCACTTGTTACATGCGCGGACGAACTGGACGGCATCTTTTTTCAGCGTTGGCCAGTAGTATCCTTGTCTGAGTATCTTATAGGCTAGGGCCGGACCGGCGGTATGGTTTTCGCAGATCCCTTCATGGACTTCTCTAAGAACGTAGTTAGCCTCATTGCCACCGGTGCACCTCAAAAGGGGCATCGAAAATCCCTTTTTATACAGCACTTCGTCCTGTAACACATAATATGCGGCTCGTCGCCTTAATTTCTGGGCTTCCTCTTTGTCTTCAGGGAGGGTTTGATCCTTTAGGAGGGTGATGATTGGCTGCATCCAAGGAGGGGTCCCTTCTATCCACATGGTCTCTTCGCCTTTAGCTATGGATGGCTGCATGAGGTGTTCAATTGGGACCATCTTAAGGAGTTCAGAATCGTTACTGCTAGCCAACTTGGATAGGGCATCCGCATGGGCATTTTCGGACCTTGGAATTTGCACAAGGTCAAATTTTTCAAAGTGGGTAATGAGCTCCTTAACCTTCTTCAGGTAAGAAGCCATATTTTTGTCCTTTGCCGCATAATCCCCCCTCACTTGGTTGACCACCAGTTGTGAGTCACTACTGGCGGTTAACCTCCTTATCTGCATCTCCCTTGATAATTTTAAGCCCGCAAGGAGGGCTACGTATTCTGCAGCATTGTTCGATGTCTTGAATCCGAACCTGATAGCACAGCAAAGCCTGTGTCCCTCCGAACTCAACAGAATAACCCCTGCGCCCGAACCGGTCTCACTGGAAGAACCGTCAGCGAAAAGGCTCCAAGTAGGGGATTCTGCTTCTTCAATTTCTGTATCGACTTGCAGTCCAGAAAATTCGACTATAAAATCCGCTAGTGCCTGTCCTTTCACCGAGGCCCTTGGTTTATATGAGATGTCGAATTCACTTAGCTCGATGGACCATTTCATTAGCCTTCCAGAGGCGTCCGGCTTTTGCAAGATTTGCTTGAGGGGGAGAGTTGTCAACACATGGATGCTATGGGCCTGAAAGTAAGGCCTCAATTTTCTGCAGGCGGTCATAAGTGAAGGCGAGCTTTTCCATGTCTGAATATCGAGATTCTGCGGAGGTGAAAGCCTTGCTTACATAGTAGACAGGTAATTGGGTACCTTCCTCTTCCTTCACAAGGACCGAACTTACAGCATCAGCTGATACGGCTAAGTATAATGATAGGACTTCTCCGTCTTTGGGCTTGGAGAGGAGGGGGGCTTGCCCAAGGTGCTTCTTCAGCCCTTGGAAAGGCGCTTCGCACTCTTCATTCCACTGGAATTTCTTTCCTCCTTTTAGGACTTTGAAGAAAGGAAGGCACTTGTCCGTCGCCTTAGAAATGAACCAGTTTAAAGCAGCGAGCCGACCTGTAAGGCTTTGCACTTCCTTCGGTTTGTGGGGGGACCTCATATCTAGCAGGGCCTTAATCTTATCAGGATTAGCCTCGATTCCTCTTTGATTTACCATGTAGCCCAAGAACTTCCCGGAGGCTACACTAAAGGCCCATTTCAGGGGGTTCAATTTCATTTGAAACTTTCTCAAAACTTCGAAGGCTTCGAGGCTTTTCACCAACATGTCGTCCACATAAACTTCCATTGTCTTGCCAAGAAGATTCGCAAACATGCGGTTAACTAACCTTTGGTATGTGGCCCCTGCGTTTTTCAAGCCAAACGACATCACCCGGTAGCAATAAAGTCCCCTATCCGTAATGAATGAGGTGTTTTCTTCGTCTGGTGGGTACATTGGAATCTGGTTGTATCCAGAATAGGCGTCCATGAAGCTCAGTAGTTTTTGTCCTGCGGTGGCGTCCACAAGCTGGTCAATCCTTGGAAGTGGGAAACTGTCCTTTGGGCAAGCCTGATTTAGGTTGGAGAAGTCTATGCAGACCCTCCACTTTCCATTATGCTTCTTCACCAATACAGGGTTCGATACCCACTTCGGGTAGGTCGCTTCACGGATGAAACCATTGCTTACCAGCTTATGAACTTCTTCCTTTAGGGCTTCATACCTTTCTGGGTTCAACGTCCTCCTCTTTTGTCAGTGCGAGGTGAACTTTGGGTCGATGTTGAGGTGGTGGCAGCTGACCTTCGGATCGATACCCACCATATCTCCATGCTTCCATGCAAAAACGTCCAAGTTTGCGAGGAGGAAGCTCTTTAATAGCTGCTTCCGTTCAATCCCCAACTCCTTTCCGACCTGAAGGATCCTGGTGGGGTCGTTAGGATCTACCTGGAAAGGCTCCAGCTCTTCGACTGGGGCAGCTTGAGAGTTGGACTCTGTAATTCTTGGGTCCAAAACAGTATCCACACTGCCTTGTTCAGGAGCGATTTCATCTGTGATAGCACTTATCATTTCGACGTCTTCCCCTTCTTCAGGGGCTGACCCTTCTGTAGGGGCGTCGAGCATTTCGGTATCCAAATATATCATGTTTGTGCTGCGGGGTTCGGATTTTCGCAGGGAGTTGAGGTAGCACTTCCTCGAACCCATCTGGTCGCCTCGTAGGGTAGCAATACCCCTGTCAGTAGGGAACTTCATACACAGATGATGGATGGATGTTACAGCCCCTAACTCATTCAACGCGGGTCGCCCCAATACTCCATGATATGCTGACCTGTGGTCCACCACTAAGAACTCCATGCGGTGGTGAGCCGTGAAGGGGGGTGTACCCATTTCCACAGTCAGCGTGATCCTTCCCCTGTGAATGATGCTATCCCCGGTGAACCCGTACAATGGGGCTGTCATTGGGGTAGGATTGAAACCAACCTGCATCTTATCAAATACGGTGCCAAAGAGTATGTTGACTGAACTTCCGTTGTCCACAAGCATACGGTTCAAGCCATTTCTGGCTATTATAGCCCTTACTACCAAGGCATCGCAATGGGGGTAGTGGACATCAGCCGTATCTTCTTGTGTGAATGTGATTGGCAGAAGGGTGTGAGTCCCACGGTAGGACCCGTTGACGGAATAACTCGTCATGGGGGAGTCTTTGGCTTCCCTGGCATAATTCCTTTGAGCGTTCCTAGACTCTCCCCCAATGTGGGACCCTCCAATTATAGTATCTATCTCCCTGATGGGGTCCAGTTCTGCATTGGGACGAGCCTCTCTTTGCCTTTGTGAACTCCTTGGACGGTCCCTAGGCCTGTCGTCTCTTCGACGAGGCGATCGATCCCTTGTTTGCCTTCGTTGTTCCTCGTCTCTGGGTTCGGGATCTCTCCTTTCCCTGCTGGCAGTCCTCAAATTTTGGTTCGCAGGGCCTCTAGCCTCGCTCCGACCCGTTTGTCCCTGGTTCGGAGGCCTCGTCAAATAGTTGCTGTCGCTATGACCAAAAGTTCTATGATATGTGTAATAGGGCCTATTCCTAGGTCCGTTGCCTCTTCCTCTGCCCCTTTCCCTTGAGGAGCTCGGTTGCATATCTCCACTGGGACCCACTTTCTCATATGCCAGTGAGGGTACGGCGTTTAGAGTGGCTGTGGCCAGTGCTTGGCCTGATGTAGGGGCCACAGTTTGCCCTGCTTGGGTCCATTGCTGGGCCACCAAGTGCGATACAGGGCCTCGTCTTTGCCTTTGAGTGGGTGGCAGTCCCAAAGAGATCTTGTTGCGATGGTCAATCAACTCCTCATTGACTATTTCGCTCCTCATCATCTCCACAAGGGCATCATAAGTAGTGGGGTTTCTATTTCGCACATCTCTCCAACAAAGGGTGTTCATGTTAAGTCCGCCTCTGAGTGCCGATAGGGCCTCCCTATCCGTTACCTGCTTGCAATAAGTCATTTCATCAGTGAAACGAGCCAAATAGCTTTTCAACGTTTCACCCGCCTGCTACCTCATGTCCTGAAGCCTTTGTATGGGGGCCTCTGCTTCTTTACTAGACAGATATTGATTTAAGAAGGCTTTCTTGAGGTCGGGCCAACTTCTAATGCTCCCTGCTGGTATGCGATCGTACCATATTTCGGCAGAGCCTGTGAGAGTAAGGTGGAATGCTCTACATTTCAACGCCGGCGAGGCTCCTCTTAGAGCCATGTGTGTTTTGTAGTTGTTGAGGTGCTTAGCCAGGTCCCCTTTACCTTCATATTTTGGGATCTTTGGGGGCACAAAATGGCTGGGGACATGTGCATTTCTTAACTCGCTCGAGAATGGTAAGCTGTCATCATCATCATCAAGTTCAAAAGACCTACAAGGGCTGCTGGATTCCCCTTCCTCCGCCTGATACCGAGGCGGTTGAGCGATTCCTGCCAAGTTTTGCTGGTTCGCAGCGTCCCTTCTTTCCCGCCTATTCCTAGGCTGGCGAACCTCCTGGGGCTCCTGCTGCTCTTGTCGCCTCACATTTGGAGGGGGTCGTTGGGGCCTATTCCTAGGCCCTGATGTACCAATTCTGTCAAACACACTAGTGGACCTCTTTGGCTCCGGGTCTCGTGCGTATTCGGGAGGGAAGTTTCCCCCCTTGAAGTGGGTCTTCGCCAAGGTGGGTGTGGATGTGGGCTGAAGATGTATCCATGCCGACCTCCCTTTCCAGGGGGCTCGGTTCCCTTGCATGTTGTGCAGGAATTTCGGCCTCGTCATCCTGTTGATAGGCCTCATGGTGCGGGGGTTGGTATCCAGCTTGTCCATGCATCTGTAGAAGCAATTGCTGCATGACAGCGTTTTGTTCTGCCAAGTTCCTCATGTTCGCTGCCATTTCTCCTACCTCCCTAACTAGGCGTGCTGTTGTACCGCCCCGCCTGTGAAGGTGATGGGGTCTGCGCATGTTAACGTTTGTCCGGAGGACCTTTTCTTCAGAGGCCTCCTGTTGACGGCTCCTGTCACGGGAGTCCCCCCGTTGGTGGCTTTGGCAATGAGAACCGTAATTGCTGGAACTCATTGCAACGGCAAGTTCTAAACTGGCGGTTAAACCTAATGGGAGGAGCTTTTCCTTCGTTCCTTTTTCAAGAAACCTCAACCTTTTTCCAAGGTTAGGCTTTTGCTTCCTTTTGACTGGCTTCTACCACTAGGATGTTCGTGGTTATAATGTGTGGTTTCCCACAGACGGCGCCAATCTGTTGACCTCAAAAACTGCACCTATGAGCTGTCAACAGATCCCAGGGCCTCTCACGTCCGGTTCAGCCTTTGTTCCTGCACACTAAGACAAACCGTCAGTTGCACGTGGCCTTCTCCAAAGAAGGGGGGAAGCCGGCCGCGCGCACTCCGACGATCAAGTCAGTGGGAGTGGAAGTATATATGAGTGTGGGAAGGCTAAAACGTGAGCCTCCAAAATGTATAAGGGGGTCGGCCTTGGGGAGATAAATAGAACAATATAGAGAGAGAATTGCTAAGTAGTATTGAGAATCGAATTTAGCATTACCTTCAAATGACACAATGCGTGAGCTTTTATAGTAAAAGAGGGTGAGTAAGAACCGTTGGATGAATGGCCACGTGGCCCTATCGCAATGGCTGAACTTCTTGTCACAGACTTCAATGCATTTAATGCTCTGATCTTCTATGTTTGAACTCTGAAACGCGGGATTAGTGCAGCCGTAATTGCAGCGTGTTGTCACATCATCAACTTGTCAGAAGATCTCTTCCACGAGATCTTCTATAGGAGGACCATACTGCCTACTGTTCATGTGGCATGGGTTCGGTACCGCATAAGAGTTCTGCCACGAGGGGTTCATCAATAACGGTTCGATACTATGGGTTCGTCCTTACCAGTTCGACATGGCAGGTTCGGATGGACGGTACACTGTGGGTTCGACCACGTGGGTGTGGGGCCATTTGGGATTGCCCGTAACAATCCTCTTAATCTAACCAATATAAAATCAACAGCTTGTTGGATAAAACTACACTAAATTTTATCAATTTTTTTTACTGGTCAAATTTTAATTTAACTACACAATTCATGAGATTTATAATTTTTATCGACTTTTCAAGAATACATTTAATCTCCTTTTATCAAAATCTGTTAAAACTTTTATCAAACACTTTGTGAAACAGCCCCTAAAGCATTATTAACTCATCGATAGAGTGGAATGCAAAATTGAGAGAATCTTCAATATTAGGTTAAATATCTCAATTGCAACTAAACTTTCCCAAATATTTTCCAACCTTCATTAAATTTTAAAAGCTCTTTGAGTTGCCATTACACTTTCTCAAATATATCTGAATAATTATTGGACTTAAAAAGTTCTTTGAGTTGCCATTGAACTTAATAAAATGTTATCTCATTTGTCACTCAATCACTCGTTTTAAAAGTTGACGAACTAGATGACATGGTAGATTGAATGACTGATGAGTTAACATTTTATAAGTTCATCAAACCTTTTGTTTATTTTTTGTGTAGGGTTATTTTTATACGATTTCAATTATTTCACTTCAAGTTTATTTAATGTGATATTTTGATGATTATGCACAAATAATCTTTTTATAAATGAAAATTTATATATATATATATATATATATATATATTTTTTTTTTTTTTTTTTATAAAAGTCTTCATATGAAAATCTATAAAAGTTTAGGAAAATCTTTCATCGAAGCATGTAAAATCTATAAAAATCAATAGAAATTGTAATCTCAACAAAAATTAGTCACTCAAAAAATATATAAAATTATTTAAAAGTGTAATTAAATACACTGTTTGCATTCTAAATATCATAACATAAGCCATAATCCTAATTGGGCCAAATTTATTTGAGACATGTTGAACAAAATAAAAGCTCTAAAATCTCTATAAAATAATAATATTCGAACAATTATGCTATTTTATCCAAATTGGATTATAAAAGGGGGTGTTCAAGTGATGTGGCGCCCCCCTATTGGAAGAGGCGGCTGGTGGGCTAGCTGAGGCCAGCCGTCTCGCCCAATGGAGGGGCGCTATATTATTTGGGCACCCTTCATTTTGTAACTCAATTTGGGTGGTGTAACATAGTTTATGTTCGAAATGAAAAAAAAAAAAATTACTTTATATGTATTATAAATTAATCAATAATGAATAATTTATTAATTTATCAATTAATTACGTGAAACCATTTGTACTCAATACTAGAAAAATGTGAAGGATGTTACATGTTGACTTATCCTAGTAAAAAAGATACGATGATGACAACTAAATAATTAAAGAAGTACTCAATACCGATGCTTATTTATCATGATTTATATTCCCGTGTTTTACCAACTATTCCACCAAAGGAGCATTTTCAAGCATCATTAATATTAAATAAATACCTGTGTAAAATGACAAAAATATACCAAATGTAGTAAGTTGCAAAAAATATGAGATGGTTTGAGGACAAAGACTTTAAATGTATATTTTCAGAAAAATTTGAATTGAAAAAATGGAAGTTTTCAAGTAATTTTTTTTCTTAATATTAGGCTGTGTTTGATATATGTAATTTGCCATGGAACTAGGAAAATATTTTCCTAATTCCTACTTTTGGCTGTTTGATTAGCCAAATTTGCCCTGCAAAATGTTTGCCACCAATTTCTAATGTACAATCCCTTGAAGCACAAAAGCAGGAAAATATTTTCTTATGATTTTGATGGGAAATTATTTTCCACCTTGTTGGGTGTTTTTTTTTTTTTTTTTTTTTTTTTTTTTTTTTTTTGGCAATGGAAATATATTCTAAATTCAATGGTAAAAAAATTTATCCATTTAATTGACAATTTGCATGAAAAACATAGCCAAACAAACATAAAAATTTTATGAAAATATTTTTTTTACTTTTTGACAATCCAAACAAATTTTAATACAGATTGTAAAAAAATTATCCCAAAAAATAATCAGTTGCATGAAAAACAAAGCCAAACGGATTAGGTGGAAAATTATACCAATCAAACACCATTAATACAATTCCCTCTAAAACAAATTCTAGGCAAATCACTTCCCTGCCAAATATTTTATTTGCCATTCATTTTTCATATTTCTATCAAACACACCCTAAGGGATATATAGGAGCAAGTAAGAAAGTTCGAAAAATAGCTATAAATGCTACACATTGTTTGATGATGAGAGGTATGGAACTGATCTACATTGGCGCTAGTACACTTTAGTGTTAGTGACTTTGGGATGAATGGGGCATGCTTTGGAAGAAGCTGTCTATTACCCAGCCATGTTATTAGGAATAACAAGATCATCTCTCAATACTCAAAGTTTTATTATATCCATGCTCGAGAACTCGAGATATTCAATTTTTGTGTGAAAGGGAGAAAGAGACTATGTATTTACAGATTTCCTCAAACTTCTTATTGTCATTTGTTTCTTATTCTTATCCTTTCACATAAACTAGTTGCTGCTTCTTTAGTGTGCCATAGTATACAAGAAATGGAACTTTTATTTTTTAACAATTGAAATTTACTTCTCAAGTACCAAGCACGATAATATACTTAAGACTGTTATAGACATCGTTAAATTTTGAGAAATGGTTTGTGGACAAATCTTTTGCAAATCATAATTGGTGGTTTCAAGTAAAACAATGACAAACAGACTATCATGGATGTCCTTAACTAAAATTTTGATGAATTTTAAAAGATTCTAATTTCGTTAATTTGAATAAATTTCCACAAATTTCATTAGAATCTCATCAAACTTGGTGAAATTTTTAAAAAAAAATTGTATATATATATATATATATATATATAGTAAAATCGCTTTATTAATGAAATTTTTATAAATTCACTAGCTATTGATGATACTTAAACTTTATAAGGATTCACTTAATTTTATTAAAACCTCAATTGAAAACTCTCAAATTTTAATAAATTTTATTAAAATCTCAATTGAGAACACCGTAATTTAAGAAATTATTAAAATTCATTATAATCTGACACCCACTTATATTTCTTTAAAGTTAACAATTACTCTCAATGCAAATATCCACTCAACTTTGTAGCTTGATTTTCAATCCTTTCTCGAACAATCTCCAGCCTCACCACGTGGTCCAAATCATTTATCTGTCCGTCCCCTCACGCCCACTAAAAATGGAAACAGTCAAAGAGTATAATTGGGGAAAGAAAAGAGGATGGCACTAGGTACTTTTCGATTGTGACTGGACACCCTTTATTAATTGAGTGGATAAATAAATGAGAAATGTGGTGTTGCAACAATTGCATACATACATACGTACTTTTTTATAGTCTATGTTACTGTGACATTTGTTGTCTCAGCTCTTACCGTTAGGTGTTACGAAATTTAAAAAAAAAAAAAAAATTTAAATTTATTTTTAACTACACATTCTCTCAATAAAATAATTTTATACATAAATTTAAATTTTTTAACAAATACTAGGAATTTGGAGAAATTGAGGAAAGTCAAATAAACTTGATATATCAAATACTGGGAATTTGGAGAAATTGAGGAAAGTCCAATATTATATTTTAAATTAATTGCTTATAAAACCTTACTCTTATGTCTAAACGTAATTGAAATGCAGCCTTGGTACCTATCCTTTTAACAAATTATTAAACATTAACTTTTATCGAATCTGTTAAACATCTAATTTTAATTTCCACCAAACAAGCATATAATGTAAAAGCCTTTTTGATACAAATGATTCAACCAAATAAATAATTGCAAAGCCAAGGTCTAATTTAAATAGTAAGAGTGAAGTTTCACTAAATAATTACAAGATGATCGACTTATAAAACTTCTTAATATATAGGATAGTTGATTAGATGAAATTTTAGATAACGCTTTGAAATTTTTTAAGTAGTGGTATATAATTAATCAATCGACCACGTCATTGAATTTTTTTGATGCATCATGCTAATTTTTTCACCTATTTCATATAATTTCACATTTCCCTTTGTCCAAATGAATAGTGTTTTGCATCCATAAATGTTTTTTTTTTTTTTTTTTGGTAATTCAGGTATTCAACTTGTTGGAAAAACTGAGTTTATGGGCTGACTTTAGCACGAGTTTTGAGGGGGACTCGGTTGTTCAATTTGGAAGATGAAAGTTGATTTGTGTTCTCCTCCGTGAGTATATCGAAATCATATACTTACTTGCCAAAGTTGATGTTCGGGTGAATGAGAAATTGAGGCTCAAAGTGTACCACTCAAAAGGGAGTTTATGGGGAAAAAATGAATTTGTCCCACATAGGAAAAAGATGAGAAACTCCAAAGGTCATTGTCATTGATGGTAGCTTCGCCTATAAATAGTGGCTCATTTTCCTCATTCCAACACAAAAAAAATAAAAAGCAAAGGCTTTCAAGTTTAGAATACAAAGAAATTCATTTGCATAGAGTTCAGTTTTTTTTTTTTTTTTGCATTTCGGTCTTGGTGGTGGTGTAGTTCAGGCACTAGTTCAGTTCGTCGGAGTGGTTCCCGTGGTGCTCGGAAGCTACTGGTTCTACCGTTGTATCCTGGGAAACAGACGCTCGTTGTAAACCTCAAGCACGAACGGTGAGGGGGCGAATCTGTTTTAAGGAAACTGTGTGCAACACAGGCCTCGAATTAAAAGTTTTCGATTCTATTACTCGTTCTGCGATTTCTCTTTGTTCATGTTTACATTATGTACGTGTATAGTATTAAGCATGATATATGTATGTTGAATTTGCGTTCATCGTAGTTATTATATTGCTAAACTGCATACCTAATTTCGCGTATACTGGATTTCTGTGCAATTTACCGGATTTCTGGAGTACCAACAGCATATACGGTATTTAATCTGTTAATACCGGATTTAAGCCTATTCCGGTCGACCGGAACTCTAGTTCGGTTGATCGAACCATAATTTTCGGTCGATCACCGCTCAGTCGAAACTTGCCTAAATTTTGCCTAATTATATAACAAGCTTAAAACAGATTTGTTTTTTTTTAAAGACAAGTTGATATTTAGTTTTGGAAAATAATTTTTGTGTGTTTTATTTCAGAAATGACAACCGAACCAACCAACATGGATGTGTCCCAAGTTTCCCAAACTGTGGGTATGGGTGCAGCTATGGGTGCAGGGCCTAGCTCTGTTGTGGCTCAGATTGTGGCTCAGGTGCCAAGTCGTGTTGTGAGCCAACATGTGGCTAATGTTCCGGTTAACCATGGGGAAAAATCGAAAAAATTCAATGGCTTGAATTTCAAGAGGTGGCAGCAGAAAATATTATTTTACCTGACCACCTTGAATCTTGCGAGATTCTTGACTGAAACTGCTCCAATACTCAATGAGGGTGAAGGAGATATTCAAGTGATCAGTGCGGTTGATGGTTGGAAACATTCAAACTTTCTGTGCCGAAACTATATATTGAACAACTTAGCAGACTCGCTATACATCGTGTATAGTAGTATGAAAACTGCTAAGGAGTTGTGGGAGTCGTTAGACCGAAAATATAAGACTGAAGATGCCGGGGCAAAAAAGTTTATTGTCGGCAGATTCTTGGATTATAAGATGGTGGATTCCAAACCAGTAATCAGTCAAGTGCAAGAATTCCAAGTGATTCTTCACGAAATTCATGCCGAAGGGATGGTTGTGAGTGAAACTTTCCAAGTGGCAACAATTATTGAGAAATTGCCCCCGGCGTGGAAAGACTTCAAGAACTATCTGAAGCACAAACGAAAGGAAATGAACGTCGAAGAACTGATTGTTAGATTTCGAATTGAAGAAGACAACAAGGGTTCGGAGAAGAAGTGGTTCAGTCCTGATGTTGCTAAAGCCAATGTGGTAGAGCATGGTCAAAGCAGTAAGGCCTACAAAAGTAAGGCTGGGTCATCCGGTGGCAAAGGGACCAAGCAAGGACTAAAAGGTGGATTTTCTAAAAAGAAATTTCAAGGAAAATGCTTCAACTGTGATAAAGTAGGTCACAAGTCTTCGGAGTGCAGAATGCCAAAGAAGAAGAATGAAGCAAATGTGGTTGATTACATGGCAAATGACGTGTCGGAGATGAATCTTGCAGTCGTCATTTCTGAAGTAAACATGGTGGGTTCTAACCCGAAAGAGTGGTGGATTGACACTGGTGCTACAAGGCATGTGTGTTCTGATAAAGAGATGTTTAATGCTTTCGAAGCAATTGACAATGGAGAGAAGTTGTTCATGGGAAATTCAGCAACTTCTGAAATCAAAGGACAAGGGAAGGTGGTTCTGAAAATGACTTCAGGGAAAGAGTTGACTCTTAATAACGTGCTATATGTGCCGAAAATCCGCAAGAACGTAGTGTCCGGGTTGCTTTTGAATAAGCATGGGTTTCGTATTGTATTTGAGTCAGACAAAATTATTTTGTCCAAAAGTGGAATGCTTGTCGGAAAAGGGTATGTTTCCGATGACATGTTCAAACTAAATGTAATGGTTGTTAAGCCAAAAATGAATAAAGTGAACTCTTCTGCTTATTTGCTTGAGTCTTCCAATGTGTGGCATGGTAGACTAGGACATGTTAACTATGATTCTTTACGTAGACTAGTTAACTTGAATTGCATACCCGCGTTCCATGTTGATTCGAAACATAGGTGTGAAACTTGTGTTGAAGCAAAATTGACAAGGTCGTCATTCAAATCAATTGAACGGAATACTGAACCACTTGATTTAATTCACAGTGACTTATGTGATTTAAAATTTGTACAAACGAGAGGTGGCAACAAGTATTTCATTACTTTTATCGACGATAGCACAAAATACTGCTATGTGTACTTGCTAAAAAGCAAGGATGAAGCGATAGAGAAATTCATTCTCTATAAGACGGAAGTTGAAAATCAACTTAACAAGAAAATTAAGGTGTTAAGAAGCGATCGAGGTGGTGAGTATGAAGCACTGTTTGCTGAATTCTGTGCACAACACGGAATCATACATGAAACCACCGCACCTTATTCATCGCAAAAAAATGGCATTGCTGAAAGGAAAAATCGCACCTTAAAAGAAATGATGAATGCAATGCTAGTAAGTTCTGGGTTACCTCAAAACATGTGGGGGGAGGCTGTGTTGTCAGCAAATTACCTTTTAAATAAGGTGCCCTGAAAGAAAATGGAAAAGACCCCGTATGAGTTATGGAAAGGAAGAAAGTCTTCCGATAAATACTTACGAGTGTGGGGGTGTCTCGCTAAAGTGGCTATCCCAACACCAAAGAAGGTGAAGATAGGCCCGAAAACTGTAGATTGCATCTTCATTGGATATGCTCATAACATTAGTGCTTATCGGTTTCTTGTGTATGAATCGAAAATCTCAGATATACACAAAAACACGATAATGGAATCGAGAAATGCTTCGTTCTTTGAACATGTAATTCCGTATAAGTCCAAAGAAGAGGCAAGCTCTTCTAAACGGACGTATGAGACTATGATTGAAGATAGTCAGGACCAAGAACTAGAAGAGGGGGTTGAGGTTGAACCAAGACGTAGCAAAAGAGAAAGAACAGAAAAATCTTATGGTCCAGATTTTCTGACCTATATGCTAGAAAGTGAACCTCGAAACTATTAAGAAGCTGTAAACTCCTCAGAAGGACCTCAATGGAAAGAGGCCATTAAAAGTGAAATAGATTCCATCTTGCAAAATCATACATGGGAGCTAGTGGATCTTCCTCCGGGAAGTAAACCACTAGGCTACAAATGGATTTTCAAACGAAAAATGAAAACAGATGGAACTATTGAAAAGTACAAGGCCAGGTTAGTAATAAAAGGTTACCGACAACGGGAAGGTTTTGATTACTTTGATACATATTCTCCAGTAACAAGAATAACATCTATTAGGATTATACTTGCGATTGCTGCTTTGCGGAATCTTGAAGTACATCAAATGGATGTTAAGACTGCTTTCTTGAATGGAGATTTAGATGAAGAATCTATATGGAACAACCCGAGGGGTTTTCATCTCCAGGGCAGGAAAAGAAAGTCTGCAAATTGGTGAAGTCATTATATGGCTTAAAACAAGCACCAAAACAATGGCATGAGAAATTCGATAGTGTCATGATGGAATGTGGATTTAAAATCAATGAGTGTGATAAATGTGTTTACGTCAAAGACACGAAAAATGGCTATGCCATTTTATGTCTTTACGTTGACGATATGCTTATTGTTGGTAGCAACGATAAGATGATCAAATCCACCAAGAATATGTTAAATTCAAGATTTGACATGAAAAATATGGGCTTGGCTGATGTTATACTTGGAATCAAAATTTCAAGAACATCAGATGGACTCGTTCTAAGCCAGTCACATTATGTGGACAAAATTCTGGAAAAATTCAGTAATGATGATACTGGCATCTAGAACACCGATAGATACGAGTCAACACCTATCCAAGAATAAAAGTGAAAGTGTTTCTCAAGTAGAATACTCGAAAATCATTGGAAGTCTGATGTACTTAATGAGCTGTACAAGACCAGACATAGCTTACACAGTTAGTAAACTAAGTAGGTATACGAGTAATCCAGGAGCTGATCATTGGAAAGGAATAGTAAGAGTACTAAGATACTTAAGATTGACTCATAATTATGGGTTGCATTATGCCAAATATCCAGCGGTCATTGAAGGATATAGTGATGTTAATTGGATATCTGATATGAAAGACTTAAAATCCACGAGTGGATTTGTGTTCAAATTGGCAGGTGCAGCTGTTTCTTGGAAATCCTCTAAACAAACGGTAATAGCTCGATCCACTATGGAATCTGAGTTTATAGCTCTAGATAAAAGTGGTGAAGAGGCTGAATGGTTACGCAACTTCTTAGAGGATATTCCAAGATGGTCAAAACCTGTGCCAGCAATTTGCATACACTGTGATAGTCAATCAGCAATTGGAAGGGCACAGAGTAACATGTATAATGGTAAGTCTAGACATATACGTCGTAGACACAATACTATAAGGCAATTACTCTCAACTGGAGTTATCACTATTGACTATGTAAAGTCAAAGGATAACATTGCGGATCCGCTAACCAAAGGGTTAAATCGAGAGTTAGTTGAGAAATCATCGAGAGGAATAGGACTTAAGCCCTTGAATGGATAAGTCAATACAAAGGAAAACCCAACCTAGTTGACTGGAGATCCCAAGATCTAGGTTCAAAGGGACAACCTAATTGTAAAGACTTGATGTAATCACTATGGGAGAAATTACCTCATGTCCATACCTGTGATGCGACAGTGATGCTCGTGAAATTAGAGGATAAGCAATTGGCTTTTAATGATTCTTATGCGTCGTAAATCGAGCCAAGTAATGCGGGTTACTTGTAATAAGAAATCACCTATGTGAGAGAGAAGTGGGGCCACTTCTAAAGGAATTATGTGGGGCGTAATTCTAGTGATCTCTCACAGAACCAGGCGTACGTTCATGGCCAAAACGAACATAATAATGAGAACTGAAATGTGTTAGGAAGAATCCTGTGTGAAGTGTATCATCGTTTACATAAACAGCAGAACAGTTCAAGGACATCGCGTCTACTGATCAGCCAGTAAAGTAAATATGCTTTCGCAAGGGAAGGTTCAAAGGGTAATACCTACCTATCCTATGCAGGTTTCAACTGTTAAACTATATCACCAAGTCGTCAAGTATCACATTCATAATTCGTCATGTGTCACATGCATGAGTCGCTCCCAATTTTCATTCATGTGGGGGATTGTTGGAAAAACTGAGTTTATGGGCTGACTTTGGCACGAGTTTTGAGTGGGACCCGGTTGTTCAATTTGGAAGATGAAAGTTGATTTGTGTTCTCCTCCGTGAGTATATCGAAATCATATACTTACTTGCCAAAGTTGATGTTCGGGTGAATGAGAAATTGAGGCTCAAAGTGTACCACTCAAAAGGGAGTTTATGGGGAAAAAATGAATTTGTCCCACATAGGAAAAAGATGAGAAACTCCAAAGGTTATTGTCATTGATGGTAGCCTAGCCTATAAATAGTGGCTCATTTTCCTCATTCCAACACACAAAAAATAAAAAGCAAAGGCTTTCAAGTTTAGAATACATAAGAAATTCATTTGCATAGAGTTCGGTTTTTTTTTTCTGCATTTCGGTCTTGGTGGTGGTGTAGTTCAGGCACTAGTTCAGTTCGCCGGAGTGGTTCCCGTGGTGCTCGGAAGCTACTGGTTCTACCGTTGTATCCTGGGAAACAGACGCTCGTTGTAAACCTCAAGCACGAACGGTGAGGGGGCGAATCTGTTTTAAGGAAACTGTGTGCAACACAGGCCTCGAATTAAAAGTTTTCGATTCTATTACTCGTTCTGCAATTTCTCTTTGTTCATGTTTACATTATGTACGTGTATAGTATTAAGCATGATATATGTATGTTGAATTTGCGTTCATCGTAGTTATTATATTGCTAAACTGCATACCTAATTTCGCGTATACCGGATTTCTGTGCAATTTACCGGATTTCTGGAGTACCAACAGCATATACGGTATTTAATCTGTTAATACCGAATTTAAGCCTATTCCGGTCGACCGAAACTCTAGTTCGGTTGATCGAACCATAATTCGGTCGATCACCGTTCAGTCGGAACTTGCCTAAATTTTGCCTAATTATATAACACAAGTTTCGTCCGACTAATCCTGAGGAGTGACGGCCTTCCCCTATAGTTCACCACTTGAGTAAATTCGAACATCTGCTTTCCAACATAAATGTTGCCTTTCAGTTGTCGCGGAGATTCAAATCTCCGATACTCCTTAGAGAACCCTTCTATTTTACCACTGCGCCATGTTCGTGGGGACATACATGAATGTTTCTTATTTTGTAGTAAGGAAGAGAGAGAGAGAGAGGGCGGGGGAGAGAGATTTTCTCCCATCCAATTTCGTATTGCCTTTTACCCCCCACAAATTGTTGTATGAAAGCAACTTGCACTTTTCGAAAAGTGAATAATTAATAACGATTATGAGGCTTTAGGTATATATTCTACTCCAATATCTAATCTACTGATAAAATCTGCCTACCTCCAATCCAATTTATCTGTACACATTGCTCTCCACCGAAAATTTCAATGGTTGCAACTACATGCTTTTTGTGTACGACGCGAGTTCTAGAATATTAATTTATAATCAAAGATGCTAGCTATATGTTAAGAAGTTCTAGAAGACTTGTGTTCCAATTATTTATTTTTCTTCACGTATTATAGAAGTGTAATCCCACTAGTAAAATGTACAATAATGCCGCTAGAAAGACAAAAGTGATAAGAAACTTTTCGGCTCTATCGCCCACTAAGTTTAGGTGAAGACCTAAAAATCTGGTTTAGATTTAGCTCCTTCTCCTTCTTCCCCTTCTTCTTTTATTTTTAAATTTTTTTATTTTAAATGCTAAGAATTGCAACTTTAATTCAATAAATAAAATGTCACTTTCTTGTCACCTCAATACGAGCTATCTTTTTCTTCTTCTTTTTCATTTTTTTTTTTTAAAAGAAAAAAGCTCTTTTGTGCAATCAAAAAATCATTATTTAAGAAAATGCTTTTGTGAGATCTTCCCTATATCCTCATGGATTTTGCTAAGGTTGATGTTGTCTAATAGGACCAATAAAAATACAACACTTGGGGCAGGTTTAGAAGTAAGCAACATTGTGTCTAAAATCAGAACTATTGAATGTCGAACCACTGATCCTCATATTGGATTCATGTTGGCTTCATTGGGAGCCATGTGTAGTTGTTGATCGAGCTATCAAACCTTATATAAATATAATCGATATACGACTCTTTCTTAATTTAGTAAGGTTTGAAAACAATTTACAACGAGTCTTAAATTCAATACCTTTCTTGACAGTTTCTTACATATTCAATTTTTTACTTTTGTAGCAACTTTGTCCAAAATTGAGTGATGTCCTACTGCGTAGCTAGTTTCCTAGAACTGCAGAAGGATATTTGTTTCATTTTTTGCATGAATTGAATTTGTTAAGATTATTTTCATATATCATTCACAAATAAGATGCTTAAATATAGAACAAAGAAAAGGGCCATGAAATTACACTCTGTATATTTGTAAATCAGCGGAAATACTTTTTTTGCAAGCTGTGACATGGCGACAGGTGACACAATTTTAGCAATCAGAAATAAATGTACATGTGACCTTGCATGTCTCTTTAGTCATTTTCGATTTTCCTCTCCTAAAGGCTAAATACCATGTGTTTGTCTAGCTTGTGGTAGGTTTCTCTCTTTTCTCTCCCTAAAGTAAAATAATAATACAAAATAGAATAAAGCTGCTCCAACGGGGATTGGAGCCAAGGTTATAAAACAAGTGCTGCCAAGCCAGGGTTATAAAACTAGTGCTGCGTGGCAACACCTATTTTGCTGTTCTTTTTTTTTTTTTTTCCCAAGTTTCTATTCATTGCTTGACACATGTTACGTCTGGATTGAAAACTTGGATCCTATCCCTATTTTTGTAGCACATAGTTTGATTTGAGAACGTCATTACGGCCACTTGACAGAGAGTGGTACTTTCGTTGTGTATACCGAACATGTAAAAATAATATTAAGCCCTCATTTGGTTTAAGTATAAATCAATTTTTTCAGTAAATTTTGATAAAATTTAATAAAATGTTTAGTTGAAAAGTTAATAAAAGTTATGAATTTTATAAAATATATGGTTAAAACTAAATCTTGACATTGACTTAAACTTTTATCGATTGTTTTAGGTAACGAAACATGGGCTCAATATGAATTTGCTATTTTCATTCTGACAGTGTTCTGAAAAACGTAAAACATTCCTGAGCGAGAGACTAACCTTCAAACTTTACGAGTCTAGACATAAAATTTTTTTTTCTTATTTTTAATAATATTTTAAAATTTTAATCATTTTAAAAATTATTTAATAATCAAAATAATATATATCAAACATCTAAAATTATAAAAATCTATATTTACTTAACAATTCCTATTATTAGTCAATTACACAATTTTTAAGTTTTCGAAATGCAAAAATTAAACTATTTTCATAATTTTAACTTTCAACTAAACAAGTTTTATTTGACATTTTCTAACATGTTTCACTTTTTACTTTTGTACAGATAAAATTATTTAAAAATTTGAAACTAAAGTCAAATAAAATGTTTTAAAAAAGCAAATAAATTAATTAATAAAGTGCCACTAGCTGCTCATTGCCAAAATGTGGGATTCCTCGCACCTTGCGCCACATAGGCAGACTTTTTATAACCCTGACTTCTAAGCATGATTTCTACTCGAATCTTGGTTTTATATTGCTATGCTTTAAAAGAATTATTATTTTCTATGCTGGAAAAATTAAGACATTAGCAATCGGAGAATTGCTAATTATTTGGTAAACTTTTATTTCAAAATTATTGTGAGTAATTGGTAAAAATATTTTATTGCTATTTTGATTCCCATTTTTATGGAAAAATACATTTTAGAATAGTAGATTGATGAAGAATGTGTGGTTGAAAAATAAGAAAAAAAATTGATTTACGTGAAATATTATTTTAATGAAGAATGTATGGTTGAAAAAAAAAGAAAGAGAAAAATATATTTTCATAAAAATGGGAATCAAACGGACTGATGATAGATATTGATTATAATAATCTCTACTGTAAAATTAATTTTTGCTTTTATAACATTTTACAGTATTAAATTAAAATTAACCATAGTCATTTTGAAAGAGGGAAAGGTTAACATCTATCATCAAATCCAAAATATGTAGAATTAGAAAATAAATTTAAAATGTTAATGATCAATGAAAAATAGAAATAAAGGAATGTTATTGTAGAATATAATATCAATAAATATCGAATAACAATAGTTGACCCCACTTTTTGTAGAGGTGACATGGTCAAGAGATCCCCACTCCAGCAGTGCCTACACAAGCATTAGTCCTGCACACTTAGACAAATCATTAAAGCGTATGGCCAAACTCCGATTGTAGGGAGGTGACTGTAGACACTCCGACGATCAAATTAATATGATCGAATATCTATAATTGAGTGTGGGGCAAACTCGTGGGACAAATATAAATATCAAGGAAAAGAAAGCGTTCGGAACTGGGGATGCAACATAAGATAATATAGGGAAGGATTCTTATATCAATCTGACATTACCTTTGGATGGGGCAACCTAGGAGCTTTTATAGTGGAGGATGATAGATGTAGACTGTTGGATGAAGATGCATGTGACCTCATCCTTGTAGCTAGATTCTCTAATCGTTGGTAACGAAACCCAGCACCTGTAGAGTCTAGTTCTGGTCTTAGTTTCACCGGGTGGTCGATGGTTTGGCCGGAATCCGCGATTCAAGGTTTGGCCAAAGTGAAAAATCACGCACGCACGCCCACCCTCTCTTGGTTTCTTCCTCAAAACTCAAGCCATAGGCTATGATACCAGTTTTGTTGGGATTTAAGCTCAGAAACAGCTTCCATATCATGCAAATCGTCTTCCAAAGAGAGAGAACAAGAACTCGACAAAGAACCTCTAAACTGCGCCTAGCTCTCGAGAATCACTACCAACACTTAGCCACTATTTCAGGCCTACGTTATCACAAGGTATTCTCAACAATAAGCTCACAGAAAAACTCACAGAGAAGGCCAAAAATGAGAGAGAGAGAGAGAGAAGAGAGAGACCCCAAAAAAGGAGAGTATGGCCCAAGTCTTACAAAAACGTGAGAGAGAGTGGACATATTTCAAAAAGGATGGAAAGCTTCTCATACAAGCCAACAAAATATCTCACATGGAATTAATCTCGACCGTCCAACTAATCCAATGGTCCACAATCAATTTAGAGTTAAGAGAACCACATTCTCACAAAAGTCATAGGAAAATATAACTTTAAAAGGTGATAGTGAGAGATTATTGAAGATTAAAAAAAAGCCATGCGGCCTATATTTACCAGAGTTTTAAGGGTCATTTACATATAGCATTTCCAGAATTAACGTAAAGATAGGAATGATGGAGGAGAGAGTTTATCATGTTGAAAAGAAAAAGGGTGGCCTCATCACTATGCCATTCATCTTTTGTAAGCTTATACATCAACTCATTTTTAGATGAATTTTTTCTTTCGCAACTTTGGGTGAAACGTTATAAATCTGTGTATTTTCCTTGTTTTTCGATATTCACTATATTTTTACTGCCTGAAGAAGGGATCGGAGTTTAATCCGTGACACTATTTTTTCGTGCAGTAAGTGAAATATGCGAGAAGTTGGCAATGGTTGGATTTAGTACAAACATGATTAGTTATTTAACAAGCCAGCTACATCTGCCACTGACTAAAGCAGCCAATACTTTAACAAACTTCGGCGGGACTGCTGCCTTAACTCCGTTGCTTGGGGCATTTGCCGCCGATGCCTTTGCCGGAAGATTTTGGACCATATTAATTTCTTCCATTATATACCAAATAGTTCAGTTTCGCTTCTGTTATCTTCTTTAGATATAGAGCACAAATGCACACGAGATTTTCTTATTTTCAATTGTTTTGTCAGAAACTTACTTTTTCTATCTTTAATTACCTCATTGGAAAAGATTGCCATCTTATGTTTTCCTCTGATAAATTCATAGTAGAAACATACATTTGTTTTGATGCACATGTACCATATAAATTTTGCATGTAACTTTTCAGAGTGACACCAACTAGGAAGAGATGCGACCCAGGTACTCTAACCCATAGACAAACAACCAATTCAAGGCATCAAAATAGGTTTTGATTCTCAGGATAGCAAATCTTCCTAGTGGATTATCGTGGTCTAAAGCACAATTTCTGATGCTAAGGATCCTCAGAAGAGATAATAGCAGAGCATATTCGTGTGACTGCTCAGTTAGTTTATTAACATGACTTCTTCGAGATTAATATTAGAATTCTGGATACCAGTGAGAAAATAGAGAAAACTTAGAAACTTAGGGTCCGTTTGATAGAAAGATGGAAAATGGATGGCAAATAAAATATTTGGCAGGGAAGTGATTTGCCTAGAATTTGTTTTAGAGGGAATTGTAATTAATGGTGTTTGATTGATATAATTTTTCACCTAATCCGTTTGGCTTTGTTTTTCATGCAAATTGTTACTTTTTGGGATAATTTTTTTACAATCTGTATTAAAATTGGTTTGGATTGCCAAAAAGTAAAAAAAATAAAATAAAAAAAAATATTTTCATAAAATTTTTATGTTCGTTTGACTTCATTTTTCATACAAATTGTCAATTAAATGGATAAAAAATTTTACCATTGAATTTAGAATATGTTTCCATTGTCAAAAAGGGGGAAAAAAAAAAAAAAAAAAAGGAAAAAAAACACCCAACAAGGTGGAAAATAATTTCTCACTAAAATCATAAGAAAATATTTTCCTACTTTTGTGCTTCAAGGGATTGTACATTAGAAATTGGTGGCAAATATTTTCCAAGGCAAATTTGGCTAATCAAATAGCCAAAAGTAGGAACTAGGAAAATATTTTCCTAGTTCCAGGGCAAATTTAAGCTATCAAATGCGCCCTTAGAGTAATTGATTTGCCAACCATTACAACTGTCACAAAGTAATGAGGAGAATAAAACTGCTGAAGACACAATTTAAATAAATAAACCCATCACGTCTCTAACACCCAACAAGGATACTGGTTATTTATGGAAACTGTGCACGGGTGACACTTGGATGAAAAGAATAAATTGGAGATGGTTCAATAAAACTGTAATCAATGTCTTTGTGCATAATATTTGAACTTTTTCTTAAACCTTTCTTGCTTCTTCTTCTCTTCCATTTCTTTTTAACATAATTTTACTAATTATTGTATCATTTTATATACCAGGGGATGATTAGCTTAACCACATCATCAGTGCTGCCTAAACTAAGGCCACCCCCTTGTCATGCCAATGAAGTTTGCAAAGAAGCTGATTCCGGCCAACTCTCTGTCCTCTACATATCACTTCTTTTGACAGCATTAGGTTCGGGAGGCATTCGGCCCTGTGTCGTCTCTTTCGGGGCTGACCAATTCGATGAGTCCGATCCTAAGCAAAAAACCACAACATGGCAATTCTTCAACTGGTACTATTTTTGCATGGGGGCATCAATTCTGGTGGCAGTGACAGTACTTGTTTATATTCAAGATAATATTGGATGGGGATTGGGACTTGGCATACCCACTTTTGCAATGGCTCTTTCGATAATTGCATTCGGATTCGGGTATCCTCTGTATCGGAAACTAGATCGTACCGGCAGCCCGTTTACGCGACTTCTACAAGTGTGTGTGGCGGCGTATAGGAAACGCAACGCTCCAATGGTATCAGACGCTAAATTGCTATATGAAAACGGGGAACTTGATTCTGATATATCTATTGGTGGGAAGCTTATTCATACTGAGAACTTGAAGTAAGTCTCCTTTCTTACATATTTATTTATTTATTTTCCTGTTTTTTAACACCAAATTTCTTGGCCTGGAGTGATTAACATGATTTTTAGGGATTGAATGAAAAAATGATTTTAAAATCTGATTTACAAGTAGAATATAACATTAGAATGGTGGTGTCAACTCGATTCGATCATTAAACTTACTTATTAGTCATTTTACTTACTTATTAGTCATTTTCTAATCTTAGATGTATATTTTCCTTCTTTTGGACTTCAATCTTCAATTATCATGTCCAACTTCGGTCGCACTATAGGTTCGCCAAAACGTGCTGGATGTAATGGCTCGATATAAACAAGGCCTAATACAGCAAGATTGTATCGTTGTCGTCTTGTGGTCACCATACGAAGATTGTTCACACATAATTTCTCCCGTATCAAAGTTTCTCTTTCGCAAGCCAACAAATGTATCAGTCATTTTCTCATTTATTAGTTCCTTCTGGAGAAACATGTCTTCTGATCTATTAGTTATGAAGGTTCATTGTTAATAGTCCCGAGACCGGGAAACTTAAGAAAACCTTCCGTCATGCGATTTGGATATAGGAGAAGAGCTCCATAGATTTCAAGAACCTGATTTTCCCTGTCTTGAAGTATTTTTGGCATGATTTTGCAAAATACTTAGAGGTTACTAAAAGAAATTAATATGGGTTATTATCAGACAATGCTTATTAAAACAAACTCAAAAATTCGTTAGTCCATGATTTTCAATTTTTGGTTGGAAACTACATCGAAGAATTCTTGAAATGATGTCTTATGATGCACAGATTCTTGGACAAGGCTGCCATTGTGACAGAGGAAGACAATATCAAAGCACCCAACCCATGGAAACTCAACACAGTCCACCGTGTTGAAGAACTGAAATCACTTATTCGTGTGGGACCAATATGGGCTGCTGGGATTCCTCTTATCACAGCCTATGCTCAACAAGGCACATTCTCCCTCCAACAGGCGAAAACCATGGACAGACACCTAACAAAATCCTTCCAAATCCCTGCTGCATCAATGACTGTCTTCACTCAGACATCAATGCTTTTGACAATCGTCTTCTATGATCGAGTATTCGTCCCAGTCATTCGTCGATTCACAGGGCTTGACCGTGGAATCTCATTCCTTACTCGAATGGCGATTGGCTTTTTCATTTCATTGATTGCCACATTTGTTGCTGGTTTCATTGAAGTCAAGCGTAAAGACGCCGCATTAGCGTATGGACTAATTGACATCCCCCACACCCTAATCCCAATTTCTGTTTTCTGGCTAATGCCACAATATTGCCTACACGGAATAGCTGAAGCCTTCATGTCCATCGGGCACCTTGAGTTTTTCTACGATCAGGCCCCAGAAAGCATGAGGAGCACTGCCACCGCCTTGTTCTGGTTGTCGATTTCAGCCGGGCATTACATGAGTACTCTTATTGTTAGCCTTGTGCACAAGTACAGCGCGCGAAATGGGGGATCAAATTGGCTTCCAAACACTAATTTGAACAGGGGGAAGCTGGAGTATTTCTACTGGTTGATCACACTTCTGCAATTCATCAACTTAGTTTACTATCTTTTTTGTGCTAAATTCTACACTCTCAAGCCAATTCAGGTTCAGAAAGCAGAAGATGATCAACTCAAAGAAGACCGAATCGAGCTAACTAGGCATGTGTGATGGTGTACTATAGTTGGTGTTTGTTAGGTACTAAGGTTTAGCAAGAAAAATCTTATAGGTAAGTATGTTTGCATGACATAAAAAGAATATATTTTCATTTTCTGTTCTAATGGAATAAAGTGAATCAAAGTGCATAGTACTTTGCAATTATTTGATCTAAGAACATCTTACAAAATTATTTAACTCTAAGCGTTATGCACAGGATCCAATCGGTTTCGAATGTAAACATTTTTAATATGTTTATTACATTTTATTTATGACAAATCTATTATTTAATTGATTGAATTATTATTTTTTTATAAATTAAATTCACAGAGTCTCTAAATTCAAGTCTTAGTAACTTATTAATCACAAGTAATTGTGATAGTGAGAAACATATTACATATGACTGAATCATAAATTATTCCTGATTGTATGTAATAACGAGATACAGATCAATATATTACAGATAAATTATCACGTGTGATATTTTTCACTTGTAAAGTGAGTAGCAATCTCACAAGTTAAAATACAGATATATTTAAATGGATACATGGATGTTTTATTATAAGCACGGAACATTGGAGATTCGTTGGAGAGATTTCACATGGATAACTCTCTGAGTGTTAATGGTTAAATTCTAATGCTCGATGGTGGAATTGATTATTCGACTTGAGTTCATCATAATGCTGTATACGAGGACAGTCATACTTTGGTGATTGTGAACGTTGCTCTGCCAAGAGTCACTAGTACGACATTATTCAAGTATGTCAAAAATTATATAAAGGTTGTGAATGATCAATAGATGATTTGTCACTCTAAAATAGTAAGAGACTATGAAGTACATTTCATTCAGTTGGGTTGATAATAAAATCTTTAGTCAAGTGCGTTCATAACTTGAAAAGATTTTTCGACTAATATTAACATAAGATTAGAATGAAAAATATTATCGATAATTGAGATTGACACACGTTTATATCTTGTAATTGATCGATTATATTGACGAAGGGATTATAATTTTATGATACATGAATAAGTTTGATTTTGTTATACCACATGATATTTTTCATCACATATATTATCCTAATACATTGATAGATATCAATTAGGGACGACGGATGTGAATTGATGATAAATTAAAAAGTAGTATTTTAATTTTTTGATTTTGATTAGATCAAAATAATAATTTTCATCATCGTCATTGTGATCGGGAACTTCATGAGTCACATACAAAATAAGAACTAGAAGAATGATATTTGCTAATTAATCAATTGACAAGTGTTGGAGGATTAAACGATTGTGTTAATTATTAATGGGCCTAATCAATTAATCAGATTGATTAATTGATGGACCAAGTTTAATTAATTAAATTAAGTGAAAATTACACTAGGCCCTACCTTTCAAGATTCAATTTCAAAAATGAGAGGCAATGTTTGATTATACAAAAATCAGTTATTAATATTAATATTAATATTATAAAATTTAATTAATTAACCAACCCTAAATCAAATTGATTCTTCTTTGCCTCTCTCTCTACCGTCGACCCACCCTCTCTATACGACCCTCTCTATACCGGACGTTGCTTGACCTGCGACGTTGCGTGTACGACAGGTAGCGGTGCAGATTCATTAGGTGACAACGAACGTTGGACTAAGAGGACCAATCGCTCTATCCGACAATGAAATCGGTGACGGTGTTGGTGGTGGAATTGGAATGGACGATACCGATTGCACCAAGGGAGGCCATGACAACAGCCATGGAGGATTCTATCACGGTGTCCATAGGGGAGGCAACGCAGAGAGTGACAATGGAAACTTTACGGTTAAGCTTGGTGGAGAGAGAGATGGCGTTTGTTGGAATTAGGGTTTTGTGGATTTTTTGGTCGTGGCAAGTAATTTTCAGTTTGTGAGGTGGTGGGGGAGGCGACGACAATGGTGGATCTGGTAGCTTTCTTGTGTGGTGGTTGCAATGTGGTGGTGGCGGTGACGAGTTGGTGGTGGCAACGGTGGTGGTGATGATAGCAATTACACCAAGGAAAGCTATGGCAGCAGCCTGGAGGACTCTGTCACGGTGTCCATAAGAGAGGCGACGCATGAAGTGGCAAGGGCAGCTCTACGGTTGAGCTTGGTAGAGAGAGAGACGATGTCTGTTGGAATTAGGGTTTTGTAGATTTTTTGGTTGTAGCGGGTGATTTTTAGTTAGTTTGTGAGGTGATGGTGGCGATGGTGGATTTGGTGCTTTCTTGTGTGGTGGTGGCAGTGTGGTGGTGGCGGTGACGGTGGCGGCGTTGGTGGTGGCAGCGCGGCGATGATGTTAGGTTTGAAAATTTTTTGGTTGGTTGTGGTGGTGTGGTAGGGTGGAGATGGTTGTCGGGTGGTGGTCACAGATTATTTGGTTAACTGTGATCATTAAATTGGTTAATCTGTGACAATAAAAAAAATATGTGACCAATTATTTGGATAATTTGTGACTAAGAAATAATATGTGAATTAAGAAATTGTTAATTCGTGACCAATAATTTATTAATTTGTGACTGTATAATAAATTGTGACTTATAATAATTGTAATTTGTGACCGATAAACAAATTGTGACCTATGACATTTTTGAATCGTGACCGTAAAATAATTTGTGACATTAAAATTTTGATTTGTGACCTTATAAATAAACTGTGACCTATAAAATCTTTGATTTGTGACTAATTAATTTGACGATATGTGACCAATAAATGAATTTGTGACAAAATTGTATATGTCTGATTTTTGAAATTTGAAACTTATTTTCTTATTATTGAAATGGGCTATATTTATGCTCTTACTTATGAAATTTTCCCTTAAATTAATTAAACGTTGGATCGGGTTAAATTTAAGTGTTTGGCCAAACCCACTTAGAGTTCTATTAATAAGATAGTAGAGTTAAGTAAATGTAACACAATTATTATATTGCTAGCGCAAGAAAAAAGAAACCCCAATTCTTATATTCTTGTTCTTTGTGTGGATTTTTATTGAAAGCTAGACAATTTAACAACTATGAATTTCAAATTTGCAGATCAGAATTATTGTTTGTAGAATTAACTGAAGGTTTAATTCTTATTATAGTTTCTTTCTAAACACAAAAGCAGATAATTGGTGAAAATTGAAATATTGTTTAAATTTCGTTATGCATATTAAGTAGATTTCCAATAGTGATATCAGGGTTGACTTTTTTTCAAAAGAAAATTAATTTTGGATCAAAATATCGAATCAGAAACAAAAGATGGCATCGAGCGGCAACAATTGCCGCTAGCCCTAGCGGCGCACGCTTCCATACACGACGCAATGCATGATAGGGCACTGCCATTCATTTTGTAGTGGCATGTTGTGCACTTCTGTCGATTGCAGTGGCGCCAGGACTTTCAATAGTGCGGGGCCAACAACGTTTTACGCTACAGAACCAACGTAGAGATTTAGCGGCGCTCCTGCTCCTGCTCCTGCCTTGAGGTGCACCGCCGCTGTTTGTCAATGGCAACACAAACCACACGGGTGCCGCCCTAAGTAATGAAGGGAGAAGATTTCTAAGGTTTTGAATAGAGTTTGGTAATGGGGGCTTTGTTGCAATTTGAAAAATTGATAGCCACTGCTTGGAAATTTGATTCAAGGGGTCAAGTTGTAAAATTTCAAGAGGGGGCTTGCTTGCAATTTGAGAAATTGGAGGGCTGTTTACAATTTTAAAATATGGGTCATAATGCAATTTCATAAAAGGGTTTTGAATTTAATTATTATAGAATTTCAAAATTTGGATTTCAAAATGCTTTGACCCAATCATTTTTAAAAAAAAAAAAAATAATAATGAGTTTTAAAAGTGTCATTAAAATTTGATTTTAACTTAAATATTAAACTTTGACCCTAAATTTAATTTTGAAGTTTCATTCTAAATTAAAATGTTAATTCAATTAGAATTAGAGTTAGACTCTAGTTTGATATTCAATTAGAAATTGATTTTAATTAAATTATCCCACCCTAAAATTTTTATGGGATTAGAGTTGGACTATAATTTGATATTTAATTAAATTTGATTTTGATTAAATTAATCCTTCATGTAATTTTGGAATTAGGGTATGTCCCTAATTTGTGATTTAATTAAAATTTGATTTTGATTAAATTAATCCACCCTATAATTTTGGAATTAGAGTTGGACTCTAATTTTTTATTTAAATGAACCTACTAATTTAATTAATTGATTAATTTGGTTAATTATAATTTAATTGTTTTCTATCCATTTATAAATTAGTTTGGATAACCATAATTGCTAGAAACTTGAAACATGTTCGTATATGATATTAGATAGTATATAAGGATCCATATATGCGATGAATGTTTAATTAATTGATGATTATTGACTCGACCATGTGGATGAGTTGAATAAATGATTTTATTTTTGTTGTTTTGGGCTTGTGACTTCGTCATTAATGTTGGACATGTGAGTTCGTTGTTGTTATTGTTATTGTTGTTGTTGTTGTTGTTATTATTATTATATGGGCATGAGTGTCAAATTCATTTAGACTCGTGTGCCAACTAGTATATAATACATATCACAGCTGGATTAATTGAAGAAGCAAGAAGAGGAGACTACCATGGAGATGGTGAATTGCATGAGTCAATGCAATACTCCTTAGGAACTAACCAACTATTCTTCCTTTAGCTCGGAAGGCTAGATATTATTAGTTCATAATCGTCCATACCATTATATGAATGTTTATTTGCATGTTAAATGTATAATAAAATGTATATAATTATTATGGTTAGGCATTTGGATGAAAATTCCTCGCTAAAATATTAAGTCAATTTATTTTTCGCCTTCCATCATTATAATAAAAAACGAGAGTCATATATCATGTCAACTTGTTGAGTACACTTAAGGCTGGTTTATTAGGAATATGTTAGACACTATGAATATTAAATATTTTTGATTGACGGGTTCAACTTAACTAAAAGTTATCTCTTGTTGAGTGCATTTAAGTAGATAAATTCTAAATTCATGTTAACCTAACACATAAGATGTGTGAAAACAAATATTTATAGTTTAATGATCTAGGAGTTGAATGAAGATACAATCGATAATAGTATCTGCCCAAATATGTTATTAAGGCTTGTTGAATATATTCAAGGTCTTAATACTACAAATGAGATTCTAGCCCACTGGGAATGAAATATAGATTCCATAAATTTATGTGAGAGCGTCATAAATTTGAGTAGTGAGAGAGTAATAAATTTAATAAAAAAATATTAAATTAATTGATGTATTTTTCGCTACATATTAATTATTTCTTTTTTTGTCACTTACATTTTTGAATCATGAATAACCATATATTTATGAAAGGCACATTGGATGCCAACAATCAAGCCAAATTTTCATGATTGGCACTGCAATCTTAAGAAAATTGTTTTTGTCTTTGAGTAGCCATTTTTAGAGACACTTGCTGATTACTCGACTAAGGAAGATGTGTCTGCTATAATATATGTGATTCTTGCAACTATGTCATCTAATTTACAAAAGCAATATAAGGGCATAAATGCTAATACAATGATTTTTCATCTCAAAGAGTGAAATGATGAACAAAAGGATTTTTAGTCAGTACTCAACTACGGAAGACGATTGATAATACTAAACTATATCGGTGCAACATGGCAGAGGGATCTCCAGTTACTGCTTAAGTACTAAAAATGATTGACAAAACTTGGAAGTTGTCTCAAATTAGGTTTAGTTACGGACCATGAACTAAGTATTGACTTGGTTTACAATCTCTACTAGAAAACTATTCACAGTTTATTATGAATTTAACATGAGTAAGCTCAAGTGCACATTCACTGAGATGCTGAACATGCTTAAGATTGTTGATCCCAACATTAAAGTTTGTAGTGGGCAAGTCTTGGCCATTGATTTATCTAAGGGCACTAAGAGGAAGGCTAAAGGAGGCTTTAAGAAAGTATCCAAGAAGGCTAAGAAGGTCAAAGCGAAGATGAACAATACCAAATCGAATGACTCTTATTATCATTTTGGAATAAAAAGTCATTGGAAGTGGAACTACAAGGTTTACCTCATAGAGCTTGAATGGAAAGAAGTCTTTTAAAGCTTTCACTTTAGGCATCTTTATTATTGAGGTTTAATATCTCTACTTTATTAGCTTTATGGACATTAGATACCGGATATAGATCTCATATTTTTATAAATTTGGACAAACCAAATAGAAGTAGACCACTATAGAACGAATAATTTGACCTATACGTTGAAAATAAGCAAGGGTTGTTATATTACCTATACAAGCATACTTCTTGCCATTGTCTTTAGGCTTAGTATTAGAATTAGAGAAATCTTACTTTATACCTACCAATACCAAACAATTAAATTAATTTTATGTTTGGATTCCTTTTTATTTTGATAATATATTTTATGGTAAATTACAAAAAAAAAAAAACATTTATATTTTAGATACTGAGTCTTCTATTATGAGTATAGAAAATAAAATGCATAAAATGATAATCTAAAATAATACCTATCTCTGGTACTGTAAACCAAGTCACATAAATGAAAAATGCATTTCTAAATTATATAAAGATGAATATTTGGGATCAACTAATTTTGAATTACCTGATAAATGCGAATCATATCTGCTAGGCAAGATGTCCAAATTCCATTTTACTTGAAAAGACAAAAGAGCTGCACCATTGATGGGCCAATAAACGGTTTGATTTACAAATTTGACTAGCAAGTTTGCTTGATTTTTGAGAAGTGCACAAGGTTAAGCACTTAAGCTTGTCAGCTTAGTTTCCAGCAACTAAATGCTGGTTGTTCCGGATGTATCTTGTCACAATTTCAATGCAAAGTGTTATCCTCACTGTTGGGATCAAAATAACCTGTCCTCGTATGTTCTGAATTATAGTTGTTTAGAATGAATACTTCCTGCTCTGGCCATATCCATGAGAATGTGACCGATTGGACTATGGACCTTTACCGTGATGGGGATTGCTCTTCAGGGTCTAGATACAAGTACATGGCTTGTGTAGGATTATAATGCTGTTAAGTGGTTGTTATGACTCCTTTTTTGTTTTTTGTTTTTTTTGGTCCTGCTTGTTTCTGTTGCTTCTTGCAGTTTAAATTAGCATGGCTTGCAGAATATATTATACCGATCTTGAAAATTCTGAATTTTTGGGTCATGTGAAAAGGGAGCTGAATGTCTTCTGCTACCTGTAATTGTTGAATATGCTCTTGCATGTTAGAAAATTAGAATATACTCTAGCATGTTAGAATATACTCTAAACCTCTATGTACTCTAGCATGTTAGAAAATGTTTAAAAGATACTTTTGCCGAAGTTATTTAAGGAGATTTGACGTGTATTATGAAACCCAAACAAGGAAAATTGATATGTCAAATAATGATCAAATTAGAACTGAAAATGGATGCAAATGACATGACACCTTGACCAACAAAATCAAACACATTTTGCACACACTAGAAAGATTGTGATGGGTCATTGTTTAATTATGGTGGAAAAGACTCAAATGTCACCAAGTTTAATTGTGTGTCATATTTCCTATGGTACAATTTATGTATACAATTTGTAGGCATATAAACATCAAAATATTTGGTTGATTTACAAGAATGTTGGGACAAATTTCTTCCCCATAGGATTACTAAGTTGGTATCTACCTTCCCATTTGGCTATCATCTCAGTTGTCTTCTCATAAACTTTGAAAAATTCTGTTTTTACAGAATTTTTTCCTACAGAAAAATTTCAGATACTCACGTGGGTGGGCCCCATGTGAGAATCTTATTGTCCAAAAAATATTCACTCACCCCCTATTGTATCTTATTTGTACAAATTCTGTAAATTCTTTTTCTGTACACCAACTCTTAAAATTTTGACAATTTGATAAATCAATTCTTGTTAGCAAATAGAAAGACATCTTAATCTTTTCAGGTATTGTCTAATTAAACTTATCAAATAGGTCAATAAACCTTATTTCCCAATTAAGAAATTTCACGTGTCAATTAATAATCAAACATGACTTAGAAGGGATGCAAATGACACCTTGACCAACAATGTCAAAACACATTTCCACCCACTAACAAAGATTGTGATGGATCATTGTTCATAGTGAAAAACATTCATCAATGTCGTGTCACATTTTCCTATGGTACAAGTATGCAACACAATTTTTGGACATATCAATATCAAAATATTTGGTCGATTTTGATTGTTCAAAAATGTTGTTGAGCACATCTAATCTTCAAAAGGTCGAAAAAATGTTATTATGTTGATGTTTGAAATGGGGCCACGAATTGGTGTTTTTTTTTATGACAAGAAAGTGTGTAATAAAATGATTGGTTTGTTTCCCAGCCATGTTCCCTGGTCAAACTTATGTTATGTGTCTGTTTGATACTCATTAATATAATTTATAGTTTGATATAAAATCATTTTCAGCTACAAAATTACACAATAAAATATTCTACAATTATACCAAAAAAATTTCTTCATTTTTAACCATACATTCTCCTAAATATTCAAAACTCTTTTTTTACAATAATGATTGTCAAACAGGCTATAATTAGAATGGAATGAAAACACTATAAGTTCTAAAAACGATCTCTTGAGCATACTCTCTTGGTTAATAGAGTCAAAAGTTTAAATTATGTATAATTGTTTTAGAGTAATGATATTCATCATTATTGGTTTCAAGCAACTGCATAATATTAAATGATATATTTACTTAAATGCAATATTACGTAATTTATTTAATAAAAAATATCAATTTTGGCCACCTACAATGGTGCTCTAGCACCAGGGGCGAGTCCAGACTTTTTATATTCTAAGGTCAAAAATTAAAATATAAATTTTTCAAAAAATGATATTAATGAAAATAAATAAATACAATACCACGATTGTAGCCTACGCATTTTGATAATTTGAAAACATTGTATAATTAGATCATTATCAATATTGTCATATGAAATTTGCTACTTGTATAGTTTTGTTTACCACTCTGTTGACAGATGCTGAGTTGGCGACGAATAAAAAATTGAATTACAGGAAGTAAATGAATTTAAATAAAGTTCAAATTCAATCCAACAAGTCTATGAAATTAAAATTTAATGCAAACGTAATTCGAAAAATTTGAAAACATTGTATAATTAGATCATTATCAATATTGTCATATGAAATTTGCTACTTGTATAGTTTTGTTTACCACTCTGTTGACAGATGCTGAGTTGGCGACGAATAAAAAATTGAATTACAGGAAGTAAATGAATTTAAATAAAGTTCAAATTCAATCCAACAAGTCTATGAAATTAAAATTTAATGCAAACGTAATTCGAAAGTAATGCAAATTACATTTAATATATAACGATCCTAAAAAATTTGACGCCACACTCCATGTAAATTTTTCTAATAAAATGTGTAAAATATATTGAGAAATTTATCTTGCAAAAATTATAAACATTCATTACATAATTGAAATTTTGTTAAAGGAAATACTAGTTAGACGCTTCTTTTTGAGATGTACGTTTGGCACACATTTAACTATTTTCGATATTCATTTCGACAATTCAATAAGACATTATATAGTTCTTGAAACAAGCTTGTAGATGACGTAGGTAATTTGTGGATTTGGCTATCATACGATTGTCAAATGAATTTTTAAAGTTAGCATATCATCAAAATTCTGAAATATTAGTTGGGAATGGTCAACTTTGATACGTCATAACTTTTGTTACGGTTAACTGTTTCTTGTGCTATTAACAAGTGAAAATTAGGACATGAACACTTCGAAATAGTATTAAGAATATAATATTTTGACTTCGTTTTACATCCCATAAAAACATCTACAAACTTTATATATATATATATATATATATGGGGTCACGTGACCCTATATAAACCCATGTGGGTCGACCTATGTCTAGCACGTGTTATATAGTATTATTCATTAATTTATATAATAATATTGAGAGAGAAAAGAATGAGTTTGAACTTATTTTTAAAATCCTTCTTTGTATAGATTGAGTTTACTTGAATAACGTATATCTTTTGTATACAAATTCCAAAAAGTAAAATTGATTTTTTTTCAAATGTATGGATTGCTTATTTAATTCCACAACTACACCAGTTAAAGTAGCATATGTCGAGAGGAGCTTCTAGCCCTTATTTGAAGTTGATATAAGGTTCCCAAAATCTTAAGACCAGCCCTCCTGGCTCTAGGGATGGCAATGGGACGGGTTCGGAGTAGGGCACCTCCATCCCGTCCCGCCCCGCCCCACCCCACCCCACCCCACCCCACCCCACCCCACCTCTCTCTAACTTCACCCAACCTCGTGTCCCTCCCCATCTCAGACAGGACGGGGCGGCGCGGGGGTGAATCGGGGCGGGGACGGGGGCAACAATTTGCCCCATTTGTTGCCCCGTTTAATTTTTTTTTTTTTTTCATTTTCAAAAATTTGAGTTATGTTATTATTTAAATTTTAAAGTTCAACCCTTAATCCAAAATCTAAAAGTCATTCCATATATTTTAAATTTTTTTTTCAAATTTTTTTGATCAAAATATTAACATACTTTGATTAATTGGTATAAATCTTTCATAACAAAAAATATTTATTTAACTATCATGATTCGTAATATCAGATTATATAATTTAATTATAAAAAAAAAGATTGAATGACAGAATTTATAAATAATATACACAATTGTTAGTTATGTAAAATTTTAAATTAACAATTGTATAATATAATTGTTGGATTAGAAACATATTATAAAATTGTAAATATATTCAATAATATTTTAAAACTAACCATTTATTAAAATTCTATTTTTAATTTTTTTTTTTCACGGGGCGGGTTCAAGGAAGGGCATCCTCACCCCGCCTCGTCCCACCCCGTCAACTCGTCGGGACGAATTTTTTAGGTTCTATTAGGGGCGGGATCCCATCAAATCGGGATGGGGTGAATTAAATTGTCATCCTTACCTGGCTCTTAGTTCTTACCTATGTATCAAAATCGTAGCCTAGGACTGTATTGCCTAATGGACATGGCATAACAGTGTAGAGAAGAAGTTGAATTGAAGTAAAAAAATAATAATAATAAAAAAAAAAAGTGACATTTTCTAAGAACCACTTTTTCTTGAGCTCACTTTTTACAGAAAAATTGACTGCGGATGAACATACATTAATACAAATAAATAAAGCTCAATTTTTCTTTAAACATAAAAAATTCTAATTACTAATATCTTTGGAATATGAGATGTTAATTATTTTTACAGTTACTTGCTTTTAAAATAGCCCAAAGTAGGGTAGTTAAGGATCTATTGAGTTTCAAGAAAAACGATGACTTTTCATGCAAAACAAAAATAATTTATGCCTATAGTAGAGGTGACAAGAGGTAGAATCAACTAGAATTGATCGTAAAAATTGACGCTCATGAATTCGCCATGTCAAATGGGTTGCCACGGTCTAATGGTCAATGAATCAGGCTAATGACGCTTGCGTAAAGGAACAGCTCGTCGTGCCCTTTTTCTAAAATAAGTAGAATTATTTTCAGAAAAATAACATAAAGCAGTATACATTCCCCATGGACAACCATACAAGCCAAGCCCTTAAGCCAATGGGACCAAGGCCAGAGCCGGTCCTGTGATTTTCGAGGCTTGAGGCGAACTCCGTAAAGTAGGCCCCTTAAAATCTGTCGAGGAGCATGGGGGTTCGGGGGCAGCGCCCCTGAAATTTTTTTTTTAGATACCTTATTAACTTCTAACCAAAAATTTGAAAGAAAGAAACAAAGAGCGACAACACGAAAAAATCTGGAAGAATACAAAAAATGGCAGAAATTAGAATGTGACCTAATAGGACATCTAATGTCATTATTTATATGTTTTATCTCCAGCCATTGATCTTATTCTTGATCCAACGGTTCAGGACTTCTCAAAAATTAAGGAAAATAAATTTTAACTTGCTTTATGTTGAATCAACGTAAATGCAAAATCCAACAGTGTTTTATGCAACACATTGCTAACTTTAAATTTAACAGTAAAACAACATAATATACCAAAAATTAATATTATAAAATAACAAAACTAACAACGTTTCAAACAATCACTTAAATACTATTCGCCTTGCTGTTTTAGAAGCAAAAACATTAATCAAATCTGAATAACAGACAATTACAAAATATCACAATCATTTCACAATTAAAGTTTTCAATATAGTTACTTTGTGCGCCTGTGCAATTGATTCTACAAGTACTAATCATATAAGCCGACAAGGCTTCAAACATTTCTAATATATTTAATGATAAATTAGGGCAAGCCATTGCTTACTTGAGTGCAATCAATGTCGATGAAAATTATGGAATCACACCTTTGAGAATTTCACCGTGGCAGCTCAGCCTGAAATAAAAATTTAACGTCAAATTGAAAATTTGACAATGATTAAAGATGACTATACTGAAATCACTATAGGACTTGCTAATTCAAGACTTTGTTGTCCAATTTTCATTGATACAATAGCCAATGATGACCTCATACAATTAAGCACAGTGTTATTATTTTAAAAATAAAAATGTCGGATTTTTATTTCATTTTAAATCACTTCCCCTGATTCACTTTCAAAGCTTAATATTATTCTGAACATCTAGAAAGATTTCTATTTTGCGCATCAACTTCAAATTTATTTACTATATATCAACTTAACCAATATATATCAATTTGACTATATTGCTCATTTATGCTATTATATTTAGGCAAAAGCTGCAATTCAAGCAGGAGCAAGAAAAGGAAATGTTAAGGAAAGGTCTATGTTGGGCAAAGTCAATAAAGACCTGCAGGTGAACATCTGATCATAAATAAAGACCTGCAGGTGAACATGTGACCTCATTTGACATGCTGCCACTAAAGTTCCATTTGGATTAGATCAACATCTGACCATAAATAATTCTTGTAAAATGTTTTTTATGTACTGGTGAAACATGGAACCTCAACCCAGACAAAATCCTTGGTTTACTTCAACAAAACATTATTTTTTTCCGTTGTTGCCATCATATTACCCACTACAGGCAGATCATGCTCTGTCAACAGGAAGAGGCCTAGCGTTTCAGGAATTTGAGCTTTGAAGTATCCCCTTATACCTAGGATTCGCATGATTGTTTCTGGCAGCAGATTGTGTATGAAAAATTGCCAAAATATTGATCTGTCTGCTCTCATTTAAGCAATGATGGTCAGGATTGTCTGGTGGATTTTGGTGCTCCACACACCACTCCTAAGGTTTCAGCAAAGGTGTCTTTCAACCCTCCAAGTCCTGTTCAAACCTCCGTCCACTAGATTAGCATCGTTCCCCATCTCTCAAGTGACAAGGTTCAGTTCCAACAGCCTCAGGCTCTCAGGTTCAAGCCCCTCTGCTCCTGTCCTGCCTTGGTTCCAGTACTTCTTAATCATTATATGGTAGAGTACATTCTCTACCTCTTGTTAGCCTGGGAGCCACCTGTTGCTTCTTATCAACATTGCCTCCCTTGGAAAAGATTTTGTGACGACTCTTTGCTCCTAATCATATTCAAGCCAAAATCCTTGGAATCAAATACTTCGATTGTATAATACTTGGAATCTAATCCTATTGATGACTTTTAAAAGTCTTTATTTTGCTTTCTGATCTCATCCCTTTTGATTTCTCGTACTCTCTACTATATCTTAAAGTATTCACTGTACTTATAAGCAAAGAATTAAGAGATTCATATGCGCACATATAATTCTTATAGAATTTTATAAAATAGAAAGAAAATAAAATACATACAAACAAGCACCAAATACAATTATTTTACCTTTCTCTCCCTTCCAAGTTCCAAATTCAAATTGATTTGAACCCTCAATTTCCATACGGCCATACCCTCTGTCACCAACTCTTCTCTCTTCACAGAATCACATTCCACAGGACCATCCTCGTCTAACTTTCATGAAAAAAAGGTCGCAGGGAAATTTGATTGTTGTTAGTGTAATATAAAATATAAATAAAAAGTACAAAAACTGAATTAGAGAATCAGTGAATCACCTTCTGGTTCTGGTCCTTCTGGAGACTTTGAAAGAGGAATTTCCGGCGTGAGGTGAAGTCTAGCCTTGAATGTGATGCGGAGGCTGGGGGCTGGCAGATCAAATAGGATAGATGGAAGTGAAATAAGTTTTGTGGAAGGAAGAATCTCAAGCTGTTTGGGAAAGACCGAAAGAGTGGGCGATGGTGGAGGGCCCACCTGGAGGCCGTGGAGGCGGAGCGACGGAGGAGGATGGCTAGAATTCAATTGGGAAGGGGTGAAAATGATTTTCTTTCTCTCCAAGCAGTGAGGACCAGCAGATTGCAGAAGACAATATATTTACAGTTTCTTGGAGTTGGAGGAGGAGCTCGCAAGTCGCGGGTCGCCAATCGCCGGTGGAAACTGGAAAGGAGAGACGGGAGAGTCGACTGTCGACTTCGAGGTCGCCGGTCGCTGTTCGCCGTTCGTGGGTGGAGAGGAAGAAACCCTTGTGTAGTTGTGTTGTGTTCTTTTTACGGGTTTAAAAAAAAAAAAAAAAAAAAAAAATTTTTTTGGGCCCCCAAATTTTTTGGGCCTGAGGCGGGCGCCTCTCCTGCCTCATGGCAGGACCGGCCCTGACCAAGGCACGAGCCTAGTCCGTCCTGTGGAAGTAGATAGGGTGCTAGGCTAGGTCGGATCAGGTCTCTCCATAGATCGAACCTATTGCCACCCTTAGTTATGAGATTTTTACTAGAATTATGTCTTAAGTGTTAGGTCCAAATTATGTTGGATTTTCTTATTTAAAATATGTTGAAAAGAACCTAGAGCATTTTTTCTCCCCCTACTCAAAATATGTTGAAAAGTACCTAGGGTTTTACTGGGCGTGTGGCCTGCGAGCGTTAGAGTCACTATACTTTCGGCATTTTCAAGGCGAACATCGAGGATTTTGTGATTATTTTTTTCCTTGTTCTATCTTTAACTTCTTCAACACATATTTCCAACCCTGACTCTTTGACTCAAATTATAACTCAATAAACTACGATTTTAAATACAAAAATCGTCAACACACTTTGGATCTAACAAACTCCTCTTTTGACATTCTATGATAAAATAATTTATTTCAACAATATAATCATTTTAAAGAAGCAAACCCAAACTTTATCGCAACAATTTGGCATACATGTCCCCTAAAAGAAATGAAATCAACAATATCACGTGTAAACATAAGAGAAAACTTAAAATGAAGCATATAAATAAGTTATATATACAACACAAGTAAAACATGTGTAACAGCAAAATATGTAACACTACGTGCATCAATAATTTAAAATCTAAACATGATAAGTTGAAATATAATATCACAATAGCTACACTAGCAAGACACGATATTATAAAAATAAATAAAAAATAAAAAAACATTTAACATAGTATCAAGGGAAATTTTTATAAGTAAGAGTATAACTTTAGTTCAATTCAATAATAAGAAAATAAGTTTTAACTTTCAAAAATCAGATTTTTGTTAATTTTTATTTATAATTTAATTAATTAAATATATATTTAATTAATTAAATATATTAAGATCACAGATCTATATAATTTGATCACAGATTCACAATTTAGTTAGTCACATATTATTTTCGGTCACAAATCAGAAATTTTAAATGTCAAAAATTATTTTACGTCACAATTCAAAAAATTTATAGGTCACAATTTATTCATCGATCACAGATTCACAATTTAATTAGTTACATATTACTTTCGATCACAAATCAAAAATTTTAAATGTCACAAATTTTTTTACGGTCACAATTCAAAAATTTTAAAGGTCACAATTTTTTCCTTGGTCATATATGAAAAATTTATAGGTCACAAATCATTTCCGAGGTCACGGATCGAACTTTCAATAGGTCAAAAATCCTTTCTGAGGTCACAATTCAAAAATTTTACGGGTTACAATTTGTTCTATTGGTCACATATCAAAAATTTACTCGTCACAATTTATTTATAAGTCACAATAAGTCACAGATTAATTTTTAGTCACAACTTATCAAATTTTTGGTCACAATTAAAAGTCACGGTCACAATATTCAAGTCACATATCCAATTTCGAGTCACAAGTGGAAGTCACAATCATATTTTTCCTCACAGCCAACGTCACAGCAGTTAGCACCATCTCCTCTACCACCACCGCAACCCACTCCGCCACCAGATCTAGCAAAAATCTCGTCACATCAACCACTCACAATCATCGCGCCACCGTCGCCGCCACACATCACCACCACGGTCACGACCACCACCGTCGACCACCGCCGCTATCACCAATTTTTCCAGTGAATAAAAATCTCAAAACCAACGCAACTGCACCCCACCTCCACTCGTCACGCCACCACCACAAAAATCATCACTGCTAACCCAGCCTCACCACCACATCACCACCACCAACCCAGCTTCACCACCATCACTGTCGACCCACGCCAACCACGGCCTCCAGCAGCACCGTCGCCAGAACTACTACCACCACCTCCCAGCAACATAACCAACGAAGCCGCCACCAGATCCACAGATCCCAAACCCAGCACCACATTCATCCCCGTCGCTGCCCAACAACACATTCATCATCGCACCACCACAGCGACCATCACCATCACCATCACCATCACCATCAGTCACCACACCAACACAGCGACCACCGCCATCACAAAACACCGCCAACACCGTACCTACTGCAACACAACGTGCACACCCCACCGCGGCACCAACAAAGCCGCCACCAAATCCACAAATCCCAAACCCGCCGCCACCAAATCCTCGTCGCCACCACCATCACCAGTCACCACACAACCACAGCGACCGCCGCCATAAAAAACACCACCATCAAAAACACCGCAAAACACCACTGTTGCACCATCTCTAACGCCGTACCCACAAATTGGCCACCAGATCCACCAAGAAAGCCACCACCAGACCTACCTACAAAGCCGCCACCAAACCACAAATAGCAAACCCGTCATTGCCTCGATGTTCAGCAGATCCACCGCCACCATACCCCTAGCACAATAGCTGCGCCACCATACCACCGTCAAGCGGTAGAGACAGAATGCCTATGGGGTGGAGGGAGATGGATGAGAGAAAATCGTGGTTAGGGTTGGGAAATGATGTAGGGGGGAGGGGTTGGGGGGTAGGTTTATAAATTAATTTAATTATTAATATATTTATCTAATAATAATATATTATTTAACAAAATATCTGGTTTTTGAATAATGAAACATTCCATCTTATTTATGAAATGGGATCTTTAAAGGTAGGGTTATATGTAATTTCCACTAGTATCAATAGGGCAAAACATCAAATCTTGCTAGTAAAATCATCAATCAAAAATATTTTTCTCCCTCTAACTCAGATATCAGAAAAACAACAACAACTACTCAACTTTTCTCCCTAACTCATATGCTACTCAACTTCCTGAAATAGACACTAAAATCTTTCCCTTTTAGTCACAAATAACAAATCGAAATCAAACAATATAATCATGAATGAGTGAAAAAAAAAAAACAATATGTACATGAACAAACTATGCAAAATATATAATAAGAGAATAATTTTTGTTTTTAGAGATAACTCTTTTTTTTTTAATTTTTAAATATAACATCGTGTCTTGAAAGCTCAAATCGCATGAATAATTAATTTGCTTACTTATATAGGTATAATTTATAAACAGTAAACTTTTCGCACATAACTCATTCTAAACCTATATGGAGTAAATTGCATAAACAAACCATGTTTGAAAAGTGCCACTAATCTCTTGTAAGGAATACTCAAAACATTAAATCATTGAGAAAATACATGCAAAAAAATCACTAGTGAATGAATATATTCCTCATATTATGAAAGTCAAACACACTACTACTAGGACCTCTTAATCAAAAGCTCAAATTAATTTTCATTATATATTTTTTTCTATCTCCCCCTATAAGTCAGTACATATAATGTTTTTATTATTTTATGTGCGAACTTTTCTTCATCAAACCTACTAAATGACTCATTTAACAAGCTTTAGGTCAATGACTCCAAAGTCAGATGACTATAGAGCACCAAATTTTTAGATATATAGCAGGCTTAATTACTTAATTCATAAAGGCTATGAAGAGAAGTATAAGATGTGCACAAATTTTCTATAAAATTCAAATCTTTTTGTCTTTTTGGGAAATTTACAAATGTTTAGGTCAGCTTGTTAAAGGTCATTCCATGTTCAATATCACATCATCACACCAATAACCGTCATCTCAAATCTCACACACGTTATCAGTACTAACTCACAAGAGCTTAGCGTGAACAGTGCAGATGATACATGAAGAAATCTATACTACGTACTCGAAACAAGTTCTAAACAAAGTTAATGAAAAACTTGATTCACCGTTTATTAATTTTACTAGTACTTGATCAAAAAATAATATGTCAAATCATTTAAAGTGTTGTAGCATCAAAAATCCTTTTTCATTTTTTCGATTTTTTTTATTTTTATAATAATAGAAACAATAATGCAAAATAAATGAGAGAAGGAAAAATTTAGAGTGCATGCATAAATATGTACATATCAAGAACAGTGTAGATGCATGCACCTAAAGACCTACTCAATGAGGAACACAAGTACTCTTATCATTAAAAGTGACACGAGCAACACTATAATTCATTACATCACTTTAACCAAAGAGTTCACTGTTTTAACTCAAATCTTCTAAGACGAAGATGTCATCTTAGTCAAATAACGCACCATATCAGTTAAGTGACTCACTTAATTAGTCACGAATCTAACATGAGTAGTGATATCTTGTTTGTTGTTCCTAACCGAGGGCCTACGATATTTAGGTCTTATGTAACCTAACTCACCATAATTGTGACAAGTGGGAATTAACCTAAGAGTAATTCTAGGTCTCAAGTTTTGAACCTTAGGTTGAGGAACCCTAAGTTGCACAAAATATTTTTGTCCTATGACTCCTACACTCTTAGTCTTGTCAGAGGCAGGCACAAACTTGGTTTTAGATAGGGTAGCAGTATGAGAAATCGATTCTTTGTGGCCTAAACCTCCTCTATTCCCAACAAGTTTGTTCAGCCCTAAGATATTGTCAAATTTCTTTGAACCACTAAAAAATAATTGAAGTTGGGAACTAGATTTCTCAAAATCACTCATAAAAGTTTTAACCATAATTTTTAAGGATTCTTTCTCAACCCTCAACTCATTTCAATCTTCTAGTTAACTCCTCAAGTTTGACTTCTAAGCTCTCCTTTTCTAACTCCAATTCATGTAATTTCTTAAAGGCAAAGGTAAAAAGTAAAGTCCTTTAAAAGTCAAATAACCTCAAACACTTATATATACCCAAGCTAGATTTTGTTTCTGGTGTTGGTTGAACAATTTTCATACAAGAGAATATCTTTTGAAGATTATATATATACAAGTCTTTTGTTGCAAACCCACTTAGCAATTGAAACTACAGAATGCACGATGGATTATATCAAACCCAAGAAAGTTAAAAATCAACGTTTAAAAAAGCTCAACCCGATAAATTATTGAACCAAAAAATAAGACAATCGCAAATAATATCTTGACCCCATGATCAAAAAACTTACGAACCTTATTTCAATTGCTGAACGCCACAAGAAATTGATCTTTGATAATTTCGAAATTAATTCAATAAAGAACGAGTTGAAAACAAATGCGCCTCGCAATAATATATCTCAAAATGTGTGTTTTTACAATGAAAAGAACGAGTCCATTTTTTAGGTAACTCATAGAACCCTAATTAAAATGGAATTTAAGTCTAAAGATATCAAAAAATATCAGAAAAAAAGTTTTAAATAAACTATGATTCTTTCCAAAAATTAAAAAATTTGGCGCCAATTTTGTTCTATGCGGCCGCATAGTGTATAGGCATACAGTCGCATAGTTTATCCAAAATGCCACATTTTCTTCTCGGTATTTGGACATGCGGCCACACCCAAGCTTGTGCTATGTGGTCGCACGATAGTCAGTCATGCCTCTAAGTTTGAGTCCTTGATTCCAATGCATCCCAACTTGTTCTGACTCTCATACCCAACATAAAACTTGGTATTTAGCTTGTTAACATCACCATTTTGGACTCCGTAACTTGAATAAGTGATTGCATGGCTCTATTGACTCTATTTGATCTCGAACTTGCCCTTAGCCTCTCCTTAACATACATCGAATTTTGATAATCCTCCTCAACATTCGCTCTAATCATGGCAATATCCATCTCTTTGTGATAATTTTTGATAAAGATCTCTATAGTAATGATTAGAGACGAACCTCTTTCTCATGATAGCTTTCAATTCCCCCATGTTCTAATAGGCCTCTAATGATTTTTCATCCTAAATGTTGCTATTTGATCCCACCAAATGATAGCATAATCAATAAACTCAACGATAGATAGTTTTACCTTTTTTCATCTGAGTAGATATGACAATCAAATATAAGCTCTATCTTCCTTTCCCCCTCTAGATATGACTCTGGATCGCTCCTCCCTTTGAATGAAGGAATTCATTATTTTAATATTACTTATATTTCTATCAACTCCATCTCCAACATAATCTCTAGCCCTCCCATCATGTTTATATCCTCTATTCCCCGTCCTTCCTATTTTAGCCCCCACTAATGCATCATCATCAATTCCACTACCCATTTCATTTTCACCACCAATTTTTGCTCTAGGCTCCCGCCTACCATGCCTCCTCGAGTTAAGAACTTCTCTAAGTTGTTCCCTACATAAATTAGTAAGCAATATGTCTTGCTTTTCCATCCACGCCTCTTGCATATCCAATCTATCTCCCATATTCCCAAACAACCTCTCAAATCACCGTATCATCTCCTTCGTTGTGATGACTTGAATATTCTTTTCGCTTGAAGTAGAATCGTCTCTGTCAGACATCCTAAATCTAGAATAATATTTGCGTCACGTGCGTACACTCATTTATCACTTAACCTAGTTTTTTCCCTCTATTAGTCTCACCGCTTTGCCTGCTTCTTAGCAAACGCTTCAAAGAACTAATTCGATCTCAATCAAAATTCAATCACTGTGTAGTTCAAACAAAGAATTGAGTAAGGAAAATTGACCCTAGAATAACTCAAGAAAGTAAGAATTGGCATTCGAATGAAACACTAAAGATAAATTCAAGAATGTATTTCTTGAATTTGAATTGGACACTTTTGATTTTGGACCCCTTATATATATATATATATATATATATATATATATATATATATATATATATAAGGGGTCCAAAATCAAAAGTGTCCAATTCAAATTCAAGAAATATATATATATATATATATATATATATATATATATATATATATATATATATATATATATGATTTGGACACTAATTTAGCGCACAAACAACTTTTGAATTTGTTTGGAACTTTAATTGGATTAAATGACTCAAAAGATGAAGAACAAGAATGAAAACTCAAAAAAAAAGTAAAGGATATAACCTTAATTTTTGGAACCTAAGTTCTGATATCAAATGATGTGAACTCATGTAGCAATTGAAACTATGGAACTCACGACAAGTTAGATCAAACCTAAGAAAGTCAAGAATCAATGTTTGAAAAAGCTCAACCCAATAAATTATTGAACCGAAAAATCAAGACAATCGCAAACAATATCTTGACCCGTGATCACAAAACTTACGAACTTTCTTGATTTGATGAACGCCACAAGAAATTGATCTTTGATAAGTTTGAAATTAATTCAATGAATAATGAATTGAAAGCAAATATGTCTTGCAATAATATCTCTCAAAATGTGTGTTTTTACAATGAATAGAATGAGTCATATTTATAGGTAACTCATAAATCTCTAATTAAAATGGAATTTAAGTAAAAAGATATCAAAAGATACCATAAAAAGAGTTTTACTAATCTATGATTCTTTCAAAAAATTGAAAAATTCGGCGCCAAATTTGTTCTATGCGGCTGCATAGTGTATGGTCATGCGGTCGCATAGTTCATCCAAAATGCCACATTTGCTTCTCAGTATTGGGACATGCGACCGCACCCAGGCTTGTACTATGCGGTCGCATAGTAGTCCGTCTTGCCCCCAAGTTTGAGTCTTTGATTCCAATGCATTCCGACTTGTTCCCGCTCCCATACCCAAAATGAAACTTGGTCTTTGGCTTGTTAACGTCACTATCTTGGACTCCGTAACTTGAACAAGTGATTGCATGGCTATATTGACTCTATTTGATCTCGAACTTTCCATTAACCTCTCCTCAACATACATCAAATTTTTGATAGCTAGTTGTCGTCCTTGGATCACATCATCTCTTGACTCAGCCACAATATCAAAACACAAAATATCCATAGATCAAACACCAAAAACCAAATCATTTATCAATAATCCTTTAGAATTTTGAAGTTCAAGAGAGGCAACTAGAGTTCTAGTTGGTGAAGAATAATGTTCATTCTTGGTGATCTACGCAGAGGGAAAAGAAGTCTTGGATTCTGGAAAGTGCAGAAGACACAATCGAAGTGGTTCTTTGGTGATTTAAAGGTCGGGTGGTCAGAGTCTACAAAGATTTAGTTGTGTGTGAACAAATTGTAAGTTATCTCTTCTATTGGATTTTTTGGCGAAGCTCGCCTGGATTTTTTTATCCCTGTAAAGGGTTCTTCAAGGAATTTTCTTTCTTAACCAAATTTTATATTCTTTACTTTTAGGATTTTGATCTATATTATATGACTGCCACATAGGGTTGAAATTGACATTAATAATCATTTAGAAACAATAAATAAGTAATTATTTTTAATTCGCATTATATACCTAATCATCGCCCTCTAGGTATTAGTTGAGTCTAAACTCAATTATTTTCAAAAAGTAATTGTTTTGGTCCCCTATTTGGTGAAAATTAAAATTTTAATATAATTCAAAGTCAACCATTTTTTTCAATCACATATTTCATGGGATCCATAACTTTTTAACTACAAATTTCTATCAATTTTTATCAAAATCTATTAAAAATACAAATTTAAACTCCAGCAAACAGGGTCTTATTTACGTCGTTGAATATCATTTCTATTTTTTCAATTAAATGTGTATTTTTCTTGTTTTGACATTAATAAACGGCATCTTGTATCGACCTGGGGCCAAATAAAATCTAAAGAAGGCCTACTTAAATGATTATATAGTAACATAACCATCCCAACTCAATTAATTAATAATAGTTTATTGATGTTATTTGTTTCCTTCTTGAGTTGTTCATCAAACTTGGACCTCAAAACTTCAAATTCAGTTTTGTTGTATTTACATCAAATTTGACAACTTGGTTGATATCATTTGATATGGCATGCGTAATGTTCATTTATTTTAAAGGCTTTGCTAAACAACTCGCACGAATTACACCCCCAATAACTGAACACTCACACATGTGGAGCAACATTTTTAAATTCACGCGGGACCCACACATCCAATGTAAGGACGCGGTCATCAGGGTTGTCATCCGTACGGATCAAGTGACATTATTCTTATTATAACTGCACTCATTCAAATCAATTGCCAAATTTTTTAGGAGGTGTCAAACTTAATGTACAAAACAATGTACAAGTGGATTAATTCAAATTTCAAATTAACCAATAGCAAAATCTAAACCTCTACATAATTAAATTAGTTGAGCATATTATATTAGAAAGTGCATGAGACAGGTAACTAGAGATGATCAAATGGAGTTTTTTCTTTCCTAATATAAGGGTTATATTTCATTAATTAAATGATGGCAAATTGTCATGGGTGCATGATAATGACACTTCAATTAAGAACCAATTTCAACTAATACCTTCACCAGTTTACACCTTAATTGGTAGGTCGGTTGGGATTGTATTTGTGTAACATTATCGACCAAAGAGAATTTATTCACATGAAATTTTTATTTTTATATGACAACAACACGTTTGGTATTTTATAGACACACAAATTATGAGTGACAAAATGCACTTTATAATTACTAACAAATTTTATTTAACCATATTTAGCAAATAAAAGTCCTTAGACATTTATAATTTTAGGAAATTAATTGAAACCAAAGAGATCGGTTATAAAAAGTGGGAAACTTAAAGAAAAGAAATAAAATTTTAAGCTCATGTTATTTAGGCTATATTCCTCTTCCTGCATGAAAAATAAAATGAATGAGAAATTAAATAGCCATATCACTTCAATCAATTTAAGACATTAATAATATTTTCAGTATCGAAATTTAAATTATTCGTATAAAACATCATATTTATATAATGTTTCTCGATACATGAAAAAGAAATAAAAAAGAATTTAAACATTTTGTTTCATTAACATTGCGAGTATCAATTTTAATAAATCTGTTTGATAAAAGAATTTTAAAAAATATTATGTTGTTGCCATTTAAAAGAAATAAAAAATTACTGCAATAAAATTAGCTAACATGTTGCCTTTTATTTTTTTATTTACACATAATTTTAGCAATAGTTTATTTTAGGCTTAATAGCACAAAACGTTTATATGTTTGCCTTATAGTGTGCAAAACGTCCTTACGTTTCAAATTTTTGTATTTTTATCCATATTTTCATGTTTCATTGCGGAAAACGTCATTTTCACCAATTTTTAATATAAATAACCAATATACCCTCCTATTAAATTAAAACAAAAAAATCAAATAAAAATAAAAATCAAATTGCAATTTTATTCCTAAATTTTTTTAAAAAACAAATGAGTCAAAATAAATTATTAAAAGACTTAATAGCACAAAACGTCTCTACGTTTGACATGTAGTGTACAAAATGTCTCTACGTTTCAAATTGTTGAAAAAAATGACGTTTTCCACAATGAAACGTGAAAATATGATGAAAATGCAAAAATTTGAAACGTAAGACGTTTTGCACACTACAGAGCAAATGTAAAGACATTTTGTGCTATTAAACCTTATTAAAAATAACAAAAAAAATTATTTTTCTCTTCTTTTTTTCTCCAAATGGGGTCGCCACCTTAAAAGCCAAAAATCTCAGGCCAACCACTGCCCAAATCATCGGAAAGCCCTCACTCTCTACACATACAATCCAACATCCAACATTCATGCTAACAGATTTGATCGAAATTGCTAGCCAAAATACCTAACTCAAGAATGTAAATACTGGCGGCACCACCTTTTCTGGAGAGACCCGTACCATTTCCAATACACCAATCGACCATACTCACCAGGACGCCTCTCTTCATGGTCTTAAAACACCAACAGATGCACAAAATCAAAATTTATAGCAATAACTTTTAATTTCTTATTGGGGCAATGACTGGTCAGAAAATTTGAGACATATTAGAATGAAACTGATGGAAGCTCATTGTTGTAGTAGGTGTGGCGTGATATGGTGAAGTGAAATGAGTGGTCCGCGATGGTGGGAATTACTATCAGTGGGGACCAAATCTGTTAGAATGAAGGTTAGATGTTCGGTAGTATGTGTAAAAGGAAGTGAGGGCTTTTCGGTGGTATGGAGGTTCGATGGTTTGGGCGGTGATTGGCCGAAATTTTTTAGCCTCTAAGATGACGGACCCATTTGGAGAAGAGAAAAATAGTTTTTTTATTATTATTTTTAATATTTTAATAATACTTAATAGCACTAAACGTCCAATGTTTGCTATATATTGTGCAAAATGTCTCTACGTTTCAAAGTTTTGCATTTTCATTCCTATTTCTACGTTTCATTGTGAAAAACGTCATTTTCACCAATTTGAAATTTATAGACATTTTTGCACACTGCAGAACAAACGTATGAACATTTGTGCTATTAAGCCTTTTAATAATTTATTTGGACTCATTTGTACTTTTTTAAAAAGATTAGGAGTATGATTGCAACTTGTTCTTTATTTTTTCTTTATTTTTTTGTTTTATTTAAATATGAGGATGTACTGGTCATTTTATATTAAATTTGGTAAAAATGACATTTTCCCCAAAGAAGCGTGGAAATAGGGATGAAAATGTAAAAATTTGAAATGTATGAACGTTTTACACCCTACAATATAAACGTATGGACGTTTTGTGCTATTAAGTCTTTATTTTACGTATAAAGTATTATAAAATAATATAACGTTTTCTTAGCATTGAGATTATTTCATATTTAGCCCTTGTTTGAGCCTAATTCTTTGGAAAAAAAAATACATTCTTAAATGTTGATTTGACATCATTTTAATCATATATTTTTCAATAAAATAATATTACACGTAAATTTTAAAAAAAATTATTTTTTAATTACATATTTTTCATCAGTATATTATTAAAAAAGTATTTTTATGGCAAAAATTGGGCTCAAATAAGGGCTTAATAATTATAAATTTGGAACATAAAACTGTTACTAACCTCCAACCGTCACAAAGGAAAGGGGTTTAGGCATAGACGTGCCATAATTCCAAATGGACACGTCGCAATCACTAGAGTCAGATCGCAGCAATATTTTGCTGATAGAAAAAGCAGCAACCATATCTGATTTCGAACGACCGAATCTAACGTACTGTTTTTGCCCTTCCTTATCTGGTCTTCTTTCCTATATTTTATTTAAGGAAGTTATTAGGAGGTGTCACTATCGATCAATTATTAAAAATTGAACATTTTAACTCTTACTTCATTGAGTTTAATTAATTAATATAAAAATAAAGACATACAATATTTATAGAGATTTGCATCAAATTGAGATTACATCCTTTTCCTTTACTGAGTAATTCACCCTGATAAAAAAAAATTTACAAGAGAAAGTCAAGTATTTATTTTCTCTAACCTCTATTTTTATTTTTTATGATGATAATTAAAGAATCTAGTGATGACTCTCTATTTATAAGACAAATTAGGATAAAATCGAAATCTACAAGAATTCAAATTTCTAAGACCATATTCTCATGGAATAAAATTCCTAAATCGCCCTTAATGAAATTTTATTCCTAGACTTTATCCTGCACTCCCTAGGAGGGCTTCTTACACCCTTTCTAAACCTCACGACGACCTCCCAAAGTTCGATATTGACTCCGTAAAGCTGCAATAATTAAGCTCTACAACTAACATCAACTTTTCGTCTAAACAATTTTTAACAATACCAAGTGTGTAAGGATAACAAAATGTTCCTCTCCAACCTATTTTTGTTTTGAATGGAGTCGAGTTCCTTAGTTAGAGAATCGAGTGAGAATAGAGAACATGTCCGTTCCATCTATTTTTCCATACTTTTAAGTATTTAAATTTAAATGTGTAGTTACAAAAATAATATGTGAATAAGGAAATAACAAGAGAAACAGGAACATTTTAATCTTCGTTGCATTATCACCTTTTAAGAGCATGTTTGACTTTGCATAAAAATTCGAGGGAAGCAACTTCTTTCAATCTATTTTTACATTCTCCTTTGCACTATCGACAAGTTTATAAAATATACTTATTAAATATTTCAAACTTATGAGTTTGGAATATATTTTTTATGAGAACTATTATCTAATACTTAATTTACTATTTCTAACTCATAAAAAGGGGGAAAAAAGGAATTTAGTTTGTGATTGATTATCTAAATTATTTTATTTATATTAATGTTACCTAAATGCACACAATTGATGAAATTTGGGTTTAAAAGTATGAAGATGTGTGTTAGGACTTACAATTTCGTCTATGGATTCCCTTTAAACACTTATCAAGATTTATAACTATTGTAGCATTCGATCGAATTTTTCTAAAATATTCAATTTACTCTCCTCGAGTTTAGATTAATTTTATTTAATTAAGTCAAATTGATATCTCTATGTAAATTCAGATTCACCTAAGTTAAACACTTTAATTCTTTTGGAATTTATGTAACGATAGCATTAACTAGAAAAAATATCTCTATATTTTTATACTAGTTCCCAAATTTTACTAGATGGTTTAAAGTTTAAACTTATGACTCACCACTCGACTCGTTACAGATTCACAAAATCATTGAATTATTAGCCAAGTAATTCAAAGAATTATAATCTATAAATAAAATCAACACATAAACATTAAACTACTAAAATCATGAAAATTAAAATAAAAGGGTTACACATAAATTACATTGTTTGTCCTAAATAATGATCTAGCTACTCATACTAAAAGAAAGAATAATGTGAGAGTGTGTGTGTGTGTGTGTGGGGGGGGGGGGGGAACAACTATTAAAAGAGTCATAAATCATCCATCATGCAGAATTTGAGTTTACATAAGAAATCAATAAAAGGTGAATTTTTTTTATAGTTAAGTGTACTTTTGGTCCTCCACATTGAGTTCTTGTGCATCACATGTCCTTTTTACTTGTGTGACACGTCCTTATCTTTAAAACTTGGTTAGTTTGGTTCCCAATTCATCAATTTTTTACAATATCACTCCAATTTCTTCCAAACTTACATGCAATTAACATAATATAACCTAAATTAAGTAGATGAATCTCAATATAGTAATAAATATAAATAATTGAACCTCGAATAAGCGCATAAAATATATTTATCAACCCTCATGGTGAGGTCGAACCCTTATGAATAAGGCAAGGCATTGTGAGGATCTTTTGTAGAAAATCTCCTATGGTTGATTGATGTGACAACTTACTACAGTGGTCGCTCAACCAAGTCAAATTGTCAAGTCTAATCCTTATATATCGGTCTAGGCTACAAGGCTGTAAACGGTCAAGAATATTGAATGTCCCTAAACTTAAGATTGACAAATGATGCCTACGATAAGGTTACCTGTCTCTTCATCCATAGTTCTCATCTTCTACTATAAAAGTTCATACTTAGTGCCATTTGAAAATAATGCAATTTTATTTACTCAACTATAACTTTGCTATTTGATTATTCTCTCCATATACTGTCGGATCCCGCCCTTTTTGTGGTTTACGTCTTTAGCATATTTCACACTCAAAATACTTATTCATAAATATACTGATTTGACCATTGAAGTGCTCATGACCACCTCCCCCAATGTAGGAGAAGACCATGTACTCTAATGATTTGTCCAAGTATGCAAGAAGAAAGCTATATAGACGTTAGTGGAACCGAAGTATGTTGGCCACGTCATCCGTGCAAGAATTGAGGTCAACGTGTACCTCTCCTCATATCAACCTCAAAGTGCCATTTTTTATATCTGATGAATACGAATATATTAAAAAAAATATTTCTCAATAAAAATGGAGAAGTTTGTCCACACAAAAGAAGAGGATTCACATTTGATTTTAATCATTTCTCCAAAAAATAATAATAATAATAATTTGCGTTAACCAAAAAATCAATGATTTGAAACAAATTACAAGTTAAAAAATGTGTAGTATTTAATATCCATCCAAAATAAAAATGAACAAATAGTAAATCAAATAAATATATAGAGTAACAAAATCTAAATTAATATAATTTCAATATGATTCGCCTAATTAAGTGTTGACATTTAAATCGGTCAAGTTAAAAAAAAAAATAGGAACCGAAATCGAGAGTTGACTAGGTCCAAGTCGATTCTTGGCTCTTGAATGAAAATCATGAGTATCTGACTTTGAAATCAAATTTGTTCTTTTTTATACATTTTTTAATGATTTATTAACTCTGATGCAATGACCAAGCTTAGCAAGTTTGCATTATCTAAGTAGTAAGTCTCTTAATCAATCAGATTCATAAATTTAAATAACTTAATCATATCACTTGTGTTCATAAGTCATTTTTTACTGCACTTTACGCGTTGCCTCCTACAAATCCTTCTAGAGGCACACACGTAAAACTTCAGTCAAAATTGGATGCTATTATGTTAGATATTTAGGGTGTGTTTGATAGAGATTATTGGAGAAAGAATATATTTTAAATAGTGATATGATGGAAAATGTGCAGTTAAAAAAGAAGGAAAAATTATTGATGTGATGAAAAAATTATTTTATTGAAAATGTGTGATTAAAAATGAATAGAAGAATGAAAATGAAAATGAGAATGAGAATGTGGCTCAAATAGGGTTTTAATGTTATTTAATTTAAGAAAGTACTAAAGTAGATAATTGGTGACATTTTATTTCTTCTATTTCTGTTAAATATATTATTGACTCACAATTTTTTTTTAAAGAAATAGTATGGGTAGAGTGACTAGAGTCTAATCCAATTGAAATCGAATGTTTATTTTAGGTTTAGTCATTTAATTACGTAGACTTTTTGGCTCCATTTACAAATACTCGAATTGTAATGGGTGACTCTGGATATCTAGACCAACTAGGTCGACATCCAAACTTATGCCTAACTGGTGAAAAGTTTTGGCATCTTTTGTTATATGGACAACACATAGCAAATGAAATAAATGGACTATTAAATTTAACTACTTTTGGCCCCCATTTTCTAAAATTCATTTTTATCTCAAACTCATTTTCAATCAACTATTTCAACAACTTCTATTAAATTTTTAACCACATGTTTTATAAATTTTTAGCAAAATTTACTGAAATTTTTATTTTTGACTAAATCAATCAATAGTTTAATTTTGAATGCTCATTAGTTCAAATGTGTCATTGAAAGTCGCAAGGAATTATCTAAGACAAGTTATACTACATTGTCAAGAATTTTTACAGACAAGTTTGATAAATTTACACTTGACCAAAATTTTATTGACAGTTGAACAAAAAATAACTTCAAATCGACCAATCTAATTTTGCCACCTCATCATCTGTAACATTGTTTATTTTTACAAAAACACATGTACAATTAGCTTAACCCATCTAAGATCTCTAGATCATGAAGTGTGCCATTCATGACAAAGAGATTAAATAATAAAAATCAAGAAATAGTTAAAAGAGGGTCCTCGCCTCTTAAACCCAAATAAATATATTTTCCATCAGGGACGGATCCAGCTAGTGGCGAGCTAGAACAGCCGCTCTAACTGGATTCGTCGAAATTTTTGAGTTCCTGTGACTGTGGCGCCGGCGAGAAGGGGAGTGGAGAGGGAAACTGGAGAGGGAGACCGGAGAAGACGAACGTTTCTGTTCTGTCATTCTGTGGCCAACATTCTGGGCCTTTTTAAAAAAAAAAATTTGGCCCAAATTATTTGGGCCAAATTGAGCCCAATTACCCAATACGTAAATAACCCGAATTCCAAACCAATTTCATTCAATCCCCCCCAATCCCTAACCCACCGGCAGAACCGCAGAAGAGTAGAGAGTGGAGAGACACAGAGAGAGAGAGAGTCCGAGAGTGAACCCTCGAAGTCGAAAGGCAAAAGCTGGCTTTGGTAGTTTGGTTGGTTGGAGTCTTGGAGTTGTAGCTTTGGATTTTGGGTTGCTGGTTCACTGGCAGTGGCAGAGTGGCTGCGAGCAGCAGCGGCAACGTGCGGGTTGGCGGTGTGGCTGTGAAGGAATCGGACTTCACCACTTCGAGAGTTGGACCTTGGCCATCCACTTGACTTGGGTAAGTTTGGCTGTAACTCTTATCTTTGCTTCACTCTTCATTTGTGATTGTGAGCCACTGAGCCTGTGAGGGTGTGACTCGTGAGGCTGTGACTGTGTCTTTTGCGCTGCTTGTGAGTTGCTCATTGCTGTGTGTGTTGTACTTGTGTCGTGTTTTTCCATTGTTTTGCTACTGTGCAGAAGCGCTGGCCATGGAGTCTGGAGAAGTAGTTGCTGGCCTGGCTGACAGCATGAAGCGCAGAGTTATTAGGTAGTTGCTGAGTCAAAAGGATGGTTTGGTGAGTGAATTTCTTATGTTTATTTTCTTGCTGAGACGATTTAGTAGGAATGATCTATTAATATTGGAATGACTGAAAATGTTTGAACTTGAAGTATTCTGATGTTTGAAAATAGCAAAGTAGGAATATCTTGCCTAAATGTGATGTTTTTGGATCAGTCTTGGCTATGCTAGTGACATTTCATTTACTGGAATAGTATTTTTTTTTTTTCTATCATTATTAAGATCAGAGCTTTCTAGAGTTTTGAGTGAAATTTGGTTTTAGATGTTAGACTTGTGGATAGCTAGTAAAGAAGCTTCTGTTAGTTGATTAAACATAATTTCCTTTTCATAATTTCCTTGTTTTGGATTATTTGGTTCTTGCATTTCTCTGGCATTGTATGTTATGTGAGTTGATTTTTAGTACTTGGTTTTCAATTTTTAGACTAATATTTTATATGAAAATGGTTGGTATTGCGAGACATTGATCTCATTTTATATGTAGTGCATTTACATATATATTGAAGAATTTTTAATATTATTTAATTAAATATTAATAAACGACATCGTTATTACGTCGTTGATTATCAACGGTCAACCGTTCTAGCTGGACTCCGATCCTGGATTCGCCGTTGTTTGCCATACCATATACTTCCACATTTCACTATGAATAATTCGACACCTCCTTATATGCCTACCATAAAAAGTTTAAATTTGTTAGAAATAATGCAATAAAAATCTTAATATGTAACGTTTAGATGAGAGCACTTGTTCTCATTAGTTTGTTTCCTTACAAATTTTTTAACTTGATACATCAATTCCTTATATTAAATAGAATAACAATTCCTCTTGTATAGATGAATTGTTGACAGAATTTCACCAAATGTTGCCACAGCGGCATCTGGTTCGTCTATCTATTTTTTTCGCATTATTCGACAGATTGCTGCCAAATGTCTTCTGGTGGAATTCCGATAGTCATTTTCTATACATGCAAAGATCTGTAAATAAAAATATAAACATTAAATTATGATTGACGTTACATTTGAGATGACTTCAAGCGGTGACAGTAAATAAGAACATAGATAATTAACATAAAATCTGAATATATCAAGTTGTCAAATTTTAGAGTATTGCTATTTAGCTCCACTGGTGTTACAACCACAATTTAGATGACGTTAAGGTGTCATTAAATGATAGGTAAAATTAAATAAATTATTTATGTTCACCTTCCATTCAACCTATCATTTAGTGTCATCTAGACGGGGATTGTAACCCCAATGAGACTATATAGCATTATTCCAAATTTTAATTTTTTTTACAAAAATGGCTTCAATTTTTCAAACTTTCACATGGGTAGGGATTATTAATTTCAAACTTTTGAAAGTGAGGTTTTAAATCTCTAACTTATAAATTTTTAAATTTGAGTCCCCACATATTGCAACCGTATTCAATCACTTGAAGATTTATAAAAGTAAAATAGATTTGGCACCTATAACTAGGGACGGAATCGGGATGACAATTTTTTTGTTTCTATTTTTATACTAAATTGATATATAGTCCTTGTTTGATAGGAATTTAAATTATATTTTTGATAGAATTTAATGAAATTTGATAAAATATATGATTGAAAAGTTGTAGATCATATGAAATGTGTAATTAAAATTAATTGTTGATTTTAAGTTAACTTAAATTAAGCCCCTGTTTAAGTCACATTATTTGAGAAAAAAAATGCATTTTTATTATTGATGTGATGAGGAATATGTGATTGAAAAATAATGAAAAATTATTAATGTGATGAAAAATATTATTTTATTAAAAAATATGTAGTTAAAAATTAATAAAATAATAAAAATGAAAAAAATAATATGATTCAAGGAGTATATCTTAATTTTAATCAATATAAAAAAGGGTAACACAGGGGCATAGAAATTTCTTTCCATAAAAATATATTTTTTAACTAAAAAACCAAGTGGCCCTGCCAACTAGGGCGGTAGATGTCAACTCCACGTACCCACGCCGACTGGGGTAGATGTCAACTCCACGTACCCACACGGCCACACCGAACCCCCACTCCTAGCGTCATTCCACTTTATATCATAGTGCCCTCGTTCTGCAATTTTTAATGCTCAGTTTTTGCGCCACCGCCCTCAGCCACTACACCCACGGCTTTGTTCCACTGCTCTCCACTACTAAATACCCTTTCAATTATTGACGTAGAGAGAGAGAGAGAGGAAATGGTGAGAAATTGATACTAACAATGGAGTCTACTAATAACGTTGTTGCGCCATTTGTTATGAAGACTTATCAAATGGTGAATGATCCAACGACGAATGGAATTATTACATGGGGAAGGGGTAACAATAGTTTTCTCGTTGTAGATCCTTTGGATTTTTCGCTGAGGATTTTGCCAGAATACTTCAAGCACAACAATTTCTCAAGCTTTATTCGGCAGCTCAATACCTATGTGAGTCAATACTTTCGGAATTATAACACTTTTATATCATTATGTAGGTAATTTTATCATTTGATAATAATTATGAACAAATACGAGTACCAGGCACTAAATAATTTAAAAATGTTATTGCTCTGCCTACTTGCCAATTTCCAGAAATTTAGGGTGTTTTTTGTTTACTATTTGAATTTTCTCTACGCTGATTATCTTCTGATAAAGCTTCAGAGTGAATTGTATTGGCAGTTTAAATGAATAAATTTGTGATTCTATTACTACATGAATTTTTAGGCGAGATATTATGAGATCAGAATTCAAGTTTTGCGGTCATCCATATGAACATTGGCTTTCATGAAAAGTAAATTGGCTGCGAATGGACGAGTTGAAGGCAATTTAAATTAATTTGTCTACTCTTCTAACTCTTAAGAGATAGGTGGTTTAATAGTTTACAGAACAGAAACGGAGAGGCCTTAAGCTTTTTTCACTTTTACTTTATTTGTGGGACAAGAAACTTTGGTCTCTGCCCTGTGGGAGATATATTTTATTCAAATATCTATGGTTTTCTATGGTTTTCAATTGGAACCCCCCCCCCCCCCCCCCCCCCCCCCCCCCCCAACCCCCCCGAAACAAAATTTTTCTGCTGATTCCGTTGATTAAATCAATTTCTTGACGAACATTTTGTTATAAAGATTAATTAGTTGACTTTTGGATAGGCGTAATGTTTTTGAATTGCAGTTGAATTATTTGTTCAACATAATCCGAACTCTATTGCAGTTTGGAAGGAAAACTGTGCTTTTGAGTATCATTAGTCTCTAGTCTCACCTGAGTTTTGATGCATCAGAGTTTCAAGAAGGTAGATCCAGACAAGTGGGAGTTCGCAAATGAGTGGTTTCTACGAGGGCAAACTCATTTGTTGAAGAATATTTCAAGGAGAAAGCATGCTAATAAACACTACGTTTCTCATCATAAACACGAAGAAAATGAAGATGAGGAGCTATTTATGGAAATTGCAAAGTTAAATCAAGAACAGAAGACCGTAGAACAAGAGCTTGAAAGCATGAGTAAAAGGCTTGAAGCAACAGAGAGGAGACCACAACAAATGATGACTTTCTTATACAAAGCTGTCCAAGATCCAGAGCTATTACCTCGCATAAATCTCGAAAAGGAAAAACTGAAAAGATTGAGTTGTTATGATAATGGTGAAAAGAAGAGAAGGCTCATTACATCTTCAGCTACTTCATCACATTCTTTATCAGAAATGGATTTGTCAAGCTTTTCTGTCAAGACTGAGTACGAGCAAGAAGGTGCTGCACAAGAAGAAATATCAAAAATATTCTTGGATGTTGATAAGGGTTATCAGTCTTCTCCTTCGCTGGAGGCATCATCCCCTGAGTGGTTGAGCCAAACACCAGTTATTGGTATGCCTGTTATCAAGCAAGAACCTGAGAATTGTGTCAGCATTTGTAGTTCTTCGACGATAGGTTTGTCTGGCAGGAATGGAGGTTTTGTAGTTGCACCACCAGTTGATAGTATTGCTTGGTGTAATAATAGAGGTGGAATGAACTCGAGTTACCCTGAAGGGATTTTGGAGGGGGAGGATGCTAGTCCGCCACTGCCCTATCCATTCTCTCTCTTTGGTGGTGGTCTTTAGAGTTAATGGTTATTCTATTTTCCCTTTTCCGTGTAATGAAAGTTCCTCTTGTATGTATTCTACATGTACGTCGACATTTCATACGTATTTACTTGTCATAACCACCTTGTGTAATTTCAATAAAAATTTAGTTTGGTTAAAATAGTTCCACACTGTTGGTTGGTCGAGCTCGAGTTGTATTGTATTAAATAATTTGTTTTATATTGTGGGAGCATTGCAATGAAGTACCAGATGTGTGGGGTGTAGAAATGGATTTCATCTTGAACCGTATTACCTGTCTATTGTGTAAGTGCATGTTTGGTATGTAGTATTACATTGAAACTTTAGTGTTTCTTTTATTAGTTATACATTACTCTACAACACTTGGCCATTGTGAGCTTGCACGTTCAAATTTGTTTGGATTCGATCAAAATATATCATTTTCGACTGTAATAGCAACAATTTTTCATATATTCGTCCATTCTTTAAGTGCACATTTGTATGCAGTATTAAAATGTACCCTCTCTATTATTAGCTACGTGTTACTCTGCAACATTTGGTCATTGTGAACTTGCATAATCATTTAGCTTCATTTGGATTCCATCAAATGATGTTTCCAAGTATAGCAACAACTTTCCCTATCTTAGTCCATTCTCTAAGTGCATGTTTGGTATGGAACGAAATTTAATAGAAAGTTATCTTTGTCCATTCAACTTTCCATTGTTGGTGTGCACCTTGGTCCATTCAACTTTGTTTGGATTCCTGCAAAAAGAAGTTGTCTCGACTGTAAATATCAATAACTTTCCATATCTTCAGCCTTCCCTTTGTGACAAGAAAAGGATGCTTTACAAAGTTGCACGAGGTATTGTACAACAAATGAAAAGATTCTTCTTTTCCTTAAATAAACAAAATCAAGACATCCTCTAACGAAGGCATCTCAACCTTAACAAGAATCAGGTTCCTTCGTTGATGCATTAGTCTTTAGACATACTTATATTCTTGTTCTTTTAACTATATAGAACATATTCATTAATTCATGATATTTAACCCCAAAAAAGGGTCGTTTTCCACTTTTTCTCAATAATTTTTTCTACGAAAAATGAACTCAACAATTGACCCAAGAATAACTGCATTTCCGAGTTTCATGCCCAGACAGGCAAGGATTCTAGTATTTTCACATTAATCTTTGTTCATTTTTACATTTTCCCGATATCAGAAATTTTGTCTGAATACTTTCTAGTATTGAGGAATATGTTATTCAGTCTCTATATGTATTCGAGAATCTCACATGACTGCTTATAATGATCATGTAATCTAGTGTTTTGAAATGTTTTCACAAAGGATTCTAACTGGATTTGAATATATGAATTATTTTTGAGAAAAACAGGTCTGGATGGTGATGAGGATCAATCTTGATTGCGATTCTTGTTGCAGAAAAGTGAGAAGAGTCCTTCTCAAAATGAAAGGTAGCTGAAGTCGTGTTAATGAATAATTTCTTTTGATGGCCGATTAATCACTCGAAATTCATCTGTTCTTTTCATTTCATTGACTGAAGAAATTGAGACACACTTGATAGAGAAGCAGCAATGCATGGTAAGTGTCTGTGGAAGGTTTATTCCAGCAGATGTAGCGATAAAAATAAGGAAAAAGATGAAGCGCAGAGTCGAGATCCTGGAAATTCAAGAATTCAGCAATGTCGATGGACATACAGAACAAATGTCGCCACACATTCCAGGCCATATTCTAACACAGAGTGCATAGAATTTTCTGAACTTAGAAGTCCATTTTAGCATATTAAAACTTGTGTGTATATGCCAAAACAGAATGACAGAAACAGATACCGATCCATTAGTTTCGAAAATGTAGCTGTAAAAATATTTGATTCCGTGCACTGCGGTATATAAATAGATCAATCCCGTTACATAATGCATTCAGTTTTTGCATTCGTATAATGGGATTGTTCAATGAATCAATTGTTGCCTGAAAAATCTGTGTTTTCTTATTGAGAACCGACAGTTACAACTTACAAAGTAATCATAACATTAAACTTGAACACTCCTGTTCTCCTACCCACAATGGGAAATGTTATCTTGCCCACTTTGGAGAGAACCTTATTTATGGTTTTCATATTTGGGGAAAACCGTAAGTAAGGTTTTCGTGCCACGTCAACAAGTGGACATTCTTATCCTGCTCACTGTGGGCTTAAACTTGAAAGTTTCATTACATACTTATGCAGCGGAATTTAATTGAACGAAAGGAAGAATGAGGACTGATTGCAAGCTCTTTTGTTTTTACGCAAAGATACCTGGCTAAGATCAAAGGAAAGCTTGAATAAGAATTCAAAACTGATCAAGTTAATTTATTGTTACAATTCCATTACTTTGATCTTTAACCTACTTTTACAATTTTGTTACTTGTGCGAAGCATATTATATCAACTTGCACTAGGCTTTTGTTAAGCCTACTTGGTTTATGGGAGGGAATCCTATGGGCGTATATAAATGGAGTTACTACTTTGATCGCATAAAAGAATTTCTTAATAATTCTTTTTGGATAGCTCTATCTTTTCTTCCTCTTGCATTCTTTGATAAAATGGCTCTTTTCTCTGTTGCAAGTGGACTTGGAAAACCCCACGAATGAAGCCACATCCAAAAACTCTAGTACTAGCGTGACTAGAATTTACATCGAAACTCTATGGGGAATATAAATCGTAATGTCATGCTTCTAACGGAGTTTACGGTCTTAAAACTTGTAATCCCAAAATGAGGTTGAATTACTCGCCTTTGATTGCTTGCTTTTCACATTGCCTTGCACTCACTTCTTGGTCAGAAACTCAATCACAATAGAAGAAGTTTAATAACCACAATCCACGTACCAATTTAGAGATGTAGATATTACAAAATCAAGTCACACCCTTATGTGTTTCTCACTCTCTTTTCCAACATGAATTTTGCATGCTTTCTTGATGGTTTTGGTGTAGTGGGAGGTATTTGGAAGTTGTGTGCTGTGGGAGGTTAAGTTTCAAATTCAATTTCCAACTCCTCCCTCTATAATATGTTTCCATTCAATTCAGGTCGATGTCAACCCACATGGACGACCCCTTTTTTTCCAACATCTCCTAGTTGCACATGATGGGCTTCACCTAATTCTAATATAATATCAATTATATTTATCTCAAGACCTCCAAGTTCATACGGGTAAATGGATCGTGCGATCAGCGAGTTAATTTAAGAGCGCACAATATTATACATCTGTTAGGGAAATATAGAAGCTCCACAAGAGGAAATATATATCTCGATATACCTTAGGCATATTTTGTAACACTAGTTTGAGTATTTTTGAACTCTCAATTAATCAAAGAACATACTCAACTTTCTCATTTACATTGTATTCACAATTGTGTCACAAAACTCAAAAAGTTAACAAAATTGTTCGACTGATAAATACAGGCTGAAGTATTAGATAAAATAGCCTTCATTTCCTACTTGAATCCTCTTATTTTAAGCCAGCTGGTTTCCTAAACATGTCACTTCAAATCGAATCAACTGTAGTTATTGACAACATGCTAAAGTACTAATACCAAAACAAAATTCTGAAAAACAGTCAAAAGTGATAAGGATATATAAGTGAGGTCATATATGCCTCGAGACTCCCACAATGAAGAAGCAGTGATCACTTCTTTCATTTTTCACTAGTCGTTAAAGCACACGTGGTATGAAACATATGTTATGATGTTTCTCCCTTTTTTAAGGGGTATGTCTACTTTTACAAATTAAATATACCGTACAGATCATAGTTAAGATATTCCTTGATATCTAACCTAAGTTTTCCTTATATTTATTCATCTAGGCAATCCCAACCGAGAATTCGATCGGGTTATAAAACAGGTCTAATGGATACCAAAATTCATTTAGATTACTTGTTGTAATCTTATCTTGATATCTCATCAAGACGAATTGATCATGTAGACAACATGATCATTGTGTATCATCTTAGCACACCCCCAAAGTGTCTAAGGTGATTATTCATGTGTGCATATAAAAGTGATCTAGTACTCACAAAAAAAATATTATTCTTAACATATGAACTCAAAATATTGCTCATTAATGGATACATAAAAGGTGTACGTAGTACATAATTCAGATTCCACTGCAATCCTAGATATTTAATTTGAGTTACAAAAACATCTATAGGGATATGTTTAGTAAATGATCAGCTCCCATTTGGTGCGTAGAAATATATTGCAAACTTACTTCTTTCTTTCCTATGATGTCTCTTATAAAATTATATTTTGTATTAATGTGTTTGGTTTCGCTGTGATACTTGAGATTTTTTGTATATAAATAGTAACCTGAAAGAATCTCTTTAACCAAATAGCTTTATGTACTATTGAAGCACATGCTACAAATTCTACTTCCACTGTAGACAAGAAAATGTATGTTTGTTTCTTGCAAATCGAAGAGATGGTGCCATTATTAAGCAAGAATGCATATCTAAAAGTTGACTTGTACTTATCTAGGTCTCCTCCCCAAGTCAGTATCTATATATCCTTCTAAGTGCAAATCATTCCCCTAATAACATAAGGAATAACTGGCAGTACTTTTTAGGTATTTCATTATTCTTTAGACCACTTTTTAGTATCCTCTTTCAGGATTGGACTGATACCTACTTATTAGACCTATGGCATAACAAATGTCAGGATAAGTACATATTATAACGTACATCAAGCTCCCAACTACAATGAAGTTTGGTACTCTGGACATTTCTTCATTTTCTTCAGGATGTTAGGACACATGCGAAAACTTAGAGTTTCGTCCTTAGATATAGGAATATCAATAAGGTTGCAACTCTTTGTTTTGAAAAGTTCAAGAATCTTCTTTATATATAACTCTTATAATAGAGAACGAAATCTCTTTGAACGATCTCTATAGATCTTAACATCGAGTATGTAATCTGTCTCGCCCATGTTTTTCATTTCAAAATTAAAAGACAACCACTTCTTAATGGTTTTAACAAACTCCTTATCATTCCTAGCTAATAGGATATCATCCACATAAAGAGATAGAATTACAAATTTCTTATTGGACCTCTTCATATAAATACAGTGATCTTCATCCGGCATAATGAGATTATACGAGACTAGAGCTTTATCAAATCTCAAGTACCACTATCTAGAAGAATACTTTAAGCCATAGATTGATCTTTACAATTTATAGACCTAGTTCTCTCACCCTTCATAGTGAAACCTATTGGTTGTTTTATATAGATTTCTTCATCCAATTCTCCATTTGGAAAAGTAGTTTTAAAATCCATTTAATGTAATTCTAAATCTAAATGTTTAAAAATATTTAGGAATAGATGAATAGAAGTAGATTTCACAATTAGTGAGAATGTTTCTTCATACCCTTGTATATAACATTTCCCCACCAAATGAGCCTTATACATCTCTATTAACCCATCATCTCTTCGATTTATCTTGACAATCTATTTGTTCCCAATAGCTTTTCAACTAGAGTGAAGATCAACCAAGTCTCAGACTTGATTGGATTTCATAGACTCCATTCTTCTTCCATTGCATTCATCCACTTTTACTTTCTAGGGAATGATAGAGCTTCTTGCAGTGATTTAAGTTTTATCATCTTTTGGAAATAGTTGAAAAACATGCCGTTCAATCTTGAAATAAAGTTTAGGCATACTTTTTCTCATACTCTTACCAAGTGAAAGCTTCAATGCTACCTTGTCACTTGCTGATAAGTTGCTCGCACTTGGTGTGGAAGAGCTTCCACTTGTACCTCAGTTAATTCATCAAATACAATTCTATCATCTAATTTAAACAAAGGTTATCCCTTTTAAATTTCTCCCATGCTAGGAAGTTCACTCTCATAAAACATCGCATTACGTGACTCCATCTCTGTTATAGTCATATCCTAATTTTCACATATGAACATTTATCCTTTGGATACACTTGTTGCACCCGATTTTCTAAACTTGCTTGGGAAATTATGGATATAGGCAGTTGATCCCTAGGATCTAAAACAACTCAAATCAAGGAATCTACTTGTCCAAAACTGATACCGTGTATAGGTACTGATTTTGAGGGAACTCAATTTAGAATATAGGTCACAGTTAACAAAGTATCTCCCCAGTAAGAGATAGGTAAGTTAGCTAGCGCCATCATGGACATCACTATTTTAGCAATGTTTTATTCCTTATATCAGCAACACCATTTGTTGTGGTGTATTGGACATAGTTAATTGCCTAATGATTTCCTTATCATTATATAGTTCTTTGAACTCTTCGTATAGATATTTACGCCCTCGACCAGTTCTCAAAGTTTCAACCGTTCTATCTATTTGATTTTCTATCACATTAAATATCATTTAAAGCACTTTAATGCCTTTAAGTTATGAGAAATCAAATAGACATTTATATTGCGTGAAATCATCTATAAAAGTAATGAAATAAAAGGTTCTATGTCTTGCCTTCACATTCATAGGACCACATATATCTAATAGACTAACTGTAATATAAGTTCAGCTCATAAAGCTTTAACAAATGATTTTTATATTGTTTTTCCGATTAGGCAATGTTCACAAGTAGGCAAAGAAATTTTAGAGATTGAACCTAGCAAACCTTCTTTAGCTAACATATTTATTCTCTCTTGCCCAATATGTCCTAATCTAGTGTACCATATACATGTATCAACACTTATATCTCTAAAGAAAGCGAATACATTCATTAAAAAAATAACGATCAACACAATAATTTTAAGTGTTTGAGATTACAATTTACTATCCAACACTATAAAACTACCAGATACATATGCATATCCATAAAATAAAGGCAGATTACAAATACGAATAGAAATACTACGAAAGTTCAAACTGAAACCTAATTTTAAAAGAACAACAATGGAAATTAAATTCTTTCGTATCCTTGGTGCAAACAAGACATCATGAAGGAGAATAGTACAACAACGACGCTAATGCAACTTGCATGTACCAATCTCTTTCACTTTCACTCTATCATCGTTGTCGACGTATATCCATTTTGTACAAGTTGAAAATCAATGAAACTCCACAAACGCTTCTCGATCCCTTGTTACATGGTCTTTCGTTCCTGAGTTTACAATCCACACGGGATAAGATTCTATTAGTATAATAGTGCTTGAAACATAAACAACACTTAAAGAAGTATTTACAAGAGCTATTTTCTTTGGCTCAGGGCATTCTTAAGCAAAGTGACCCAGCACCTAACAGTTGTAGCATTTTAGCTTGTACTTGTCCTTCTACTTTCCAAAGCAGTTAAAGCTTTTCCAGAACTAGACTCAACTACAAAATCAGGTTCCAAAGATTTAGCCGTCCTAAGGCACTAGTTCTCTAGTTCTACATGATGAGCAACATCAACAAAAGTCTTGATGCTATCGTTATAACTCAGGTTAACTTTCAAATATTCAAAGTTATTAGGAAGAAAGTGGATCAAAGTTTAAACTTGCTACTCATTAGATAATATGTGACCAGCTAACTTCAACTCCTTGATCACGTTAGACATGACTCTCACATGCTATGTGATATTGTGATTAGGAGATTCTTGTAAGTGTCGAACTTAATAGTCAGTTGTCTTAGTCTAGTCACACTAATGCAATCATATTTCTCTCTCAAATATACTTAAACGTCCAGAGTATCCAAGAATTGCTCATACTCATTAATATGATCATCCACCACATAACTCACCAAGATTGCACGGCCATTGGAATCTTTATTTTTCATGTCTGGTAAGTTTTCCAATCCCTTCTTTATTGAGCAGCTTGCACACCTCTAGGTCTTCCATCACATGGTTAGTGCCTTCAAGGCAATCATGTTCTCCTAGAACATAACAAATTTTATGGCGTCAGGTATTATAGTTATTGCTATTCAATTTTTCACCACTTTTAAGGTCAACTATGATATTCTTAGATGCCATTGTCTGTCAAAAAATGTATATAACAATTATATAAATTTCCATTTATACACACATTATTTTACACTCACGTAAATTAAGTTATGTGATAATTTAACACTAGACATGTAGTTGAAAGTTCCCCAAGTTCCAAATCATCGTCCATTATCCTAATATTTCATAATCATAAAATTAATCTCATATTGCAAAATCATAAGTCCTGGGTTAGAATTACTTAAATTATTTTAACCTTGGAACTCTCACTCAATTAAGAAATCAAGCACATGTATAAAATAAACAAGACATTTTGATTATATGTAGTAAATGTAAAACATATTTATATATAAATAAAAAAATGGAATTTGTGTACATGCGATCAGAATAAACTTCTCTATTCAACTACTAGATATGAAAAGAACATTATATAGATATTGTTTGATAATTTAAACTAATAATACCTAGATAAATTGATTTTAAAATCCTCGTTCCTCCATTTTCTCATCAAAATCCTGATAAGAAAGTTGTAAGCTAAAGGTGGTGAATTAACCAGAATTTCAATAACAATATCATACCAATGTTTATAAAGAGTTCTCATTAGATGATACATACTCTCAACCTCACGTATAGACTGTCCCAAATGCATCACTTCTAGATTCATTCCTTTGAGATGTTATATGTATTGTACCAAGTTATTTCGTGGATCTATTTTATAGTTTCGATAAGTACATAATGTTTCAATGCGTTCCACAACATGTGTCTTTCTAGTATCTCCTCTAAGAATACTAAAAGTGAGCATTAATCCACCATATCTGATTAAGCATAGAATTCGAAAACAAGTCAAAACAGATCACATAATCTAATCAAGGCAGACATCACTCATGAACGTAGAAAAAATATGATATTTTAAATACTTTCAACAGTTTTTTCAATTTTCAAAATTTGAGAGTATCATAAAAATTAACTCCCACTTGAAAAATATCACTTGAAAAATATCACTTACTAAATATTCTTAATTTTTTTTAAAAATTTCAGTATTTAATCGTGTTAAAAAATATTTGTAATTATTTTTACAAAATTATTTAAATATGTAAATATAAAAAATATATTCTTAACTATCTAAAAATTATATTAATTATACCAGAAAATTAGGAATGTTTCAGTTACCAATTTGTAATTTTTAGAACTGAAATCGGGTCTTGTATTCGTCCTTGTGTGTGGGACCAAATGATGAATCTTTTTTAAAAATAAAATAAAATTGGAAGACAACAAGCTGCGCTCCAGTTCATGCCTCGTCTTCCCGATTCCATTTTTTTCGTTTGGTCCGTTAGATCAATTTTGACATTCTAAGTTCACCTCTATGGTCATATTTTACAACATTAATTTCTAAGACATTGTTAATGACATGAATAGACCTGCCCAAGACTTAAAAAAAAAAAGTTAATGTTCATTATTTTCATTTTAATGCAATTTTTCTAGATTTTTGTCCAAATTTTGGGAGGCCATAACTTCTTCATTTTAAGGTCAAAATTAATCATCTATATACCTTTAGAAAGATCTCAAGAAGATCCATCCACTATACCAAATTAGCAGCATGAAACACAACATACAAAAAGTAGTCTCATCATGAAGTTTCGGGTCCCTTAACTACCATTTTTCTTCTAAAATATATAACCAAACAACGTGAAATTTTGCAGATGTGTTCTACATGCTAACATGAACCTATGGTACAAATATCATGAATTTATTTTGAATATTTCATAACTTACCGTTAAAGGTTCTCAAGCTATGAAAGAAAATCAGCATACATGCATTATCTCCATATAAAATAATTTTCAACATATTATTAAGTAAGAAATCCATCTACTTAGGCTCTGATGTCAATGTAAATAGTAATAACATGCTTCAAATGAATTTTGGGATATTAAAACTTACTTGAAATCCCAAAAAGGGGTAGAGTTAATTGTCTTTGATTGTTTGCTTTCCACTCTGTCTTGCACTCACTTCTTGATCTGAAACTCGATCACAATGGAAAGAGTTTGATAGCCACAATTCAAGTACCAATTTAGAGATGTAGACATCACAAAATCAATCTACAACCCTTTTTTTTTTTACACTCTCGTTACCTACCCGAATTTTGCATGCTTCCTTGATAGTTTTGGTGTAGTGAGAGGTATTTGGAAGCTATTGGTTTTTGGAGGTTAAGTTTCAAATTCAATTTCGCACTCCTTCCTCCAAAATTCATGTCCATTCAATTCTAGTCGGATCAACCCACATGGATGACCTGTTTCTTTCAACAGGAGATGATGACTAAAATATGTTGCATGATATTAATGTCCATGAAAAAGTTCCATTTTGTAGTAATTTATCTTTTCATTTGGACAATATTAAACAAGATTGTTTAGCATTAAAGGAAAAGTATTAGAACATGTTAATATATGACCCAAATTTCATTGGATGTTTCGTGAATTGGTTGAAACATGTGTTAAAGGGGTATGAGAAGTTTTTGGAGTAGCAATTGGGTGCTTGAACGCCCAATCCAAGCACCTAGGCACCAATTAAAATGTTTGGAATCAATTTGGCATTGAAACTCAAGGTCTGAGCGCCATTGAAAGCACTTTCGCTGCCACTCGCCTACCGCCCACTTACTGCTTGAGTGTCACACGTAGCTCACCTGCACGAGGCCACTGCTCGGTGGTAGTATTATTTTCGACGAAATTCTTTTTTTGACATGATTTTTTTATCATTTTTCAGTTTAAAATATATTCTTTTGGGTCCTATATATATTCCATGAAATTATGGCTTTGTAATTGAGTTAGAGAGACATTAGAATACAATCTTGGAATACAATTCATTGTATTTGCTCTCCTTATTACTAAATTCTCCATTTCTCTACCAATCTTCTTGTGTTATTCTAATGTTGTGATTACTACTTCATATTGTGCCATATATTCTCATCCTTATTTTCTAACAGAACGAGTCAACAACATTAGTTTATCCAAATCCTGTTATAACTACTTGACATTATTTTGTGTAGTTGTTTCATAATTTTTAGTACTTCAGTCTGTGCATCATTTTCTATAGTTTATTGTTCTAGGTTCAACATATAAAATCCTCATTTCTATAATATAGCAAAACATTTACCAACTCTGGTGTGCTTCAATGTTTGTTATGATAACGAAGCCTTGTTTACTCAAATAAGTGTTCTTTATTGATCCTTCTCTAAACATTATGGTTGTTACCTCAAATGTGAATACAAGTTTTTTAGTAACTTCTTCACTACCGTACTCCACTGGAATTATTTCCCTTAATGTAACTGCTCAACTAATAGACGGAGCCAGACGTTTGATGTTGTGGGGTTAAAAATTGAAAAACAACACCACACAAATGTCGAAATGAAGCACCACAGAAACATAAACTAGAAACCAGCCAGTTAACCACTTCCAAAGCTAAATGAGACTAATCAGGAAGTCAGGAACTGAGGAACATAAATACAGAATTACAGAAATACAGAATTGCAGCAATACATTATATATATACAGAACTGAGTTAACCATAAAATTGCAGAAATACAGAATTGCAGCAATCTGATAAATTTACTCGAAAAAGTAGCACCAAATGTCGAAATGAAGCACAACAGAGTTACAGAAACATAAAGTAGAAAGTAGAAACCACTTTCGATTTTCGAAGGAGTAAGGACCGAAGCTAAAGGAACATAAACTAGAAATCGAACAATTTCTGTGCAGTGCAGATTAATTTCTATGGTGAATCGCTGATTAATTTCTATGCTAAACTCTAAATCCTTAATATCCTTTTAATCGAACAAATTTCTATTCAACAAAACAATTAAATTAAATTACTTACTGATGTCTAGCCATGAGCAGCCGTAGAATTGACGCATTCTGATGTTCACATCACCACGGCGCCACCGGAGAGAAGGGAAGATATACAGAAACGGCGCCTCAGGGGGTTTAGGGCAAACCGGCAGGAGAGAAAATGGGAATGGGTCTTCAACTGGACTTGCCGACTTGGACTGAACAAATTAAGGAGTAGGGCCAGGGACAGACTTCATACAAAGTGGGATTGGACTTAGAAAATGGGCTTATACATAGATTTAAAAAAAATGTGGTGTCAATTGACCCCACATGACCCCAAGTGGGTCCGTCTCTTAAGTTAGCCCAAAATAACTTTCCTTCTTGTAAAGCTCAATTTCATGCCCTCTTAATGGGATATGATCTCATAAGTTTTCTCGAGAAAGGAAATGCTCTCCTAAAACTATTCACATAATAAAAAAAACAAGTGAAAATCTAGATTTTGTTATTCAAAATAGGCAAGACAGATAACTCCTGTATGCAATCCTTGCATATCTTTGTGTAAGAATTTGTAGCATTCATAATCATAAATTTCAGGTCAAGATACTTACTTGAAATAATGAATTCCAAGATCCTTTTGAATGGTTGAATCACCTTGCTTACCAAACTCCAAAATATACTTTTTCTTGCACTATAATGGTCCCAATCCCGTTCATAATGGAAGGAAATTATTAGCCTCAACCTAAGTGCCAATTTTTGTAAGATTCTTTGCCAAAAATGAGTTTCTAGGTGCTTTTCAATTTACGTGATAATTTTCATACGAATTTCACCATCTTTTCATCTGTTTATCTTTCCATTTTTTTTACTTGACAATTAATTAGAGGTTATTGGAGGAGTTGTAGGATTGAATTTCAAATTCAGACCACTTTCTCCAATCCATTTCATTGTTTTACGGGTTGGGTCACCCCACATGGAGGGCCCATGACCCCGTATTCTAACACATCACACTCGAACATGATGGGCAAGAGCTAAACCACAATGGACAATGAATGTCACATGTTAGATCTTTCTCAATATCTATCTAACTAAAATTCATACGACAAATAGATCATACGAACAACGAGTAATATTAGAACTTACGGTACTATAAACCTTTTAGGGATATATAGTAGCTTTACTAGAGGAACATTATATCTTGCTATACCCAAAACTCAATTTTCAATATTAATTCAAGTATTTTCGTTCTCTTGAGTATTTTTGGAACATATTTGACCCTCACTTCGTATTATTGTATTAACAATTATGTTCTCTACTCTAAATGATTAAACACAATTGTCCAACCGGTGAATACAAATATAAAAGTTGGTTAAAAGAGTTTGCCTTTCCTACTCGATCCTTCAACTTTAAAGCAGTTGCTTTCCTAGAAATGTCTCATCAAATCGAATCAATCATGGTCATTGGTAACATGTTAAAGTAGCAACCTTGAAATAAAATCTAAAGAAATAGTCAAATGTCAAGGGTATATATCAGGTTATATAAATCTCGAGAGGTCTTACACAATGAGGAAGCAATGATATATTCACTCATTTATCCAATATTGATCATAAAAGCATACATACGTTTGTATGAAACACTTGTTATAGTTTTTCCCATTTTTATGGCGTATTTCATATTCCTTATAAATAAATAACACCGTACAGATCATAGTTCAGGTCAATACCTAACTTGAGTTCTCCTTACGAATCATTCCTCCAGGTAATCTCAAACCATGAACTCGATTTGGCTATTAAACAAGTTTAATGGCTATCGAAATTCATATCGATTACTTGTTGTAATCTCATCTTGATATCTCATCAATATGACTGGATCATGTATACAACATGATCACCGTGTCTCATCTCAGTACACCCTAAAATGTCTGAGGTGATTGCTCATGTGAGTGAGCCAATTTCAACCCGTTCAACATACTTTATGTGTGCAGGTAAATCATTATCTCGTAATCTTAACAATAGATTACTCATGAACTAAAAAAAATGTTCATCTATGGGCACTCAAAACTCAATCAAGAGTTTTCCGATACATTTAGTATCATACTCAAAGCAATTCTAGAAATTCGACATTACCAATAAGTATATCTGTAGACATCTTCAAAGTATGATAAATAAATATCATCATTTACGTAGATATATAACAAATAAACTTTCGTGGCAAATGTTTCTCATACAAATACTATATGAGTGTATGGTTCTATCATGATACTTGAAATCCTCAACACATGAGATTGTTGTGTAACTATCACAGATCTCATAGTCTTAACCTCCATCATTAGATGCTCAATACATTTATACTAAACAATTTGTTTCACTGTCAAGATGTACACAACAAGATATGTTTTTCGCTACTTTATATAGTATAACACAAGTTATTCACTCGACAACAAATAGAATAATTGATAGCAATACTCTTCAAGTATCGCAATACCTTTTCTAAATGTAACGTTGATACTTACTGACTAAATCTATGGCATGATAAATGTCAAAGTATACATCATAGTATATTTCTAACTATTAATCGTACTGAATATGATTCTCTCGATATTTCTTTGTAAACTTATGAAGTCTTTGGACATTTATTAAGCTCATGTGGTCACCTTCCGATATAGAAGTATCAATAGGGTAACAATTCAATGGTTAAAAAATATTCTAGAGTGTATACCACTCTTATGAAAGAGCAAGAAGACTAGAATAATATTTCTAGCACAAAATATACAATTTTCTAAACAGATATCCTTCGTCTCAAAAATTGAGGATAATCTTTTCAAAATAGTCTCTATATACTCATTCTCATGTTTCGCCCATCCAATGTCATCACCATTATAATTAGAATTACAACTTACCATTAGACCTTTACATAAATATATTAATTTTAATCAATACAATGAAAATTTGTAAGAGATTTAAACCCTGTTAAAACTCAAGTATCACTGTCAATATGACTGTATTAGGATATGAGTGTAATTATAAAGTTACCACAATAGAAAAAAGTTTTTTTAACATGAAATCTACAAGTCGATTCATGTAGACCTTTTTAATCAATTCTTTATTGAAAATAAAAATCCAATCTCTATGTCTATTTTGGTGTAATTCTAAATTTAAACATATTATCATGGCTAATATCGAACTAACACAATACATTCATATTAAGTATAACATTTAAAAAAAAATGATCTTTATCTGTTATAAACTCATTAGTGTTTCACTTAGGTTTCAAGAACCAGAATGTTCTCAATAAACTCAATGTCTAATTAGAACTTCCATCACATCCCAGATTAAGTTGGAGTTCTACACTCCAAATATATACTTCCATGACTTTCACCAACATTCCTCTTTGTACTCATATAAGTTTTAAAAAAAAAAATCTGAACAAAAAATCTTTAAAATTAGATGGCTCTTAGATAGATTATAATAGATCACTCTTACTTGAATTAGAAGCTTAAATAAACTCTTATGTATTTAAATTGATTCACCAATTCACATTATATTAATTCTACTAAGGGCATGTTTGATAGCAATCATTTTCCATTTTCACCTAAATGGGCTCGTTTGATATCAATTTTTTTTCATGGAATTACTTTTCCTACCCACCCCCACACGCCCATTTTCTTGAATTTGGATGAAAAGCTTTTCCCTCCACTTTGGTGGGAATTTTTTTTTTTTTTTTTTTTTTTTTTTTTTTTTTTTTTTTTTTTTTACACAATTGGAACAAATTCTTGCCCCAATTGTAAAAAAAAAATATATATATCTCTTTAATTGACAATTTTCATAAAAAAAAAAAGTCAAACGAATACAAAAAGATCCAAAATTTCAAAATTTTTCGGGTGGAAAATTATACAAATCAAACACAATTAATCGACAATTCCCGATAAAATAAGTTCTAGACAATTCAAATCATTGTAATTCATTTTCTTTCCACCCGAATTCCATAATTGCAATCAAACAGACCCTAATATTCTCCAAAACATTTATCCATTAGGACCAAATGTCACATCTTGTGACCCAATATCCATCCAAATTCTCACTTAAGTATCTTTTTGGATTGTAATGCGTTTCTCAAAGAGATATATCTTGTTTTTAATAGACTCATTCTCCTAAACTCATTATCAAGAACTTACATAGTAGATCATGAGTTTAAGATTACCCATACAATTCTGAAGATACGAACATAGAAAGAACTCTATTAAGTGACATGTTGTGGTTAATTAACACTCTTCCTACAAACAATTATTGTATTGCATTATCTCAAGTCTCATTAAATTCAATAATATTTCATTATTTGTATCCAATACCCCATATAGTTTTGGTGAACAAGAAATAATCAGCTCAGTAAGACTTCTCTTTTGTCACCTAGATCATTGATTTCTTGTGAGAGAGATTCACGCTCTCAAATATTTCTTAAAATTTTCACTTCCATAATCTGATTTTCTACTCCACTTCAAAAAAATTCTAAATCAATACTGTATCAACTTATGAAAATTTGAAACACACCGAAAATTCGTTTTGGGTTTTATGTTTTGAGTGCATGTTTTGAAATTGTTGAAAATACCTTCTTTTTGTCATTCTGAAAAACTATTTCTCAAAACATAAAACTAGAAAATACATTTACTTCGAAATTTTGAGAATATATTTTTTTATTAATATTTTATTCAAGAAATCTGATTATTCAATAAATTTTAATATATGTGGTAAGGAAGAGTAATAGCTGGCTAGATGTGAAATTGTTGTTGAAACGCTTATTGCCATATTTTGTAGTATTCAAACTACAACATTCATAACGGGTTTAACAACAACTCTCCGCGATGTTTTACAACCAACATGAGATTAATATAGAAGCGAACATACAAAAGGGACTCCTACTTAGTTTTCAGACCCATTCTCAACACCAAGTGTCACACCGTGAGAATGCTCTTCTCCCAATTTGTTTACGACAAGGTCGCAACAGCTAGGCGTCTGGCCTATTTTATCAAAGAGTGCACTAATGATATCATCATATGCATGTATTATCCCTGACATCATACTCATAGCATGCGTGTATACTAGTTGTTCGAGCTTTCCGGCCTAAGAATGAGGAGAGGACTACCTTCAAGCGAGATACCTCGAGAGCCAAGCTTGCGGTTCGTGAAAGTTGGTATCAGAGCGGGTCCGCTTGAACATGCGGTGTAGATATGGGTCAATGTCGTGCGATTCTGTGGATAAAAGATTTTAGGCCACGGATCATGTCGGCAAGCTGGCGAGACATGATGAATAAAGCTATGGGGAAGAAGGATAAAGAGGACAGTGTTGTTGAATTACCTTTTGCCTTTCAAGGGGTTTCGGGGAGCGTGAACTTTGCAGGGCACAATGATGAAGATTGTGTATTTACTTCGACATGTGTTGAAGCACTGCGGTTTGGAGGCCATCCATCCGAAGAACTAATGCTCAGATGGGCAGATGGTGAAGGTTGGTGTCGAAGGTGGCAAGTACAAGCTACTATGGGTTGATGTGCGATGGAGCACCGTGTGAATGCCCATTCAGATAAAGTTGGTGCCGTTGTTATTCTTGCAGTCAGAGGGATGCGCGTTGATACGAAACTCACTTCTCGCTACGAGGACGTAAGTGAATTCGAATGGGGGAGAATGTCACATCGTAAGAATGCTCTTCTTCCCATTCGGTACGGCAAGGTCGTAACAACTAGGCATTTGGCCTATTTTATCAAAGGGTACACTAATGATATCATCATATGCAAATATTATCCCTAACATCCTACTCACAGCATGTGTGTATACTAGTTGTTCGAGCTTACTGACCTAAGAATGAGGGGATGGCTACTTTGAGGCTAGATACCTTGGGAGCCAAACCTGCGGTTCGTGAAACCAAGTCCATATAAAACGTCGGAATACTTTTTAGTCGAACCATTGAAGAAGTAATATTTCAACTACTTAAATGTGCGAGAAGTAATCAAACTGTCTGAACCTGCCAGGTGAAAAATGCCAATCCTCCCAAGTTCCAAGAGCTCTGCCAATTTATTCAGACCACCATGAAGGTTGTTTCAGAACTTCATCAAATGTTTGGCATCATACACCATGGAAAAATACATGTTGAGCAAATAAAAAAATCCGACTTAGACTGGGGCAAATTCCTACAAGTCAATAACTTAAGCAGATATCGAAAATCATAGCCATTGTGGAAAGTCACCCAATGCGCACTATCATTTAAAACGATTCCTAAAGACATTGAGTGCTTGGGAAAATGGTTTGCTTCAATGCCCATCACATTGTTTTTCTTAAAATCGATCCCAGATTGCCTCTAAATATCGACTGAATCATTAGCTAAAATGTTTGTGTTCACATCGAATTCATGGAAATTAAATTGACAAATGCAACAAGTATCAGTTCCATAAATGGGTAAGTTCCCATTTCATCAAAAAATGTGAGACCTAACTGAATCAACTTCAACATATCGACATTATCGTTATGTTCTTACTCCACATCACCAAGATGCTGACCCTCCCCGAGCCCGTCATGACAAGCTAGCAGCTCCCATTCTTCATTACTAACAAGTCTCCTTGCACAAAGATTATATACAACACTAAATAAGGAAAACCCCTTAACAAGATGCATGTAATTTACCTTTAATTTAGTTCAAATCATGATCGCGGTCCAACGAACAATTGATTACCGTACCATTCCGGTCGGATTTGGAGAACCTTACACTCTTTTCGTCGATTTAATTGATTTGGAGGTTACGATTCGTGAGGTTAAGTACATCACCATTTCTAGTGTGGTCTCTGTGCACCTCCGCATACCTTCTTCCTTAAACAACTTGTTCAATGCGCGCTACGAACTACTATTGTCCCTTTCTTTTTGGCTCCGATTTTTTGTAACCTCAATTACTAATTTTGAATTTGAATGTCATAAAATAAGAGCATCTGCCTTTGCGCATTCACAAGGACTCGATTCTATCTCCAAACATCGACAAACACGCAGACACGCTTGAACATTCTTTCAAGTTGGAGGTGATCCAATAGGTGATGAGTGAAAGATTACCACAATTGAGCCTTCGATTGAGCTTTCTATTGAGCATTTAATTATTCAATTTGCCATAGAATTGGAAGGCAGAGCAAACCTTAGAGAACAACTACTCTGGAATGAATCTTACGGAAGAGAGATCACGTATAGGAAGATTGCTTTTTTAATTTGAGTGTGTTTTTCGTGTTTTGATTCATTTTTGCGTTTTGGTTTGAAAATGCTCAAAACGTCTTTTTGACTATTTGAGTTTTAGTACTTTTTTTTTGTAAAATTCATTTTCGAAAATAGGAAAGAGAATGCGTTTTCACTGTTTTGAAAAATCGAAAACAGAAAACGGCACGAAAACGTCAAAGAGAACAATCCCTTAACTCTTAGGGTTTTCAATGATTTTCTCAATTCAAAATCTCAAATAATTAAACAAATATCTAGAACCATAATAAACATCATCAATGTGAGTATGAACCAAACTACTATGTATAAGTTCAAGTTAGAGACCATTTGTAGAAGAACAACAATTGAGATCAAGTTTGGTGAAATATTTGATACTTTTTTGATATCGAATAGGAGGTCAGTTTGTCCACCCACAATAATAAGTTGCATGTACCAGTCATATAAACCTTTACTCCATCTTTATTATTTGTATATATCTATTTTGCATCAAGCCAAAGACTCAACAATAGACTAAAGACACCTCTTGATCTTATATATAGTGGGTTTTTAACTTTTGAATTCACTATCCCCACAGGATAGGATCCAATATGTAATATGTTGACACCTAAACAACACTAATAAGAATATATTCAAGTGCAATGAGGAATTTTTTTTTTTTTTTTAAAGAATGATTACCAAAGATGGTATTAAACACATGGGTAATTATATTCACACCATGATTTTATTTCTTGCACCACATTTTAATTATACTTAAGGTTGTTAATCTTTGTCATCATAACACTTATATCCCTAATGATTATTCATGTCATTTTTATCCTCAAAATTTTCATTATTTAACACATTTTGTATTTTATAACAATTTTATGTCTAGAAGTCTATTAAAATGACGCAAAATAAATTATTTTTTCAATTATATTTTTTAAAAAATAAATAAATAAAAAGTGCGAATACATATTTTGCCTTCATTTCAAAGTATGAAAATAAAATATTTTGATATAAATTATTATCAAGAACGAGACATGCTAATTAATGGAAGTTTGAAAATAAGAATTCGACGAAAAAATTAGAAACCATACTTCCTGTTTGGTACCCATTTTTCTTTCATAAAAATGAAAAATATGACCGTTATTAATCACATCTAACCACTATTTTTGAATTTCTATCTTTTATATGAGATCCATAACGATTATATTTTTCATTCTCATTCTACAAAGAGTGAGAATAAAACAGGCCATAAAACATTTAATCCCTTGTTTGAGCCCATTATAAAGAGAAATTTTTGTAAAATGCATTATGGAATAATATTTTTTGGAAGAATGTGGAGTTAAAAAGTAAATTTTTTTTATAAATTTGTGTGTAAAATATTTTATTGCGTGAATATGTGATTGATAATGATAATGTAGTAAACAAATTAAAATTTTAGAAGGTGACAAATAAGTGTATTAAAAGTCATTTATTTTTTCCCTATATATTAAAAGAGTGAGAGGTTGATTTACTGTAGAAACTCTCGTCCTAAACGATGTCGTGTGGTTTTGAATTTTTTTATTTATTTTGCTATATCCTATTTAAAAAAAAAATTCTATATTCTACTTTAAAAAAAAAAAAAAATTTATTTAATTTTTATTTTCTCTATACGATTTTTGTAATAAAAAAAAATGTGAGTGTGATTAATAAAAAAAAAAAAATTGTGTCTCGCACTGTGAGAGACATGTCGGTGCATGTCTCGCACAGTACGAGATGTGCGAGACATGCCCGGTGCATGTCTCGCACAGTGCGAGACATGCAAAACCCCTATTTATTTATTTATTTATTATTATTATTATTTTTAAAAACTTATGTTTTCGCCTTCATTTACGTGCTTAATTTGGGATATCAAATGAAGTCGAAATATTATATTTTTAATATCATTTTGAAGAACTCACGGCCTAATATTTCACGACGTTAAACGTGTGTGAAACGATCAATCGTAGCGAAAGTTACGTTACGTCAAAGTACGTCGTTCCAAACTAATATTTCGAAAATTTCGATAACAAACTAACTTTACAAATTTTTCGACGATTCTACGCTAACCGAATCCATAAATCTTCTATATTCTCTCGAAACTCATTTCGAGAACTATATCACAGATATATCGAATAATCTAAATGAATATCGAAAATAGTTAAACGGACGTCAAACGCGTGTGTTAAAAAAGACGTATAACTCGTCTTTTTGAATATATTACTTATATTTTTGTCTTCATTGTCAAGCTCATTACGGAACATCAAACGAAGTCGAAATATTACATTCTTAATATTATTTTGAAGTACTCACGGTCTATTATTTCACGACGTTGATGGTATGTGAGATGGTCAATCGTAGTGAAAGTTACGTTACGTCAAAGTACGCCGTTCCAAACTAATATTTCGAAAATTTCGATAACAAACTAACTTTACAAATTGTTCAACGATTCTACGCTAGCCAAATCCATAAATTTTCTATATTCTCTTGAAACTCATTTCGAGAACTATATCGCAGATATATCGAATAATCTAAATGAATATCGAAAATAGTTAAACGGACGTCAAACACGTGTGTTAAAAAAGACGTATAACTCATTTTTTTGAATATATTACTTATATTTTTGTCTTCATTGTCAAGCTCATTACGGAATATCAAACGAAGTCGAAATATTACATTCTTAATATTATTTTGAAGTACTCACGGTCTATTATTTCACGATGTTGATGGTGTGCGAAACGGTCAATCGTGGCAAATGTTATGGCGCGTCAAAGTAGAACTATTATTTCGAAAATTTCGATAACAAGCTAACTTTAAAAATTCCTAGACAATTGTACGCTGGTCGAATCGATAAATCTTCTATATTATCTCGAAATTCATTTCGAGAACTATATTATAGATATAACGAATGATCTAAATGAATATAAAAAATAGTTAAACGAATGTCAAACGTGCTTGTTCAAAAAGACGTGTAACTTATCTTTTTAATAAAATTTATGTTTTTTCTACATTTTCGGCTCATTAGGAAATATCAAACGAAGTCGAAATATTACATTCTTAATATTATTTTGAAGTATTCATGGCTATCATTTCACAAATGTGTGCGAAATGGCCAATCGTGGCAAATGTTACGACTATCAAAGTAGGTCGTTTCAAACTAATATTTTGAAAATTTCGATATCAAGCTAATTTTAAAAATTTCTAAATGATTGTACGTTGGTCGAATCGATAAATCTTCTATATCATTTAGACTTCGTTTGATATTAATAATATAATATTTCGTCTTCGATTGAATGTTTAAAGTTAGATTGTTATCAAAATTCTCGAAATATTAGTTTAAAACGATTTACTTTGAAGCGTCGCAACATTTGCTACAATTGATCGTTTCGCACACCATCAACGTCGTGAAATAATAGGTGTGAGTACTTGAAAATAATATTAAGAATGTAATATTTTTTTTTCACTTACATGTCATTCATGACTTTATTTCCATCTATTTATTGTAGTATATATATACAATCTCAACACTAATATACACAAGGAGAATAACGCATGCACGTGCATTCCATGTGGTAGTATCTTTTAAAAGTATAACGATTTCACCAGCACAGTTCAATAACTTGAAACGCAGTTTCGAACGGAAAAGTTCGTAAATCTCTCCGTCTCTCTCTCTCTCTCTCTATCACACGGCCTTCAAATCTGCGGAAAGGTAAATCTCTGTTCTATATGTACACTCTGCACTTACGCAGTACGTATATGCGAATATTAATTCCATTTTTATTTTAATTTTTGAGAAATTAAATTTTTCGTTGTTGTTGAGATCTTATGTTTTATCAGCTGGTAGCAGTTTCCCTTTGTTTTATTCTGTTTTCTTCTTAAGAAAATTAGAAATTCCATTTATGCGGATGATGCATTTAATTTTCTCGATTCAATGTCCGGGTTCAGGCTTTTATATCATTTTTTCCATTTCCATTTTTTTAACTGATAATGAAATCGGAGATTCGTATCTTGCAGAAGTTCTCTTAAAAAGAAAAAAAAAAAACAGTTTTTTCATATATTTTTTTCTAGGAATGCTTACTAATTTTCGTCAGATGGGTTATATTCATCAAGGTTTTGAGGACTTTGGAATGCGATTATTTTGCTTTAGTTTTCTCTTTATGAGAGACTCGTGTTTTTAAACCAGATTCTGTAACTTCATTAGCGTGCTTTAGATTTTCGGCTCTGAAATTCTTCTTACCGTTTCCCCATAAGATAAATCTGTTTCTTTATGAATTTCAAGACGTTGGATTTTTATTTTTTTTAATGATTGAAATTTGGTATTTTCTATTGTTTCATTCTTCCGACCCTTTTGTATTTTCCATTTAATCTCAGTTGCAGCTCAGCAAATATATTTGAGACACAATGTCTATGGTGGATGAACCATTGTATCCTATAGCAGTACTTATAGATGAGCTAAAGAATGATGATGTGCAACTGCGGTTGAATTCTATACGTAAACTATCCACGATTGCACGCGCCCTAGGGGAGGAAAGGACCAGGAAGGAGTTGATCCCATTTTTAAGTGAGAACAATGATGACGACGATGAGGTTCTGCTTGCGATGGCCGAAGAACTGGGTGTGTTTATTCCATACATTGGAGGGGTGGAGCATGCTCATGTGTTGCTCCCACCTTTGGAAGCCCTTTGCACTGTAGAGGAGACTTGTGTGAGGGATAAATCTGTGGAGTCATTGTGTAGAATTGGATTACAGATGAGGGAGAATGATATGGTCGATTGGTTTATCCCTCTTGTAAAGGTTAGAAAAATAACTCATGTTTTCTTCACTATTCCTAGTGCTGTTTGCACGACTTTATCTCTGTTAGGTGTCTAGTAGAAAGCTACTGTTACATTTTGGGAAAATCCTGCCATCTTGATGGCTGCTAGGCTTCTGGTTTGCTGGCAATATGTTCACATTTAGGTCTGAAATATAAGAAGCAAATAACCCGAATACTCATATTGTCTTTCTCTACATATTGCCTCAAATAGAGAACAATCAACTCTTAAGATGCTTTTTTTTTGGATCAAACACGTAGGGCTGAGAGAAGGATACTGAAGGACGCGTTTGTCCTGCTTTTGGCATAGGCCGGCTTCCAGGGGGTGGCTAGTACTATTAGTTCTGTATGTTTGTGTGCATGTGTACATGTATGTGTATTTCTTTATCAAGCTTTATGTTTAACCTCTTTGGTGAAGTATCAAGTATTGCCGTTTATAACATTTTTGTTTCTTATTTGTTTATCTTTTATGCTTGGACATGGTGTATATAGAGGCTGGCAGCTGGTGAGTGGTTTACAGCTCGAGTTTCTGCATGTGGACTGTTTCATGTTGCTTACCCCAGTGCCCCAGATGTGTTAAAGACAGAGATAAGGTTAATATACAACCAACTGTGTCAAGATGATATGCCAATGGTGAGAAGGGCTGCTGCAACTAACTTGGGGAAATTTGCTGCTACAGTTGAAGCTTCTCATCTCAAGACTGATATCATGTCGATGTTTGAGGATCTTACTCAGGACGGTAATTAATTTCTTAGTTACTGATTTGCATAGTTACAATTGACAAAGATATTGTCATCTGAGCAATTGAAGATGTGTCTAGAGTTCGCTTTAAAAGTGATAATTAATTCGGTTCACTAAACATTTGAAATATGATCCAAAAGGAGTTGGAAGCATAAATACCACTACCATGTAAATTTATTTTATTTAAGCTAGTGATGCACTTGTTAAGAGCATTGCCGAAGATTGTAGGCCGCCTTGGGGTTTTCCCTTCGCTTGGTTTGTTTGCAATTTTTGTGGAATTTTGATGCAGTTTTTGTTAGAACATATGCAAGCATTAAGGGAAGCCAGTTTTTCGAGAATTATAATTCTCATTTGCGAGTGACTGGAAAGAAGGATCTAGCTATTTTGGATTTTCCAGCAATCTAGTACTGAAACGAACACGAAAAAGGATTCAGGTAGCCTACCTCAACTTTAGTAGTGCTCTAGGCGCATCATACTGGGCATTCATTAACATCCTTGAATCTTCTGCTTTAAAAGCCCTTTTGTCTAGGCTTACACCTCAACTTCTGGTGGGGGAACTCCTCACGACACGAGTCTCAAGGTGACTTAAACATGCTCTTTTTAGTCCTGCCCTTTCTAGGCTTCACTTTTTCAACCACATCTTTTTGTGCTGATTTCATGGGTCATCATCATCTTATTGAATTGTTCGACACAAACCAAACCCGAAAGGTAACAGAGAGATTTTGTTGACTAAAGAACACTATAATTGAAGTTCTTGGTCTTTAAAGAAACAATAACTTGGAAAAGCTAATTTTAGTTATGGGCTAACATCGGGAATTAAACTCATGCATGGTATATTCATCCAACTCTACCCCTCTACTCCCACAATTGAAGTGTGATACCCCAAGTGATAGCAACTTTTTAGTGATGGACAACTGGTGTCAAGTGATATTTAACTTCACTTTTCTTTCTCTTTGATATTTTTCTTATTTCTGTATTTTTATTTTCTTTTCTCTTGAAACAAAATTTTATTGTCAGTAGTTTAACTTGTTTTACCGTTTTAGTTCTAGTTGTTGATACATTACTAATTTGTTAATATATTATTTGCTTCCTTTGTTTATCATTTCATGTTTTTAGTCGAAAATTTGACTTCTAATTTTTTTGAAATGTATTTATGGATTTTTTATTTGATTTATGTTTATTAGGGATATAATTGTCCATTTTTAGAATTGTCAAAATTATTTTACTGTTTATGTTAAGGTTTAAGCTTCAAAGTACCTCGATGCTTTTGTCTCACCTCATGGGGGCACAATGCATTGATACGGAATTTAGCATTTTTAAAACATGGGCTCGTAGAATATCTTATAAAGGACACATGACAGATATGAGGTGGAAATGCTAAAGGAATGTGGAAGACACCAAGGATATCTTATCAAAATGTACTTTTAGTCAGAGGAAACGAGTAGAAATATTTCTAGCTTTTGGTTACAAAAAAACTGAAAGAGGATAATGTAAGACTTATGATTTTTGGATTCAACGTGTATAATATTGTGAGAGTCCTCGGTTTAAATAGAGGCTCTTGGGCAATTACCTTCCTAATTACAATCCTATCAAATATGGAAAAGTATTAACTATACAAATTTGCTTATATATAATATACAATCAAGCCATAGATAGATTGAATAATTATGGAAAATATATGTGCTAATCCCTATTGATATCCCCTCTCAAATTGATGCTGGAAGAACGAGAAGCATCAATTTGCCCACAAGGAATTGACGATGTTGCCGTGTCATGGCCTTTGTAAATACGTCATCTATCTGAAGGTCAGTAGAAACATGAGGAAGAGAAATAACACAAGTGTCCAGAGCTTCTCGAATAGAGTGACAGTCCACCTCTATATTTTTATTACGCTCATGAAAGACAGTATTCATAGCAATCTAAATAACACTAGTGTTATTAGCATGAAGAGCGGTAGGATCACTCTGAGGAAAGCCAAGCTCAGCTAGCAGTCCACGGAGCCAGAGAATTTCAGAATAGGCCGTAGACATGACTCGATATTCAGATTCAGTTGAAGAGTTAGAAACTCGATCTCGTTTCTTGCTTTTCCAAAAGATCAAAGAATCACCAAAAAACGTGCACCACCCAGTAACAGAACGTCTAGTATCAGGACAACGAGCCCAATCAACATCACTGTATACAACAAGACGAAGAGGAGTACCTTTCGGGAAGAATAACCTACGATTAGAGACCCTCGAAGGTAACGAATAATACGATGAACAACAGCTAAGTGTCGATGTCGTGGAGCTTGCATGAATTGGCTAATTTGTTGGACGACAAAAGAAATGTCAGGACGAGCTATCGTTAAATAGTTCAAACTACCCACCAAATGTTGATACAAAGTAGGATCGATCACAATGATATTTTGTATTTACTTCTAGTGGAGTATCCACTGAATGAGAATCCTGAAGACCGGCAGAAGTGATCAAATCCAATGTGTACTCATGTTGATTTAAAACTATGCTAGAATGATCTGAGTGAACTTGCAACCTTAAGAAGTATGTGAGAAGACCAAGATCCTTCATATGAAAGGAGGCTTGAAGATGCTGCCGTAGACGAATGATTAAATCTGAATGCCCCTGTGATGATAATATCATCAACATAAACAAGAAGAACAATACCATCAGAGGTCTTGCAAAGGAACAAATATGAGTCATATTGGCTTTGCTCAAAGGAAAATCGAAGCAAGGTAGACCAAAACTTATCAAACTAAGCTCGTAGAGAGATCGTTTCAACTTACAGACATACGAGGAAGAGGACAACCCAGGGGTTTATGTCATGTAAATATGCTCTTTGAGATCGCCATGAAGAAATGTATTTTTAACATCCATTTGAAGAAGTAGCCATCCTTGAGATGCCGCAATAGAAATAACAATACGTACCGTAGTCATTTTGGCAATCGGAGCAAACGTCTCTTCATAGTCTACCCCATATTCCTGTCTATTGCCAAGAGCAACCAAGCGTGCCCTTACTGCGATCCAGAGTACCATCGGAACGAAGCTTGATTAAGTAAACCCATTTACAACCAATAGGTTTAACATTAGGTGGACAAAGAACAATATTCCATGTGTGATTTTGTTGAAGGGCCTGAAGTTCATTTGCCATCACCTCACGCCAACAATCATATTGAACTGCCTTAGAGTAGCAAGAGGGAATTGGAACAGATGATAAAGTAATATTAAGAGTGTATGGGAAAAACCATATCGATCAGGAGGTCGAGAAACTCTAGTAGATCGAAGAATAGTATTAGAATCCAGATCATTTGGTGAACGAACATGATGAACAGGCTCAGATGACGGATCAGACCCAGGAAGGGGCAAAGTTGGTCTTCGTCGTTCATATACAAATCCAGATTTGAGGCACTCAGGAGTAAGAGGCACGTCATCAAAATGAGGAAGAACGGGAATGTCAGGCAAATATGCAATTTGCGTAGAAAAGGATTGATGCTCAAAGAAAATCACATGACGAGAAATACGAAATGGTTAGAGCACGGGTCATAACAGGCATCCTTTATGTGAAACACTATATCCCATTATTGCACATTTAATAAACTGAGTAGAAAGTTTATCTTTATTTTCCAACAAACCATAGTTTAATAAATGAGATAAAACAACAGAGTTAGGATGACCCAAACGTTTGTGGCGTATTTCACTTCTATTGTTAACAATAGTGCAACACGAAGATATAAAACTAGGAATAGAAAAATGTAGAGGAAACAAACGTCCAACTTTAGGCCCCTTCGTGAGTATCTTCCCCGACACCTGATCCTACACAAGACAACCATCGCGAGAAAAGTGAACATCACAGTTATTGTTAACTAATTAACCGAATGAAATCAGGCTAGTAGAAAGTTCAGGTGAGATAAAAACATTCTTAAAGTAAGAGTTAATATCACCAACTGCTTGAATGGGTAATTTATTCCCGTTAGCAACTTGAATATGGGATGAGCCATGAAATGTCCAAACATTGCGAAGAATATTAGATGAACTAGTTATATGATTAGATGCACCAGAATCAACAAGCTAAGATGAACTATTACCTTGAAGCCCTAAGGCTGAGAGGGCCGAAAGAATCATCTGCTGGACCATCTCTGGAGTAAAGGCAGATGACTTATCTGTGGTTGAGGAAGACGTAGAACCAACTGGAGCCTGATAAGCATTAGGATGACGAATCTGAGGTCCAGTAGGACAGTTTTTGATAATGTGTCTTGGTTTTTTTTTTTGCAGCAATTGCAAAGCTTCTTCACACAGTGAGCAACGGTATGTCCATATTCTTTGTGGTTGAAGCACTGAACTTTCCACATATCTCGTCCTCATCTTCTTCCATGAGCGATATAAGCAACTGCAGTCGGTATCAATTTTGTTTTGCTGGAAAGTAGCTTGTGTAGCAAGACATTGTTCTACATGAAGTTACTCCCCAGAGCATACATCTAACGAGGGCAAAGGGTTACAATTCATTAAATTGGAGCGAGTCCTCTCGAATTCTGCTCGTAGTTTCATTAAAAATTGGTCTCTCTTGCTTTGCTTATGAACCATCTATATAGCAGCGAGGGATTCTTCTGGTACCTTAGCATAAACCATGTCAGTGAATTCTCCCCATAGGTTCTGAAACCCAGAAAAATAATCTTGAATCAAGAGATTGCCCTGAGTAACTGGTGATTTCAAATTCCAACCGAAAACGACGAGCATTATTGTTTTGGTTTATATGGCCTCAGATTGAAAATAATTAACTGATCAACAATCCTAAAATCTACGTCATCACTCTAGCATCTTTAATCTTTCATTGAGTTAATTTAGTGAGATCAGTAGGAGCTGGATCACTTCCATCTATATACCCGCATAGCTTTTTTCCCGTAACAAATAAGCGAAATTGAAATTCCCAGGCTGAATAATTTTTACCCTTGAATTTTACACCGAAGAAATCCGAATTCCCAGTTGCCATTGAAAAAATAACAAAAGTAATAATAGGAACAGGGAAAATGATAAGAAACCCACTTTCGAACAAGATTCCAAATAAAATCCAAGCCCAATTAGTTGTGGGTCCAATAAACAAATTTCACCCCAAACAATTTTTTTTTGAGATTAGCAGCCCAAATAGACCTCAACTTCAACCCAAAATAGACTCTGCATATTGTGATTCCAGCCTAAAATAGACTCTGCAAGTCGTAAGCCGCCACACAGCCACAACGTGAGTTCCCGTCGACGAACCCACTTTACCCAAATGTTGGACCCCGATTTTCGACCTACACAGAGGACGCCAACTGACCATCGACCACCAGATTCAACCAAGGCAAGTGTTGACCCTCCACCAACAGTCCCGACCAGAAAGTAACTGGAAGTGTGTTGCCCAAAGGATCGTAAACCACACAGATTTATGCTGGTTCTTTGACCACCCCGACCAAGCAAGCCCACAATTGCTCTGATACCATATTAAGATTTGGAGTTCCATCTTAAATGATTAATCTTAGTAAGAGGAGTAACACAATACCTTATAAATTGGTCTATGTTTTCATCTTTAATCAATGTGGAATTTTATCCCTTTACATGCCCTCACAAGATGGTGGCTCGTTTGAACAGAGCAATCCTGAAATTCATATGTTCATTTTTTGAATCTTAATCAGATCGAATTGCTTGTTAGAGTTTAATGGTTCTGATACCATGTAAGACTTGTGATATTTGGATTCAACGTGTATAATATTGTGAGAGTCCCCGGTTTAAATAGAGGCTTTTGGACAATTACCTTCCTAATTACAATCCTATCAAATATGGAAAACTATTAACCATACAAATTTGCTTATATATAATATACAATCAAGCCATAGATAGATTGAATAATTATGGAAAATATATGTGCTAATCCTGATTGACAGATAACATTTAATAGGATTTTGAAAAAATATTTCAAAGAGAGTAATTACAGAAGGTTGTGGCACCTTGGGTCGTTTAGCTATTTATAACGTGCTCTGATAAACCATATAAGCTATTCTTTCTTATTCTTTCAAGCTACCTAATTCAAAAACCACCTGCTTAATTCAATTGATCACCATATACATGTTTAAAGCTTGGATTAAGTTTTTCAGCTATCCGAGAATTTTGGATGATGTTCTCTAAAATATAAATGTATTGTTCATCGTGCCTTCATAGTGTCTTGCCCTACTTGTTTCTGAAAAATGCTCCACCAATGTGTTCATCTCACATATTCATATCTTTGCATTTAACGTTTTAATAGATGATTGAGGATGTAGTCTAGAGATGAGATTGTCCCCTGAATTGTACATTATTGAAAGCCACTTCAGGTGGATCAATACTGTGGAGAGACAGATGCTGCATCTCAGCTCTAGTTGGGTGAGCCCTGGATCATAAATGATGGGCATACTTTAGTTTAACTGATCTCCTGCTGAATTATAAACAAATATCTGAGTGTTGATCAAATAAAAAAGTAGGATGCTGAGCTAATAAGCACTTCGTTAATGCTTCTTTTTCAGATCAAGATTCTGTTCGCTTGCTAGCTGTTGAGGGCTGTGCTGCTCTTGGCAAGTTGTTGGAGCCTCAAGATTGTGTTGCACATATCCTCCCTGTAATTGTCAATTTTTCGCAGGTACGCTTTAAACAGTAATTGATTTTGCGTTGTTGTAGTTCTTATAGTTGGACCTTCTTTCTGAGATTACCGTTGTAGCCAGTTTTAAAGTCCTACTTTATGAGGTTTCTTGTTCTCTATTTGTTTGAGTGGATAAATTTGTTGTTAATACACAATCCTTTCTTGGAAATTCTGTGACCATCTTTCCTTGTATAAGCATTATGTTTTTTTTTGATAGGTAATCTCACATTTTATTAATCAAATGATAATACACAAGGTGTGCATAATCAATTTAAACAGGATAAAAACACAATAAAATTAGGCAACCCCTCTATCGGGTAAGTGGTCGCCGCATTAAACCAATTATACAATGTCAAATAAAATAATTCCCTGAGCTGCTCTGTTGACCGTGCTTGATCTTCAAAACAACGGTTGTTTCTTTCTCTCCACACACACCATACAATGCACCCTGGAATGAGATCCCAGACTAGTTTGCTATTCTTGTCTCTAAGTTTTCTCCTCCATGATTGCACCGCGTCCTCTATACGCCTTGGCATGACCTAATTCATCTGTTGAACAGCCAGAATATCGTTCCACAGCCAACGCACACCATCGCATTGAAGAAACAAGTGGTCAATTGTCTCCCCATCCCTCTTACACATATAGCACCACTCTGTAACATAACAACCTTTTCTTCGAAGGTTATCCACCGTTAACATTTGTCCTCTCACAACTGTCCATAGTAAAAATGCCACCCGTGGAGGCAATTTGCAATGCCATATCCTCTTCCACGTGAATGAACTCTCCCCAGGTTCCAACAAGGATCTGAAATATGTGCGAACAGAGAAAATACCATTTGCTGCCTCCCTCCACCTGCTACAATCGTCCTCTCCAACCTGAATGTGCACCTCATGCAAGGATGTCAAAAATAACATATAATCATCCAATTCCCAATCCTGTAAGCCCCGCCCGAAGACGATGTTCCAGTTAGGACTCCCATTCTGAATAGTTAATACATCCTTCACCATAGCAGAGGGTTCCAAAGCAATGCGATGCAACGAAGGAAACCTCATCTTAAGAAGTTGATCTCCATGCCAACAATCGTCCCAGAATCTGACATTGTCACCATTCCCCACCACAAAAGTCAATCTATTCTGAAAATCATTCCATCCTTTTCTGATATGTCTCCACAAGCTTACCCCATGCGAGCCACGACCCTCAACTGAGCACCAGCCCCCCTCCATAACACCATACTTCACCCCTATGATTTCTCTCCAGAAACTCTCCCTCTCCACTCCAAATCTCCACAACCACTTGTCCAACAGGGCCTTATTGAACAGTACAAGGCTCCTCAATCCAAGGCCTCCCACATTAATAGGGGAACAAACGTCACCCCATTTGACCAAATGAAATTTCCTCTCCTCCCCCAACCCTGCCCAAAGGAAATCCCTTTGGATCCTCTCTAATTTTTTTGCCACTGTAACAGGAATAGGAAACAATGACAAAAAATAAGTAGGGAGATTAGAGAGAGTAGACCTAATGAGAGTAAGACAGCCTCCTTTAGAAAGGTACATACGCTTCCACCCCGCCAACCTCTTTTCCACCCTTTCTATGATCCCATTCCAAATATGTGTACTTTTAAATCGTGCGCCTAAAGGAAGCCCAAGATATGAGATAGGCAACTGCGCAACCCTACAGTCCAATATAGCAGCTAACTCATCCACGTTAGCGACCTCTCCCACTGGAATAGCCTCAGATTTCTTCAAATTTATCTTCAATCCAGATACTGCTTCGAAGCACAGGAGCAACCGACGCAAGTTTCTAATTTGCTCATCATCTGCATCACAGAACATCAATGTATCATCTGCAAAAAGCAAATGTGAAACCTGTAGATGACCAACCATAAAGCCTCTTAATAGACTCTCCCTCACTGTTTTCTCAATCATCCTACTAAATGCCTCCATTACAATGACAAACAGCAATGGAGACAACGGGTCCCCTTGCCTCAAACCTCTGCTACTCCGAAAATAACCCTCGGGTGTGCCATTGACCAAGACTGAGAATGACACCGTCGAGATACAAAAATGAATCCACTTACACCACTTTTCTCCAAAGCCGCACCGCCTGAGCATATACATAAGAAACCCCCAGTTCACATGATCATACGTCTTCTGGATATCAAACTTACATAACATACCTGGAACCCCCAAACGTATTCTAGCGTCAATACATTCGTTTGCTATAAGAACTGAATCCATAATCTGACGCCCTTTTACAAAAGCGTTCTGAAACTTAGACACCACTTTTCCCAACACCTCCTTTAATCTATTTGCCAGAACTTTAGCAGTGATCTTGTACATCCCGCTGACTAAACTTATAGGACGAAAATCCTTGATATCAGACGCTCCCGGTTTCTTGGGGATTAGTACAATAAATGTAGCATTAGCACTTCTCAAGAACCTGCCACACTCGAAGAAATAATTGACCACCTCCATGATATCCGATCGCACCACCTCCCAACAAGCTTTATAGAATGAGAACGAGAAACCATCCGGTCCAGGTGCCTTGTCATCATTCATACTAAACACCACCTCCCTAATTTCGTCCTCTTCAAATGGTCTCTCTGTCCAATTGGCATCCTCCTCAGTAATAGTGGAAAAATCCAATCCCTCCAACTGTGGCCTCCAATCAGATTGCTCCCGATAGAGATTTTGGTAGAATCCCACCATTTGAGTCCCAATATCCTGTGGGTCGTCATAAGTAACCCCATCTACCTCCAACAGTATGATCAAATTATTACGCTGATTGGAATTAGCGACCCGATGAAAGAACTTTGTGCATTTATCACCCTCTTTCAACCATGTGACCCTAGATTTCTGGCGCCAAGCAATCTCCTCCATCTCCAACAATTTCTCCACCTCTCCCCCTTACCACTCCACGTCTCTCCCTCTCCCTCCCCATCCATCCACCCTCGACTCTCCTCCTGTCTATCCAACTCTTCAATTTCTGAAAGACACTGATTTTTACGACAATTTACATCTCCCACCACCTCTTCATTCCACCTCTTTAAATCTCCTTTTAAGGCCTTCAATTTCTGATCCAACACAAAACTTGGGGACCCCCTGAAATCATAGGAGGCCCACCAATTCCGTACACGCTCCCCAAAATCTTCTACTTTCAACCACATCTTTTCAAACCTAAACGGCCTTCTCACACCACCTCTTGTGTTCCCAAATAGTGCAATAGGAAAATGATCTGAGTACACCCGCCTCAATCTCCTCTGAATAACATCGGAATATTTAGCCTCCCACTCACTGCTAACCAAGAATCGATCTATTCGTGATTGAGCAGGCAGATCCCGATTAGATGACCAAGTAAAGTCTCCTCCAGTCAACGGTAGATCCACCAGCATATTGTCCCTGATGAAATTTGAGAAATCCTCCATTGCCCTTGTCAATCTCCCACCTCTCGATCTCTCAGTAGGAAATCGAACCACATTGAAATCACCGCCGATGCACACTGGGAGGTTCCACCAGGCCATCATACCAGCTATCTCATCCCACATACCCCCTCTATTCTCATCAGCGTTAGGCCCATAGACTCCTATAAACATCCACTTAAATCTATCCCCAATATTTCTGAACGATAGCGACACGGTGAATAGCCCGACACTGACCCCCTTCATATCAAGAACTCTCGTGTCCCACATAACTAGCACACCTCCTGAAGCCCTTGATGATCCCAAAAACTGATACCCAACATGCTGTCCCCCCCACAAACTACAAACAATAGCCCTTGAGACGTCCTCCAACTTTGTTTCTTGTAAGCAAACAATGTCAGCCCTCCAACCCCTTAACAAATTTCGAATTCCTATCCTTTTCCTTGCTTCATTAAGCCCCCTCACATTCCAACTAATGATTTTGGGGATCATCTTAACACTCCATCATCCCTCCCCGTCAATCCTCTCCTTGACTCTCCTCCCTTTACATCATAATTCACCGAGCATTCAAGCCGCTTAAGCTCGCGGTCGCCCTTTCTTCTTGTCTTATCTCCTGGTGTACCCATCTCCTGTCCTCTACTAGCCTCCAATTCCTCGAATAGTTGCAAGAGCCTTTTTTCATACCCATCACATGACACTCCCACTGTGTTGCTGAATTCAAGAATTTTTTGCAACACCCAATTCGCTGGTCCCTCATTACTCCCTACCTCTACCACATCACTATTAATATCCCCCTTTTTTGAGTCATCTACCCACACCACCAACGCTCTATCATTCCTCTGATCTCCCTCACTCGTACCCTTCGGATATCTCCTCGTGTATGTGTTTACTGCCATATTTCCACAACTTGTCGATACTTGTTGTTTTCCAGTAGCCGAGGTTGAACTATCTGTCAATGCAATTCCGGTATCATGCTCCGTTGCCACAACTAACCCCTCTACTGGATACATGCCCACTGTGCTCCCAACCTCATAGTAGTTGCCCTCAACCTGGGACTCACCACTTGGCTTCGTTATCTCCTCCTTGCTATAAGTTTGGTTCAGTTCCATCTCCTTGTAGTCCATGTTCGCTACATTTGTTTCGTTGACCAAACAATCCTCCAAATTCACCCCACACTTATTGCAATAGGACTTCTTGGCGCCCACTACAGTCCCACTATCCAATAACCTTATTAACTCATCCAATTCCCCTCTCAAAGTATTAATACGGTCCCTTAATCCCTTACTGGTCAGAAAGCTATCGGGTATGCCCCCTGTTATTGCTTCATCAGAGTTGCATGTGTCTCTCTTTTCATTAACCTCAATATCCCTATGCCACATTCCCCCCTGTTTGGCGTTCTGTGTAGCTTGTATGTTTGCCGTAACTCCCGCATAAGTTTTCCTTTGTCGGCTCCCTACCTCAGTTGTTCGACGTTTGGCCTTATCTCCTGCAACAAAGAAATCCACGACTCTCTGAAACACATGTGAAACCGAGGCCCAGCCCTCTCCATTCGCCCCCTCTGGCACCATTACCACTCCTCTCCGACGTCTCTCACCATACTGTGCTATCATCAAATACCTGCCACGACTATTGGCGCATCGTTGAACCAGAAAAGCTCGGGATGACTCACTAAACTTCGCACTGAAATCCTTTGTCATATCAGCCGCCCTTAATTTATTCACCATATTCACCATCCAGAGTGCACCAAACCTCCCCATGCAAATTGCGGTTGAAATCTTTGAACCCCATTCTGTCATCCTAACATTGCCGGACTCGTTAACGGACACTGCAAACTCCTTAGCCTCCACCCTGAAACAGCTATTGAATATCATCGTTTTGTGTGCATCCTCTAACTTTTTACCCTGAGTGTGTGTAACCGGGCCATCTGACAACAAAACAGACGAGTGGGACAACCTGGGATCGCCGGCTGAAATTTTCCCACTCTCAGGCGGCGGCGCGTGGGGGTCACGCGCCGGCAGACGCCGTGCCGGAGCGGCGCGTGGCCCAACCAACTGCACCTCTGGCGTCGGAATCGCCTGCAGGGGACGCTAGTGAGGCGCGTCTGCCCGGGCGGTGGCCGGAGCTAGGGCAAACGGGGTTCCAGATCCTGCAGGCGCTTCTCCATTCCTGTCATTGCCGGCGCCAGAGCCCCCATCTCCGACCCAGGGAGGCTCGCCTCTGATCGCTGCTTCAATCCGACCACTGGATCTAGTGTTTCCACCTATTGTCGCCGGCTGTAAAGGGCTGAGATATAGGTAGGGTTTTAATGGCGTGAGACCGGGGTGCAAAGGATTATAGGGGTTGCCAGGCGAGGCCCTACTCCCGTCGCCGGCGCCGACGGGTGGTAGGGTGGTGGTTGGGTAGTTGGGTGGTAGCGATGGTTGGGTGGTTTTGGATTTGACGGGGAAGGTGTCCATGGTTCACGAGGCGGGGAGAATCGAGTTGATGGATATGTATATGAATCATAGCCATTCCTTGTATAAGCATTATGTTATTATCTTGTTACTCTTTTTTGCCTAAACAATTACTCTGGTCTTAGATAAGATCATATTAGAAAATATTCCCACAAAGAAGAAAAGTTCCATTGCATTTGAAAGCTGAAGGAAATTAATAATTGAAACTGAATTTCTTTTACCTTTTTTATTTTTTGGCATATTTATTTTCAGTAATCGTAATGACATTTGGATTTTATCTTTGTTATTTGAACAGTGGGAGTGATAATTATATTAGAAACTGCTACTTGTACTTGCTGACATTTGCATTTTATACAAGTAGAGCATCAATATTTTGACGAGTGCTTGAACTCCTCATGTGAGATTTTATTATCGTCTCAAAGCTACGCCTTGAATGTTGCTCTTTGGCTTACAGAGGTGCAAGCCTCAGGGCGATGTGGTGTGTTCGTTATTTATTTATTTATTTTTATGCACAAGCTAACTCTAAAACTAGTAAAACGTGAAATATCAGAATACCTAAGCAACCTACAATTGCTGTTCCATTACAACTTTTTGGTGGCAGAAGGCCGATGACAAGAGACATTTGTTACATAACTTCACTTTTTACTATATTTTGAAGTTTTCTTGTTGATGTCCTTCTGTTTTTGTTTTCTTTTTTGTACCTTTATAAGTTTGTTATTAGTTATGGGGAAGGGATAGGGGAAGGCTCCATTGCAAATGGTGGATGAGGAAAAAGAATGTGAAGAAACTGATAATCATGAGGATGATGGGGAATCAAGTTTGCTGATGATCCTCAAAAAGATCAAAAGTCTTTGGCATTTTCTAATTCTAGCAGTTGATTGCAATAAGAGAATTAAATACGCCGATGGTTTTCATGAAGACAAGAACTTGGGCTTTTCTCTAATTCTAGTAGTAGTTTACAATTGAGAAATTAAATGCGATGATGATGATCATCATAAAGATCCAGAATTGGGCTTTGTTCTAATTCTAGTAGTAGATTTCAATTTAGTTATGTGATTACTAATTTGAGGATTTACTACTTGCTACTTTATTTATCAACTTTGTGATTGTTTGCAAATTAGGCTTTTATTTTTGTTAATCTGTTTTATTATTGATTTGTAAGATAGTTTGTGCTTTATAATGAACATGTTTTCGTGTTTATTATATTTTTAACTTATTTTATAGCTTTTTGTTGTGTTGAGACTAAGGCTCCAATATTCCACGAGGCTTATGCCTCATCTCATAGAGGTAAATGGCCGGTTGGCCTCAACAGAATAGTAGAAAATAATTGTTGCTAGAAAATGTAAATATGCTGTTAGACTAATTCAAGAGTGAAGTTGATGGTTTCTGAAGAAGTTTTCCTAGCATGGCAGGAATGCATTATGGAAAGCCTTTGGTGTTCAGTCTGTGTGGGCTGGGATGTCAGCTATTCTTTACATGTACTACCAGTGGCTCTCCTTCGAAGACTACAGACCTCAAAAGAATACCCCTAAGCGAAGTGCATATGTAGTTTACCCTTCATAATACCTAGTACACCAAATGTTTTAAAGGAAAAATGGTCCTTGCTCACCCTTTCTAAGGCTGGAAAAATACTCATTGCTTTCCGGGTAAATTCACCTGGAGTATACATCTGAATTCTGAAGTGATGTGCCAACACCTGGGGCATATGTAACAGTCCTATTGTTTGTCCTTGTAATTTGGTGTTTCCCTTCTTAAATTATTTAATTGAAGAGTAATATATTGATTTTAATAGCATCAAAAAACATAAATTATGAATGAAAGTCATCGTTGAGGATGTAATAAGATCAATATGCCATTTTTTACCAACACTTTTGGATTTTTTTTATTGGTTTAGATTATTCTATAGTTCTTTTTTTTTTTCCTAGTTATTTTAGAAGTAGAGTAATATATTGGTTATAATAACATCAAAAGCGTATATTATGACAAATCATCATTGAAGACATAATAAAATCAAGGGATAAATTGCAGCTGAGACCCCGAACCTTTCAAAAAGTTTCAGACTTACCCCCAACTTTTCATTTGTTGCAGCTATCATCCAAACCTTTCAAAACGTTGCGGATGAAACCCCAATGGATGGATTACATCCATATTTCTATTAGTTGACCAAATAATTGGATTTGAACACATTTTAATCAATTATAAAAGGACAAAATGATAACTTTATATTTTTCACATAAATATATAAAAAACTTAAATAAAAAACAACAAAAAAAAAAAAAGAAGAAAAAATAAAATAAGAAAGGAAAAATTATCTTCTACTCCTCCCTCACCCCAACCCTACACCAAAACCGGAAATCCACCGTCCTTGCCAAAAATTGAACACCACCCCCCACAACCACTTCCATCGCCGCCACCACCACCACATCCATGACTACCTCCAATACACCGCAAATGACCTCTTGCAAGCATAGGCTTAAAAAGATTAGTAGTACCCATGGATCCCTCAGTGCAGCCAGCACCTAAAACCAGATGAATTTCATCAATAAATAAGATTACTTTTCCTTTAGCTTCTTCAACTTCTTTCAGATCAGCCTTCAACCTCTCCTCAAATTCTCCCCTATATTTTGATCCAGCAATTAAAGCTCCCTTATCCAATGTTGTAAGCCTCACATCGGCAAGAATTCTAATAACTCTGCGGATTTCTTCATCCCTGCCAATAATAGGGTCGAAGAATATATTTTTTCCTTTTTTATTTTATTTTTTCTTCTATTTTTGTTGTTTTTTATTTAAGTTTTTTACCTATTTATGTAAAAGATATAATGTTATTATTTTGTCCTTTTATAATTGATTAAAATGTGGTCAAGGTCCAATTTTTTGGTCAACTAATAGAAATATGGATGGAATCTATCCATTGAGGCTTCTTCTGCAATGTTTTGAAAGATTTGGGGTGACGGCTGCAATAAATGGAAGGTTGGGGAAAGTTTGCAACTTTTTGAAAGGTTTGGGGTCTCAGTTGCAATTATCCCAAAAATCAATTCTCCATTTTTATCCAACATTTTGGGATATATTTTTTAATAGTGTAGGTTATTCTATAGTTCTCTTCTTTTTTATTTGTTTTTTGTTTTCTAGTTAGTTTAGTTCCAAAAAATTGTAAAATCTCATTCCCTTAACACCTTGCTATGAAAGGGGTGAAATGATATGCTTATATTTTGACCTTTAAAACACTGGAGATCATAAACTTCCTGATAGGAACTCTACTTTAGAAGCCCTTCCTTTATGTTCTCTTGGCTTGTGCCATGTTAAGCAAATTGATATATGAAAGAGAACAAGCCAACATGATGACATTCTTTTCTATACTCATAGATTGCCAATAACATTAAGTGACAACTTAATGATGCTTCATGAATCATATATTTTTCCTGGCAACGATCCTGGAGGGATGGGTATTTTTGTCTTGTATCAATGGAATAACTTTTACATTTTTTTATTTTTTGGTTACCCTTGACATCATCTGTTGTTGTATTTGGAATTGTACTTTTTTGGATAGAAATAACTTTATATTACTTTTGAATTTTGAACCATTTTTAGCCTATTGAAAGGGGAGATAGCAAGAGAATAATAATATCTAATATGGTCTTTATGGTTATATCTCAGGATAAGTCTTGGAGAGTTCGCTACATGGTGGCAAACCAGTTGTATGAGCTTTGTGAAGCTGCAGGACCTGAATCTACTAGGTAATTGTTTATATCTATCTTTGATTTTGCGATTCCTTCTACTCATGATGTTGTATTGTATGCATGTTCAAATTTTGCTTAGAAACTTGTTCGATGGCTAGAATTATATGCCATCTGCCAAAAACAGGCTATGTTAGTAAGATCCAATCTTTTGCCCCTCACTTTTTTGTTCTATTCATGTCATGTCATGCAATGTGGATATGGCATGGTTTAGGCTAGTTGACATGGAAGTAAAAAAACTTAAATTTTACAACCCAAGGAGGTGCTGTATGGAAAATATGTATATTCATATGTATGATTGCTGTATCATAGATTGATGCTGTTTATAGTGTTCTTTTATTTGGATATGTTAGTTTGCCAATATTTGAATAAGTGAATGCACAATTTGCAAATATTTGGGTAAGTGTGCTAAAACTCTTGATTATTACTTGCTTCTTGTGAAGCAAAAGCGTCTATGCACGTTAATGCTAGTACTTATGTATCATCTTAATGGGATTTCCATAGTGTTACTTCTAAATGTGATATTGAGGATGAATGTTCAACGATCATATCAGGACGTAACTTTTTAATTTGGTTACATATAACCCCTTGAGCCCCATTTTTTAAAACTCATTTTCCCCAAACTCATTTTCAACTGCCCATTCTCCCAATAAAATAATTTGGACGTAAAACCAATACTTTTCCTTTCTTTTTAACAACACATTCTCCAAGAAAAATCACTTTTTACAAATTCTGTTTTTAAAAATGGGGCTCAAACGGGGCATAGTGTTATAGATGTCACAGGTTCCTGAAATATAAAAAGCCTTTACATGTAGACTTTATAAGAATGTTGGACATGTCCAATAATGTGCAGAGGTATCAGCATTCAACACGTTTGACATGAACATGTAGCCTTCTTGTGACTGTCCATGCTATGTAATCTTAATGCCTGGCATCTATTAAATATGCTTGTAAGTGAACTATTAGTATAACTATTTTAAACCTTGTTTGATCCCCATTTTTTTACAAAATACATTTTTCTCTCTTCAACCATACATTTTTCGATAAAATAATATTACATACAAATTCAAACTTTTTCTTTAACTACACATTCTCCATCAATTTACTATTCAAAAATGCATTCTTAGCATTTTAATGGGGCTCAAATAAGCTCTTAGTTTTCAAGGATGCATATTAATGATCACTACCCTCTTCTAATTTCCTTTTCAAATGATCATGTGATAATATCATGTTTCAAGGATGGATTTGGTTCCTGCTTATGTACGCCTGCTTCGAGATAATGAGGCTGAAGTACGCATAGCTGCAGCTGGGAAAGTCACCAAATTCTGTCGGATTCTTAATCCTGAACTTTCCATTCAGCATATTCTTCCCTGTGTGAAGGTATGAAATCTAAGTTAAATGGACTTGGTATCCATGGTCAGACTTGTTTCAAATCTACAATTATTTCCAAAAAATCAAGGATCTCTATGTCATATGCTTCCTTAGTATTTGTCATCTAAAATGGGGGTTTGATCCTGTATAGAATGCTCCATGTAACATAGCTGCTTACGAAATAAAAGACTTTGCTGACCAAAGTTTAATTTACCTGTCTATGAATAATATATTGTTCAAATGATTTTCTCTTTCCTTTCTATATCTTATTAATCCGAGTTACATCTTGTAGGAATTGTCATCGGATTCTTCACAACATGTTAGGTCTGCTTTGGCTTCTGTTATAATGGGAATGGCTCCTGTGTTAGGGAAGGTAAGATTTCCTTTGTATTCTATGCTGTAAAGTGAAGGGGACTATTTTTGGCAACTTGGCTTAGTTATTGGATTTGTACATGCTTATCTTTGATTGGAGATTCTGTATTTCAAGAGGATGGAACTATTGAAGGGAATAAATCGTTGACTAGCAACATGGTAGTCATTTCCATCTGCAGTAACCTTTTTTTTCTTGCTCGAGGTGTATAACTTAAGAAGAAACGCAAAGATCCAGTCTTATGGTTAGAAGCCCCTGCATCAGTGATCCAGGGGTTAGAATAATAATTTAGAAAAAAGAAAAACACTCAAGCCTTTAGGAATATGGCCTGGCTGAACACTGGAACAAGTGGCAATGGGGTTTTCTTTGATTGAGCGAAGCTCTAAACACAAACCTAACACGAGCAGTTAGAGGTCTATGAAGACCAGAACAGTGGTGCTTAAAGCCTAGATCAAATTGCTATGACTCCCAGAAAAGCATAAATGGCTATGCCACCATGTAATGGAATCTGGTTTTATTGTTAATTAATAATTGATATTATTTAAACAGTTGTCAATTTGTTATAGAAAACTATGGTTTCTGTCTAAGTATAATTCTAAGGTCGCTTACCGCTTCTAACGTTCCACCCAAATCTGTCTGAGCATTATTTTATAGGGTCGGGACAGCCTATATTAAGGGTAGAATATATAAAAGGAAAGATTCAATTTATACAAAACCAAAAAGAGAATTTTGAAGATTAGGGAACTACAATGAAAAATTTCAACAATGTGTATCATATATATTTGTAAGAATTGTTTAATGCACCTATATTGTGGATGTGGAACCACCTGTTGTCAGTCGCATTTAGACCCGTAATATGATCCAGGATGCACCGCGAACTATAAAGAACCCGAGGCATGTTGGAGGGAGAGTAGAGCTAAGTCGAGATTTCAAAGAGTTGATAAAAATCATACATTTATTTGTTCAAGCAACGAAATCCATAATATTGAAGACAACATGTCAAGGAACAAGTTTGCTGTTGGGGTCGAAGGCCGAAAGAAGTTGGAAGGCGTTCGAATTAAGAAGTCGAACTCGAAGCCAAAATGAAGAACCATGTGGCCACATGGTTCCTAGGCAATGCGACTGCATACACAATGCTCAAACACTTCTAGGCGCTGAAACTCGATAACCATGCGGCCGCATGGAAATAAACGTCGCTGCCGCATAGAAGAAAACTGAGACGGATTTTTATATTTTTCGCGAATTTTCATATTTCATTCCAATTGTTATTTGTGGCAACTTCTACTATTTTAGGACTCTTAATATTTCGTGTTACCATATTCTAGGGTTTAGTATAAGTAGTTTTAATTCATTATGTTGGGAGAAGTTTTGATGATAATAAAAAAATGAGTTTTCTCTCCAATGGATCTTCCATAAAAAATGAACTTATCAAATATTTCGTGTTAATATTCGTGGCGTTCAAACCAGAACTTATCAAAGGATTGGACAACCTTTGTGGCGTTCGCAAATCGGGGTTCTAGTTTTCGCACTTCAACGGGTTTAAGGTTAATATACTTTAAGTTCTTAGGTTGTAAGGCTCGGATCAAGATCCTATCGTCTACAAACCTGAATTTGGGCTTTCTCGGCTTTTTCGAAATCATTTAGCGAGTTTCATGCAATTTTCCCAACCAGAATCGCATCAAGTGGTATCAGAGCTGGTTCCAGATTCAGGTTATATCGTTTTTTTTTTTTTTTTTTTAGTCTTTTTGTGTTTTTCATGTTCTTGAGTCCAGTAAATATTTTGAGTTTTAGATCCAGAAAATTAAAAAAAAAAAGTCAAAGTTGTTTTTTAGGCTTTTTAAGAGTCCAAATTAATTTTCGTTTGTTCCGCTGGATTTGTAGTCGAATTCCCGAGTAAAAAAATAAATTGTTATTATAAATTCCAGGAATTTTCAGCAGTTTTCAGTTTTTGAGTCAAAATAAAAATAAAAATAAAAATTTAAGGATGGATTATGATTGGGGATTTGTTTTTCAAACTTGGTGCTTTGTGGGTGATACGGTGTGCAGTTTGGCCATTGATAGGGAGCATATATTTAATTTGGTCAGTATCACTATGATGAAAAAATTGGGATTACCTTTATAACACCCTAGGCCTTATAAGTTGACTTGGTTGAAGGAGTGTGGGAAGGTAAATGTGATCAAACAGGCTTTAGTGAGTGTCACCATTGATGGATATAGTGATAAGGTGTGGTGTGATGTAGTTCCATTAAAATCCTTTCATATTTTGTTTGGGAAACTTGTGTATGATATGGGGAGGAACACATATAGGTTTCTTCAGGATGGGAAATACATCACTGTGGTGGGTTTGACACTAGCACAGTCTCGTGCAGACCAATGTAAGGTGAGGGGTGAAGTGAAACAAAAAAAGCAAGAGAGTGAGATGACCACACTAAAAGAGAGCAACGTGGTTGAATTGCAAGAGAGACCTAGAGATAGGAAGGTTGAGATGGAGGATGATGAATTGAAAAATGCAGTTGACATTGAGGAGAAAGTAGATGAGGTTGTTCAATATGACGGTGAGAAACTAGAAGAGTGTGTTGAGCAAATGGTTGAAAATATTGTGGGGAGTGAAGAACAAAGTTTCATCATTAAGCATGATGTGGTGGAGATGATACATCATGAGTACGAGGACCGATATTTTGTTTTTGGAATTAACAGTTTCAACTGTGTTTTGCTCAAGTCTTTCTTTCAGGCTGTACATTGTACGTGGGAGTTCATGCAACAACAATGGGTGATTAAGTTTGTGCTGTAATATAACCATATGTGCGAGATGAGTGGGTACCGTGTATTGATCTTATGTCATGGAATGAAATTTTTTCCATTTGATCCAGGTGGTGCAATGATGAGCTCGATAGCAGGTTGGTTATCCCCTACACGATCGCAAGGCATGGATTCGAGGACGAATCCTTTCGAAGAGAGAGGGATGGTATGATCCAGGATGCGCCGCGAACTATCAAGAATTCGAGGCATGTTGGAGGGAGAACAGAGCCAAGTCGAGACTTCAAAGAGTTGATAAAAGTCATACATTTATTTGTTCAAACAACGGAATCCATAATATTGAAGACAACATGTCAAAGAACAAATTTGATGTTCGGGTCGAAGGCCGAAAGAAGTTGGAAGACGTTCGAATCAAGAAGTCAAACTCGAAGCCAAAATGAAGAACCATGCGGCCGCATGGTTCTCAGGCAATGCGACCGCATACACAATGGTCAGACACTTCCAGGCGCTGAAACTCGATAACCATGCGGCCGCATGGAAATAACGTCGCGGCCGCATAGAAGAAATCTAGGACGGATTTTTATATTTTTCTCGAATATTTCATTCCAATTGTTATTTGTGGCAACTTCTACTATTTTAGGACTCTTAATATTTCGTGTTACCATATTCTAGGGTTTAGTATAAGTAAGTTTTAATTCATTATGTTGGGAGAAGTTTTGATAATAAAAATTGAGTTTTATCTCCAATGGATCTTCCATGAAAAATGAACTTATCAAATATTTCGTGTTAATATTTGTGTTGTTCAAACCAGAACTTATCAAAGGATTGGACAACTTTTGTGGCGTTAATATATCGGGGTTCTAGTTTTCGTAATTCAACGGGTTTAAGGTTAATATACCTTAAGTTCTTGGGTAGTGAGGTTCGGGTCAAGATCCTATTGTCTACAAGCTTGAATTTGGATTTTCCCGACGTTTTCGAAATCATTCCGCGAGTTCCATGCGATTCACCCAACCAGAATCGCATCAACCCGTCTCTTGATGTGCATACTTGGTATCTGAGGAAACAGAAGTTTTATTGACTCTCAAACTGGTATTTAGATGCTATTTGAAAAAAAGAAAATATAAGAAATCTGGTTTTAGACGCCTGCACACCTCTCCTGTACTAAAGTTGCAGGGTAAGCATTGGCTTCAGATCTGGAGATGGGGTTTGGCATGAGTGTTGGGGTGGGAACTTTCAGTGTACTGTTCTTATTGCTCCCATTGCTGTTTCAACAAGTCGTGGCAGATGGACTCCTCTCTTTCTTGAGTGGAGGAGTTTTCACTTCTTATTATCTTAACGGAAATTGAAATTTGTTGTGGAAATATGTGAATGTTTTCACTCCATAGTTTCATCATCATTGTACTTTTCACTATCTGCATTTTTTGGTGGGACTGTTAGTCCGTTATGATTGCAGCAGGTTTTAACCCTTTTTTATGGTTGATGCAGGATGCAACAATTGAACAACTTCTTCCAATATTCCTTTCCCTTTTAAAGGATGAATTTCCTGATGTACGCCTCAATATTATTAGCAAACTGGATCAAGTCAATCAGGTTTGTGGTGTTTTGAGATGTGGGACCTTTTCCATTCGTCCATTATCTCTCTCTCTCTCTCTCTCTCTCTCTCTCAATTACTTCTTTTCCAACCTATTACTACTCGATTGCCCATATTTATTTTTTGTCTTCTGTAGCTTATGCAACTACTACTTCATTATTAATTTTTCTGCACTTTGCTCTTATGGATTGAAGATGATTATTCTTAGTGGTGAAATTGAAACTGCTTAATTTTGCAGGTTATTGGAATTGATTTGCTATCCCAGTCTTTATTACCAGCTATAGTTGAGCTAGCAGAGGATAGGCATTGGAGGGTTCGCCTTGCGATCATAGAGTATATACCTTTATTGGCTAGTCAATTGGGTGTAGGATTTTTTGATGATAAGCTTGGTGCCCTTTGCATGCAGTGGCTACAGGACAAGGTTAGTGTTTCACACATGATCTGCTAGCAGTTGGACTATAGAGTTGTATAAAATAAAATTTAGTACCATCTGTGGTTTGCTTATGATTTTCATCTTTACTTGCAGTTAATAGCAACTGTCAGTTCAAAGTCTAAATAGATGTCTATGTTGTGGCTTCTTTCTTTCGTTTCATTGATAAAGTTCAGAAAAATCTGTTAATAAGGCAATGTAAGCTTGTACATTTTGTGGTCTCCAAAAGTAATCAATGCCTTTTATATGGACATTATAAACGAAACTCGTGTCTTTTTCTATTCTCTTTTTCTCTGTCAAGCATCTATGTTCTTTCCCACTTCGTACTTCACTTTGGTTATCTTGGTGAATGAACGAATATCTCTTTCCTTCCCTTCATCATTGCTAGTCTCCATTCTCCCTTTTCTTCTGTTGATGCCCATTGAGGGGAAAAAGGCATTTAAATGAAGAAATCTTTGTGCCTAACATTTGTTGTCAATGCAGGTTTACTCTATTCGAGATGCTGCTGCTAATAATTTGAAACGACTTACTGAAGAATTTGGTCCAGAGTGGGCAATGCAGCATATAGTTCCTCAGGTTTGTTGATGATACTATTAGAAAGCTTCCCTTTCCTTGTGCTTGTCTATATGGGTTAGAAATACTAATTCTTGCGAATAAATTTACTGCCAATATGGTAACCCTTATCTTTTTCCTGGTAGTTTCAGTCGTAGCAGTTTCGCAGATTATAGTTCTAGCTTCTTAATTGAGGTAGCCCAAGTGTTGGAACACGTCAGTAAATCAGGAGAAAGTTGATGTTATCCAGAAGAAGACAGAAGGTCTATTAGTTAGTGATAATAACTTATAAGGTGGGAGGAAAAGATTGTGGTTAGATGGTTTAAGATTGTTGTTAGGGATTTAAGATATTTCTTTCAAAGTGAAAGGTTTGTGAGGGTCTTACAGTGATGAAAGGAGAAAAATTGTAGTAAATAAAAAAGAGCAGTGAAAGAAGCATGTGTGTTGAAAAGAAAAGCAGACTGCTTCCCAACCTTACATATTTGATTCAGAGTACCATTTGAGATGAATAGGCTTTTGTATTATATTAATTGAAGAATGCAAGGGATAGTCACCAACTTTATACTGATATTATTTGTTTCCAAACAAAAAGGCCATTTTTAGTTTTAAAAAAAAAAAAGATTAATGAGACACTTTTAAATGCTAGGTCTCTTCCCATTTGACATATGGTTGGCCAGTCTTTGGGCTCTAACATTCAATTCATTGATTATATTCAGCGACTCAGAATCCACTATATCATTGATGTGCAAGCTGAAATGTTTCCTTGGACATTGATAGATTTGGAGCCCGTTTGGTATCCATTTTTCATCCATAAAAATGAAAAATATAACTGTTATCAATCACATCCAGCCACCATTTTTGAATTTTTATCTCTTGTATGGGGCTCATAACGGCTATATTTTTCATTCTCATTCTACAATAAATAAGAATCAAACGGGGCCTTGATCTAATATATATTTGAAGTCGGATAGATTCACTTGGCTTCTTAAAGCCACCCTTGCTCCTTCAGGACTAGCCGGAAGACTAAATTTTCATTACACATCCACCAAGTTGCCTCTAAATTTTTTTCTTTAGGAGGTTATGTAATAGAATTCTTCGATTCCTGTGGTCTAATATTAATACAGCTGAGAAACATGTCAATTTTATCACAATTATATAGCATATGGACTTTTTGAATGTTTAGAGAAGATGAGATGCAAACCTCATCTGTACTTTCTTCAGCATGGAAGTTTTACATGTTATTTTTAATGTTGTCTCATTGATCAACTTCAAAATTTGTTGGTATTTGGTCTGTTGTTGATTGTGCTTGTTAATTTAATTGTCAGTTCAGAATTTCGGCTTTGGCTAAAGTCAAGTTCTTTCTAGTAAATAGGCCAGAACCCTGTCTCAGTGATCTTGTGGCAGCTATATTATACTTTTAGAGCTTGAAAGTTTTTAATTTTAAATCTGTAATTATTTGGATTTACCTTACTCTGCTTGAATTAATATATTTGCATAGTTATTGTGAAAGATAGTGGTTATAAATACCTCCCTTTTCCCTTTTGTAAAGTGATCGAGCTGAAAGAGAGCAGAAGGATTGAGTGTCTGCCAGTGTCAAAAAGATGTTCCATATCGGACATCTGTTGTTTATTCTTCGGGGTTTGTTTTTTGTTATTATTTTTGGATCAGTGAAATACTTTACCCATCTGCTGTGCAGGTTTTAGATATGATAAAAAATCCACATTATTTGTACCGGATGACTGTTCTTAGTGCAATTTCGTTACTTGCTCCTGTCATGGGTCCCGAGATAACATGTTCTCAGCTGTTGCCTGTGGTTGCTACGGCATCAAAAGACAGGTAGTTGTATTTTCCGGTATACATACATACATACCGGACGTATCCTCCTACTTATAAATTTGACCCACTTATTTGACAAATAATCGTGACATTTAATTTAAGTCAATCCAACGTTCAATATTTTATGGATCTCAAGTAGTTATAACCAACTCTCCCATGATCTTAGTGAAATACATATTGAGCGTTGGGTTGACTTAAATTAAAGGTCACGATTATTTGTCAAAAAAGTTTGTCAAATTTATGAGTTTGAGGATCCGTCTTATATATATATATATATATATATATATATATATATTTTTTTTTTTTCTTTAAATTTTGACATTCTATGTCTTTTCACAGAGTGCCCAACATTAAATTTAATGTGGCCAAGGTGTTGCAGTCCCTTATTCCCATAGTTGATCAACCGGTATGCTTTTTGCTATTGAAATTCCATTTGTGCACCGGTCCCTATGATCTTTTTTTTTTTCTTTCTCCTTTGCATTCTTACCCTCATTATTTTCACCCGTCTAAAGTTTCTTGTTCCTCTAAAGGCGGTGGAGACAACCATCCGACCCTGTTTGGTAGAGCTCACTGAGGACCCTGATGTTGATGTCCGGTTTTTTGCCAATCAAGCACTTCGGTCAATTGATAATGTCATGATGTCGAGCTAGACGAACTCCTTCCGTGGAGAGTTCATTTCTAGAGTTTTCTTTTGAATATCCTTTTCATTTGGTTCTTTGACAACATAGTTTGATTGTAAAAACCTTATTGTTATGATCCATTAGTACTTTCCTTTTCCTCGACGATGTTCAAGTTGTTATCAGCGTATCTCTAATGGAGACGACGGTTTTTGGGCTCCTAAAGCTTTGTATCCCTATATATTAAAAGAGTGACTTTGTGTTGGCACTATTCTTATGAATGTGTACTAAGTTACTATTCGTGTGTCTCTCTCTTTTTTTTTTTCCAAGCTATTATTTTGCCTTTTATTTTTGGGACCGGATACCATGTCAATCACCTCTTCCGCTTGTTTTCCTAATTGCAATACAACTTTGTTTAACTCCTCATTTCATTATTAAGGAAAAAACAACAAACTTTTGGTATAATTTCCGTTTAAAGCCATTTTCACATTAAATGCCCTGTCTGAATACTTGTACATGTGCTTTTTATGAAGAGAAGCGTTACAACACAAAAAGGAATTCCGATCATTAGTGTATTCAGGTGATTGCATGATGTAAATTGATGCTTAGCACAAATCGTAGTCAACTATACAATGACACGTGCATTGTACGTGCGTCTTACTAGTACTTGTAAAATGGTTACTTTTATGAAAAGACGAGTTTCAGGAAATGTGAAAGATAAGCTCCTTGGCCTTGGAGATTATGTGAATGTGGTATTGATAGTGCTTTAAGCTAGTTATTTTTGTTTCCTGAATTTATTTTTTCTTTTTTGGTTATAAATAAAACAATTATTTATTTGATAGTGAAGAATAATTACTTATATGATAGTAAAATAGAACTTATTTCCAAAATAAGTAATTAGTTTTCAACATTGGCTGATTTAAACTGGCATTATTAATTTACTTGTAAGTGAACTTTTTAAGATAAAGACCTTCAATGTTTTCAATTACATATTAATCTAGTTATTGCATTTGACTTGTAAGGCTATTCTATCCATCTTACAAATTAGGATTTTGCTGCATGTAAATCAAGTCTTACATAATGAATTATATGATATCACATGTCATTCTATCATTGGACAATTTAAAACATTGTTAACTTTTCATCAAATCATTTTACTAAATAGTTTATAAATATACCCTCTGTTAGATAAATTTGTAAATAGTTTATAAATATATAAATAATAATGAGTAATAGTTATGAATGTGTAATTGAAACTAATGTTTGACTTTAATTAAATTTATAAATTATTTATAATTTTGTATCCAAATGGAGGTTTATTATTTTAAATTCTCAAATTATAAAATATTGCCAACTCTAAATGAAAAGAAGTTATATAATTCCCTATCATGGTCTCTAATGGCTGTCGACCACTCCACCTAAGAGGATTGTAAATATGTTGACTTTTTAAATTATTATCATTAAATATAGAATTATATTATGGTTGATTTTGTAGCAAGTGTGTGGGAGGTTACTAGACATTTCTTATGTCCCCTCACACTTAATTTTTTTGTCATTCTTAACATTTAAGTTTTAAAGTATGAAGTAAAAACAATAAAAAAAGGAAACATGATTTTCCTCGTGTATTCAAATAAAATTTCTTTGATATTCTATGATACAAGTCAAGACATCTAGTAATCAAGAAAAAACTCTTTAATTGTCAAATGGATTCATCGTTTTCTATGTTATCCTGAAATGAGAATTTGCGTGCGTTTGACCCACATTCTCATTCTTCTACTCATTTTCAACCATACATTTTTCAATAAAATAATATTTTACATCACATCAATAACTTTTCCTTCTTTTTCAACCATACATTTCTCATCATATCACTAATTCAAAATTCATTATTCCCCAATAATCTCCATCAAACACACTAAAAGTTCATTTGAGGTATTTTAATGATCCTTTGAGATAAAGTTATTCTCTAAACAATTCCGAACTTTGCTAGGAGTCTCTTTAGATCCCCGACCTCACTCCGAAAAGATATTAGAATAACTATTTGTCAATTTTTGTGGGGAGTTGTGGTGGGCAAGGTTGGGTGGAAATTTGACTAAACCAAAGTGTAAGGGCAGACAGGCTTTAGGATACTGGAATTATTCAACCAAGCTTTATCAGCTAAATCGACCTAGAAACTGTTATCCGACCAATATTCATTTGCTGCAAGTGAAGTGTAGAATAAATATTCTAGGAGCTGTCAATTTATAGAGGCTAAGGTGAAAGTGGAGGCATCCGCTCTTTGACTATTGTGGGTATCTCTTCCGGCTAAAGCTTTCTCAACCAATTAAATCAAGATGATCAATTCTTGACCTTGATTTAGGTATTAGTTATTGAACATGTACATCAGAATTTATATAATATCCAAATAACACTTCATCATTGATCAATAAAAAAATTGTTTTTTCACCCACCAATGATGAAATGTCACTTGGTCATTATGTACTCGTGTAAACTCTAATGTACACGTAACATAACCCTTCGTTATTACTATATGCCAAAATTTTCAAGAATAAAGCCTCTTGTACACCGAGTCTTATAGCTCGATGTACATTCCCCTCACATGGGAGGAAGTGACCCACGTCAATAAATGTGCGGGCCTGCCCCCATGTGTGGAGGGCTGTAAGGCTCGATATACATGTAGTGAGGTTCATTTTTCAAAGCTTATATAATGAGGGACATGAATCCCCATTTCATTGCGAAGTAAAACAACTCAAGAAAAACATTTTCAGGACTTTCAATATTGAATGCTGTTCAATATTATCTTTTTGATGATATGCACGAATTTAAGTTCCCTTAATGCACTTGTCGTGATTTAGGTTATGTGAAATATTTGAAATTAACGTGTATAACAAGATAGTGAATATTTTGATATATCTGAATTTTATGTGAAGAATATATTGTAATATTATTTCCTTAATAGATGTATCCAAAGAAACTTTATTTCATATCTAGTCTTGATTTATGCTGTTAGAAAACTTTCACAACATGGTGTGTTCTTGGTTTTGGAAACTATGTCTTGTATTTCTGAATTTTAGGCCCCTGTCTGGCCCTCAATTTTTTTAACATCTGTTTCAAGATTATTAGGACAAGAGTATTCTGTAAACTTTGCGCATTTTGCATTTTTCATAAGTTTTAATAATGCTCCTAAATTTTGTGGACAATTTGGCTATGAATAATGCCCTGCGTACAGGGCATTTTCCTACAGGAGCCAAGCCCCTCACTGTAGGAGCAGGCTCCACATGTATAAAAAAAAATTGTTGCATCGCGCACGCCATTTTGTATTGTCAGGGACCTGTGAAACAGGCCACTGTTCGTGAAGCAGGGCTCTGTGGCTATTGATCTTTAAACACTTATACTAATATAATCTTCAGTACTACCGTTAAACAACAAAGGTCATCTCCTTTTAATAAGACTTACATTTGGTACTAAACGACTTGGACATATTAACCTAAATAGGATTCAAAGACAAACAAAAGTTGGGCCACTAAATGGTTTAGAGGTGGAATCTTTACCTATCTGTGAATCATGTTTAGAAGGTTAAATGACCAAGAGATCCTTTTCAGATAAAGGATATAAAACCAAATTTTTCATAGAATTAGTACACTTGATGATGTAGAATCAATTGAGAAACAGTAGAAGGTAGCAATAGAAGGCAACAGTAGAAGATGATAGCAACCGAAGGAAGAAGAGAAGAAGCAAGAATGAGGGAGCTCATAGAGGGGAAATAGGGAGAAGAGGGAAAGAATGAGGGAAAACAGGGAAAGTACAACAAGGTGAATAATTTTCATTCATTAACTGATTTTGAATCCCATTACAACCATAAAAATAACTAATAAATCTAGTTAAGGACTTGGGCCAAACCCGTAAACAAACCCAATGAAACATACAGTCTAAAATAAGTGGCATAAAACATAAATAAATGGAAAATAAATGGCCCAAACAAATGGCCTCACGAAGGATGTCTGCATCAACTCTCTTGGGGTGGGAGAAAAATTTGACCCCGTCGAGTGGGTAAATCACAAAAGGCTGTTGTCAAATTCCTAACTACAAACTAAGCGGTGAACAAACTTCTTTCGATGTCCGTAGATACGTAAGGGTGGTGATCCGGGTAAAGGAAGATCTTGTTGACTCCTATAATGCTCTAACAAATCAGGGTCAAGCTGCTAAAATGTCTTCTTGGAGATCGAAGTACAATCAGAATCAGGATAGGCCTCCCAACGAACAAGAAAGCGCTAAATCTCTCCATCCTAGGTTAACATGATCTCTTTATCTAAAATAACATCAATTTTATCTTTGTGTGTTGTAACAGGTGGAATCGGGGCAGAGACAACATGTTCAGGTTTAGGGTCCACAGATGGAGGTGTAAAATGGTCATCGGCTGGGTTAAATTGACCTTTGTAAGCAACTAAGTCCTCAACATTGAAGGTAGAGTAGTAGCCAAAATTGGCCCATTTACTTCAACGAACAAAAGGGAGTTACTGTTTTATTTATCTTTGATTTATATTACTGTTTATTTTAAAATTGCATCGATCAATTTTTATGTGTTGTTATTCTAAATTTACCTAAAATTCACGTGACCGAACCCCTAGACCTTTTAAAAATTGGATAATTCTACATGTACATCAAGATTTACATAATATCCAAGTAACATTTCATCATTGGTTAATACAAAGCTATTTTTTCACCCGCCAATGATAAAATGTCACTTAATCATTATGTACACCATGGTGTAAACCCTAATGTTCATGTAACATAATTATTAGTTATTGCTATATGCCAAATTTTTCAAAGTTTATGTAATGAGGGACACGAATCCCCATTTTATTGAGAAGTAAAACGACCAAAAAAAAAACATTTTCAGGGCTTTCAATATTATCTTTTTGATGATATGCACGAATTGAAGTTCCCTTAATGCACTTGTCATGATTTAGGTTATGTGAAATATTTGAAATTGACATGTGTATAACAAGATAGTGTATATTTTGATATATTTGAATTTTATGTGAAGAATATATTGTAATATTATTTCCTTAATAAAGTATCTAAAGAAACTTTATTTCACATCTAGTCTTGATTTATGCTTTTAGAAAACTTTCACAACATGGTGTGTTCTTGGTTTTGGAACTATGTCTTATATTTCTGAATTTCAGGCCCCTCTTTGGCCCTCATTTAAAAAAAAAAAAAAAAAAAAAAAAACTTTTAGAGCAGTAGCCAAAATTGGTCCCGCTACTTCAACGAACAAAGGGAAGTTCTTGTTTTATTTATCTTTGATTTATATTACTGTTTATTTAAAATTACATCAATCAATTTTTGTGTGCTGTTATTTTAATTTTACCTAAAATTCACGTGACTGAACCCCTAGATCTTGTGGAAATTACATCCTTCCCTACCTTAAGAATTCAACATTCTAAAATAAGATGGAAATTTCATTGTTCAAAAATCAGATCTTTTATTTTAATTTAATATTTTTATAAAATAAATATTTTTATAAAATAAATATTTTTACTATCAAAAATCACACCCTAGTTCTCACGCTACCACCCTCTCTCTCTCCCTCCGCCGCCCCCTCATTTCCCCCAACTTCCCCCCAACTTCTCTCTCGTCGCTCACCCCTCTTTTGTCACCGTCACCACCACCACGAACGTCACAAAGGCGGTGACTTTCTCTAGACGGTGTAGAGAGGTGCAGCGAGGCGGCGTTGACGCACGGAGAGGCGCAGCGAGGCGATTCGATCTGCTGTACGGTGGTCGGCGGCGACGGTAATGGTTGTGGATGGTGGTTTATGTGAGAACCTATCAATTTTGCGTCTGATTTGAAATTTCGCTTCTGACTGGTGGTTGTTTTACACTGTTTTGGTGGTGATGGATCTGGTGCCTTTTTTTTTTGTTGATCTGTGGTGTTGCCGTCACGAGGAGGTGGTGGTTTGCCGGCGATGGTGGTTTTTTCTTTGTGGCTTGCGGGTGATGTGCAGTGGGTACGGTGTTGGCGGTGTTTTGCGGTGGTCGCTGTGGTGGTGTGGTGACTGTTGGTGATGGCTTCGTTGGTGATGTTGCTGGGAGGTGGTGGTAGTAGTTCTGGCGACGGTGTTGTTGGAGGCCGTGGTTGGCATGGGGCGACAGTGATGGTGGTGAGGCTGGGTTGGTGGTGGTGGTGGTGGTGGTGAGGCTGGGTTCGTGGTGGTGATGTGGTGGTGAGGCTGGGTTGGCAGTGTTGATTTTTGTGGTGGTGGCGTGACTAGTGGAGATGGGGTGCAGCTGCTATGATTTTGAGATTTTTATTCACTGGAAAATTGGTGATAGCGGCGGTGGTGGTCGACGGTGGTGGTCATGACGGTGGTGGTGATGTGTGGCGGCGACGGTGGCGCAATGATTGTGGGTGGTTGATGTGGCGAGATTTTTGCTAGATTTGGTGGCGGAGTGGGTTTTGGTGGCTGCGGTGGTGGTAGAGGAGATGGTGCTAACTGCTGTGACGTTGGCTGTGAGGAAAAGTGTGATTGTGACTTCCACTTGTAACTCGAAATTGGATATGTGACCTGAATATTGTGACCGTGACTTTTAATTGTGACCAAAAATTTGATAAGTTGTGACTAAAAAGTAATTCGTGATTTATTGTGACCTATAAATAAATTGTGACGAGTAAATTTTTGATATGTGATCAATGGAACAAATTGTAACCCGTAAAATTTTTGAATTGTGACCTCAAAAAGGATTTGTGGCCTATTGAAAGTTCGATTCGTGACCTCGAAAATGATTTGTAACCTATAAATTTTTCACATGTGACCTTGGAAAAAATTGTGACCTTTAAAATTTTTGAATTGTGACCGTAAAAAAATTTGTGACATTTAAAATTTTTTATTTGTGATCGAAAAGTAATATGTGACTAATTAAATTGTGAATCTGTGATCGATAAATAAATTGTGACCTATAAAATTTTTGAATTGTGACGTAAAATAATTTTTGACACTTAAAATTTCTGATTTGTGATTGAAAATAATATGTGACTAACTAAATTCTGAATCTGTGACCAAATTATATAGATCTGTGAGCTTAATATATTTAATTAATTAAATTATAAATAAAAATTAACAAAAATCTGATTTTTGAAAATTAAAACTTATTTTCTTATTATTGAATTGGACCAAAGTTATACTCTTACTTATGAAAATTTCCCCTAGATCTTTTAAATTTCTTGACTTGTTATATTTTCATTTTTATCCTACTCATTTTACGTGATTAAGTTGTTGACTAGTGTTTGACCCTTGCTTTGTTATTTTACATAATCCCAAAAATAAAAGATTTAAAAAATACAAATAGAAAATTTTAAAATTTAAATGTTCAGGTTGTTATTCTCATTTTTTGAACGAGTTGTATATTGATTACGATATTCACTTCATTTAGCAGTTGAGTAGTGATCGTCTTGTTATATCTCGTTCCAATATTTTGACCATGGACCATTTCCAATTTGATGCCCTTATTCGGCAATTAGCTCAACTACATGCTCAATTAGTGACTGTCCAAGCTGAGGTGACTGTTACTCGTGAAGAGAGCAAAAAACTGTTGTTCGAGTCAACAATTTAGAACAAACCCCCGCCCTCAATGGACGCTGATAATTATAAAACGTCTCATAATACACCCTATCATCATCGACAAGGTGATCGACAGCGTTTTCAACATGGACGAAGGAATGGGGCAACAATGTGAATAATTTTCATTCATCGATTTTGAATCATATTACGACCATATAAATAACAAAATAATAAGGGAAAAATTCATAACTAAGAGGTTAAGTATCACTCATTTCAAAATTAAGAAAAATATTTCGAATTTCAAAAATTAGATTTTTATATTAATTTATTTATGCTTTAATTAATTAATTATATATTTTACTAATTAAATATATTAAGTCACATATCTATACAATTTGGTCACAAATTAACGATTTAGTAAGTCAAATATTATTTTTTGGCCACAAATCAAAAAAATTATGTCACAATTAAAAAAATTTATCGGTGAAAATTTATCTTAATATGCATGAGTCATACGCGTGAACGTGAGTGTAGCCAGGATCTCTTTGCACTTGACCCGTGCAAAATCGAGGTCAACAAATTGGGTTATACTTTTTTGGAAGGCTTTATAGTTGAATCATAAGCACTATGTCTAGCGAAAATATTAATTTACATATTACGTGTGATCTATCTGAATTTTTTTATAATGTATTATCTTATAAATATAGTGAATTATTAAATTAGAATGCTATTAATTTGTTAATCATGACTGTCAGTGATTATTAATAACATTTTTTTACCCGTCATTATACACGTTATAAATAATATTTGTATAGTTGTTTAAAAAAAAAAGTATACATTATTTTATTCTTTTGACTTTGATAAGATGAACACAAATTGTTAGCGTAATTTAAAAAAAAAAAAAAAATATCATTGACCAATGTTGATTAGTACAATAATATAACTTCAATGATCCCATCATAAACATAGTTTTCAAGCTTATTTATGTGCTTCGAATTGTAATTATTTATGATTAGTATTTCGTTCACGTTAATTAATACTTGATTTAATACTTGCTCTATTGTCTTCCATCCATGTCAAGTTTGACTTTGTTAAAAGGCATCTCAAAGGTTGATATGAAGAATTCTTTTGGGATATTCCATTTATCCACAAAATGGATATGACAAATGAAAATTATGCAATAACAAAATAAATAAATAAATATTATAAAGAGTGTGTTTGAGTTTTTTTTTTTTTTTTTTTTTTTTTTTTTTTTTTTGGAAAAATATATTTTGTAATGGTAAATTTTTAAAGAATGTGTGGTTAAAAAATAGATTTTTTTAAAAAATTTAACTGTAAATTATTTTTATTGGAAAAATGTGTGATTGAAGTTAATTTTGGAAAAAAAAAATAGATTTTTAAAGAATGTGATTTAAACTAGGGCTAAAAGCCACGACAAAGTTTCCAAAAGATGGTTATATTGGCACGGAGTTTTTATTTTATGAACCACATTTTAATTGTCATTATGGTCATCAACTTTATTTATTGTAGTACTTATATTCCTAACTTTGTTTTCGTCAAGTTCTTATTTTCTATCTTTCATTAATCAGCACATTTTGTCCTTGATAATTGTGTGCTAAAATTTTTCTTTTGCAAGCGAGAAAAAACTATTTTACACCACTTTTGTATTCATTTTCTCAAATATATGATTGACAAAATAAGCCACTTTATTCATTGTTATTAGAGACTATGCCCATGTTGATTCCTATTTTTTTTGAAAAAATACATTCTTAAATAGTGATTTGATATCATTTCAACCATACATTTTTTAATAAAATAATATTACACGTAAATTCAAAAAAATTCTTTATTTTTCAACCACACATTTTCCATCAATACACTATTTAAAAATACATTCTTATAAATAAAAAAAATGGAGCTCAAACGGGGGCTACATATAGTAACTAATTGAATGTTGACTATATAATTTATGAGTGTGTTTGGTATTTATTTTTGGGGTAAAAATTGATTTTTGAATAGTGATATAATGGAAAATGTGTGGTTGAAAAATGAGGAAAAGTTATTGATGCGATAAAAATATTATTTTATTGAAAAATGTGTGGTTGAAAATGAGAATTGATTTTTAAAATCAATACCAAACACCTCCTATATATATACAAAACGCATTTTAGACCTAAGTGTTGCAATATCAAAGATTGAATTCATTAATCCCTATTTGACGGGGATTAAAAATTATATTTTTAGTATATTTTGATAAAAATTGATAAAATTTGTGGTTGGAAATTTTTTAATCCCATGAAATATATATAATTAAAATTAATTGTTGAATTTGATTTAGATTAAATTTTGAAATCAAAAATTTGTGAATTTCATGAATTACGTGATTAAAATTAATTATTAATTTTGACTTAAATTTAAATTTTATTTTTAATTTCCATCAAACAAAGCTTAGGTGAAACAAATAATTTTATTTTTAGAATACAACTCAACTTTCCTAAATCCCTGACATACACGCTCTCCAGTGTTCACACAAGCATATTAGTCTCTCAGTTCACAAACATTGGTTCGAAAATCTTCTAATCCAATGAGAACCGCAAGATAGATTCCCCCTCAATTCCTCTCGATGTGACGCCACGCGCCAAATTTGTTTTTATTAATTAAACTATACAAGTCCATTTGATCTACTCTCCATAAACTAATAAAAATATTTTTTGATCCAAATAAAATATTTGCAATTATCTCATCTTTGTTTAAATAAATGAAATCTGGAAGTGAAAAAATTATAGAATTTATATATTTTAAGAATAGAAACATGGATGTGCGGCCTTTGGACCGGTGGAATCAAGTTTAAAATATCTTTACTTCCTGTCTCATTTTATATAAAAATGAGTTTGAGAAAAACAGAGTTTTAATTTAATGAATATCAAACAAAGGCTAAAAAATTTTCACAGAGAAAAATAATTAAATTGATTATATTATTAATGAACCGTCCCCGTGAGTTTCTTTTTTCAAATATATTCTTTGTATTATCAAAAATTACATAAATATTTTTTATATTTTATTTCCCATTGTAAAGATACTTTATTTGTATTTCATTAAGATAGGAGCATTTATCTAATTAAACAAAATATCACTTTTCAAATTTTATAAATAAATTCATTTTCATAATTTATTCTTAAAAGAGTTGTGTGGCCTGTTGTTTTATTCAAATATGATTAAAAGTAACACATTTCATAGGAAATAATCAACGACGACTGTGTTGGAATAGTTTAATAAAATGGTAATTAGCACAAAACGTTAATACCTTTAAAGTTTATTATGGAAAACGTCCATACTTTTTTTTTTGTCATTTTTACGCCCACATTCCACTTTTCATTGCACGAAATATCATTTTCATCAATTTTTTCAATAAAATGACGATTTTACCATCCCATTGAAATAAAAAATATATAAAGAATAAATTTCAATCTTACGTTTAATTTTTTAAAAAATGAAAATGGATCCAAATAAATTAGTAAAAGGTTTAATAGCACAAAACATCCATATGTTTGACATGTAGGGTGCAAAATGTCTCTACGTTTCAAATTGGTGAAAATGACGTTTTCCTCAATGAAATGTAGAAATATAGATGGAAAAAATGCAAAAAATTGAAACGTAGGGACTTTTTGCGTACTACAGGCCAAACGTAGGGACGTTTGTGCTATTAAACCTTATTAAAATATTAAAAATAACAAAAAAAAATATAACGACTCGGTCTCTATACTCAAACCGCTAGCTTGCATACTGTCCGCTTTGGGTGAGCCTGCCTAATTGGTACCAGGATTTAACTTAACTATTTCATATGATAGAGGTATTGAGTTCGAATATTGGGGAACGCGACAGAAAGTCGTGAGGGATAAGTGGGCACAGACTTACCCAAAACGGACAATACATAAACTAGCGGCTTGAGTATAGAGACTTGGGTCATGACAAAAAAACGTACATTTTTTTGTAACGACTCGACCTCTACGTCAAAACCATTATATCATACGATAGAGATCTTCTGTTCAAATTTTGGGGGACACGACGGAAAGCTGTGAGGGGGTAAGTGGGCTCTGTATATTCCAAAGCGGACAATACGTATGATATAACGGTTTCAACGTAGAGGTCGGGTCGTTACAAAAAAATGTGCGTTTTTTTGTAACGATCCGAGTCTCTATACCCAACCAGCTAACTTACGTATTGTTCGCTTTGGGTGAGCTTGTGCCCACTTATCCCTCAGGCTCGCGTTTCCCAATATTCGAACCCAAGACCTCTATCATATGAGAAACTTAAATTGAATCCTGATATTCTTCTTTTCTTCTCTAAATAGGGCTGCCACCTTAGAAACCAAAAAATTCCGTCCAACCACCGCTCAAATCGTCGGACCTCCAAATCTATTGACATCAAGATTGAATATTGGGTGGTATGCGTAGAGGGAAGTGAGAGCTTTTCGGTAGTATGGAATTTCGACGATTTGAGCGGTTATTATTGGAGTTTTTTGCTTCTAAGGTCGCGGCCCCATTTGGAGAAGAAGAGAAGAGAGAGGCTTTTTTTGTTGTTGTTATTTTACATATTTTAATAAAGTTTAATAGCACAAAAGGTCCCTACGTTTAGCCTGTATTATACAAAACGTTCATACGTTTCAAATTTTTGCATTGGGGGAAAACGTCATTTTTACGAATTTAAAACATATGGATATTTTGCACACTACATGCCAAACGTAGGGACGCTTTGTGCTATTAAACAATTTACTAATTTACTTGGACTCATTTGCACTTTTTAAAAAGTTTAGGAGTAAGATTGCAATTTTTTTTTTATTTTTTTATTTTATTTGAATAAGAGGGTAAAATCGTTATTTTATTAAAAAAATTGATGAAAATGACATTTTGTGTAATGAAAGGTAGAAGGTGGGGTGAAAGTGCCAAAAAAAATAAAAGGTAACGACATTTTTCACAATAAACTTTAATGGTATGAACATTTTGCGCTAATTATTCTTTAATAAAAATTACCCTAACTAAATATTCTTATGCTTTCAAAGATTTTAGCTACGGAAGAATATTATTCTCCGATCCTTACTTTTTAACTTGAGAATAGACATTTAATTTGCTTCACATACTGAATAGAATTTTGTGGTCGATCCATGGCCCTTGGATGCTAAAGGGGGCATTAGTGTGATCTCTTATTATTAAAGTGAAGTTTTAATAATGTGTACTTTGATATTGTATAATAATTTGATAATCAGAGGGATTTTGACTTTTATTCTTATAGTCTATTGGGTGGAAATTAAAATTTAGATTTTAATTTAAATTAAAGTAAATAATTTACTTTGATCACATATTTTGTGGTACCACAATTTTTCAATTATGTATTTCATCAATTTATATTAAAATGTACTAAAAAATTTTATGTGAGCACAGAGTTGAACGCATCGAAGGTGAGTCCCGGGAAAAATTCGTTGATCGTCGAAGGCGGACCGATGACACGATCGAGGGCAAAGCGCGTGAAAGAGGTGATATGATTGCTTGTTCAAACTACGGTTGACGAAATGTTAATCTTGGAGAAGAAATGAGTAAGTTTCGTGTTGGGGTTGAAGGCCAAAACAAGTTGGAACAACTTGATTCAAGTAGACGAAAACGGAGACCCGGAGTTGTGCCATGCGACCGCATAGCACAAAGCCCCTTGCGGTTGCAAAGACACCTACCGAGACTTGGCAGGGTGACTTCACTTGTTCCATGCGGCCGCATGAAAATAAACCATGTGACCGTATGGTTATGTCCGACACAGAATTATTTCATTTTTTTCGCGTTTTTTGCTATTTGAATTAAAATTATTTTTCATAACTTGTATTATTCTAGTTATTTTATGCACGTTTTTACTAGATTTCTAAGCTAGTATAAATAGTTTCATTCTTCATTAGTGTAAAATTTTTTGACATTAATATTAACTAGAGGTATATTGCTTTCAATCATTTGTTCTTCGTTGGACAATTATGAATGTATTAAGATTATTCTTGTGGCGTTTAAATCAATCGAGTGGATTCTTCAGTATTCAATAAAAAAGGTTGACACATCGTTTGTAAGCATTGGTTTGATTCGATATTTTTGAATCAAGTTCAAATTTGATTGCTTTGATGCTCTTGAGTTTATAAATCAATTTCTTGTGGTTTTCATGATATTTGTTAGGTAGGTTCACATCAATTTTGATTTTAATTCCCACTTTAATATAAAATATTATTTAAATAAAAATATTACAGAATATGATGTAATAGCATCTCGCTGCCACGCGCTTTTTACGATAACCAGGGACACTCCTCCTTTAATTTAACAATACAAGCAGAGAATCGCACTCATTTTCTACCCACTGACTCGGCCGATCACCACCGAGTCAAACTCAGTCCCGACCTCTAACTTTGCCACTATAAATACTGCATTATACATCATCTCTTACTGGAAAACAGCTTCTTGAACTCCCCCAAAAATCTAGGCTTCTTTTCCAGAAGATGGGTCTCTCAATTGTTCAAGTATTACTCGTTTCCGCTATTGATTTTTTTTCTTCAACTTTTTGAGTCGGTTAATTATTTACTTATTTATTTTGAGTTTTTAATTTGGGAACTCATTAGGGGTTTACGAAGTCGTTGGCGATGACGGTACTATCGGAGATCGGTGACAAGACGTTTTTCGCAGCTGCAGTGAGTTTATTACTTGATTTTAGTTTTAAAAAATGCTATTTTATTTTATTTATTTATTTATTTTTTCGATTTGTGAGTGATATTATGTTTTATCTGGTTTATGATTATTTGGTTAATTTTCTTTATTGAGCTGAGTTTGATTGTTGCATCGTGATTCTAAATTGATATTTTCACATACTTTTTATGGGGAATTATTGCTGTCTGTGTTTAAATCCATATATTTGAAGGATCTTTTCTCTTATATATATATATATATATATATATATATATTTGGTTTGGTATTGAAATTGGGATTGAATAAGGTTGATGAGTAACTTTATTGTATTGAAAGATACCTTTTCTTGATCTTCTTTCTGTCATGTAGTGATGTTGAAAAAAGTATAGTTCTCTCTTTTTTAATTTCTCTTTGAAGAATACATCCCTCCTTTTTTTATGTAACCTCTATGAAGAATACATCCCTTTTTCTTTTTACGTAGTGGTGATTGATAATGGCTTTTCTTTTTATGCAACAACTGTGAAGAATAAATCCCTTTCTCTTTATCCATTAACCGATGAAATGCTGCATGACCTAAATTTTCTGAATGTTATGTACTCCGAAAGTTGAGAATATTAGAGGTACTGAGGTTGACATGACTGATTTACTTTACTTTGTTAACCTTTATGTTATAAATATGGATTATTCTACTTGGCCACTCTACTTGACCTCATGGATGACCTCAACCCCACCACTCCCCTCACATAGGGGTCGGGCCCCACCTCATTAAATTTAATATTTTTGCCCCTCATGTGAGGGGAGTGGTGGGCCGAGGTCATCCATGAGGTCAAGTAGAGTGGTAAGGTAGCATGATTGTATAAATATTTAGGAGCCTATATTCAATTGAATCTCTTCTTAGCGTGTACCCGTCAACCAAAAAAAAAAAAAGAAAAAAAAAAAGAATAAGATGATCTGATTTAAATCTGTACTGCTATTATTCTTAATGGATGCACTGGGGTTTGATATCTTATTTTCATTTCATAACGCTCTCGACTTAAGAGTTCTCGACAAACTACTGAGATAGCCACTAGTTTTCATGCTTCTGAATTGAGTTTCATGTATTTTTCCCTGTGATTAGTAAATAAAAATGATGATTAACTTCTGTTTGATTTTAACTTTGACTCATGCAAATTTATGAATTTCAAGAGGGTAGAAGCAGGTGGGACATTCTGTGATGCACTGAATGGAATACAGGGGAGTGCTCCACAGATTCCCCAACTTATCATAAGAGACATCATTTGATATTTGAATATGTTTCTGAAGCATTCTATTTATAGTGAACTAGATAAATGTACGAAGGATTCTCTTGAGGAGCGGTGACTCCAATTAGAAATGCTACGTGGAATTATTGAATTGTATCATGAATGATATTAGGATTATGTTTACTTCTATATTATCTTTCCATAGGATCAAATAAATGTGATAGCATTTTCTTGAGCTAAGGTAGAACCCATATAAGTTCCTTGAAGAGAAACTAGCAATATTTTTCTTTCCAATTTTTATTTTATTTTATTTTTTAGATTTACCTAGAGGCTAATCAAAGAAAACAGGGTGCATTGTGCAAAAAAACCTTGTGTTTTACTTTACATTGAATGTTTGGGCTTTAGGCACTTTTGTGGTTTAACTGATTGCTGCCGTTGACCTCAGAATGACTTCATTAAGTTATGCTATTATTTTTCATGCTATTGCCTTAGAGCAGGAGCTGAAAACTACCTCATCCTTTTAGAGATGTGATGATTTTTTTTTTTGAGGATTAGAATTTAGAACTTTTGAGATCTCATTTTTATCAAATTTCAACTAGACTTCCACAACACTCTGGCAAGGCTTTGATGTCTCGTGACAAGATTATTTTTGTTTCTAGATCTTGGCAATGCGTCATCCCAGGAGGCTGGTGTTGGCAGGTTGCCTTGGGGCTTTAATTGTAAGATCTGTGTTTTTCATCCTTTAGTTATTCAGTTTAATATCCAACTACTAATATCTTGAAACGTTCTAATAACTCTAAATATGTTCTGATTTATAGATCATGACTATCTTATCTGCTCTTGTTGGCTGGGCAGCTCCTAATCTGGTAAGAGTGATTTCAAATTCATGTTTTCCAAGAGACCTGATGCTGTAAAGATATTGAAAATATATTACACTTCCTGAGCTTAATTTGATGTCACACAGCTATTTGACAAACTTTAACATTTTAAATATTTTTTCATGCAAGGTTCATAAAAGAGCTCTTGATAATAATGATAAAGAAAATCTCCTTCCTTCCCCACTTCCATCTATTTGTGACATAATTTTCTTTTCAGTGGTCCTATTATTCCTTTTATCAAATTATTAAATGTTTGTATTCTCAGTTGATTCTATGCTTCAATTCCAGTAGTTCTCAAGTCATTATACATGCTGGTGTCATCTAAATGTTCAACCAAGCTTTGTTGTCCTGTGCATTTACATTGGCAAATGTGGATCCTTTCCAAGCTTTGACGAAGAGTGATACCATGCAAAATATTTTTTATTTTACATCTGTATTTGTTTTGGGCACTCTATCACCATTTTTCTTTCCATGCTAGTTATTGTTTGTCTGTTTTTATTTTGTATTATTTGCTCACTGATGCACTGCAATTGTAAATTATTTAGATCTCCCGTAAATGGACTCATCATGTCACAACCGTACTGTTTCTGGGATTTGGTTTCTGGTCTCTATGGGATGCATTTAATGAAGGGTATTGATTTTTCCCTTTTCTTCCTTCTTTTGTTGCACGTTTCAACTTTGCTAGACATAAAACCATCGCCTTCAAATGATTTCGTTAGTCATAAAATATGTCAATTGTGTTTCACTTCTGTTACAGGGAAGCAGAAGAATTGGCTGAAGTTGAAGCAGAATTGGTTTGTTTCTTTTCCTTTTTTTTGTTTTCCTTTTCTTTTAGGATTTCCCTTTCATTGGATTTGACTTTGCCTAATTTATCTTTTTGGAATGAATAGGGTGGTGATATAAAAAGTAATGGTGGATTATCCAAAGAGAACGATAAGGTATGGCATACATCCCTGGCTCTATTTGTTGGTACTAATGTATGCTCCACTATCCTTTGCATAGAGACCCATGTGCTAATGGAAAAATGTAGTTGTTTTTGGATAAAAGTAGTTATGATAATGTTAAAAAGTTCTTAAGGAGCTGCACTGCCGCATTATCTTATTAAACTCTTGTTACTTTAGGGCATATTGGACGCGTATAGTGAATTCAAGGTGATAGCTGCTATTAGTTTGCACTGTTGTTTCAATTTTAGTTTTAAGCAAGAACATGATTCAATTATAAATTAATACTTTATTTTAGAAAAATCTGTTGCCCAAGTTTAGAGTGACCTATCTCTGTAATTTGGTGGAGAGAACAGCAGAATTAGAGTATTTAGAATGATATTAGATATGGGTATTTTCAGTCTGCCAAAGATCCTTTCCAGACAAGGCTCATGCCATTGTCAACTTATCATGAAGTTAATATCCTGAAGTCTGTTGCTCGGACTTCCTTTCCAGGCTTCTTCTAGCTAGTTATACGAATATAATATATTGAGTGCACTACTTTCATTTTCAAATAATAAACCCTCATTATACTGTGTTTTAAGGCATATTTTTCTTTTTCATTCTGAATTTCTTCATATCGTTCGCATGCGGTGTTTTTCTAATGAATAAACCTCATTAGAGACCTAACAAGTCACAGAAAGTTGTATGCTAAAAATTATAAGCTTAAATTATTGAAAATCTAAAAAATGCATAGATAAATTTTCATCCATATCTGATGAGAATGTTTGATATTTTTGAAACTTTCCAGGATGATGACAATTTGAAGAAGCAAAATCGTCCTCTTCTGGCTCAATTCTTCTCGCCCATCTTGCTGAAGGTTTTCATAATTTTCTGATGACCATGTTCAGAAAAGCTAATATGTAACAGGCCTCTACATGAAATTTCATTCTATTTCTGCAGGCATTTTCTATTACTTTCTTTGGGGAATGGGGTGATAAGAGCCAGGTAAGCACACAGCAGTCTGGTCGAGCATCTATGATTACATTGCATGTCATCATTTACTGTTGCTTCTTTCCAATCTAACAATCCACAAAGTACTTTTCCAGCTCGCAACTATTGGTTTGGCTGCAGATGAGAATCCATTAGGTGTTGTCCTTGGTGGAATCATGTAAGTTCCTTGTGTCTTTAAGCCTTTGTTTGGCCCCAATTTTGGAGAAATGAAAATGTATGGAATAGTGTTTTTTTGAAAAATGAGTGGTTGTAAAAGAAGAAAAAGTTTTCGATTACGTATAATATTATTTTATAAAAGATTGTGTGGTTAAAAATAGGAGAGAGAAAAATGAAATGTAATAGAATGAAAATTAATGGGAATCAAACACAAGCTAAGTAACCTGGATGAATACTACGACTCCTTGTCCGCATTTTTCATATCATGCTGATGCTAGTAGTGTCATCCTGTTCTGTGTTACTGACGTCATCTCAATTCTAGGGACCAAAAAAGTGCTTAAAATATTCTCTCTTCACACACACGAGAGAGAGAGAGAGAGAGAGAGAGAGAGAAGGGGGGGGGGGGGGGGGGGGGAAGAAAAAGGAAAAACACATTTATACATGGGTTTGAACATAAACTATGTATTGGAATCAAAAGCCTACAGCAGAAGCACGTGATTACTCTTTTAGCCCTTGTTTGATGGTTATTATTTGGGGAAAACAATGTTTTAAATAGTGTTTTTTAGAAGAATGTGTAGTTAAAAAGTACGGAAAAGTTTTGAATTTAAATGCAGAATATTTTATTGTATAAATGTGCGGTTGAAAATGAGTATGTAAAAAAAAGAGTTTTCAAATAATGTTAATTTAACATGGGAGGAGAGGGAAGAATTACACCTCTACAACTGTGAAGATAATAAAAATTTCTGAGAAGTGCTCTGAAAACAAATGGCACCTTTTGATATATGCCGAATTTTTTCTTAGGTCTCAAGCTATTAATAAAGAGAGTATTGTGGGATTTTCCCGAACTTAGAGGAGGATATGGTGCCCAAAACTCCCTCTGCTTGTGAAATTGTCCCACTATTTTTTGGATTAAGTGCATGGTAAAGATTTGCATGACCAGCTTCCTAATTGAAGTCATATTAAAACATAGGCAGGCCAACGATCTGTCTGATATCTATGCAATTTCTCCTCATGGAAAGATACTATTGTTTTTGAACTATGCTACTAGTACACCATGCTTTACAGCAAGGTGTACAGCCCCTCTCATGTGAGGGGGCTGTACACCATGCTGTAAAACATGGTGTACAAAAGGCATTTTCCATTGTTTTTTTTTATCTCCTTTACTATATCCAAGAAGTTAAAACTCTATCACATCCTGTCATGGTTTTTTCTATTCCCAAGAATATCTAAAACCAAACAAATATATTTAGTTTGTTCTTAATACGCTTAATATTATCTTATTCACATTGATTTCTACTATTTTGAGTAAATTAAAATCAATTCACGAGTAATTAACCAATAGTAGCTTGGCCAGAAAACAAGGGCCCAAAAAAACTCTTAGTTCCAATAATTTTTCATGAATTCCCAGAATATCAATGCTTTACCGAGATAAGTGTTACTCATATATTTACTCCTCTTTAGAAATATAATTGTATCCTAGGATCCTCGTAAAATTATGCTAAGGGAACTTATTTTATTATGTTATTGGCATTCTAATCTTCACGAGTTCTTGCCCATGAACATGAATAGTCTATGAGTAATGCCATTAAGTTCTTGTATTATATGTCATTTTTCCAAACAATATCACGATGACGATAACAGTAATAAATCTTCCCACTACACTAAAAACTATTTATCGAAGATAACTAGGATATTAATTGTGGAAAAGATAACACTAGTTGATATCTTAAACAATTACTCCTACAAACCGAACATGATATAATCTCAACATTAAGGGGACATAAAATATAGGGGGTGTGTTCGAGCCCTATTTTTTGAAAGAATAAGTTTTGCAACAGTGATTTTATAGAGAATGTATGGTTAAGTAGGAAATTTTTTTAGGTTTATGTGAAATTGTTTTATAGGAAGAATGTGTGGTTGAAAATGAGTTTAGAGAAAAATGATTTTTTTATAGAATGGAGGTTAAACAAGGGCATAGTAGTTCATAGAGCACCAGTATACACATGATAGTTTTTCGAAAAGGGGGATACACCCCCAATCTAGAAACCTATTCATAGAAGTGTAACGTTTAAATACCATTTAAGATAATAAATGCGGAATATTAGATAAAATTAAATTTTTGAACATAATAGAAGTCTAATGAATTTAATTCAACAACTTACAGAATTGATAAATTGCTAAATTTTTTTATCGATGGTCAAAATAATTGTGGAAAGAAAACTACATATCTGAAATTATTTATCAAAAACAATTCATATAATGGGATTCAAGTATTTTATTTTAGAAATAAAAAAATTGGCTTTTCATCTCGCCCTAAGTAGTCACGTTGAACCATCTAGCTATCATCATACGAAAATGAGGAGATAATGTGGAATGATATGGCCATTAATCATGACAATTAAAGCAACAAGAAGTTTCACATAATGTGTTTACACATAGAACATTTTATATATAAAGGACAACTAAAGAAGTCCACTTACTAGCAAGTTTTTATGTAAAACTTTTATACATTCAACTTTTTAACATAAGAATGAATAAGGAGAGGTTTACTTACATGTTCTTAGCAATTTACTTTTGAGATAGCAAATGGAGTTGTCCCTAGCCACTCACGAAGTCAACGCTCAATATTGCTAATTATCCTAGGTAAATTACCTTTCATTTAAAATTTCAATAATATTCGTTCCTAAAAATTGATCCATATCCTTGTTCTATTAAGATAAAATAGTCATTGTTATTAGGGTCAAACGTATAATAGGAAGTGCTCATAATCATATAGAAATTTAAAATTGTACCCCAATTCTTAAAATGCCCCAAAAGGATGTTATCTGGTTAATTTTCCATTGTCATGAAATCATTACATTTTTATTGCGTTAATGAACGGATAATAATCTGAAGATAAAAGACAGCCAACAGGAATGAAAAAGTACCTTTTTGAGGGACTTAACCCAATAAACATCTAGATTAAGCAACTTCAAAATTTAATTGTTGACTTAACCCAGTAAAATCTAGATAAGCAACATCAGAAGTTAAGTGCTGACGGGGACATAGCATAAGAAATGGAGTGCCTTTTTCTTTTCTTAAGTTAACATGATAACTAATTCTTAATCCCAAAATCAAGACTAAATACTTAGTTTATTGGATAAAACAGAAAGCTACTGCAAATGAAAAATAGAATAGAATAAAATAAAATGTCCAGCAATTGAAAACACAGATTTCTAGACCAAATTGCTTTGGAGGAAAACTGGAACTTTCTCATATCTTCATACTGTATAATGTAAAATTTACCAATGGTTGCATAAGAGGATTGTTCTCTTCGGGGTTGACACTCCAATCTTGAGGGGAAAGAATGTCTTTGATTTTCTTTGTGGAGGAAGCGTACAATTAAGGCCTCGAGTTCTAATATTTAGGGCTACATGTACGCTAGATAGGTAATTAAAAACTTGCTATTTGACCCCATTAGTGGACTGAATTATCTACTTGGTATCTAATTATCAATCAAAATAATTTAAATAAAATTTACTTGAAAGGAAAAATGTAAATACTTTTAAGAACGTGCCTGAGTTCGTCATACTTGAAAATAAAAGAAATGACTCATCATGAAATTGTTACATAAAACAACATAACCATTTCATATAATTTTCTTAATATTAGTAAGCTTATATGCATATTATAATAAATTTTAAGAGGCACGATGACCGTCTTAATTCGTCCAAGGTGAATTCCATTGCAAAAATTTAATTAGTCATGACAACATTAAATTTATGAATTAAGCATTAAATATGAAGGTAAGTAGTATTATATACAATAATCACGTGAAGGGACATTCGGTGTTACATGATGTTTCATCGATTGTGTTTGACATATCATGTTGTCATTGAACATAATAACATGTCAAATGAGAAATCTTATACTAGTGACCAAGACAATCATCTCATCTATGGAGGTTGACATATTACAATATCTAGTAATTACCAACCTTAAAACAACTAATCAGGTTAAAAGAAACCAATAATTTGTATTTTCTTGAGTGAGTCAATCCCCATAAACCCAAATTGTATACAATGTAAACTTGATGGAAAATGCTCACTTTAACATTGTAATTAAACATAATTGCAGAAAAATGTAAACAGTAGATCTTATTCAAAACTCTGTTTATTAAGCCTTTGTTTGAGCCCCATTCTTACCAAAAAAATGAATTTTTGAATAGTGTATTGATGAGAAATGTTTTTTTTTTATGACCGTGGATATCCGGGCCAATTTACGCGCACTTCGACTAATCCCACGGGGCCCTGACGTTTTCAGTCGGATACTCACCTCAGTGGCCCTGAGGGGACTCGAACTGGTGCATTGGGGAGCAAAACCAAATATTGATGAGAAATGTGTAGTTAAAAAATAAAGAAAAGTTTTAGATTTGTGTGTAATATTATATTATTAAAGAATGTGTGGTTGAAGTTGGGTCAAATCATTGTTGAAAATTGTATTTTGATGGAAAAAATGGGGCCCAAACAAGGGCTAAATTCACTGGTTTAGGGCTCATTTTAACACCATGAAGATGTGAATGTGGAATTGGTTTGAATTCGACAATATGGAGTGGTTGCAGAATACCCACTCCTTAGTTTGCCTTTTGGTTTCTATTTGAAGGGTCTTGTATTATAAATACATCTTGAGAATACAAGTTATCCAATTCTTTGTACAATACGCACTTTTTCTTCTAATGCTTTTCTACTTGAATGTAAACATGGAAGGAATTATAGCCAGTATAACCTCGATTATATAGTCACTTCCGTTCTGCAGGTGGTGAGTCATCAAATTTTATATATTTATTGCTATAAATAATGTTTGTATCGCTTACCTTTGTCAGAGGACAAGCTTTTTGTACTACTGCTGCTGTCCTTGGAGGAAAGAGTTTGGCAGCTTCAATATCTGAGAGAATAGTAAGTTGCAGGAGTTGGATCTGCCTGTCATTATGTTGCTTTTTTGCACTAATAGATGCAACAATAATGCTGCGCTGTAAATGTAGGTTGCACTCTCGGGTGGAGTTCTTTTTATTGTTTTTGGAATCCAATCCTTCCTTTCGCCAGTTCAGTCATGATGGCTGCAACATTGCTAGGGTCGGTATGGCTTCTTTTTATCATTTATAACTTGTCCTTCATGATGCTTCTTTGATAAACTAGAATGGAAATACTCACGAGAAAATGTACTATAGGTTGTCAATCTATTGTCCGAGTTGTAGTTTGGTCCGCAGCTTTTCATTAGGGTTTCGCCACGAGTCCTTTCAAATTTCTTTTCTGAACTTTTGTTTTGTTACGTACATGCAGAAAGTGAAGATGATCCATCGGTGAACTTAGATTTGACATTGCGACAATTGTTTTCCATTAGCCAAGGGCTAACGACTTGATTTCTGCAAAAGCAGTATTCATATTCATAATCAGATAAAAAAACGATTTATATCATATTTGTGATTTACAATGTCATGGATAAGATGATGCCTCATCATAGGCAACTAGATTATTGCTTTCACCTTTACTTGTAGTAAGTTAATTTCTTCAAACATGGCTTGACTGTCACTTAAACTCTGAATGAGGCATTTCTTGGCATTTTCATATAATTTTTGGATACTAAAGATTTCATAAAATTTAGTCAATAGTTCTTACTTTTATCTATCTCAGCTGTAAAAGTTATTCTCATTTCTTTATTGGGGTTTTGTTAATTTTTAAGAAACTTGTCAAAGCAGCCGAAGGACAGCAAAATGGATAGATCTCAACTCAAAAACTTATGAGTAATGCTATTTATGGTCAAATATATTCAGTGATACTATAAGATTTGATGTCTTTTAATAGAATAAAAATCACAATTAAATATGGTAGTTATTAATTACAATAATTCATTAATAGTAACCTATTAAGTCCATGTTTGGTAACTATTTTTTTCAAAATGTATTTTTCTTTCTTCTTTTAAACAATACATTCTTCAATAAAATAATATTACACGTAAACTCAAAATTTTTCTTTAATTTTTAACCACAAATTTTTCATCAATCAACTATTTAAAAATGCATTTTTTTCTTCCTAAAAATGGCTACTAGATGGGGGCTAAATATAGTAACCTTTTTTTTTTTTTTTTTATAAAATATTCGAGCTTTCCTCATGTTCCATTGAACATGTAGTCGTGATAGTGCTTGTGCTCAAGAAGAGGGGATTCAAATCACAGCAGTCATTTACGAAAAATAGAGCTGAGAGAATCAAGAACAACAAATAATGCAGATTTAGTCAAGAACCAATCCAAGAACACGCCAACGTCATTCTAGAGAGCTCATATCCCAAAATGAATTTACAAAAAAAGGTTCACGAAGTGTGGCGACCACATATGATGAGCACTATTAGTCAGAAGGATTAAGTTGAATATGTAATTCGTGTTCAACAGAAGCTCTAACGGTCAATGCACTGGCCAAAAAATTAGCAATATATCGCTGACCAAAATGCTATAGTTGGAAGAAATCTCACAAAACAGTCTACACTAAAAATCCAAAGATGATCCTCCTTCGAGAATTCAAAATCATCCAAGGGTGATCCTCTTCTGAGAATCCAAAACTCTAGTTCATCATCCAAGCAACCAAAACTTAACGATCTGCACTCCCATCTATATGATCCCATAGATCCTTTCCCGTAACAAAGAGTAGAAATTGAAATTCCCAAATAGCCTAATTTTTACCCCCGTATACCGCTCACTAGAGGTGTCAAGATGGGCTGACCGAACTGGCCCGTCCGAAGGTGAATCAGCCCGTGAATCGATCGGGTCAAATCACAGGTCTTATATATATTTTTATCGGTCCGGGCCGAGTTTTGGAAAACGGCGGGCCTCTTTTTTTTTTTAAAAAAAATATTTTTTAACATTTATTTTTTAAGTGATAATCTGTCAAAAAAAAAAAAAAAGGGCCGACCCGTTCATGATCCGGCCATGCGGGCTTTGCGGTCCGGGTCGGGTTATTTAGTTTTTTTCGATTCGGCCCGCATGATGCGGGTTTTTTTTATTTTTTATAGCGAACTGTGCACGAGCTTTTAGTGTGTGGGCCGGCCCGCTTGTTTGACATGTCTACCGCACACCAAAAGAGTCATAACTATTGGATGAGATGATGCAAAATTAGTCAAAATTTAATCTACAACTAATCTTGATAAAGCCCATTGCGTTGAAAATAATAAGCCTTCTGACATGATGACTTGAGAAATTAATCACATCCCACGTACAACCAACCTACATAAACAAACTAATATACCATATATAACCTAGCCTACTGTCCAATAGAATTCTACACAGATAGCCCAAAAGACCCAAACCTACCAACTTGACCAAGTCCATCATCTTCTTCGAGGTGCACCCCTGCTAGAGCTCCTGCTGACACTCCTTTGAGATGATCGAACGTGACTTTTTCTTGCGCTTCTTCGAGGAGATCTCTTAGGACTGTGACTATCTGATCTTAAGGATGACCTCCTCGATGAAGTTCTTGTTGCAGTGAGATGGGAACTACGGTGAAAATGTATATGGTGAACTACGGTGAAAATGTATATGGTGGAAAGTTTCCAGATGAATCTCCGAAGCTGAAACATGACTGTCCCGATCTACTGTCCACGACAATTGTCAATCGAGATGAACGCAGGTCTCCATCACCTTGATAGGAAATTGTCATATTTGGGAAACTTTTGGATGGGTATGAAGTGTTGAAAAAGACTGAAGCTGTAGGTGATAATATGGTAGACCGACTGTGACTGTGAAGATTGTCAATTCTGATGAATTACACGATGTCAAAAAGATAACTTGATCGAATGAGCGGCAAGAATCCGCTCGCCAGAAAACAAAAGTTTGCAAGTTTAACTAAAAATGTAATTAAGCTCACTCGATGTCTATCAATGTGAGATGTTCTCTCATTATATAGAATCAAAATTACATTAATAAAACCTATTAAATGTGGTAACGTTCCATATATTCGAGTTTTTCTTATATTTCACTAACATTTATTATCACTGATGTAAAGCACTAGTCCAGGTAGTAATTATATGATATTAAATGATAAATTTATTTAAATACAAAATCACATTGACTCATTTAAGTGAACTTATCAAGTGTAACCACCTAGACTAATAATCCAACATTACTGACGCTAAATAACATTATTCAAAGTTTAATATAGGAGGTTGACAAATTTGAAGGACGGAATCACATTATTAGAGGATCACTTACGTCCAAATCATTACATTTACTTTGACGAACTTTTAATGACCTATACATCAAAATTTTATTTGATACTGTCACTGTCATGTTGTGCATTAGTATGGTGAGGTTGCGCGAGAGCACTTCAACATCGGCTTGAAGCTGATTATTGGATTTTCTGGCAAGAGCCTAGAAGTTGAAAGAATCACTCGAATTTCGATGCTCCAGAGTTATCAATAACTAGCTGTTAGGCTGAGACTCTCAGGGACGGAGTCAGACGTTTGAATTTGTGGGGTCAAAAATTGAAATACAATTTTTAAAAAAAAAAATGAAGATATCATTAATGAACTCATGCACATGAACAAAAATCATTCCATTTCCACCCCCACCCCAAAAGAACAGACGCCAGTCACGCCACCACAATAAGAAATCATTTGTGACTTGTGAACCAATTAAAATTTCATCTAATTGCTAGTAAATTCCATCTACAGTCCAACATAAAATCAAAATGGGCAAATTTCAAAATTCCATCTAAATTGCTAAAAAGCCTAAAATCAACGACAAGTATAAAGATACAATCCCTAATATTACTTGAATCATGGTAATCAAGAAGACAAGGAGTTCTGTAAATTAGTAAATGTACGAAAAAATCGAAAATGATGAAAAAAAATTGAAATCTTTGACAAGAGGCCAAACCTCGAGACATTGCAATTTATAGCAATTTATCATTCTTTCCAAGCTCTTCAAAGAGAATGATGATGAAACAATGTTCAGTTTTCACTTCTCAAAAACTTGGCAAACTTATTATTAGTGAGATGTGGGAGTTTTTAGTTTAGGGCAAACCGGCAACAAAGGGAAATAATGAGAATTGAGAGAAAATGGTGGAAATAATGAGAAATGACAGAAAGTGGTAAGGTTTAAGATTTTGTTCAATTGGGCTTGTGCAAAATTCATTTACATATTTAAAAAAGGATTTGGGCTGTTTGGCAACAAGTTTGTTTTGAAAAAAAAAAAAAAATAATAATAATAAAATTGTGGGGTCAATTGAGCTCACATGACCCCATGTGGGTTTGTCCATGGCTGAGAGTGTCAAGCTATCATTCTAGCTACTAGGACTTTTAACAACTTTTATCCATGACAAGATCCACAGGCACAAACTCATGTGAAAAAAAAAAAATAATAAAATAAAAAAATCTTTTTTTATCAGTATAATCGCCACATGTTTAGACAGACAATCAAGAAAAGCAATTTTTGGAAATATATAATCTATAATAAGTAAGGTTTTACTGAAATAAATCAATTAATAATTTATACAGAGACTAGTCAATTCATAAAGGCTCCCCCGGGCAAACTCGGTTGCCCTTGTGATGAAACTTGTCCCTGAGATAATAGCTGCGATCGTCCCCCACCTTGAATATAAGCTTGATTCATCCCTGTGCCCACCATCGGCTGCTGCTGTTGCTGTAGCTGTGACATCTGCTGCTGCTGCTGTAGCTGTGGAATCTGCTGTTGCTGCTGCTGCTGTAGCTGTGGAATTTGCTGCTGCATAAGAGGTTGCTGTTGCTGAAGCTGTGGATGCTGTTGCGGTTGCTGTTGCAGTTGCTGTTGCTGCTGACTCGATATCTGTGGCTTAAATACGACCATATCCTGAAAACCAGAAGGAATTATCAGTACGTAGGCTTCACTCAGAGACAATGAGACCAAATGGAAAACAAGTCACTCACTGTCTACATCTTTAGAAAAGTGAAAACATAAACATGAAACATATTACCCCAGGGAAAAGCATTCCAATCAAACGACATGCCTTATCAGAAACTGAGAGCAGCAATGTCTGTGATGGTAATTGTATAACTGCACACTAAACATTTCCAAAGAAAGAAAACCATGAGGAATTCTTCTCAGACTATCAATTGCACAATTTGAATAAAGACATCATCAAGATAAGTTTTAATGAAATAAGTTGAAAAAATAGTGTGTGTATGTTGTCCACTGTCCCTTTCAGTCATACTAAACCTAGCCTCACCCCAATTACTGCTTTTTCCCAGCCGAGAGGGTGGGGAGAAAAGAAGAGTTGATGACATCCATCTTCAAAACTTTTGCTCTTGGTGGTTCACTGAGCAGCAAGTATTCCACATGTTAAATTTTTGTGTTTTCAAGCAGTTAAAGCAACAAAACTTGCAGAATTTTCTTTGTTAAATCAGCAGACTATAATTATTTGGTTGCCTATTTCCGTCATCTCTCTTAATCCCCCTGTAACTCAGAATCTCTGTTTCCTGCAGCTACATTTAGTGAGTCCCCTGAGCTTCCAAAGTTGATACCAAAAGGAGGACTACAACTACTTACAGGATGCTAAAAAGCTCCAATACAGTTGACTGAATTCGTGAAGGAAGGTCCAAAGGGCTTTAAAGAAAAACAAACATGTTTTCTCAAAGCCTCAGCAAAGTGTCCACTTCCGTCTCGCCAGGCTTCATCCAATTTGTTGTGGGAGGGGCGGAGGGCAGAGGGTAAATAAGATAAAGAGGAATTGCCTTCTACTTGTATATAATCACCATCACTGAGTGATTTCTGTCTTAAAGATTCAGGAAATATATTTCTCTTCATACATTGGCATTGCAGAGGCTGGTACAGAATTGTCAAACAAACTTCCTAGTTTCACCAAGGATTAATGCTGTATATGTTAAGAGCGAACATCTCATCTCAAATAACAAATATCTTGAGACTTCATTCAGAAGCTAACAGCTCGTTGTGTTGATGTATTGATTCCAAAACTTTCAGTATAAAACTTCTGACTAGATAAGAAATTATCAGCTTCATCTTCGGGTTCAAAATAAGCACTCTAATGTTTTGTTGCATAACTACTTCCCCAGATTTTGTTATTTGAGAACCATTCAATTGAAGTTTATAAAATGAAGCATACAGCATAAGCTTATTCTCTGGCAACTCTGGCTCCATGACGAAACAAGGGAATGCTTTAGGCAATATCTTCTATGTGTGGGCAACTCTTTCGCTTAACAGGCAATTCCTTTTCACAACCTACTTAAATTAATTAAATCATGTAAAAAATATAAATGCGGTCATTGATGAAATTGAAGAGATGGTTTCTCTGTTTACAACAGAGATTTAATGTTCTTGACAGATAGAGATGCCATAAACCTGCTTACAGTCTCAACTACACTACAGGACAAGCAAGAGTTACAGTACTAAGACGGGCCAAATTTTGCTGGCTTTCCGGACAGGGTAAAAGTTAGCCACAGTTCGCGTTGAAGTAATGAAATAATAGCCTTTCTTTCAGATAACTTGTAGGATGCATAATGAAGGCCAAGCAAAATTGAATATTTTTTGAAGTTCTGAGAGACAGAATTCACAAATTGCCATTCTCCAGCAGACACAATTGTCATCAACGTAAAGTCCCCTTTCAGAAACCCAATGTGCCATGAAAGAGGCTAAACTTCTCCACCAACCCCAATGGAGAAAAAGAGTGCAATGAAATAAATTTGCTTAGTTAAAAATTTTAAAGAATTCTCAAAATACAGTATTGGAACCTCCATGTAATGGAAAAAGGAAACTTAAATCAAAGAAGAAACCATAGGTTATTGTGTGGGTTTGTACTGTCTATCTGGCTTCCTTTTGGTCCAAGGCTGCAGGTTCTTTCACTAGCATCTCTCTCAAAGAAAAAACATAAAACAAAGCCTGCTTTCATCCATGAAGGAAATCTTTGAGAGAAATGCTAATGAAAGAACCTGCAGCCTCGGACCAAAAGGAAGCCAGATAGGCAATGCAAACCGACACAATAACCCATACTTGACCCAAATTTCTTAAACATACATGTACTTGCTATTAGTTAATCCAGATTTCAAAGGCATCGGAGCCTAACAGCTCTAAAAAGCATAACCAAAATGAGAGCCGGACTTACATGATTACATGGACAGAAAATAACATTATTCAAAGAAGAATATCTAGTGGATATAGTTTAGTACTTCTTCATAGTCCAACCACCACATATATTACTAAGAAAAAATGAGATTCAAAGAATTCAAGTAATCAAGGCTAGCATTGAGAAAACTTACAAGCTTCTTTACCATTATTCTCATCGAGCATTTAACAAGTCATATCGAGTAATCAAGGCTAGCATTGAGAAAACTTACAAGCTTCTTCTCTTGCAGCTGCCCTAGAAACCCATGCTGATTCATTGCACGAAAAACTAGAAAATCAGCCTTTCCAACATACTGCCTATTATCAAGATAAGACAACATTTTAGGCAAGTATAATACAAGAGAAAACGATTATTTAACAAATGAGCACATCCAATAAGTGGAATTTACTTGTTATTCATGTGATCCTGGGATATCAACCGAACTATTTGCATCGTTGGTGGCCAATTTGCAGCAAGGCTGTAGAAGGGCCATAATTAGCCAATAAAAAGAGAGAAATGCTATTCAAGTGGTGCTGAATTTCCATCTAAAAGATTACGAAAAATTAAAAATAACCCCCTCCCGTCAAGAAATAAAACTCTAAATAATTAGACAAGACATTATCCTTTAGTTTGATGCCAGAAAAAAACATGCATAAGCATTGTGTCAGAATATCACAAGGTAGAATCACCACTAATATGTTCCTAAAAGTTAAAAGCACTCGATCAATTCAATTTCTATTCAATTTGCCTCATAACGTCATGGTTTTCTGGAGTTATTTTCTGAGTCAAATTTTGACCAGATTTGCAATCTCCCAATTGAAGCGGTAAATATACAATATACATCATATTGGTGCATCTTAATTTCTCAATTCTTCAGAAATTTCATCTACACTCTTGCTTGATTTGCAGATCTAAACTCTTGCTGTTGACCCAAGTTCAGCCTCCAATTTAGGTTATAGTTGTCAAACATACAAGTCATTGATCCTATGCATGACTAGTTCTATTGTTCAATTTTCTCTCATTCTTCTTTTTCACCAGTAGCTCATTCAATTTGAGTCATTTCTAGCAGGCTGAAAGATTAATTCACTCTTCGTAGCTAAATGTAGAAATTTCCAATAGGAACATATTATACTGCCTTCCGTTCTTTTAAGTAGCCAATAATCTCCTCATGCTTTTAGTCATTGACTTTAGTCCCTCATTTCAATTGCCAAAAGTGCAATACCTAAGTCAAAAGATGAAGTATACTAGCATTCCTGTTACGACATTTTCTCTCTCTAGAACAATTTAATTCCTATATGGATGTGGATTTCAACAAGATCTACCTGCGAAAGAATGAAGATACAATTCATACAAAAGCGCACAGTAGATGGAACTCTTGTTCTTCCCCTTTTCACCAGGTTTAACAGCTAGAATATAAGTAGTTACCAGGTTAGAGTTAGGTGAAGGATACACTACAAAATAGATGGGAAGTTCAAAAGATGGGGCAAAAACTGTTTGAGACTAGGTTTTCTTTGATATTGCAGAATAATAAAAGATGAGGAATGTTTCAGATGTTATGCAGAGTAATAAGCAAAGAACAGTACAGTATATGGATCTGGAATATTCAAATAATTGGTTTAACATTCTTTTGCTACCAAAGTAGATGGCCACTCGTTCTTAGAAATTCTGTAGAAATCCCAGAATGATCATAGGCTGAAATTATCATAGCATTATTATGGAATGTTTGTATTTACTTGCATGGTAGGATTGTCAATTAGCCCCTGATTGATAGCCATTTTTCTCAAAATGCATTTTTTCTCTTCTTTTTAACCACACATTTTTCAATAAAATAATATTACACTCAAACCCAAAACTTTTCCCTAATTTTTAGCCACACATTCTCAATCAATCAACTATTCAAAAATGCATTTTCTCCCCAAAATGGCTACCAAACAGGAGTTTAGTAAGGAAAAATATTTCTTTCTTTTGTTAGGAAATTGCATTCCTTTTTTATCTATTCCCATGTATTATAAATTAAACCACTACTTGTAACAAACCTATCGAGAAATAAAAGAATTACTATTTCTCTCAGCCTGCCTTTATGGTATCAGAGCTTGGGTAATCTAAACCGAGCCACCAATGGTGGAACACACTGTCAATAGCAATAACTCAACCACCTCTGAGCCTGCAACCAGCGAGCATGAAACTATCCCACCCATGAGTTCAATTGGAATTGATAAGTCATCTTTCCAACTCACGGTGGAAAAGCTCACTGGGAGGAATTACAGAGAGTGGGCTCAATCAATAAAACTGGTTGTCGATGAGAAGGGAAAACTGGATATCTACATATTCATGCCAACATCAAAGGATATATGGGAAGTAGCTCGAGAGACGTATTCTGACGCCGAAGATTTGTCCCAAATTTTTGAAATCAAAACAAAGTTGTTGCAGGCGAAGCAAGAAGACAAGGATGTAAGTGACTATTATACGGAGATGATGACCTTATGGCAAGAATTGGACTTGAGCATCGATGAAAAATGGGATTGTCCCAATCAGTGAGATACAAAAAATGGGTTGAAAATGAACGTGTATAACTTTTTGTTGGGTTGAACAGAGAATTGGACGATGTGAGAGGCCAGATACTTGGACGTTGTGTTCGCAGAAGCTCGGCGTGAGGAGAGCCATTGCCAATAATGATGAAGAAATTAGGCCTGCTGCTGGAATGGATGGATCGGCCCTTTTAACTAATATACACATGGGCTAGCTGGTTTCTTTAATAATGAACCTGCTGGATGCACCAAATAATAGGCTGGATGGAATGATTGGAGTTGCTACCAATATGAAAAACCTTTTTTAATGGCCCCCAATCTATTGGGCCTGATGGGTCAACTCAGATGCATAGAGGAACAACTAAAATTGGACCAAACCCAAGACGACAAAAAGGCCGTTCATGGTGCGACCACTGTCGAAAACTTGGGTATAAGGAAGACACATGTTGGGATTTGCATGGAAAACCACAAGATTGGAAACCAAGACAGAACCACGGAAATCATAGCTACCAAGCCACAGTTAATTCCATTCCAAGCAGTGCGTTTAACCCCGAACAACTAGAACTCTACAAAATGTTCTCCAGAGTTCAATCATCTAGCTCAACAAGTTCCTTGGCCCACAAAGTTAATTTTCTAAGATCCCTAAACACCACTACACTCTCCAAAGTACAATGAATTATTGACTCTGGTGCGTCCGATCATATGACAGAGTCCTACCATCTGTTTTTTTATTATTCACCGTGTGTGGGCAATCTTAAAGTCAAAATTGCAGATGACTCTCTACAGTAGCTGGAAAAGGGAGTATTCATATCTCTAATTCAATAACACTTGAAAATGTTCTACATGTCCCAAATCTATCCTGCAACCTGTTGTCCATTAGCCAATTAACAAAAATTTCAAATTGTTCAGCTAACTTTTCTTCGTCTCATTGTGTCTTTCCGGACCTATTATTGGAGAAGACAATTAACAGCGCTGAAGAGTATGAGTGACTCTACTACTATAATGAGACTGATGTGAGTAAACAACGTCGATTTGCTACTTGTGATTCTACATTAGTTTCTAAAGACAGTGAATTTTTTTTTTTGTAGCATTATAGAACGAATCATCCGAACTTTCAATAGCTAAGACATGTCTTTCCTTCAATATCTTCGTATAAAATATCTTTTGATCTTAATTGTGAAATATGCGAATTCACAAAACATCATCGCTCATCTTCCTCGAAATCCATGTACAAACTATATAAACCTTTCACTATGATTCACAGTAATTTATGGGGACCCTCACGAATCCCTAATCGTACCAATACAAAATGGTTTGTTATGTTTATCAACAATCATACTCGAATTTGTTGGGTCTATATGCTCAAAGAAAAAATTGAAGTCCGATCTGTGTTCATAAATTTCCATTCAATGGTTAAAACCCAATTCCAAACACATCCAAATTCTCCGTACAGGCAATGGTACAGAATATTTCAACAGTACTCTAAAAACCTATCTTCAAGAGAATGGAATAATTCATCAAAGTTCATGTGTCAATATTCCCCAACAAAATAGGGTTACTGAATGAAAAAATAGACACCTACTTGAAGGAGCTCGTGCCCCTGATGTTCACGTCAAATATGAACAAAACCTTTTGAGGTGATGTTATCTTAACATCAACCTACCTTATAGACAGAATACCTAGTCGTACCCTAAAATTGCAAATCCTACTCCAAAAATTCTTCCCTAACTCTCATCTCGGCTCAAACTTGCCTCCAAGGGTTTTTTGGATGCACAATCTTTGTTCACATACATTCCCATAAGAGAAATAAGCTCGAAACCCGTGCATTTAAGTGTGTATCATTAGATACTCACCTACCTAAAAGGGGTATAAATGTTATGATCCCATTACAAGACGGGTATTTGTTAGCATTGATGTCACTTTCTTCGAAATCCTTATTTTCAAAAAACCTCTTCAATAGGAAAATGTAAATGAAGATCAGTTCTTGGAAATCCCACTCAATCCCTCCAAATCTACACCAAAGACTAAGCTTACAACAGCACTCTGTTCTAACATGCCATCTACAAAAGACAACTTGAACTCAGGGGAAGATTAGAAATTTAGAAAGAACATGACAAGGAGATAATAGTTTACTCAATGAAGCTAAAATCAAGGTACAAGGAAAACCTCACACTCGAGCACCAAGAGAGTTGGAACCAGTGATAGCTACAGATCTCCATGAACTTTCTCCTAAATCACCTGACATGGATCTGCCTATTACTCCCAGGAAACAAACTTGGTCATGTACTCTTTATCCTATTTCAAAATTCATATCCTATAAAGCTTTATCTAGTAGATTTCAAACTTTTATCTCTAACCTTGATAGTACAGAAATTCCGAGAAATATCCAAGAAGCCTTAGAAACTCCTAAGTGCATAGAAGCAGTAACGGAAAAGATGATAGCTTCAGAGACAAATAGGACTTAGGATTTAATCGCACTACCAAAAGGAAAGAAACCGGTTGGATGCAAATGGGCGTTTAATATGAAATATAAGGCAGATGGGATGATAGAACAATACAAAACATGCCTCGTTGCAAAAGGGATATATTTAGACATACGGCATTGATTACACAAACTTTTCTCCTATTGCGAAATTGAATACAATTAGGGTTCTCCAGTTATTAGCAGCAAATTTGGACTGAACACTTCAACAACTTGACATTAAGAATGTATTTTTGAATAGGGAGTTGGAAGAGAAAGTCTACATGATCTTGCCACTTGGTTTTTGTAAGACAAATGAAGAAAACGAAGTACGCAAGCTAAAATAGTCTCTATACGACCTCAAATAGTCACCAAGGGCATTGTTTGATAAATTTGCAAAAGTGTTAAAAGGTCAGGGATATCAACAAGGGCAGTCAGATCACAATATGTTTTTCAGAATCTTCGAGGATTGGACAAAGACCATTCTGATCGTATATGTTGAAGATATAATCTTCACTGGAGATAATACAGTCGAAATAGAGAGACTAAAAAGGAGCCTACCTACAGAGTTTGAAGTAAAAAATCTAGAATAATAGCGATACTTTCTAGGAATGGAAGTGGCCTGATCGAAGAACGGTATCAGTCCGTCACAACGAAAATATGTTCTGGATCTTCTAGCTGAAACTGGTATGCTTGGTACAAACCAAGTGACACTCCTATGGATGCTGGAAGAAAAAACCATGGAGAAACCATTTAGAAGGATAGATATCAGCGATTAGCTGGGAAACTAAAATACCTATCACACACTAGACCTAACATTGCATTTGCGATGAGTGGTAAGTAAAAACACACATTCTTGAAAGCAAGCTCACCTAGAAGCAGTATACAGGATTCTGATATTCCTCAAAGGCTCTCCTGGGAAAGGACTATTGTTCAAGAAAATGAAAAAAAAAAAAAAAAAAAAATATTCACTGATGCTGATTGGAGCAATAGAAGATAGGAGATCAAATACCGGCTATTTTACCTTTATATGGGAAAACTTGGTAATCTGGAGAAGAAACAAAATGTAGTAGACAAAAGCAGTATTGAAACAGAGTTTAGAGCATTGCCCAAGGGATATGTGAATGACTGTGATTAAAAAAAACTTTTGGAAGAACTACAAGTTACAATAAAATCTCCAATTAAACTCTATTGCGATAACAAGACAGCTATCAACATCTTACTCAATCCAGTCCAACATGATCGAACTAAACACATAGAAATAGACAGAGACTTCATCAAGGAGAAAGTTGAAGACGAAACTATTTCCACGATATATGCCCCTACCAAGGAACAAACAGTAGGCGTATTCACCAAAGGGCTACACAAACCTAATTTTGATAATTTCATCTGCAAGTTGGATATGATCAATATTTATGATCCAACTTGAGGGGGAGTGTATAAATCCCGAAATGATCTTAGGCCGAAATTATCATAGCATTCTATGGAATGTTTGTCTTTTCTTTATGGCAGGCTTGTTACTTAGGAAATTGCATTCTCTTTTTATCTATTCCCTTGTATTATAAATTAAACCACTACTTGTAACAAACCTATCGAGAAATAAAAGAATTACTATTTCTCTCAGCCAGACTTTAAATTTCCCTCCTTTTAATTTCAAATAATTTCTTTTACTATAAAAATATAATTGGGAGATTAAGGTACCTTTTTAGATGTCATCATATGCATGGGAAAGAAGAATGGAGGAGTGCGGCTAAATGGGAAGGTTTTTCGAATAGGGAAAGTTGACTAATAAATCTTTAGCTCTTTCCTCATTAACTATAGATTTTCCATGTGAAATTTGGACGACAAAGACATAATGGCCCTTTTCTCTGTTACCAGTCTTGATGCAAGTAAATCTAAAGGTCAATTACACACGGACTTGATATTGGATCTTCCATTCCTAGCTCTTGAATCATGTCGAAGTATTATCTCAAAACCTATTGGTGTTAAAAGGAAAAATAATATATAAACATCGTGGAATATATTCTAACAATAGTAGATTATGCACAGTCGGCCATAACCTCAAGATATTTTGATGCATATGTAAAAAATTAAAAAGATTTGTGTACACTAAAGGAAGAGGCAAGTTGAAATTTATAGTTATTTTCACTTTTCATACTGATCCAGAAGACAAACTTTAGAGAAATCCACCTCTACTACAAAACACATTATGGAAGCTACAAACTTCCTATCACTTATCATCAAAGAAACAAATAGTTAGCACCTTTGAAAGACAAGCTTGCAGCACAAAATCCATTTTTACATTAGTATAAATTAGTACAATCTATAAAACTTGCACAAGCAGCACAACTCAAAGGAATCATGGAACAAGGTGGCAAAATGAGAGAAAACCATCAGAGAAAATGTAGACTTACGTCTCGGAAGCTGAGGCGCTCCTATACCCCTGGAACAAGTAAGCAGAATATAAGAATAGAAGTAATATATGAATGTTTAAGCCAAGAAGATATAACCAGATTGTAGCATGCAATTTATCCCACATTGTATGAGAAATTTTATGAGTACCTTTTTAAAAACAAAATTTCCCATCAAATTACCAGATTCAAATATGAAAATAACATTATCCATAGCATGAAATCTCTTCTTAGACGCGAAAACATACCTCCAGTCTGGTGATGAACACAGGCTGGCCTTGTCGCTGCCCAGATAAGTTACCCTGAACCATTTCATCATAAAATTTTTTGAGGATGCTTAGCTTGGCAGTTACATCAAAGATATCTGGGTAACTTAGATAACATATAACAGCACAAAGAAGAACGCTTTATTAGAAATAATTTTCATTTAGTTTGTTCTCGAGTTCTCTATTCCTAAATCATTCACCCATTGATGGAGATTACATACTTTCTTCTTCATTTTCTTTTATCATAAAAAATTATCGGAATTCTCTTTCGCATTGGAAACTAGTGCACTTTCCCATTATATTTTGACATCAGAAATAGGAGCATGGAGGAGAAAATAAGGAATGGGCTAACTGAAGAACATCTGTCCCAACTTTATGTGGCAACTAAAGTGGCACAATGGTGAAAGCACAACAGTTGAATGTGCAAAGTGAGATCAGAGCTTCGATTCTAATACAGTTCCAATAAACAAAACCTTTTATCTCAATGGTAAGCACATCAAAACCAAACACATCTTGGCATATGCTTAGCCTCCATATTGCAAGGTCCAAGCATATGCATTTTTAACCTGGATTTACATTCAGACATGACTTCTTCACCATTTTGTGACATCCAGTTTCATATTGTATTGTGTCTAGGCAGATCATACATTCATCCAATAATGTATACACTCATTTTATGAACAAATGCTTCTACTGCTCAATTGCTTTGACCTATAAATCATAATAGCTGCCAGTGGATTATATTTTTTCCTTGCATATTCTTTCCCCCACCTAAAAATTTCAGCTATGGCATGATACTTAAAACCATTTCACTTCTTGAGTAACATCCAGTTACTCCCTACTCCTCACTGTGATTACTTTTAACCACCACAGTTCCATTCGAGTATTCCTAAAGCTTTCATTCATTGACCTCCAACTTGGTGAGAGTTGTTGAACATAGAAAAAATTCAGTTTGTAGAGCATTTCCTTTCCATGGTCCACAAGCACAAAACAATCACAACAGGTTATCGAATAACACAAGGTACACATTTACATACATTAAATTGTATCTCAATACCTGATACTCCGGTGTGGATGAATCATTCGTATATTTACCTGTGACATTACTTTAAAGCTAAATAAAAAATGTCCCTACTCACACAAGATAAATGTGTATACCTTTATCTGGGTAAACCTCATCCAATATTAATCATTGCAGACTGAGTTAAGCCTCATAAAGTCCAACAGATAACAATCATTCAAAAACCTACACATACCCTGATAATAACATCATTTAATCATCCACTTTAATTCTTTCGCCTGATATTTTGGCCAAAAGGAAAGAATGACACCACCTATGATAAGTCTCCGAAACACAAATTTTCAGCAGGGGCTGCAGTGTCAAAGAGTATCTTAATCCAAGAGCACCGAAAATCAGGTATGAAATCACACTTGGCTACTTGTATAATCATGCTAGTCAGTAGCGAAAATTATAAAAAAACGTACTTTAAGTTTTAAAAAATTACCCAGACAAACCATTAAAGCAATTTTTATGTACAGCTTCCTTAGGCTACTTCATGCAATAGTCAAACTGCATTTCTTTTGAGCAAATTTGATAATTACCTCCCAGACTTTTACATATTTTGATTGTGCAGAATTCACTGTACTAGACGTCTGTTGATTCAGGGGCATGTTTGCTGCTGAGTTATTGTTATTCACACCAACAGGCTGCATTCCTGGTTGTATTTGTTGAGACATGCCTGGAGTAGGAATCATCGTGCCAGTGCCAGTTGGAATACCAGATGCACCACTGCCATTCATCAAGTTTTGATTCATGCCTATTCCACCCTGTACCATTTGTGTGACTGGAAGGTTTCCTTGGCTCATCCCCGGTACCGTTTGACCCATATTAACACTTCCTTGGAGATTACTCATTGGTTGTGACATGCTGATGTTAAGATTTCCAGGCATATTAGAAGCTGTGGAGGTGGTAAATGATGCAGGAGCTGAGTTTTGTGCAACCTGGCCAGTTCCTGTCATTGGCAACGACCCAGCAACTGATGCAACACCTAATGGCACCGATGATACTACAGTTTGAGCAGGAGGAACTGAAGATACCATTCCATTGGATATCATGTTTGAAAGCATAGGTGTTACACCCATAGATGGAAGTCCAATAGAAGTTCCTCCAGCAAGGACTTGACGTGCTTGAGCAACATCATTCAGGATTCTCACGTTTGCTGCTGCACCACCCGCTGGACGCAAGGACGGTGTCACATTACTGACAAGAGGTTTCATTTCTTGCACATTCTCATTGTTTGAAATCATTTCTTGAGATGTTGATATGGGTGAAGAAGTTGGTAAGCTTGGAACAGCTTGAGCAGCAGTGCGGGGAACAGAAGAAATGTGCGGAAATGCAGGTCCAGCTATGGAGGCCATGGTGGTGGGCTCCTGAACAAATTTAAGATGGGTCAACTTCCACAACAATTGCTGAGTCATGGGGATGCAAAGCAAAATCACCTAGCTTTTCCTAGAATGAGTGAACCAAAGTTTGAAACTTTTGCATCTTACCACTTTTACAGTTGCGGGAGGGATATTTCCAAGAGATATTGGTTGCCGGCCCATGACAGATCCATTTGCTGAAGAGGAAAAATTGCAATGTCAGAGGCATCTATAAGCACAAATGTTAAAATTCTTCTGAGAATTGTTGAAGACAAATTATTCATATTGATATTGCCACCCACCATCATAATAAAACTGGCTGCATATCTTACATAAGCTTCTAGTTAATAGCTAACATTTTTATGATGTGCTATAAACACTTCAGCATATTTTTTTCAAGTACCATATTACTATAATTCTTTAAAAACCATCATATCATCAATTGCTGCTGCAAACCAAACATAGCACGTTTTGAACATATGGGATGACATGGTCATCGGTTAACAATGACAAAGGTAATGCCACCGAAGCATACATATTCTATTATCTATACCAACGAAATATACATGTAACTAATGACATCTCTCTTTGGCAAGTGTATTAGGATGGGCAGTTTGGGTATATATAACCCATATCATTGTTTACAAAATAAGCAAGTGCAAATACTAATAAAGGGAGAGGATGAAAGAGGAACAAAAACTAAGAATTCAACATAAAAAGTTACCTGCTGGAATAGAAGTTGAAGTTGGCCCAGAAATGGAAGGAACAGAAGCCGGCCCAGAAATGGAAGGAACAGAAGTGACATCCATTTTTACAGGGCTCTGATTTGATGCCAAATTTGTCACTCCGGGGCGACTTAAAGCAGCACGAGCCTCCATAAAGTTCTCCGAGATTAGAACAAGAAAATGGGGATTCTTAGAAGTGTCTACTGGCAGATCTGAAGCTCGTGGATTTCGTTTTCCCTTAATCAACACACAATGATCAAAATATTAGCATCCACGACAACACATGAGAGAGAGAGAGAGAGTTGCATTTCCATCTATCTTTCAGTTCTCATTTTTCCAAAGTCCGTCATTCACTTTAAAATGTGATTGGAACTAACTATAAACATACAGTGGTGAAAAAAAAATGAGAAAACTCTAGGTTGCTGACTCACTTTCATTAAGCATGTGCATCAGATTAATGTTTACCTAACCTAATTGATTTTTCAATTTAGTCGGTATAAGATGGAAAAACTACAAAGAAAAATAGAGAGAATTCCAGGAGCTACTCTGGGATTATAAACCCTTACAATCTGAGTATGTGGAAGGTGTCAAAAATGAATTATTTGTATTCAAAATTTAGAATACAAATGAAATTTCTAATAGAACATTTGTGTCTTGTAGATGGCAATCAATCTTATTCTGGTAACACAAGAAATACACATTCTTTTCCATGGGAATAGGAACAAAACATTCAGTCCAGGACAATTCAATGATTAACAGGAAGTCAGTACTACAACAACTTTAAGGAATCAGTTGAAACAGGTATTATAATAAATCATTTACTTCTGCGTTTCACTAGTAGGCTTCAGCATCATTATTAGGAATCCATATGTAATAATATCTTTTACTCATTTCAAAATAAAAAAATTGTTCACCAGTTTGAATACAAAGATTTGTACTACTATTACATGTGATAATCAACATGACTGCTTGGGCAGGGCTTCTTCCTCTTTAGATGATGATAAACAGAGAAAGGTGGGGACGACATGAAGTCATTGTGGGCCCTATTTATGCCCCGGATGACACACATGCTACTGGCTGGGACAAAGGGTCATTATCCAGTGAGGGAAGAAAAAGGAACTCAAACACAGGACAGGTAATTGAGAGATAGAGCTAACCTATTTCCCTTTTGCCATAAACTCTTGAGTTTTTTGCCATAGCTAAAACAGATGACTAATATTTAAAGACAGAGATCAGGAGAAGAAAAAGAAAAAAGATGTAGTGAAAGGACCCATGAAAACAAGAAAATTCTTTTAAGAGTTCCTACAAATATGATAAAAATTAGGCCATCTATTCTTTCAATTTGTATCAAAACGTGATTATTGCCACCCTAAAGCTAACACATTAATGACTTTTCATCCTTGTCACACATTGTATGAGTATTCCCCTCAGCTAATATGTCTGAAAGGACAACAGGGAGCTCATGCAGTAAGTAAAAATAGTTGATAAAATTACCAAACAACATACGTTCACAGAAAGCCAACTCAAATGTATGGAGCCATGTACCTAATTTTAATGATGCTCTTAGTCCCTATTGAGTGTTCGTTCTTGTTTCACTTTGCATGGTTATTTGGGTAGGAATTGAAAAGATAACATTGTCCAGAGATCTGCCATGAAGTGAGATGGTCAGGCATGCTTTTCTGACCATGAATTAAGTACCAAGGGTGGTAATATAAAGAGATTCTTGTAAAATAATAATTAAAGAATATTTTAGAATTGTGTATTATGACTTAAAGAAGATACACAATTTAAAGGTGAAGGGTATAAGAAAACTTATGTTCGAAAAAATGTAATTGATAAATATAGATGTGCACATCATTTACTCTACATAGAGATCAAGGAATCTGTAGTTATAATAGGCTAATTTACCCACCCCAAAAGGACAATATTGTTTTGTCATAACATCATGCAAAGTAGTTATTAGGATCAGGATCAGGATCAGGATCAGGATCATCATCCATATTTATAACTTTTAATTATCAGACAATCATTTGTTTTGCTCTTACAAAGATCAAAGAACACAGTTATTCTGAGTCTTATGACAGCCTTCGTCTTTAAGGAATGATTGGAACATGAACAGCAAATATGGAACAAGCAGTACCAAATTCATCACTCTCAGTAACAGCTATTTAAATTGTAGAACTTCTACAAACAGCCATTTCAAATATTGTTTCAAAAGCAACTTGGTGTTTATCATGAATGTCAGCATAATTGCTTCCACCATTTCATCTAGCACATATCAGTCAGCCAGCAACTAAAATACCTTTTTTTCCTTGAATGTAAACTATTGGAATAGTAGGAGTGAAAAAGGCTAACATGAATCTATTGCTGAACATTATGCATCAATTTACAGTTCCATTTATGAATTTTCTCGATAGAACTTTACTGTTAGTATAGATCCTGACATGATTGCTACTACTATAGAGTAGAGCTATGACGCACATTCAATCCTTTAAAATAAATTAAAAAATTATAACAAAGCTACTGCAACTGGATTGTCCTGCTGGATGAAAAACATTTCATAACAAAAATACCCCATAATTTACAGTTGGCAGAGCATTACAGGCTCTTATGTCTGATCAGAGATGGGATATGTTGCTGTCTAAAAAAGAATAAACCCCACAGAAGCTTTCGACAATTCCGAATTTCAAGTAAAGAAAGTCCTATGATTTATTCTACTCTCAATAATAAATAATAAATTCTTTCAAATGGTGGCACACTGATATTATTCATAGCACCAGTGTTGGACTTAAAAAGTTCTATTTTTGGATAGGAAATTTTTTTCCCTTAAATTACATTGGTAAAAAGGGTGGTTGTATTTCAAAAAGTACCCTAAAAGGGGTGCAACCAATGTATGGGCAGATGAGTAAGGGCACTTTTGGCAGGGTTTTGAAAAGTCAAACGCTACTTCTGAGACTAAGAATATGCTTTTGGACCTATTTGGATAATTTTCTAGAAGTGTTTTGTCGTTAGAAGAGCTTTTAAAGGAAGCTGACCAAATGTGGTTTCCTCATGAAACTCTTCTCCAAAAAATAGAAGCCAGCCAAACGATCCTAAATATGCTATCTATAAACAGAAGGGGCTTTAGATATGGTACTTTTTTTGGAGATTAACTATACAAAAGCTTATAGAATGATAAGAAATGCATCATAATACTCCCTGAAATTTTCCGTCAAATTGAAGATCTATTTATCATTGAAATGAAATAATAGCCAAAAAACTGTTCTCATGGCCTATTCAAAGAGAGCATGGAGTGACAAATAGATTAAGGAAAAGTTCAAGACAGTAATTTGTGCAAAATGATAAGCAGAAGCAAATACTTAATATTAGCAGTGCATTGATGCATTTACAACATGTTGGCCAACAAGAAAAGGAGCACAAAAGTTGAGATTCATTACCGCATTATAGATTGCTCTAATTTTTGGAAGCTGTTTCGGACAGATGACTGAAAGAGAAATTGCACTCTGCAAGAAAGGGATGTTTTTATCTAAGTAAAATAAACATCTATGAAGGTAAGCAATGGCAGAAGGATAAAAAATATTTTTCAGTACCTGAGCAAATGATTTTGCTAATGTCTCTGCATCAAATAGATGACTTTCTGTTTGTGCCTCGATGCTATCGCTTTGGTCCAGATTTTGCACTGGCAGTCGATAAACTGGAGTGGGTAATGGATAAGGGTTACTTGCAGCAACAAGAATGCACTGTCTTAGCCCATCTACACTTTGGGTTTGGTTTCCATTTGTAGCAGAGAACATCTGAAAAATGCACCAAAATATTTTCAAAACAAGAAATTATTACTCCCTCCGTCCCATTTATATAAGCTTAGTTTCCTTTTTTCTTGTTCCAAATATATAGTCATGTTTCTTAATTTAGAATATTTTGTTTTGTTCCTTTACTAATATACCCTTATTTAATTTGCCTAGTTACAACAATTTTTTCTCACTTAATTTGCCTACTTTTTGAAATCATCCAAATGCATGCACATTTCCCAATAATTTGCCTACTTCTTGAAATAAATTTTTAAATTCTTTACTACCAACAATAATTTACTACTAGTTGTTAAAAATTAAATAGGGGTAAACTAGGAAATTTCGTGGCAAAATTACTTTTTCAATAACATTAAATAAGATTTCTTAATCTGTGTGAAAAACAAAACAAGTCTATATAAATGGGATGGAGGGAGTATTTAAAAAATATGCAAGTAAATATGCACATTAAAAAAAATAATTACAACTTTTGCATGATCTGATGAGGCACCAATAATTTTAAGTTCACATTACATGAAGTGATGAAGGATAGGACATGTTTTAAAGAAGTTTCACAGTAAGGCAGTTAATCAGGAATGTAAAAATGACGCCATGGACCAAATCCTATAAGTGAAAGATTTTTATAAAGGGTCTTGTTGACACTTGACATCCTAGAATACAAACTCCCTGTGTTGGATAATAGTATAGCATAGATAAAATGGAATCTTTACTGATACAAAATTGAAGCAAAAACTATTTATCACACCAACTGTCCCACTAGAAAAGACAATGGAGAAAAATGGTGGGGGACAATAAGAAGATCAGAAAGTGTTCAACCATTCAAAGTATCCTACTCTTTCATACTGGCCTTTCTACAGTACTGAGAAGATTGTGGTCCCCCAGCTTTCTTTCAGTAGTTCTGAATCACTATATAACTGTTGAAATCCCGAGATGATTGGAAGAGTGATTTGATATTATTGTTGGAGATTCTACTTTCTATAGATAAAGTATATTAAAAGATTATTGCCATGTTTAGAGATTATAGGAGATTTTGAAGATTTGTATTTTCCTTTTCTTTTCTTATTACTTGCACTATAAACAGGAGCCATGCATTGTACATTAAAAGTGTGAAATAGAAAAAAAATAAAAAATAAAAAAATTCCCAATTCTATTTACAATAACTGACAATCAGAAGAAATTTAGCAGAAGAAATAAGTTGCTCAAATTAATCGAAAAGAAAATTGAAAAGGCAGAGAAACTTTGTCACATAAAATGCATATTGAATCGGACAAGAAATCAATGAGTATAAATGCACCATAAATAAGAACCAAATAGACAAGTTTTACAAGGAGATAGGCATTGCCACACACCATTAGAGCTTCAGCAAGCCCTTCTGAGATGGCAGCATCATTGAAACCACCACCTGAAAAGGGTAGAGCTGAAAGCCACTGAAAGAATATGTCGATGTCCATAGTCCAACCACTCCGTCGAACTACGCAAGCTGCATGAAAAATCATTTTCAGAAGGAAAGCGAAAAAGGAAAAGTAGAAAATGTGGGTATAAGCCAAATTACAAGTCCAAGATGGATAATCTCCACTGAAGTTGTACTAGTTAGAGCAAAGACTACCAAGGAGAAAAGCATGCCTATTAAAATAGTAGGTATAGCAAAAGCAAATAAAACTTTATGACAAGCAAAAAATTCCAGTTCATGAAAATAAGAAGCCTCTATATTTTACAATCATATATGTGATGAGTGTGTAACTTAAGACCAATTAAAGATCCAGAGATCAATATAGAAGCATGATTAAGTGGGGAAAAAATATTAATAATTCAAGTTTTCTGGCTGATTGCAGCTTCCAAATAGAAATTAATAGGATTCCAGAATGGAAAAGCAATCAAGAAGACAAACAACAAGCAAGATTTTTCAAAGTTAATTCTGAAATCATACAACAAGCATACATACTAAAATCAGCAAAACCTTAAAATACACTGGTGTTTCAAACAATTTCTCTTTTTTATTATTTCAAAAAAAAGGGAGGACGAGCAAATTAACCAATGAGGAATCTTTCTAAGACTTATATAAACTGGTAGAAACAGTCTCACTATAAGAACCTATGAACATAGCAACAGTGATTAATACGTACCACTGTAAGAACCATGAGCATTGAACATGACCAGAGAGAATGCTACATTGGAAGCAGATGGCTTCTGAAAATTTGATAGAAAGCAAACATAAAAAATTAAATAATTTATATATGAAAAAAATAATTCACTTCTGCACAAACAAAGTAAATATTAATGATAATGGAGAAAGAAGCATTATAACTTTTGAAAATTAGCAACATTATATATATGTACCTGAACTGCCAACTCATTTCCAACAAAACTCCTGCATATATTTAACAGAAAAATAAAGACCAACACATTAAAGGCTGAAGATATTGTCCACAGAGCAGATGTAATCAAATACATTATGTCAAACCCTCATCGCTGATTCCTTTAAAACAGATCGCCTCAGGTGGCATCAATTGTTACATTTAAAATAAACTGTCATTTTGTTCATCTTACCTTTAATGTAATTAACTTTGTCAATCTAACCTAAATTTTGAGCCTTTTATCAATATATAAGGGTTTGTTTGATAAAAAAACATGGAATTTGGTTAGAAAGAAAACGACGTGCACGGAATTGAATTGCCTATAATTTGTTTTAAAGGGAATTATAATCAATTGTATTTGATTGGTATAATTTTCCGCCTGACAAATTTTTACGTTTGGCTTTGTTTTACGCAAATTGTCAATTAAATGGATAATTTTTTTTACCATTGACTTTGGAATGTGTTCCAATTGGTGAAAAAAATCGGTCAAAAAGCTGGAAAACATTTTCCAACTTTTGTGCATCAACAACTTGTACCTTGGAAAAGCGTGAAAACGTTTTCCCTAGAAAACAAGCCCAATCAAACATGTGAATTTTAAAAAGTAGGAAAATATTTTCCATTTTCCCTGAAAAACACGCTCAATCAAGCGGACCCTAAGCTTCTTTAAAGCCAACAGAGGATATATCAGGCTTTCTCTCTGTCAAACCTATGACAAAACATAAATATAATACTCAACTTCCTAACCAAGAGAACTGAGATTAGGTACTATTCCTCTTCAAACGATCAGGATCCTTATCAACTCGAAAGTTGTAATAATAATGTTATGTTTCATACCCAAAAAACAAAGAAAACGGAAAATTAATTTTAAAAAAAAATGCATTCTTTCGGAGGAAACACTAAATCCCCATGTCTGGGTTCATAGTTTATATATCATTCTACTGATGCAAATTAGTGACAGACAGAAATAAATTGTACAATGAATAGAATTCTATTTACTCCTTGAGAATACCAAAAGGTAAGAAAAACATATGCTCATCAGCTATTGACTTAATGCATAGATCAATTCGCCAAATAAACAAAAACTACAGATAAATGGCAGTCTATTCACGCATCAACAACACAAAAGCATCTTCTGATTTTTTATTCATACATTAATTCAAAGAGAAAATGAGTATAAATATTTCCAAAAAAAAAAAAAAAAAAAACTATTGTACCGCGAAAACCCAATTCAGAATTCTAATGCATCCAAACGAAAACAAGCCCATATCCCATAACAATTCGCCCCAATAAAAAAATAAAACTAAATATTTCAACGTGGTCATACTTATACACACACATAAACACACATTGAAATCACAGTATGGTAAATGAAATACCGAATCATCTTGTCGAGGTAATCGGAGAGAATGGTAAACCAGTAAGGGCCCATGGCGGCCGTTCCTTCAACAGCCACGATCAGCTGTTTCTGCGCCATGTGTCTGTAGAAATTCTCGAACCAATCTCAAATCTTCAATTTCTTCTTTCTTCCTTTCGTTCTAGTTTTTGTTTGAGGAGTGGCTGGTTAAGTGCCGCCCTCTCGAGTCGGGGTATTTTAAGCCGGTCAAATCATCCAATTTCCGGTTTGACATTTGAACAATTGAAAATTTTCCCCATAGCCCCTCAATATTAAAAGACAAATATATCCTTAACTGAATAATAGAATTAAAAAATATTGTTTTATTTAAAAGACATTACTATCATTTTAGTTAACAAATAAAATCAAACACTCCCCATATAAAATTTCAAAACCAACTAAATATTATTATCTATTTATTAATATAGATAAAATATCTCTCATCTGCTTAAACCTAAAAATCTTAGAAATTAAACGAATCGATAAGTATATTATACTTATTTATATTTAAAGTTTTCGTTAGATTAGTATATGTTTGTAATCAATAAATCATATTTCGAAATAAATTAAAATGTAGAAAACAATTTAACAGATACATATAATTTTTTTAAACATTAACAAGAAAAAATTCATCTGCATGTTGAAATTATCAGCCAGTACACAGCCCGAAAAAATTCATCTAACAGTGAATTTTGATAAGGAAAAAATAGCCGAAAAAGAAGGCTGTTTTCGGATGTTTAATTTTTTTTATATTCAATGCTATCGTAATTCTGATTATTATTTTTTAATTAAAAATTATGTTTCGTCATGCAGATGTGGTTGTAATCCTGGTTTATTACTTTGGTGATTTCGAATTCGATGAAAATGATCAATGGGTATGGAGATGAACTAGTGATATAAGTGGTGGTATTCCAATTTTCGTAACAGAAAATACATCATATGCTAGAATGTACCGTGATTTACAAAACAAGTTGAATGTCGATCACTCTCAGTACGATATGAAGCTGAGATTTCTATTCAATGAGAATTCATCCATTCCGTTCCACCTATGAATGTTACTTCTGATGCTAAAATGTATTATCTATTAGAATTGAACAAAGTGCACAAATTTCGACTCCTCTTTACGTGACTTTACTTATGAAGGATGTCATCGAATGTGAACACGAAGATTTGGATAGATCGGATAATAATGCCAATAAATTTTTGGACACATTGGAGATAACTCGTGAGGATGATGTGGTCATTTCTGAGACAGCTCCTCCTTATATTGAACTCCATGTTACACACAGAATTCTGTCAGTAGTTCGAGACAACGAGTGTGAAAATAAATTTACAAATGAAGATTTGATTACTTTATCCCATCAGGGAGATGAGTGGGCTGGATTAAGTGGACCGTCCTTTAATTCATCGCTTGTGGTTCTCGATGATGAGGATTTACATGTTGAGCAACTATTTGAAACAAAGAATGATTTATAGGAAGTTGTGCACTTGATGATATTAAAATACAACTTCGAGTTTAAGGTAAAGAAATCAAACAAGTCATTGTTGACGATTGTCTGTGTCGACGACAGTTGTCGTTGGCGCTTACGAACGACTAAGATGGATACGAATGAGTTCTTTGTGGTTCGCAAGTATACACTGGAACATACTTGCGAAGTGAGAATTCATCAAAACGATTACAGGCAAGCTCGAGCATGGTTTATTGGTTGACAGATACAAGTATCAGGATCCACGGACAATCTACACACCTTCGGACATCATTAACGACGTTCGTCGAGAGTACAGAGTGGTTATGAGCTACCAAAAGATCTGGAAGGCCCAAGAATGCATGTTAGAGTATTTAATGGGCTCGATCGAGGAGAGTTATGCTAAATTGGCCAGGTATTGCTATAACATAGAGAAAACTAATACTGGCTCGACATTTTTTATTGAGAAGGAGGGCGAGAATTGCTTTAAATTTTTCTTCATGGTTCTTGGACAATGCATTTGGGGATTTCGAAATGCGATGCGACCCTTAATTCTAGTTAATGGTACAACTCTGAAAGCCAGATATTAAGGAAAGTTGATTATTACTACATGTCAAGACGCTAACATCAAAATTTACCATATTACATTCATCGTAGTCAATAGTGAGAATGATCTGTCAATGCGTTGGTTCTTTACTAAGCTAAGAGAAGTGATCGAGGAAGTCGAGGACCTTGCCTTTGTAACTGATCGGGGATAGTCTATAATAAATGGTATCGCTGAAGTTTTTCGAAGGCATATCACGGGTATTGCATGCACTATATACAAGGCAATATGAAGACTAGGTATCGGGGCAATGTGATGGGTTGTTGAGCTTTGTTAACCTCTTTCACCAACACACTACTTATTGCATTTTGAGATATGGCTAAGTACAAAAATAGAGTATCACCGAGCTTGGGTATGGTGAGAAATTGGGAAGATGTCAATGTTTACTTAAGCTCCTGGAAAGCCCTTTCACATTATTCATATAAATCAAAGCGTCGATTGTCCCTGAGAACTTTGAAAAAAGGGCAACATATGTCTGCTGCTCAAGACACGAATATGTTTAGAGCAATAACACGACCTATCAATTTCTGTACCTTTTTTTTATTCCTAGGTAATTCCATTAATGCTAAGGTCTGTACCTTATCTGATTGGCCTTTATTTCCCTGTGAGTGATCATGAAGCCTAAGAACTTACGCAAAGCTACGCGAAATGCACATTTTTCAAGGTTTAGTTTCATCTTATACTTTCACATGGTGCTGAATACCTCATCAAGATCTGATATATGTTGGTCTATATGTTTTCTCTTGACTACCATGTTGTCAACATAGGCCTCAATATTTTTCCCGATCAAATTGGCAAAGACTTTTGTTGATGAGTCCTTGATATGTTGCCTCTGTGTTCGTCAAACCAAATAGCATGACCTTGTAATAATATATGGCAAAGTCAGCGATGAAGGATGTTTTCTCCTGATCTTCCTCAGCAATGATGATCTGATCACTACAACAAAATTTATTTTTTACGGCGTGCAATAAAACATATTTACGGCGTGCGACCGCACGCCGTATACAGTAATGCCGTAAAAGAACATGCACGTCGTAAAAGAATGCCGTTGTTAATTATACGGCATTCACATTGCACACCGTAAATACTCCCAATAACGGCGTGCGTATTGCACGCCTTAAAAGAGTATTTTTTACGGCTTGCTATTGCACGCCGTAAATACTCCCATTAACGGCGTGCGTGTTGCACGCCTTAAAAGAGTATTTTTACGGCATGCTATTGTACGCCGTAAACATTTACGGCGTGCGTGTTGTACGCCTTCAAAGTGAGATTTTTACGGCGTTCTTTTGCACGCCATAAAAGACTAATTGCACGCCGTAAATCTTATTTTCATTTTTTAAAAATAGCACCTAAAAATTGTCAATCAACCTGCTAACCACACTCTACTCATAAACAACAATAGTAATTTAGCTCAACAATGTACAAGTAAGTAATTTAGCTCACACAAATAAAGATGCAAAAGTAAATAATTTATAGAATAAAACCTATACAATTTATAGAATAGTTCCATGCAAAAGTAAGTAATTTAGAAGTATCCAAACTGAAATCACTGTACTATCACTGAAGTACAATATATGTCGACTACCCCCCATGAACTGTAGACATTTGAAGTTCAATTCATCAACCTAGATTCTGTAGTATCATCTACGTATATCTTCAGGAAAGGCTGAGGTCTTCACTTTCTATTCTTGCGAGACCTCCCTCACATTCTCATGTTTCTTGTACAGCTTCTCAAGTTGTCGCTTTACTTCATAGTTGGGGAAGTTTGTCAAATCATGGTAATAAGCGGCTATGTCAATCAACCTGTAGATAAATTTAAAAGGACAACAAAAATAACTTAAATCCAACTAAGATTTTTTTAAGCCATCCACAAAATATGTAATTATATACATCAAACTTCAAAAGTCTCTCTTCAATTAAACAACCACTTCATTTGAGACTAAATGTCAATGTAAATGGATTTATTAAAATATAAAAGAAGTTAAGCATACCTTTGTTGTGATTGCAACGAATCCATTGCGATGTACCTAATTGATCATGCTATTGTACTTCCTAATGTATTTTCAAGAAGAAAAAGCTCACGTGTAGGACGATATAAGCTGACATTATCAATCACTTCATTAACCCAAACTCTCCAACATTCATTACCAAGTGGTACATGATGCACTAAATTGCTTGGATTTGTTGATGCGATTTCATCTTTTGCAACAATATCAGTTTTCCCAAACCAAGACAACAATGTGCATTTCTTATTTTGAAGGTTATCTGAACCATTCAAACTTTTGTCTCTAGGCTGTGAAATTCATATCCAATTGTACAATTTATTATTTTCAATGTAGGCAGTATATGTAATTTAGAATAACATTCATCTATTCTAGTTTTCCACTTACATTATCTTCTTGTACAACAGACATACGCTTCATTTGAAACAAATCTTTTAATTCTTTAATCTCATCTCTCAACTCTTGAACTTGAGTTTGCAAGTTCTGATTGTGCACTAAAGCATTCAACTTTGAAGGAGTCGCACTGAAACCAAAACCTCTTACCCGTCCTCGATGTTCTGGAGCAAGTACTCTGGCAACAGCATTATATCTAAGGGAGTGTTAGCTTGGAGAGGTAACCATCTCTGAACATGCTTTTATTTTGTTCTGATATTAGGAAATAAATTAATGGGCTAAAATTGTAAATATAAGCTTTGAATGACCAAAAATTACTAAAAGCAATATTGTTACCAATGTTTCCCCAGCTGATTCATTAATAGGTTCACCATTTTTTCGCGTATGTTCTCGAATATAAACATCATCTCTCGTTATGGAATTAAGGTCTTCACTTTCAGCACGCCGACCATATTTCATATATGTGATAACGTAAACATTCATAATTTTTCAAGCAAATTTAACTTTTAATTTAACAAATTTTACCATTTCAGCTTCTAAGCGAGCAAAGCCCTTTCTACTTGTTGTATGCATTATGGTTTGACTTGCTCTCATCTTTTTGAAGCTTTCATTCTTTTCCTACATAATCAATTCGTACTGTGTTAAACATAACTTATATTAGGAATGTAGAGTCTGCAAAGAAGCAATTTAGGAAAAGAGCAATGAAGGCTTACCTTATATGGTTGAGAATTGTGTTCTTTGACAAATGCTTGCCATTTTTCCATTGATTCAATATTATCAGGCTTGAGGAGATCAGTAGCTCATGTCGTACCAATTGTTTTTCCTCTGTCATTTATTGCTTTAAGCACATTAGATCGATGATCTCGCCAATTCTTTCCCCTTTTTTGCATGATGTATTTTCTATGACAAGTATCAACATCAAACTTTTGCTGCATCAAAGTACACAATAATAATAAAAATTTAATTTAAATTATATTAAGAGACATGAAGCATATATTACCCGCACTTGCTCCCATATGTCATCAAGAAAACTTTCGCTGATATCTTTCCAATTTTTCCATTAATTGGTATAAGTGCTCTAGTTGTGGTCCCAATAAATGATGATAGCTTAGTTGAATCTTTACAAATTGGCTTCCCTCTTTCATTAAACTCTACTGGTAACTTCGCGCATTTTCCCTTGTTAAGATAAATCAATTTTGCTCGACTCCTTCCCTTCTTTCCTTTCTCAGAACTAGCACTATTAGGCAACACTCCATTTTCTTGTATGTTTGGAATAGAATTAGAACCTCATTATGATATTCTTATACCTTCATTCACTTCTCTCGTGGCAACAACATTTAAAGCTTTTTTTTAGCTCGTTTTGATTTCTTATAGTCTTGATTAGATGACTATATTAAACAAATAAGAAAAACAAGAAATATTTTACTTAGTTTTACTTTTTAATCAATAAAAATTATTATATATACAATTGGGAACTTACGTCACCAGGATTTGTCATCTTATTTCCACTCATACGAACATCCACAAAACTCAGCTTTCATCGTTTGCATCTACAAAGATAATGGAATTAGAGATATTAAAGACATTGACATCAATATATCACATAAATAGTAAATTAAAAAAGAGCAAAAAAGAATCTTAAAGATATATATACAATTACCATATTCAATATCAATGTCCTCACAATCATGTCTTACATAACCTTCATCTTCAACGGTCATATCAAGTCTTAATGCATCTAATGTAGATGGAGTATAAGCCTCATCAAAATTTTCTAGCTCATGAAATCCTCTGGGAGGTGCTTTTAATACAACATACCAACTTGATGTATCGCTCTCTCTAGAATAAAAAACTTGTTTTGCTTGTAATGATAAAATAAATGGATCTCTTTCAAATTGATGTTGTCTTCTATGAAAATTTACCAATGTAAATCCTTCTTCAATTTGACTCCACTATCTATATTTGCCCAATCATAGTGAAACATAGGAACTTTAAAACTATGATAATCTAGTAAAATTATGTCTTTAATAACCCCGTAATAAGATATTTTACCAACTACATGACTTGTATTCTTCACACTAGACCGACAAATAGTTTGTGCTTCAATAGAAACATCACTGTTTTGTGCACTTCTACTAACATCGGTTGTATGAAACCGATGTCCATTGATAACATAACCAAAATGTGATATCACATCATATCTAGGCCGACGTGCAAGCCATTTCAATGTCTTAGACATGTTAGAATTGTCTCGTTTGCCTTTCTCCGTAAACCAAGAAGTGAAAGTCTCCATATGTCTCATTTGTAATAAGGTTTCATTCTTGGCAATACGGCTCTCTGAATTCTTAATCTCCTCTTTATGCATCCTAAATGAAAATAAATAAACAAATAGTAAGAGAAGTTTATGAGAGAATGTTAACCAACGTTAAACTAATAAATTAACTAATTTCATTACATTATATATGGCTCAACTGCAGCGCTGTTAAACAATACATAACGATGAACGACCTCTAACATTTCTGGACTCAAAGTCTTTAACTTTCGTTCAGAAATCGGACGTCTATCAATAATTGTTTCATTCTCAAAATCTTCATTCCGAGCATGTCGAACACCTACTTCAGCAACTTGTTTCATGTAACCACTACAAAAATGCATACATTCATAGGCTAAATAACGCTTTGCTATGCAACCCTCAGGTTTTGAACGATTTCTAACATATACTTTAAGTGTTTTCATAAACCTAATTAATCATATAATAGATGTGAGATATCTAATTAATTAGAAGAAGAAAGTTTGAATACTTACAAAAGTTTATAATAATTTACCTCTCAAATAGATACATCCAACGATATTGTACAGGTCCACCAATACGAACCTCACACCCAAGGTGGATGGTTAAATGTATCATTATATCAAAAAATGATAGGGAAAAATAAATTTCTAGCATACACAAAGTCACAGCAAAATCCTCCTCAAGATTTTCTAACTTATTTTTATTGATGACTCTTTGATATATTTCGTTGAAAAATGCAAAGTCGAAAAATTGCATTTCTTGGTCCTCGCGGTAATAGTCTTCTTAATGCAACCGATAGCAATTGTTGTATGATCACATGACAATCATGAGACTTCAGATTTAAAATCTTTTTATCTGCTAATGATATACACTTTGAAATGTTAGAGCTATAACCATCAGGTAATCTTAAATCAAATAACCTCTTACAAAAATAACTCTCTCTTTTTTGGATAGCATATATGACGCTGCGGGGAGGTAATATGTATTTCCTTTCAATTCTGGATGTAGCTCCTTTCTATTACCCATATTGAGTAAATCTTTACGAGAATTTAACCTATCTTTTGATTTTCCCTTCACATGCAAAATAGTGCTAAGAATGCTTTCGCAAACATTCTTTTCAATGTGCATTACATCCAAATTATAGCACAAAAGTAGTGTCTGAAAAATAGCAATATAAATTTCTTTAAAAAGTTTAAGCAAAGAAATAAGTAATTCAAGATATTTTAAAACGATAAACCTCCCAATATGGTAGCTCAAAGAATATTGACTTTTTTTTTCCATGGCCAATTAGAATATGATTTTTTCACCTTTCGTTTTTTCCTATATTTCCCCAATTATTGCTAACATTCTTTATTGAACACAATACTTCTCGACCGGTTAATATCTTAGGACTAGGCTGATGCTCCTTGTTTCCATCAAACCAAGTTTGTTTCGACCGATAAGGATGATTATATGCAAGAAATCTTCTATGACCCATGTATGAAAGCTTTCGACTATATGTCAACCATTTCGCACATGTGGATAAACCACACACTGGACATGCTACTTCGCCTTTCGTAGGATATCCTGATAAGTTCCCATAAGCTGGAAGATCATTAATTGTCCACATAAGCACAGTTTTCAAATTGAAGGTGGACTTGGTAAATCCATCATATACTTCAACACCAATATTCCACATCTCTTTTAAGTCTTCTATTAGTGGTTCTAGATACACATCTATATCATTTCCAGGTTGCTTGGGACCTGGGATTAATAAAGTCAACAACAAATTTTCCTTAGACATGCATATCCAAGGAGGGAGATTATATATAACTAGTATCACTGGCCAACAACTGTACCTAGAATTTAGGTCACCAAAGGGATTAAATCCATCAGAAGAAAGGCCAAGCCTAAGATTTCAAGGTTCTGATGCAAAACAAGGCCATTTTTGATCAATTCTCTCCCAAGCTAATGAATCAACTGGATGACGCATATTTCCATCATGACTTTTGAGATTTGAGTGCCATATTAAATGTTCCGCCTTATCAAGTGACCTAAACATTCTTCTAAATCGTGGTATAATCGGAAAATATCGCAAAACCTTTGCAGGTATCTCATTTTGAATCTTCTTAGTCCGTCCATTAACTTTCCACCGCAAAAATGCACATTTTGGACATATCTCCGAATTCTTTAGATCATTTCTAAACAAACAATAATCATTTATGCATGCATGTATCTTCTCATAACCCAAGTCAAAGGTTTTCAATAACCTTTTTATTGAATTGCAAGAATTAGGAAGGGTGTTCCCATGTGGTAGCATATCTCGGAGAATATCAAGAAGTTCATTGAAATCGTTGTCAGATATACCAATTGTAGCCTTAAGCTTGTATAAGACAACATTTGCAGATATCCTTGTATACTTTGTGCAACCAGGATATAAAGGAATTTCGACACCCTCATATAAATTTGAAAAGTTTTTTTCTCTATCTTCATTCTCGGGTTCTACAATATTGTCATCCTGGAAAAATGCATCTCTATACATCCTATACGTCTCTAAATTTTCTACATCTTGAGGAGGCAATGATGCTGCATTCGATTTTCCCCATGAAACACCGAGGTAGTACACATAGGATCCATACCATTAATGATCAAATGCCCATACATTGTATCAAAATGTTGATGGAATAGATTTTTGCAACATTTGCAAGGGCATATGACCTTTTCTGGATTCCTCGCATTGGCTTGCACCATATTTGCAAATTTTCTTGCACCACGTTGATATGCCTCTGAAACTCTATGAAAAAAAGCTAAATAAATCATCTAAAAAGCATTTGAAGACATATTTTAAAATATTCTAAATTTAAGAGAATAAGATAACCTTGATAAGTATACCCAATCTTTATCCATGATAATATACCAACACTATTAAGTTATAATCAGTTATAACACAATAAAAACGATTATATTAAGATATCATAAAAACCAAGTTCCAATTAGGTAAGGAAATTTTTAACTGAAGCGGAAAAGGATTGTGTCGTTAAAAATAGGGTTAGAATCTCATATATGTGATTGAAAAGCTCATATTGATTAGTGATAAGTGCGTTTTACGCACTTATTTAGGTCACAAAATATGGACAATGGATTGTAATTATGTTGAAATATGGCTTAATTCTATGTAAATTGTGTTTGCAGGACTATATCGATGGAAATAACGATAAGTGAGTGAAAACGAGCAAGAAATGACTAAAATGGAAGAAAGTCAAAGTTCAGGGATTAAGATGCAATTATTCGAAAGTCGACTCGAAATCCAAATCAAGAACAAAAATGAACTAAGTACGAGATTGACGAAATCAATGAGTGTTAGAGGAAAGAGAATGAAGAAAAGAAGTCAAAATGAGGAAGAACGGAGTTCGGGGGCCAAAACGACAAAAGTTGGAAGTTGGTTGTACCATGCGGCCGCATGGTGCAATCAGCCATGCGGTCGCATGGCTTCCCCAGAACGTTGCTTGAGCCCCAATACTTGAACCATGCGGCCGCATGGTTACTTTTTACGCGAAAATTTCTGATTTTCGTTTTTAAGTGAAACTCTTATGGAAACTAAATGGGGACGGTTTTAAAACCCTAGACTCGACAGAATTCGGGGGCTGTGCACTTTTGGAGATTTTGACATTGAGAGCAAGAACACGAGGAATAAAGCGAAGATTCATCAATCACTTCAAGGAATTAATTGAATATCTATTTGGGTGATGACGTTTCTTCATTTATTCTTTTGTTTTTCTTTCTTTAGCATGTTAGGCTAGTTTTTCTTGTACTAGGAGATCGATGAACCGTGTAACATGATATTTTAATCTTTAGTTTTATATTTTTGACATTAAAACACGTTTTTGGATGTTTGAACAATTTATACGTATTTATTCCATATGATTATTGTGCGCACGTTAATTGTATGAATATGGTGACCTATTTTATGTATTTGAAAGAAGGGAAATAGATTCGACGTAGTAAAAATTGTCATACGGTCCGATAGGGGATAAAAATATACCGCTATACTCTATGTGAATCTTTAAGTGTTCATGAAAGTTAATGCGTTCTTTTATGTCTGTATTCGTCATAGAAATATAGTCGGATCGCATGATAGAATATGTTTAACATTACTCGAAAGAGATTGTTAAATTTAATAGGAATATTGATTATTCAATATTTAATCGTGTTGTCAAAGTGTAAAACTAGAATTTAAATGGATTGTTGCATGGGGATTTGTGATCCTAGTACGTTTCTCTCATCTTAAGTAAATTAATTTGTATTCGTCTTTCATATTGCATTCTAGTATAACTTTTCATTTAGCTTAGCCAATTCATCCATATTTGTTTTCATAATTTAGTTTGGTTAGCATTTAATACAAACTCATCAAAAACTCATTTAGTTTCGGTTAAGGTCGAAATAATTATTATTGAACTACTCAATCTCTGTGGGATCGATAATTCGGACTCTAAAGGTCCACTTTAGTACTTGTAACGAACCGTACACTTGTGGAGATTTTTAAATCGAACGTATTTTCGTGAACAAGTTTTTGGCGCCGCTCCGGGGATTGAGTTTTAGTTTAATTTTAGTTATTTAGACACTAATTCGAACTTTTCCTTTTATTTTGATTCTAGTTTAGTTAGATAACTTGTTAAACTTCGTTACTTCGACTTTTGCTTATTTTTGGGCAATTTTGGCTATTTCAGATTTGCATGCTAAGATCGACTGGAGGGAACTTGATTCCAGCTGATCCAGAAATCGAGCATACTTTTCACCAATTGCAAAGAGAAGCTAGAATAGCTCAACAACAGCAAATGGCTGACGAACGACAAAATCCAGTAATTCCGACTAACGAGGAGGAAGCTATAGACGAAGGAAACATGCTTGTAGGGGATTTCATGATTTCCCAAATCATTCAAAGCCAGTCCAGCATCGTATATCCACCATTTGGGCAACAAAACTTCCAACTGAAGACCAACGTCATACACTTGTTTCAGAATGGGCATCAGTTTTATGGGAGAGCTGAGGAAAACCCACATACACACGTCTCTAGATTCTTGGAGATGTGCCAACACTTCAAACATCAGGGTATCTTAGATGACGTCATCCGTTTGAGGCTATTTCCACACACATTGCGTGATAAAGCACTTGAATGGCTGGATTCCCAACCGATTGCTAGTATCACAACATGGAATGATCTTGCTCAAAAGTTCTGCACCAAGTTTTTTCCACCAGCCAAGATTGCAAACTGAAGCATGATATCTCTATTTTCCGTCAAGGGGATTATGAATCATTTGATGAAACTTGGAACAGGTTCAAGAATATGCTTCGAAAGTGTCCACATCACGGTATCAGCAAGGGACTCGAGGTCCAATACTTTTACGTGAGATTGCTTCCATCTTTCAAAAGCAATATATATTCTTCATCTAATGGTTCGGTGTATACTAGGAAAGTTGATGATGCACTGAAGCTATTTGAGACTGTGGCTACTACTTCAGCCATGCGGTCTTCAGAACAAGCAGTTCAGAAGAAGGCACCAGGTTTGTTCGAGGTGGATACTATTTCAGCTTTGTCGGCGAAGATTGATTCACTATTCCATAAGGTTGAAAACATATCGCAGACCGCCAATGCAGCAACTGTAAAGAAACCAAGTTGTGGGGAGTGTGGAGCTGATCACACTACTTCAAATTGTCCAATTCTCACACAGGAGGTAGAGCATGTGGATTATGTGCAATCGGGTCAACGCCAACAGCACAACCCGAATTCTGAGACATATAATCCGGGGTGGAGAAAGCACTAAAATTTCTCGTAGAGTAATCAGAATCAAAATCAAAATTAGAACCAGAACAGACCACAGGGTCAATATCAGCAGCAGGAGAAGAAGCCACAGTTGGAAGAAATATTTGGAAAATTCGTAGAAACAACTCATCAGTACATGGAATCCAACAATCAATTCATGAAAAAGACAGAAGCCACTCTCCAAGAACAAAATTCTGCAATTAAAAATTTGGAGATTCAAATGGGGTAGATGGCACTTGTTATGACAAACAGGGCACCAGGAACTGTACCTAGCAATACAGAAGTCAATCAAAGGGAACATGCGAAGGCAATAACAACCAGAAGTGGAGTACAATTACCGGAGTTTCATATCAAAAAGTCGATTACTAATGAGGAACCAGTACCTATTTCAGATGAGGAGCAAGTGGAACAGACTGAACTTACACCAGAAGAAAATGCAAAGAAGAGTTCAGATACACCACAGGTTCAGGCAACCACTCCTATCAATCCTTATGAGCCTCCTATCCCGTTTCCTCAAAGGTTGAAGAAGCACAAGTTGGATCAGCAATACAGCAAGTTCCTTGAGGTCTTCAAGAAACTTCACATCAATATTCCATTTGCTGATGCACTTGTTCAGATGCCCAGCTATGCAAAGTTTCTCAAAGACATTCTCTCTAACAAACGCAAGCTGGAAGAACATGAAACGGTGATACTTACTGAGGAAAGCAGCGCAATGATTCAGAAAAAGCTACCGCCAAAATTGAAAGATCCAGGGAGTTTTACTGTTCCTTGTTCTATTGGCAATTGTTATTTCGATAAGGCATTATGTGATTTAGGTGCAAGTATCAATTTAATGCCACTCTCTGTTTTCAGGAACCTTAGTTTGGGAGAAGCAAAGGCTACTACGGTGACTCTTCAGCTGGCAGACCGATCCCTTACTTACCCACGAGGAATCATTGAAGATGTGTTGATAAAAGTGGATAAGTTTATTTTTCCTATCGACTTTCTCATCCTCGACATGGAAGAAGATAAAGATGTCCCACTTATATTGGGGCGACCTTTCTTGGCAACTGGAGGGGGGATCATTGATGTTCAGAAATGTCAGTTTATTTTGAGACTTGGGGAAGAACATATTTCATTTAATGTGTTCAGGGCAATGAGATTTTCGACCGAGTCAGATAGCTGCTTTCAGATTGATGTGATTGACAGTGTGATCGAAAATAACTTCCACCTACGACATCCCACCGATGCATATGAGGCTTGCATTGCACATTCTCAATCTATCCATGCTGATTCATTGGAGATCGAGGAATGTGCAAGACTTTTGGAAGCTAATCCACCATACGTGCGCAAACGCTACTTCGAGGAACTGGGATCTGGAACAACAACAGTACAACCATCTATTCAGTAGCCTCCTAAGTTAGAACTCAAGCAGTTGCCATCTCACCTTCGATTGCTTATTTGAGTGAGTCTTCGACACTCCCAGTGATTGTGTCAAATTCTATCAGCAAAGTAGAAGATGAGAGATTACTTCGGGTGCTAAGGGACAATAAAACAGCCATTGGGTGGTCTATAGCAGACATAAAGGGTCTTAGTCCTTCATACTGCATGCATAAAATACTCATGGAGGAGAATTTTAAACCAAAGGTTGATGGTCAGCAGCGATTGAATCCAAACATGAAAGAAGTGGTAAGAGCTGAGGTGTTGAAGTTACTTGACGCAGGTATCATTTACCCTATCTTAGACAGCGCATGGATCAGTCCGGTACAGGTTGTACCGAAAAAGTGAGGTATCACGGTGGTGAAGAATGAAAAGAACGAGCTAATTCCTACTATAACGGTAACTGGATGGAGAGTTTGCATCAATTATCGTAAACTCAACGATGCTACTCGAAAGGATCACTTTCCACTTCCATTCATTGATCAGATGTTGGAAAGACTAGCAGGACACTCTCGCAACTATTTTCTGGATGGATATTCGGGGTATAATCAGATTCCAGTGGCACCGGAAGATCAAGAGAAGACCACTTTCACATGTCCCTATGGCACCTTTGCATACCGTAGGATTCCTTTTGGTTTATGTAACGCACCTGCCACATTTCAGCATTGCATGATGGCTATCTTCTCTGATATGGTTGAGAAGTTCATCGAGGTATTCATGGATGACTTCTCAGTGTTTGACTCCTAATTTGATGATTGTCTGGAGCATTTGGGTTTAGTTCTACAACGATGTGTAGAAATAAGATTGGTGTTGAATTGGGAAAAATGCCACTTCATGGTACAAGAAGGCATCGTGTTAGGACACAGAATTTCAGCAAATGGGATTGAGGTGGATAGAGCAAAGATTCAGGTAATTGAGAAGCTACCACCACCAACTTCAGTAAAGGGTGTTCGCAGTTTCCTTGGGCATGCTGGATTCTACAGGAGATTCATAAAAGATTTCTCAAAAATCACAAAGCCACTGTGCAGCTTGTTGTTGAAAGATGCCACATTCGAATTCACAGATGAATGTTTGACAGCGTTCAATGCTTTGAAGGAGAAACTGATTTCAACACCTGTGATGATCTCTCCAGATTGGGACTTACCGTTTGAGCTGATGTGTGACGCCAGTGATCATTCAGTCGGGGCTGTACTAGGAAAATGCCAGAATAAAGTATTCCATATGATCTATTATGCCAGCAAGATGTTGAATGATGCTTAGCTTAATTATGCCACTACGGAGAAGGAGCTTTTGGCTGTAGTCTATGCTTTCGACAAATTTCGATCATATCTTGTGGGATCGAAGGTTATAGTATACATAGATCACGCTGCCATCAAGTATCTGACGACAAAGCAGGATGCCAAGCCAAGACTCATTCGTTGGGTCCTACTGCTGCAAGAGTTTGATTTGGAGATCAGAGATAAGAAGGGGAGTGAAAATGTGGTAGCTGACCACTGATCCACACTTGAACCCAGTGAGCAGACCGAATCTGTGGATATCAACGAGATTTTTCCTGATGAGCAGATTTTTAGTATGGTAGAGGCACCGTGGTATGCAGACATAGTAGACTATCTAGCAAGATCCATCACTCCACCAGATTATTCACATCACCAAAGGAAGAAATTTTTCACTGAACTGAAGTACTACTTTTGGGAGGATCCCATTCTCTACAGGAGAGGAGCAGATCAAATCATTAGGCGGTGTGTTCCTGAGGAAGAAATATCTAGAATTTTAGAGCAGTGTCACTCATCAGCCTATGCGGGGCATTATGGAGCATCGAAGACAACAGCTAAGGTCTTGCAATCAAGGCTCTACTGGCCTTCATTGTTTCGAGACGCCTTCGTGTTTTGTGAAGAGGTGTGATAGGTGTTAAAGAACTGGAAATATCTCGAGGAGGAATGAGATGCCTCTTAATAGCATTCTTGAGGTTGAATTGTTTGATGTGTGGAGGATTGACTTCATGGGACCATTTCCACCTTCTTTCTCCAATCAATATATTTTAGTTGCAGTGGATTATGTGTCCCAATGGGTAGAAGCAGTAGCATTACCAACCAACGATGCTAAGGTGGTGATTGGGATCTTGAAGAAGTATATGTGATTGAAAAGCTCATATTGATTAGTGATAAGTGCATTTTACGTACTTATTTAGGTCACAAAACATGGACAATTGATTGTAATTATGTTGAAATATGGCTTAATTCTATGTAAATTGTGTTTGCAGGACTATATCGATGGAAATAACGATAAGTGAGTGAAAACGAGCAAGAAATGACTAAAATGGAAGAAAGCCAAAGTTCAGGGATTAAGATGCAATTATTCGAAAGTCGACTCGAAATCCAAATCAAGAACAAAAATGAACTAAGTACGAGATTGACGAAATCAACGAGTGTTAGAGGAAAGAGAATGAAGAAAAGAAGTCAAAATGAGGAAGAACGGAGTTCGGGGGCCAAAACGACAAAAGTTGGAAGTTGGTTGTACCATGCGGTCGCATGGCTTCCCCAAAACGTTGCTTGAGCCCCAACACTTGAACCATGTGGTCACATGGTTATTTTTTATGCTAAAATTTCTGGCTTCCGTTTTTAAGTGAAACTCTTATGGAAACTAAATGGGGACGGCTTTAAAACCCTAGACTCGACAGAATTCGGGGGCTACACACTTTTGGAGATTAATTTTGACATTGGAAAGTAAGAACATGAGGAATAACACGAAAATTCATCAAGCACTTCAAGGAATTAATTGAATATCTATTCGGGTGATGACGTTTCTTCATTTATTCTTTTGTTTTTCTTTCTTTAGCATGTTAGGCTAGTTTTTCTTGTACTAGGAGATCGATGAACCATGTAACATGATATTTTAATATTTAGTTTTGTATTTTTGACATTAAAACACGTTTTTGGATGTTTGAACGATTTATACGTATTTATTCCATATGATTATTGTGCGCACGTTAATTGTATGAATGTGGTGATCTATTTTATGCATTCGAAAGAAGGAAAATAGATTCGACGTAGTATAAATTGTCATAGGGTCCGATAGGGGATAGAAATATACCGCTATGCTCTATGTGAATCTTTAAGTGTTCATAAAAGTTAATGCGTTCTTTTATGTCTGTATTCGTCAAAGAAATATAGTCGGATCGCATGAAAGAATATGTTTAACATTACTCGAAAGAGATTGTTAAATTTAATAGGAACATTGATTCTTTAATATTTAATTGTGTTGTCAAAGTGTAAAACTAGGATTTAAATGGATTGTTGCATGGGGATTCGTGATCCTAGTACGTTTCTCTCATCTTAAGTAAATTAATTTGCATTCGTTTTTCATATTGCATTCAAGTATAACTTTTCATTTAGCTTAGCCAATTCATCCATATTTGTTTTCATAATTTAGTTTGGTTAGCATTTAATACAAACTCATCAAAAACTCATTTAGTTTCGGTTAATGTCGAAATAATTATTATTGAACTACTCAATCTCTGTGGGATCGACAATCCGGACTCTAAAAGTCCACTTTATTACTTGTAACGAACCGTACACTTGCGGAGGTTTTTAAATCGAACGTATTTTCATGAACAATTAGATTAAAAATGTACAAAGAATCAAGCATTGAATGAATAATTAGAATCAAGATCAAATCAAATCTCAAACGGAAAGGAAAAAAAGAAGTTAAATTCTTCTATAATATAGTGTTAAGTTGGATCTAATAATTTATACTAAACATGTATTAAATAGTTTAAAATGTTTCAAATATAAACAGGCAAACTAGACCCTAGAATATAACAAACTCAAGGCTAGAATTGAGTTACTGAAGAGAGAGCAAAGGTAATTACACCAGTCATTTTAGGAGATAATGAAATTTAAGGATCTATGTTTTTTTTCATGTTGTTATCACTTCATTATTTACTTTCATTTTAAGGCATTATATGAGAGAAGATCTGGACTCTATAAGCCTGAGGGATCTTCAGAATTTGGAGCAACAAATTGACATTGCTCTTAAGAATATTCGATCTCGGAAAGTAAGATATATTCGCATATATTCTTCTTCAAGTTTACTATATGTGGGAGAAATGACAAACTACATGATATGACTTATCTGTCTTAAGAGACCACCAAAAGCCACCAAAAAAAATAGCAATCTATATTTCAAACATTTCAAAAATAGCCACAATACATTAATGACTCAACATCATCAACATTAATTACCATGACTATGTTCGAAAGGTTCACAACTTATTGGGAAATTGTAACTGTGTACATCAAAGTGCATTCAGGTTTATACATATTCCATGTCAGATTAGCCATTAAACCTAAAACGAGTGAAAGAAAGTAGGTCCTCGGGAAGTGATGCATGAGAAATATACAGTAAGAACAAAATGAAAAACTTGCAAATGGAAGATGGGGATTCCATAAACTATTCTTGTTGTTCAGCACTATTTGAAGCATAAACTAAAATAATGATGAGTGAATCATTATTCTTATTATAAAGTAAGCTTCTACAAACTTCATCAAATGGTGAGAAACAACAATATATCTGGTTTCCATAGGAAAACTAGGCAAGAGACTGAACAAAGAAAGGAGAAACCAAAAGTTCAATTAGGAACTAGAATTCTGTAGATGAGGTAGTCATATGAAAGCATTCTTCAAGTCTTGATGGAGAAACTGCCCCCAACGGAGACATTATAGCTCTGTCCCTGCATCTTAGTTTCTCACAACACCCTTAAAACTAAGTTTATCTATATAAATGATATAGTTTTACATTTAAACTAAGCTATCTACCCGAAAATTAATCATCCAAAATCAATCTTCATAAGCCCTAAATTTTAGTTTATACCCTAAAATTCAATTTCAAAATTGAGTTGAGTGTATATAATATATATCATGGCAAAGTGAGATATACATACAGGGAGGCAAAAGCTGGCGCCACCGCTGGAGGGAGGACTGGAAGTGCAGCGGATGCGAGAAGCTGGCGAAACAATATATGTAATATCAGAGAACAATGACAGAGATAAAGATACAGGGACGCCGGTGGAACTGGAAGCCAAGGTCGACGGTCTTCTCCACCCTCCAGAATAGTAACTCCACCTTAGGTTGAAGTCGAAGCCTCTGTTCGCGTTTGGAATTTGTACGGGTTGAGAGAAAATAAAAGGACAGAAAGAAAAATAAAGGAAAAGAAAACGAAATTCAACATTTACGGCGTACAAACGCACGCCGTAAAAGGTCGATTTTTTTTATTATACACGGCGTTCACAAGATGTACGCCGTAAATAATGAGCAATTACGGGATGCAAAAACTGCACGCTGTAAATATTTAAGCGCCTAGTTTTTAACGGCATACATATAATGCATGCCGTAAATAGACTCTATTTACGGCGTGCATCTAAGTTAATGCCTTAAAATGCTCATTTTGTTGCAGTGGATGATAGGTAGAAAATGCATCAAGGAAACTGTATAATTTATGTCTCGAAGTACTGTCCACGAGGTTGTCAATCCAAGGTAGGGGATAGCTGTCCTTAGGACATGCCTTCTTAAGATCTGTGAAATTAACACAAACTCTCCATTTCCCGTTAGCCTTTTTGACAAAAACATTGGTAAGCCAATTGGGATACTGAACCTCCCAGATGGACCGAGCATTAATGAGTTTTCCAACCTCTTAACAAATGACCTTCCGTCGTTCCGACACAAACTATCTCTTCATCTACTTGACTAGTTTAACCTTTGGACTAATATTGAGTCTATGGACTACGACTTCGATATCTATCCCTAACATATCCTTAATCTTCCATGCGAAAACATCTATGTTACGAGACAAGCAGCTAATAAGTTCAACCATGAGGGTGACGTTGAGATCCCGACCAACTGTCACCTTTTTACCATTCTCGAGCTTAACCTTTATTAATTCTTCCATTAGAGCAAGTCTCCATTGCTGCTCGAGCTCGGGCTCGGATATTGAAAGTTGCATGACGTCAGTGCTTATCTCTTGAATGCTAGTAACATAGCATTGCCTAGCAGCTATCTGGTCTCCCCGCACTATCTCAACACTATTACTTGTAGGAAACTTCATAGCAAGGTGAAATGTGGATACAATAGCCTTGATCTTATTGAGCAATGATCTACCTAGAATGACGGTGTAAGTTATTAAAGCACGAACTGCATTGAAAGATGTGTTCTCTGTTACCTATCTCTGACCAGAACCCAAGGTTAAGGGAAGCTCGACGACCCTTTCTGGGACGATGAAACCTCTCCTGAATCCTTAAAGAGGAGTTTTAACTATCTTGAGTTGTTCAGTTGAAATTTTCATCTTTGTGAAAGCCTCATGAGAGAGTATGTTTGCTGCACTTCCATTGTTAATCAAGATCCTTCTCACTTCAAAGTTGGCCACAATTGCGTAAATGGCCAGGGCATCATCATAAGGAAATGATATACCTTCCAAATCCGTTGACATAAAAGTGATGTCCTCAAGGTTATCATGAGTTGTTCTTGAAGCCAGGATATATTGTCAAGCATACTATTTCTGTCCACTTATCAAGTCTCCTCCAGATGCTATACCTCTGATGATAATATTAATGGTTATTGTTGTAGTTGACCACTGCCTCTGGCTTCAGGAGCTTTTTTCCAGTCACGATCATTCATCAAGCATTTATCATTACCAACATAAGAACTCGGGAATCCTCTTTTAATAAGGGTCTTAGTCTCCCACTGCAAGGCCTTAAATTCTTCGTGGTATGCCAGTGATCCTGATTAAAGTTACAATATGTGATCCTGCTGGGAGTCAGGAGTGGACTTTATCCTGGAAGGCCATTTGAACTCCTTCATGTCTTTGATATCCATCAAAATGTTAGTTTTAGAAGTGTTTAATCAGGTGAATGATATCGGTTGTGCCTTCTGCCTTTGCATATTTCGAGGGATTTCTTATGATTTGAATCATGCTACCTATGCTCGATCCTTTCATAGGTCAGTCCAATTTTACTAGGATTCAGTGTCTTATCCATATTAATGTATTTCTCACCTTGAGTCAGGAGCTCGATCACTGACTTTGGTGGAGTGTTCAACAAGGACATCTTGAATGCCTCATACCTTATAGCACATCTGAGGACAGAGACAACTATTGTGATATGTAGGTCAGTAATTTAAAGCTTTTTTTTAATTAAATCTTGTCCTAAAATCACGTAGAGTCTCATTTTTCCCTTGATGAAGTTGCATAAGGGAAGCTGCTATTTTCCTGATGCGCTTACTACTTGTGAAAAATGCAGAGAAATTGTTGGCCAAAATCTGAGAATGAGGCTATGGAATTGGGCTCTAAGGTCGAGAACCAATCCTTGACAGCGTGATTCAAAGTTTGCAGAAAAGCATTACACTTGGTTTGGTGCAACTAGGAAATTTATGACGCCGGTATGTACATTAAGATGGTTGATTGGGTCGATAGTCCCATCAAACTCTTTTATACTAGGATACTTGAATCTATTCGATAAGAAGAATGATAATATCTTAGGAATGAATGTAGTATTAGGGGTAAAACCTGTTAACCCCTTAGTTTTCTGAAGTAAGCCCACCGTAATCTTATCTTGAATGATCCTGGCATGTTCACAAAGTCCATTGTCACTAATCTCGAGGCCCGAGGCCAAATGAGGTACACCTGAAGTCCTGGCTCCACCAGCATCAGGAACAGGGCGTAGAACTTGAGCTCAAGCATCGGCTATGGAACCCCATTCGAGTGCTAGTGTAGGCGATGGATACGAATTCCTTTAAATCATCAGTTCAATTAATGTGACAACTTGTTGGCGGAGCTCTTCAAAGGCTCCAGCGCTAACAACTGTTGGTTGGGGGTGCTGGTATTTCTGATGATTCTTCACGAGGAACAGGAGATCTTTAGGAGGATAAGGGTTTGGAACGGATGAGCTTGCAGGAGGAAAATTAAATGTGTGTTAACCATGGGTTTTGGTAACGCTTCCCACAGACAGTACCAATGATGCTACAAAAAATTGTACCCATTGACTTCTGAGCTTATGACTGAGATTGAGCACAAACGAGAACTTTCGGTACTTGAAACAAAGGTGTCGAGGTGTATCCTCGCCTCCCGATGTTTAAGTTAGAGAGAGAATTTATGCATGAAACTATAAACTGCAAATTATGCAAATGCGTACATGAATAATGAATTAAAACTTTATATTTATAGAGGTAATAATATGATCCAGGATGCGGGAGTCATGAATGCAAGTCCAAACTGAGACCCATTGATTATCGAAGAAGGGGCAATGACGCGATCGAGAGTAAAACGAGTCAAAGAGGCTTTGAGGATACTCGTCAAAGCCACTATTAATGAAACTATGTTCGGAATGCAAAATTGAGTAAGTTTCATGTTAGGGTTAAGGCTGGGAACCAATTAGATCAACACGATATAAGCAACCAAAGAAAGAGGCCAGCCGGAACCTCTAAGCGACCACTTCGAGTAAATGGACAGTGGTCGCCCAGCCGCTACCGAAACTTCATGGACGTGAAAAAGCTCTTCTAAGCGACCACTTAGAATATAACCAAGCGATCACTATGTTATAAATTTTCAGCGAGTTTCCTAATTTTGACAATAGTTCTAATTTCCTCAAAATTCTAGTTTTTTTCTCTCCATATTTTAACATTATTTGTTGCCTTATACACGTTTTTACTAGGTTTAGGCTCTAGTATAAATACTTAACTACTTTGTTACGTTGGAAACTTTTGACATTGAATTAATTGAAAGGTTTTTTGCTTTCTACTTTTTTCTTCATTGATCAACAAATCGAACTTTCAAGATCAATTCTTGTGTGTTCAAACATCGGATCGAGAGTTTTTTATTGTGTAATCAAGGGGTTCAGTGCATCTTGTTATCATTGGGTTTTTTGGTTCACTTCGCTGGGTTCAAGTCCAAAATCGGGTTTTTATTGACGTTATTGGGTTCCGCATCAATCTAGTTGTGGGTTTAGTAGTCACCGTTGCTACGGGGTTCGCATCAGTTGGTATCAGAGCTTTGGCTCCAATTTAATCAGGTTATATCCTTTATTTTATTTGTTGAGTAAAAAAATTCAACTAATGTGGTGGAATTGCAGCATTATATGGAGTTGGAGGACATGTTGCATGTGGCCATGAAAATTGAGAAACAATTGAAGAGGAAGGGAACAACTAGGCAACCCTTCGATAATTCGGGTTCTAACTCAAACTGGAAATCGAGGTGGGATAACAAAGAGGATGGAATTGATTCGAAAGGAAGAACTGAAGTGCTAAAGGGAAAGGATGAAAATGCTAGCAGGACAACCCCGAAGGCAGAATCACAACCAACCAGGAATCGGGATATCCAGTACTTTAGGTGTTTAGGGAAATGATACATCTCTTCTCAATGTCCAAACAAAAGAACAATGATTCTATGCGATGGAGGAGTGGAGACTGATGGTGAGGATGAATTTGAAGATATGTCGGCATTGGAAGAGGTTAGTGATCATGGGGATACTGTGGAATTTGCTCCTGTTGCGAAGTTAATGGTCACAATGAGAGCTCTTAACACTCAAGTCAAGGCAGATGATACAGAACAGTAGCGGGAGAACATATTTCATACACGATGCCACATCCATGATAAGGTATGTAGTATGATAATTGATGGAGGTAGTTGTACAAATGTAGCTAGCATGACCTTAGTTGAGAAATTGAGATCGGTACTAATTAAACACCCTAGGCCTTATAAATTACAATGCTTAAATGATAGTGGAGAAGTTATGGTGAATAAACAAGTGATGATTTCTTTCTCGATTGGGAGTTATAGTGATAAGGTTGTATGCGATGTAGTACCTATGCAAGCAGATCATATTTTGTTAGGAAGACCATGGCAATATGATAGAAAGGTTAACCATGATGGGTATAGAAATAGGTATAGCTTTATCAAGGAGGCAAGGTCTATTACTCTTGTGCCATTAACACCAACACAAGTTTATAAAGACCATATTCAATTGAGAGATGCTGAAGAGAAAAGAGTAAGAGAGTCTGAAAAAATGAGAGAAAACAGTGAGCTAGTGAGTAAGAGAGAAAATGGTGAGGTAGCTGAGAGTGGGGAGAAGAGAGATAGGCCACATGAGAAGAGAGAAAAAGAGTCAGTTGAGAGGAGAGAAAAATCGAAAGCGAACTTCTTTACTAGTGAGAGTGAGCAGCAAAAGGCTATAATTGATAAAAGAACAGTGTTGTTGTTGGTATACAAGGAGTCACTCCTCAATTTTGAGGAATCTAATATACCTCTCCGTAGTTTGGTTGAGTCTTTGTTACAGGAATTCGAAGACGTGTTTCTGGAGGACATGTCAAGTGGATTGCCACCAATTCGAGGCATCGAACACCAAATTGACTTTATACCAGGAGCTGCCTTTCCAAACCGACCAGCTTACCGAAGAAATCCCAAGGAGACAAAGGAGCTTCAAAAGCAAGTGGAGGAGTTGATGAGAAAATGTTATGTGAGGGAGAGCATGAGCCTATATGCTTTACCTGTCCTATTGATACCGAAGAAGGATGAGACGTGGAGGATGTGCGTGGACTGCAGGGCTATCAATAACATAACGATAAAGTATCATCACCCCATACCTAGGTTAGATGATATGCTTGATGAATTACATGGTGCTTGTATTTTTAGTAAGATTGATCTTAAAAGAAGGTACCATTAAATTCGTATGCGGGAGGGTGATGAATGGAAAACTACGTTTAAAACTAAATATGGATTGTATGAATGGTTGGTTATGCCTTTTGGTCTCACTAATGCACCGAGCACTTTTATGTGTTTGATGAATCATGTTTTACGTGCTTTTATAGGAAAATTTGTTGTTGTTTATTTTGATGATATCTTGATCTACAGCAAAAATCTAGATGAGCATCTGGAACATTTGAATTGTGTACTTGTGGTACTTAGGGAAGAACAGTTGTATGCTAATTTCAAGAAATGTACATTTTGCATGAAAAAACTTGTCTTTCTAGGATTTGTAGTGGGTGTTAATGGGGTAGAAGTGGATGAGGAGAAAATTAAAGCTATTAAGGATTGACCAATACCTAAAAGTATAACTGAAGTTAAGAGTTTCCATAGATTGGTTAGTTTTTATAGACGATTTGTAAAGGACTTTAGCACAATCACTACACCACTAACAGAAATTATTAAGAAGAGCGTAGGTTTTCATTGGGGTGATACACAAGAGCATGCATTTAATACTATTAAGGATAGCTTGTGTAAAACACCTGTTTTGGCATTACCTAACTTTGACAAAACCTTCGAGATTGAGTGTGATGTATCAGGAATAGGTATTTGAGCAGTTTTGATGTAGGACCGCAGGCCCATAGCTTACTTCAGTGAGAAGTTGAGTGGAGCTGCCTTGAACTATCCTACATATGACAAGGAGCTGTAAGCGCTTGTTCGGGTATTGGAAACTTGGCAGCACTACTTGTGGCCTAAGGAGTTCATGATACACATCGATCACGAGTCGTTGAAGTACTTACGGGGTCAAGGTGAGTTGAACAAAAGACACGCAAGGTGGGTGAAATTCATAGAGTCATTTTCCTACGTCATCAGGTATAAACAAGGTAAGAAAAATGTGGTTGCAGATGCGTTGTCACGAAGATAAGTACTGCTAAATTCCTTACATGCACGACATTTACGAATCATGCACTAAAGGAGCTATTGATAAATTCTATAAGTATGCAGATTATTTGTTTAAGAAAAATAAGTTGTGTGTTCCTAATTGCTCTATACGTGAATTGTTGGTAAGGGAAGCACACAGTAGGGGTCTAATGGGTCATTTTGGGGTACAAAAGACTTTAGACATGTTAAATGAACATTATTCCTAGCCTAAAATGGGAAGTGATGTAGAACAAATTTGTGGGAAGTGCATAACTTGTAAAAAGGCTAAGTCTAAGGTTTTACCTCATGGTTTGTATACTCTTTTACCTGTACCTATGAACCTTGGGTAGATATTTCAATGGATTTTGTATTGGGTTTACTTAGGACTAAAAGGGGTCGGGACTCTATATTTATTGTGGTAGATAGGTTTAGTAAAACTACACATTTTATACCATGTCACAAAATCGATGATGCCACCAATATTGCAGATTTATTCTTTAGGAAAATAGTCCGTTTGCATGGGGTCCCTGAGAGTATAGTGTCAGATCAGGATGTTAAGTTTTTGAGTCATTTTTGGCGTGTTCTGTGGAATAAGTTAGACACTAAATTGTTGTTTTCTACGACTTGTCATCCACAAACTGATGGGCAAACTGAAGTGGTCAATAGGACCATGACTCAATTACTTCGTACGGTGATAAATAAGAACTTAAAGAGTTGAGATGAGTGTTTACCCTTTATTGAATTTGAGAATAATAGAGTTGTACACTCTACTACTACGTTTTTACCATTTGAAATTGTTTATGGGTTTAATCCACTAATACCGTTGGATTTGTTACCATTGCCTGTAAATGAATAGGGTAGCATGGATGGTACAAGGAAAGCTGAATTGGTCAAGTCATATCATGAGAAGGTCAAGATGCAGATTGAAAAGAAAGGTAAGCTCGTTGCACAGAAAGCGAGCAAATGAAGGAGATGCGTGATATTTGAACCAGGAGATTGGATACATCTCAGAAATGAGAGTTTTCAGAGCAGAGAAAGTCTAAGTTGCAGCCGCGTGGAGATGGTTTGTACCAAGTCATCAAGAGGATCAATGACAATGCATACAAAGTGGATCTTTCAGGTGAGTATAATGTTTCAGCTACATTTAATGTTGCTGATCTCTCTCTATTTGATGCGGATACAGATTTAAGAACGAATCCTTTTAAAGAGGGAGGAGATGATATGATCAAGGATGCGGGAGTCATGAATGCAAGTCCAAACCGAAACCCGTTGATTATCGAAGAAGGGACAATGACGTGATCGAGAGCAAAATAAGTCAAAGAGGCGTTAGGGATGCTCGTCAAAGTCAATATTGATGAAACTATGTTCAGGACGCAAAATGGAGCAAGTTTCATGTTGGGGTCGAGGCCAAGAATCAATTGGATCAACACGATACAAGCAACCAAAGAAAGAGGCCAGACGAAACCTCTAAGCGACCGCTTAGAGTAAATGGACAGCGGTCGCCCAGCCGCTACCGAAACTTCATGGACGTGAAAAGGCTATTCTAAGCGACCGCTTGGTTATAAATTTTCAGCGAGTTTCCTAATTTTGACGATAGTCCTAGTTTCCTTAAAATTTTAGTTCTTTCCATATGTTAACATTATTTGTTGCCTTATGAACGATTTTACTAGGTTTAGGTTCTAGTATAAATACTTAACTACTTTGTTACATTAGAAACTTTTGACATTGAATTAATTGAAAGACTTTTTGCTTTCTACTTTGTTCTTCATTGAACAATAAATCGAACTTTCAAGATCAATTCTTGTGTGTTCAAACATCGGATCGAGAGTTCTTCATTGTGTAATCAAGGGGTTCAGCGCATCTTGTTATCGTTGGATTTTTTGGTTCACTTCGTTGGGTTCAAGTTCAAAATCTGATTTTCATTGGCATTCTTGGGTTCCACATCAATCTAGTTGTGAGTTTCGTAGTCACCGTTCCTACTTGAGAGGGGTCTTGAAGTTGTACTATAATTGCAAGGCCAATCATAACTTAACAGTAATATATTTGAGGTAGAATCCTCTTAGGCATAGAAGTCTTGGGTTGAGGTATTTAGATAGGGTTAGGATCCTAAGGACTTAGAAATCCATTTTGGTTAAGTACAATGGTCTGTAGTTTAGTCAATGGAAAGGTTAGAGAGTGTCACGCCTTTGCATAGTTAGCATATCTCGAGGACGTATCCTTGAGGATTGTCCCCATAAAATGTTGTAATTATGCAATATCTAATGCTCAAGCATTTGCCAAACCCGAGGACCATGACGATGCTCAATCATGATGGTCAAGGAATCATAAAAAGGTCCTTTCAAGTCCTCGGGATTAACAAGGTCGGGATCTATGAACTTTGACTACATCAGATACTATGTCTACCCCAAAAAATACCCCCAAAAATTGAAGGCTACCCAAATTCGACCAAGGAGAAAAAAACCTAATTAAATTTGTTGGTGCTCGCGACTACGTGAAGAAGTAAATTCAAGCTCGTAATTTGGGAAAAATATAAGAGACAAATCTGAAATGTACATCTTCTAAGATCATGAATTGAAGTGCTCGAAATGGAAATGTCATCCAATTCCAACCAAAATGAGGAAGGAAGGTTGTGCTACTGTGGTTTTTCTACTCGGAGGCCTAAAATGTACAAAATTGGTTTTTGGGTGTTAGTATTCATCGTTGTTGTTCGCTTTTTTTTTTTTTTTGGTTTGAAGTGGAGGACTATCGATGAAGCAAATAGATCTTTCTTGATCATGCTCATGTTTTAAGGGTTTGGCAATAGCTAGGTTAGGTTCATTTGGGGAGAATTTATGGAGTTCTTTCTGCTATATGGACATGTTGTCATATTTTAGATCAATGAATCTTCCTAATAATGCCTTCTTAACCCAAAACTTGAGTTATTATGAAATTCATTTGTGAACAAATGACACTTCGAAATTTGAATGAGCCCAAAGAAGTTAATGATATTTTTTATCAAGTATTAGCTAGGGATCATGTCTTCTTAGTACTACTGTGGATGAACAATTCTACTGTGGTTTTATCACTTAATAAATTTATCCTAAACCAGGGGCGGACCCACCAAAAAAAAAAAAAAAAAATTTTATTTTTTTTAATTTAAAATACTGTACAATTTTGGGATATAACATGTTAGATGTTAGATATAAGTACAGATTTTGGGATATAACATCTATAAAGTATACTGTAATTTTTCATTATAACATGTTAGATATAAATACAGATTTAGATGGAAAATCAGAAATCTGGCTTTGAAAATGAATTTTAGTTAATTAAGATTTGAATTTAGAGAGTTGTTGAATGTTGTGATTTATTTTGATATTAAAGTGTTGTTCTTTTGTCCGTTTTGCTGGTTTAGTTGTATGTTTGGTTCTTTTTAACGTTGTTAATTGTCAGTAGCAACGAAGTGCTTTTACCTCTTGTAGTAGATCCGTCTAATTGTTGAAGAAACTGTTTGGTAGCATGGGTTGAGACCTCGAAATTGGATAGAAATTCTTGTCTACCTATTTGAATTTGATTTCGAACAGTCTAACACAATTAAAAAGTAGTTCTGATTTCAGTTTGTCAGCTTACTGCTGTAATTGGTCGGATGAGCGTTTTCGAGTTAATAATTTTTTCATTTTTACAGCAATTTAAGAATGAAAAATAATATGTATTTCAAACTTCTATCATTTTAATTGTACATCATTATGAATGTTTGTGCTACCCGCCTCCAAAAAAAAATTTTCGGGGATGCTGCCCTCGAACCCCCGTGCTCCCCCCTCCTTCATCTCAATATCTTTCATTTTAGGACCCACCAGTTCTAAAATCCTGGGTCCGCCACTGCATGGGACCATTCCCTTTCGTTCTCAAATTAATATATTCTCATTGCAGTTGACTATGTCTTTAAATGGGTGGAAGCAATTGAATTACCTACTAACGATACTTGGGTGGGTATAAGTTTATTGAAAAAGAACATTTTCACTCAGTATAGCATCCCCCGCACAATTTTTAGTGATGAGGGTAAACATTTCTGTAATCATCAATTTAAGTCTTTGTTGGCTAAATATAGTATTTGGCATCATCCTTCCATTACCCTCGAACCAATAGGTAAGTTGACATCCCCAGCCGAGAGTCAAAGTGGATCCTTGATGTGACAATGTGTTCTTCGAGAATAGTTTGATCTAAGAAATTTGATGGTACTTTGTGGGCCAATAGAACAACCTTTAAGACCCCTATAGGCATGTCTCCATATTGTCTCGTTTGTGGAAAGCATGTCATTTGCTAATTGAGTTGGAGCATCAAGTCTTTTGGGTAATCAAAAACTTGAATTTTGATTTGAAAGCAGTGGGTGAAAAAAGATTACTTCAATTGAATAAGATGGATGAGTTTCGATTGGAAGCCTATGAGAATACAAAATCGTATAAGGAGCGAACCAAAAAGTGTCATGATATGCATATTCAAAGAATGGAGTTTCAAGTTAGGCAATAAGTCTTGCTATACAATTCACGACTCAAGTTTTTTTCAGGCAAGTTGAGGTCAAGGTCGTCGGGACCGTACATTATTACTCAAGTTTTTCCATATGGGACAGTTGAAATCATGCATAAAAGTAAAGGAACATTCAAACTTAATGGACAGCGGCTAGAGCCATATTGGAATGGGAGATTCTCAAAAGAAAAGTACATTGTTCATCTTGCAACATCGGAGTAAATCACCTAAAAGTCGAGCTCTAGACTATAAGTCTAGCGCTTAATGGGAGGCAACCTATTTTTCTATCGCTTTTCACTTATTTTGATTAATTATTGCATTACACGTATTTTTAGGGATTGCATTAGTATTTTAGGGACATAGTTAGGAACTTTTTCATTTTAATAGTTTTTAACTTATTTTAGGTAGTACTCTAAGACTTACATTGGTAATTTATGCAAGTTTGCTTATTGAGTTCATTTTATTTAGTCTTATCATTAACATCTTAACATTATATTGAGCATACATTAATGTGATATGTATTCTTAAGGTTGCACCTAGAATTCAATCAACAATTTTGAAATACTAATCTCTTCCTAGCTATAGGATTTTTATAGGGATGACACTCTGTTAGATAATATTTCTAGAAGTTAGAATATTAGAATTTTTCTTGGTATGAATTCGTTGCAAATATTTAAACCTTATACGCTCTCACTAATATTTATTTTGAATCATTGGAGTAGAAAATTAAAATCTAGCTACAAGGAAAAATGGTGGTTGTCATAATGTTCACCAGCCGGACCAATATGATCGTTCGATTCATCCATATCTACCGAGAGGAGTTTTCAATCTTTATTCCTTTACTTTAATTATTTTTGCTTTTACATTGAGAACAATGCAATATTTTTGTTTGGGAATGAGTAAATATTAGGATACTTAGAATATATATTTATTTTTCAACTGTCGATTGGGTCTATATAATTGTTAAAAAAACCAAAAACGGTGTCGGGTTAGCGTTGAATGACTATGATAATATTTATTTGTTTGAATTGAGTACAAATTTAGCTAGAATTGGACAACACTATAACTTGGGATTTTATTTGAGTACTTATCCATGTTAGACTTGTTTATTTGAGCACATAGCCATCATTGATTTATTACTTATGTTGGGACATGACTTGATTATGTGAATTTTATTGTTGATGTTGTTGACCTAGGCTTAAGTTGAATTACTAAATCCTCATTATAGAAACCAAACCAAAAAAGCAGTTTGGGAGAGGAAAGTTTCGTACTTGCTTTCATAGAAGATTAATGGTTTGGAGTTCTCGGATCCCAGCTTTAATTAAAGGAGTTTGAATTGAGGAGTCTAAAAAGAGCACTACTATTTTTAAAATTCAAATTTCATACATTTTTTTACTTCTTTTCGTAGTTTTTGTGACTCTAGTGATTAAGTTTCTTTTAAACATAGTACCTTATAGTTATCTGAGTTGGGAGTCATCGACCTAAAGTTCGCTACAGTGTTCATTTATAAAACTTAATGGAAAGAAGTTTTGCATATAAGATGTCAAAAGAATGAAAAATTAGATTCTCATGTCAAAAGAAAAAAATGATACGTCTTCTACCTTCTTCATAGCATTTTTCACTCGAGTTATTAGGCTTGCAAGGGTATCTATACCCTTTGTGCTCTATTGTCATCTGATTTGGAAGTCATCAGCATAAAGCGTTACATGGGTCATTTAGAAGCGTAATGGAGAGAAGTATTGCACAGATGATGGAAAGAAAGAAGAAAAATGGATTTAGATAATCAAAAGAAAGATGTGCCCAGTAAGGAATTCGAGATTTGAAATCTAGAAACTGGCTATGTGACTTTGATAAATACTTACCATCTACCTTCTAAAGATATAAGTATATAATTTTGCTCACTTTATGTGAAAAAATGCATTTTAATAATTATTAGGAATCCATATGTTAGAAATTCCTCGTGATTTGAGAGAAGTTTAACAGGTGATTTTACATGAGCGGTGTGACAAAAAATTGACCACAAGAGGATTGCGATTATGAGAAAATCAACAACACTTGATTGGTTGTGTTCTAGTATGGGTGTGAGTTCAATATATGCTAATCACACACACACACACGCATGCACACTAAGACGAGCATCAGATTAAATAAAAATTTATTTTTGATGTTGTTTGGATCTTTCTAAAATATTACTTAAATTTGAACATGAGGCACATGGAAAGCATTTCAACGTTGAGTCTGTTATTTGTGATTTGTTTTAGACAGTAATATGTTTTATGCCTAAGTTTTGTTTTGTTTTGTACAAAGGCTAACAATGATTTTAGTTTGGGGGTATTTGATAAGTACATTTTGTGCACTTATTTGAGCTATATTGCATAACTTTTATATCATCGAAGTGTTGATTTCTACTTAGGTTTTTTTTTCTTCTGTTTCGATGTTGAACCCGTTTCCATGCAATTGGAAAGGGAAGAATGATAAGTTGGCCATTGGATGAAAGTTTGAGGGCTAATTTTACATGTTAGAAATTGTAAGGCTTGAATTGAACTAAAGAAGGACATTAGGTGCACAATTAATTGGACTCAAGGATTGAATTGCACTATTTTAAATGAAGTGGGGCCATGAAAGGATATTTAAGTGGGCTTTGTAATTGGATTAAACCAACTAGTGGCCGAATTGGAATGAAAAGAAAAAGAGCACTTGGACTTCTTATTGGACAATAATATTGGTGGCTGAAGGAAGAAAAAAGGGGCAAATTGGTGGCCGAGATTAAATGTAGGATCTTGCTGCATGTACATAGGGATTACATAATGCCACTTGGTACTCTACCATTTGCCAATCTAAAACACAGTCAATTTTTCATCTAATTTTTTTCCTCCACATCATATCATGTAACCTCTTATGTACAATTTTATAGAATTTCAAATAAATATTAAATATTTTAGAACATAACCATTAATATAGCGATATAAAATTTTGATTTCTTTATCAGAATTCTGATATTATTAGTAAGTAAATCATCGCACCTACGGTCCAATCAATTGGGAGAGAATCAATAGATTCCTTTTCGGGAGTAATTCATCCTTCTCGAACGCAGCATACAACTCTCTGTTGTATTGCGCTCTCTAAGTGTTCTTGTTCCCCCTTTTACCTTACCTTATGAGTCTTTGTGAAATAACTCCAACGAGAAGAAAAAAGAAGGCATTAAGAAACCCTCATGGCCCAACCCTAGACACTCTAAGATCCTTTTTCAAACCTGCTCCCATTTCGAGTCAAGGATAGATAAATAGACACCCATTTTTTTCATTCTAGTTATTGACATAGGAAGGAATGAAGAAGATTAGAGATACAATCAAATATCTGTGACTACACACACACACACACACACATGTATATCGAGGAAGAATTGGAGGAAAATGAGTAGCTGAATTGGGAAGGAAAAAAAGAACAAGAAGCTGCCGGTAGATTGGAGAAAAAAGAAGAAGGAAAGAAACGACGGCTAAAGGAACGAAAGCAGACGTGCAGGTGGACAACATCATATTAAATTATTAATTCCAGTTTGTTTCTTTTTTTCTTTTTTTGGGTACATAATTTATCGGCAATTTGTGCAAGAAAATTGAAAATTAATCATATTCCGTCAAATTTTCAGTGATGTCGTTTAAACTTTATTTGTTTAATTCTGACATTATGAGTAGTTAAGTATTTATTGTGATAGGATTATAATAAAACTTATTTGATGAACCTTTACATTTTTGAATCTTATTTTTTTTACATTCAAAGTACGTTTTCAATTCTTGAATGAGTTTTGTGACTTATTTTACTTTCGAAAGATTGAAAATAAGTTAGACATGGTGTCAATTGTTGTAGGGTCCGATAAATGATAGAAATATATCGCTACACTTTATGTGATCTTTAACTATTCATAAATTTTTAATGCATTTTTATATATTCACATCTGTCATAAAAATATAGTAGGGTCACGTGTAAAAATATGTTTAATTTTACTCGAGGGAGATTGTTAAACAAATTAGGAATGTTGGTCTTCATAATTGAATCGTGTTGTCAAATTGAAAGGTTCGGTGTTAAAGGAGGTTGATATAAGGGGATTTGGGATCCTAGTAAGCTTTTCATCATCATATTTTTATAAAACATGCGTTTAATTATAATCTTGCATTGATTTTAATTAATTTAGATCATGTAGTCTTATGTAATTTAAGTGGTTATAATTCAATTATAGAAAAATCATAAATTTTCATTATCTTGGTTAAGGCGAAGTTAATTTGAATTTAAACTAGTACAATTTATGTGGGTATGATACTTGGACTCAAAAATCCATTTTAATACTTGTTTACGATCCGTAAACTTGCGGTATTTTAAATCGAAAATTTTTTATGACAGAACTCATCTTTTCTCTCATGGCATCCAGTCAATCCTCACTTGTTTTTACTCCTCAAAGCCTCTTGATAGGTTTTCAACTCCTTATCAACTAGTTCTTGATAATTAGTATAGGCTATGGTACAGTTAGGCATCCTTTGAGGTTTACTATGAGGTCTCCTCTCATTGTCTCTAGCTCATTGATTCGCTAGAGGGTTTTGGTCGATAAGATTGTCCTCAACAACTTCCTTATCACCTTCTAATTTTGTATATTACTCTCCACTTCTCTCGGGGTAATGGGGATGTAGACACTTGCTCCATCTCAATTGAGGACTTTTCCCTAACAGTTTCAAGTTGTTCCTTACTCTCTTTGCAAGACATCTCAGACTCATTAAACGTGACATCATGACTTATGATTATTCTCATGCCCTTCTAGCTTTTATCTCATAACCTATATCCCTTAACTCTCTCAGGATAACCTAAGAAAACACATTTCTTAGCTCTAAGATCTAGTTTTTCCTCATTTTGATGAGAGAAAACAACACAACCAAAAGTCCTATACAGAATAACCAGCACATTTACCGTACCAAATTTGTATGGAGTATCACTGTTTAAATCAGTGAAGGAGTCATATTAGGCAAATAACACATAGTCATAACATCTTCACTCCAAAATGACCTAGGCACACCAGAACTTAACATCATACTTTAACTTTATCAAACAAAGTACGATTCATCCTTTCAGCGACCCTATTTTGTTGGGTAGTGTAAGGTATAGTCCTATGTCAAGTAATGCCAGATTTATTACACAAAGATCAAATTTAGCATTGCAAAACTTGAAACTAGTATTAGTAAGCTAATATTTCACTTTCTTACATATCTAGTTCTCCACCTTAACTTTTCAATTTTTAAATTTCACAAAAGTTTCAGATTTATCTTTCAACAAATAAACCCACACACATGGAGAAATTATTAATAAAAGACATAAAATATTTGTTATCACCAAAAGAGGGATTGCTTTCCAAATGTATTCTAACACTCTAGATGTCTTGTATGTGCTAGATACAAATGACATCCTCTGATGTTTACCAAGTATACAATGATCGCAAAATGGCATGTTAAACACTACGATCCTTACCAAGCACATCCTTGTCGTTAAGAAACTTAAGTCCCTTAACACTAAAATGAGAAAACCTATTATGCCACTTCTATGTGTGGTCAATGTTAGTGATAGTGGAAGTTAAACCACCTATAACTTCAACATGCGTGATGTAAATGCCATTGTTTCTAGTAGCCTTAAAGGCTCTATGTGCTCCCTTAACCATTTTTAACACTCAATCACCAAGTGCACCAGTGAAACCTGTACACTCCAACTCTCCCATAGAAATTATATTCCTACCCGTATATAGAATATACCTAACTTCTTTTAGTGCATGCAAAAAACCACTGTCAAGTTTGACAATCACACGACCTATGCCAATGATCTTATATGCAGCTCCATCCATGCAATTACATATCCATGACCAGACTTATGCAAATTATCAAACCACAAACTATTTGACGTAACATAAAAAAGCACATAAGTCAAGAATCTACTCATGCATATCTCGTTCATAGATAGGTTAATTTCTATTCATTCATTATCTAAGAGCATTCATATTTCTAGACAACAACGTTTGCCCCACATGGTACACCACCCCTCTGATCTCTCAACTTATTTTTCTCTTTTTAGTACTCATTTGTGAAATGTCCTAGTTTCCTACAACCATAACATTTCCTCCCCTTAGCCATCCCATGTGACTTAGATTTACCTCTCTACTTTTTCCTTGCCACCACTGTTTTGCTCCTCTCCATCCCTAAACTGAGTTCTACCTCTCATTTGGTGAATCTCTTTTGCTTTTTTCTCGTTTCTTTCAACTTTCATTTCCCTCTCCGTAGCCGTTAAGGAATCGATGACTATATTGGATGTAAGAATCTCCCTCTCACATTTTATTGCATTTTCGACATCCTTATAACTAGAAGCACTAGAGTCAAGAATAATAGCTTTATATTCTTCAAAAACCTTTCCACAATAATTTGTAATATCTAGAACCAATTTGTTGAAAACTTCAAGATTGTCAACTAAATTTTTTGAGGACTCAATTTTGAAATGGAAAAAACTTTTAAGAAAAGTTTGTTGGGAATGGATAGGTCAAATAAAGCTCTTCATGCTTTTTTTTTCAAAATTTTTAGGTAGTGTCATGTTTGCCAACCTTTCATAAAATAGTATCAGATAAGTGCAACGTAATAGAGATATAAGCAAGTTCGTAAAACTCATTTTTCTGATCCTCAGTCATTGTTGCAGTGGAAGAATAATCAATGTCTTTTGAAACTTTTTGTTGCACTAAAATCTCTTTCATCTTTTGTTGTTAAATAGAAAAATCACATTTATCGTTAGAGATGCCCAAGTCAAAAATGGTGTACATACATCGTAACAAATAAGATACATAGTACATAAGCAACCAACAAATAGATAACCACACAGAATGCCCTAAGGGTCGCAGTCATACATTTCCAGAATTTTTGTGAGATTCGAACGTCATTCTCAAGGGAATTGTCAAGCAGGTAAGGTCGAAGGTAACATTTCTGATAACCAATATCTCAGCAACAATGTAGAATATCAAACAACGATCAAATAGTCATAAAATGACATTTCAGACAAATAGTCCTAAAATACTAGCATCAGGTAAGGCTGTAATCCTATTGGTGCTATACGATTGCCTTCTATTGCACTAATGTAAAGAGTTTCAACAAATCTACCAGTGCGAACCTGTCTGTGGTCCATAACAATGAATGATGCAAACTTTAATTTAAGGAGTCCTTTTGCAAAATCAGCAGACCAATTGTCAATTGCACTATGAACACATATTCAATTTATCACAGATAAATCCTAACATGTGTATCGATAAAATCAGCCACTACTGAAATCGAAATATCGCTCTGTTACCAATTTGCAAAGATAAATTCTCCCAATAGATAATAACAGACACCAAGTGAATAATCTATCAAGTAAATAATGAATTAATCTATGTAAATTGAAACAAATAATCCCCTATCAAAAATCCAATGATTTTGGCACCAAGATGGATGGATTGAGGCTAAGAGATCAATAGCCGAAAGTCACACAGCATCACCACACAAATTTAATCAAAGTAACCCACTCAAATTGACCAAAAAACTACCTATAATAGACCAAGAGAAGCTACACACGAAAGGTAGTAAGAGCAGTCGAAAATAGGGGTAAAATGAGCATGAAGTAGAAGCCGGGAAAACTCAATCAAGAGGTCAGGTCGTCGATACAAAAAGGATAAAAAATAGAGCAGAGAAGGCAACCCCCAGAAGGCCAGGAGATAGAAGCTAAGGGTCACAATGAAAATCAGCCAAAAGAAAGGTTAGAGGCGTAGCCAATGTCGAAGGAAAGAGGAAACTGTGTGTCATGTCTCAACACAAAGGAAAGACCCCATTTAAATATACCACATAATAGGTTAAGTAATGGAACCCTGCTACATGGCCAGGAGATTTGGTGACCGATCCCTCACATGAGGTGGGGCCCACACATTATTATATTCATGTGGGCCCCACCTTATGTGAGTGATCGGTCACCAAATCCTTGGCCATTTAGCATTTTCCTAAGTAATGGGTCGAGCCCGTAGAGTGGTTTTGGTCCTTCTTTGTAACTTGGGCTACCAAGTGTGATTTTCGACTTAGCACAAAGTGTTTCATTAGTTGACTTACAAAAAGTCTAATGAATAATTAAGACCCGAATATTCATTATCGTCCCAAGGTTCATTTGGTATCAAAATACCCAATAATAGTAATAGTAATAACAACAATTACAAGGCATAAAATTTGGAGAAGTTCACTGATTTTCTTCTTATGTTATACTGTCTAATGCTAGTGGCAGCTGGCTTAAAATGTATTGAAGTTTAGCATACAAGTAAAACATAATAAAACATACACGTATGTTTGGTTATGTATCTACGTCCTATGAATCAAAGTGCGAGTGTTATAGTTTCAATATAATGTGTCACGACCCGACATCTACGTTGAAACCGTTATATCATACGTATTGTCCGCTTTGGGGAGGGCAGAACCCACTTACCCCCTCAAGACTTTCTATCGCGTTCCCCAAGATTCGAACCCAAGATTTCTATCATACGGGAGACTTAAGTTGAATCTTGGTATCAATTCTTGCACCCAAGCCGCTAGTCTACGTATTGTCCGCTTTGGGTGAGCCTTGCGTCCACTTACCCCTCTACTTAAGTCTCCAATATGATTGTAGTTGCCCAATTGAGACCAATGTAACGCCCCAACCCCTAGTGGACCGGGACGCTACTTACTTTACTTAACTTAACCGGTGGTTTAGTAACAAGTGTACATATCTTAGCGAAAGCTTAAATCTTAACAAACATTCTTTTTGAAGGATATTGAATTAAAACACTTTATAACTTTCCAAAATAATAAAATATAATTTATTTGGTGAAATCATGACTTGTTCAAGATACTCAAAAGAAATAACATTGGAAATAACATTTGAAATATTAAAGACTTTAAATCTAAATCACTTGTTCACCGGTTTCCTATAGGCTTATTGCATCTCCTTCCATCTCTTCCATCATCCAACCCGGTGCATCAACATTTAATCTGTAAATATAGGGTAGAAACCCGTGAGTTGAAAACTCAATAGGCGTCATAGGTGCAATCGTGATTAAACTAAGCATTTCATAACAATTAACATTAGAACTTCCATAAAACATGGCGTACTCGGAGGTACCATTTGACATGAAAATGTATGTCGTACCAACGGACCCATTTGACATGAAAGGTGCATGCCGAACCGAAGATACCATTTGACACACAACATTAACCTTTAAATGTATGCCGTACCGACGAAACCATTTGACATGAAAGGCACATGCCGAACCGACGATGCCATTTGACACACAACATTAGCCTTTAACATAGAACATTACTTGCTAGAAATTATAACTTAAACACGTATAACAACTTTATGCACCTCTACCTACCTCGATTTGATGCTTGATGAACTTTGAAAAGAACTTTGAAACTTTGAAAATTTCTGATGAACTTCAAAAACTTTGACGAAGTTTGGACCTTCCTTTATTGTTTGAAAACACCTTTTGAAATCACAAAATCCTTCTTATAGAATATTTTTGCCCACACTAAAAACTTCTAGAAAGCACTTTGAAAACCACATTCCTTTTCTCTCCCAACTCTCTATTTTTCTCTCAACTTTGAAAGCAAATTGAAAGTGTTTTTGGTGTGAAAAATCAAATGAGCGAAAATGGTATTTATAGGTGAGGTTTTGGGTGGGTGAAAGGTCATTTTAAATAGGGTAATTAAGTTGGGCAAGTAGTGGCCATTAATTCTAAAAAATTCACGGGTTTCAGGTTTTCCGGTCGACCGGTTAGTTTATCTGGTTGTCACTGCATAGCCTCCAGTATTTTTATCATAACTTTTTTGGCCGATATCCGATTGAGGTGATTCAAAGTGCGTTGGAAAGCTAACTCCAAGAGCTACAAATTTTAGTAGATATCATTTTCAAATTCGAATGTTTTCTATGTCAAAAATGGGTCTCAAAGAAAACTAAAAATATTTGAATTGTACTTTTAGCCATAAAATGAAATATTTTGCATTCCGTCCAATCTTCATCAAATCGTTTTTAAGAAAATACTTTATAAACATTATTTTACCTTTAATCATGTATTGGACTATCTTTTGAGCTTATATTTCCTTTATTAGGTCTAATGTGAAGTTAATCACACAATCATGGGCCTAACTTTATAGAAAAGATTCGGGCATCTACATCCCTCCTCCCTTATATAAATTTCGTCCTCGAAATTTACCTTATAATTGGGCAAGGAGTGCGGGATACTTGACTTTAACTTCTTTTTCCTTTTCCCACGTAGCTTCTTCCATTCAGTGATTATTCCACTGTATCTTAACCAGTTGAATCTATTTATTCTTTAGCTTATGCACTTTTCGATCCAGTATCTTAATTGGTGATTCCTCATAAGATAAATCATTTTGTACTTCTAGGGTCTGATAACTTATCACATGATTAGGATCGTGCACGTATTTCTTTATCATTGATACGTGGAACACATTGTGTACCGCTGACAATTCAGGTAGCAAAGCTAATCGGTAAGCCACGTCCCCAACCTTATCAAGTATCTCGAAAGGTCCAATATACCTGGGTCGTAGCTTGCCTTTCTTTCCAAATCTAAGTACACCTTTCATTGGTGCTACCTTTAGAAAGACTTTGTCTCCTACTTGAAACTCTAAATCCTTTCTTCTCGTGTCAGCATAGCTCTTCTGCCGATCCTGTGCTGTCTTTATCCTTGCTCGGATCTGATCGATCGCTTCAACTGTCCTTTCAACTATTTCTGGTCCCAAAATTCTCTTCTCCCCGACTTCGTCCCAATGAACAAGGAATCTACATCTTCTTCCATAGAGAGCTTCATACGGTGCCATTCCAATAGTTGTTTGAAAACTATTGTTATACGCAAATTCTACTAGGGGTAAGTATGACTCCCAACTACCACCTAGATCCAAAATACATGCTCTCAACATGTCCTCTAAAGTCTGGATGGTCCTTTCAGACTGTCCGTCAGACTGCGGGTGATATGCTGTACTGAAATTCAGTTTCGTTCCCATAGCTGCTTGTAGGCTTTTCCATAATTTAGATGTAAACATTGGGTCTCTATCAGACACAATAGACACAGGTACACTGTGTATCCTTGCTATTTCTTTTATGTACAATTGTGCCAACTGGTCCATACTGAAAGTCATTTTCATTGGAAGAAAATGAGCTGCCTTCGTTAATCGGTCTACTATAACCCATATAGCATTGTGTCCTTTTGCTGACTTAGGAAATCCAACCACAAAATCCATTGTGATGTTTTCCCATTTCCATTTAGGTATCTCTAAAGGATTCAGCAATCCTGCTGGTCTTTGGTGTTCCGCATTAACCTGCTGACATACTATGCATTTATGCACGTACAGTCCAATACTCCTTTTCATGTTTTTCCACCAGAATGTATCTCGAAGGTCTCGATACATTTTTGTACCACCGGGATGTGCGGTGTACGAGGTGGAATGAGCTTCTTTTAATATCTCGTTCCTCAAATCCTCATTCTTAGGCACACAGATTCTTCCTTTAAACATCAGTGCTTGGTCTGCGGCTATTCCAAAATCTTTCCTCCTATCTGTTCCAACTTCTTCCTTGATCTTCATCAAGAACAGGTCCTTACCTTGTGCTTCTATAATTCGCTCTCGAAGAGTAGGTCGAATGGTCAAAGCTGCTAATCTCCTTATGACTTTTCTTGGTGTGGTAACCACCTCAATCTTCAATCTTTCCAAGTCCTTTTCTAACTCCATTTGACAAGTGAGTAATGACGTCAACTGTCCCATCAATTTCCTACTCAAGGGGTCGGCCACCATATTTGCCTTACCTAGATGGTAGTGAATGGTGCAGTCGTAATCATTCACTAACTCTAACCATCGTCTCTGTCTCATGTTTAGTTCCTTCTGTGTGAAGAAATATTTTAAGCTCTTATGATCCGTATAAATTTCACACTTACTTCCGTACAAGTAGTGTCGCCATATTTTCAATGCGTGTACTACCGCCGCAAGCTCTAAATCATGCTTCGGGTAGTTCTGCTCATGCTTCTTCAATTGCCTTGAAGCGTAGGCTACTACCTTTCCATTTTGCATCAGTACACATCCTAGCCCTTGCTTGGACGCATCACTGTATATAACAAACCTTTCTGTTCCCTCAGGTATTATTAATACAGGCGCAGATATCAGCCTCTGCTTAAGTTCTTGAAAACTCTTCTCACAGATATCCGTCCATTGAAATTTGACTCCCTTTCTTGTAAGCTGCGTCATTGGGCCAGCTATCTTGGAAAATCCTTCAATAAACCTTCGATAATACCCGGCCAATCCTAGAAAGCTCTGTACTTCACTAGAATTAGTCGGCGCCTTCCAGTTAGTTACTGCTTCCACTTTTGTTGGTTATACTTCAATCCCTTGGGTAGTGATTACATGTCCAAGAAATCCAACTCGTTCAAGCCAGAATTCGCACTTCTTGAATTTGGCATAAAGTTTCTCCTTGCGTAGCACCTCTAGGGCTACTCTTAGATGCTCTTCATATTGCTCCTTACTCTTGGAGTATATCAAAATATCGTCAATAAAGACTATGATAAATTGATCTAAATACTGATGAAATACTCGATTCATCAGATCTATGAATACTGCTGGTGCATTGGTTAATCCAAATGGCATCACCATAAACTCGCAGTGTCCATAACGAGTCCTGAAAGCTGTCTTAGGTATATCCTCTGTTTTCACTTTTAATTGATGATACCCAGATCGTAAATCGATCTTGGAAAATACCTTAGCTCCTTTCAGTTGATCTAACAGATAACAGATCCTCGATTCTTGGGAGTGGATACTTATTCTTGATAGTTAATCGATTCAACTCCCTGTAATCGATACACATCCTCATGTTTCCATCTTTCTTCTTTACGAACAACACTGGCGCACCCCATGGAGATACGCTTGGTCTTACGAATCCCATATCAAGAAGTTCTTGTATTTGCTTCCTTAACTCTTGTAGTTCCTTCGGAGCCATTCTATATGGGGCTTTCGACACTAGTGCCGCTCCAGGAATTAGCTCTATGGTGAATTCCACTTGTCTATCTGGTGGAATACCAGATAACTTTTCTGGAAACACATCTCCGAACTTCCGTACTACTGGTACGTCCTCAATCTTTACTGTCTTATGTTTTCCTCCTAGGATATTTACCAAATATCCTTGACAAGCTCCTTTCCTCAACATCTTCCCAGCTTGTAAAGCCGATACTAGTCGAATAAAAGGTTTCGTCTTGGTTCCAAAGAAGGAAAATGGTTCCTCTCCTGGTTTCTGAAATAATACTTCCATTTCCTTACATCGGATGGTGGCATAATTACTACCCAACCAATCCATGTCTAGTATTACATCGAAGTCATTCATCTCTATCATGTATAAGTCTGCTTCCATAGGTTTTCCCTCAATTTCAATACTAACAGATTTGGCTATCTTATCAGTACTCAAAGGGTTACCTGTAGGGATACTAACTTCTAACATACCTTCCGATTTATCACAGGTAATACTAGACTTAGCCATAAAAATCGTTGATGCAAAGGAGTGCGTAGCTCCTGAATCAAACAGTACATAAGCAGGCATATTGGCTATCAATAGAGTACCTGCTATGACATTCGAGTTCTCCTCTGCCTCCTTCTGAGTCAGTGCAAAAACTCGTGCTTTCCCCTTCTGATCTTGATCCTTGCTGTCATCCTTTTTCGGTACAGACATGGGACAATCCCTGATGATATGTCCTGGCTTCCCGCATCGGTAACAAACATTCTTCCCTTGCAGACATTCGCTACGATGCGTCCTTCCACACTTAGCACATGGCGCAATGATCGACACTATGCTCTTATTGGCATTGGCTCCGCCATTAGCCCTTTTGTTCTGCCACTTGCTTTTTCCTTTATCTTGGTTGTTCCACCTTCGTTTCCTAAACTGCCCTTTATCCTGTCAATTGTCCAATTGAACTGATTTTTCCGTATTGGCCTTCTGATACCAGATTGCATGAGCTCGTTCCAACATTCCACGGTAAGACGTGAAATCGTGGGACATAAGGATCATACTCATGTCCGAGTTCAACCCTTGCTCGAACCTTCGGACTTTCTTCGCCTTCGTGTCCACCAGGTGTGGAGCATACCTCGAAAGCTGGTCGAACTTTCGCTCATAGTCCGTCAAGGTCATATTTCTTGAAATCAGGATACATAATAGTTTGATAAACTTAGCATGAAAGAAGACATCATAAGGAAATGGGAATATCTAGATCTCTAATCCCTATGAAATTACGAAGCTTCCTTGGTAGAGTTTCATCTTCGGAAGAATCTTCCGCCTCAGGCACGGACTCTATATCTATCACCACTTGTGGTTCTAGTTCAGGCTCCTGCTCCTCCTCGGGTTCCTCTTCAGGGTCTTCTTCCTCAGCCACAGGTTCTTCCTCAGGCTCCTCATGGATTATATCATCCCATAAGTCATTCAAAGCATGGCAATATGTCTCAAACTCGAACAAGTTTGGGTTGCCTTCTAACATTTCATCTCTAACTATGACTCCCATATCTCCCCAATGATGTGGGAGAGAATGTATAAGGTTATTTATGGCTTCAATATGGGTGATCTCCATACCAGCATTAACCGCCGTCATGCATCTCTCATAGATGTCATGCACATGATCGCTAAGCGGTCGGTTAGGATCCGTTACATAGTTCTCATAAGCGTGGATAGCAATTCTACGGTTTAAATCTGCCCTATAAGCCCTAGCCGTAGTCTTCCTTGCCGTTTGTAAATATCTAACCATTCTGTCACATAAATGCCCAATTATGTCTTTTATCCCATAACATCATAGCATACATTTTCTTTATGCCCATAACTTTAAGTTTTAGCCCAAGTCCAATACATATCTTTGAAACAGCACATTTAACTTTAACATAAACATATACTTGAAAATGTGCCATAACTTATCAAAGCATCAAATCATAACTTCCATAAACATAACTTCTATAACTTTTAACTTTGCACATACCTGGGCTGTTGGATGAGATTCGATGGATGAATGCAATATGCCATGGAATACCTTAAACTTTCAATTTTTGTTTTTTTGTTTTGAAAACATACTTGGTCTACAGAACCGATTTAAAAACCATTGCTCTGATACCACGCTGTAACGCCCCAATCCCTAGTGGACCTGGACGCTACTTACTTTACTTAACTTAACCGGTGGTTTAGTAACAAGTGTACATATCTTAGCGAAAGCTTAAATCTTAACAAACATTCTTTTTGAAGGATATTGAATTAAAACACTTTATAACTTTCCAAAATAATAAAATATAATTTATTTGGTGAAATCATGACTTGTTCAAGATACTCAAAAGAAATAACATTTGAAATATTAAAGACTTTAAATCTAAATCACTTGTTCACCGGTTTCCCATAGGCTTATTGCATCTCCTTCCATCTCTTCCATCATCCAACCCGGTGCATCAACATTTAATCTGTAGATATATGGTAGAAATCCGTGAGTTGAAAACTCAATAGGCGTCATAGGTGCAATCGTAATTAAACTAAGCATTTCAAACAATTAACATTAGAACTTCCATAAAACATGGCGTACCCGGAGGTACCATTTGACATGAAAATGTATGCCGTACCAACGGAACCATTTGACATGAAAGGTGCATGCCGAACCGAAGATACCATTTGACACACAACATTAACCTTTAAATGTATGCCGTACCGACGGAACCATTTGACATGAAAGGCACATGCCGAACCGACGATACCATTTGACACACAACATTAGCCTTTAACATAGAGCATTACTTGCTAGAAATTATAACTTAAACACGTATAACAACCTTATGCACCTCTACCTACCTCGATTTGATGCTTGATTAACTTTGAAAAGAACTTCGAAATTTTTTGATGAATTTCAAAACCTTTGACGAAGTTTGGACGTTTGGACCTTTCTTTATTGTTTGAAAACACCTTTTGAAATCACAAAACCCTTCTTATAGAATATTTTTGCCCACACTAAAAACTTCTAGAAAACACTTTGAAAACCACCTTCATTTTCTCTCCCAACTCTCTATTTTTCTCTCAACTTCGAAAGCAAATTGAAAGTGCTTTTGGTGTGAAAAATCAAATGAGCGAAGATGGTATTTATAGGTGAGGTTTAGGGTGGGTGAAAGGTCATTTTAAATAGGGTAATTAAGTTGGGCAAGTAGTGGCCATTAATTCTAAAAAATTCGCGAGTTTCAGGTTTTCCGGTCGACCGGTTAGTTTATCCGGTCGTCCGGTTTTCCGATTGTCACTGCACAGCCTCCAGTATTTTTATCATAACTTTTCCGGCCTCCAGTATGGGTCTCAAAGGTGACTAAAAATATTTGAAGTGTACTTTTAGCCATAAAATGAAATACTTTGCATTCCGTCCAATCTTCATCAAATCGTTTTTAAGAAAATACTTTATAAACATTATTTTACCTTTAATCATGTATTGGACTATCTTTTGGGCTTATATTTCCTTTATTGGGCCTAATGTGAAGTTAATCACACAATTATGGGCCTAACTTTATAGAAAAGATTCGGGCCTCTACAACCAAGATTCAACTTAAGTCTCTCATATGATGAAGGTCTTGGGTTCAAATCCTGGGGAACGCGACAGAAAACCGTGAGGGTCTAAGTGGGTTCTACCCACCCCAAATTAGACAGTACGTATGATATAACGGTTTCGGTGTAGAGGTCAGGTCGTTACATAATGTCTTTCTATTGAATATGTGTATCCTTAAGAGAATATATCCAGCCAAAATCCCATTAAAAAAAAAAGCAGATAACAGAAAAAACTTAGTGAGAGTATATCTGATGCATAGTTTATAACTAAAATAGTGAAATGTTATACTTTTACTAAAATTATCTATTGAACAAAAATCACAGTCACAACAAGGATAAAGAAAAAAATTACGAGAAAGAACTTCGAAGGCAACGGCGACTTCGACGGCAAGAACTTCGAAGGCAACGGTGAGTCGGCGACAACAACGACAATGACAAGAGAAGCTAGAGACGACGGAAAGAGAGGCTATAGATGCACGACCTTTAACCTTTTTGTGGAAAATGAAAAAAAATCCTCAAATCAAAGTCCTAAACCCTTCCGGCTTCTCCTCACGCTTTTGAGAATTTGAGTTTTCTCTTTTGATCTGTGGTCAAGCCGTCAAGGGCAGGTACTGGGCTTTTGTTTGGTTTAAAGCCCAAGCAAAATTAGTTGTGGGTTTGGGCCTAGTTAAAGGTTTAGTTAAAATTTTAATTTTTTCGAGGTGGGACGGAGACCTTGATACCCGCACCCGCCCCGGGTTAGCGATCTCTAAACTGCCCCGCCCTGAATACCCGATTAAGCGGGTAATGTCCGTCCCGTTCGAGGTGGAGCCCCGCGGGTATCGGGTTTAATGGATTTTTTTGACATATCTAGTTTTTAATACATTTTAAAGACATGTACACTTTATAATTAGCACAATTTCACTTTCAGATGCTCATATATGAAGGTTGTATTTGTAGAGAACATCAAAATGCAACCACATAGAGTAAACTTGGATGATGAATTAATTAATAGCCACTACTATATAGAAATCACCTCAACACGATTTTAAATTGTTGAGGAAAATAGGCGACTTGTGTGTACATAAGATTGTCAATTAACATAATCAATTAAAATAACATGAACATAATAAGAGTTAGAAAGCAAGTTTTAGGAAGTCACGTCAAAGACGCTGTCCTAAAGTTGTGTTGTATTCCATTTGTGCGAGTACTTTCGACACTACACGGCTCCAAAATAAAACTCATTTAGCTCACAGCTGGTTATCCTTTTATGGGCATGATTACAGGAGATAAAGAATGAGCCTTTATAGAGTTGTTAAAAATTATATAAATATAATATGGAGTGCATGGAAACTCATCATCCAAGTCGTGTTTCAGATAATGAAAATTACTCCTTTTGTAGGGACAAATTCAACCGCCACATTCATGTAACATTAAGCCATGTAATTAAGGTTTTAGATTCGTATTAAACCTAAAAATTACAAAAAAATAAAAAAAATAATAATAATAACAAAAATTGAAAATTAAAAGGTATTAATTTTGATGTTTAAAACATTTTTTATTTTTATTTTACAATAGATAGCAAGCTTGCAAGCATGTCCAAATCTTGAATTTGTTTCTTGATGTTGCGGGCTAATAAACACAGTGGTGATAATGTTATTTTCAATAAAAAAAAAAAGGTAGTTTGTTGGTGTAACAATTAGTATTCTATTGCTATCTTTTCCTTCCAATGTGATAATTTTAATATGGAGCAGTATTGAATCTCGGAGACTTTCGGATACATTTACAGTGATAAAACCATGGTGGAATTGTTCCTCAACAATAGCCCCAAGAAGACATGATCCCAAACCAATACTTAATAAACAATCATTATGCATTACCTTCTTGGTGCTCGTTCCAAGTTCAAACCGTCATTTGTACAAAAAAAAGAATTTCATAATAAATCAAAGTTCGGGCTAAGAAGGCATTATTAGGAGGATTCATGGATAAATTTAAGTATGACAACAGCACGGCCATACAATAGGAACTCCCTAAATTCACCACAAACGAACCTAACCTAGCTACTGCCAAACCACGAAAACATGAAACGTCTATTTGTTTCACTGGTAGTCCTCTGCTTCAAACAATAAAACGAAAAACAAAAATGAACGCTAACATTCAGAAACCAATTTTGTACATTTTAAAGTCTCCAGCTAAATAAAAAAACCGAAGTGGCAAAACCTTCCTTCCTCATTCTTCTAGGAATTGGATGTCATTTCCATTTCATGCACTTCAATTCACGGCGTCAGTACATTCACCTTTCAGATCTCTCTCTTATTTTCCCCCCAATCACGAGCTTGGATTTACCTCTTCACGCAGCCACGTGCACCAACAAATTGAATTAGGGATTTTCCTCCCCGGTTGGATTTGGGTAGCCTTCGATTTTGGGGCAAATTTGTTTTGGGGTTAGGGTTTGGAATGATTTGGGGGCGTTCGATTTCAATTCCCAACTTTTGGCTAATTTGTGGCTTTTGTATTGTTAGGTAAAGATAGGGATGTCACCAAGCGGGCTCGATAGTCGAAATTCAGGGCTCGGACTCGGCTCGAGTAAAACGTATCATCTTTTTCGGGCTCGAGCCGAGCAAAAGCTCGTTCAAAAAATTGATTTTTTTTCCCTTTACTTAAACGACAGCAGACTGTTGCCTTTATTTTTTCTTGTTGCCCTTCGATTTTTTTTCTTTGAGCCGGCCCGTGAGGTTCACGGGCTGGCTCGAGTTCTGCCCGACACCCCAAAATGGGACTCGATTCTATTGAGCCTCGAGCCGGGCCGACTAGGAAGTTTTCAGGTTGAGTCATGGGCGGCCCAAGCTGATGAACTAAATTGGCATCCCTAGGTGAAGACGTGTTCTAGTTTCAAAAATGGTAGAGGCGTGTTTGGTGTTGGCATTATATCATAAGCTGGCATCCATGTTGGCATTTGATTTAAGAGTATTGTTGTGTGTAAAAAAACTGCACACACAGAAGCCATACAAAACATACACAGCACAGGATGGGTGGGGAATTTTTTTGGTATTTTTTTTTTTTATCACAACTTGGGTCACACACATATGAGATTTCTGGCAAAATTCTGTGGAATAGTTTTCTATACAAATGGTTTTGCTCTTAATTTAAATTTGGACAGAGTTAAATGCCATTAGGAAATTTCGTTAGCAACGTAGGCTGTCAACCAAATGAAATATGTCCGGTAATTGATGGAGTAAAATGGACTAAAGTTTAGTGACCATTGGGATGCATTCTGAAGTTGAGTGAGTGAGTAACTCGTGACAATACCCAAAATTGAATGGCTGCCAATTCTTCAGCATTTAGTGGGTGTGGCAAGTAGAGTAACTCTGTTTAGGCCAATTGTTGTTGTAATAACATTAGTCTTAATACAATTAATAAGTCATATAATTCTATTTTGAATTTACCTTAACATATAGTGCCGTCTAAGCTAGTGTAGAAGCTCCAATGATACTAGATAGCTTATTCGTAACAACTATGTCTCGTCCTACCATTTCTTGCACTTGTGTTTTCAATCTATTAAGCCCTTGTTCGTGTGACTTTTAAAAAAGTTAAAAATTTCTTTTGGGATAAAAGTTACTTTTGAATTTGATTACATACTTTTCTGGATATACTTTGTTGGAATGCGAGAGCTTTCAGAGTAAGCTTAGGTTCCACTTGGCATAGTTTCTGGTTATAAGTATAAATTAGAGGATGTTTGATTACCAATATTTTTCATCAAAATTTCTACTTTTGTGCTGTTTAATAGATATTTTTTTTCATGAAAAATATTTTCGTACTTTGATTATGTGACCATATTTTTCTTGAAAATAAGGAAAAAAATTTCTTTAAGGGGGAGTGTGCTTTTATTTTCCAAGTAATTCACTTTTTCTTTTTCTCTTATCTATCCATCAATAAAAAATGGACAAGTATAACATTTGTTAAATTGAAAATAAAATTAATCGAACATATTTAATTGACAATTTTCATGCAAATAATTTCTAAACAATTCAATTGCCTAGAATTTATTTTCTTCTCATGTAAATTTTATGTTTGCAATCAAACACTTCCTTAAAGCTTTTGAATTGGTATTTTGAAACTAATTTTTAGATGCTGTTTGGTATTGATTTTGAGAATCAATTCTCATTTTCAACCACGCATTCTTCAATAAAATAATATTTTTCATCACATCAATAACTTTTCCTTTTTTTTTAACCACACATTTCTCATCATATCACTATTCAAAAATCAATTCTTACCCCGAAAAATCACTCCCAAACACCCTCTTAATAAGGTTGCTCTTCGTTGAGAACTTTTACTTTTGTTTGGTATGATCATGTTAGAAGGTTATATTATGGTGTTAATAATTACAATTTTACCCAAAAATTCGAGATCCAAAACCACGCTACCTGAACCAATCCAAGCTTACCCTATAATTAATGTATAATAACTAAAGAGTATGCTTTCTATTCTCAGGATGTTGGTCCCAGATTTTTAGCTCAAACCTTTTAGTGATTTAAATCATTTGAACAAAAATGTTACAAAAACAAGAAGAAAGTAAAGAACTCGGGAATTTTTTGCTAAAGGCTCTGGAGGTTCAGCCATCGCGTCTAATGCTTAATCCTCATTGAGCATCTGTTAGGATTTCGATCAAATCCATTAGACCACTCGACTAGGTCGATATCATATTGGTCATTGGATTATTGATTATTGATACTTATATTTATATTACGCAAAGTTCTATCCGATGCATCGTAAGTGGGTCGAGGGCCCAATGAAATGAAAAGATTTCAAATGAAACTATTATGAGTTAATTTTGACAAATATTTGAATATGATGCATTTTAACATGATGTTTTATAGAAATGACGTGACGACTTATACTTATATTGCTTATACCCATAGCATGCGTGATTTCTACTTATTGGGCACTAGCTTATGTAATTCTTGCATTGTAGATGATCATGAAACTTCATAGAGGACATAGCTCTGTGATGCTCTTACGTAGTGGTGGCAATTGAGCCGACGAGCCGAATCAAAAAAAATTTCAAATGAGTCGAGCCGAGCCGGGCTCGTCATAATGGTTAGCGGCTCGTGTACGAGCCGGCTCGTGGCTCGACAACTTAAAAAAAAAAAAAAAAAAAATTCATGGGCTCGTCGACTTAAAAAAATAAAATAAAATAAAATTCATGTGCTCGTCAACTTTAAAAAAAAATCAAATTTTTTCAGTGACCAGAACTGTAACTGAAAAATTTCAGTGATCGTTCTGGTCCTCTAATTTTTTATTATTATTTTTTTTTGAAATTTCATTTTCTTCCTAATTTACCCATCAATTACAACATTTTTTTCTCACCAAACTTACTATCAATATCTTATTCTCTACTATACTCTCTACAAATCAATTATTATCAATATTATTCATTCATTCTCATTTCTATACTCCTCCTACATTTTATTTTGAAAACATTGAATTATAATCTTGATTTTATAATATATTTTCTACACTACTACATAATCTTCATTCACTTCTCAATTTTACTTCATTTCTTCTTCTTCAACATTCAATTTCAATTATTCACAAATGGATCTACGCTCATTTATTGAAAATTTGTTCAATGTCGGAGTCGGGAATGTAGCACACGTGCCCCATAATCAATTTGGGAATGAGTTCACGGGTCTAAATGAAGTACCCATTCCAGAAAATATTGAAGATTACGATGTTCATGAAAGTAGTCATCCATTGATTTGGATGACGTTGATGTTGATACTAGTTATCCAATTAATTTTGAACAGGATGATGAACATGTGTCAGAAATTTCAGATGCAAGAGGGAAGAGAAAGGTGAAGAAGCAGGCAAAATGTTGGGACCATTTTAAAAAATGCAGCTCAAGATTTCTCATATTAAATCCCTATTTAAAAATGCAGCTCAAGTCCCTAAAGTTTCGGAAAGTAACAAAACAATCTCCAAACTCTATTTTTAATTGAAAACGCTGCTGCAGCGCCCAGCCTCTGTAGTCAGCCAAAAAAAGAAGAGATTTTGAGTCATTTTGCAGCTAAGTCCATAGGATAATTGCATGTTTGGTCCTTCGACTTTGATATTGTACAATTTGGTCCTCCAAATTTTATTTTCATTTCAATTTTGCCCTCCATAAATTGCATCTCAGATCCTCCACTTTTCAACACTTGTGCACTTTGATCCCCAACATCACATTTTTGTACGTTGTTGGTCCTTTTTTCCTCATTTTGTCTTGTTCTCTTTCATTGGATGATTTTTACCTACAAAAAGCAATAATTACATAATTATGAGTAGAAATTTGCTGATTTTAATCAATAATAAGTTTAGTTTAAGTATTAAATAAGTGTGCAAAAACACACTTATCATGCCCTCTCCAAGCAACTGTCCAACTATGAGACGATTTTTAGGGTTGATTATGAAGTACCACTTGATCAACAAAGCAGTTGGTGCTAGAAGGTAAAAGATGGAATAATTGGGGCTTTCAAAGATGAAAACAGTGATTTTAAAATTAGGAGAGTATAAGAGGATACAAGGTTAGAGAATGTAAGGACTACAATGCCGAAACAATTCGGCTCAAGCCACCATGATTAAACACATAGCAAACTCGAGCTTGAAACTGTAAATCAAAGACTAATAAGAGGCAACCCATTTTTCTAACCGTTGACTCTTTAAGTTTTTAATTATTGCATTGCATGTAAAAATTAAAACACAATCACGTTTCCTCAGTTAAAAGGAATTTACATTTAGCCTTACCATTGTAAGGTTGTAAACATCTTGTGATCATAGGCTTACATTGACTCCTAGCACTGAAGGACTCATGTCATGGGATTGAATGACACTGGGGCATGTGATTGCATTGCCCAAACGGCCTTGAACGTCCCACCCATTCCAAACACACCTCATTTTAGTTCAAAGCTTTGAACTCTCCCTCATTATTGCACATCACCGTACCCAACCAAGGAGGTAAGCATCCGTTTGACCCCCATTAAATTAAATTTTATTTTTCTCTATTCTATTTTCAATCACACAATCTTTCATAAAATAATATTTTATGTAAATCGAAATCTTTTTCAACTACCCATTTTTTAAAAAAATAAATAAATAAAACTATTTTACCCATTAAAATTTGAAAAAATGGAGGCAATTCATCCAAAATTCTTCAATCTCACAATCGCCCATCATCAATTTAAGGGATTCCACAACACTACATCACGCATTCAAGCATCCAAACATTATTTATTCAAAATCAAGGTAAGAAATTCTTAAAACCCAATTTTTCATTCAAATTTGGAATTCTCTAATAATCGATAAATTTAGTTGATTAAATTTTTGAGAAATGAATTAAATCCGTAGTGTATAATTGAATTATTCGATTGGTTGTTACAAATTTCGAAAATCAAACAATCCAAAAATTTCTTGAAACCTAACTTTAATTCAAAATTGGGGTTTTTAAAAAATTTAAACTTGTGGTGAATTAATGTTATTGAATTGTGCAGTTGGCATGTTAGTGAATTGGAGTTGGATTAATGAATTTTTTGAAAATTTGGAAACCAAAACAAACATCCATGACGCTTAGAAATAAAAGGTAAGTTTTGTTGAACGCAATTTGTTTGATAAAGTATACAAATGGTTTAGCTAAAAGAAAAATAGAACCTTAGATGAAATGATAAATGTCATGCTTATCTATGCTAATTTGTCATTTAACTTGTGGGGTGAAGCCTTCGTGAGTGTATGTAGAATACTAAATAGAATTCCTTCTAAACAAATTAAAGTTTCTTTTTATGAAATATGGAAGGAAAGAAAACCTAACATTGCACACTTCAAAGTGTGGAGGTGTCTTTCTTATTGTAAGAACACGAACCCTAATAAGAACAAGTTAGGTCCAATAAGCATTAAGTGTGCATTTGTTGGATATTCTAGTAATAAAAAATCATATATATTATTGAACTTGGAGACCAATATGATTCCTGAATCAAATGATGTAGAGTTTTTTTTTTTTTTTTTTTTTTTTTTTTTTTTTTTTTTTTTAGAATTCGTTATCTTTTGATAATGAATTGATGGAAATTCATAAAGATATCCTAGCTCAAGTGGAATACGAGATGAAATATCTTCTAAAGATGTTAATGAGTCTAGTGAACCACGAAGAAGCAAAAGAACTCGGATTGTGAAGTCCTTAGGATCGGATGAAATTGATTATCAACTTTTTTTCTTTTACTTAGTAGAGGGAAATAAGTGAATGTTGTAAGAACAATTTCCTTTATTCTACAAGTGGAAACCGACCCTAAAACGTATAAAGAAGCTATGGCTTCTTTATCCGATAATGTCAAATAATACTTGGGAGCTTGTCGATTTACCACCGGGGTCCAAACTTATTGGGTGTAAATGGGTGTTCAGGAGAAAATACAATGTTGATGAACCCTCTAAACACTTTTAAGGCTAGATTAGTAGCCAAAGGATATCGACAAACAGAAGGAATTAACTATTTTGATACATATGCACCGGTAGCTAGAATAATAATATTAGGATATTATTTGCACTAATTTCGATACATGACTTGTGTGTTCATCAAATGGATGTCAAGACGGTATTCTTGAATGGGGATTTTAATAAGGAGATTTATATGGAACAACCTAAAGGTTTTCCTCTACTCGAAAATGAACATAAGGTGCAAGTTTGTAAAATCGTTATACGGTTTAAAATAGGCACCTAAAAAGTGCCATGAGAAGTTTGCTTAACTATAATTTCATTTGATTTTAAACATAATAGCGTAGATAAATGTTTATACTAAAAAATGTGTGATAATTATGTGACATTTATATGCTTATATGTTGATACATGTTGATTATGAGTAATCACATGGACGGAATAAAAGAAACAAAGAGGTTTTTATCTTCCACATTCAAGATGAAAGATCTTTGACAGGTGGATACCATTTTGGGTATCAAAATCACAAAAACTAGTGGGGGTTATCATTTAAATTAATCACATTATATTAAGAATGTGATAAATAAGTTCAAACATTTGAACGTAAAGGAATTTAGTACCCCAATTGATCCAAGTTGAAAACTTGCAAAGAATGCTAGAAGGTCAATTGCTCAATTGGAATATACAAGTGTCATTAGGAGTCTTATGTATGCAGTTCAATGCACAAGACCAGACATAGCCTTCACAATTAGTAAACTTAGTAGGTTTACAAGTAATCCGAGCAATGATCATTAGACTGCCATTGTGGATATCTAAAGAAAACCAAGAGTTTAGGCCTATAATATATTAAATTTCCAACTGTATTGGAGGGATTTACCGATGCTAGTTAGATATCTAGCATTGATGAAAATAAATCTACTTCCGGTTGGGTGTTCACCCTTGAAAGAGGTGCTGCCTCTTGGAAAATAAAGAAACAAACATGCATTACATACTTGACCATGGAATCTGAAGTTGTAGCATTATCGGAAATCAGGAAAGAAGTTGAGTGGCTTAAGGATCTCTTTTATGAGATACCTTTGGGTCCGAAGAATACATCTTCAATATCTATCATGTGTGATAGTCAAGCCACATTAGCAAAAGTATACAACGAGGTATTCAATGGAAAGTCTAGACATACGAGTCTTAGACATGACTACATAAGGAAATTAATCAAAGATAGAATAATTTCCCTAAATTATGTAAAGTCTGTTGAGAATCTAGCGGATCCTTTAACTAAACCTCTAAATGAAAATTTAGTAACATCTACATCGAGTAGGATGGGGTTGAGACTCTTAAAATAAAAAGATCCACCAATGATGGCAACCCTACCTATCATCACTAAAAAAGTAATCCACGAGTTTAAAGGGTAACAACAAGTCTTTCGACATGTGGATAGTTTTAACATTATTCAAATCCATGATAACCCTATCCTAATTAAAATAATGCTGGTTGTTATTGAAGTAGGGTTGAGCTTTTAAGCGCTTAATGAAGTTCAGTACTAAGTACAAGTATCTCTAAAAGTAACAAAGATACTAAAAGAACTTCACCTAAATGAATTTCGAGGTGGTGCCGCCTCAATAGAGAGTTAGAGTTTTTTCTCTTAAAAGTTTGTTGAAAATGATAAGTGCAAGGTCATAAGAGCACTAAGCGAGTTTGAGGAATTTGAGAACACGTGATACTTGTTTGTGTGTTCTTACTGGTATTCTCACATGGAATAACTGGTTCAAAACTTCATGTTACCTTTGATTTCCACTTTACTTTGTAAAAATTACGCTATGGTTAGATTCAAATCGAAAGATATCTAATCCTTAGGCATGAATATCATTTACGTTGAATATGAGACTTTTTAATTTTGAACAAGTGGTGGATTGTTGAGAATTTGGTTGTTCAAAACCAACAAACAACATAAGTGGAAGAAATGGACGTGAGGGGCGTAAACTTAGCCTATGTGACTGCATAGGCCTGTACCGAGAATTGGAGGCCTTTATTTTTTGAACCATGCGACTACATGAAGTTGTACCATGAGATCGCATGGCATTAATTTTTGGCCGTTGGTGACGGTTTTCTATCATTGATCATTTGAATTTGGTGCCTTTTCAATATATTTTTGGCACTAATTCGAGTATGAAGTTGAGGTCTATATATAGAGGAGCCATGTTTAATTGAAAAATATATGAGAAATCATTTGATATCAATACACATTTTACAAACAAGATCAAATCCTTCTCCTACTCATATTCTTACATTTTCTTATTATATTTCTCAAGTTTTGATAGAAATTTTTTGTGCTTCAATATTTCTGCTACAAGGCTTGATTAATCCTTCAAACCATTTACTGAAAAATCCTTTAGCAAATCAATTTAATTAGAGAGGGGTCAAATATTGATTGAGTACAACGATTACGTGTTTGAGCCTTTTGTTCTTGAAGTTTCTTCCAGATTTTGTTGCTGTTCTTCGGGTTGTTTTCTGTCCTTCTCCAAGTGTTTTCCAACAATTTGTAACTCTTTTTTTAGAACTAATTAGGATTGAAAGTTTAGATTATCAATTTATTTAGACTCAACATGTGAAAATAAGTAATTAACAAGCAACAATTCAATTTTATTTGTTTCTACGTGATTTGTCAATCAAGTTCAGTTACACTATGGTTTGAATGCCACAATCAATAATTAAAACACTAAAGAACACGAAATATGATCATAGAGAAACCCTAACTAGGTAAAACTCCCGGTGCCTCACTTTAGTCCTAAATTTGTGTTTTTGTAACAGCTCCCGATCCCTAGTATCAATTATCTTCGGTGGATTAAATGAAGAATTCCTCGTTTTTCGGGTTAGTATTTGATCAAACGTTCTTTGTGTCTTGATCACTGATTTAATATCTAACGATGTGAAAATATATGGCTTAATGTATGTCTCAATTGATGGAATGATTTATGGTTCAAAGAAATATTTTGGCTTGGAAAGCTTTTATGAACAAAATGATATGGTGGTTGAATATAAATATCAAGGAATGATGATTTGAATTTTCAAGGAGCTGTCTCTATGGAATAATATGATTTAACAAACTTTGGAACGTTCATAGGGTAGGATATATATGGGAAAGTGTTTGAGATGAAAATTGGTTCAAAATCAAGTTTTTAAAGCAAAACAAGATTGTTGGACGTCGATTGTCGCTCGAGCAACAACTAAACATTTGTCAATATTTTCATCATAATTTTCTCTTCCAATGTTCGATCGAAGTGATTCAAAATGCATTGGAAAAGACAACTAAAGTATTATAATTCTTCTAAAAACAGCATTCTCGAAATTCAAATGTTTTCTATGTGAAAAATGTGTTGCAAGTTGTGGTTAAGAATTTAGATTATAACTTGTCCGGCTTTTTGACACACTTTAGACTTTTAATTGCATTTTCTTGATAATAAGTGATATTCTCAGATATATTTGACATCTTGGACTCCTTCAAAACCTATATTACTAATATTTAACTATTTTGACATTGATTATAACTTAATAGACTGTAATACAATTAAACTATGACTTGATTTTGACTTAGAAAATTGTCAACTACAAATTTGGAAATTGCTAATTATAATTTGGACTTAACAAAGACCGCTATATATAGTTTTTATCATTATTTTTAATGGGATACACAAATTGAGAGAGAAAAAATGCATTTCAAATTAAGATCAAGGCGCAAAATCTAGGATTTTCAAGATTTGGGCTAGGAATAGAAGATTATTGGTGCAAGATCAAAATCAAGTGTTGAAATCTATTCTTTTAGTTTATTTTTCTTTCAGTGGTATGAATAGCTAAATTCCAAGATAGGGTAACTGTAGTATAATATTACCATTTGATTTCAAGATTCAAGATTCTTATAGTTAAATTCTTCATGAATTGATTATATTTATGGTTCTTATGAATTATGAATTTTTAACAAATCAGGAAGTAAGTTATAAATTTAGACCATATAGTAAAATTCGATAATTTGGATGGGGGGGGGGGGGTGAAGATATGCTTTTATAGTTATAACAGTCTTTATAGTATTTTAGAAATTGAATGCATTTAGGTAAAGTTTGTTCGGATTCACATATGAATATAGTGAATTAAATTAACTAAATAAGATTTATTTAAACTTGAGAGATGTAAATTGAGATGTAAATTGATTAATTAAGAAGAACTTGACCGCATACTAAATTAGTAATCAATCTTGAGATGCAAATTAAAGTCAATTACTAGGTGAAATCGTAAATCTTAACATTTAAATTCATAATTAAAAATCCTAATTTGTTTAGAATGCACACTTTAGATATATTTATCCCATGCTTGATTTAGATTAAAAAAAACACAAAAAAACATATTGTTAGTAAATTTTGATTAAAAAAAATGATGAAATATATTATTGAACAGTTGTGATTCCCATAAAATGTGTGGTTATAATTAATTTTTTATTTTAACTTAAATTTTGATCCACATTTTAAGCTATCAAAACAAGGATTTAGTCTAATTAGACAATTTAGGTAATTAATAAAATATTTTTATTTGTTTTCCACCATTAGGAGTTATGAAGAGTAAATTAAGGATTAAATGATAGTCTCTATAGAAATGATTATTCGGATTCATAGGTTAACTCTATCACTTTTTCACGATATTTTACACTTGCAATAGAAAAACACACAACATTGAAATTAGGGCAAGGTTTTTGAAATTGAGGATTTTGATTGTGAAATATAAGGATTGGATTGAAAAAATTGCGAAAAAAAAAAAAATTATGTATGTGTTTTTGTGAAATTCATATAAGTTGCCTTGAAATAGTTTATATTGTATTTTAAAATCATCATAATCTTAATTTAGTGTGTTTGGTAAAGATTGCTGTAGATTATAATTAGTGGGTTGTATGGAATGTGCTAGTAAAAAGTAGATAATTTTTTTAGATTTTCCAGAATGTGTGAATAAATAATATTTGACCAACTTATAAATTTAAAAAAAAAAAAAAAAAAAAAAATCCCAAATATGCTCTCAATAATTTCATCATAAGAAGTAAAAATTTAAATCTAACTCATATAATCGAAATGTAATTCTCACAAGATAAATTCGAAATACTTGAAAAAAAAAAATTAACATTCCCTCTTAACGAAGACAATCTTTATTGAAAATGTGTATTTGACTTTATACAGATAGGTATTCAAGTGAAGAATGCGAAAGTTCCCAAGAAAATTCTAGACGCACAAAAACATTTCACTTGTAATGGTGCATTATTCAAATTAAAATGGAGATTAGAATATAATAATAAAATTATTATTTGAATAAATTATTACTCCTTCGAAACTCTGAAGGGTAGCTCAATTAGTCAATCATTGGATTTGCTCCCCAATGATCACCAGTCCGAATTCTCTCAAGGTCATTGAGGTGAGTATTCGACTGTAAATTTTAAGATTTTGTGGATTAGTCGAGGTGCCCATAAATTGGTTCGGATACTCACGATCATAAAAAAAAAAAAAAAATTAAAAAAAAAATTAAAAAACTCTTTCGATTCTATTTTGCATTTGCATGTGAAAAATGTAGACATTATTTAGCCCTTGTTTGAGTTTCATTATAAAAAATAAAAAAAATAAAAAATTTGGTAAAATCTATTATGAAATAGTATTTATTGGAAGAATGTGATTAAAAAAGAAGGAATTTTTATTTATTTATTTATGTATAATATTATTTTATTAAAAATTGTAATTAAAAAGAAAATAGAGAAAAATGTATTATAATTTTAAAGAGTGTCAAACAAAGACTTAACAAGTTGACAATTTTTTTGGAAATATTATGTAGTCAAATGCACAAAAAAAAAAATAATAATAATAATAATAAAATAAAATAAAATCAACAGGATTGATGTTCCTAAATCCTAATCTCTCGAGATTTAACTGTGACTATAACTAGAAAAAGATGTTATATTATATGATATAGATAATATACCAAGCATATAACTACATCTGTTTAATTATTTTTATGGTCGATGTCAAATTCACATAAAGGAGGGTCGGAGTTTATTGACAAGTTATATGCATCGAATATCGGTGCAGTATATGTTTTCTATGTATTATTCTTTTATAATATATAAATACTATTGTCAAAATACAGATAGAAATCATTTAGAATAATGAAAAGGAAACTGATTAAGACAGGATTTCAAGATTTTTAATATTCCATATGTTCGTAATCCTTTATGAAATCAGTTCATGAATCTGTTTTCAAAACCAGATTTCGAGAATGAATCATGCACCAAATGTAAAATTAGACAGGTGCATAAATTTGAGGAAAAAAAGGGTAGACATCAGAAATTCAATTTTCCTTTACCAATTCTCAGCACTTTCCAGCTTTTTGTCCAATACTATACAATTGAACTTTTGCAACTTGCAACATCTACAGCTCTACCGAGTAAAATCAAAAGAAGTGTTACAATACAAGGCATTGATAACCCTTTGTTTCTTGCTACTGCACTCTAACGTCAAAACATCCATTTCTCTAAACCTCTTATCACCATTACTTGGTACCTCGAATATGTTCACTCCAAATAGCCTTACCATTGGAACTGACTGGCTCGATATCCCAGCAATCGATCCATTCCTCGCCTTCGAATCTATGTAAAGCTGCTTATCCAGTCCGGTCGAACGCTGAAAACTCACAATGTCACCAGCCCTCAAGCCCTTTTCCTTCACAAACCTACTCCACCCCTTTGTTAGCACGTAGCTTTGGCTACTGTTCCAATATGAATATCGAAATCTCCACACTTTTCCACCCATATCTTCAAAATTCAACAAGAAACCTTTGGAGTTGTTTTCACTTTGCAAAGGGAAGTGCTTTTCTGCATGTTGCTTAGGTATAACCAGCCGGTTTAGCTTCCCAACATCGCTAGGCGTTACGGCCTTCTCGAATAGCTGTTCTCGGGCTTTTCTGGATCTATCAGCATCAAATGAGGTGAAAAGCCCGGCAGCCCTGTTGCCATTCTCGTCTATGCCACCAAAATTTCTTTTCTTGCTTTGCTTGAGCTCGTCGCTGTATGTATGTTTACGAAGCATGTCGACAATCTCCGCCTTGGAATGTGCATTCAAGAAGATAGATTCTATTTCGTCTTCCTTAGTTTGAGACAATGGTTTCAAGTTCGTCACGGCATCGCCCCCGCGAAACCGTTGTGCCGCGATATCGTACGCTCTCGCGGCCTCTTCTTCTTCATTGAAAGTGCCTAACCAAACTCTTTGGTGCTTTTCATAGATTTGTGCCCCCCACCTACCATTAGGCTGAGGGACTACACCTTTGAACCTCGAAGATGGGTGCTTCCTACCGGACTCTGTATCAGCTCCGATTTCGGCATCTATTATCACACTCATGCCACTTCCGACACGGAACAAACATTCTGGTGACACAGTCACCGGCAACGTTAACGTGGATATCGGTGCAATCGACATAGAATTATCACTAGTTGTACTTTCAATATCTATGGAACTTCTATCCATTTTTCTAAATTTGTAGGTAAAGTTAAGGATAAATCAAGTGTTCTCGATGACAAAGTAAAGGAAGAAATAGGGCGAGACAGAATAACGAGTATGAATTATGACATGAGTTGTCCATAGAAGGTATGGATATATATAGGAGCTGTCCCAAGTTTTGTGTCAAATATAATAAATTATACAGTTGTCACAAATTGTGTAGATTTGGAAAAAAATGGAGATGTGGGTCAACCCTAAAGATGGTAAGCAACTAGGAAGATTCACACCCACGAAAAATCGTATATACCACTAACGAACAAGATTAGACAACACTATAAGTATACCAATTTAAGTTTTTCTCTAGAAAATATTCAATCTACCTATAATAAGCACTAATAGCATTAGGAAGCATGTGTATTGTGGGCTGTCGATAATGTTTTACACTATCTGGTACAATCAATTTTTAACATCTCTTCATATCATCTTCTCTTATCAATGAGAAGAAGCCAACACGCGTCAACATATTAACACCTTGGCGTCTTCTCATTCTACACATAACACATTTTAAGAAGACAACAAGTTCAGAATAACAGATCTCAAATTGTACAAATAATCATTACAATACGTGTTTATTGTGTGTGTGTTTGGACTTGGACGAGGACAACTACGTAGATGGTGTAGATAATGAACAAGTTGATGAGATTCACATGAGAGGGTGGACCATATTTTTCAGTAAGTTCATCCCCCCTGATATTTGCTGCTACTGCTCAGTCTTCCACTATGATGAGGTTGTGATGGACCATTTTTAACTAGGGATGGATAGACTTGAAGACAAATCTCATCTGACAACATATTCCCATAATTCTAACCTGGCCTTTTTCTCATTCGTCCACTTCTACCCATGTTCGTCTTATTGATTAGGTTCACGTTAATATCTCTGAAAACTAATGGAAAAATGTTGTTCAAACCAATAAACAAGTAAGTGGAATAAAAGAGAAAATCGGAGCCAAAATATTGGCCTATGCGATCGTATGGGCAAACCTACCATGCGACCATATGGCTATCACAGGGGTTAAAGGCCCCGTGTTTGAGTAACCTATGCGGTCGCATAGGTTTACTCTATGCGACCGCACAGAGTTAAAAACTAGTCGTTAGGCAGTTTTTCAAGTTCCAATTTTGATGACTTTTGGAGGGAACTTTGCATCTCTTCATGATTTTTTGACACCAATTCGTGGAATATTGATTAAGGCCTATAAATAGGCGATGAGATGATGAATATAAATAATAACAAACAAATGAGATATATTCATTCATTCCGCAAAGAAAAAACAAAGTCTTCTTCATCCATAAAAGAAAACTTACTGTGTTTAGAAAGGAGGAATTTAATATAAAACCAAAAGAACTATGTTTTATGTACCTTAATTATAATAGTCATCATACTCGAAGTAAAGTGTCTATCTGGCTTAGATTCACATTTTTCTTCCTTAATGTTTGTTTGAGTTTCGTTATATAAAATTATAATGAAAATGAGTAATATGTTTCACGAAATATATGAATGAATAACAAATTGTGATTAAATTAAATAATTATAATGAACCCATATAAGCACATAATCATGTTGGGTTCTCTTCCCGTCTAAAATGAGTTAAGGGATCATAAATGTTTTGTGAGTCATGCCGTGAAAATAGGGTCGATCATTGACCATGTTTTTTTATCTTTTTCCATGTTTTGTGGCCTAGCTAACCTTAAGAGTACCTATAGGCTAACCTATTTGTCAACAAGGATACATACATGATACATATAATTCTGTACGGAGAGTACACGGTTTATATGGGCCCCACTTGCAAGTTGAGAATAAATCAACGGCTTAATGACTGTGGAATCATGCTAGGTCCCGCCCCACTCCACTCCACTTCAACACTGACGACACCACCCAAATAGTTGACATCACCTCAAATTCACAACCTACCACCACCGCCTACTTCTCAAATCCACAATCACCACCGCCACTGCACAAATTGGACAACAAATCTTGACTAGTGAAAATGACTACTCTCACTACAGATAATTAGTATTGAGTCTGCATCTACTCCAACTCCACGATTCATTCACACACTTGCAGAGTCCTCAATTATTCATTCACTCTAAACATCCCGACCCAACCCTACCACAGATTGCATCGCTCTTGATGCTCCGATTTCTAACTCCACCTCTCTTTGTCGCAAGCTGCACACCAATGGTTGCTTCAAAGGCGCTTCAGTTTCTTTCTCTACCTCTCTCAGTCGCAAGCTGCACACCAATGGCAACCTCTCCGATGAAGTAGGATTGATTCACTGGTGTTATGGGTTGATCAAGTGGCTAATGACTGGTGGTGAGGTCGAAGAACCGCTGGTGGCGGTGGAAGTGGAGAAGGAGGTAGATGCTGCAGACTGTGTGAGAGAGAGAGAGAGAGAGAGAGAGAGAGAGAGAGATGGTAATAACAATTATTATCTGATTATTGAAAGAGAAAAAAAATTGTACATGGTTTATGAAATTAAAATACATGATTTTTAAAATTGAAACTCAGAAGGTATGGATTGAGGTAATTTTCTCTATTTTTAGTGGCTAGTACAACCTCGTGCTCGAACCAAGCTACGACAACACTCACTCAATCAGGTTCTAATTCAAATTTTATCTTTAATGTATATTTAATAAAGAGAAAAAAATAAAAAAATATATGAAAGAGAAATAGAAAAATATTAAGTTATGGTGTGTCACCCCTTATAAAAGATCATTGATAATGTTTACGTTTTTCTTGTCATGTCAACTAGAAATTAAAATTGGATTAAAATTGAAAACCTAGTCGTTATTGTTAACTTTTATTAGACGGGTGAGACCCAATAATGACCATATTTTCAATTTTAATTGAGTTTTAATCTGTACCAAACGGGGTCATAGACAAGTTGCATTAACGATGAACTTTTGTGAATAGTCTATTTTAACTTAGGTGACAATCTTTTTGTGCAATTCACGTTAGGATTGGATATTCTCTTATAATTTTTTTTTTTTAAAAACTGAATTTGCTTTAAGAAATTAATAATAATGTATTAAATAATAAAATAATAAAAATATGAATGGATTAGGGGAGCTGAGCTCGAAGCAGGCTTTTATTAGCCGGGGTCTGGACTTTTGATACCTCCTATTTTTTTAGTTCATCATAACAAAAGCTTTTCCGTAGTATTTTAAGCTCGTTTTTATTTTTATTGATAAAAACGCAAAGGAAGGTTTATTTTTTAACATAATTATCTAAGTATTACCAAAAAATAATTGGTTCAAGATCCACTAATGAAATGATGAGAGATTGATCTTGATAAAGTTCACAAGTGAATAGTATCGTTGCCAAGTAATGTAAAATGAGAAAAATATTGATTTCATGAGAACCGATTATCAATTAACAACTGTAATTGAAATTACCCATGCAGAATAAATATACCCTTATTGGAACTTATATTTTTAAATTGTTTTAATAATTAGTTTAAATTAAAGGAAAATCGATCTTCACTACAAAATCTCAACTTCCTCATTTTCTAGCATATTTCACTAATGTCACTCGTGTTGAGGATTTTGCACTGCAACAACAAAAAATGAATTAAAAATTAGATATCAATCCTAAAATTTTCAAAATTTATAATATATTAAATATCACATCAAGTGAGAATCATTTTTTGAATGATTATAACCCCACTACAATTCAATTATTTCAATAATACTTAACTTTTCATTTTTCAATATATATTTAAATACAAACCGTAATAAATAATGCAAAATTCTTGTTCATGCATGTATTCTCTATAATCAATTCTTAATTAATTAACATTAACATTTATTTAATTAGTATTTCACATTCAAATTTACGTCCATCTCCATATTATTAATTCTCAATTAATTAATATTCACATTCATTAAATTAATATTAATTAAAATTTTACATTCAAGAGTGCGGTTCATTATTCATGTCCATATATGTTAATTAACATCCATTTTCATTATTCATGAAAGAATATTACTCCTCCTCACTCAAATACTACTTAACTCCCCGAAATAAATACAATTGTCCCCCTTTTTCATGGATTTTTAAATATAATGTAGAGAGAGGAATTAGTCAAAAACTATGCACATGAACACACTATGCAAAGCTTGAGATGAGAGAATGATTTTATAAAGAATGTATGGTTAAGAAATAGGGAAAAGTTTCAAGTTTATGTGTAAAATTATTTTATTGGAAGAATGTGTGGTTAAAAATGAGTTTAGAGAAAAGTGATTTTTTCTTTTATAGAATGGAGGTCAAACAAGGGCATAATATCATGTCTTCAAAGCTCAAATTACGTGATCACATAAGCAGATATTTGCTTACTTATACAAGCATAATATATAAATAGTGAACTTTTTCACATAACTTATTTTAAACCTTTTATGGAGTAAATTATATATGCAACACGGGTGAAAAATGTCACTAATTTCCTCTAAGTAAATTCAAAACCTTAAATTAGTCAAAAATGACATGCAAACAAATTACTGGTGAATGAATATTTTTCTTCAAATTATGAAAGTCAAACTCAATACTAACATTTTTATTATAATAGCTCTTTTTTATTTTTTCATTGTACAATTTTTCTTTTCCCCCCTATCTGTGAGCATATATAATTTTTGAATCATGCTAGTGGTACATCGGGATATACATCACGATGTACATCTCCCTCACATAGGTGGGGGGTCCACTCGAATATTTTATTCGAGTGGATCCCCCCCATAAGAGGGAATGTACACTTTGATGTATATTTTATTATGTACCACTAGCATAATTCATAATTTTTTATCTTATGTGCATAAATTTCTTTATTAAGCTTTATAAATGACCATTGTAATGAGATTTAGGTCGATAGCCCCCACATCAGTTGACTGTAGGATACCAATTTTTAAGATACACAACACACTTAATTCCTTAAGTCATAAACGCTAAGAAGAGAAGTATAAGATGTCTCACAACTTTCCTATGAAATTCAAATCTTTTTCTTTTTGGGGAATATACTAGAGTTTAAGTCAATTAGCTAAAGGTCAATTCATATTAAAAGTCATATCATCACACTGATGATCGTCATCCCAAATCTCACACATGTGGTCAATACTCACTCACAAGATCTTAGTGTGACAGTGCAGATGATACGTGAAGAAACCTGTATCAAATATTCCAAATAAGTTCTAAACAAAGTTCATGGAAACTTTATTCACCATTTATTAATTTTATTGGTAAGTGATCACAAAATAATATGTTCAATGATATCATTTTAAAAGTGTTATAATATCAAAAATCCTCTTCCTTTTTTTTCAAATTTTTAATTTTTAGTTTTCATTTTACAAGGATAACAAGAAAAAAAAAAGTAAAAAGATTTGTATGTATGAATATGTAAATGTCATTAACAATGAAGATGCATGAACATAAAAACCTACTCAATGAGGAACACAAGTGCTCTTACCTATAAGAGCAACACGAGATTTTCGCATCACTTTTTCACTATCTTAGCCTCGGGAATTCGCTCACCTAGGTTGAAACTAGAATTTACAATGTCATTTAACTTAACAAAACAATCATTAAAAGATTTATCATCCTTCATTCTAATCTCTTCAAATCTAATGGTCAACATCTGTAATTTAGAATTTTTATTGTCTTAGTTCCATTTCTAAAATATCCCAAGTTTCTTTAACAATCTCACACATAGACACACGTTTAAACTCATCAAGGGAGATGGCCATAAATATAGCATATATACCTCTACTACTTCAATTACACTCATCTAATCCATCCTTAGTCCAAGTAGAGATTTTAGTGGTGTAACAACACCGACAACAATGGTAGATGGGATGGTCCAACCCTTCTCTACACTAACCTAAACCCGCTCATCCATAAACTTCAAGAAGACTCTCATTCTAACCTTCTAGTAAGCATAATTATTATAGTCAAAATAAAGAAGAATGGAAAGTGATTGACCTAGACAAAACTGGATCACGTATCGCAATTAAGTTCTGATACCAATTGAAAATAATCGATGTTTAGACCGAACAACATCTAAAGTCGGTGAATAGATTTATAATGTGGAAGTATATAAAACAAACAATAATAAACAACAAATCATAGATTATTGTCTCTAGACATTAAGTTTAATCTAATTAAATCATAATTGTCAATAAAGCGATATTGATCAAAACATAAAAGTAAAATCAATACCAAATATTGTAATGAAGGAAACCCACTTGAAGATCTCTTCAAAGGGGGTAAAAAAACCTATAGGTAAACCTTGCCAAAATGATCTACTAGGAAAGATAAGTTACAGTTGATCCATACACAATTAAATCTTCGTAGACTTTGATCACCCAACCTGTAAATTATCGAAGTATTTTTCGATTGTACCTCCTGTATTTTCCAGGAATTTGGACTTCTTTTCCCTTCGCGTGGATCACTAAGAACGAACTCGTTATTCACAAATCGGAACTCCAGTTACATTTCCCCAACAATAGAACTCTGAAGCTATTTGGTAAATGGTTTTGTTTTCGATGTTTTATTTTTCGGAATTTTGATGCTTTGATCTTGTGGCCGAGTCGAGAATTATTAAATTGTAGTTTGATCTTCTAGAGGATGTTCTCTTAAATGAAAAGAGGCTCAACAACATGTTTGGGACGAAATATGGCTTAGATATTTATAATATGAAGTGTTTGAGGTTGTTTGAAATTGTAAAAAAGGCTAAAAAAAATCATGAAATATGATTTCACCACGTAACATGACCGCTCGAGTGCCCTTGGGGTGCCTAGCAAGGGCTCGTGGTAAATGATGCGGTAGTAAGAATTTCAATTTGAATAACAGTATATAAGAAACACAAGAATAAATTAAATTATTAACAAATTAATTAAAGTTACAATTTATTAATTATATGCTGCTTAAAATCACTTAGTTCCACAAATTAAGGCTTAAGTTTAAGTGGGAGAAGGGGCATCATCTCTATCTGACCTTAAAATCTTCTAGTTTCTTACTTTGCAACCAATTCAGAGCTAAAAATCTCAATAGTTGCTGCAATTTCAACAAGGTCGCTTCATTGAACTTTAAAATTATTCTAACAATCACTGTAGTTTCAATGTTGTTTTGTATCCTTAACATTCTCTCCTTCTTTTAGAAAAATAACGATTTTAATGACATGAAAATTATGATAGTTAATTTTTCCTAACGACCTAACAAAATCGATGGAAAACAACATAAAAGTATAATACTTGTAGAGACGCAATTTTGAAGTACAATGATTATTTGAGAAAAAAATGTTTTAAATTTCTTTTAATTATTGATAAAAAAAAAAAAAAAACCACATTAGAATTATAATTGTAAGTATTTTCTCCATCCAACCAAAGAATATGGTGATTTCATTAAGTTATTTGATTATATATCCTTCTAGATTTGATTTTTATTTATAAAATAATGAGATTCTCATTAATTTATTCCTTGAAGAAGCAAAATCAGATTGGCCATGTAGACTAGACTTGTTCAAATTTTTTGATAATATATTTAATAATCTTAATTTCAACAATAAGAATCATCTGACCGGCCAAATTAGTGGAGGACCCAACTTGGTATCTTCTTACATCATTGACTGATTTCTTTAACTTCACAAACCACAAATCAAGGACTAAATAGAGAGAATTTAAATTAAACTCATCAAGGACTTCAATAACACTTATTTTAACTTTATTGTGTGGTTATAATTAGATAATGAATAATTATTTTCAATTGTTTGAAGCTTCTATTAGTTGGTGGTGGCTTTGTTCGTTGGTCTCATTTAAAATGAGGATAATTCTTAATCAATCTTTGCCTAACTAGTAACCAGTAATTTTGATTTGACATACCTTGAATTTAATTAGACCATGATTTGTGCTTCTCTACTCATCTTTTTCTTCTTCTAACTAATTATAATCATCATTACTAAACATAAGTTCTACTCGTATCAATCATCTCTTGTACTGAATTCAACTTTCATTGTTTTTCGACGAACTTCAACAGATAAAAATCTAAGTGTTGATGATAAATCTATAAGGTAGACAGATTTTTCAAAAGATTGTGAATTATTGCATTTAGGATTCAATGAAACAATCAAATATCAAAAGTAAAGGGCTTAGAACGATTTTCAGTAATTTTTGTAACTCAACTTGCTAACCAATGGAAGATTTTTATCGCTGATGCAAGAAATGTCAAAATTATTCTCGAACTATTTGACGAGTCATAAGAAGACAATTTATGATCTATATATATATGCCTATAAAGACTATTCCAATTGATTTTTATTTTGTAGATTGTGATAGAAGTTTTTGAAATGTGTAGTTGAAAAGTTATGGAACTTATGAAAAATGTGGTTAATATTGATTGTTTGACTTTTATTTAGATTAAAATCAGATTTTAATGTAGCCCAAACATGCTCTAAGAGTTGGGTTTATAAAAAAAATTGCACATGTCAGATCTTTAAAAAAAAAAAAAAAAAAATTATCTCGAACATTGTAATGAATCCCATCCCAATTGGGCAAAGTGCGAGTTTATATATACCAGTTTAGCACCAACATATAGGACTATCTAATGTAAAATAAAATTAAAATCGTGCTTTTGTTCAGTTGGAGATGATTAACGTGTTTACGGATGGGCGACACCGACTTACATGCGACTTTAGTGTCATGCAATATATTGATATGCTGCTTTTGGTTGTTTCGATTACTTTGTAGTTTTAAAGATAATTTGTAGTTTCATGATTACTTCAACAAATATAGCTTTCTCTTCATTCTTTACTTTTTACATTAAAATAAGGACTGATTTCAACAAGGATATAGATTGGTTCGTTTGTGTTTCAGCTTTCAATTCATTTTCGGTTTTTAGTTTTTAGGATTTGTTATAAGATTGCTAAAAACATATTGGATTTGTCATTTTGAAAAAAATATTTCTCAAAATAGAAAACTAGAAAAAAATGTTTGATTTGAAATTTTGAAAAATTGTTTTATGGCATTATTACATGAAATTTGATTATTCGGTAAAAATAAAATAATTTTATATTAATATATTCTCAGGTAGTATATATATTTTTAATTTGGTAAATCTTAAGTCCCGTTTGGTTCCCATTTTTCCTCCATAAAAATGAAAAATATAATCGTTATCCATCACATTCAGCCACAATTTTTTACTTCACATTTTTTTGTGGGGGGTCCATAACGGCTATATTTTTCATTCTCATTTTACAGAAAATGTGTATCAAACAGGTCCTTTAAAAAAAAATTCACTACAAAAATAAAATAATATATTATGTTCAGAATATAAAAAATAAAAATGAAAATTAGTTTACTGAGAATATTTTTATTTGTTTTCGTTTTAACATTATTTAGAGTTTATGTAAATAATCCTTAAGAACTTGTCGATTTTCATTTTTTTTATATTTCATAATTTATTTTAATTTTATTTTAAATTTTTTTAGAATTTTATTTTTTATTTTTTAGACTTTATTTTTGCAAAAAATTTATTTTTATTTAATTTTTTACAATTAAAATTCTATTTATTAGATTTTTTTAAAAAATTAATTTTAATTTTTAGAATTTTATTTAAACAAAATTTTAATTAAAAGATTGTCTTTTTATATTTTGAGTATATTTAAAATTTTCACTGAGAACGTTAAAAACATAAAAAAAAATGTTTCGAATTTTTTGTAATAAGTTTAATCTTATTTTCAAAAATGTATTTTCAGAAATGTCAAATCAAACACGTTTTCAGTGTTCGGCAGAACTAAACTGAAAAAGTTTGAAAACAATAAATCAAATGCACTAAAAGATTCTTAAAATTTTCAAAGTGATCATTAAAGTAGTTTCTCTTACTATGATAGAATATTTTTTTATATTTACTCCAACAATACTTTCCATTTTGACACTTTATTTTCTTTGTCCCATTGAACATTTGTTCTTTTCATTTTTGTTATTTAATATAATTTTTTTAATATTTTAATGGTCAATTAAGTAAGATATGATTTGAATAATTTAATTGTAGATATTGAAATTTATAACTTATTAAATACAATATTTATTAATTAAGAATAGAAAATAAGTTTGACTCTCCAAATTATCCATTCTCTACAGAATTAGTGCAGAGATAGATAATATGGTAAGAAGAAAATAGTTATTAATTAAGAATGGAAAATGAGTTAGGCTTTCCCGATTATTCGCTCTCTACAGAATTAGTGAAAAGATAGATAGTATGATAAGAAGAAAATATTAGTTTTTTCATTACTTTATTTTGAAGGTCTATTGTCATCCTAAGTCATATTCAACCTTTATGATAACCTAGTACTTATAATAAACGTTTATTTCATTCCAAGTTTATCGCTATTGAAGCGTTTTTGGTGATTTTTATTCAAGCATCTGGTGGAAGATGGAAACTTTGGCATGATTATGTGTTTAGCATTCAATTATAAATTTCATCAGATGCTTGAAGATGGAAACTTTGGCATGATTATGCGTTTAGCATTCAATTATAAATTTCATCACAAATGAACAAAAGTTTGAAAATCAATTTGAGATACACTGTCTACAAGTGGGGCGGCGTCTAATACAGCCAAGTTGGTCTTGTTGACAAGCAATTATATTGTGGGACCCACCAGTGCCACATAGAGCCCCGTTTCATGTACAGGGGCCTGTTTGTCAGGACACTCACATTGTGGGCTCCGCCGCATTTTTTTTTATATACATGAAGGGCTCGCGCTACAGTGAGTAACTTTGTAATCCTCCTGTAAGGCCGTCCCTGTACACTCAGGTTTATTCTGCCACATAATCTCCTACCATGGTTGACAACTAGTTTTGTGTATATATGAATAATTTGTCCAAAAGAACGTGTCAACTTGGTGAGGAATTTATTGGGTTGTCTAATTTTCATCACCCAATAAATATTTTCAAGAGACTCTATTTTTAAAAAATATATTTTATCATTTGAAAAAAAAAAAAAATATATATATATATATATATATATTTAGAGAGCTAAAATTTTGAAGTACTCCAAATAACTTTTTATATTTAACATTTAATTTTACAACTTCCAAAAAATATTTATCTTTTATTTTATTTTGCTTTATTTTATATTATTTTATTATTTTTCCACATTGAAATTTGAAACATTTTGAATGTATGTAATTATAGAGATTGAGTTTAGAAGCAAACTCTCTAAATTTAACTTTTAATTTAAAGAATATCTTGGAGTATGATTTTAAATGTTGACTCTTTAAAATTGAGAGTATTTCATGTTTAAAGAGTCTCTTGGAGATATTCTTATGCATCTACACTTGAAAATCTAAATTCGTTGAACTCGAGGTAACCTTTGCCTTACTCTATTTAGCCCTCGTTTGATATAAATAGTCAAAGTAAAATTAATTTTAACTACTTATTTCACAATATTTACAGTTTTTCAATCATATATTTAATCAGTTTTTAAAAATCTACTAAAAAATTTAATTTTAATTTCCACCGACCAGAGACACGGTGCCTTCTCTAAACTTAGGAAAAAAGGATAGTGACGTGAACAATGAAATGTGAAAAGAGGCAAAGAGGAGGTTGAAATATACTGTTCAAATTCTAAACAATAAATAAAAATACCAAATACGAAAAACTATATTGTAAAAAAATTACAAACCTTATAATAAAACATGATATGAAAACAATTTTAATCTTAAGATGCCAATTGTATTGGTTAGCAGCATACCGTGAGCTGTTCATGCGCATTACCACGCGTTTATATATTTGTTTTGTTTTGAAACTTCAACATTGGATATGTGGCTATGTGGCTATTCAACTCATAAGTTCTATGGAACATGAATTTTACACAAATAAAATTTATTATGATTGGTTGAAAAAAGGAAAAAACCTACAAGTTAGGCAGATTTTTTGAAAAATTGTGAATTATTGCATTTAGGATTCAAGGAAACAATTGATTTCAAAAAAAAAAAAAAAAAAAGGATACAAGGAAACAATCTAATACCAACAGTAAAGGGGTTGGAAAGACTTTCAATAATTTTTGTACATATGTATGTATATATATTGTTGGGGGGGGGGGGGGGGGGGGGAGGTCACTTGATCATTGTAATAACTTTCTACTTCAGTGAAACCTACTGATTTTATATGCCTTCTTGACTTGACAACGTATTTCATTGGCATTTTAACTATAAAATAAGGAAGAAATAATTTTATTTATTTATTATTATTTTTTCTTTTAAATTCAACTCAATTGGAATAGTTTTTTCTTATAAAATAAGTAGAAAGTTATTCCAATGATCAAGTGACCTCTCTCTCTCTCTCTCTCTCTCTCTCTCTCTCTCTCCAACTTGACATTTGTATTCTTGTAGTTGAATGCTGCTATACAGTGGATATGTGACACAATCCGTGTCTCTTGGTAGCTATATATTGTGAAGTTGAGCTCTTGTTTAGACTCCATTTTATTCAAAATACATTTTTCATCTCCTTTTTCCTCTTTTTATTCATTCCAATAAAATAATATTACACGTAATTTTTTAAAAACATTTTTTAATGGAGCCCAAACTGGGACTCAATGGAATAAGTTGTTATAAGGTTAGAGGACAATTAGGTTGACGATTGAGACGTGTCTTGAAATATTAATAAAAACTCGAAGGACGTTTGAATGATAGATAGAGAAAGATGCCAAGTAATTTTGGGGCCAAGTTGCAAAGTCTAGGTTTGATAACATTGTGTTCCATGAGCTTTTGACATTTATCCGCATCAGATGGGAAACCATTAGATTCTATCTTCTACTTGGAAGACTTAGTTAGAACAGTACACTCCTTTCGTTTGTCTCAAATTATAAGTCACTTTCTCAGTTAAGAGTATACTTAATTTCTTAGATTTCTAATATACATTTATTTAACGTGCGTTGTTATTAACAAATATGAACTACTTATATTTAAACTATTATTTAATGTAGGAATATATTAGAAAAAAAATATATTTTAAATGGGCTAATTATATATTCACATCACAGTTTTTAATAACTATACTACATTTTTATTGCATGAAAAGTTCCTAATCTTTAAACATCATCCCATATGTTTTAAACTTTTTTCATCGCATTCTTATTCTCAAAATAACATAAATTGTTGCTCTTCATTTTTTTTTTCAAATTTTTTTTTTTTGAAATAGAGTAAAAAGATTCATTTGTCTATTATATTTTTAAATAAGAATAACAAATAATAATGAAAAAATGCAATTAAATATTTGACCTTCATTTTTAAGTATTTTAACAATATTATTTGACAAAAATCATAATTAAGGATAAAATTTTCTGATCAATGAATTTTAAAAATAGTAAAATGATAAAAAAAAAAAAAAAAAAAAAAAAAGAGTTAAGGACATAAGTGTGATAATGGATAATGGTTATTGACTTTTAATGTGATTAAAATGTATTGTATTTATTAAAAAAATTGTGATGTGAATATAATTATCATTTTCTATCATTCACATTTTCATAAATCCTGTGAAAATAAAAGCAAGCTTATTTTTGTGGAACAAAGAGAGTATTAGTAATGAGTTAATGTCAACAGGCTTCCCATTGGATTAAGTTCAATTAATAGCCCCTCCATTTCATTTATATAAGATAATTTTGTTTTTCACACTGATTAAGAAATTTTATTTAATGATATTGAAAAAGTAATTTTTGTAAAGAATTTTCCTAGTTTACTCATATTTAATTATCAACAACTAGTAAAGAAATTGAGTGATTTAACTTTCAGTTCATAACATTCATAAATTCTTCTTATCAAAACATTAAGTTGAATGATTTTTTATGTTTCTTAATAGTGGTCTCTCCTCCTCACAACTAATTACAAACGTCCCAAGCAAAAACCTTTTCAGATTGATTAGGAACCTTAAAGAATTTAGCACTCGTTTGGCCCCCTTTCTACTTCAATTTTTTTTTCTCACTTTTACTTTCAACTACACAATCTTCCATAAAATAATATTATACGTAAATCGAAAATTTTTTATTCTTTTTCAACCACACATTTTCCAACAAAAATACTATTTCAAACATTAAAATTTGAAAGAAATGGGGTCCATTTGATCAAAAGAAGTTTCCGAACAAAAATTTAAAAAATATTTTAACTTTTGAAACGAAGTTGGAAGCTTTCCCGCAACCATACATCCCAAATTGAGATCGATTGGGAACCATGAGCAATTTAAAGTTTTGATCAAAATAGTTTTTAATTTTGCAAATGCTCCAATTTTTCGTGAAAATTTTATATTGACCTACCAATTTTGTTTCAATTATTTGATTGCACATTACAAATAGAGACATGTAGATAGATTTAATCACAAGGAAAAAAAAGACACATAAAAGATATACAACAGAGTGTCTTGTAGCTCGTTTAGTCCATAAAAAAACTGTTTTTTTCTCTCAAAGTTGACTCGATATAGTGTTTATACACATTTTGACGCCAACAGTTTGGTACTAAAATGAGGGCCCATTCTATAAACAACCCTATTTTCCTATAAATACGAAAGCTATAAGTGACAATCTCACCTCGGGGAGCCAATCTCGCACTCATCCCAATGAAACTAACGCCCCACACAATTTTCGAGAACATAGAATCTCCGGCTAAGGAAAAAACAAAGCGATTTCCCACTAGAAGATATCTGTACTTCTCAAAGGGAAAATCATCCAGAAGCGAACTGACGAAGTAAGAGGTCATCCTCCAAGGAAGGAGCCAACCACCAAAAAAGCTTACAGCGTGTTCGATAGATTAGGCTCCCAACCCTTACTAACACCCTAGCAAAAGCATGTCGAACCAAATATGAAACACTCATTGGAACATGAGGAACTTGAAATAAGTGCTTTAAAAAAGCGAATTACCAACCTAGAGGCCAAAAACAGAGGAATGGCGGAAGAGTATCATACCAAATGTCACTCCCCTTAATGGAGGACATTTTAGCTGAACCATTACCTGAAAAATTGAAGATGCCACAACTGTCTGGATACGAAGAGGAAGGAGCTCAGATCTCCTCAGCCACTTGGATAAGTACATATCATGGACAGAATTACAAGGGGCAGGTGATGCTATCCTGTGCAGCGCCTTTCCACTAACATTAGGAGACAAGGCACAACGGTGGTTCAGAAAGCTGCAACAAAGGTCCATAAAAACAAGAATGACTTGTTGACAGCATGCCTAGCTTAGTTTATGGGCTCTAAGGCCAAAATGATGCCCAAAGAACGATTAGTGAAAATTAAACAATGGAAAAGTGAGTCGTTTAAAAGCTATCTTGGCAGGTTCAACAAATAATCCATGGAGGTTGAAAAAATCTCTAATGATGCCGCACTCATGACAGTTCTCTCTGGATTACAACCTAGAACGTGATTCTAGTGGTCTGTACATGAGGATGGGCCCAAAATGTACCATAAGTTTTCTGAACCGAGCTGAAAACAAATAAGCGCGAAAGAAGTAACCTTAGATCAGGAAAAAGCCAGAACCAGCCTACATATCACGAATCATGGTAAAGAAAGAAAGTTGGATAAGGGAGCCACACACGAAATGATGAGAGATATAAGGGATAATGACCGCCATAAATCGCAACTGCATAGGTTCCACGAATACAACCCATTGACAGCCACCTTAGAAGAAGTTTTATGCCAACGAGAGACGAAGAAGTGTTTCGTGGACCCATGTTCAAAAAGAAAGACCTATTGGAAAGAACTAAGGCAAGTACTGCTGATATCATAGATCGATAGGATATAATACAGATGATTATCGAGGATCTGAAGGAAGAGGTAGAATCCTTGATTCGATGAGGTCATCTACAAGATTTTGTGGTTAAACCTGGAGAAACAAGCAACCACATCCTCAGCAACCTCATCAATAAGGATTAGGACAGGGAGCTCAACCAACAGTCCCGAACCATAACCCTCTATCATGAGTGAAGATCAGAATAATGATCGATGAAAATCAATATATTGAAGGGTCCAAAAGGGAAAGATGTAGACAAGCTAGAGATACCCTTATATGGTAAAACTACGAAGTGGAAAATCTGAAGTTTGACCTCGATACAACACTCGACCCTAAATGGTTTAGGTTTTCAAAAGAAGATTCTCAGGGAGTTCTACAGGATCAAAGTGATGCCTTGGTAATAACTATGCCCATCGTAGGAGAATAGGTACACCGAACGCTCGTAGATAATGGAAGTTCAGTCAATGTCATGTACTCTCGAACTTTGAGATAGTTGGAGATCTCAGAGCGGTATCTCCAGCCATATCCCAAGAAATTGCAAGGGTTCTTCAAAGATCCAATCGAAGCTCGAGGTCAAATTATTTTGATAGTAGAGACGAGTAAAACTCCTGTCAAAAGAGGATTTTATCCTACTTCGTAGTAGTTGATTTACCCTCAATTTACAATGCTATATTGGGAAGACCCATATTGCACAAGCTCAAAGCAACTGTATCTATATACTTGTGGAGTTGGAATCATGCATGGAAATCAAGTAGAAGCCAAGGCCTATAATGTCGATCCACCAAGATCCCATATCTGCATGCTGGGAAACAAATAGAATGTGCAAGCAAAAAAGCAAAACTGAGGAGACCTATTGTGGCTGACCTTTCCAAGATCGACATAACTGAGAAACATTGCCCAAAGCCTATAGATGATGAGCTATCATTCGATGACAAGGAGTTGAGCCCGAATCCTTATCCCAAAGTCCTGGTGATCTCGATATCCATAGCCGGAGTCACCATACCCTTGGTTTTGGTCGATACTAGAAATGCCCTCAACATACTCTTTATTGGCACACTCGAATGGATGGGTATTTCATTTCACTTCATGCAAACATACTCATATATGGTTCTCAGCCTAAGCAGAGTCTTGACTAGGGCAAAAGGATTGATTAAGCTTTCAGTTGAAGCCGAAGAATCCCTGGGACACGGTAGATTAAATATTGAGTTTGTGGTATTCGATTCCAACTCACCTTACGACGCCATCATGGGGAAACCCATGTTATTTAGCTTTAGAGCTGTCATCTCCCTGTACCATTACTCACTTAAATTTCTCATACCCTACGGTGTAGGCTAAGTCAAGAGAAATAAGGATCTCGTTGAAGAATGTTAGATGAAAACTTCACCTACCAATCATTATACACGTACTTCCCCAGGCATGTACATGGTATATCCACTCGAATACGACCTCGGGCCACTAGATCTACGTTGAAGAATAAATGAAATGAACCCATGGAAGAGCTGGATAAAATATCCGTTTGTGAGAATGACCCAACTAAGAATGCCAGAGACTAAACATCGACCCCTCATCTCCGTCGAAACAGCAAAGACACCGTCCTTTGATCCTGAAAAGATAGAAGTCTTGAATAAGGAAATAAAAAAGCTGCTCTGCAATAGGTTTATACGAGAGGCCAAAATATCCCAAGTGGGTTGCTAATTCAGTCTTCGTCAAGAAAAATAATAGAGACTGGAGAGTGTGCATAGACTTCACCGACCTCAACAAAGCATGTCTGATAGATAGCTTTCCCCTGCCAATGATAGACAAGAAGGTTAGTACCACGGCAGGGCATGAGTTACTCAACTTTATGGATGCGTACTCAGGATACAATTTTTTTATATTCTTTTTATACAATTTTTTTCTTCTATAATCATAAGTTTGTGGTGTAAATAAATCTGAAAAAAGAAAATAATTTAATTTCTTTATTTGTTATCTAACTACTTCTATACAATATTATTTTAGTTTATCAGTTATAAATTTTACAATAGCGCTATTAGTTACTTCTCATGTTGGTGCTGATTTTATATCATTTCTATACTATCATTTCATGGTGGTAGTATCTTCCTATATAACCTTTCAAGTATGGATATATCTAATGATAGTCATGTTGTGCTCACTAATCTTTCAAAATCTAATAATAATGGTTGTATGTACTTCGTATTACTAACACTAATTTTTTTCTAATTCTTAAAGGCTCTATTTTGTTAATAAGTATTGTTTCTACTTCGATCAGAACCTATAATTAGTTCTCTAATAAAACTTGTAAAATTTCTAGGAATATTTCCTCCAACCATTCTTAGCCCCCGTTTGACATCCATTCTTTTCATATTTTTAATGTTTGGAATAGTAATTTTTTTTTTAAGAATGTTTGGTTGAAAAAGAAAGATTTTTTTTTTTAATTTACGTGTAATATTTTTTTATGGAAGATTGTGTGGTTGAAAATAAGAGAGAAAAAAAAAAGAAAGAGAATGGGGGCCAAACTGGGTATTAATATATTTTCTTCTGGCTTTAGCTTTTTAGCTGTAATGTATATGTCTAATGCTCGTCTTTCCTAAATAACTTTCTAAATAAGCCACCATTTCTTTGTTGTAATAGCTTTTATACATTTTTGTTCTAATAATTTAATTATTTTATAATTTATAATTGGTGGCACTATTTTCATTAAGTCTCCCTATAAATCCTGTACAAATTAATAAATTGTCTTCATCTCTTTTCATTTGATATTCCTTACTTTTTATTCCTATTTTAATGTCTTTATAAAAACTTTTTGTTTTAACTTAATAATCTAGTGTAAAGTATATTATTTTGCCTTTATTATTCATGTTTAATTCTATGCTTCCTAATAGTCTTTTTTTTTTATTATTTTTTTTTTTATGTACATGAATCTTCTATCATATAGATATAATAATATTTTGGCTCTCAAATTTTCTCTATAAAGGCCTTTTACTCCTACTATTATTGAAATGAGTCTGTTGAAAATTTTTATTAACAATTTCTTTATAAAATTCTTTTTCTATTAAATTTAGGGATATAAATTGATCTGCTTGTGTACAAAAAATATTTCTTTCACCATAATGTTGATATATTGAGGATTTGCTAAACATATTTCCCTTTTTATATATATATCTAAAGCTTTTACTAATTTTAATTTAATTTGTATAAAATTTTTGAAAAATATTATTCTTTGAAAGGCCCCTCCAATATTTTTCATCTATGGACCCCCAATTTACTTGATTCTGCATTGATTGACGAAAAAAAAAAAATCCTTTAGAGGAATTCTACAGACACAAACACACTATTTAACTATTGTCGCTCTTGAAGAATTTTTTTCAGTAGCATAATGATTTTTAGTCATGCATCTCGTGCAAAATGGAAACTTTGGCGTGATGTTACACCCTTGAGTTCAGCAATCAATTAAGCAGCCAAGCTGCTTTTGTTGACGAGAGACACAATAAACTATTAAATTGTTGATATTATTGGTCTTCGCAGGGGGACCCACAGACCATAAAAACATGTAGAGACACAGCGCTAATTTGAAGATAAAAACGTGTCTACATGGGCACTCAATCGGGCCTCGACTATTTTTATCATCAAACGTAACTTTCTTATACGAAAATTAGGACAACGAATGAGAATTCAAGCCGCAAACGATGGACATTAGGAGCTGTGGTTAGCCGAGGTTGTGTCCTTCCGAGGGGATGATATTGGCTCGATTACCAAGACCTTGTGTGGAGTTCTTACAAAGCCACGAGTTTGGACCCCACTTCTTCATTTTTGTGCTTTTTGAGACCCTCAATATTCTATTTATTATCATACAAATCATTGTACTTACTTCGTCTTTGAAAACTTACTATACTTACATGTAGTGGACGAAATCCAACATAAACGATTTTAGACGTTAAATTAAAATAGAACTTACGTGTGACATTTAGGAACTTTACAACACAAAATCTGACTTTTGTTTAATGAGTTGCGATATGTGTTTTCTTATTATGTCCCTATTTGATTGTGATTACAATCACATTTTTAGTAGATTTTAATAAATGTAGATGAAATGTGTGGTTAAAAAATTATGAGTCCCATGAAATGTGAGATTAAAATTAATTGTTGACTTAGATTTTGATCGAAATTTTGATTTTAATTTCTACTAAACATGGGCTAAATTTATTTATTTATTATTATTTTTTAAAAAAAGTTTGATTTAACAATAACAATTTATCGCATGTGACAGACTATTGCAAAGTAATGTTAGAAATCCTGAGTAGATTTTCATTTGTCACGTGTGAGTTTTGTTGGTGCTCAAAGATGGCGTTGAGTGGTGAGCTACGGGACAAAGAAGAATTCAATGATAATTTCATAAGAAATATACTGGGTTGATATATATACACTATTTCGGATATTATTTATTGCAGTAAATGGAATTAAAATACTCTTGTAAGATTTCTCTCTTACCACTTGAATTAGGGGTTGACCTTTCTTCTCCATCATCCTTAGTCACGTGCCAATGAAAATTAATGATTTCAAAAAATTATAGAATTATAGAATTTTCGAACTTTTATTGTTTTGCTAGTGCAAGCCTGTGTGTAGAACTTCTCTAAGGATCCGTTTGATTGCAATGATGAAAAATGGGTGAAAAGAAAATGAATGACAGAGAATTGAATTGAATAAAATTTGTTTTAGAGGGAATTGTAATTAATGGTATTTGATTGATATAATTTTTCACCTAATCCGTTTAACTTTATTTTTCATGTAAATTATTTTCTTTTGGGATAAATTTTTTCTCAATCTATATTAAAATTTGTTTGGATTGCAAAAAAGTAAAAAAAATAATAATTTTTGAAATTTTTTTGTGGTCGTTTGACTTTATTTTTCATGCAAATTGTTACTTAAATAGATAAAAAATTTTACTATTGGATTTAGAATATATTTTCATTGTCAAAAAGTTAAAAAAAAAAAAAAAAAAACAACTGAAAAATATTTTCCCATCATGCCCATAGGAAAATAAAAGATGGAAAATATGTTTTAAATGATTGTACCTAGAAAAAGGGTGAATAAATTCCATGAAAAAGTTATGCAATCAAACACCAAATTTAAGGGTGAAAAAGGAAAACATTTTCTTTTTCCATCCAATTCCATCCCAATCAAACGGGGCCTAAATTCTAAATTAAAAAAAAAAAAGGATTCTCATTGAATTATGTATGTTTTGGAATTTAATTATTGTCGATGCACTGATTCAATTCAATATGTCTCATAAATTTGTCTTATAAATAGGGAATCGTCATTAGAATTTTGTTTTATCATTTTAATCGGCAACTTTTCTAATTTCTAGCTAAAAACACAGGATTTATTAATTTTTTCTATCGAAAATTTGTGCACGGTTTATCTTGATCTAAACAAGAAATAGGAAAAACTATCTTGTACAAAAACTGCAAATCTTATAACTAAACATGAGATGAAAACAAATTTAATCTTAAGATTAAAATTTCAAAAGAATGTATGCAAGCAGACTCTAATTAATTTTGAAATGCATAACCCTTTTAACTAAATGGATCCAAAAAAAAAATTGCTATTAGAAGAATAGAGTAATAAATGGAGCTATGTTGTCGACATGGCACCCACAATTTTAATATTGCTAAGTCAACATCTGTTACGACAACTAGGGCTTGTACTGGTTAGCTAGCAAATAGATAGGCTTGTTTTCTTCTTATGAAGATAAGAATGCCAGGATCAATTCATACTGCCTCCCAACCCCCACTCCCCCACCCCCCAAATTTTTTTTTTTTTTTTTCTCTCAATAATTTGTCAACAAAGTATCATATATCTTCTTGATTCCAAGGGACGGAAAATATTATGGTCTATGGAGTTTAGTCTTCGTCTAGCGTAGACGAACATTCTCATCAGTTAGCTAACGATTGTGGGTCTTTCCAGCTCAGCTGAAGGAATTTAGATCAAAAGTCTGGATCCCTCTATCAAACGATAATCAATAAAAAGAACGTATTTCATTTACCTTTGCCACATTTTTTTTTAATATTTTTAGGAATTGTGAGTGCATTCTCGAGTAATGAAACTTTTGTTAAAAGTTTACACATCAATAAAATTGTACAACAATATCAAGAGATAAAGATACTATATAGAGGTGTGAAAGATACTTGTTCTTAAGGATAACTCGTAGTCTTGCAACTAGTAAATTTAATTGTCTTAGGTGAATAAAGTCATCGACAATTGTGAGACGTAAATTATGGTCTATGAAGTCAAGAAGATATGCCAATTCTATAGATGGTTAGATGCATATAATGGACTGACTATTCGTGCACGCGTTTCTATTTTTCTTTTGTTTAGAAACTTCATCAACTTTGGATGTCGCAAGTCAACTAAGTTCTGTGGGAGATGAATTTTAAAGAAATAAAGTTAGAATATTCTTTTTCCATATGATGTGTTGAAAAAGATATTTTGTAATGATTTGGTGTGGCGGTAATGATGATAACAATTGGCCCGATTTAGCTCTCCTCATACACATATGATCAAAATACAACATCAACATCGGTGGATTAAGTCTTTATTTGTCCCACCTTTAAAAGGTGATTAAAATTTAATTTAAAATCAACAATTCATTTTTATCACATATTTTATGAAATTTACAAAGTTTCATTCACATATTCAATCAACCTTTTTATAAAAATTTAATAAAAATATTATTTTTATCTAAGCCAAACAAGTGCTAAATGTAGGGTTAGGCACGGTCCAGTTCGATTATAAAGAGAACGAAATTAGACCCTAAATTTTCGAGTATTTTAGTAAGTGGAATCGTTGGGTCCAAATTTAATTATGGAGTTCCATTTGGTTCAGTTCGGTTCGGTTCGATTCGATTCCATTTGGTTCTCAAGTTCTGTACTATAATTAATTTTTTTAATATTTATAAAGTTACATTAATTCAACTAATGACATGTACAATCTTAACTCTTACAAAATAACGTAGTCCAATCTCATGTGTCTTTTACGTCTCTCTTTACTGAATTTTTCATAGATTTGATTGTGAAAATCATAGAAATAATACGATAACGAGCTTACATAATTAAAAGAGGCGTTGTCGAGCTTCAATTTGATTTTTTCAAAAGAAATGATACTATGGTAGAATAATAGATTTAGATAAAAATTAGGTCAATGTGATTAAGTTGGGTTTGGACTGAAAATTAGAAATAGGAAAATTATAATTTTGGATTAGCAAATTTATTTAGAAAATAATAAAATAACTTGACTTATTTAAAATAAATAAATTTAAAAAATTAGGAAAATTCGGTTATTCGATTATTGATCTAGAATAGAGAACTGAATCGAACCGAACCCGTCGGTTCTTGATTCAAATACCCGTTCGAATATTTAACTTAAGAAGAATCGCTCGATTTGATTCAACTCAGTTCGGGTCTAGTTCGGTACGATTCAATTCAAAAGTTTTGTCCAACCCTAACTAAATGTATTTTTTTTTTTGCTTGATTTCCGAGTGCACTTTTTGCACAGATTATTAAACCAAATGCGGAATTATGATGAATTTATTTATATTTTATTTTATCCATTAATAAATTTTTAATTAAATCTATAGTACCTATTTATCATGCTAAGTTAGGCATGTCATTTGTCGGATTGAATTCGTAATACAAGCACCTCTCTTAACTAGTTCCTATTTGGTATCATTAAAAAAATTAATTAAAATTTAAGTCAAAGTGAATAATTAATTTTAAATAAAAATTTCATAGAATTCACAACTTTTCAACCTCACATTCCATCAATTTTTATCAAAATTTATTAGAAATCTGATTTTAATCTATACTAAATGAGACGTTATCCCAATAGCCTTTGAACTTTTATCTCTCTTCAACTTGACGTATATATTCTTGTGGTTGGTTGGTAAGTAGATAGGAGAAAAAATAAACGCGTTACAAAGTTGAACGGAATGTGTTATCCTAAATGCTAAAGGACAATTAGATGGATGATTGAGACATGCACAGAAAATTTGATAATAATTTGAAATGCGTCTAATAGAAATGAACTTTCTTCATAAATTTTGGACATATTTAAGATACATACAATATCGAACAAGTGAAGATGGGATATACTTTTATTACAATAGCATTAGATATACACTTAGCATGTTCTTTAAAAGAATCGGTGTTAAGGGTATATAATCCCACTTCAATTATAGATCAAAACAAAAATCAATATTTATGGGGTTTGAGTTACTACTTTTGATGGATCGTCCTTTTAAAATGAAATCATAAGTCTCAATAATCAGCACGATTTGATTATAAATAAGAAAAATGTGTCTATATTGCTGCAAGCATATGATCCATCGGAAAATAAAGAAAGAAATTGAACCGATCGAGCATGATCGGCAAGAGGGGACTTTCGAGAACAAAGTCCTCGGCATTAAATGTTCAGCTCTATTTATAGTATATTTTCCTTATCCAAGCATCGTCAAATGGGAACACATCAGATTCCATCTTCAGCATGGAAGACTTTGTTAGAACAACATGTTAGCATGAAATTATGTCAATAGTCTTACTGTTAATCTCTCCTAAATCTTAATGGTTTTATCCTTTTTGTCAAAACCTTTTATATTGGCATTTTTAGTGCAAGTGTAATAACGGTGAGATTATTATAGGATGGACTGTGGCATTCTGCATTTAAAATGGGCTGGACTTCGTAACAGGCTTTCTTCTTTGGACTATTTCTGGGCCTCCTGCACCAGGGATACAGCTATCTATGCCTAAATTGGGACAATTGACAAATTTTGCCTACATTAATTTTATTTTATTTATAAATATATCAATTTACACATTAAAATGGTATTTTATACATTGTCCACCAAATCATCAAATAGAAACTCAAGAAAAACCCAAAACGGACACATCCCATCCAAAACTATCCATAATTGAATCTCAAAACAAAAATTCTTTGGGAAAAATATACAACTACTAGACTATAAGATCACATTTCATAACTAATAATTATTTAAAATAGTTTATAAAATCAGAAGGTAAATAGAGTATAATAATATGTTTAATATGTTTTGAAATTGGTTGTTCAAAACTAACAAAGAAGAAAGTGATAAATAGCACGGTTGACAACTTCGGTCGACTGAAATAGTTCGGTTGACCAATCGGTCAACCAAAACAGCAAAGTTCAGTGATCGTTGGGCAGTTTTCTACCGTTGAAAATTCAATTTTGAAAACTTTTCACTTGATTTTTGCCACCATTTCGTGCATATGAACAAGACCTATATATAGTGGAGCCATGTTGTATGAGAATTAACTTTAATATCAACACAATCTCCACAAACAAGATTAAATCATTTCTTACTCGTATTCTTACAAATTTCATTGTGTTTCACAAGTGTTTGGTAGAAATATTTTGTGCTTTAATATTTCTGCTACAAGGTTTGATTAATCTTTCAAACCATTTGCCATAAAACCTTTAAACATCTTGAATTTACTGGAGATGGGGCAAATATTGTTTGAGGACAGCGATTACGCTTTTGAGCCTTTGCATCGAAGTTTTGTTCCAGATTCTGTTGCTATTTTGATTTTTTTTTCTCCTACTCCAAGTTATTTGATACAACAATTCTCAAACAATATTCCCGCGATGGAGAGTGAAACAACAATGGCTACCATAAAGTTGATGAATCAAGACTTGGTTCATTTGGATCGCTTTGATGGCTTAAACTTTACAAGATGGCAAGATAAGTTGAAATTCCTCCTTACGGCATTGAAGATTTTCTATGTACTTAATTCAAAATTGGAAGATCTACCCGAACCATCCGACAAAGACACTGAACAATCAAGGGTGGACAGAAAAAAGCGTGAAGATGATGAATTAATATGCAGCGGTCATATACTCAACTCGTTGTTGGACACAACGTCGCCAAAAGAAATATGGGAAGCATTAGAAAATAAGTACAAAGCGGAAGAAGGTACCAAGAAATTTTTAATTTCTAAGTACTTTGATTTCAAATTTCTAAAAAGTATCCCCTTACTTCACCAAATTCATGAATTGCAAGTACTAATCAACAAGTTGAAGGCGATGAAAATTGAAATCCCGGAGACCTTTCAAGTGGGGGCAATTATTGCAAAAACTCCCCGATACTTGGAAAGGATACCGAAAGAAAATCATGCATAGTTTCGAAGACTATTCTTTGGAACAATTGCAAAAATATTTGAGCATTGAAGAAGAGTCAAGAGTGCGTGATAAGAGTGAAAACTCTTAAGAAGGCACTTCCAAAGCAAATGCAGTAGAGGAAACTGAACCGCCAACAAAATCCAACAAAAGGAAGCCTTCAACGAACTTCAACAAGTTCAAGAAGAAGACAAAAGGAAGTTGTTTTATGTGTGACAAATCTGGCCACTATGCAAAAAATTGTAGACACCGAAAATAAAACAACTTCGAGGGCAAAGTGAACTCCATCAAAGAAGATACAATTGTGGCTACCATTAGCGAAATCAATGCTATCAAGGGAAAGGTTCTCGGCTGGTGGTATGATACGTGTGCTACTGTACATGTATCATATGATAAGTCCTTATTCAAGACTTATTATAGAATTGATGGAGAACAAGAAATTCATATGGATAACGAGATTCGATCTAAAGTGGTTGGAAAATAAAGTGTTGACATTATCTTCACTTCCGAAAATATTGTTACCTTGATAAATGTACTACATGTTCCTGATATGAATATGAACTTAGTTAGTGGAAATCTCTTAGGAAAATCGGGCATCAAATGTGTTTATGAATCTGGTAAACTTGTACTATCTCTAAATGAGAAATTTGTTGAAAATGACTAATCTAGTGATGGAATGGTCAAACATTGTACTGTTGACAAATTTTTAATTAATAAAGTTGATTTTGCTTATGTCGTTGATTTATTTTCATTATGGTATGCTAGATTAGGTCACATTGGTAAAAGTACAATGCATAGAATGATGAAATGTCATTTGATTTCATATAATGTAAATAATGAATTTAAATGCAAAACATTTGTAGAAGCAAAAATGATTAAAAAAACCTTATCAAAGTGTAAAAAATATATCAAGTATCTTAGAATTAATTCATACATATATTTGTGAATTAAATGGCATGTTAACTAAAGGTAGAAATTTGTATTTTTATTACCTTTATTGATGATTGCACTAGATACACGTATGTCTATCTTATGAAACATAAGAACGAGGCTTTTGATATGTTTAAGGTATATAAAAGTGAGGCTGAAAATCACCTAAGTAAGAAAATAAAAACTTTAAGGAGTGATAGAGGTGGTGAGTACTTCTCTAATGATTTCAACTTATTTTGTGAACAACATGACATAATTCATCAATGTTCAGCACTTAGGACACCGGAACAAAACGGTTTGGCTGAAAGAAAGAATAGAACCTTAGTTGAAATTATCAATGCTAAGCTTACCTATGCTAAGTTGCCATTTAACTTGTGGGGTGAAGCTTTGTTAAGTGCATATAGAATATTAAATAAGATTCATTCTAGACAAACTAAGGTTTCTTCTTATAAATTATGGAAAGGAAGAAAATCAAACATTGGATACTTCAAAGTGTGGGGATGTCTTGCTTATTGTAAGAACACAAAACCTAATAAGACCATGTTGGGTCCAAGAGGCATTAAATGTGCCTTTGTTGGATATGCTAGCAATAAAAAATCATATAGATAATTAAACTTGAAGATCAATGTGATTATTGAATCAATGATGTAGAGTTTTTTTAAGGATTCGCTATTTTCGGAGAATGAATTGAGAGAAAATCCTTTAGATATCCCTAGCTCAAGTGGAACACAAGATGAAATATCTACTAAGGATGTTGATGAGTCAAGTGAGCACACGAAGAAGCAAAAGAACTTGAATTGAAAAGTCTTTGGGACCGGATGAAATTGATTTTCAACTCATTTCCTTTTACTTAGTAGAGGGAAATGAGATGAATTTCGTAAGAACAATTCCGTTTATTCTACAGGTTGAAACTGATCTTAAAACTTATAGAGAAGCTATGACTTCTCGTGATAGCATGTTTTGGAAATATGCAATCAAAGATGAAATGGATTCAATAATGTCAAATAATACTTGGGAGCTTGTAGATTTTCCGCCAGGATCCAAACCTATTGGATGTAAATGGGTATTTAGGAGAAAATATAATATTGATGGTTCTCTAAACAGCTTTAAGGCTAGATTAGTAGTCAAAGGATATCGACAAAAAGAACGAATGGACTATTTTGATATATATGCACCGGTAGCTAGAATAACATCAATAAGGATATTATTTGCACTAACTTCAATACATGACTTACATGTTCACCAAATGGATGTCAAGACGACATTCTTGAATGGGGATCTCGATGAGGAGGTTTATATGGAGAAACCTGAAGGTTTTTCTCTACCCGAAAATGAACATAAAGTTTGCAAGTTAGTAAAATCGTTATACGGTTTAAAACAGACACCTAAAAAGTGGCATGAGAAATTTGACTTAACTATAATCTCCTTTGGTTTTAAACATAATAGCGTAGATAAATGTTTATATTCAAAAGTGTGTGATAATTATGTAATATTTATATGCCTATATATTGATGACATGTTGATTATGAGTGATCACATGGATGGAATAAAAGAAAGAAAGAGGTTTATATCTTTCACATTCAAGATAAATGATCTTGGACAAGTGGATACCATTTTGGGTATCAAAGTCACAAAAACTAGTGGGGGTTACTATTTAAGTCGATCACATTATGTTGAGAATGTGATAAATAAGTTCAAACGCTTGAACGTAAAGGAAGCGAGTATCCCAATTGATCCAAATTCAAAACTTGTAAAGAATCATGGAAGGACAATTGCTCAATTAGAATATGCAAGTGTCATTGGGAGTCTTATGTATGCAGTTCAGTGCATAAGACCAGACATAGCATATGCAATTAGTAAACTTAGTAGGTTTACTAGCAATCCAGGCAATGACCATTGAAAGGTCATTGGAAGGGTTCTTGGGTATTTAAAGAAAATCAAGAACTTAGGTTTACAATATACTAAGTTCCCGACTGTATTGGAAGGATTTACCAATGCTAGTTGGATATCTAGCATGGGTGAGAATAAATCCACTTCCGATTGGGTGTTCACTTTTGGAGGAGGAGCTGTTTCTTGGAAATCAAATAAACAAACATGCATAATGCACTCGACCATGGAATTCGAATTCGTAGCATTATCGAATACCGAGAAAGAAGCTGAATGGCTTAAGGATCTCTTTTATGAGATACTTTTAGGACCGAAGAATACATCTTCAATATCTATCTTGTGTGATAGTCAAGCCACGTTAGCAAAAGTATACAATGAGGTATATAATGGAAAGTCTAGACATATGAGTTTAAGACATGACTACATAAGGAATTTAATCAAAGATGGAATAATTTTCCTAAGTTATGTTAAGTCTATCGAAAATCTAGCGAATCATTTAACTAAACCTCTAAATCGAGATTTAGTAACATCTACATCGAGTAGGATGAGGTTGAAACTCCTAAAATAAAAAGGTCCACTATTGATAGCAACCCTACTTGTTGTTACTCGAAAGGTAATCCATGAGTTCAAAGGGTAAAAACAAGTCAATTGATATGTGGATAGTTTCAGCATTATTCAAATATGAAACAACCATATCCTAGTTAAAATAATGCTGGTTGTTACTGGACTGTGGCATTCTGCATTTATAATTGGCTGGACTTCGTAACAGGCTTTCTTCTTTGGACTATTTCTGGGCCTCCTGCACCAGGGATACAGCTATCTATGCCTAAATTGGGACAATTGACAAATTTTGCCTACATTAATTTTATTTTATTTATAAAAATATATCAATTTACACATTAAAATGGTATTTTATACATTGTCCACCAAATCATCAAATAGAAACTCAAGAAAAACCCAAAACGGACACATCCCATCCAAAACTATCCATAATTGAATCTCAAAACAAAAATTCTTTGGGAAAAATATACAACTACTAGACTATAAGATCACATTTCATAACTAATAATTATTTAAAATAGTTTATAAAATCAGAAGGTAAATAGAGTATAATAATATGTTTAATATGTTTTGAAATTGGTTGTTCAAAACTAACAAAGAAGAAAGTGATAAATAGCACGGTTGACAACTTCGGTCGACTGAAATAGTTCGGTTGACCAATCGGTCAACCAAAACAGCAAAGTTCAGTGATCGTTGGGCAGTTTTCTACCGTTGAAAATTCAATTTTGAAAACTTTTCACTTGATTTTTGCCACCATTTCGTGCATATGAACAAGACCTATATATAGTGGAGCCATGTTGTATGAGAATTAACTTTAATATCAACACAATCTCCACAAACAAGATTAAATCATTTCTTACTCGTATTCTTACAAATTTCATTGTGTTTCACAAGTGTTTGGTAGAAATATTTTGTGCTTTAATATTTCTGCTACAAGGTTTGATTAATCTTTCAAACCATTTGCCATAAAACCTTTAAACATCTTGAATTTACTGGAGATGGGGCAAATATTGTTTGAGGACAGCGATTACGCTTTTGAGCCTTTGCATCGAAGTTTTGTTCCAGATTCTGTTGCTATTTTGATTTTTTTTTCTCCTACTCCAAGTTATTTGATACAACAATTCTCAAACAATATTCCCGCGATGGAGAGTGAAACAACAATGGCTACCATAAAGTTGATGAATCAAGACTTGGTTCATTTGGATCGCTTTGATGGCTTAAACTTTACAAGATGGCAAGATAAGTTGAAATTCCTCCTTACGGCATTGAAGATTTTCTATGTACTTAATTCAAAATTGGAAGATCTACCCGAACCATCCGACAAAGACACTGAACAATCAAGGGTGGACAGAAAAAAGCGTGAAGATGATGAATTAATATGCAGCGGTCATATACTCAACTCGTTGTTGGACACAACGTCGCCAAAAGAAATATGGGAAGCATTAGAAAATAAGTACAAAGCGGAAGAAGGTACCAAGAAATTTTTAATTTCTAAGTACTTTGATTTCAAATTTCTAAAAAGTATCCCCTTACTTCACCAAATTCATGAATTGCAAGTACTAATCAACAAGTTGAAGGCGATGAAAATTGAAATCCCGGAGACCTTTCAAGTGGGGGCAATTATTGCAAAACTCCCCGATACTTGGAAAGGATACCGAAAGAAAATCATGCATAGTTTCGAAGACTATTCTTTGGAACAATTGCAAAAATATTTGAGCATTGAAGAAGAGTCAAGAGTGCGTGATAAGAGTGAAAACTCTTAAGAAGGCACTTCCAAAGCAAATGCAGTAGAGGAAACTGAACCGCCAACAAAATCCAACAAAAGGAAGCCTTCAACGAACTTCAACAAGTTCAAGAAGAAGACAAAAGGAAGTTGTTTTATGTGTGACAAATCTGGCCACTATGCAAAAAATTGTAGACACCGAAAATAAAACAACTTCGAGGGCAAAGTGAACTCCATCAAAGAAGATACAATTGTGGCTACCATTAGCGAAATCAATGCTATCAAGGGAAAGGTTTCTCGGCTGGTGGTATGATACGTGTGCTACTGTACATGTATCATATGATAAGTCCTTATTCAAGACTTATTATAGAATTGATGGAGAACAAGAAATTCATATGGATAACGAGATTCGATCTAAAGTGGTTGGAAAATAAAGTGTTGACATTATCTTCACTTCCGAAAATATTGTTACCTTGATAAATGTACTACATGTTCCTGATATGAATATGAACTTAGTTAGTGGAAATCTCTTAGGAAAATCGGGCATCAAATGTGTTTATGAATCTGGTAAACTTGTACTATCTCTAAATGAGAAATTTGTTGAAAATGACTAATCTAGTGATGGAATGGTCAAACATTGTACTGTTGACAAATTTTTAATTAATAAAGTTGATTTTGCTTATGTCGTTGATTTATTTTCATTATGGTATGCTAGATTAGGTCACATTGGTAAAAGTACAATGCATAGAATGATGAAATGTCATTTGATTTCATATAATGTAAATAATGAATTTAAATGCAAAACATTTGTAGAAGCAAAAATGATTAAAAAAAAACCTTATCAAAGTGTAAAAAATATATCAAGTATCTTAGAATTAATTCATACATATATTTGTGAATTAAATGGCATGTTAACTAAAGGTAGAAATTTGTATTTTATTACCTTTATTGATGATTGCACTAGATACACGTATGTCTATCTTATGAAACATAAGAACGAGGCTTTTGATATGTTTAAGGTATATAAAAGTGAGGCTGAAAATCACCTAAGTAAGAAAATAAAAACTTTAAGGAGTGATAGAGGTGGTGAGTACTTCTCTAATGATTTCAACTTATTTTGTGAACAACATGACATAATTCATCAATGTTCAGCACTTAGGACACCGGAACAAAACGGTTTGGCTGAAAGAAAGAATAGAACCTTAGTTGAAATTATCAATGCTAAGCTTACCTATGCTAAGTTGCCATTTAACTTGTGGGGTGAAGCTTTGTTAAGTGCATATAGAATATTAAATAAGATTCATTCTAGACAAACTAAGGTTTCTTCTTATAAATTATGGAAAGGAAGAAAATCAAACATTGGATACTTCAAAGTGTGGGGATGTCTTGCTTATTGTAAGAACACAAAACCTAATAAGACCATGTTGGGTCCAAGAGGCATTAAATGTGCCTTTGTTGGATATGCTAGCAATAAAAAATCATATAGATAATTAAACTTGAAGATCAATGTGATTATTGAATCAATGATGTAGAGTTTTTTTAAGGATTCGCTATTTTCGGAGAATGAATTGAGAGAAAATCCTTTAGATATCCCTAGCTCAAGTGGAACACAAGATGAAATATCTACTAAGGATGTTGATGAGTCAAGTGAGCCACGAAGAAGCAAAAGAACTTGAATTGAAAAGTCTTTGGGACCGGATGAAATTGATTTTCAACTCATTTCCTTTTACTTAGTAGAGGGAAATGAGATGAATTTCGTAAGAACAATTCCGTTTATTCTACAGGTTGAAACTGATCTTAAAAACTTATAGAGAAGCTATGACTTCTCGTGATAGCATGTTTTGGAAATATGCAATCAAAGATGAAATGGATTCAATAATGTCAAATAATACTTGGGAGCTTGTAGATTTTCCGCCAGGATCCAAACCTATTGGATGTAAATGGGTATTTAGGAGAAAATATAATATTGATGGTTCTCTAAACAGCTTTAAGGCTAGATTAGTAGTCAAAGGATATCGACAAAAAGAACGAATGGACTATTTTGATATATATGCACCGGTAGCTAGAATAACATCAATAAGGATATTATTTGCACTAACTTCAATACATGACTTACATGTTCACCAAATGGATGTCAAGACGACATTCTTGAATGGGGATCTCGATGAGGAGGTTTATATGGAGAAACCTGAAGGTTTTTCTCTACCCGAAAATGAACATAAAGTTTGCAAGTTAGTAAAATCGTTATACGGTTTAAAACAGACACCTAAAAAGTGGCATGAGAAATTTGACTTAACTATAATCTCCTTTGGTTTTAAACATAATAGCGTAGATAAATGTTTATATTCAAAAGTGTGTGATAATTATGTAATATTTATATGCCTATATATTGATGACATGTTGATTATGAGTGATCACATGGATGGAATAAAAGAAAGAAAGAGGTTTATATCTTTCACATTCAAGATAAATGATCTTGGACAAGTGGATACCATTTTGGGTATCAAAGTCACAAAAACTAGTGGGGGTTACTATTTAAGTCGATCACATTATGTTGAGAATGTGATAAATAAGTTCAAACGCTTGAACGTAAAGGAAGCGAGTATCCCAATTGATCCAAATTCAAAACTTGTAAAGAATCATGGAAGGACAATTGCTCAATTAGAATATGCAAGTGTCATTGGGAGTCTTATGTATGCAGTTCAGTGCATAAGACCAGACATAGCATATGCAATTAGTAAACTTAGTAGGTTTACTAGCAATCCAGGCAATGACCATTGAAAGGTCATTGGAAGGGTTCTTGGGTATTTAAAGAAAATCAAGAACTTAGGTTTACAATATACTAAGTTCCCGACTGTATTGGAAGGATTTACCAATGCTAGTTGGATATCTAGCATGGGTGAGAATAAATCCACTTCCGATTGGGTGTTCACTTTTGGAGGAGGAGCTGTTTCTTGAAAATCAAATAAACAAACATGCATAATGCACTCGACCATGGAATTCGAATTCGTAGCATTATCGAATACCGAGAAAGAAGCTGAATGGCTTAAGGATCTCTTTTATGAGATACTTTTAGGACCGAAGAATACATCTTCAATATCTATCTTGTGTGATAGTCAAGCCACGTTAGCAAAAGTATACAATGAGGTATATAATGGAAAGTCTAGACATATGAGTTTAAGACATGACTACATAAGGAATTTAATCAAAGATGGAATAATTTTCCTAAGTTATGTTAAGTCTATCGAAAATCTAGCGAATCATTTAACTAAACCTCTAAATCGAGATTTAGTAACATCTACATCGAGTAGGATGAGGTTGAAACTCCTAAAATAAAAAGGTCCACTATTGATAGCAACCCTACTTGTTGTTACTCGAAAGGTAATCCATGAGTTCAAAGGGTAAAAACAAGTCAATTGATATGTGGATAGTTTCAGCATTATTCAAATATGAAACAACCATATCCTAGTTAAAATAATGCTGGTTGTTACTGGACTGTGGCATTCTGCATTTATAATTGGCTGGACTTCGTAACAGGCTTTCTTCTTTGGACTATTTCTGGGCCTCCTGCACCAGGGATACAGCTATCTATGCCTAAATTGGGACAATTGACAAATTTTGCCTACATTAATTTTATTTTATTTATAAATATATCAATTTACACATTAAAATGGTATTTTATACATTGTCCACCAAATCATCAAATAGAAACTCAAGAAAAACCCAAAACGGACACATCCCATCCAAAACTATCCATAATTGAATCTCAAAACAAAAATTCTTTGGGAAAAATATACAACTACTAGACTATAAGATCACATTTCATAACTAATAATTATTTTTAAAATAGTTTATAAAATCAGAAGGTAAATAGAGTATAATAATATGTTTAATATGTTTTGAAATTGGTTGTTCAAAACTAACAAAGAAGAAAGTGATAAATAGCACGGTTGACAACTTCGGTCGACTGAAATAGTTCGGTTGACCAATCGGTCAACCAAAACAGCAAAGTTCAGTGATCGTTGGGCAGCTTTCTACCGTTGAAAATTCAATTTTGAAAACTTTTCACTTGATTTTTGCCACCATTTCGTGCATATGAACAAGACCTATATATAGTGGAGCCATGTTGTATGAGAATTAACTTTAATATCAACACAATCTCCACAAACAAGATTAAATCATTTCTTACTCGTATTCTTACAAATTTCATTGTGTTTCACAAGTGTTTGGTAGAAATATTTTGTGCTTTAATATTTCTGCTACAAGGTTTGATTAATCTTTCAAACCATTTGCCATAAAACCTTTAAACATCTTGAATTTACTGGAGATGGGGCAAATATTGTTTGAGGACAGCGATTACGCTTTTGAGCCTTTGCATCGAAGTTTTGTTCCAGATTCTGTTGCTATTTTGATTTTTTTTTCTCCTACTCCAAGTTATTTGATACAACAATTCTCAAACAATATTCCCGCGATGGAGAGTGAAACAACAATGGCTACCATAAAGTTGATGAATCAAGACTTGGTTCATTTGGATCGCTTTGATGGCTTAAACTTTACAAGATGGCAAGATAAGTTGAAATTCCTCCTTACGGCATTGAAGATTTTCTATGTACTTAATTCAAAATTGGAAGATCTACCCGAACCATCCGACAAAGACACTGAACAATCAAGGGTGGACAGAAAAAAGCGTGAAGATGATGAATTAATATGCAGCGGTCATATACTCAACTCGTTGTTGGACACAACGTCGCCAAAAGAAATATGGGAAGCATTAGAAAATAAGTACAAAGCGGAAGAAGGTACCAAGAAATTTTTAATTTCTAAGTACTTTGATTTCAAATTTCTAAAAAGTATCCCCTTACTTCACCAAATTCATGAATTGCAAGTACTAATCAACAAGTTGAAGGCGATGAAAATTGAAATCCCGGAGACCTTTCAAGTGGGGGCAATTATTGCAAAACTCCCCGATACTTGGAAAGGATACCGAAAGAAAATCATGCATAGTTTCGAAGACTATTCTTTGGAACAATTGCAAAAATATTTGAGCATTGAAGAAGAGTCAAGAGTGCGTGATAAGAGTGAAAACTCTTAAGAAGGCACTTCCAAAGCAAATGCAGTAGAGGAAACTGAACCGCCAACAAAATCCAACAAAAGGAAGCCTTCAACGAACTTCAACAAGTTCAAGAAGAAGACAAAAGGAAGTTGTTTTATGTGTGACAAATCTGGCCACTATGCAAAAAATTGTAGACACCGAAAATAAAAACAACTTCGAGGGCAAAGTGAACTCCATCAAAGAAGATACAATTGTGGCTACCATTAGCGAAATCAATGCTATCAAGGGAAAGGTTCTCGGCTGGTGGTATGATACGTGTGCTACTGTACATGTATTATATGATAAGTCCTTATTCAAGACTTATTATAGAATTGATGGAGAACAAGAAATTCATATGGATAACGAGATTCGATCTAAAGTGGTTGGAAAATAAAGTGTTGACATTATCTTCACTTCCGAAAATATTGTTACCTTGATAAATGTACTACATGTTCCTGATATGAATATGAACTTAGTTAGTGGAAATCTCTTAGGAAAATCGGGCATCAAATGTGTTTATGAATCTGGTAAACTTGTACTATCTCTAAATGAGAAATTTGTTGAAAATGACTAATCTAGTGATGGAATGGTCAAACATTGTACTGTTGACAAATTTTTAATTAATAAAGTTGATTTTGCTTATGTCGTTGATTTATTTTCATTATGGTATGCTAGATTAGGTCACATTGGTAAAAGTACAATGCATAGAATGATGAAATGTCATTTGATTTCATATAATGTAAATAATGAATTTAAATGCAAAACATTTGTAGAAGCAAAAATGATTAAAAAAACCTTATCAAAGTGTAAAAAATATATCAAGTATCTTAGAATTAATTCATACATATATTTGTGAATTAAATGGCATGTTAACTAAAGGTAGAAATTTGTATTTTATTACCTTTATTGATGATTGCACTAGATACACGTATGTCTATCTTATGAAACATAAGAACGAGGCTTTTGATATGTTTAAGGTATATAAAAGTGAGGCTGAAAATCACCTAAGTAAGAAAATAAAAACTTTAAGGAGTGATAGAGGTGGTGAGTACTTCTCTAATGATTTCAACTTATTTTGTGAACAACATGACATAATTCATCAATGTTCAGCACTTAGGACACCGGAACAAAACGGTTTGGCTGAAAGAAAGAATAGAACCTTAGTTGAAATTATCAATGCTAAGCTTACCTATGCTAAGTTGCCATTTAACTTGTGGGGTGAAGCTTTGTTAAGTGCATATAGAATATTAAATAAGATTCATTCTAGACAAACTAAGGTTTCTTCTTATAAATTATGGAAAGGAAGAAAATCAAACATTGGATACTTCAAAGTGTGGGGATGTCTTGCTTATTGTAAGAACACAAAACCTAATAAGACCATGTTGGGTCCAAGAGGCATTAAATGTGCCTTTGTTGGATATGCTAGCAATAAAAAATCATATAGATAATTAAACTTGAAGATCAATGTGATTATTGAATCAATGATGTAGAGTTTTTTTTAAGGATTCGCTATTTTCGGAGAATGAATTGAGAGAAAATCCTTTAGATATCCCTAGCTCAAGTGGAACACAAGATGAAATATCTACTAAGGATGTTGATGAGTCAAGTGAGCCACGAAGAAGCAAAAGAACTTGAATTGAAAAGTCTTTGGGACCGGATGAAATTGATTTTCAACTCATTTCCTTTTACTTAGTAGAGGGAAATGAGATGAATTTCGTAAGAACAATTCCGTTTATTCTACAGGTTGAAACTGATCTTAAAACTTATAGAGAAGCTATGACTTCTCGTGATAGCATGTTTTGGAAATATGCAATCAAAGATGAAATGGATTCAATAATGTCAAATAATACTTGGGAGCTTGTAGATTTTCCGCCAGGATCCAAACCTATTGGATGTAAATGGGTATTTAGGAGAAAATATAATATTGATGGTTCTCTAAACAGCTTTAAGGCTAGATTAGTAGTCAAAGGATATCGACAAAAAGAACGAATGGACTATTTTGATATATATGCACCGGTAGCTAGAATAACATCAATAAGGATATTATTTGCACTAACTTCAATACATGACTTACATGTTCACCAAATGGATGTCAAGACGGCATTCTTGAATGGGGATCTCGATGAGGAGGTTTATATGGAGAAACCTGAAGGTTTTTCTCTACCCGAAAATGAACATAAAGTTTGCAAGTTAGTAAAATCGTTATACGGTTTAAAACAGACACCTAAAAAGTGGCATGAGAAATTTGACTTAACTATAATCTCCTTTGGTTTTAAACATAATAGCGTAGATAAATGTTTATATTCAAAAGTGTGTGATAATTATGTAATATTTATATGCCTATATATTGATGACATGTTGATTATGAGTGATCACATGGATGGAATAAAAGAAAGAAAGAGGTTTATATCTTTCACATTCAAGATAAATGATCTTGGACAAGTGGATACCATTTTGGGTATCAAAGTCACAAAAAACTAGTGGGGGTTACTATTTAAGTCGATCACATTATGTTGAGAATGTGATAAATAAGTTCAAACGCTTGAACGTAAAGGAAGCGAGTATCCCAATTGATCCAAATTCAAAACTTGTAAAGAATCATGGAAGGACAATTGCTCAATTAGAATATGCAAGTGTCATTGGGAGTCTTATGTATGCAGTTCAGTGCATAAGACCAGACATAGCATATGCAATTAGTAAACTTAGTAGGTTTACTAGCAATCCAGGCAATGACCATTGAAAGGTCATTGGAAGGGTTCTTGGGTATTTAAAGAAAATCAAGAACTTAGGTTTACAATATACTAAGTTCCCGACTGTATTGGAAGGATTTACCAATGCTAGTTGGATATCTAGCATGGGTGAGAATAAATCCACTTCCGATTGGGTGTTCACTTTTGGAGGAGGAGCTGTTTCTTGGAAATCAAATAAACAAACATGCATAATGCACTCGACCATGGAATTCGAATTCGTAGCATTATCGAATACCGAGAAAGAAGCTGAATGGCTTAAGGATCTCTTTTATGAGATACTTTTAGGACCGAAGAATACATCTTCAATATCTATCTTGTGTGATAGTCAAGCCACGTTAGCAAAAGTATACAATGAGGTATATAATGGAAAGTCTAGACATATGAGTTTAAGACATGACTACATAAGGAATTTAATCAAAGATGGAATAATTTTCCTAAGTTATGTTAAGTCTATCGAAAATCTAGCGAATCATTTAACTAAACCTCTAAATCGAGATTTAGTAACATCTACATCGAGTAGGATGAGGTTGAAACTCCTAAAATAAAAAGGTCCACTATTGATAGCAACCCTACTTGTTGTTACTCTCGAAAGGTAATCCATGAGTTCAAAGGGTAAAAACAAGTCAATTGATATGTGGATAGTTTCAGCATTATTCAAATATGAAACAACCATATCCTAGTTAAAATAATGCTGGTTGTTACTGGACTGTGGCATTCTGCATTTATAATTGGCTGGACTTCGTAACAGGCTTTCTTCTTTGGACTATTTCTGGGCCTCCTGCACCAGGGATACAGCTATCTATGCCTAAATTGGGACAATTGACAAATTTTGCCTACATTAATTTTATTTTATTTATAAATATATCAATTTACACATTAAAATGGTATTTTATACATTGTCCACCAAATCATCAAATAGAAACTCAAGAAAAACCCAAAACGGACACATCCCATCCAAAACTATCCATAATTGAATCTCAAAACAAAAATTCTTTGGGAAAAATATACAACTACTAGACTATAAGATCACATTTCATAACTAATAATTATTTAAAATAGTTTATAAAATCAGAAGGTAAATAGAGTATAATAATATGTTTAATATGTTTTGAAATTGGTTGTTCAAAACTAACAAAGAAGAAAGTGATAAATAGCACGGTTGACAACTTCGGTCGACTGAAATAGTTCGGTTGACCAATCGGTCAACCAAAACAGCAAAGTTCAGTGATCGTTGGGCAGTTTTCTACCGTTGAAAATTCAATTTTGAAAACTTTTCACTTGATTTTTGCCACCATTTCGTGCATATGAACAAGACCTATATATAGTGGAGCCATGTTGTATGAGAATTAACTTTAATATCAACACAATCTCCACAAACAAGATTAAATCATTTCTTACTCGTATTCTTACAAATTTCATTGTGTTTCACAAGTGTTTGGTAGAAATATTTTGTGCTTTAATATTTCTGCTACAAGGTTTGATTAATCTTTCAAACCATTTGCCATAAAACCTTTAAACATCTTGAATTTACTGGAGATGGGGCAAATATTGTTTGAGGACAGCGATTACGCTTTTGAGCCTTTGCATCGAAGTTTTGTTCCAGATTCTGTTGCTATTTTGATTTTTTTTTTCTCCTACTCCAAGTTATTTGATACAACAATTCTCAAACAATATTCCCGCGATGGAGAGTGAAACAACAATGGCTACCATAAAGTTGATGAATCAAGACTTGGTTCATTTGGATCGCTTTGATGGCTTAAACTTTACAAGATGGCAAGATAAGTTGAAATTCCTCCTTACGGCATTGAAGATTTTCTATGTACTTAATTCAAAATTGGAAGATCTACCCGAACCATCCGACAAAGACACTGAACAATCAAGGGTGGACAGAAAAAAGCGTGAAGATGATGAATTAATATGCAGCGGTCATATACTCAACTCGTTGTTGGACACAACGTCGCCAAAAGAAATATGGGAAGCATTAGAAAATAAGTACAAAGCGGAAGAAGGTACCAAGAAATTTTTAATTTCTAAGTACTTTGATTTTCAAATTTCTAAAAAGTATCCCCTTACTTCACCAAATTCATGAATTGCAAGTACTAATCAACAAGTTGAAGGCGATGAAAATTGAAATCCCGGAGACCTTTCAAGTGGGGGCAATTATTGCAAAACTCCCCGATACTTGGAAAGGATACCGAAAGAAAATCATGCATAGTTTCGAAGACTATTCTTTGGAACAATTGCAAAAATATTTGAGCATTGAAGAAGAGTCAAGAGTGCGTGATAAGAGTGAAAACTCTTAAGAAGGCACTTCCAAAGCAAATGCAGTAGAGGAAACTGAACCGCCAACAAAATCCAACAAAAGGAAGCCTTCAACGAACTTCAACAAGTTCAAGAAGAAGACAAAAGGAAGTTGTTTTATGTGTGACAAATCTGGCCACTATGCAAAAAATTGTAGACACCGAAAATAAAACAACTTCGAGGGCAAAGTGAACTCCATCAAAGAAGATACAATTGTGGCTACCATTAGCGAAATCAATGCTATCAAGGGAAAGGTTCTCGGCTGGTGGTATGATACGTGTGCTACTGTACATGTATCATATGATAAGTCCTTATTCAAGACTTATTATAGAATTGATGGAGAACAAGAAATTCATATGGATAACGAGATTCGATCTAAAGTGGTTGGAAAATAAAGTGTTGACATTATCTTCACTTCCGAAAATATTGTTACCTTGATAAATGTACTACATGTTCCTGATATGAATATGAACTTAGTTAGTGGAAATCTCTTAGGAAAATCGGGCATCAAATGTGTTTATGAATCTGGTAAACTTGTACTATCTCTAAATGAGAAATTTGTTGAAAATGACTAATCTAGTGATGGAATGGTCAAACATTGTACTGTTGACAAATTTTTAATTAATAAAGTTGATTTTGCTTATGTCGTTGATTTATTTTCATTATGGTATGCTAGATTAGGTCACATTGGTAAAAGTACAATGCATAGAATGATGAAATGTCATTTGATTTCATATAATGTAAATAATGAATTTAAATGCAAAACATTTGTAGAAGCAAAAATGATTAAAAAAACCTTATCAAAGTGTAAAAAATATATCAAGTATCTTAGAATTAATTCATACATATATTTGTGAATTAAATGGCATGTTAACTAAAGGTAGAAATTTGTATTTTATTACCTTTATTGATGATTGCACTAGATACACGTATGTCTATCTTATGAAACATAAGAACGAGGCTTTTGATATGTTTAAGGTATATAAAAGTGAGGCTGAAAATCACCTAAGTAAGAAAATAAAAACTTTAAGGAGTGATAGAGGTGGTGAGTACTTCTCTAATGATTTCAACTTATTTTGTGAACAACATGACATAATTCATCAATGTTCAGCACTTAGGACACCGGAACAAAACGGTTTGGCTGAAAGAAAGAATAGAACCTTAGTTGAAATTATCAATGCTAAGCTTACCTATGCTAAGTTGCCATTTAACTTGTGGGGTGAAGCTTTGTTAAGTGCATATAGAATATTAAATAAGATTCATTCTAGACAAACTAAGGTTTCTTCTTATAAATTATGGAAAGGAAGAAAATCAAACATTGGATACTTCAAAGTGTGGGGATGTCTTGCTTATTGTAAGAACACAAAAACCTAATAAGACCATGTTGGGTCCAAGAGGCATTAAATGTGCCTTTGTTGGATATGCTAGCAATAAAAAATCATATAGATAATTAAACTTGAAGATCAATGTGATTATTGAATCAATGATGTAGAGTTTTTTTTAAGGATTCGCTATTTTCGGAGAATGAATTGAGAGAAAATCCTTTAGATATCCCTAGCTCAAGTGGAACACAAGATGAAATATCTACTAAGGATGTTGATGAGTCAAGTGAGCCACGAAGAAGCAAAAGAACTTGAATTGAAAAGTCTTTGGGACCGGATGAAATTGATTTTCAACTCATTTCCTTTTACTTAGTAGAGGGAAATGAGATGAATTTCGTAAGAACAATTCCGTTTATTCTACAGGTTGAAACTGATCTTAAAACTTATAGAGAAGCTATGACTTCTCGTGATAGCATGTTTTGGAAATATGCAATCAAAGATGAAATGGATTCAATAATGTCAAATAATACTTGGGAGCTTGTAGATTTTCCGCCAGGATCCAAACCTATTGGATGTAAATGGGTATTTAGGAGAAAATATAATATTGATGGTTCTCTAAACAGCTTTAAGGCTAGATTAGTAGTCAAAGGATATCGACAAAAAGAACGAATGGACTATTTTGATATATATGCACCGGTAGCTAGAATAACATCAATAAGGATATTATTTGCACTAACTTCAATACATGACTTACATGTTCACCAAATGGATGTCAAGACGGCATTCTTGAATGGGGATCTCGATGAGGAGGTTTATATGGAGAAACCTGAAGGTTTTTCTCTACCCGAAAATGAACATAAAGTTTGCAAGTTAGTAAAATCGTTATACGGTTTAAAACAGACACCTAAAAAGTGGCATGAGAAATTTGACTTAACTATAATCTCCTTTGGTTTTAAACATAATAGCGTAGATAAATGTTTATATTCAAAAGTGTGTGATAATTATGTAATATTTATATGCCTATATATTGATGACATGTTGATTATGAGTGATCACATGGATGGAATAAAAGAAAGAAAGAGGTTTATATCTTTCACATTCAAGATAAATGATCTTGGACAAGTGGATACCATTTTGGGTATCAAAGTCACAAAAACTAGTGGGGGTTACTATTTAAGTCGATCACATTATGTTGAGAATGTGATAAATAAGTTCAAACGCTTGAACGTAAAGGAAGCGAGTATCCCAATTGATCCAAATTCAAAACTTGTAAAGAATCATGGAAGGACAATTGCTCAATTAGAATATGCAAGTGTCATTGGGAGTCTTATGTATGCAGTTCAGTGCATAAGACCAGACATAGCATATGCAATTAGTAAACTTAGTAGGTTTACTAGCAATCCAGGCAATGACCATTGAAAGGTCATTGGAAGGGTTCTTGGGTATTTAAAGAAAATCAAGAACTTAGGTTTACAATATACTAAGTTCCCGACTGTATTGGAAGGATTTACCAATGCTAGTTGGATATCTAGCATGGGTGAGAATAAATCCACTTCCGATTGGGTGTTCACTTTTGGAGGAGGAGCTGTTTCTTGGAAATCAAATAAACAAACATGCATAATGCACTCGACCATGGAATTCGAATTCGTAGCATTATCGAATACCGAGAAAGAAGCTGAATGGCTTAAGGATCTCTTTTATGAGATACTTTTAGGACCGAAGAATACATCTTCAATATCTATCTTGTGTGATAGTCAAGCCACGTTAGCAAAAGTATACAATGAGGTATATAATGGAAAGTCTAGACATATGAGTTTAAGACATGACTACATAAGGAATTTAATCAAAGATGGAATAATTTTCCTAAGTTATGTTAAGTCTATCGAAAATCTAGCGAATCATTTAACTAAACCTCTAAATCGAGATTTAGTAACATCTACATCGAGTAGGATGAGGTTGAAACTCCTAAAATAAAAAGGTCCACTATTGATAGCAACCCTACTTGTTGTTACTCGAAAGGTAATCCATGAGTTCAAAGGGTAAAAACAAGTCAATTGATATGTGGATAGTTTCAGCATTATTCAAATATGAAACAACCATATCCTAGTTAAAATAATGCTGGTTGTTACTGAAGTGAGGGTTAAGCTTCAAACTCTTAATGGAGTTCAGTGTTAAAGCACAAGTATCTCTAAAAATAACAAAGATGTTGGAAGAATTTCACATAGACGAACTTCGAGGTGGTGCCGCCTCAATGGAGAGTTGGAGTTTCTCTCTTAAAATTTTGTTGAAAATGATGAGCGCAATGCCATAATAGTGCTAAGCGAGTTTGAGAACACGTGATGCTCATGTGTGTGTTCTAACCGGTAACATCGCATGAAATAATTGGTTCAAAGCTCCATGCTACCTTTGATTCCGACGTTACTTTGTTTGAATTACACTATAATTAGATTCAAATCGAAAGATATTTAATCCTTAGGCATGGATATCGTTTATGTTGAATATGAGACTTGTTAATTTTAAACAAGTGGAGGATTGTTGAGAAATTGGTTGTTCCAAACCAACAAGGAAGAAAGTGAAAAATAGCACGGTTGACAACTTCGATCGACGGAAACAGCAAAGTTCAGTGACGGTTGGGCGGTTTTCTACCGTTGAAAATTCAATTTTGGAGACTTTTCACTTGGTTTTTGGCACTATTTCCTGCATATGAACAATGCCTATATATAGTGGAGCCATGTTGTATGAGAATTAACTTTAATATCAATACAATCTCCACAAACAAGATCAAATCATTTCTTACTCATATTCTTACAAATTTCATTGTGTTTCTCAAGTTTTTGGTAGAAATATTTTGTGCTTTAATATTTCTACTACAAGGCTTGATCAATCTTTCAAACCATTTGTCAGAAAACATTTAAGCATCTTGAATTTACCGGAGAGAGGGCAAATATTGTTTGAGGACAGTAATTACGCGTTTGAGCCTTTGCATCGAAGTTTTGTTCCAGATTTTGTTGCTGTTTTGGTTTGTTTCTTCTCCTACTCCAAGTTATTTGATACAACATAGTATATAATATAAAATTGTCTCTCTCTTTTTCACAAAACACATTCTCTCGAAAACATACACCCTCTCTCTCTCCCTCCACCCTCGCCCTCCCCCTCCCCACATACAAACTTTCTCGCTCTATAAATAAAAACTAGAAAATCGGTTGCTGTCGGCCACTATCATCGGTCCTTGACCACCACACTGGCCACCACCACCGTCAATTCTAATACGGCATATTCTGAGATTGATTATTCAACTCTCTTTCTCTCAAATTCCCCCCATTTTTAATATTTTCCAAAAGCACAACCCCTACGTTCAAATCATTACTAACTGTTTCACTGATACCTAAATTCCATTTCTCATATTAGAAGACCGCAAAAACCTCATTTCATTTTTGGACTCATTAAACAAGAAACACCATTATTCACATCAATTTTACTAGATCTTGCACATTATCTGTACTTCTACCGTTGTGACCAAATTGCGTTTAACAATGACTATTTTGTACCAGATTTGCATAAGTTGTTATTGTTTGTGATCATGTCAGTATATGTTGTTATTGTTTGTGACCAAACATATGTCATGTATGACCAACTATGATCAAGTCACTGTTAATTTGGTTACATACAGTCATAATTGGTCAAAATTAACACAGGTTTGGTCACAATTGCTCACAATTAACACAGACTTGATCACAAATGATCACCATAAATAAATCTACACACCCAATAGACTATCACCATCAGCCACCACCACATCACTTCCAATGCACTACTACTATCACCTTCAACTCAAATCTACAACCATAAATACTATATTTACCTCAAATCTACATCAATCACCACCACCACTCCCACTTCCACCTCCACCTTAAATTCATCACACCATCCATCTCCGATTCAAATCTAAGTGAATGGGTTGGTAACTGTAGACAGTGGCAGATCCAGCTAGTGGTGAGCTAGAGCGAGTGTTCTAGCTGGATCCGCCGAAAGTTTGAACTCCTGTGTGAAGGACTGATAGGGGGAGACCAGAGAAGAAGACTGGTGTTTTGGACCTCTGTTTCTGGAATTGGGAAATTGGAGACGAATGAGGAATTGTTTCTGGTGTTGGACCTTTTTTTTATAAAAATAATAATTTGGCCCAAATCATTTGGGTCCAGTCCATGTGATGAGTCCAAGTCCAACCTCTAGTTACTAAGTTAAGTGACCCAATTCCAAATTCAATTTTCCCAAATTCTAACCCACAGCCACACAACATGTCGGCAAATTGAGGAGGAGGAGAGGAGAGACCGATATTCTTCCCAAACCCTTACTCCCAAATTTCAATTTCCATTTGAAATGTTCAAATTTCCAGACTTCCAGTCGAAGCCTCGAAGGCAGAAGCAAAAATCGGCGTTGGTTGGAGACTTGGAGTTCACTAATTGAGGTGCGTCACTGGCTTCTGTGACTAGCTGTCTGGCTGCGTGCGAACTTCAGTTATAACTTTTCAGTTGATTGATTCGATTCACTTGTGACTTGTGAGCCTTGTGAGTCTGTGACTACTGTGTTGTGCCGTGTGATTTGTGAATCACTTGTGCAGTATTGTGCCGTGCGATGTGTGTGACTGTGTCTGTGTGGTGTGTTGATGGCTTGATGAATGATGCCTTGATGCCAGCTTGTGTCGTGTGAGGTTTTCTAATTGTCTTGTGAGTTGTGGCTTAAGAGTTTTAAGTTGGGTTTTACTATTGGATAATTTGGATTTGTGTTTGATTTTGATTGTTATTTTTGGATATTGGAATTGACTTTGTAAGTGTAGAAATCTGTTGATAATTTAGATATTAGATATTGAAATTGATATATTGGATATTGTAATTGTAAAATTGTGAAATTGAATATTGTAATTGTGAAATTGTTTATCAATTCTAATTGAAAATTAAATTGGGAAATATTGCAACGTTTTCAAAATATGGGCATCGTAGAATTCAATTATTTAAACTTACAATTTCAGAGTAACGTTGCATTGTATTTTTTTTTTGTATTTTGGGACTTGGGTTGTATTGAACTATATTTTCATATGTATATAATTTTTACGTTTTAGTGCATTTACATATATATATTCAATAATTTTTTATATTATTTAATCAAATTTTAGTAAACGACCAACCGGATCGGGTTATTACGATCGTTGATTGTCGACGGTCAATGGTCAAAGTCAACTTCCACTCTAGCTGAACATTTATGCTGGATTCGCCGCTAACTGTAGACTTGATTTAGGGGATAACACCCTTTGAGTATCCAGTTGATGTGTTACAATTGAAAAATTTTATGAGCACCAAAGGTTCAGATTCGAGGATGAATCCTTTCGAAGAGGAAGGGGATGATGTGATTCGGGATGCGCTACAAACTATCAAGAATTTGGCGAACATGGGGAAGAGTTCTCAGTTGGGTTCGAGCCTTCAAGGGGTCAATAATGTCACACAAATCGATGGTTCAAGCTATGAAATTCAAATGTGTAAAGTTAACGAGCCAAGGCTCAAGTGTCATGAAGGGGTCGAGGGCCGAAACCAATTGGAGCTACTTGGATTGAGTAACGGAAGAAAATGGGCCAAGATAAACTACCATGCGATCGCATGGTATAAAGGGCCATGCGGCTGCAACGAAGCATGCAGAGATTCCAGCTTCCATTTTACATCAACCATGCGACCGCATGGGATTGCACGTTGCGGTCACATAGGCAAAATTCGGCCAGAAAATTTCCTTTTTCACAAGATGTTTTAATTTAGTTAGAATTCTTACTTTTGACAACTTTTATTTTTTCTTAAGTCTTTAATTCTGTTTTTATTATATTTCTAGGGTTTAGTATAAATATGATTTATATTCTACATTGTATTCCGATTATAATTTTGAGATTAATTCAGAAGCTTGTTTAGTTCCAATTTCTTGTTCTTCTTGAACAATCAATCTTATCAAGAATTTCATTCTTGTGACGTTCAATCGAACTTATCAAGATTAATAATCTTGTGGTGTTCACAAACCCGGGTGATGTTCATTAATTGCATGATCCAGGGGTCAATAAATTATTGTTTGTTGTTTGTCTGGTTCGTCATTTTTGGATTAAATCCAAAACCTTGGTTATCTTGGATTTCTTGGGTCGGATCTCAGTCTAGTTGTGTGTTTCATAGCCGACATTGCTACGCGGGTTCACATCAAGAAGGTTCAAAGCCACAAGCCACCTATCTTGATGCTATAACTTGTCGCATGTACTCTTTTGCTAGAGTTTGCATCTCATTTGCATTGTGAAGTGTATATCGCGGAATTTCCATTAATGTGGGAGATTGTTGGAATTGGTTTAAGAAATTGAAAATTTTGGCTAAGTATAACTTGAAAAAAGTGACTTAATGAGTTAATGTCAACTTTTGATCTAATATTCGGACATGATCCGATAGTCAAATTATAAAATTATATAAACTAACTTGTTCTACTCGTCGAGTAGATAGTCATAGTATATTTGAAATGATAAAACCAGTTTCGGATGAATGAGAAATTACAGTCCAAAGTTGGGAAGGAAATATGGTACTTGGCTGGAAAATCCAGCAACAACATTGCTCACCTAGCACTAGCTGGTCGCTAGAGCAATAACGTTGTCACTAGAGTGACGGTCCAGCGAAAAGTGAGCGATGGGCTCACAATTTTTAACTCTCGAGCGAGGCTTAGGCGACAAACGAGCTACATCAAGTGCTACGACTCTTGGCAAAGGTTGCTGAATTTTGGGCTATATCTCCTCACTCACAACCTTTCTCCCTCTATAAATAGGACCATTGAGATGTCAATTTCTTCATTCCAATTATATGCAATCATAGTATAGCATTTTCTTTCTTCATTTTATACCAAATTCTGCAAAAGTTTTGATTTTCTTTTCATTCATATAACGAGTGCAAAAGCCATTTTCTAGTTCGTTGTTCTTATATTTTGGAGTGCTACTAACATAAGAGGATAATGGTTATATCTTGAGAGTTGATTGTCATAATCCGTAGGTATCGTTGCGGGGGTAAAATCGACTTAAGGATATTGTGTTCAATACTTACCTCGACTTTGCATCCATTTCATTTGGCATGGTTTTTGCGACATATTTACATTATTTTGTAGAATATATTTTCTTGTTCCCTGTCATTACTCTGTCCAAATTACCGTAAGGTTGGTAAGTTATATTTGATTTATAAAGTCATCACTCTACTACACTATATTTTTCCAACAATGCATATACATCTACTATTAAGGCACTCAGTCCAGTCAAGACTTTCGTGTCTCCTAATCCTTTCCTCAAAGGCTCCAAAAGAGAAAGCAATATACAAAATTTGAAATATTTCTAGATGTTCTCAAGAAGCTCGACATCTATATCACGTTCATTGATGAGACATTAAAAATTTTGAGCTATTCAAAGTTTTTGAAGGATATGTTAAAAGGAAAAGAAAGTTTTTCGGAGTTCGAGACTACTGCACTAAAAGAGGAAAACAATACAATATTGCAAAATAAGCTGTCTCCACGACTGAAAGATCCAGGAGTTTTAAATTACCAATCCTAATTAGAAATTCATATTTTTTTTAATGTTTTGTGTAACACATTCTAGTTTAAATTTAATTTCATATTTTGTTTATAGGAAATTGGAATTGGATAAAGTCAAAGCAACATTGGTAATATAGCGACTTGCTGATAAAACAATCACAAATCCAGAGGTAAAGATGAAGACTTTTCATAAAAGCAGAATATCTAACTTTCCTAGTTGATTTCATAGTGTTGGATACGGGATTGGACATATATCCCAAATTGAACTGAACCGAATCGAATTCGAATCGAACCGAATCGAATCGAATTGAGCGGTTCTTCGTAAGTGAAATACCCGAATGGGTATCTGAATCGAGAACCGATGGGTAAGGTTCGATTCTCAGTTCTAGACCCAGAACCGAAGAGCCGAATTCTTTTTAAATTTTTTAATTTTTATATGGAATAAATCAAATTATTTTAATTTTTTTTAAAAATAAATTAACAAAAATAGAGTTTGCAATGAAGTGACTGGGTTCTATGGGGGCATTGAGACATGTAATAAAATATATATTATATTTTTTCTTATTAAATCTTATTAGTTGAACAATTTTTAATTTAATTATATTTGTTAATTGTGATTTTTCAATCTTTCTTGTAGAGTTTTTTTAGTATCTAGCATGACAAATCAAGCAATTGATGGTTAAATCAAATAGTTGGTAAGTAAGTATTATTGTATTAACAATACTTTAAAATATTTTATCTCTATGAGTCTATGACTTCTAATTTATATGGATCACCGATATTTTAGTATTACTAATTTACTATCTATTTTTTTTTTATTTGTATACATTGATAAATTAATCTTATTGGACAATTTGTTATTTATATGTTATTAAATTGGAATACATTAATTTGTAAAAACTAAGATTGAACATGTCAGGATGTAGTATTGTTATAAATGTTAAAAAAATTAATTATACTATGGAACCGAACCGAGCCGAGCCGAACCGAATGGAACCGAGCCCGAATGGTTCCAAAATTATTTTTGGACCTGACGGTTCCGTTTACTAATTACCCGAAATTTTTCGATTCAGTTCGGTTCTCTTCAGAACGGAATCGAACCGTGCCCAGACCTAGTTGGATATAGAAAAAGATTGAGATATTTCAATTATATTAGGCTGACCATTCTTAGCAATGGGTCGAATCCTAATCAACATAGAGAGCGAAGTGCTGATATTTAGGGTGGAAGACAAAAAAGAAATATTTAACGTGTATACCCCCCATTTGAGAAATCATCTAACTTCAAAGATTGTTGTAAAATTGATGAAGAAGAACCACCTGATCTATGAAGATATTCAAATTGAAGAGAAAATGGTAGAATAATGGGGCTCTCAAAGGTGAAAACAATTATTGTAAAATTTAGAGAGCAAATAAAAGATGCACAAGTGTAAATTGCACGGAGTGTAAGGTTGGCATAGCCTAGTTCGTGCCACTATAATAATGGATTGAAGCCGAGTTTAATATTATAAATCAAGAACTAACGAAGGGCAATTCACTTTTTTCAACTTTACACTATCTAGTTTTTGTAAATGGATTACATATAGAAAATATGATTGCATATTACATATGTTTTTCATGTTTTCTTAAAAGAAATGAAAAATAATTATGGTTGACCACAATCAAGTGCGAGTTTACAAACCGCGATCTAACCGCGATCCCCAATTGTCGCGGGTCAGTCGTGGGTTTGCAAACTGAGGTCATCTTTCGATTGACCAAAAAATCAAAGGTAAGATTTGTAGAACTTTTAAAAAAAAAAAAAAAATTAGGAATCTTGATTTTTTTGGTTGAGTTGTTTAAATTAAGCCCACGTTTGGGAAATGTATTTTCTCACTTTTTTTAATCACATATTTTTCAATAAAAATAATATTATACCTAAACCAAAATTTTTCTTTCTTTTTTAATGACATATTTTTCAAAAAATTACTATTACAAAAAATAATTTTTCCCCCCAAAAACTAATTATAATGGAGCTCAAATAGGGACTAATTGTGATGGATGTGATTAGGATAGTGTTTGAAGTTGAATAATTTCTGAAAGTAAAAAAAATTGAAAATCAAACAATCCAAGAAAAATGTCTCTTAGAACCAAAATTTGCTTCAAATGGGTTTGGGCCTGTTTACACCCAGCTTAATTGATTTTATTAATTAGTTTTATTTTTTAAGGAAACAAATTCACGTCATTAAGTCAGACGCTTTGTCAACGACTATGTTCGTGTAGCTTAATTCGTTAACACCGTGTGAAAAATAAGTCAATTCATCTAAACCTTATGTTGTCATAATACTATTTTGTTTTTCATTATATCATTATAGACAATTACAATTGTACTCAAATCGTTTTACCTTATCTTTCTTAAAAAGTATAAATACAGACATAGAAAATTACAATTGTACTCAAAAGTGTTTTACCTCAATAATCTTTTTGACTTAGTTAAGAAGTTTTTATATTTAGAGTTACAAGACATTTTTAAACGCCAAATAAGAAGAAACCCATAAAAAAGTTCAATCTATTTTCCATTTTTAACCTATCATATATATATCCTTCATGCCAAAAATTTGAGTGTACGGTTCCATGACTCTCCCACTAGTGATAGCTTCATAGGGATATATCTTGATTCATCTGGAGTGCTTATACTATTTATTCTTGTACTAAATTATATGTAGAGATTGTTTTTCCTATCATTGACTTTGACAAATAAGTATACCCTTTAATTTAAATTAATCTAACGGTCTACATCTATTAAAACCTTTTAAATTCACTAAAATCACATCCAAAAACTCGTTAATAAATGTTTTAATAGATCTAGACCATTAGATTATCTTACAAGGGTTAAAATTATTTGTTGGGTGGTCTAAATTATATAATACTGTTCAAAAACTTAAATCACTTAGATTGTGTTTGATTCCTTTTTTTTTTTTTTTAAGATATATTTTTCTCCATTTTCTTTTCAATTACACAATTTTCAATAAAATAATATTACACGCAAATTCAAAAAATTTCTTTATATTTTAATCACACATTCTCCATCAATCTAGTATTTCAAAATTCATTTTTCCAGTTTAATGGAATTCAGACAAGTCCTTAAAGTAAAATTAAGCCACTGTTTGGCAACTATTATTTTCAATTATTTTCTATATACTTATTTTTAACTACACATTCACAAAAAAAAAATACTTTGCAGGTAAATCCAAAAAAATTTCCTATTTTTTAATTACAGATTTTTCTAAAAATTACTATTTGAAACTCTATTTTCCCCCAATAATGATCGTCAGGGGCTAAAATTTGTTATTTAAATTTCGAATTCAACATTATTATCTCGTGCCTTGCTGTTTATGTACTCCACTGCAGTAACCCTATATTCCAATAAATTAATCGCTGTCCGTGCAATTAGCACACTGATTAACACATAATTTAACTCACTAATTAAGCTTGATCTCTGAAGCAAAGTTTATAGGAATTCATTGAGAATGTAAGAATACAACTGTAAACCTAATTAAATCGTACAATTCTCTCATGTTTTTGGGTTGAGAAAATCGCATTCTTAAAAATACATAATTTGGTTTAACATAAATATTCCAATGACGTGACTTTTTTTTTTTTTTTTTTTTATTATAGATATAGGTATTATGTGGCATTCTATTTGATTTTAACATATAAATTTCTTTAATTCAAAATGATTTTCTATACATATTTGAAAAGCCATTTACTGCCTAATTGCTAAATAAATAAAAAATTTGAACTTACTGTTTGTACAGAATTGAGATGACAGAAGGGGATGACAGATACTCACAATAGGGGGCCAGCTTTTTTTTCGAGAATATTAAATTCACGTGAAGCCGCATGATTGTGAGTGTCTGTCATTCCACTTCTATACAAAAAAATTATTATGAACCAGAATTAATAAGTTCAATAATGATTAATAAATAATATTTATTAACTGATGTCGAGAATTCCTCAAGAGCAACAGCCATATCGACCACGTGATCATCACGTGTGACATTACTCTCTTATTCAGTACATCACTCCAATTTTCAATGTATAGAAAGTACAACAGGCACAGCGTGGGACACTTCTAACTACCTGTCGCGGGTTGAATTATAAGCATTTCTTGCTTTAGTTAATTAGTAATTAATATTTTTTAATTTTCTCAAACAATGTCCTTGAATATGTAATGTAAACTTAGAATTTAAATGATTCAAATGTGATGATACGGATCAGTTAAAAAGAGAAAAAAAATCATAAACTAATTGAAAAATAGAAGAAATAAGAAGGATCTACGAACACGCGCGTAACTTTCAACTTAGATGTCAGATTTTTGTAAGAGAGTACAATTCGGAAGCTTTTTTTTTTGCACTTTTTTTTTTTGCACTTTTTTTTTTTTTTGGGTTAAATTCTATCGTTTATGGGTCTGTTTTAGCATTAAGTTCATATGTATGTCAATTTTAACATGTTAGAAATACATCCAAAAGGGTCTTCATATTATTGCACTATAGATCTGCCAAATATATGTATTCTTTGGGGAAAAGAGAAAGGGGAAATAAGTACTTTTTACGATACAATTAACAATTTTCTTTATTTTCAATTATTTCTTGCTCTAATTTCTTTGGGAATATTTCTTCCTTGTTATATATGGCGACTTTGGCAATAAACTAAGCTTATGTTTGCTTCATATTTATTTATAAATTGTTTATAAATATTCAAGTTACTTTTTATACACATATTTTAAAAGGTCCATAAATACTATCCATTTACTCACTATTAATTTTCGTTTATTTATAATATAAATCGTTTATAAATGCTTCTCATACATACTTTAGAAGGACTAAACAGAACAGAATTGACGTGCATATGTTTGCGTAAAAGTCACTTACAAATTTTATAGTTCAAATTAACAGTTTCGATCAAGTAGGCACTCACATTCATAGATTTACCTAAATATGTTGAAAATCCCAAATCTCACCACTGAAGATTCAAAACTTGTAAATACTTTGAAAGTAATGTCCTAATTTTTTCTTTGCCCCTTTTTGATTTTGCTAAAAAAAAATCGTAGATTTTGATAAAATATACGATTAAAAAGTTGATAAAAATTGTAGATCCCATAAAATTTTATAATTTAAAATAATTTTGAGAAAAAAAATTAAAGCCAAAGAAAGTTAATTAGATGACAAATAAAAGACAACATGGAACCTTGAACTCAAATTTCGAGATTGGCCTTCAAACGTTTCGAAAAGATACATGGAAATGTCAGTTTGTTAATAAATTTGTAATTAAATATAATTAGGGTTAATGGAAGTCTGTGTCCTTATTGAAATGAGGGGAAACACGAGGTTAAGCGACGATTTCCAATAAAAAGTAATGGGGAACTTGAAAACAGAAAAGATTTTAAATCTTAAATTTAATTGATTTAAATCAAATAGATATTATGTTGAGCTTTCTAATGAGGCATAAGCATGTAAGTTTTGGTATTTGTTCGTGGCACAGTTTATATAAGCTAATTCACTAGCTCTTTGGCAAAAATTCAAACAAGAATTTTTACAAGTAGATGGTGACGAGGTTTGAGTGTAATTTTTTTTAGTATAATGTTAAACTAATTCATTTAAAAGTTTAAATTATCAGAGACGATAAACATTTATTTATTTGAATTCAATCTCGACATATTCTTTTATACCTTTGAATAATTAAATACACGATGATTAAATCTTATCTAGTTCAATCACCTATAAGTCAAGAACTACTGTTACCAATGATCTATACATATGTTTGGTTACAAGATAAGATAATTCTTGTCTACCAACTTTATTATGGTACCATTAGGATGTGACGTTGTTGTCATTAAACTTTGCAAAAGTACTTAGGAATTTTTGAACTGGACATTCCTACAATCAAACTGGCTTATATAGGTCGATGGATCCCACACTAAACCCAAAAAAGCAACGTATGAAAAAGAAAGCATAGCAAATAAGATCCAAACACCTCAAATTAAGCACCTAATCAATGACAAATATATTAAGGGCAGTTCATAAACTATGAACAGCAGATCCATTATGTTGAGCAGGGGAGCTAGGGGGATAATTTATTTATTTATTTATTTATTTTTTACTAGGTTGACACAGAAAAAAAATAATTTTGCCTTCAAAATTTAACGAGGGCCTAGCCCCCCTCCCACGCCCCCTGATGTTGGGCAATGAACCCTACACTTTCGAAAAACATGTAGGTCAATAGTGCAGTGTATCATGTATGACACATTTGAAATGTTAGATCGAATAACATTTGATAAAATGAATGAAAACAAATAAGAGAAAAATTATTGGGTAATGAACTTAATTCAATTTATGACACATTTAATCTCTGTTTGATGGTCATTATTTTGAGATATTAAAGTTTTAAATAGTGATTTTTTTGAAGAATGTGTGATTAAAAAGTAGGAATAAAATTTGAATTTACGTGTAAAATATTTAATTATATGAACGTGTGGTTAAAAATTTTTATGAGAATTAAATAGTTTTGAAATATAAGTTGTCAAAAAGGGGCTAAATATGCTTGAACAATGTTTATTAAAACTACAGAAGAAAAAGACAAAGTTTTGAGTATTCTTCTTTGCCATGTTTTTATCAGTAGTGTTTATCTAACTTAAATGGTGCAAGATGAAAACGAGGCTCCTTGAAAAGCATCAATATCAGAGAAAGAGATAAAAAATAAAAATAAAAAATAAAAATTATTGTTTTATTACACCCTTCATGTCTAGGTTAAATTGATATTTTATCAAATATAGTAATTTTCAAGACTCATGATTTATGATCTCGAGACATTTACCTATTACCTTTACGTTTAGGTCAAATTGATGTTTTAACAAATTCCTAACATATGTAACTTTTACAATCCATAATTTCTAAACTCAAGACATTTACCTACTATCTTACACACACGTATATAGACACCAATTGAGATATGGGGTGTTTGATTAAAATTATTTTGTCACTTTCCTTGATGTTGCAACTATATATGGAATCCCAAGTGGAAATGGGACCCTTAAGGAAGCACCTCACACCCTTTTATGCCCCCATAGTTTGCTCTTTACTCGACCAATGCAATTCAAGACCACACTTTAAACACCCTATAAGAACCCCCTTCACAAGTCACAACTTCATCTTCCCATTCCAACATCTTCTCAAGGAAAAACAAACCCACCAAAAAAAATATATATATATCCCTTTTCAAATTTTTTTTTTTTCCTTAATTTCATCAAAAGAATCATCAGACAATATGAAGATGATGAGTGGAATAAGCATAGGAAACTCCAAGAGAAGAATATCTAGCAGAGGAATTGGTGGGGTACTTAGAGAACAAAGAGCTAAGATTTACATTATAAGAAGATGTGTGGTTATGCTTCTCTGCTGGCATGATTGAGTTCGATTGATCCTTCGGACGGCTATGGCTCGATTTGAGACATTGGACGAAGATGAAACAATTTCAACTCACTACCGGATTAGGCGTCAAGTCGATTTCTTTCTCTCTTATTTGCTGGCATGATTAAGTTTGATGACCTTTGCCGACCGCAACTCGATTCGAGATATTGGACATGAACGTGCAGTTTCAACTCACCACCGGAATGAGCATGGAGTCAGCGTTTTTTTCTCTCTTATTAGAGTGTACATGTATAGCAGCGGCTGATATTATATTTTTTAATTTAACAATTTTGTACTAATTATTAGTAGACTTACAAGGCTTGACAGCTTGAACTGAAATGATTAATTTGATTCATTCTTCTTCTTATATCATCTTCTCTCTATTCAATTTTCTTTTCAATTCTGATACGGTGTGCAGTAAGTTAAGTGGCTGCAAAAATGGAATCGTGAATAGTTTTGGGCCTGCGTTGGATTGGACGACACTGAACATGATAAGAATTAGAAGCTAAAATCTAATTCGTTATACTGTCGAGTATCCATATGCCATTGCCATCTGGATCTGGAGATTGATCCATAAAGATTGCAACTTTGGCATGTAAATTCTTAACAAATTTATTTTACTTTTGGAATCTTAATTCTCATCAGATTGCAGCTTGTTCGTTACACTGAATCTTGTTTCTTTACAAGAATCCAGAATCAGGTTAGATAATTTCTAAGCTTATGAGGGCAATAATTTGATTAACTTTTGATTTTGATTTTTATATACTATAAAGTTGGACAAATGCTGATTAAGGAAACATGTACCCTAAAAGAAAATAAAAAATATTCCAAATAGTGAAAAATGGGATGGGAAGCAATCCAAAAAGAAAGATTATCACATTTCAGATATTTAAATAGGCCCATATTTTTCATCATTTTCCACTGTGAAATTCAATTTTTTTGCTATCGTGTCTAAAAAGATAAATTATAATATATGTACATAATTCGGGAATAAAATAGGATAGGCTATGGAGATTATTTTTGCTAATTATTTTAGTTTTTCTTAACTTTCTTTTGATTATTTTTAGTATGGGATTCTATAAACAATAAGATTTTGTCTTGTTGGTAAAAAAAAAAAATGCAGGAGGTCCACGTTAAGAAATCTACTTGTGCAAGAAACAGACAAATCGTCTGTTGCAATTGATAATAATAAGTTGGTTTATTAGACTACTATCAATACAAGAAATAGAGGAATCATGCGTAGTAATTCATAATGTTTTATTTGCAGCATACCACCACTAAGTAATTTTTTATGTTCATATTTAGAGCTTATTAATTAATTTTTTAAAATAAAAGCCTTGATAATACTAAGGTAAAATACAAGAAAAAAAATGTCGTCACACTTGCAAAAATTACATAAATAGTTACAACACCAAGAAGCATAACCAGTTTAGATTTTACTGCATGACTGATTTACAGGATATTATAAAAAGAAATTATAAGATTTACAATTTATATTTGTATAACAAATAATGACAATTTGAACACAAAATAATTGATGTGGCAAATTTGCAATACAAAGATGTTAAATGGGAAACTTGAAAGAAGAAAACAAGAAAGTTTGAGTAGTACAAGACACGTGGAATGTCGTGTAAATGACCAAGAATAATTTACAAGACTAAATAATTCTAGGTGATTTGCAGCGTAATACTGTGAAGGAGAGAAAAGAAGTCTCATTCTGGGATCGGATAGTAAATTTAGCCCTTATTTGAGCCTCATTCTATAAAACTCATTTTTTTCAAACTTATTTTCAATCAATTATTTTCTCAATAAATTTATTTTACATTTAAATTCAATTTTTCCCTATTTTTTAACAACATATTCTTCAAAAATCACTATTATAAAACCTATTTCCCAAAAAAAAAAAGCTCAAACATAACCTTAATTGAATAAGAAAAAGAAAATGTATGGACCAAAAATAGAACAAGTAAAAGAATAAACAAAAATGGAAATAGGGGGGAATTGTAAAAGTCCAAAAAATGTGGGGGCAGCTGGTGTGAAGGTGAATCCCAAATCTGAAATTGTGTTGTCGGCCACATAAACGGTTGCCATCTAAGCCAATGTCGCAAACACTGAAAAATGGCAGCCTTATCAACCCCCCACGTGCACTTGAACCCCACTCCTCTTTTTTATGTATACTTTTCTAATCTACAATATATTAAAAGTGTGGATTGATGTGAAACTTTTAAATATCAATTTTACCCTTATATATTTAGATATATGTCAATTCTAGCCCTATACATTTAATATAGTATCATTTAATATAATCTAACTTCATTTATTATCCATTTAAGTCTAATGGTCATTGTTTTATATTGAAGTACTTAGAATTTTACATTAATCAAATTAATTTTAATTACGTAAATACATTAATTTAATTAAGTTTACTACTTAAAATCGAAGCTCACATATATATATGTAATTTAATTATAATTATATAATATAATATATTAAAGGTTGCATTAATATAATGGTAGATTAATTACAATATAAAATAATATTTATTATAGTTTTAATATAATTGTAAATGTAGATGAGCTTTGATTTTAAGTGATTAAACTAAATTTAATTAAAATAAAATTATGAGTACTCCAATGTAAAAAATGAACTCTATACTTAAAATGAGACTACATGACGTAAAATTGCAATTAATCAATCATTAACGCCACCTTTAATATATAATAATATTATTTCATATGTATGTGTGTGTGAGAGAGAGAGAGAGCTTCACTTAAAGTCAACGTTAGTTATATAAATGAGATACGTTCAATTTACCACTTTGTCCTTATATAACATTATCAACATTTTTATCCAAATATTATAAATTGCAGATTTAATTAATATAATAGATGATATAACTTTTTAAATACAAATGACAATAAATCGAAAAGAAAAAATTGCTTAAATGTGATCAATAGTTAGGAAATAGTCGAACATGAGAGAAATTATCCATCAATCTTGAAAACCTTACTAATTGCACCTAATAATTAGGAGTTACTTACCATTTCCATATTTAAATACAAGTTTCGTATCTCAATTACACATTTTTCATTAAAATTAAATTTTTAAATATTAATAAAATTTAATATTATGTGTTCTAAAAAATAATTAATATAATATTGCGTATTTTATTATTATTGCATGTTTATTTTTTTAGGCATAAAAATTGATAGTAATTCAGTTACTTATTAGTAGCATGTGTTGAGCTCAATTTTGATTTGGCTAATAATACATTTTGAAATAGTAGGTTGATGGATAATGTGTAGTTAAAAAATAAGAAAAATTTTTGAATTCACATGTAATATTATTTTTAACGAAGAATATGTTATTGAAAAGAAGATATAGAAAAATATATTTTGAAAATAATGAGGATCAATCAAATATAAATATATAAATAAATTTTTTTTTATTTATCTTGATACAGTTAAAGGGGGGATTAAATAAGTAAAAAAAAATATTACATTTTAGTTTAATCAATATTTTCGTATTATGTATCTAATTTCATAAGACTTTTAACTTTTTCTTTAACATTCAATTATCTTACTTTAAAAATATTACGCATATAATTTATTCCATATATAAGACGTGCAATGCACATGCTTATTGCTAGTCACTGTAAATTGCTATCACCCCGCAGCGTAAACTTCCTTTTCTATAAAAAAAATAAAAAAATAAAAAAAAATATATTTAGGATCCGTTTGATTGCAGAGATAAAAAATGGGTGAAAAGAAAATGAATGACAGAGAATTGAATTATCTAGAATTTATTTTAGAGTGAATTATAATTAATGGTGTTTGATTGATATAATTTTTCATCTAATCCGTTTGATTTTATTTTTCATGCAAATTATTACTTTTTAGGATAATTTTTTACAATTTGTATTAAAATTTGTTTGGATTGCAAAAAAGTAAAAAAAAAAAAAAAAAATTTTAAAAATTAATTTTGAAAATTTTGTGTGTTCGTTTGACTTTATTTTTCATGCAAATTGTCAATTAAATGGATTAATTTTTTTACCATTGGATTTACAACATGTTTACATTGCCAAAAAGTTAAAAATAAAAAAAATAAAAAAATGAAAAGCACTTTCCCACCAAAATCATGAGAAAATAAAAAGTGAAAAATGTGTTTTAAATGGTTGTACCTAGAAAATGGGTGAAAATGAATTAAATGAAAAGTTATGCAACCAAATATCAAAATTAAGGATTTTTCACTCTTTTTCTATGCAATCAAGCACTACCTTATGTTTTACAAATAAAATATTTTATTGAGAGAATATTGTAGAACAAAAAATGAATTAAAAAAAAAAAAAAAATAGAGAATGAAGTTCAAAGAGGGACTTAATTCCACTTTGTACTAAGTGGAAGTGAAGCGTGTCTATCCAATCTAATTTTGAGTGAGTCTGACATTACTATAATTTTAATAAAGTCTATTTGCTCTACTTACAAGATACTAATAAGATAGATATTTTGAGGTGTCTTGAACAAGATTATTTTCACTCGGGACGTTGACTTGACCTCGACCTTGTTACAATGTCGATGGAGAATGGGATTTGGCTCTACATATCACATTGAGGATAAATATCAACTTAATTATAGTAACAATAATATCATACCACCTCACAATTACATCGAATGGACAATTGCTCTATTTATTCTTATTGAGCATTAGAATGCACAAGCATGAGTGCCACTGCATATTTATTATGCAAATTGCAATTGATTACCACAAATATGTTGCATGTGTTCTTTTAATCATATAAAAAAAAAAAAACTAAAAAAGTATTATTATATTAAATATAAGGGATCATATCAAAGATATTTTTTAGCTTTGTGACAATATCCCAACCTTGTCACATACTTCAAACTGTATACATTTTTGCACCAATGTCCCAACCTTGTCACATACTTACACTCAATAGTACATTATTTTGCACATCTTGTCTCCGATAACATATTACATCCATAGAATCTGTTATGAGAGCGTAGATAGACTTATTTTCCACTCATAATTTTAAATAAGAAAAAATACAAATACAAATGTGTGACTAAATAGTGCCCTCACATTTCAAATCACCTGGTACACGATGTGCTGATTCATGAAAAATTGAGCATACAAATTTAACGAAAAAATGAGGACATAAGTGCACCAATAATAAAAAAATTAAAGACCTTTTATACAATTAAAAAATGATGAAACAAAATAAAATTATGATTTCAATATAACCACAATTCTTACATTTTTTCTGTTTACAAATTTGTTCTGTGAAGAAAGAAATATCTAGCAATAATGAAAAAGAGTGATGAAACAAAATAAAATTATGATTTCAATATAACCATAATTCTTACATTTTTGCTGTTTACAAATTTGTTCTGTGAAGAAAGAAATATCTAGCAATAATGAAAAAGAGTCATGAAGATGTATTAATTTGAATTTCAACGAAACTCCAGCCTATACAAGTGACCAGGTTGTCAAGGCCCTTTGTGTCTGTGTTTTATAAGCTATCCAAATTAATTATCACTCTTTGGATACATCGTGGCCCATTTTTCTTGTTGTTTTCTCCATCTTTACTAGTAGCTAGCATTTTTCACTTGGAAGTACCCGGCCCAGATAAGAATCATAACATTTTTGGTTTTGAGTCTTATAATTATGAATCAGTTTCGTTCCGATAGGAATGAACACAATTCAATTTGAGCAATTTTTGAACTATTTTCAAACAAATATTTCTTTTTCCACATCAAACCATTGTTTGGGGTTTGATTTGACTTTTAACAACAATTTTAGCGACGTAAAAATATAATCTTTCAAACAAGTAAAAAAATAAATAAGCTAATCTGAAATTTTACTATAACACTTATATTGAAACTATCTGAATATAAATGTTACAATAGCAATATATTTGTATATATATATATATATTTATATATATCGTAAGTAAACTATTATTTTTCTAAAGAGGCAAAGAAGCCATCAAACGAGTAAATCTCATGAAGTGTTAATTGATATAATAAATAATATATCTTGAATAAAATAATTAATTTATTTTACGAAAATTGGGTGAACGTTTCTGGTTGATTTCAAACGATTTTTAACTATCGAAATCTTAACCAAACCATCTTCGAATGTTTTGGTTCAATGTTGAAACTGTAGAAGCCAAATTCAGTGTATTAGAATTAAGAACGAAATAATTTGGATTTTGAGTCGTAAAATTAAGAACTAATTCGATTCTGCGTCGTAGAATTAAGAACCGAATTATTCTGATTCGATTTCAATTTTTTTAATAACCTCTCGGATAATTTTAATTTATATGAATTTACGTGAATTGATATGTATTCAAAATAGTAACTCATATTGAATTTTTTTATTTTTTATTTTTCACCTCCTTTAGTTTATTGTTTAAAACAAAAAGCATGGAAGTGAAATAAGAATATACGCTATATTTGATCCTAAAATCATATTCAGGTCATATGCACATTAGGGATTTAAAAAACTAAGAAACAGGATTGGCCCAGAATTCTCTCAAGTCACATTTTGGACAACCTTAAACAACCTGTACAAGGCTAGAGGTTCATGAATCTTCAATTCATCCTAGCTGTGCATGCGAAGGACTATAGTTTCAAACAATAGTAGCATCAAACTGAATTATTTCACATCTTGTAGTAGCACCTCTATCTGTGTGAAAGAATTAAATAATTAGGCAAAAATAGTTAGATAACCACTAGATAAGAGTATAATACGAGATTGAACTTATTTTATTTGGCCTTGAGCAATAACACAACGTGTTACACACGTGAGTTAGATTTCTGCCTACTTTGATAAGGATAGAGATTATGAATCGACGATGATTTCTTAGTCATTCTTAAGTAACAATGGTGGGTGCATGGTGACAAGAACTACAACTATATCATATGCTGAAAATCGGTATGTACATCCCCTACAATAATTGTAGTTTATTTCAGTTTTAGTGAGAACTCTTTGTTGGCGGTAGATTGACCAAAGTGACAATGCACTTACTTGAATTTCTGTGAAACTCCAACTTAGAAGTGACCAGGTTCTCATGGCCCTTTATGTCTGTTTTATAAGATGCAAGCATCTTAAAAAAACAGAGAAGATATGAGCGAGCCTTCCTTGTTTGATCAATGTCAGGACTCTTGGAACACATCGTGTCTCATCTTTCATGTTCTTTCGCTGCGATTCTCTGGCATTAATATAGGGCTGCTATCCATCATCTCATCTATGATGTGACTCCTCTCAATAGAGGAAGTTTTTCCCTTAGCAAACAACCTAAGAAGAGTACAACATCTTATGATTAAGAACTTCAGACCTCTGGAAATTCTTTCTTCCACACCGTCTTTGTTGATAATAGTAAATGATAAAGTGATTTTGCTAGAAATAAAATACAACCTTACCACAAACCTTACCCGTAATTGAAACAAAATTTTAAAACGAAAATTGGATACAAACTGATACATGTATTTTATATACTTATTTTGACCTAAAAATATAGATATATAATAGTTCTTTTAAGCAATTATAATCTAATTTATTGTATATTTCGTTTATTAGGTAAAACTCGATGATTGAAAGTGGATTAAAAGAAAGAAGTGAAAAATGACGAAAAATGGCGAAGTACAAAGTTTGAGGACCAAATTGCAAAAAAACAATGGTTGATTTGGACCACAAGACGATAATTTAAAGATTGTTGGGAGTTAATTGGATGCAATTCGAAGTAAAAAAGGAATGGAGTATCATTAGAATATTACCATAAATCGATTTCCATTCACACAAGATATCTGCTTGATTTTTAGTTGAAAATTGAGACCCATTTTTTGTATAGTAAAGGTCTGAATTGGACAAACTCTATTTCGTGTAAAATTGTATCCCTTTGAATTAGTTTTTCAACGCACTTTGAATCGCCTCAATAGGATATCAAAAGAGAGAGTTATGACCAAAATACTGACTGCTTTGTAGAAACAAAAAATCTGCATCCAAATACAACTTTCCTTATTCGATTGGAACTCTTTTGGAAACCAATTTGAACGTGATTTTCAACCAATTTTTGAATTCTACAAATGCATAACAGCATAATACATATAAGGATATCTCCTACACTTCTCATATACATATTATACTCCAATATTCATCAATTATCATCATAAAAGGAGAAAAAAATCATAGTTTTTGTGAGAGAATTGAAAGAGACTTGCAAGAATTCAATCAAGTGAATATTCAAACTTAATTTTTGGGCAAATAAGAGGAGGTGCAAGTGAAAATTCATTAAGAAACCATTGAAGAAACTCAAGATTTTAAGATTCATATTCATCTTCTCAATTTATCAAAAAGCCGGGTTATATCTTTTCACTTAAATATGATTTCTTGTAATTTCGATATGTTATGCTAGTTTTATAAATTGCTAGGAAGAGATGACCCCTTGTTATGATATTTTTAGTTTTTAATTAATTATTTTGACTTTAATTTGGTTTGATTTGTGTATGTTTATTATCGTTTTTATCGGGGTTTTTTTTTTTCAATTGCTTGATCACCAATTGAATTATTAGTAAATTTTATTATTATCGAGAGAAACAATAGGTTTAAACAAAATATAATAAATATTATAAGGTTCAATAAAGGATAGAGAGATACATCTATACTTTATATGGTTTCAATATGTGTTCTAACACTTGTTAATGCACTTATCATGTTTGCATCTTTCATCGAGAGATATGAGAGTCACGTGAGGGGAACTGATTTGATCCCTATCGAGATATACTTATAATTAAATTAGGAACATTGACCTACATAAATGATTTCAAATTATCAATTTAATTGTTAAATCACTTTCTAGTTTAATTAATAATTTAGATATTAGTATAGAAAACTCAAAATCTGTTTATTTTTCGATTGATGTTGCAATTACTTTAAACTCGGTCAAATACATAGTCATCGTGAGTTCGACACTGATGAGAACCACGTAGCAACGAATACTACGCAACCCCGCAGAATATTGACACGGAACCCAAGAACGCTAATAAGTCAAGGTTTTGGATTTAATCCAAAAATAACGAACCAAACAACCAATAAATAGGAATTTACTGACATCTTGATCACGCAATAATTGAACCTCACCCGGATTGTGAACGGCATAGATGTTAATCTTGATAAGTTCATTGAACGCCACAAGAATTGAAATCCTTGATAAGTTCGGGTTGTTCCATCGAGAACAAGAGAATAATCTCTCAATTCAATTCATATCAAAAGTCTTGTAGTACAATGAAGAATATAAATCATATTTATACTAAACCCTAGGAACTAATTTAAAATGGAATAAAACTCCTAAAATATAGAAAATTTTCAAAAATATGAATTATAGTCAAAATAAACTTCCCTCGCTTGAAAATCATATTCTCCCATAATTAGTGCTATTTCGGATCATATCAGACACTCTACACACTAATATATTACTTGTTCACGATCTCGTTCACATTCGGAAAATCAAACGACCAAGTTTCAACTTATTTTAATTTGAACCATGCTACACCACCCAAATTGGGTTACAAAAGGAGGGGTGCCCAAATGATGTGGCGCCCCTTCATTGGTCGAGGTGGCTGGCCTCGGCTGGCCCACCAGCCGCCTCTTCCAATGGGGGGCACCACATCATTTGGGCACCCCTCTTTTTGTAATCCAATTTGGACAAAATAGCATAATTCTTTTAATTTATATGAATTTATGTGAATTGATATGTATTCAAAATAGTAACTCGCTATTGGAAATTTTTCCACTGGCTTTAGTTTATTGTTTAAATTTATTGTTTAAAACAAAAAGCACGGAAGTAAAATAAGAAAATATACGCAATATTTTACAATTTATTTTTAAAGCATTCAAAAAATCAAATTGGACCGACCAAATCCGATTAGTTTTGATTTGGTCCGGTTCCTTTTTTTTTCCTAGGGAACCAATGGTTCCATTATCACAATTTCCAACTTGGACCGAATCACCCACCGCCGACCTCTAGTCTTTCTTAGAGGTTTCTCTTAGCATGTATGTGTGTGTATTATTATCTGGAAAGTCAATTTCCCTAAACGTGCTGCAAATGAGCAAATTTGACCCTAAAATCATATTAAGGTCACATGCACATTAGGGATTTAAAAAACTAAGAAACAGAATTGTCCCAGAATTCTCTCTAGTCATATTTTGGACAACCTTAAACAACCTGTACAAGGCTAGAGGTTCATGAATAATCAAGTCATCCTAGCTGTGCATAAGAAGCACTAGTTTCAAACAATAGTGGCATCAAACTTAATCGATTCACATCTTGTAGTAGCTCCTCCGTACGTGTGAATGCATTAATGATTAGGCAAAAATAGTTAGATAACCACAGGGTAGTATAATACGAGATTGTATTTTATTTGTTCGTGAACAATAACAAAATATGTTACACACGTGAGTTAACGTTATGCATACTTTGATAAGGATAGATTACATGTCAATGATAATTTCTTATTCATATTTAAGTAACAATTGCGAGTGCACGCCAACAAGAATCATGACTACAACTATATCACAAGTCAGTGCGTACACCCCCTTCAATAATTGTAGTTTATTTCAATTTCAGAAAGAACTCTATGTTTGCGCGGTGGATTGACCAAAGTGACCATGCATTTACTTGAATTTCTGAAACTCCAACCTAGAAGTGACCAGGTTGTTATTGGGTATTGACACTTTGTTGTCAAACAAATAATTTGTATATAGTGGTTTCTATTTAGTTGGTCTAGTTTAGTGAAAATCTAACTATACATGTGTTAAAATGTTTATTATATTTGGGAATGTACTAGCTTAGGGGAGAAGGCATGTGGCCTATGATAGAAGTCTTGTATGTGTCTTGCAACTTGCTCTATATAATGGAACCCTTTGTAACTCGAAAATATGTAAGAAATATAATAAAAGAAGTAGACATTCAAAGTTTTTTTTCTCTTCACTTCTGCTGGTGAAAACCAGCAGAATGTATGTGTTTTGTGTTTATATTTTTATGTTTTATCTTATTTATGTTTATGATTTATTGTTGATTTTCACTGACTTCTTCCCCACATTTGAAACCACATGTTTTGTTAAGTTATTGAACTCATTTTTGTCATGCTGAAATACTGTTTAAACAGCTCCTCCCTAGCACTCGATCCACAACACAGATTTTCTTCATACTTTAGAAAATGATACTACATCAAGCTTCCGCAATGGAAGATCTTCGTCTCTTCCAGATTTTAGAGTTGTCATGGCCCTTTATGTCTGTTTTATAAGATGCATGCATCATTAAACATAATAGAGAAGATAAGAGCAAGACTTCCTTGTGTGATCAATATCAAGACTCTTGGAACACATCATTGATCATTTTTCATGTTCTTTCGCTGAGATTAGCTGGCTTTTATATCGGGCTGCTACCCGTCTTCTCATCTATGATGTCACTCCTCTCAAGTGCATTTTTGCTCGCATTACTAGATAGAACTGGACAATAAAATAAATGAGACAATTTTTTATAGTATTATCTAATCCACCTTACCAAACACCATAATGCTCTGCCAAGCTGTTGGCAGTAGGAGCATACAACCAGCTTATTGTAATTCCGCCTCGGTAACAATAAGTGTTAACCTTTAACCATATTACCTACAATGAGTAAGGCATAGAATGATGGAAATTAACTTCTCAGGCTAAGCATTCATGAAATAAGATAGGCATTTTCATGGCAAGATGACAGTTATTCCTACAGTTCAAGAATAAAAGTATATACCCAGTATAAGATAGACAAAATGTAGTCTTGTTATTAATGAACTCGCAGTACTGTCAATTACTCCCCTGTCGAGGGAGGTCATACTAGTACACGTTCACTGTAATGGATCACCAACCTTCAAACTTCATAAATTCATGTAAATATCTGACATTGTTCATTTTCCGATATAGAGTGATGAAGTATTAAATCTCGTAAAATGCATGGATACTGCAGATTGATTTATGTTGGTCCTATAGAGAATGTTTGGTGAAAATTAAAATTAGATTTTTAAGTAGATTGTGGTAGAAGCTTTTGAATCGTGTGATTAAAAAGTTGTGAAATTGATTGTTTGACTTTGACTTGTATTAAAATTATATTTTAATTGAATCCAAACAGGCTATAAGACTTATCTAGCATCAAGAACACAAAAACAATGAACAAAAAAGTAAAAAACACAAGCATTTTTCGCAGTGACCGTTTCTAATACTTAGTCCCCATTTAGCATCAGTTACGATTAAGCTCGAATCCACTAGCACAGCCTCAGCCACAAGCAAAAGTATAAATTACAGAAGAAAACAAATTGTTTTAAATTTCTCTCTCTCTCTCTCTCTCTCTCTCTCTCTCTCTCTCTCTCTCTCTCTCTCTCTCAACGGATATAAAACCACTTACAAAGAGGCGTACTGCTATTAATTAATAGCACCTCAGTATTTCACTCAAGAATTAATCACTCAAAGTATCATCTAGAAGATGAAAATTAAGAGAGTATACGAAGATGACAAAACGAAAGGCGAGGTTAGGAGGGAGATTTTTATAACTAGCCTATACTTTAGATTATTCATGGAAAGGTCTAAATTATCCTTGATGAAATGGACTTTTATATTTGCAAACCATATCCTTTGGCTTAGAATGGTTTTCAAAAAATGGTTTTATCTTCTATTTCTTCTATTTCTTATTTCAATATATAAATCTATCATTTGATATAATAAATTAGAATAATCTGTAATATATTCATCACGTTTCTTGTTTAGTTTATCATATTTTTCAAACAGTATATCTATGTTATCTATTTGGGAAATGATATCATTTATTTTTTCTATCATCTTATTTAATAAATTATTTAATCCTTTGATAGTATATCCTGACATTTCAAACTAATAAACCTTCAATTATCATGATGAATTACAAACAATCAACATTTAAATAATCTCTGCGATTCTTTTAAGATCTTTAGAAGAGTTCTTTCTAAATTTAATAAAAACAATAATTTTTACCTTAATTTTGATCTTAGTCTTTATTCTTAGAACCGAGTGACCTTCAAGCTTTGAATATGCAAACTATTCCCTTCAATAGCCTTCTGCCAAAACGGGATCCTTGCAATCTCAGCTTTTTACTCTCACTGTATCATTTCTTAGAATCAAAACTACAGATCCTAAATAAAGAAAACTCTCTTTTTGTTAAAGTAGGAATGCAATTTCTTCTTTAATCTATCAAGAATCTATGGGATAAGAGGTTTAGAAACTCATATTGTATGAAAGAATTGGAATTTTTATTGATCTATCTCAGAAATGATATAAGCTTTTGAAATTAAATATAGAACTTGATTGGCTTTCTCACAGAGATTGAGTGCTCAACTAATTTTGTCTTTCAACTAGCCTAAAAGCTTCTATTTATACAACTACATGAGGCTTAATAATGAAACATCTTACATCATTGCTTACGTTTTTACATCAATTATTTGTGTTTTTCCATCAAGAGCCTCTTGACCCCTCCATTATGTCTGCTTTATATCACATCTTCTTTTATCAAGAGCACTATCCCTCTATTATTGTCCTTCCAGCCTTGTCTTCACATTCAGTTGGTGAGATTCTTTGATAATGGTAGGACATCCATCAATTGGTTTCTTCTTTCTATCATTGTCATTTTTTTATCATGGGAAACATGTAGTGCATTCTCTTGCTCTGCATGCCTCTTTTATGGTTGTAGCACTTCCATTAATTCGATGAGTATCGAATTTTTCAATGTATTCTTTAAGAATTGTTGATTTTTCTTCTCCATTATTAGTGAGACGAGTCCATCCTTCATATTTGTACAAATATTTGAATTTTTTTTATCATACAAATTTTTTGCCATTTTATATAGAACTTTCATCCCTAAAACTCTTCGGAATTTTATCTATGATTTGGTGATTTTTGGTAAAGTTTTTTTTTTTTTTTTTTTTTTTTTTTGCCAACTTCAATCCGGAAGTCTCTACTAACATATCCAATTGTTATAATATGTCCAGCAGGATAAAATATCATTCCATCAATTTCATGACTAATTGAATAAAATTTTATGTATATGGATCTCCCTTTAGCAAATCTGGATACTTCAGATTTGAATATTTCATCAAAATTTTCAATTTCTTTTAGATTTTTTTCAAGGTAGATAAGATCTAAAAGTTCATAATTTGCTATCATTTTAACCATGAAAGGGTCTGCATCCTTTGTAATTAATAATTTTGGATAAATATGATCTCCTGATATAAAATAGGAGTTATTTTCTTCCAATTCATAAACAATTTTGGCAAAAGATGGATACTCTTCTTCTTTTGTTAATAAAGGGGTATCATCATCTTTATCAGATCGAATTCTAATAACCCTTATATGTGTATCATTGCATTTTATGATTATTTTTCTGGGACTTGGTATATCTCTTTTGATATTGCTGGGTCCACTCCTGCTTCCATGTTGTGTACCTGTTTGTATTTTTGATATTCTCTGTTTGGTATCAATTGGTATTCCCTATTTGGTATTTAGTGATTTGAATTGTGAAGTAATTTCATCAATTCTTTCACTCAATTCATTGGTATATTTGGAATGAGAAATAGAGATATCGACCAACAATTTGATATTCTATTGGAGTGATTCTGTCATTTGCTTAATTCATATTTTCATGTCTTCGGCTTCCTCTCTAAGGAATTCCATTCGCTTTTTAGCATCTATCAATGAATTTTTGATATCATCCATCTCCAAATTCAATGTTCCTGCTTAAGAAATCTGCAAGATAGTTATTTTTACTTTGAATATGAATAATATCAAAATTATAAAATGGAAAATATGCTTGCCCTCTATGTGACCTTCTATATTGGGGTTTCATTGGTAACTTATTTTTGACAAGTTCTACAACTTGGGAGTTATCAGTTTCAACAATAAATTTTTAGATAATAAAAATAATAAGAACTTTTTTATTCCTTTAATGATTTCAAGTAATTCTTTTTCATGAGTTGTGATAGTAGCACATTTATTACCGTTTTCATCCGCTTATATTTGCATTTTCGTGATTAATTAGTGTCTAATTGTTCTAAATACGTTTATATCTTGGTTTAGGTCACAAATGGATGAAAACAATGGAAAATTGGAGAAAAGAGCGAGAAATGACCAAAACGAAGGAAAGTGAAAGTTCAAGGGCTAAATTGCAAATATCCAAAAGATGACTCGGAAGGCAAAATGAAGATATGAATATTTGAGAGTGTTTGGCATCAATTGGATAAGGAAAGAAGCCAAAAGAGTGAAATATAGTCAAAGCATTATCACACATGCTGAAAAGTTTGGCATCGATTTTCAGTCTCATATTGAGACCTTATTTTGACATTGTAGACAATGTAATTGGAAGCTGACATCTTGTTCAAAGTTGTAGCCCTTTGAGTAATCTTTCCAATGCATCGTGAATCACCTAAATTGGATATCGAGAGAGAAAGTTAAGACCAAACTACTGAAAGTTGTCCGGGGGGAATTCTACAACAATGCGGTCGTATTGTGTTATCTCTATGCGGTCGCGAACCACCGTCAGAAGCTTCAAAGGACTGAATTGCTTGACCTATGTGACCGCATTGGTTAAGCCTATATGGTCGCATAGGTATAAATTGGGCCAAAAATCTTTTATTTCCAGAAATCAACCAAATCAACTAAGGAAAGTTTTTGGACGCGTTTTTCTCACCATAAAGTAGACCAGAAGAAGGGAATTCGACCATTCATCATCTTGGACCTCTCAAACACCATTTTGGTAAGAGAAACTCCATGGAAGGCTAATCAAATCTTGTGAAGTAAATGGAGGAACTCATTCGGGTTTAAAATTTTCATGTCGTTTATTCATCAAACTTGGTATTTATTTTGTTAAATAAACTTCTAGATCTAGGTTTTCATCTTTATGAATTAATCGTGGAATTGCTTTAACATGTGTTAGATTTTCATAAAATTAATCACGTTCTTTATATCGAATAATTGAACCATGTGTTGAATTTGTATTTCATTAATCTATTGGTGTGATTGTTTATTGCTTTATGCTACAAGTATATGGTAAATTTGTAATCTTATTTCAATAGATGGTTGTGGGAATTGCGAAGGAAACTTAGAATCTTGGAATACAATTGTGAATCATATTGATCTTGAATGATAAATCTTCCGATTAGAGTGCCGGGATGAAAGCCTCTAATTGCGTTATTAAATTGAATAGACGACATTGAATGATCTGATCTGGGTGATGGAATTCCAAAGCTTCACTGTCTTAATTTACTAAATTTTATCCCAAAACTTTGTTATTGATTTAATTGTCAACAACCAAACATTCTTGCGAACTTTGAGAGAACAAATCACCACTTTTGGAACCTTTGAATAATTTTTCATCTCCCTGTGGATACGACACCCCAAAGCTACACTACAACACCGCGTAACACTTTGGGCGTAATCAAATTTTGGTGCTATTGCCGGGGAGACGGTACAATAAATTGAAGGATCTTCTAGCAAAGGGATAACATCATTCCTTTATTTTTGCTTTTAGCTAATTTAATTTTCTTCATTGTTAATTTTTTTTTTTATTTTTTCATTCTCATATAGTTAGTTTTCGTGTTTTATGAACAGGGATCGAGGGGATCAAGGAAGCTCTACCGAGGACATCGTCCAATGTTTGAAAATCTCTTTAATCCTCTTTTTGATACTGAATCTATTGGCACACATAACACAATGACTGACAGTGAGCACGAAGATGCACCAACTAGGACTTTGCACGATTATCTCTATCCTACATGCACATCTACACCGTCATGCATTATATTTCCACCCAATATGCCACGTATGGACCTTAAACCAGGAATGATCCAACTTCTTCCCACCTTTCATGGTCTTGAAAATGAAAATTCATACGTGCATATTAGAGAATTTGAAGAGGTGGTTGCAACTTTTCACAATCAACGTTGTACAATGGATGCAGTCAGGCTAAATTTTTCCCATTTTCACTCAAAGACCGAGCTAAAAGCTGGCTATATTCATTACGACCACGTTCGATTGGGACTTGGGCTGAAATGACTCAAGTATTCTTTGGCAAGTACTTTCCCCATCATAAAACAACTGCGTTAAAAAAGAAAATTTCTACTTTTACTCAAAAAGAAAGTGAAATTCTATATCAAGCATAGGAAAGGTACAAAGAATTGCAAGCTTTATGTCCCCACCATGGTTATGAAACTTGGCGCGTGGTGAGTTATTTTTATGAAGGGTTGTTACTTAGGGAGCGTCAATTTGTTGAGATGATGTGCAATGGTGAATTTTTGCAAAAAGATCCGGATGAGGCTATAGAATACTTAGATGAATTAACTGAGAAGACCCATACTTGGACAGGACCTAGTGCTACTGAGAGCACCAATAGAGCACGACCCATAGGAAACCAATGTGGTAGTGAAATTTACCAACTTAAGGAGGAAGACAACCTTAGAGCTAAGGTAGAAACCTCATTAGAGAACTAGAAGCCCTACGCACTAAGGAGTCAAAAACCACTCGATCTGTTTCCCGAGCTGAGACCTTAGAGCCGTGTTTTATGTGTGGAGGAAGTGACCACCCTGCGCAAGAGTGTGCCATTTATGCTGAGATGAGAGGAGTGTATGAGGAACACTGCAATGCCTTAAACATATACCAAAAGCCATATGCTCCTTATTCTGAAACCTATAATAAGGGGTGGCGGAATCACCCCAATTTTAGCTGGAAATCTGACAATCAACGGCAAGCCCCACCAAACAGGACCTACACTACACCCTCATCTCAACCTATGCCTTCTAAGAACTCTTTAGAGGACACACTACATGCTTTTATAGAAGCACAGGGTAAGACCAATCACAAGTTTGAGACTATGATTACCCAAGTTGTTGAGGAGAGTAAAGAGATGAAAGCCCACATGTCCAAGCTAACCAATGCTCTAGCTGTAGGAGAGCGTGGGAAGTTTCCAGCTCAAGCCCAACCAAATCTCAGAGGACAACATATGGCACAAGCTTCAAACTCAGAAGAAAACAACTTTAAGGAAGTAAATGTCATGACCACTAGGTTCGGAAAGACTATAGAGCCAACTAACAGGCCTAGGGAAGAAGAGAGAAACTCTAGCAATTCAGAAGAAGATAAACCTAGAGAGGATGTAGTGGAAATTCCTACAAGAGTACCTTTCCCTCAAGCCCTCAAGTCCACCGCGAAATCAACCAGTCAACAAAATAAAATCCTAGAACACCTTAGGCAAGTCAAAATCAACCTACCCCTCTTGCATGTGATTTCACAGGTTTCCACATATGCTAAAGTCATCAAGGACTTATGCACTATGAAGAGGAAGCATCATGTTAAGAAAATAACTTTCTTAACTGAACAGGTTAGCGCTGCAATTGAACAAAGGACCCCACTTAAGTACAAGGATCCCGGTTGCCCCACCATTTCTTGCATTATTGGGAGCCATGAGTTTGCACAAGCTCTACTTGATTTAGGAGCTAGTGTAAATCTCATGCCTTATGCGATTTACTTGTTATTAGGTCTAGGTGAGATAAAGCCTATCTCAGTGGTTTTGCAACTAGCTGATAGATCTACCATAGGACCTAGAGGAGTGGTTGAGGATGTCTTAGTCCAGATTGATAAGTTTTACTACCCCGTAGACTTCTTGGTTCTAGATGTAAAGGTTGATGTAAATGTTAATTCAAAAATTCATATTATTCTTGGAAGACCTTTTCTTACTACTGCTAATGCTCTTTTAAATTGCAGGAATGGTCTAATGAAGTTGTCCTTTGGAAATATGACTCTAGAAGTCAATATTTTCCACATTGCTAAACAGCCACATGAGGATGATGAGTATCATCAAACATTCATGATTGATGCACTCATTCAAGAAGAGATACCTGCAACCACAGATCTTGACCCTTTGAACACATTCCTCTTGAATTCTGAATTTCCATCTAATTTTGATAATGAGGAGTACACTGATATTTGTGTTGTTTTTGCTAAAATGTAGGGTTATGAGCATCACCATGGCAGCCTAAGTTTGAAGCATTGCTAGAAAGGACTGGAGGACAGAAACCGTCAAGCATTGAGAGTCCAAAACCAGAACTGAAACCACTGCCTGCAGGATTGAAACATGAGTTTCTTGGACCAGGTGATACCTTTCCAGTAATTATTTCTTCAGAATTGGATGTATTACAATGTAAACAACTTTTGAACATGTTGAATGAACATAGATCTGCACTAGGATGGACTATAGCGGACATAAAAGGCATTAGCCCTTTAATTTGCTCACATAAGATTCATCTAGAGGAGGGAACTAGTCCTAGAAGAGACCCACAACGTAGGCTAAACCCCACAATGAAAGAGGTAGTGAAAAATGAAGTACTAAAATTGCTAGATGTAGGTATCATTTATCCTATCGTCGATAGTAAATGGGTTAGTCCTACACAGGTAGTCCTTAAGAAGTCAGGAGTCACAGTGGTGAAAAATGAACTGGGTGAAATGGTCCCCACAAAAACAGTGACTGGATAGCGCATGTGCATAGACTATAGGAAGTTGAATGCTGCCACGAACAAGGACCATTTCTCCCTTCATTTTTTAGACCAAATTCTTGAGCGTGTGGCAGGCCATCCCTTTTACTGTTTTCTGGATGGGTATTCTGGTTACTATCAAATCGAAATTGCTTTAGAAGACAAGGATAAAATCACATTTACTTGTCCTTTTGGCACTTTTGCATTTTGTAGGATGCCATTTGGACTTTGTAACGCTCTTGCCACGTTTCAAATATGCATGACCAGCATGTTTAGTGACATGGTAGAGAATTGAAATGAAGTGTTTATGGATGATCTAACTGTCTTTGGAACTTCATTTGATACATGCTTGTTAAATTTGAAATGAGTTCTAACTCGATGTGAGGAAAAGGGATTAGTGTTGAATTGGGAGAAGTGACATTTTATGGTACCTTCAGGAATTGTCTTAGGGCATGTAATTTCATTTAAGTGAATAGAGGTTGACAAATCTAAAATTGAATTGATCTCTAAATTGCCTACACCTAAGACAGTAAAAGACATTAGATCATTCTTAGGCCATGCAGGTTTTTATAGGAAGTTCATACAAAACTTTTCATCTATAGCTAGACCATTGTGTAATCTCCTCATTAAAGATGTAACTTTTAACTGGACTCCTGAGTGCCAGGAGGCTTTCAAAACATTGACTAGAAACCTAACCTCAGCACCCATCATGCAACCACCTGATTGGACATTGCCGTTTGAAATTATGTGTGATGCTAGTGATTATGCGGTAGGTGTTGTACTTGGACAAAGAAGGGAAGGTAAGCCTTTTATAATCTACTACGCTAGTAGAACTCTAAATAGTGCTCAAATGAATAATTCCACAACTGAAAAAGAGTTGCTAGCTGTAGTCTTTGCGCTTCATAAGTTTAGATCTTATTTGATTGGCTCCCCTATTAAAATTTTCATAGATCATGCAGCACTTAAGTACCTTCTTACCTGGAAGGATGCTAAGGCACGATTAATACGGTGAATTTTGCTATTGCAGGAGTTCGATATCTCTATCAAGGACAAGAAATGAGTGGAGAATGTTGTGGCAGATCACTTGTCAAGGCTAACCTTTGAGGACCAAACGACAACCTTGCCAATCAGAGAAGAATTTCCATATGAGAGTTTATTTTCTATTTCTTCTCTACCATGGTTTGCTCATATTGTGAATTACTTGGCTGCAGGTGAAATTCCACAAGAGTGGAGCGCACAGGATAGGAGAAAATTCTTTGTTGAGGTACGTAATTTCTACTGGGATGATCCATGTTTATTTAAGTACTGTCCTGACCAGATTTTGAGGCGTTGTATTCCTAATAACGAGATCTCTAGTGTGCTTAATTTTTGTCATACCCATGCATGTGGAGGCCATTTTTTTGTGAAAAAGACCGCTGAAAAAATTTTGCAATGTGGTTTCTATTGGCCCACCTTATTTAAAGACACAAATGAATATTGTAGATCATGTGAACGATGTCAAAAACTAGGTGTTATGTCTCGACGTAACATGATGCCCTTAAATCCTATTTTAGTAATTGAGGTATTTGACTGTTGGGGGATTGACTTCATGGGACCTTTTCCACCTTCTTTTGGCTATCTGTACATTATTGTTGCGGTCGATTATGTGTCTAAATGGATAGAAGTGACAGCTTGTAGAGCTAATGATAATAAAACGGTTGTAAAATTTTTGAAAGAAAATGTTTTGTCTCATTTTGGTACACCATGTGTTATCATTAGTGATAGAGGCACACACTTTTGTAACCATTCATTTAAGGCTTTAATGAAAAAGTATGGGGTTATTCACAAAATTTCTACTGCTTATCACCCCCAAACGAGTGGACAAGAAAAGTTAGCGAACAGGGAGATTAAACAAATTTTGGAGAAACAGTGAACCCTAATCGTAAGGATTGGTCTTTGAGATTAAACGATGCACTGTGGGCTTATTGTACGGCTTTTAAGACTACCTTAGGCATGTCCCCATATAGACTAATATTTGGAAAGTCATGTCATTTACCTGTCGAACTTGAGCACAGAGCCTACTGGGCCATCAAACGATTTAACTTCGATCTCGAAGATGGGGGTAAGCTTAGGAAATTTCAATTAAGTGAGTTAGAAGAACTCCGGAACGATGCTTACGAGAGTTCTAGAATCTAAAAGTCCAAAATAAAGCTTTTCATGATAAAAACTTTTTGAGGAGAACGTTTAAACCAAATCAAAAAGTGTACTTGTATGATTCTAGGCTCCAAAAGCATCCAGGTAAACTTCGTTCTAGGTGGATTGGTCCCTTTGTGGTGAAACATGCTTTTGAAATGGGGCAATTGAAATTGAAGACCCTATTGACGGTAGAGTATTCAAGGTGAATGGACAGCGTCTCAAGATACTCTATGGGCAATAGGTGCCCACAGTGGAAGAAACTCATCTTGAAGACCCTGTTTACCATCCTTGAATCTTTCAGGTATGTCGTTTACCTTGCTTTTTTGTATATTAGTTTTTGCATTTCCCTTTTAGGTACGTAATTTGTTTTTTTAAGTTTCTCTCCATTACATATCTTATCACATTGAGAATTTTAAGGTTCACCTTTCTTCGTGCTTATGTTGACTCACATCCGCCTCCAGGTGATATCTTTCCTTCCCTATTTAGTATTCATGTTTATGCATTGAGGACAATGCAATATTTAGTTGGGGGGAGAGTTACTTTGGATTCTACCATGATTATCATGTACCCTTGTTAAATTTGTCATGATTGGTTTAATTTTTTTCTCTTAAGTCTCTGATTTGCTGCATGTTGTGCTCTTGAATGACAAAATATGCCACTAGGAGTTAATTTTGTTATGAAAGTCTAGATGTCAAGACACTTGCTGAATTATTTTTGTGCACACAAGTCTTGTGGTAAGATGATTGTTTAACACATGTAGTTAGAGAAGTCTCTTGTTGAAATTTTCATGTGAGAGAATTGGTGAGTATTAAGAACTATAATACACTAGAAATGTGATGAGCATGCATTGATTTTGTGAATTGGAAATTTCTTTTGAGAATAACATTACACGGTCCGTGGTAAGATGGTGGATTATACTTGGAAAATGATAACAGTCAACTTAGGATAAAATTTGAACATTTTCAAGCTAATCTGCAGCCCTCTAGTTGCCACTTTAAGCCAATACACATATATAGCATTTTCTTTGATGCAACTATGTTATTCCATACCTTTACACATTGGAATACAACGTAAATATCTTTCCACTTTTATACTTCCAAGTGTATAGTAGGTAATGAAACTTCATTTGAGAAGAAAAGTAATGAACAAAATGATAAGAGTCGATGGGTGCTTGTATAAATCAGTCAAAAAAATGAAAAACAAAAAAAACGGAAAAAAGAAAAGAAAACCAAGTAATGAAAAATGACGACTGATTTGTTGATGAGAATGTTGGGAAATTGATTGGTTAAATGATGAAATCTATTGAAACGCATAATGAAATACCTGACTATGTGCTTGAAAGTTTTGATTCATTAAGCTCTTCATTTCATATATCCCAACCTATACCTCATTACAACCTTATACACTCCAAGTGGGTTTGTGGTAAGAAGTTTATAAACTCTCATTTGACAGTATGTCTATCATAAGATCAATGTTTGCTCATTGCCTGTTCATAAATATATAAGCCACCATAATTGAGCATATCTCTTTCTCAGCTCCATAGAGAGAAACCCCGTACTAAACACTTTGATACCCATGAGTTATGGAGTTGAACCTTTAGCTTGAGGCATACTTGATGTTGCATGTGTTATGGTAAGCGGTAAGATGGTCATGAATTGACACACACTTACACATTTGGCATGCGCTTTTGACATTTTGGTGACCATAACACTATTAATTTTTTTGTGGTGTTGAGTTTGAAGGGAGCATGCATCGTGGTAAATTAGAACTTGATAATTGACTTGCAACGTTGACTAGTCTTTGATTATTTTATTTTGCACTAAATTGCTAGGGACTAGCAATGAACAAGTTGGGAGTGTGATAGTAGCACATTTATTACCTTTTTCATCCTCTTATATTTGCATTTTCGTGATTAATTAGTGTCTAATTGTTCTAAATACGTTTATATCTTGGTGTGATAATAGCACATTTGTTACGTTTTTCACCCTTTAATATTTTCATTTATATGATTATTTGACACCGAAATGCACTAAATGTTTCTATATCTTGGTTTAGGTGGCAATTGGGTGAAACAAGTGAAAAATGGAAGAAACAAGTGAAAAAAGGATCAAAATAGAAGAAAGCGAAAGTTAAAGGACCAAATTGCAAATACCAAAAGATGACTCGGCAAGGAAAATGAAGATATGAAGATTTGAGAGTGTTCGGGGCCAATTGGAGGAAGAAAGGAGTCAAAGGGGTGACATATAGCCAAGACATTCTCACACATCAACTTTCAAGCTGAAAACTTTTGCACCGGTTTTTAGCCTCATCTTGAGACCGTTGTTTCACATGGTATAAGATTGAATTGGAAGTTTACATCTGAATGAAAGTTGTAGCCCATCGAGTCAGCTTTCCAACGCACTTTGAATCACCTCAATCGGATATCGAGAGAGAAAGATATTGGTAAAATACTAAAAGCTGTTTGGCGGAAAAAATTATAACTAAGCGGTCGCTTGGAGTAAATTTGCAAGCGGTCGCCCACAACCCTACCGAGAATTCAAAGGCAAATATCATTGAACTAAGCTACCGCTTGAATTTACACTAAGCGGTAGCTTAGGGATTTTTTCGGCAGATCTGTTCTAATTTCGAAAATAACCTAAACACCTATGGAAACGCGTTTTGCTTGATTTTCTCGACCTAAATAGATCAAAACACGTCCAGAAGCCATTATTCTTCATCTTGGAACAATTCTTTTCACCTTGGGAACAAGAAAACTCCATGGAAGGCTAAAGAATTATGTGAAGCAAAGAAGGAACTCACTGGTTTTTGGGATTTCATGTCAATTGTTCAATTCCTTTGGTATTTATCTGATTTAAAACACTTGTAGATCTAGGGTTTCATTCTTATATGTATATGTGGAATTGGTTTAATGTTTACTCGATTTCTCATAGACTTAATCATGTTTCTTCTATCGTGGAATTAAACTAATCATTGAATTTCAATTTCATATAAGTTTATTGATGGATTTGTTGTGAGTTTGGTTTAATTTGTATTAGGTTTTCATAGGATTAATCATGTTCTTCCTATTGAATAATCGAAATACTTATTGAATTTTCATTACTTGGATATTATTGGTGTGATTATTTACAACTTTATGCTACATGTATGTGGTTGGTTTATAATCTAATTCCAATAATTGCTTGTGGAAATTGTGAAAGGAAATTAGGATCTACAAGTACAATTGTGAATTACATTGATCTTAAACATCAAATCATCCGATTAAAGTGCCGGGATGAAAGCCTTTAATTGTGTTATTAATTTGAATGATTGACATTGAATGATCTAATCCGGGTGAGGGAATTCTGAGTTTCACTATTTTAATTACTGAATTTTATTCCAAAAACTTTGATATTAATCTAATCAACATTGATATCTTTAGACAAATTTGAGTGAACGCACACCTATTTAGAGACTCCGTAATTTAATTTCCATCTCTCTGTGGATACGACACCCCAAAGCTACACTACAACACCGCGATAAACTTTGGGCGTAATCAAATTTTGGCGCCGTTGCCGGGGAGACGGTACAATAAATTGAAGGATCTTCTAGCAAAAGGGTGACTTTGTTCCCTTTTCCATTTTCATTTTTTTTTTGTTAGTTTATTTTCTCTCGTTATTTTCTCTAGTTTTTCACATAGTTCCATTTTTTTTTCTTTTGCTTGTGTTATGAGCAGGGATCGAGGCGATATAGGAAGCTCTACCGACAAACTTCGTCCAATGTTTGAATCTCTTCCTAACCCTATTTTTGACACTGCATCTATTCCCACGACCACCACATCACGTAACACAATGTCTGATAGTGAGCATGATGCACCTTACAGAACTTTGCATGATTACTTACACCCCACACGCACATCTACACCATCATGTATCATGTTTCCACCCAATATGCCACGTGTAGATTTTAATCCTGGAATGATTCAACTTCTCCCAAATTTTCATGGACTTGAAAATGAAAACCTGTATGTGCATATTAGGGAATTCGAGGAGGTAGTAGCAACCTTCCACAATCAACATGGTATAGTGGATGCAATCAGGCTTAAGTTCTTTCCATTCTCCCTTAAGGAAAGGGCAAAAAGCTGGTTGTATTCATTGAGACCACGTTCGATTGGTACCTGGGATGAAATGACTCAAGCCTTCTTTAATAAATACTTTCCCCACCATAAGACTAACGCACTTAAAAAACAAATTTCTACGTTTAGTCAAAAGGATAGTGAGACCTTATATCAGACCTGGGAAAGATTTAAAGAACTACAAACCCTTTGTCCCCACCATGGTTACGAGAGTTGGCGTATAGTGAGTTTCTTCTACGAGGGATTATCACCTAGAGAGCGCCAATTCATAGAAATGATGTGCAATGGTGAATTTTTACGGAAGGATCCTGACGAAGCCATGGAATACCTAGATGAACTAGCTGAGAAAGCTCATACATGGACCGGACCTAGTGCCACTGAGAGTACTAATAGGTCACGACCCGCAAGTAATCCCACTAGCACAGGTATATATCACCTTAGGGAGGAGGATAGCCTTAGAGCAAAGGTAGAAGCCCTAACTAAAGAACTTGAGACCTTACGTGCTAGAGACTCGAAATCTGTACATAGTGCATCCCGTGTTGAGTCCAGTGGTAATTGTTTTGTGTGTGGAGGAAGTGACCACCCTGTGCAAGAATGCGCTACTTATGCTGAGATGAGGGGACTTTATGAGGCACACTGTAATACTTTAGGTGTTTATCAAAAGCCCCATACCCCTTACTCCGAGACCTATAACTCAGGGTGGGAAAATCATCCTAATTTCAACTGGAAATCTAAAAACCAGCAACCTTCCCAATTCAATAGAGCTTACACTGCACCCTCACATCAACCCGTATCATCTAGGAATTCCTTAGAAGACACTCTACATGCATTCATCGAGGCACAAAGTAAAACAAACCAAAAGTTTGAGACTGTGATTACTCAAATTGTTGAGGAAAATAAAGAAATGAAAAGTCATATGTCTAAACTAACCAATGCCTTAACTGTAGTAGAGCATGGAAAATTTCCTGCTCAAGCGCAACCAAATCCTAGGGGGCAACACATGGCACAAACTTCAGGACCACATGAGACCAATCTTAGGGAAGTGAATGCCATAACCACACGTTCAGGGAAAGTCTTAGAGCCAACTTCCAAACCTAGGGAAACAGAAAAAGAGTCTAGTGAATCGAATGAGAACAGCCCTACTGAGGAGGTAGTGGAACATTCAGTGAGAGTACCTTTCCCTCAAGCTCTAAAGTCCACCTCGAAATCTGTTGGCCATCATAGCGAGATTTTAGAGCACCTAAAGCAAGTAAAGATCAATCTGCCTTTCTTGCATGTAATTTCATAGGTTCCTGCTTATGCTAAAGTCCTTAAGGATTTATGCACTGTCAAAAGAAAACATCATGTCAAGAAAACCGCTTTCTTAACTGAGCACGTGAGTGCCGTGATCGAGCAGAGGACCCCACCAAAATATAAGGATCCCGGTTGTCCTACTGTCTCTTGCATCATTGGGAACCATGAGATTGGACAAGCCCTTCTTGATCTAGGGGCTAGTGTCAATCTCATGCCTTATGAAATTTACTCACAGCTAGGATTAGGTGAGATGAAGCCCACCTCTGTTGTCCTACAATTAGCTGATAGGTCCACTATTAAACCTAGGGGAGTAATTGAAGATGTCTTAGTTCAAATTGATAAATTTTACTACCCTATTGATTTCTTGGTCGTGGATGTAAAAGCTAATGTGAGTGTTGCTTCTAAAATTCCTATCATTCTTGGTAGACCATTCCTTGCTACTGCTAATGCTTTGATTAATTGTAGAAATGGTCTCATGAAATTATCCTTTGGGAATATGACTCTAGAAGTCAACATTTTTCATATCACCAGACAACCAGAGGAAGATGATGAGTGTCAACAAACTCACATGATTGACACACTCACACAAGAGGTAGCCGATAATATGTTCCTTGGACCAGCACAAGAATTTCCAGAACCAAATAGTTTGGACATCGTGGAGAGGACAGATCACGAGACAGGTAATAGTCCTTATTTTACATCACCAGTTTCTAACAAGAGGACTCTACCTTCTATGTTGCAGGCCCCCACTACAAATTTCAAGCCCTCTCCTAGTGACCCCACACATGTATTAGATGGAGGCAGAGGAGCTGCACCGATGGTTATGGCCAATGAGTTTAATGCACTGCAAGGAAACTTGGGATCGCCCTGGCTAGATGCGGGCTAAAAATGGGAACATTGGGTCGAGCCAACGACGATAAACAAAGGCGCTACTTGGGAGGCAACCCATGGGAAGTTTATTCATTTCTTTTCTTTTTGTTTTTGCATTCATATTTTAGTTATTTTTGTTTTTTTTTCTTGTATTACCATCCCATTGAGAACTTCCAGGTTCACCTTTCTTCGTGCTTATGTTGACTCACATCCACCTCCAGGTGATATCTTTCCTTCCCTATTTAGTATTCATGTTTATGCATTGAGGACAATGCAATATTTAGTTGGGGGGAGAGTTACTTTGGATTCTACCATGATTATCATGTACCCTTGTTGAATTTGTCATGATTGAGTTAATTTTTTTCTCTTAAGTCTCTGATTTGCTGCATGTTGTGCCCTTGAATGACAAAATATGCCACTAGGAGTTAATTTTGTTATGAAAGTCTAGATGTTAATACACTTGCTGAATTATTTTTATGCACACAAGCCTTGTGGTAAGATAGTTGTTTAACACATGTGGCTAGAGGAGTCTCTTGTTAGAGTTTCTTTATGTGAGAATTGGTGAGAATTGAGAGTCATATCACACTACAAACGGTGGTAAGCATCCATTGATCTTGTGAATTGGCAACTTTTGTGAGAATAATATTACATGGTCTGTGGTAAGATAGTGGATTACTTGGGATATGATAAAGGTCAATTTAGGATCAACATTTGAGCCTCTCAAACGTTTTCTTTGCAATAAATACAGCCCCTAGTCGCCACTTTGAACCATATACACATGTATAACCTTTCCCTTCTTGCACATACATTATCCATATTTTTCCATACCGAAGTATATGTTTATTTTCCCACTTCTTTTACTTCCAAGTGTGTAATAAGTATTAGATGCGATTTGTGAAGAATAGAAGCAAGAAGAATGACAAGAGTTGGGGTGGATTCAAAAAAAAAAAAAAAACAAAAAAAAAAAAAAAATCATTGAAGATGCTCTACTTGATTGACTTTGGGGTTTGGAATGTCGACAAATGGTACCTATTGAAAGTTGTGATCAATTTGAAATGCTAATTAGAAATGTTTGATAATGTGCTTGGTTGCATGCTTGGAAGTGCTTTGAATCTTATACCTCTTAGCCTTATAAAACCCAACCTAAACTTCGTCCAACCTCTTGTATTGACCGTTTGGATCCCAAGTAGGCTGTGGTAAGAAGTTGATAGATTCTCATTTGAAAGTATGTCTATCACAGGATCAATGTTTGCTTATTACTTGTGCATAAATATTTAGGCCTCCATATTTGAGCGTATCCTATTCTCAGCTCCATGGAGAGAAATCCCATACTAAACACTTTGATACCCGTGAGTTATGGAGCTGAATCTTTAACTTGAGATATAGTTGATGTTGCATGTGTTAGGGTTAGCGGTAAGATGGTTATGGCTTGACACACACTTACACATTTGGCATGTGTTTTTGACATTTTGGTGATCATGACACTATTGATTTCTTTGTGGTGTTGAGTTTGAAAAGAGCATGCATTGTGGTGAATTAGAACTTGATAATTTGACTTACGATGTTGACTAGTCTTTGCTTGTTTCATTTTGTATTAAATTGCTAGGGACTAGCAATAAGCAAGTTGGGGGGGTGTGATAATAGCACATTTGTTACGTTTTCACCCTTTATATTTTCATTTATATGATTATTTGACACCGAAATGCACTAAATGTTTCTATATCTTGGTTTAGGTGGCAATTGGGTGAAACAAGTGAAAAATGGAAGAAACAAGTGAAAAAAGGATCAAAATAGAAGAAAGCGAAAGTTAAAGGACCAAATTGCAAATACCAAAAGATGACTCGGCAAGGAAAATGAAGATATGAAGATTTGAGAGTGTTCGGGGCCAATTGGAGGAAGAAAGGAGTCAAAGGGGTGACATATAGCCAAGACATTCTCACACATCAACTTTCAAGCTGAAAACTTTTGCACCGGTTTTTAGCCTCATCTTGAGACCGTTGTTTCACATGGTATAAGATTGAATTGGAAGTTTACATCTGAATGAAAGTTGTAGCCCATCGAGTCAGCTTTCCAACGCACTTTGAATCACCTCAATCGGATATCGAGAGAGAAAGATATTGGCAAAATACTAAAAGCTGTCCGGCGGAAAAAATTATAACTAAGCGGTCGCTTGGAGTAAATTTGCAAGCGGTCGCCCACAACCCTACCGAGAATTCAAAGGCAAATATCATTGAACTAAGCTACCGCTTGAATTTACACTAAGCGGTAGCTTAGGGATTTTTTCGGCAGATCTGTTCTAATTTCGGAAATAACCTAAACACCTATGGAAACGCGTTTGCTTGATTTTCTCGACCTAAATAGATCAAAACACGTCCAGAAGCCATTATTCTTCATCTTGGAACAATTCTTTTCACCTTGGGAACAAGAAAACTCCATGGAAGGCTAAAGAATTATGTGAAGCAAAGAAGGAACTCACCGATTTTTGGGATTTCATGTCAATTGTTCAATTCCTTTGGTATTTATCTGATTTAAAACACTTGTAGATCTAGGGTTTCATTCTTATATGTATATGTGGAATTGGTTTAATGTTTACTCGATTTCTCATAGACTTAATCATGTTTCTTCTATCGTGGAATTAAACTAATCATTGAATTTCAATTTCATATAAGTTTATTGATGGATTTGTTGTGAGTTTGGTTTAATTTGTATTAGGTTTTCATAGGATTAATCATGTTCTTCCTATTGAATAATCGAAATACTTATTGAATTTTCATTACTTGGATATTATTGGTGTGATTATTTACAACTTTATGCTATATGTATGTGGTTGGTTTATAATCTAATTCCAATAATTGCTTGTGGAAATTGTGAAAGGAAATTAGGATCTACAAGTACAATTGTGAATTACATTGATCTTAAACATCAAATCATCCGATTAAAGTGCCGGGATGAAAGCCTTTAATTGTGTTATTAATTTGAATGATTGACATTGAATGATCTAATCCGGGTGAGGGAATTTTGAGTTTCACTATTTTAATTACTGAATTTTATTCCAAAAACTTTGATATTAATCTAATCAACATTGATATCTTTAGACAAATTTGAGTGAACGCACACCTATTTAGAGACTCCGTAATTTAATTTCCATCTCTCTGTGGATACGACACCCCAAAGCTACACTACAACACCGCGATAAACTTTGGGCGTAATCAGTTTAGGTCACAAATGGATGAAAACAATGGAAAATTGGAGAAAAGAGCGAGAAAGAACCAAAACGAAGGAAAGTGAAAGTTCAAGGGCTAAATTGCAATTATCCAAAAGATAACTCGGAAGGCAAAATGAAGATATGAAGATTTGAGAGTGTTTGGCATCGATTGGATAAGGAAAGAAGCCAAAAGTGTGAAATATAGTCAAAGCATTATCACACATGCTGAAAAGTTTGGCATCGATTTTAAGTCTCATATTGAGACCTTATTTTGACATTGTAGACGATCTAATTGGAAGCTGAAATCTATTTAAAATTGTAGCGCTTTGAGTAATCTTTCCAACGCATCTTGAATCACCTAAATTGGATATCGGGAGAGAAAGTTAAGGCCAAAATACTGAAAGTTGTCCGGGGGAAAATTCTACAACAATGCAGTCGCATAGTGTTATCTCTATGCGGTCGCGAACCACCGCCAGAAGCTTCAAAGGACTGAATTGCTTGGCCTATGTGACCACATTGGTTAAGCCTATGTGGTCGCATAGGTATAAATTGGGCCAAAAATCTTTTATTTCCTGAAATCAATCAAATCAACTAAGGAAAGTTTTTGGACGCATTTTTCTCACCCTAAAGTCGACCAGAAGAAGGGAATTCGACCATTCATCATCTTGGACCTCTCAAACACCATTTTGGAAAGAGAAACTCCATGGAAGGCTAATCAAATCTTGTGAAGCAAATGGAGAAACTCATTCGGGTTTAGGATTTTCATGTCGTTTATTCATCAAATTTGACATTTATTTTGTTAAATAAACTTCTAGATCTAGGTTTTCATCTTTATGAATTAATTCTGGAATTGCTTTAACATGTGTTAGATTTTCATAGAATTAATCACGTTCTTTCTATCGAATAATTGAACCATGTGTTGAATTTGTATTTTATTGAATCTATTGGTGTGATTGTTTATTACTTTATGCTACAAGTATATGGTAAATTTGTAATCTTATTTCAATAGATGGTTGTGGGAATTGTGAAGGAAATTTAGAATCTAGGAATATAATTGTGAATCATATTGATCTTGAATGATAAATCTTCCGATTAGAGTGTCGGGATGAAAGCCTTTAATTGCGTTATTAAATTGAATAGACGACATTGAATGATTTGATTCGGGTGAGAGAATTCCAAAGCTTCACTGTCTTAATTTACTAAATTTTATCCCAAAACTTTGTTATTGGTTTAATTGTCAACAACCAAACATTCTTGCGAACTTTGAGAGAACAAATCACCACTTTTGGAACCTTTGAATAAATTTTCATCTCCTTGTGGATACGACACCCAAAGCTGCGCTACAACACCGCGTAACACTTTGGGCGTAATCAAGTTGTATAATTTATTTCTGTCTGATTAAAACTTTGACTTTAATATCTACATATTTCATTTAAATCTGTTTTTAATAATGCTGCCCAATATTTATCTGATGCATCAGTATTAACAACCAAATTATCTTATTCATCCGGTAATCTTAATTTTGGTAAATTTTTGCATTCTTCTTTATGTGATCTAACTATTTCTATATGTTCTTTACTCCATCCTTTAGTATTGATTTTTCTGAGTAGAATTTGTATTTTTTGAAAGATTTTCAATAAATTCTTCTGCATAATTTAAACATCTTAAAAAATTTTGTATTTGTTTCTTGGATTCTAATCTATCTGAAAAACTTTCTATCTTTTTAGATATATGATATTGTGATTTTATTCTTTTCTTGTCTACTGTTTGTCCAAAAAAATCAATTTCTTGTTTTTCTATTATGGCTTTATTTTTTGAAATGACTATCCCTTCTTTCTTACATTCATTTATAAAATTTATTAAATGATTTCTATGTTCTTTTTTACTATTAGAGCATATTAATATATTATCAACATATTCAATTAGAAATTCATTAAACTTCCTAAATACATTATTCATTTTTTTTATATATTTAAGGTGCATTTTTTAATCCAAATGACATTACTAAACATTCATATTTTTCTTGAGGTGTACTAAATGCTGTATATTGTATATTATCTTCTTCCATTTTGACCTGTCAAAAGCCTGATTTACAATCAAATTTAGAATAATATTGTTTTTCTTTTGCAATATTTATTAGGACTTTTTTATTTGGTGAAAAGTATCTATCAACTTTGGTATATTTATTTAATTCATTATAATTTATTACCATCTTGGCTTTTCCTCTAACTTACTCAGAATGTTTCATGACCATAAAAGACTGGGCTAACATGAGGTTAATTACTATGTCTAATCAAATTTTGTTCTAATAATTCTTTTATTTGAATTTTAAATTCTTGTGTGTCTTGTATAACATATATCATTGATTTTACTCTTATAATTACATTTTCTGTTAATTCTATTTTTGCTCTAGGGTGATATGGTTTCCAAAATGATAATGGATTTTTTTCATAAACTTTTTCTAATTGTTCTATGACTTTTTTCTATACTTTTTTCTATTTCTATCTTAAGGACTTTCTTGTATAATATTCTTCTATTTTTTATTTCATTATTTATAATTGATTTTTTCTCCCATCTATCACGACAATGGACTGGTTGAACTCAATAAGGTCTAAATTCTCTTGAAATTTTTAATAAATGTGCACAAGGTGTTTGTAACATTATCATATAATCATTTTGTTTATGATAGTGAAATTGTTGTATAAAGCCATTTCCTAATAATATGTCACATTCTAATTTATCATAACTATATATTTTGTTTATTATGATTTGTTTACTTCCAAGTATTATATTGACTTTATCAACACTATTGATTATTTGGGTACTTTCTCTTGTTACTCTTGTTATTTTTATCTTACTATTTTCATTCCATGATTTTATTAAGAAACTTTTGAATATTATTATATCACTCCCTGTATCTATTAAGGCACGGGTTGTTATATTAGTTTCTACGAGTGAATTGTTCAAATAGTCACTAAACTTTACATCATACTTCCACGGGGTCACTGAACTTTAAAAATCACTCAATTCATTACTAAACTTTGTAAAAAAATTTCACGGTGTCACTGAACTTTACAAAAGGTTTTCCAGGGATTACTAATTTAATGATTCCTGAGAAATATTTTGTAAAGTTTAGTAATAAATGAGAAGATTTTTTTAAGTTCAGTGATGAGTTGGATGATTTTTAAAGTTCAGTGGCTTTATGAAAGTATGGTGTAAAGTTTAGTGACTATTTGGTCAATTCACTCTAATTTCTACTATAATAACTTGTATGTATATTGCTAATGAAAAGCTTATTTGATCATTCATTTCCTTTTTTAAATAATATAGTTTGTCCATTATGAGTTATATATAATCCTTCCCTTTTTATACTATAATCTTCTAATACATTTAAGAAACTCATTCCTAACAATATATGAGATTCTATATTCATACTTTCATCTATATAACATGGTACTAAATGGTTAATTACTCCTATTTTTATTGGTACTTTGACTTCTAATTCTGTAGTATGTAATTGATCATCGAAATTTATATATTTGTATGGTTCAATCTTATAAGTTAATAATCTTTCATTCTTATTTGAAACTATATGACACTCACTAGCTCCTGTATCAATTAGTATGTTTGCTCTTTTTACATTTTTTTTTCCATTGAAATATTCTCCTTCTATTTTCATATTTCCAATATTCCTGTGAAGTTTTATTTTTCTTATACTACTGGTTTCTCCTAGATATTTTTTATTAGGTAATCTAAGACTTTTTGATTTTTTAATTAATTTTCCATCTTTAAATATTATTTTATTATCAGGATATTCTTCTTCTCTTAATTCTGTTAATTCAGGTTTATCCCTTATTATTGTAAATTCATATTCTTCTGGAATTAATTTTGTCTATCTATTTGATTCCATTATTTTGCTAATATCTTTACATTCCTTATGTACTTCTATATATGGTTTATTAGAATAGATATTTCCGTAATTAGAATTAGTAAATGTGTATAATGCTCTATATTCTATAATCATAATCTGATCTCCTGGTTGCATTATATCATTTCTATGTAGCTACACAATATTTTGGATAATAAATAAATATTAATTTTTGATATGCTAAGTTTCCTTCTATAGTTCCTAAATGGCTATCTCTTAGATTTATTTTTCTTTCATCATGTAAACTTACAGTTAATGGTGAGTCTATTCCTTCTCTAAATAAGGATTTAAACATTATTTCTATTCTTGCTAAATTGACGTATTGAATTTTTTCACTTTGTTTTTTACTAATCTTTGTTAATAATTTCGCTACTGTATTTTTTGTTAAAAGATTCAATTTATGTGTTCCATGGGTTGTTCTAACATATATGGTTTTCTCAATCTTATAGTATTCATTTATAACTATCTTTTCTCTTTTCCAAATCCTATCTAAAACTTCCCATTTTCCTATTTTTAGGTCTAAATATAATTTTTGTATTTTCTTAAATTTATTATTATCAATGGTTACCTTTAATCCATAACCTTCTATCCCTTCATACTCTTGCATATCTATTTTATCATTCTCTATTTCTTCAATTTCCTTATTTAGATTCTAATTCATCAGCTTCTGAATTGGTTTCACTTATATATACTTCCTTGTTGTAATATTGTTCAATATTTGATATCTCACTTAGTTCATCCTCTATTTCTAAATATTCTTTTTGTAATATTTTGACTTTCTTCTTATTACAGTCTGGACTTATATGACCTATCTCTCCACAATTCCAACATTTACTTTGACTTTTATCTTTTTTATAAGGTTTATTTTTCTATTGTTTATTTGGATTATATTATCTTTTATAATATTTTCTTCTAGGTTTTATATGTTTTTCTCTAAAATTTCTAAATTTTTTGAACTTTCTGTTTTTATATTTTCTTTTATTACTTCTTCTTTTAGGATTATATCCTCATCGTATAGGTTTTTCCATAAATTCACAACATATCCTAGTTAATTTTCCTGATTTTTTCAATAGTTGTCTTTTTTGACATATATATATATATATATAAATATGTAAGCCTTTCAAATAGAAATTTTATTCTTGATCCTAGTGTTCTAGGTATCACAATGTTATCTCTAACATATTTTTCAAATTCTATTTTAAAATATATTTTCCATGTACCTGATAATTTATTATAGTACATATCTTGATATACTTCTTAATTTTTATTACAATAAAATTTAATGTAATAATAATTTTTAAATTCAAAAGTATATTCTTTAATTTTACACATATCACATATTGTTAAATTTATTAGTTTAACCTTAACATTATCATTTTCTCTTATTGCTTCCCCTTCATAATTTATTATCCATTTTTTTCCTAGAAATTCATCTGCAATATATTCTACTAGTTTTTTTGTTTTGTTTTGTTTTTTTTTTTTTTTTTTTTTTTCTATTCCTAGTTTATCTGATTTTATTATTTCTTTTGTACATTTCTTTTTATTAATATTTTTGTATCATTACTTATACCTTCCCACCAATTTCTAATATTTCCTTCAAAAGATGCTATTAAGAAATTTATTCTTCTTTCAGTATCTTCTCATGTATCATCTTTGTTGTATAAAAAGAATAATATCATCGAATCTGCCCAAGTTAATAATTTTTTTTGGTATCTATTTTACAGTCTAAATCTAACTTTGTTCCTCCATGGTTAATATGTTTATCATAATTTTCATCTAACTTAAATCTATCTTGATATGTATTTCCTTTACGTGGTTGTTTATCTCTTATTCTATCATAAAATTGTCTATGTGGTTTATTATGCATAGGTGCATATCCTCCTTCTAAGTTTGATATTTCTTGTTTAGAAGTTCCTGCTGGGTTAGGTCTTCCTCCAGTATTCATTAGAACTTGGTATTCTTCTAAATTTTCTAAACTTAATTGATCAAAATTTTCTATAAGTAAATCTAATTCTTCATTCATTTTTATCGTCTAAATTTTCTTCAATTTTTAATTTTCCTAAAGACTTTTTAATAGAATCTTCTTCTTCTAATATTTTTGGTAAATTTATCATCCATACTTCCTATTTCTAGTACTATATTTTCTTGCTCAATATGTTTTTTCCTTATTCTTGACATTTTTTTTTGAGTGTTTTTTTTATTATCTATTTTCTTGTCTTTATTTTTGTTATTTTCTTTTAATTCTCTTACTTAAAGTTTTAATATATTTATATCATTCCTTACTTCTTTTTATTCTTTTTCCATATTTTGAACATCATTTATTAATGTTCTTATTAAATATTTTAATTTTTCCATATATTCACTTATTGACATTTTTAATAATTTACGATCTCTGCTTTGATTGACATAAGTAATATGTTCTACATTCAACATCTTTACAATCTTTTATTATTCTATCATATTTTCTTTTTGCAAATTCATTACTTGTTAATTCTTTTAATTTTTCATAATAGTATGCTATTTCTTTATATTTTTCTTGTTTTAATTTTAATATTTGTTTTTCTTGAGATTTTGTTATATTTCCTGGAACTAGTAATTCGTTTAATATTTGTTGGTTTATTAATTTTACTCTTTTTAAAATATTTTTTATTTCAATTTCTTTAGTCATTAAGTTCTAGATTTCTTATACTTTCTTCATCAAAATCATATAAAGTATCATAATAATTGAAATATTTTAAATCACAAATATTAGTGTTTTCACTATCTAAAAAGTAATAAATTATCACCTTTGTTATTTCATAGCCTAGTATTTGTTTTAATTTTGGATAGACTAGAAATAATATCTTTTTATAAAAAATTTCATGCTTTTTAATTTCGTTCATACATTTTGTTAATGTTTCATAATAAGGTTCAGTTATGATATGAAAATTTCTATTATCAGTTGAGAATATCTAAAAGGAATAATTCTTTCTTCCATATATTTTATAGATCTAATTTTTCTAATAAATCTAATTTTTTTAATTCGGGGTTTAATTCTTATGATGATTCATATATTTCTCTATAATATAAGATACTTTCAAATTCTCTATTAATCATTTCATATACGTATATATTTTTTATGGATCCTATAATTAGTTTATGTAATATTTGTTCTTTTATTTCTTTAGATAATTTCTTAATTACACTTAATGTTATTATTTTTTATTTATTAGGGATAGGTTCATAAAATATATGATATCCTTTTTCTTCTTCTAATCTATAATAATTGCTTATTTTTTTAATTCTAATTCTCATAATTAATTTTTTCCAACTATCTTATTTAATTTTATGGTAGTATTTTATATTTAATCCATTGCTTCCCATATTGTAAAATCTTTTACTATATTTATTTTTACTTTTTCTATAATTTCTTGCCTTATTTTTAAGGATATATCTTTTAGTTTTATAAGTATCATTTTTAAGACTTCTTCTTTTATTAAAGGTTTTAATATTATTATATAAGATCTTTTCATTATTATTTTATATTTATTTCCTAAATCTTTTATTATCATTTTATAATTATGATCTATGTCTTTGATACCAAATGAGTGGGGGCTACTATGAGCAAACAAAAATCAAATAATCTAATATTCTAAAAATTCTTTTATCTTTTCCCTAGTCAATCTATTATTTATTATAACTATATAAAATCTTAGTGTTAAATTAAATTTTAATTTCTTATATGCTTGAGGTAATCTATTTGTTATAGGTCTTATTTATCAAAATCTATCACAAATTTTATTTATTGTATATAATTCATCTTTTTCCTTCTAACAAATATGATAGTCTACACTTTTTATCTTTACTTTCTTCTGCAATTCTATTATAAGTTTTCATCAATAACTCATTATTTGGATATTCATCTCTTAGGGCCTATTTGATTCGTCTAATTTGCCATGGAATTAGGAAAATATTTTCCTAATTCTTACTTTTGGCTGTTTGATTAGTCAAATTTGTCATGAAAAATGTTTGCCACCAACTTCTAATGTACAATCCCTTGAAACACAAAAGTAGGAAAATATTTTCTTATGATTTTGGTGTGAAATTATTTTCCACCTTGGATTTTTTTTTTTTTTTTTTTAAAACTTTTTGGCCATGGAAACATATTCTAAATCCAATGGTAAAATTTTTTATCCATTTAATTGACAATTTGCAAAAAACGAAGCCAAACGAATATAAAAAATTTATGAAAATATTATTTTTTATTTTTTACTTTTTGGCAATCCAAACAAATTTTAATACAGATTGTAAAAAAATTATATCAAAAAGTAACCATTTGCATGAAAAACAAAGCCAAACAGATTAGGTGAAAAATTATACCAATCAAACACCATTAATTACAATTCCCTCTAAAACAAATTCTAGGCAAATCACTTCTCTGCGAAACATTTTATTTTCCATCCAATTTCCATCTTTCTATCAAACGGACCCTTATGGTTTCAAAGTATGTAGCTTTTAATTCTAGTTTCTTAACTTTTATTTTACTTAATTGTTTTTTTTGATTTATCTATATTTTCTGGTGTTGATAATATAATTAAGGTTTTTTCTTGTAGTTTGTTTAAATTTGTAGTTATTTTGTTAAGTTTTCTTGCAATTTTATATTCATCCATAATAACAAACTATTAATTTGTTAAATAAGGTTTTGCTACAATGTAATTATCTTTTAGGACTAGAATGAACTCTTTCTGTATTATAATATCTAGGTTGAAATTTTTATGTTTGGGGTATATTAGGTAGTTTCATTATCAAATGTCAAAATGGAAATATGGCTTTATATTTATGCTATTTCCATGTATTTCCCAGGTTAGGAGGACCATTGCGTGTAATTTATATCAAATAAAGGCATCCGTTCATCCAACGACAGCTAGTGATCCACGTGTCGTCAGTCCAAAGTAAAGTGCCCTTCAATTACAAAGACGTGTTTCAAAACGCATTTAATAACCATTCTGGAAACTTCAATTTAATTGGATCAACAATTGGGCCATCATCACATTTGGGCTCAAAATTTCAGCAACCCAAAATACTTCACGATCTCGCCTTCGCTGCAATTTTGAGGCAATACCAGTTTGGATTCAAGCCTAAAACCATAACTTCATTCGCTCAGTTACGTGTTCACAAAGACCGAAAGCATTTAGTAAACTTCAAGATCTAACAATCTCAAAGAATCTTGGAATTTAGTTAAAGAAATTACCTTTGTACTACATCAGTAGGATTTACTTTAGTCGGAATCTTAATCAATTTAATATCACCCTTTTTTAGTTATATCTCTAATAAATTGAAATTTAACATTTATATGCTTAGTTCTATCATGAAAAATAGGATTTTTACTTAAGAAAATTGCATTTTGATTATCAGAACAAAGCTCAACCTGCTTTTCTTCAAAACCTAATTCATTTAACAAATCTTTCAACCAAAGCCCTTCCTTAAATGCCTCACTCGCAGCAATATATTCAGCGTTAGTTGAAGATAATGCAACCAATTTTTTAAAGTTGTGATTTTTAGCTAATGCATGTATCATTTATCACATAAAATTATATAGTTAGAGACTTTCAATTATTTGAATTTCCAGTAAAATTAGAGTCAACATATCCTTTCAAATTATAACAATTTCTATCAACTTTAAACACAAGACCTAACTGATGTGTACCTTTCATGTACTTAATGAAGGGTTTCATAGCTTTCCAATGAAGCTTACATGGATTACTCATGAATCTGCTTAACATACCTATTGGCATAGGCAATATAAGGTCTAGTGCATATCATAAAATATATTACAGATCCAACTGCATTAACATAAGGTATATTTATCATTTTTTTAAATTCATCTTCAATTTTAGGTGATTGTTCAACATATAATTCCACATGACCAGATATAGGTAGACTAATTGTTAGCTGCCAACCTCTACCCTTAATATATTTTTTTTTATTGTGTTATTTTATCAATAGTTTTTATAACATACTAGGATTTAACTCAAGTAAGCATTTCACAGTAAAATCAAGACATATCACGAAAATCCAATATAAAGAGTTAAAAGAACCTCCAAGTTTTATATTATACCAAAAAGATAATTTATTTTACAAAATACATCCCATCATAAGTTAGTCATATGACTATCCAAAAATTTTGATCAAAAGAAATGCCTGCAAATTTTTAAAATATTTTTCCCTAGATCTATTCCAAAGCAGGCGGATGTGGTGGTACATTAAAGTCAGCCAAGTATTTTTATTTTCTCCACATTCTTTTCCTAAGCACTATTTTCCTTTTTAACATAATATCACCTTCCTATCTATTCTACGTACATTATGTTATTTATATAACGACAAATAATCAGATCATAGACATCGATCATAACCATCACAAAATCCTCACCATCTTCAAAAGTTTTGATACCTTCATCTTCGCCAACAACCGTATAACGTAAGAAGTGGGTGAGTCTATAAATAACATGTACAACCATGAGATCCCCAGTAATTTCGGCATGTCTGGTAGTTCAGATAATCTCATATTCTCGCGGAACCATCTACAGTACAAAATACAAAAAGTGAATCATAAATTTTAGTAAATATGATGATGCAATGATGCATGCCAAGCATACATGGGCCCAAATCCTTATTTTAGTGTACCATATGAGCTCACAATAACATGGTAATTTTTTGTGCGCAAACCAATATCAATGCATTCGTCGTTACCCATCGAGACTCGGAATGCTTCATTAGTATATCATATATACAAATTCAAGGTCTAGCCTTAAGGTCCCCTCTCGATTACCCTTCTGGATAACTGATCATGCACATGACAACCAGAAGAAGAAAAGCACATGACACAATTATTATCAACAAGTTTACTAACAGAAATAAGAATAATTGATAAACTAGGAAAGTCTAAAATATTAGGAAAATCTGGTGATATATCACACACAACTGAGATTGGAAGGGTGTTATAATTAGCAGTGTGTATATTGAGATGTATTGTATGTAGGATAAGGTTACTAAGCAACAGAAGATCATGAGTTATATGATTAGAAGCACCTGAATCTAATAACTAAGAAAAAGGATTAGTTGACGGGTTACCTAAGACATCTGAGGCAGACAAAGAAGAAATGACCATTTGTTGGATCATTTTAAGAGTGGCAGAGTTTTGGACATGAGCTTGAAATGATGGAACTTGTATAGGAGTAGTTGATGATGCAGAATTGGCAGCAACAATATAACTTGCTCTAGTCTTACTTAGAGGATGAGTAGCACACTCCTCAATGACATGTCTAGGCTTTTTAAAATAATTGCAAACTTTTCTAGGACACTTAAGAACCATCTGACCTATTACAGCTATAACATTACACACTAGACATATCCCAAGGTTTAAATTAACTTTGAGCCACATAAGCAATAGAAACCAGTGCTACTTGATTCTCCTGTTGTTCCAAAGAGGTACGAGTTATAAGATGTTGCTATTTCCTTAGAATTTTACCTAAACACCCATCCAACATTAGAATAGATTCGTGATTGATAAGACTGGACCTGATGGTTCAAATTCAGCTCGCAATTTCATGAGAAATTGATCCATCTTCGTGACTTCATGTATAACTTCACTACAAGAAAAATAACATTTTAGAACAAATGTTTCAACGACCAAGCCAATATGGTCAATTTTAATTTTTTACAACCATTTCTTTCGTTGTTGAAATGAAAGACAACTAAAATTTGGTTGTTTTCATTGTATATTAACGACAAAAATAGTTGATATAACAACCACACAAGTGGTTGTTGAAAAAAGAATTGGTTATCAGTACAAACTTTTTACGACCAATTATTTAGTTATTGAATTAATACATTTAACGACTCTACATACTTTTAGTCGTAAAATATATTTGCCAACACCCCTTTTCCAACCAAGGAACAACCAACCGATTTTGGTCGTTGAATATTATCGACAACCAAAAATGTATATTCTACGACCATGTAAATGGTCGTTGAAAGTGATATTTCCTATAGTGCTTGGACAACTTTGAAACTGTAAGGTGAAACGAAAGCATAGATAATATCTGTTTACTCACTCCAAAGGTTAGAAAAACCAAAATAATATTCTTCAATGGTACGTGAGTTTTGAGAAAAAAATTTCCAATTAAAACTCCAACAGAAGCCTTCGATAATTGTTGCTTTAAGTATAATTTTTTTTTCAAGTAGTCTCATATAGCACGAGCTGACTTATCATTCTTGAGATTAAGAACAATTTAAACATCAATCGATTCAATGATCCAAGCCATAATTCGGGAATTCTTGGTCTTCAAAGCCCACCACAATAATAGCTTAAACAGAAACCAACTCGTAGATGCATGAAATGAAGGCCAACGATGATAGGAAAATGAAACTGCTCCGATGAGACCCAAAGCCAGGCTAGTGAAAAATTCGAAGAACTTACCAGCGTTGGAGTAAACTATGAAGCCCAAAAAACTCACTTCTAAAACAAATCATGAAGAAAGCACCAACTTGAACGAGTAAGAACTGAACTCAGATGATGCTCGAGACATGACATAGATGATGCCTGAGACGTGACGTAGACAATCGATTACTATGAACAATGAGGCGATTGTAGCTTGCCTGATGACCACCTGAAACACCGACCTCCTAGTACTATGAATAGAGAGCCAACACCGTAAAACACATGCACAAGTAAGTAATTTAGGGCTCTGATATCATGAAAAAGGTTTTTACTGAATGTCTTTTCTCATGTATATTGTATTCAATATATAGAATGTTAAATAACTTTACAAGGAAACTATACAATGGGAATTAATCCCTGTTTTTATGCTATGTGATTAGACTATACAAGGTAATTAGTCGTAAATAGACTTCTAATAGTTCATTTGTCTCATTGTAAAGATAGAGCACATCCCTAACAATTGTTGTATGAGAAGGAACATCAAACTTAGGATTGAGTTCTTGTACAATCTCTTTAAAAACCCTACCCTTCACAAAGGAAAAAGACAATTTATCAATTATAATCATCTTAACTGCATATCTTCTATATTCTTCTTTGTTAAAAACTGATGTCTTAAGATTAAACATGCTACCATCACCACTACAACCGTCATATCTTTGTCGTGTTGAGGTCTTTTGCTTTTCACGCTTAACAAACTATCCAAATGCTTCCGCATACTAGAAGTTCCATCCTTTGAATTACTTTCTTAGAGTTTTCTGAAATAATTACATTTTGATATATCTCTCCCTTCTATCTTAGTGAATCTCAACCAAATTACTGACCTTTTCTTCATAGTCATTTTAGTTCTAGGTGTCTTATTATTCATCCATAGAAAATCAATTATTTTATCAAGATACACTTTAATTTCTAAAAAAAGCATTTTTTAATCCAGTGGAAAGACAAATATATTTTCAATATTCGTAAGCCCCTCTTCACGTGAGAGGGGTGTAAGCTATTGTGTACACCATGAGGTGTACACATAACTTTATTCTTAAAAAATATCCAAGTGTTTTAAGGGATTAATCTTATCTCTTCTAGTACAAGCTATTTATTTTTTTGAGGAATTTGCACCCCACGTCACTTTTTGGCTTTGATTTTTTCAACTATGTCATATTTTAAAAATATTTGCAAAAATGTCACTTTTAGACATTTTTGCCCCTCAAAAAAATTTGAATACCCTACACATCTTTCATTAAATGAGATTTGATTACATGAAGATGTTATACAAAAAAGAGAAAAAAATGTCACATCCAATTAATTCAAACATCTCATGAAACCCACACAACCGCACCTCGCACCTCTCTTTCTAAGACTAACCCAAAAAACAAAGTTGAAACTAATTTGAAAAAATTGGGAGAAGAATAATTTCCTGTGTGAAGAAAAACAATCCCTCGCATTCGTCTTTCTCTCAACCTTCTTGTTTGTCTTCCTCTATCAAAATCTCACACCGAAAATGTAAACGGCGATGCCTCCATCAATCAATCCCATCGGTCGCCACCTTTATCTACTATTTCCTTTGAAGATTCAAAAAATTGAATGAAAACCCTATGCGTTCTCTCTCTCTCAAGTCATACTTAGACGCTCATTCTCACTCCAGACTAGTTTTTTGCTTCTACTGGTTCTTCTACTTCTGCTATTCATTAGATTTTTCTCTCTATCTATAAGGGGCAAATCGATTTTTTGACGTGCATATGCGGGTAGGATGTAGTGGCTTTGTGGTTTGTGGTATACCTAATATTGTAGTAATTTAAAATTTTGGATTTATATCGGTTTTAGCATTTTCAATTTTAAGAAATGGTTTTTTTTTTTTTAATATACATGCTTTAGTTAGTGTGCATGTATTGGGCACATCTTATTTTCTAAAATGTAGAATTTTTGAAAATATGAACATTTTCTATCAACAAGAAAAGAATCGCTCTTTAAGGCACGTTTACACATTAGAGAATAGTATATAAATGCTTTCTAGGATATGCTAACTTTATGCTAATTTATTGCAAGAGAAAAAAAAAATGGAATATTGGATGTATATTGTTGTTGCCTTTAGTATTTAATTTGAAATATACATATTTTTTAGAATTGGAATTTTGTTAATATACATATTTGTTGCGTCAATTGGGCATTTCTATTAAATTGAGAACATTATGTTAAGTAGCAACAGGTTGCTAGTAGTTGTAGGTATGATTTTCCACAAATCCATGCATATGATTCTTATTCATGTGAAGGTATAGAATGCTTAAATAAATTTGAAATGATTGATTAGTATGCTTAAGTTGTTATTAGTCTTTAATGTGAGTTTCATAGTAATTAATTTGTCAAAACTTGACCCTTCAACCTTTGGAAAACCAATATGAATGTGAAATGTAAATATCAATTTTGACAGTTATGAAACCATTCGTAAGGATAAATTGTCGTTGCCGACAGTTGGTCGCTGAAATCCTCGACAGTTGAGTCACTTATCTTGAGAGTTGGTTCCATAAGCCAAGATTTGTTCAACTACTCTTGTATGGGTACTAAGAATGAAATGTATGAAGAGTTAATTCGTATGAAGAGTTCATTCATATCAATCGGTAACATAATGTGTCTTTTGATATTTGCCTTGTCCACACTGAAAAACTAATAATAGTTCAACGATATGGAGCTGTAGTTGTTTATATTCATTTTGTCTCTCGTATACGTTTGTCGCTATAGCTTTGCAAAATTCAATGCATATCATCGTGGGTCATCGGAGGAGCCTGTTGTTCCATTTTTCACTCCATTTTGAACTTTAATTCTGTATATTTTTCGATTTCATGACTATTGCATAGATTTAATGTAAATTACTTAGGGATTGATTGCAGGTCCGTGTTGAGGTCCCCATTAGTATCGAATACTCCTTCTACATACATGTAGTTAAGGTTCGTAATTAGTCTTCTTATTCTTGTATTTATAATATTTTGCCCGCTAGAATTTGCATTTTTCGATTAATTTCATTTTTCTTAATTTTTGATTCCTAATTCACCTCTCCCTGATTTTTCATCTCATTATGTTATTTGATTTATGAAAAGCTTATTAACAAGATTAGCTAGAATTTGTAGTAGTTTCTTCAGTTTCTCGAGTTGGATGGACATGAATACACGTACGATTTTGGATATGCTATGATGCATTGTATGATTGATTGTCTTCCTGATTTGGCACAACATTTCTAGTGTGAAATTTGATTATCCATGTCGATAGTTGTGAATCCTTATTTTCGAAAAATACAAACTTTTGAGTTCTCCTAAAATATGGGATTTCGTAGAACGATAAGTTGATTGGAGTTGAAGTTTGTTTCAGCCCTTATTTGGTTTTGTAAACATTGTTTATTTTATAAAAAGATAGTTTGATTAGGGGTTGATTGTGAGTTGAAATCTGTTTTATTCATTGTAGAACCCAATTGTCTGATATTATCATAGGACTTGTGTGTAATGGAATGCCATTGGTATTGTCATTGACATTTGTATAACCTGATCCTTGTCTTGAAATTTACTTTGACATACATGCAATTTCATGTGGATTGGTCTCAATGTAAATTTTTTAAATTTCATACCAATATTGTGATTTGATGTTTGCATATGGGGAAGGCTATGTATCCTATGGAATGTATTGAACGCTGTTTGTTTTCATCGCAACCTTTTCCTTAGCTTTAATGGCAAATTGTATCATTCTCATTAGAACTCGTTTAAAGTTATTGAATCGTGCGTAATTTAACCCGTTGTTCACTTGCGATGTCAATTATCATGAACGGGTGCTGTCACCCCATTTTTTACACCATGTTCTTTATTTGTATATTTATTTGATCATACATTGTACTTAACACTACATACAAATAATCAAAATTTTACTCTTCCCTTTATAACTCTAATGTTTAAATTTTAATTGTCATTCTCCACGTGTTTGGAACAATCTATAGAGAAGAATTGTCATTCTTCGCAGGAATTCTCGACAGTTGAGATTCTTTTTACCAATAATTGATTCAAGTGGATTTGCTTCAATGCATTTGTTTGTTTTGATTTCATATATATGACGTATCATCTGACATTTCGTATTTGTTGATGTTTATTTTTTACAGATGAACTTCCAATTCATTTTGGTTGAAAAGTGGTCGATTGTATGGTTACGTATCGCAGCTCAGAAATGTAAAGTACATCAAGATTGTAGTTGACCAGTTCGACGAAGGTCAGATGATCGAGTTCGATAATTCTTGTCTGGATTTTCTTGCCCATTTACCGGATCTTCAATTCACACGATTAGGATTGAAAAAGTACACAGTGGTAAGTAGCCTAAAAAGTGATCTCATGCCTACAGGCAATGAATACGATACAATCATGAAGAAGGCACGATTGAAGGATAAATGCTTCAGAATGAGTGATTGAGTTACATACATTCAATTGGAGAATGCTTTTTCTTCATACGTACAGATCGTACAAAATGGGTCTTGCTTTAATAGTTGAGGAAGTTTTCATAGCTCCGGACAACAATCTGGGTATCAATCTTCTTACGTTGTCAATCGTCGACAACTTAGGGCTTTTCTTCGATTGCCCTTGGGGTAGAGTAGGCTTTCAGCGTGTGATAAAGGTATTTCAGAGTGGTTTGTCCAAGAAAGTCAATGATGCTAATGCCAAGATGGAAAAGTAGATACTATATGATTGTTGTACATTTTAGAATTGAATAGTGAATGCATTCAAATGTAACCTTTTTCTTCCCAAATGAGTGGCAAACTCAAAGCTACACTGTTATGGGATTACGTTGGTATTCGTTACGTACACCAACACCTAATAACAACTAGTGCAATAACAAATAATACAAGTGTTAGATGGACATTCTCTTAATGAAACTGCTACATTATTTATTAAATGGATATCCAATATGTTCACACTTCACACCAATGTAAATCATGCATTAGCTTCATTTAAATTGTGGTTGTTGAGTAATTATTCAACACGTTAGTTTCCCTTCAAGTTTTTATTTTTTTATCTTTTGTATAAATGGGATTATATTGGTACGTACACCAACAACCTGATAACAATTAGTGTAATAACAAATAGTACAACTGTTAGATGTATATTCTTTTAAAGAAGCTGCTACTTTATTTGTTAAATGGACATCCAATATGTTCACACATCGCACAAATGTCAATCATGCATTAGCTTCATTTATATTGTGGTTGTTGAGTAATTATTCAACACATTACTTTCCCTACAATTTTTTATTTTTTTTATAAATAACCTTACATGGGTTGTTTCATTCAACTAAAAAGTCTACCATCCCTGAGACATTGTAGATTGTATATACCTACATCTTGTTCCATTTCAACATTTGTTTTCGATTCATGGATCCATTAAATGCTAAAAATATAGAGCCATTGGACATGAATAAATCTCTCAGTGTACTTGGTTCATCAACCATGTTCTCTATCGTTATAGAATTGGACGATGAGGATGTGCTGTCACCCAGAGGTAGGAGAATCGTGTTACCAATTCCTTTCCTAAACTTGAGCAGTGTATTGAGCCCAACCTCTCCATCACTCAATGAGGAACATCATAGTGTGTTTGGACTATATGCTACCCTACGAAAATGAGTCTGGTGATGAAGAGAACATGTCAAACTTCCCAACACCCGAGATCATTGTAATTAGTTCCGATTATGTTAATGGAAGTGAAATATCTAGTGTCTAAGATGCTTAAAGTTGACGAAGAATGTGTCAGTTATCGTATGCGTATATTGGAATTATATTTTCTTTATTATGTCGTTGTTAGTAGTTCATATTTTGTGCTTTTGAGTAGGCCTTATTTGGCTTGAAGTTAGTCTAGTGTAGCACACACAAACGACAAACTGTTGAGAATATTAGAGCTCATATGTCGAGAACGACAGTTCACACATGTTGATTGTCTTTTGTAGCGGTATAGAAAATGTAATGCAAATGTGTTTAGTCTCAAAAGTAAACATGCAATGTAACTCCCCCAAAATGTTTTTTTTTTACTAGAAGCGTTTAAAAATCTTCGTAGTTGGAGCTCTTTAATGTTAGCCAAAATAAATTGTGAATAAGAAAAGTTTTGGAGTTTGAAGCATATAAAATAGAATTAATGGAGGATATTTGTCCATATAGACTTAGATAATTATGGAGAAATTTGATTTTGGAAAACATCCGGAGGAAAATTAGGAATTATCAGTTGCGCAACAGCGGAAAGAAAAATATGTTTGGCCTAAAAAACGTTGACTAAAAATTATGAAATTATAACAGAGACTATAACATTCATATACGTACTTCATATAAAAAATTGGGGTCTCAACGATAATATTTGTAGCACGAAAATAATTTTCAATTAAGCTGGACATTATTATCAAAATTAACCCGACGCAGTCCACTAAAATGGACATAACATTTTCTCTAGGTAATATTTTAAGGTAATTCGAAAGACTAATATTAGAAGGCACGTAAACCTTTCATGCCCCACTGATTTTATTTTAAAACATGGACTGTAGCCCATGTTATGCCATTTTAAAATAGGAGAACAGAATCTAAAATTTCAATTCAGCAATAATTAAACTTCATGCATAGTCAATCCAACATTTCTAAATTATAGTTGAAATGCAATGTATATAAAACTAGACGAAAAGACATTTAAGCATTCTTAAAAGTATCATCTAAATGTTCGTAAGAGATTTACACAAATGAAAATTTCACTAGAAAACTAAAAGCATTTCAAATCATCGAGCACTTGCCACTATGCCAAACCACCGTCATGCTTCGAATTAACCTGAAGAATTATAGTAGGGATGAGTACCACAAGTAATACTCAGTAGGAAGCGCTTAATGATGAAAAAATTAATATATTTTCTAGAAATTCAAATTTTGGTTATTTGTGTCACCGTCAATTTTTGCAAAGCGAACCGATGATCAGTTAGGCCGCTTACTCTCGGGTTTTAATAATCTATTTCATAATCTCTTCATCTCTTATTTGAACCACCAAATGATGATTCCATTCTCTCATGAGTGACACATAACATGTTTAATGCAAATCGTAAAATGAATAATTCTTACTTCACATACAAAAGTGCCGAAAAACATCCTACTTAAATGCTTGGAGTTTGAATACCTTTTTTTTTTTCCTCCAATTTGAAATAAAATGCAACGTACTCTTAGACTCTCCTCTAGATAATTTCCAGATTCCATGTGTCTTTACTCTATCGGACAAGGGCAAAATAAATTTATGCATAAGTATAATAGTTTGGGAGAGAAAACGTGGCTTTAGGGGTTGTAGGAGGTTATTGTTTTAAATTTCAAATGGAAGTGATGGTCTTTAGTGGGAGAAATGTGGCTAATGGAGTTGAAAGAGGTTAGTATTTTCCAATACACATAAAGGCAACAGTTTTGGCATATAATTAAGAGTTTAAATTGATAAGGTAAGTGGGTGGGTAGATACTAAGTTAGTGGATGGTGGAAAAAAGGAAAAAAAATAAATGGGGTTCCTTAGTGGAGAAAGAAATCAGATTTAAGGATTTTAAAAATGTTGAATATTGGAGCCAAACATAGGACAAAAATGTTATGCTTTGAGGCCTGTTTGGTATCCACAATAAATGTATGAAATTTTAAATTCTTAAGGACTTAACATAGGTAGCAATTAATATAAAATACGTAGTCACACATAACGTAACCAAATCAAATAAAAATTTGTTGTTTAAAAGAGATTTAGACATCTTAGAAATTTTTTAGATAAGTGAGCACAACATTACTATCGTGACCAAAACTCTAATTTGGACTATTAGGAAGTGTCATAGAGACACAGTAATATAATCCAAATTATTTTTGAATTCTACAAGAAAATTTCAATAAGAACGAAACACAAGATTTTTCAGTCGTTACAATTATCCCGACTTAAAATAATTTTGTTCTCGAAATTTAACTTACTTGCTTAAGGGAATCGGGATACTTGGCTAAAACATCTTCTTCTCTTTCCCAAGTAACTTAATCTTCGCCATGCCTACCCCATTAGACCTTGACAAGTGGAATTTTTCGATTCCTCAAAACATGGTATTTTCTCTCTAGAGCCACTGTAGAAGCTTCTTCGTACGTCATATCACTCTGGACATCCAGTGATCGAACATTCACCACATGGCTAGGATCCGATATATACTTTCTCAACATAGATACGTGAAATACGTTATACACTGCTGATAGTTCAGGTGACAATGCTAAATGATATGCCACATTCCCAATTTTTTCAAGAATCTCAAATGGACCGATAAATTTAGGATTCAATTTTCCTTTCTTTCCAAATCGTAATATTCCCTTCATCGGCGCCACTCTAAGAAATACTTTCTCGTCAACCTTGAAAGTAAATTCTTTTCTTCTTTTGTCGGCATAGCTCTTCTAACGATCTTGGACAGTCTTAATTCTTGATCTAATTTTATATATAGCCTCTACAGTCTTCTCGACCAATTCTGGACCCAACACTCTCCTTTCACCAACTTCATCCTAGTATAATGGAGAACGAAATTGTCGACTATACAAAGCCTCATACGGTGCCATGTCAGTGGTGGCCTGAAATCTATTGTTGTACGCAAATTTAACCAATGAAAAATTATCTTCCCACTTACCACCCAGATCTAGGACACAAGCTCTCAATATATCCTCAAAACTTGGAAAGTTTGTTCAGATTGTCCGTCAGTCTCAGGATGGTATGCAGTTCTAAATGTTAACTTAGTACCCATAGCGCTCTGAAGACTTATCCAAAACTTTGAAGTAAACCTCGGGTCTGTGTCTGATATGATAGAAACTGGAATACCATAAAGCCGCATAATCTCTCTAACATAAATCTGTGTGAGCTATTCTAAGCTACAGGTTGTCCGAACTGGCAAGAAATGAGCAGATTTTGTCAGTCAATCCATGATCACCCAGATTGCGTCATGACCTCTCAATGATCTCGAAAAACCAATGACAAAGTCCATCGCAATCTTTTTTCATTTCCATTCGGGTATGTCTATGGGGTTCAATGGTCCCCACGGCCTCTAATATTCAGCCTTTACCTATTGACAAACCATGCATTTGGATACAAACGGAGCTATCTTTCCCTTCATATTTCTCTACCAATTGTGTTACACAAATCGCTCAAACTAAAGAATTTGTGTCACCACTACCTTTTTCACAAAGACTGTAAAAGTGAAAGCTCGATGAACAATTCGAGAAGTTTCTAGATATGCTGAAAAAGCTCCACATCAACATCCCGTTCATCGATGCAATCTGACAGGTCCTGATGACATGGTATAAATTGCTACCAAAACTCAAAGACCCAGGAAGTTTCACTTTACCTATATCACTAGGCAAATGATTTCATTTTAATGCTTTATGTGATACATGTGCAAGTGTAAATTTAATGTCTTTGTCTACTTTTAGGAAACTAGGAGTTGGAGAAGTCGAATGATCGAATGTAACACTGCAGCTGGCAGATAAGAGCATTAGATACCCATGGGGTAAGATTAAGGACATGCCCATTAAGGTTGGGAATCTGATATTCCCTACGGACTTTCTTGTTATAGACCTTGAGGACGACCAAGATATGCTAATAATCTTAGGTTGACCATTTTTAGCAACAAGTCAAACCTTGATTGACATGAATTGACTGTGATGGTGGAGGATGCACATGATATATTTAAACTACTTAATCTATCCAAACAACCAGTAGTCCTGGAGGAGTGCAAGAATATTGCTGAAAAGGTACAACAATGCTCGAAGGAGATAAAGCACAAACATTTAGGGAGCCTTGGACAAAAGGAGAACGGAGAGTTCAAAGTCTAGAGGACAAAAATAGGATACAAGGCTGAAATTTGCAAGGAGTGCAGGGGCTCAAGAATCTTATTTAAACTGTCATGATCAATTCATGTGTACATTCTAACTAAAGACTATAAACCAAGCGTTAATTGGGAAGCAACCCAATTTTCTAACTCTTTTATTTATTTTGCTTTCTGGACCGCATTGCATATAGATTTATTTTGATTACTAGTTTGCATTAGACTTAGACATGTTTAAATTTATAGGGTATAACCATCATATTGTGTTTTCCCTTCGGCCTTTGAATGTATTGTTGGTTATTTCGATTGTTTGTGCTAAATAACACATATTCTAGGTTCTTTGACCTTTAATGTTTCATTTGACCGTTGCGTATAGGAACATAATGTCGTGGAACACTCAAACCAACATAGACCAAGGGAAAAGCATGATGAATGAGATTGTCTACCCATCACCCATAGTGCCTCACTCATTCAACGAAAAAATTCGATGAGTACCGTATTTCTTTTCTTCCTAGCCCTTATGTGCTACTTATACTTTATAACATTGAGAACATTGTCGATTTTAAGTTTGGGGGTGGAAAAAAATTGAATTTTTTTTGGGTAGGTTTGTGTGCTTTAGTGTGTTTATTTTTAGTAGTGTAAAAAATAGAGATTGTGTGCTTAAGTGCATTAGATAGTCTGTCCGACAATGATGATCTAATTTGAGATATGGTGTTGATATATGGGTCGTGGATATGTTATATGCTTAAATTGATTGATGCTTAGCCTTGCAAAATTTAATATTATACGTACAAAAGAATTGAGTTTTACATCATTATGCAACAAGTTGATTCATATGCTGAATATGTTGAAAAATTTAACATAGAGGCCAGACCTAAAGGTAACTTAATTGATTATTCTAATACCAAATATAGTAGAGTTTGGGTATGATTTTACTGTTGTTGGAAGATACGGATGTGAATGTAGATTCCTCGTGTAAAAAAATTAATGTGTGGATTGTTTTAGACTAACAAGATAAAATTGGACGAAAGTCTTAAGTTGGAAGTTGGTTTACTTGAATAGGTGTTTGATAAGGGACATTGCATTAATCAAGACATAATTTTTTTTTTTATGAAGAAACTTTTCTTTGAAGCTTTTATGACTCAAACGATTAAGCATGTAAGGGTATTTTGGTGACCTAGAGTCATCTGATTTGAAAATCATCGGCCTAAAATTTGCTACATGGGTCATCTTGAGATTTTAAGGAATAAAATATAATAAATAAATAAATTTAGAAAATCAGAAAAAGCAAGTGCATAAGAAAAACAGAAGCATTAAATGTCTTGGTTATGTTCCAAACACTTGTCTTAGGAAATTTGACTTTCGATTAAGGATAATTAGTCTAATTAAGTCTTGGTGGTCGAAACAATCAAATAATTAGATAATCCTTGTTCATTGATGTGTTGACTTGCAACTAATGACGTTCACCTGAATTAAAGATGGCAAGGATAGTAATGAATAATTCAACCTTGGATTATACACTAGGAATGAGTGAAAAGAAAGAATAATTGGTGATGTGTGAATCATACGAGAGATGAAATAATATATTTGACCATCGATGGTCGAGAATTGAAATAACATGTACAATCATGGTTGATTATTTATTTCTTCACACACATGTCAATTTTGCGTTAGAAGAGTAGATTTTGGTTTGTATTGTGACTTTGAAGCATATTTGTTGAATTAACACTAAAATCTTGGATCCTGAGGTAAGAAGCACGATTGTCTGACCAAACATGTTTCCATGCTTGTGTGTTTGTTTTTATTTAGATGATGGTATTGTTTGAAGACAAACAAATATTAAGTTTTTTTTATACTTATTCAAGGTCTTAAATAGTGATATTTAGTTGCTGCTCTGGTGAAATATAGTCCAAATGATTATATTTTTATATTAAATAGGTAAAACACAATGGTTGAACAAGAAATTAGAAGAAACAAAAGGAAACCTAGAAAAATAGTGAAATTCAAAAGACGGAGACCAAGTTACAAATAATCCATAGATTAGAAGGCGAAAATGAATATCAAAGATGCCAAGACTTTAATTGGATACAATTCGAAGATAAAAGGAAAAAGATTACATGAGAAAAGAGTGGAAATGAAGCAAAATCAAAGTTTGAGAACTAAAGTGAAAATACTGAAAAGTTGTATCGAACCTTAAGATGAAGATTCGAGAGTTTAGGGTCAATTGGATGTAATTGAAGTAAAAAAGGAATGGAATATGATCAGAATATTATCATAAATCGATTTTCATTTGCACTGGATATCTGCCAGATTTTTAGTCTAAGATCAAGGCCCATTTTTGGCACAGTAAACGTTCGAATTGGAAACATTCTACTTCTAGAAAATTTGTATCACTTTGAATTATCTTTCCAATGCACTTTAAATCGTCTCAATCGGATATCGAGAGAGAAAGTTATGATGAAATACTGACTACTGTGCAGTGACAAAAAAATCCGCTCGCGAAGACAACTTTTCTTATTCGATTGAAACTCCTTTGAAAACCAATTTAGACGTAATTTTCAACCACTTTTCTACTCCTACAAATATCTAATAGAAGAATACATATAGAGGACATCTCCTACACCACTCATATACATCTCATACTCCATACTCCAATATCCATTAATTATTATTATCAAATGAGGAAAATTCATAATTTTTGTGAGAGAATTAAGAGGACTTGCAAGAATTCAATCAAGTGAAGATTTAAACTTGATATTTTGGCAAAGAAGAGAAAGCACAAGTGGAGATTCATCAAGAAATTATTGAAGAGACTCAGGATTTCAAGATTCATCTTCATTTTCTCAATTTATCAAAAACTCGGGTTACGCCTTTTTCCTTAAATATGATTTCTTGCAATTTTGTAATGTCCAGACACATAAGGATCCATATTAAAATAATGATTCTAGTCCAAAGGGACGAATAGCTCCCGTGGGGTTTCAATTACTTAAACATGGATGAACTCTTATTATGATGTTTTAATATAAATTCGATAAATTAATGCTCAATATGTGATTATTGTTGAATGTTTGTTCTTGTGTTTATTGCTTTTCAATTACTTGATTAATAATTGGAGAAATTTGTAAATTTTATTGTTTTCGAGAGAGACAATAGGATATATCACGTTATAACAACAATTATAAAGTTCGATAGATGATAGAAATATATCAATATACTTTGCCTAATTTCTATAAATGTTCTAGCGATTTTAATTAATTCTTTGTGATTGTATCTTTCATAGCAATATAGAAAGGTCACATATGAAATGATAGATTTAATTGATAATGAGAGATACTATTAATTAACTCAGAGCATTGATCAACAAGAATGTACACATATTGTCATGTTATTGAAACGAAACCATCCCATCTAAATTTACAAAATTATCATATTTTGCTCACTAAAATAATTAGTTTAATTAGTATAAATCATTCAAACACGCTTGGCTATTTGATTAGAATTACAATTGATTGACATTAGATTAAGTATATAGTCTTTGTAGAAATGATATCCTATTACTTTTTTGTGACACTGTACACTTGCGAAAAATTGAACGATCACTATATATACTGTACATAGTGTTGATGAGGTAAGTTTACAAAACGATGACACGTCTTCTTCCTAGAACCCAAGTATCATATACGGCCCAAAATAAAGAGCTTGTAGATGTTACACCAGTCATAAATTTATTTATTTATTTATTTATTTTTTCCTTTGTTTGACAAGCTGCTGAACAAGGATTAATTTTATGTCCCCGTCTAGCTACTCTACAATGGAGATAGGTTGGGGGACTGGGGATGTTATAGACACGTTTCCATAGTGCGCCTACTGCAATTTGAAAAGTGACTATGAAATTAATCACAAGTAAAAAACATTTGACACAATACATAGTACATAGCACGGTGACTGCACAAGAAATTTAACGCGATAATTTTCTTTTTCTTCAACTCGCAAAACTAGTAAAGTTTATCTTTGTTTTATTTGTTGGAATGAAGGATAGGCTATATGCCTTCGTCAATATCTTTATTTTCTTTATCGTTTGAGAGAATAAATACCCATTTGTTGGAATAATTGTTTGTCCCTAAGATTATAGAGTTTTATTAGATGCACATATTATTAGATAATATTATACATATCACTTATTTTAATAAGATTTGAACTTCTATTTTTCTCTAATTCTAATCAGTGTTTGGCTAATCTATGGTACCAAACACCCCAATAGAACCCAAATCTTCTATAAAAACTATCATTCTGCTCATATTCCAATTTTGTGTGCATCCGTACCAACAACCAACGTGAAAATCCTCATATATAATCATATAGACTATAGTGAAGTGCAGATAAATTTAGCATATAAAATTTCGCTGGTAAGAAGTAAAAAGATTGAGCAACCAGACGATATTTAATTAAGAAGAAGAACTAATGAAGTTTTCCAACAAAAAAGTGCAACTAAAAATCTTGCACTTCACATACATTAAATTATCAAATGCCTTAATACGCACAAATACACCTTCCCACAATTATCAGTCCATCACAAGCTCTCAAAAGTTACCCGTTCCCTTCAGAAATTTAGGACACCAGAGCTGGAAACCTGAAAACTATTGCACGTAGGAAGTGAAAGTGGCCGAGGTGGCGGCCAGGTTCATACACAGAAAATCACTACAGAACAATAAACAAGCTGCATGTTTCTCGTCCAAATCAAATTCAGATGGGTTTAAACCCTATGTTGTATGTTAGGCTTCGATCTAAGGTTTCTATCCTCACGAAAGAGAGAATCTTTTCCTCTCTTTCTAAACTCCATTCGTCCAGCATTATCTCCAATACCCATTTCTTGATTTGTGTGTCATCCTTGTGCGAGGTCCACAATCCACTCATGTCATCTGTCTCCATTTCATAATAATTATACCTACTAGTAATCTAAAACACACACACACTCACACATAAATGCTCAGGGAAAATACAACCAAAAAAAAAAAAAACCCCACAAAAAGAAAGTAGAATAAGAACGATCAATCTTAGTAAATTTTTAAAGGGACCTGCGTTCAAGGATATTGATATCTGTCCTTTGTCTCTTAACACTCCCTGGACCAGAATCATCACAGTTCGATCTCTCCATTACAGCCTTAAGGGCTTCTTGGATTGAGGTTACAGTATATTCTTGTTGCTCTTGATCGTCACTGTTTGAATCTTCTTCTCCAGTAATGAATAGAACATTTTTTACGCGTCCGCCAAGTGTTGTAATTTCTGCTTTCAGTGTTTTTAATCTCAAATCTTTCAAGGTTTTAATGATGTCCGGCAAGAGATCAGACCTGTCCTCACAGCACAATGAAGCTTTCACGATGAATTTTCCATCTGCATACGATTCATTATCGACTCTTAATTCGTCAATCTCAGTTGGAACGGGACTTGATTCTTCTATGAGTGAAGTCTGCCGCTTTAGCTCCTTAACATGTTGGATTACTTCGGCTAGCAATGATGCTTTGTCCGTCTAAATAGCACCAAGTGGAAATGAGAAAACCATAAGAGGAAGTCGCAAAATTCGTAACTAAAAATAAACGCAGATTTTTCATATGGATTAGAAAAAGTCATAGTTCCCCCATTAAGCTTACCCTTATTGCCATTATTCTTTCCTTGGAACTAACACACTGCCAATTATAATGCAGCAACAACATAATAATGAAGTTTCAAATCACACACAACACAATACAATGTGGACTTGGAAATATAATTAATTATTATAAAAAAAAAAAAATTGTCACTTTGTGATATATTCACCGATACTAATCTACATCTTGAAATATATCACTAGTGCAGGGTCAATCTAAGTAGTTTGTTGGAAATATCTGCAGAGATCTTTGAACCCAAAATAGCAAATTAAAATTTAGCTGACCATCTTCTTCGATTCTTCGCAACTCCCAAGGATCAAGCGAAAGACTGACTGCGTAACCATTTGACATATTTAATAAGGTAGACTTGACTATATTAAACAATATTACGGAAGAAGAAAATATAGTCCAATCGTGTCGAGCACTGTTCATCATACTTACCCTAACTTATATGATACTTACTTTAGTAGTACTAGGGAGTAAGCTGCGAAGTTTTGCAAGATGGTTATTGATTCTCTCTCGACGTCTCCTTTCAGCTTCACTGTGACTCTTTGAAGCAGCCAGAGCCTTGGCATCCATTATTTCTTGAGAAGTCATTTTCTGCAGCTCAGCCTGGAGGCCAAAAGGGACTGAACTTTCATGCACCAACTGACCTAGACCCTCGTAGCCAAATTGCAAACCGGAAGGCCTTCTGTTGAATAAACCTTCATAGGATGATGGTGCTGGAGGCAGAAGAAATGGGTCATGGTTCTGGGTCGAAAAGTGATGAACCGGGTTGAAATTTTGAGCCGGAGAAAGACTCCATGGGAAGATTTGAGGAACGTCTTGAAAAGTACTGTTTTGTTGCTGCATCTGATGGTATTCTTGTTCTATCTTATCATACATAATACTTCAAATCCCTGAATCCCAACCCACCTCAATTTATTTTGTATACAGGCGCCAACCTAGTTGGGACAAATTAGCTTATGCAAAAAAGAAAATATATGGGTTTTATATGGTAAATATATAGCAGAAAACAGGGTTTAAATTGAACAATTTTAGGATTGTTTCATAATCTTTTGATCTTACTTTCACATAAAAATGATGAAAAGAAAGCATATGAAGAAAGGGATTAAAAACTTGGATTCTTCTTCCTATGGAGCAAAAGGGACGTCAAGGAAGAAGCACAAAAAGGCGGAAAAGACCGAGCCTTGTGTTTTAAACTTGTCATGGAGTCTTTTGCCCCTCTTCTTCTACTTTTTATTCTCTCTATTCTTCCCTGCCACAGCCTTTGTGGGTGAGAATGGTAGCGATCCCTTTTTATCCTACCATCAAATTACCTTTTCGCTTTCTCTCATTCTGACTGGTTTCTTTTTATTTATTTATTTTTCCTGGGCCCTCATAGTCTGTTCTCATCCCCACCCCAATGTCCACTCCCAACAAATTATATACTTTTAGTCTTCTTTTCTTACTTCTCACGGCATTCTGTTTCCTCTCTCTTGATTCATTTCCGTAATTATGAAACCCAAAAACTTTTCTGGGTGTATACGTACATCCAATTATAATGGATGATCCACTAGGCATAGATAACTTTGTGAGCGAAACTAAAAAATGATGTATTTGAGTATATATAGATGAAATATGTGATTTTTCTGATGCTGATTTTGAATTTATTTTAGCTTACGCGAATGACAGTAAGAATTGATATGGAGAGTAGCAAATTTGATCTCTTAATCACCAATGTTTAGATTATGTTAAGTACTGATTCCGTGGCACACTAATTATCAACAACTATAATCAATTTTGGGATTCATCATTATCTCGCACCACCTATTATAGTGTGTCATGTCTCCAGCTGAGCGTCGGTTTTTAGAAGATCAATCCTATGGAGAGTAGATAACGTATGATGATGTCCATATATTGAAACCAAGAGAGTAGATTATAGTATTATTCTTCTTTTCTGTTTTCCCCTTTATATTAAAAGAGTGAGAGGTGATTTTACTGTAGAAACTCTCGTCCTAAATGGTGTCGTGTGGTTTTGAGTTTTTTTTTTTTTTTTTTTTTTTGCTGTATCCTATTTTAAAAAAAAAAAAAGTCTATATCCTACTTTAAAAAAAAAAAAAAAAAAAAATTCTCTATACACTCCAAAAAAAAAAAAAAGATATTTTTTTTAATAAAAAAAAAAAAAAAAAAAAAAAAATGAATGTGTGTCATTAAAAAAAAAAAATTAAACAACAAAAAAAATTTAGTCTCGCACTGTGCGAGACACTGCCTCGCACAGTGCGAGTGCACTGGCATGTCTCGCACAGTGCGAGACATGCAAAATCCTTCCTCTCTCTCTCTTTTTTTTTTTTTTTTCTAAAAAACTTATGTTTTCACCTTCGTTTGCGAACATAATTCGGGATATCAAAAAAAAAAAATGAATGTGTGTCATTAAAAAAAAAATTAAACAAAAAAAAAAAAAAATTTAGTCTCGCACTGTGTGAGACACTGCCTCGCACAGTGCGAGTGCACTGGCATGTCTCGCACAGTACGAGACATGCAAAATCCTTCATTTCTCTTTTTTTTTTTTTTTTTTTTTTTTTTTTTTCTTTTCTAAAAAACTTATGTTTTCACCTTCCTTCGTTTGCGAATTTAATTGGGATATCAAACGAAGTCGAAATATTACATTTTTAATATCATTTTGAAGAACTCACGGCCTAATATTTCACGACGTTAATCGTGTGTGAAACGGCCAATCGTAGCGAAAGTTACGTTACGTCAAAGTACGTCGTTCCAAACTAATATTTCGAAAATTTCGATAACAAACTAACTTTACAAATTCTTCGACTATTCTACGCTAGCCGAATCCATAAATCTTCTATATCCTCTCAAAACTCATTTCTAGAAGTATATCGCAAATATATTGAATGATGTAAATGAATATCAAAAATAGTTAAACGGACGTCAAACGCGTGTGTTAAAAAAGACGTATAACTCGTTTTTTTGAATATATTACTTATATTTTTGTCTTCATTGTCAGCCTCATTACGGAACATCAAACGAAGTCGAAATATTACATTCTTAATATTATTTTGAAGTACTCACGGTCTATTATTTCACGACGTTGATGGTGTGTGAAACGGTCAATTGTAGCAAATGTTACGACGCATCAAAGTAGAACTAATATTTCGAGAATTTCAATAACAAACTAACTTTAAAAATTCCTAAATGATCGTACGCTGGTCGAATCGATAAATCTTCTATATCATTTAGACTTCATTTGATATTAAGAATATAATATTTCGATTTCGTTTGAATTTTTAAAGTTAGATTGTTATCAAAATTCTCGAAATATTATTTTAAAATATTAGTTTAAAACGACCTACTTTGAAGCGCCGTAATATTTGCTACGATTCACCGTTTCGCACACCATCAATGTCGTGAAATAATAGCCATGAGTACTTGAAAATGATATTAAGAATGTAATATTTCGATTTCGTTTGATATTCCGTAATGAGCCATAAACATTCATAATTTTTTCCCATTTATCCTGTTTAATCATTTTAATTTGAATTCTACCCAATTATAATATTTCAAAACCGTTGGCTTCATATTCATTGAAATCTTTATTTATTTTTTTATATTTTGTATATTCGGTTCTATAACATAATTTGTCTATTGATTATACAGTTGTAATATGTAGTTGTTTTTCTTATTGTATATATAAAGTACAAATATGTAGCTATTCACATTGACAAGTTATTATTTTTTCACTCATTCTATAAATAATACATTATTTTCCCTACTACTTTAACAGAAATGAATCCAAAAATATAGTTATATGTTGAAAACAAAATTTTTCTATCTTATCTCACACCTCAAAATAAAACATAATTTCACGCATTTAACATGCTAACACTTCCTACAAAATAATCTAACCCGTACATCGTACGGGCGACACTAGTAGTTATTAAAGTTCATTACACTATTCATTGTTTGGTAAATGTTTATTAACCATTTATAAACGGTCAACTAATATTTATGTATACATTTTTGTGGGATTTATAAATACTATTAATTTATCCATCACTTAATTCTATCTATTTATAATTTAAACGGTTATAAATACTTCTGAAACATTTTTTAAATAGTAGAGATCATTACTTCTTGATTTCATTGATGGAAGGTTAGGATATTCAATCCTACGTAGTTTATGCTTTATTTTTTTTATTAACAATACACCTCCTTGGAAAAGGAATTATAATATGGTATAAATTGATATCACATGTGCTATGTGATTTAGCCCTTGTTTGAGTTTTTTTTTTTTAAATCACTTTTTTTTTTTCAAAATTCATTCTCTACATTCTTTTAATAAAATAATTTAACTCATGAATCCATTTTTTTTTTATTCAATTTTTTAATCACAAATTCTCTAAAAAATTACTATTCTAAAATTTATTAACTCAAAAAGATGGAGTTTAGTGTAGATTCACATATTGGCAGATAAAGATGGGAGGAAGCAGCACACGGATTGTCGAGCAAGCAAGGACAATAATAATGCGTAGTAAGAGAGAATAGGAGGTGCGTGCGAGACATATCATGATAGAAAGGGTCTCCAAATTAAACTTTGTTTTTTACCTTTGCTACCCTACCTAAGTCAAGAGACCACCCATGCCCACGTTCTTCCATTTTTTACCCTAATTTTCCTTATACCTATTTCCACGCCAACCCTTTCCACTTCCCCAAGGATTCATGTAATCATTGTGTCTTGGAACACCAGTCTTCTTCTCCAACCACTCTCTCTCTCTCTCTCTCTCTCTCTCTCTCTCTCTCTATATATATATAGAGCCCGTTTGCACATTATTTTAAAAAAAATACATTTTTTTTTTATGTAATGATGGTGAATATGTGGTTGAAAAATTATTGATGTGATGAAAAATATTATTTTATTGAAAAATATGTGATTAAAAATAAGTAGAAAAATGAGAATGAGAATCAAACAAGGCCATATATATAGATAGATATGTATGTATGTATATGTATATTTTAATATAGCCCCCGTTTGAGCCCCTATCATATAATATAATATTTTTTTTCTCTTTCTCTCCTATTTTCAACCACACAATATTTCATAAAATAATACTACACATATACCGAAAATTTTATCTTCTTTTTCAACCACACATTTTCCAAAAAACACTATTTCAAAAACTCTTTTTTGAAAAAAGAGGGGCTCAAACAAGGCCATAATGTCCTATTATCTCAGAACTCCTGTCCATATTAAATCGGAGATATGTTGTCCACCAGTAATATGACAACATGTGGTATTGTCACCTCACCGATATTTTAGATCCCATCGTTGATGTGGCAACACGTATCAATGGGCATGTCCATAGTAGATAGGAGATCAGTTTTGTATCTTAGCATACATTTCGTGTCTTTAAGGGCATTTCACTCGTTATTTTTAAAGAATATATTTTATAATTTAGAGATTAATTTTTAAAAAAAAAAAAAATTTCTACCATCTATTTATTTATAATAATATTTAATTTTACTACTTTAAATATGTATTTATTATTTTTCTCTATAATTTATTTCATAAGCTCTCCTCAAAATTATTATATTATTCTCTCCATTTTCTTTGTATGTATTATTTAATTGAATCAATATATGAATCATTGGAAATTGAAATATTTTGAATACATTTAATTATAGGGAGTGGATTTAGCTCCCCAACTCTCTATTTTAAAGTGTTAATTTGAATAGTTTCTTGAAGAATAATTTTAAAGTTTGGCTCTTTAAAATATAGATCAATTCACTTTTAAAGAGCTTTTTGAAAATACTTTAATAATTCATGTAAAATTTAATAATGGGTAAGAGCATCTTCAAGAGGATTTCTAAAATACTCTTTATTTTAGAGAGTCATTATTTAAAAATAAGGTTTAAAAGAATTTATTTTATTTTTTAAAATAAAGTGTGGATTTGATTCTTTGAATTTGGAAAGCCAAATTTTGTCTCTATTCTTAATTTACAGTGAATACATTTAATATACTGTCTATTTCAATACTTTACCGTTTGTGTTATTCAAATCACATTTAAATTGATTGTCAATACATATTACAAAATTATGTTAAACAAGAAATTTTGAAAAAGTAAAATAACGAGTCAAAACAGAGAGCATTGTTAAACTGCATAAAAATTTTATTCTCTAAATTTAATGATGTTCTCTATCAATTTACTATATAAAATGTTATTTGAAAATAGAAAGTCTCTTAAAAATACTCTAATCTTACTCTGTCTCTATTTGCACATTTCCTCTATTTTGGTCGCATGTATTCATTACATTACTAGTGCTTTTCCCTTCAAGAAGGAACTACAATGAGTAAAAATATTGTAATGTTCAGTTTAATGAATAACATTTTTTAACAGAAGAAACAAGTGTGAATTATATAATATACTGAATAGTTATTTATTTTAATTTATGTTGATATAAAATTGCTTATTTTTCTTGATGAATACCAAAAATTACGGATGTCATGACAAATTTTATTGCCCTTTTCCCGGAAGGAGAAGGTAACATTCATTTTTCTTGTCTTCTTATGAGGTATTGTGATTCGCCTTTTCAACTCTATGTAACATCTCGACTTTCATTAAAGACTACCAGTTAGAGTCCAGTTTTAAAATTTGTGAACGTCTTGTGGAATTTAATCTTATGAGGTATTTTTTTTTTCTTTTAATAATATTGAAAAAAGAAAATTATCAAACTTAATAATTAATTGTTAAAAAATTGTCTTAAATGCAGCAACGAATAAATAAATAATTAATATATATATATATATATACACACACAATCTGCTCAGACTAATATATAACAAACAATAACATAATCTACAAAATAATTCTGTATAAACTGATAGTGCATTTAAAGTTTTATGAAAACTAATAAAATAAAATAATTGGATATCTATTTGTGCATATATATATATATATATATATATATATAATAATTATTTTCAATGTAAAGTTATAAGCTTAACTAATTATATTTGAATTGTGTATCGCTATTTTTTTACTAGCTTACTAATCATCAAAATATTTATTTCCAGTTTTTTTTTATTACCCGTTTTGAGGTAGATTATTAGGATAGGATTTATTCCGTTGTAAAACCAAGTGAATTCTTATTAGTATAGATGTTATTTCGAATTTGAAATCAGCATAAAGAAATTAACTTTACTTTTCGTCATTAGATATTTGTTAATGGAATTGTGAAGAAGTTTGTTTTTGTTTGAAATTTGAATTAATGGTCATGATTGTGGTTTATAACATTCATGTTCTATATTTCAGAAATATGTAAATTTTAAACAATATTATTTTAAAGCTATAAGATGCAAACAAATTTCAAGATTGATATTTTTACATGAGCCACTATCTTGTGGAGATATATTAAGAGATAAATCCACATCAATTATAGCTTAATTGCCAAATATTTCATCAAAAAAAACCTACTAGGAAATTGTTTGGTCCAATATTGTTGTAATTGGTAATTCTAAAAGGACTTAATTGATCATGTGTAAAAGGTCAAGGACTTGGATTGCAATTTGTATAAATGGTTTAGGCTAGGGTTTGAGTTTGGAACAAGGTAGAAGAATCGTCTAATTTTTTGCTAACTGCTCGCAAAGTTGTTGCTCGAGTGTTAAAATCAGTAAGCTCGTCACTCACTTGTCACCCCTGTGTCGCTCAAGCTAAAATTCATCATTGGGGAAAACATCACATCTGTGTAATCCAAAACAAATGGCTTCCTTAACTCTTTGAGGAATGAACGCTCTCATTGGGGATTGAGAGAAGTGGACTTCAAGAGCAGGAAATGTATAAGAACGGGAGGTTCTTGAAATTTCACTTGGATGAGGTAATTGATATAAGATCAGGAGGCTGGAAGAAGATAACAAATCTTGGAAATTGCAGGAGGTAGATCGAGAAGTCTAGTGGAATGGCTAGACAATATCTACAGCAGTAGATCATGAGACTGAAAAATTGACAGCGAATCTTATAGATCACAAGAATTACAACAGCTGGAACTAGTGAAAGTCGCTAGATTGGAATCGCACTGTATCCATAATTGTCTATAGTGGAAGTAATTGATTTGATCCCGAATTTTTTCTCACGTTGGGTTTCTCTGTAAACGAATCTTGTATTTTTACTAGTTTTTATATCATTATTGCAGCATTCAAATTTAGAAAAATTTGGTTTGTATGTATAATCATTTGAAAAACTAATTAAAAGTGACTTGTTGATTTAATTAGTCAATTTTGCACGTAAGGTTGAACAAATCTAGTATATCCAGAACTTTCAAGTGGTATCAGAGTTTAATTGCGTGTCCTGATCTTAAATTGTCTAGATAAGTACCTCGTTGACTGTCCCACAATATTTTGATGGTAGTAATTACGTATATTGGAAACTTAGGATGGTGACATTTTTTAAATCTATGGATGAGAGAATTTGGTTGAGTGTATTTAACGGCAGGTCTGATTCTATTAACACGGTTAATAACATTGTCACTCTCACCCCAATAGAAAACTGGTCTACGGCTGAACTAGATAGATGTAACTGGAATAGCAAAGCTCCTACATGCATTATTTATGGCCGTGTCCTCAGAAGAGTTTAGGAGAGTGCCTATGTGTGAAGTTGCTAAAGAAGTTTGGAATATCATAGAAACCACACACGAGGGAACTCAGACGATTAAGAATTCGAAGTTGCAAATGTTGACCACTATGTTTGAAGAAATCAGGATAAGAGATAAGACTTTTGATGCCTTCTACGCGAGCCTAAATGATATAGTAAATTCTAGTTTCAACCTAGGAGAGAAAATCTCTGAGCCTAAAATAGTTAGAAAAATTCTTAGATCCCTTTAGATACCCACGCTACAGATATATTAAGAGATAAATCCACATCAATTATAGCTTAATTGCCAAATATTTTATCAAAAAACCTACTGGGAAAGGAACCAAGAAATCTCACCAAGTTGCTTTGTAATATCTCTTATAGTGCTCTTGCTGCCATTGACCGCACGCATGGTTTTCTTGGGTACCCATTTTAAACCTTTTAGGATGTTTTTTTTGCTGCACCAACTTCTGTCGTTTCAGCCCCACTATAAAATCAAACCAATACCCCACGCCCATCCCATCCCCACATAGGATGACATCAGCCTCACGATGTCATGACGTTTGACGCAATATATAAAATAAGCTGCTTCCAGTCTGTTGGCTCAATTATAATTAATGACCTTCAATCACATTTGTATGCTTGTTTAATACTACTACTTTAGTATCAACTAAATAATGTTTTATTTTCCCACTCTTGAGTCTTGTGTCCTTATTGTGTTAAATTCATAAATACACACTACTTGGCATGGGATGTTGGGTTTAGGATGGCAATAAATGATATTGCCTTACTAGCTGGGATTACGAATTTATCTTTTAATTAAAACAAAGAGAGGAGATTGTATACTTCTTTTATTGATATCTTTAAAAAAATTTATTAAGGAAATTAAAATATCTTTTAATTCTAAAAATATTGTTGGCAATTCAAGTTCAGAATCGAAGGGTTTTTTTTTTTTTGGCCCCAAACGGTGTCCCCTATTAATTATCGTCAATGTCAATAATATTAATTAAAAAAACTTTAAATTTTCGAGAAAGACATTATATGATGTGCATAAGTAGAACTAGAACCTCAAACTTTACAATTTAATAATAACTATCATCTCTCAAAGATTGATTTTTCTTACAAATGAATCAAAGAGCCAAGACAAATCAATTTTAAATGTATTTGAAAAGAAATTAAATATAAATAATCTCGTGGCTGTGATTATTTGCAAATTAAAGTTCTATATTTGTTAATATTTTTTTCACAATAAAACATTTCACGATAGAATGTAGGGTTGGGCAAAACTCTCGAATCGAATCGGACCCGAATCGAATTAAACCGAACCGAGCGATTTTTCTTAAGTTAAATACCCGAACGGGTATTTGAATAGAGAACCGACGAGTTCATTTCGGTTATCGGTTCTAGATCAATAACCGAAGAACCGAATCTTCTTAATTTTTATTTTATTTTAAATAAGCTAAATTATTTTATTATTTTCTAAATAAATTTTCTAACCCAAATATATGATTTTCTATTTCTAATTTACAATTGAAGCTCAACTTAATCATATTGATCTAAGTTTTATTAAAATATGTTATTCTACCGTAGTACCGTCTCTTTTGGAGAAATCAAATTGAAATTCGACAACGCCTCTCTTAATTATTGTAAACTCGTCGTTGTCATCTTTCTATAATTTTCACAATCTTATCTATGAAGAACTCAGCAAAAAGAGACGTAAAAGACATATAAGATTGTATTACGTTATTTTGTAAGAGCTAAACTTGTTCATATTATTAGTTAAATTAATGTAATTTTGTAATTATTAAAATAAATTAATTATAGTACATAGGGCTGGGCATATATCTCGAACCGAACCGAATCAAATCGAGCGGTTCTTCGTAAGTGAAATACCCGAACGGGTATTTGAATCGAGAACCGACGGGTACGGTTCGGTTTTCGATTCTAGACCTAGAACCGAATAATCGAATAAGAACTGAATTTTTTTTAAATTTTTTAATTTTTATATATGAGAAAAATAAAATTATTTTAGTTTTTTAAAAATAAATTAACAAATATAGAGTTTGCAATGAAGATACTGATTCTATGAGGTCATTGAGACATGTAATAAAAAATATATTATATTTTTTTTTATAATCTTATTAGTTGAACAATTTTTAGTTTATTTATATTTGTTAATTGTGATTTTTTAATCTTTCTTGTAGAGTTTTCTAGTATCTAGTATTACAAGTCAAACAATTGATGGTTAAATCAAATAGTTGGTAAGTAAGTATTATTATATTAACAATACTTTAAAATATTTTATCTCTATGAGTCTATGATTTCTAATTTATATGGATCACCGATGTTTTAGTATTACTAATTTACTATCTATTTTTTGTTATTTGTATACATTGATAAATTAATTTTATTGGACAACTTATTATTTATATGTTATTAAATTGGAATACGTTAAGATTGAACATGTCAGACTGTAGTATTGTTATAAATGTTAAAAAAATTAATTATACTATGGAACCGAACTGAACCTAACCGAACCGAACCGAACCGAACCGAACCGAATCGAATGGAACCGAACCCGAACGGTTCCAAAATTATATTTGGACCCAACGGTTCTATTTACTAACTACCCGAAAATTTTCGGTTCGGTTCGGTTCGGTTCGGTTCTGAAAATTTTCGGTTCGGTCCTCTTCAGAACCGAACCGAACCGTACTCAGACCTAATAGTACAGAACTTGGGAATCGAACCGAAGCAAACTGAATGGAACCGAATCCGAACAGTTCTATAATTAAATTTGGACTCGATGGTTCCACTTACTAAATACCCAAAAATTTTGGATTCGGTTCAATTTTCGTTAGAACCAAAACGAACCGGACTGTATCCAACTCTAATAGAATACACATAAATAGTTCCAAAAAAATAAAAAAAAATTGATAAAGGTAGCAACTTCAATAAATTAAAAAATGTGGACCTCCATTTTCATAGGGTAACGTGGCCAACAGATAAATGCTCCACATAGATAACTTTTTGTGAACGGTAGCAAAATCGTTAGTCACTCGTGGCCCTTTTTGGTGATGGTGAAGGAAGTCGCGAATACTTCAACGATCAAGTCAATGAATGTTGAAGAAGAAATGAAATAACACACTTTAATTTCAAGACAATAGAGAAAAGTGTATGTTTTAATGTACATGATTGTATTATTTTTGAAATTGCTCTAAGTGCGGGTATCTATAGGGAAAGAGGTGGATTTGGATTCGTTGAGTAGAGGGACATGTTGTCACATTTGCTAGTCAATGCGTTCTCTCTTAGGTATCAATCAATCAATCAATCCCTAGGTGGGTGGACATTTAATATTCCCAAGTCTTGACCTTTTGGGATATGCTACACAAACATTACATCTATCAATCGTGTGAATCTTATTTTGTTTCATTTTTGTACAAAAAATCCCCTATTCAATATAAACAAGGCCACGTGATAGTATTCCAGCAATTCTGTTCCACCTTTTACCACTTCAGCGTATATCCTTCCGAAGCGTATCACTTCGGGCCTCGTTCTAACCACAAATATACATGTGGACCATTTCACCTTGGTACTTCGATGGTGCGAGGTGACGTGGAGTGCAGATCGTGTTGACTTGCTTAGTTGGTTGTCATATTGGTGACGATCTGGAGCCTTTTCAGAAGAGGCGTAACAAAAATAAAAATGAACTTTCATCCAACATAAATTTTGTTGTAAACATAACAGAAAATATTATATCCTTTTTATGATTTGCAGACAAGAGTTATGCTACAGTGATAGGTTCAATAACAAATTTTAAAAATAGTGAGATATGTGGGACAATATCATTAGACAGTTTAAAAAAATAACATTTATATATCAAAGCACCTGTTTTCGATCCCTGTTTGAATAACATTATTGTTGTAGACAATTACTGACACGAAACTTTGATCCACATTCGTCACACCCTTGTATCTTCTTTACCACTACTTTCTTTGCCTTCTTGTGAAATTTCTGTAGTCAAGAATGCTAGAATTTTATAAAACTTTAAATCTCAAGAACTTGAAAATCTAACCACTTTATTGTCAAAAAATTTAAATCAAATCACCAAGAGAATTATTAAACGCGGAACATACCTTAATTTATTTGAAATGATTCTTTATTACTGGATCTTGATTCTAGATCTTGAATATTGGAGATCAACTGCAATTTATTCATGCTAGGCTTCTTAATCTTTAATCTTGAATATTGACTCTTTTGATTTTTGAATTCTTATTCCCGACTTTAACTTCTTGCTCCATAATCTTGATTGATTCAATTCCTTCTTCTTGATTCTTGATTATTGATCTTAATAGTGAGTTTTTGGATTTTTCTCTTCAATATACTTTCTCTTAATATTCTTGTGTTGATAGGATGGTATAAAGAATGAAAATCATATATGAATTGGGGACCATACCCATATATATAGTTTCCATATATATTTTGTACATCGTGGAATACAACCGTAATAGATCATGTTTCTACACATATTTATTTATTCGTTGCTGCATTTAAGAAAAATTCATTTTAGATTTACGTGTAAAATTATTTTGTTCAAAAAATGTGTAGTTGAAAATGAGTTTTTAAGGAAAAAATAATTTTTTTTTTTAAAATGAGACTCAAACAGTGGCTAAATCTACGCCTTTAAGGGTCCATTTGATTGTAAGAGTGGAAAATTGGTGGAAAGAAAATGAATGACAGAGAATTGATTTGCCTAAAATTCGTTTTCCTGGGAATTGTAATAATTGTGTTTGATTTGTATAATTTTTCACCTGAAAAATATCAAAAGTTTGGTGTCCGTTTAGCTTTATTTTTCATGAAAATTGTTCATTAAAATGATAATTTTTTTCACTATTTGGTCAAAATTTATTCCAATTGCCAAAAAAATAAAAAAAATTTAAAAAAATATTATCATTTTTTTTTAACACACCGAATATCATTCGTTTGACTTTGTTTTTCATGCAAATTGTCTATTAAAAGGATAAATTTTTCTGCCATTGGGTCTAGAATTTTTTTTATTGCCAAAAAAAAAAAAAAACCATGGAAAATGAAAACCCACCAAATTGGTGGGAAATAATTTACACCAAAAAGCTAGAAAATGTGCACGTGTGAGGCAAATCAAGAAAATATTTTTCATGGCAAATTCATCGAATCAAACAGCTAAAACTCAGAAGATGAAAAATATTTGTCTAGTTCCATGACAAATTTTCCAAATCAAACAGGGCCTAAGTACTTGAAGATTTAGTGATTTAATCATTACAAACTCATGTGTTCATGATTCCTCACTATTTGCAATCAACAAGATTTAACAAATAATAACACCTTTATCTGTGGCTCAAATAATGTAGGTTGGTTAGTCAGTGTATCTAATCAGTTGTGGACCATTTTCTCATTCAGGTTCACGCTATACATTTGAATAATGAGACCAAAATGTGGTCCTTCAACAGAAATGGTACAACCAGTAAAGTATATGTTACAACCCAATAAAGAAGTGTGTGTGAATGTGGTCATGTACATGGACTCCATGATTAATTTCCTTTCTATATAGTGGGTGTAATTAGTCTCCGTGGCTGGTTCATGTACAGTCGACGACTGGTTCTACAGCAAACGACTGCAACAGAACACTGGAAACGGAGGCAGCGCTTGGAGCATCTCCATAGCAGGAATTTCAATGCAACTTCTAATTTATTGTATCTTATTAGTTAATTGTTGTGGTAGGAAATTGTTGAGGGTGCTACCGACATACAGCCTAGTTGGAATGTTCCGGTGCATCTACTGATTCTTATTATCAACTTCTTTATATAAAAAAATAGTCTCAAAGGTGTCCCTTGAAAATAAATAAATTCATATATGTTTACACAATAGATTTTACTTGTTATAATGTGAAATTTTATATCGTATAGCACACCACTTTCCGTGTATACTACATCTTCCGTACACTAATTTTAAGATATTCTTCCATATGTTATGAGAATATTTCTGGCGACAGAGATATATTATATAGTGAAGTTTCGAGATTGACCATTCGAGTTGCAAAAACTCCAACTGAACTCTCCTATATGACGAAGGAGAAAAGTAATGAAATTTTTGATGTATCGTTTCCTTGAGTCATTTAAACCGTAAATGTCCTAAGATAAATTTCCTTACTGTTGAGTATGCTGACCATTTGATTCTGTACAAGAGGGTCTGGCCCAAGTCCCTGATGGTCAAACGACCTGGTTTATAGCAAGTTGTGCTTGCTGAAGTTGCAACTTATGACTGAAGGTCCACTTCGATTGTGATGATGACACTTGGCAAGATGGACGGTTGTATGACAAGGTTCTGGAGATTCTACATAAGTGCTCACAGTTCCTTCATTGTGGACTGTTGGATAGATACTTACACGTACGTACTCTTTTCTTTTTCTAGTACTTCTTATTTCAAAATTTTCCAGGGTTATTCTTTCTTGGATAATTCTAAACAAACATAATGTTTGACCTAAGTCCTGACATAAAAGCGAAGTTATTGATTTTTGAGCAAAAGTTACTGATTTAACTGTTGCTTTTCATAAATGGAATACTACTCAAGCTTATAATTTTATAATCTACACCTTTAGAGGAATTACTTCACACATCTGTAGAAGAGCTTAAGAAGAAACCAAAAATCAAATCAAATATGGAGAAAAATCTACAACTACCATAGATAGCAATGAAAGTTTAGAATCTTTAGATGCTGTAAATTTTAAAGAAATTTTAAAATGAATAGAAATTTTTTTTTAGACATCTACTCTTAAGAGAAATTATGTAGAGGTCCGAATCTTTTCTATAAAGCTGGACCCATAATTGTGTGATTAACTTCACATTAGGCCCAATAAAGGAAATATAAGTCCAAAAGATAGTCCAATACATGTTTAAAGGTAAAATGATGTTTATAAAGTATTTTCTTAAAAACGATTTGATGAAGATTGGACGGAATGCAAAGTAATTCATTTTATGGCTAAAGTATACTTTAAATATTTTTAGTTTCTTTTGAGACCCATTTTCGACATAGAAAATATTCGAATTGGAAAATGATATCTGAAGAAAAGTTGTAACTCTTTGAGTTAGCTTTCCAACGCACCTTGAATCACCTTAATCGGATATCGGGAGAAAAAGTAATGATAAAAATATTGTAGGTTGTATAGTGTCAACCGGACGACCGGAGCAACTAATCAGTTGACCGGAAGTGCCGAAACTCACGATTTTTGAGAATTAATGGCCACTACTTGCACAACTTAATTACCCTATTTAATATGACCTTTCACCGAGCCCAAACCTCACCTATAAATACCCTCTTCACTCATTTGATTTTTTACACCAAAAGCACTTTCAATTTGCTTTCAAAGTTGAGAGAAAAATATAGAGTTTGGGAGAGAAAAGAAAGGTGGTTTTCAAAGTGTTTTTCAGAAATTTTAAGTGTGGACAAAAATATTCTGCAAGAAGGTTGTTGTGATTTCAAAAGGTGTTTTCAAACAACAAAGGAAGGTCCAAACGTCCAAACTTCGTCAAAGTTTTTTAAGTTCATCAAAGATTTTCAAAATTCATCAAACATCAAATCGAGGTGGTAGAGGTGCATAAAGTTGTTATACGTATTTAAGTTATAATTTCTAGCAAGTAATGTTCTATGTTAAAGACTAATGTTATGTGTCAAATGGTATCGTCGGTTTGACACGTGCCTTTCATGTCAAATGGTTCCATCGGTACGGCATACATTTAATGGTTAATGTTGTGTGTCAAATGGTATCTTCGGTTCGGCATGCACCTTTCATGTCAAATGGTTCCGTTGGTACATCATACATTTTCATGTCAAATGGTACCTACGGGTACGACATGTTTTATGGAAGTTCTAATGTTAATTATTATGAAATACTTAGCTTAATCACGATTGCACCTATAACGCCTATTGAGTTTTCAACTCACGGGTTTCTACCCTATATCTACAGATTAAATGTTGATGCACCGGGTTGGATGATGGAAGAGATGGAAGGAGATGCAATAAGTCTATGGGAACCCGGTGAACAAGTGATTTAGATTTAAAGTCTTTAACGTTTCAAATGTTATTTCCAACGTTATTTCTTTTATGTATCTTGAACAAGTCATGATTTCATCAAATAAATTATATTTCGTTATTTTGGAAAGTTATAAAGTGTTTTAATTCAATATCCTTAAAAAAAAAATGTTTGTTAAGATTTAAACTTCCACTAAGATATGTACACTTGTTACTAAACCACCGGTTAAGTTAAGTAAAGTAAGTAGCGTCCCGATCCACTAGGGGTTAGGGCGTTACAGCGTAGTATCAGAGCAATGGTTTTTAAACCGGTTCTGTAGACCAAGTATGTTTTCAAAACAAAAAAGAAAATTTGAAAGTTTAAGGTATTCCATGGCATATTGCATTCATCCATCGAATCTCATCCTACAACCCAGGTATGTGCAAAGTTTAAAGTTATGGAAGTTATGTTTATGGAAGTTATGATTTGATACTTTGATAAGTTATGACACATTTTCTAGTATATGTTTATATTAAAGTTAAATGTGCTGTTTCAAAGATATGTATTGGACTTGGGCTAAAACTTAAAGTTATGGCCATAAAGAAAATGTATGTTATGATGTTATGTGATAAAAGGAATAATTGGACATTTATGTGACAAAATGGTTAGATATTTATAAACGGCTAGGGCTTATAGGGCAGATTTAAACCATAGAATTGCTATCCATGCTTATGAAAACTATGTAACGGATCCTAACCGACCGCTTAACGATCATGTGCATGACATCTATGAGAGATGCATGACGACGGTTAATGCTGGTGTGGAGATCACACATATTGAAGTCATAAATAACCTCATACACTCTCTCCCACCTCAATGGGGAGATATGGGAGTCACAGTTAGAGATGAAATGTTAGAAGACAATCCAAACATGTTCGAGTTCGAGAGATATTGCCATGCCTTGATAGATTTATGGGATGATGTAATCCATGAGGAGCCTGAGAAAGTACCGATGGCTGAGGAAGAAGACCCTGAAGAGGAACCCGAGAAGGAGCAGAAGCCTGAACCAGAACCACAAGTGGTGATAGATATAGAGTCCGGGCCTAAGGCGGAAGATTCTTCTGAAGATGAAACTCCACCAAGGAAGCTTCGTAAAACTCATAGGGATTAGGATCTAGATATTCTCATTTCCTTATGATGGCTTCTTTCATGCTAAGTTTATCAAACTATTATGTATCATGATTTCAAGAAGTATGAGAAATAAAGATCTTATCTTTCTTCCTTACAAAAAAAGAAGTTAATAAGAAACTTTACATCTTATCCGTAGGAAAACGTCGCGAGCCAACCAGAACAACCTGATAAGAGATCTCCTCCAAGCAGTTCAAGACCTAGGCAGACAGAACCCGAACCAAGCTTAACCCCTAGCACCAGCTCCTAATGCTCTTCAAACCCATGTTTCAGTGGTCGAGCAATTTTGAAGGCACAAGCCCCCTACTTTCAATGGAGCAACTGATCCACTTGCAGCCGAGGGTGGCTTCGCAAGTTGGAGAGAATATTTCAATTGATAGGGTGCACGGAAGCTCAAAAAGTCCAGTGTGCTGAGTTTATGTTCTCCGGTGATGCAAGTTACTGGTGGGAATCAATGTCTCGAACCAGGACTTCAGAGCAACAATTGGCACTAACATGGGAACAGTTCAAGGAGGAAGTGATGGATAAGTACTTTCCCCAATCTCTAAGGGATTTCAAGGAGGGCGAATTTCTTCAACTCAAACAGGGAACCATGACCCTGACGGAGTATGAACGGAAGTTTGACCAACTCTCAAGGTATGCTACACATTTGGTAGACACGGAGGCTAAGAAAATATGAAAGTTCGAGCAAGGGCTGAACTCGGACATGAGTATGATCCTTATATCCCACGATTTCACGTTTTACCGTGGAATGTTGGAATGAGCTCATGCAATCTGGTATCGGAAGGCCAATGTGGAGAAATCGGTTCAATTGGACAACTGACAGGATAAAGGGTAGTTTAGGAAACGAAGGTGGAACGACCAAGATAAAGAAAAAAGCAAGTGGTAGAACAAGAGGGCTAATGGCGGAGCCAATGCCAATAAGAGCATAGTGCCGGTCATTGCGCCATGTGCTAAGTGTGGAAAGACGCATCGTGGAGAATGTCTGCAAGGGAAGAATGTTTGTTACCGATGCGGGAAGCCAGGACATATCATCAGGGATTGTCCCATGTCTGTACCGAAAAAGGATGACAGCAAGGATTAAGATCATTAGGGGAAAGCACGAGTTTTTGCACTGACTCAGAAGGAGGCAGAGGAGAACTCCAACATCATAGCAGGTACTCTATTGATAGCCAATATGCCTGCTTATGTACTGTTTGATTCAGGAGCTACGCACTCCTTTGCATCGACGATTTTTATGGCTAAGTCTAGATTACTTGTGATAAATCGGAAGGTATATTAGAAGTCAGTATCCCTACAGGTAACCCTTTGAGTACTGATAAGATTGCCAAATCTGTTAGTATTGAAGTTGAGGGAAAACCTATGGAAGCAGACTTATACATGATAGAGATGAATGACTTCGATGTAATACTAGGCATGGATTGGTTGGGTAGTAATTATGCCACCATCCGATGTAAGGAATGGGAAGTATTATTTCAGAAACCAGGATAGGAATCATTTTCCTTCTTGGAAATCAAGACAATACCTTTTTTTCGACTAGTATCGGCTTTACGGCTGAGTACCATCCATTAAAAGTGATTTTCCAAGATCAACTAAAGTATTTTCCAAGATCGATTTACGATCTGGGTACCATCAATTAAAAGTGAAGATCAATTGTGTGATTAACTTCACATTAAGCCCAATAAAGGAAATATAAGCCCAAAAGATAGTCCAATACATGTTTAAAGGTAAAATGATGTTTATAAAATATTTTCTTAAAAATGATTTGATGAAAATTGGACGGAATGCAAAGTATTTCATTTTATGGCTAAAGTATACTTCAAATGTTTTTAGTCTCCTTTGAGACCCATTTTCGACATAGAAAAAATTCGAATTGGAAATTTATATCTGAATAACAGTTGTAGCTCTTTGAGTTACTTTTCCAACGCACTTTGAATCACCTCAATCGGATATCGGCAGCAAATGTCATGATAGAAATACTGTAAGCTGTGCAGCGTCAACCGGACTACCGGACGACTAGAGCAACTAACCGATCCACGACCGGAAGTGCCGAAACCCACGATTTTTGAGAATTAATGGCCACTACTTGCACAACTTAATTACCTATTTAATATGACCTTTCACCCAGCCCAAACCTCACCTATAAATACCCTCTTCACTCATTTGATTTTTCACACCAAATGCACATTCAATTTGCTTTCAAAGTTGAGAGAAAAATAGAGAGTTTGGGAGAGAAAATGAAGGTGATTTTCAAAGTGTTTTCCAGAAGTTTTAAGTGTGGGCAAAAATATTCTGCAAGAAGGTTGTTTTGATTTCAAAAGGTGTTTTCAAACAACAAAGGAAGGTCCAAAATCCAAACTTCGTCAAAATTTTTTAAGTTCATCAAAGTTTTTCAAAGTTCTTTTCAAAATTCATCAAGCATCAAATCGAGGTAGGTAGATGTGCATAAAGTTGTTACACGTGTTTAAGTTATAATTTCTAGCAAGTAATGTTCTATGTTAAAGGCTAATGTTGTGTGTCAAATGGTATCGTCCGTTCAGTATGTGCCTTTCATGTTAAATGGTTCCATCGGTACGACATACATTTAAAGGTTAATGTTGTGTGTCAAATGGTATCTTTGGTTCGACATGCACCTTTCATGTCAAATGGTTCTGTTGGTACGGCATACATTTTCATGTCAAATGGCATCTCCGGGTACGACGTATTTTATGGAAGTTCTAATGTTAATTGTTATGAAATGCTTAGCTTAATCACGATTGCACCTATGACGCCTATTGAGTTTTCAACTCACGGGTTTCTACCCTATATCTACAGATTAAATGTTGATACACCGGGTTGGATGATGGAAGAGGTGGAAGGAGATGCAATAAGCCTATGGGAACTCGGTGAACAAGTGATTTAGATTTAAAGTTTTTAACGTTTTAAATGTTATTTCCAACATTATTTCTTTTGAGTATCTTGAACAAGTCATGATTTCATCAAATAAATTATATTTCGTTATTTTGGAAAGTTATAAAGTGTTTTAATTCAATATCCTTCAAAAAGAATGTTTGTTAAGATTCAAGCTTCCGCTAAGATATGTACACTTGTTACTGAACCACCGGTTAAATTAAGTAAAGTAAGTAGCGTCCCGGTCCATTAGGGGTTGTGGCGTTACAAATTATACCTGAAACTAAAATTGATATGATTACTCAAGAAACCTTACAAACTGAAAGAGAAATTGAATTATTAACAATCTGTGATATGTGTGAATTAAATGAATATACTAAGAAATTCGAAAAAATATATATCAAAGCATCCAAATCCATAAAAGACTGGAATATATCTGAAGAGGATAAAAAATCATTAAATAGATATTTTCTTAAACTACTCTGGCCATGGGGTCAGAAATTATTTGAGGAATACCAAATTTATTGGAAGAAAATAGAATGGAAAGATCCTAATCAAAAGGCTGATACTCTAGCAATGAGAACTTCATTCGCTAAGAGAAAAATATCTGAATGGTGCAAAAAATCTATGTACCAACACCTATTTAGAAAACATGGTAAGAAAGTTAGTTTATGCTGTTATGAAGAAATAGCAGCAGTATCACAATTTGGTTGTCGTCAACTATCCAAGAAACCATATTATAAAAAAAAATTTAAGAAATATCTTAAACATTGGAAGAAAAATAGAGGATTTAAGAGCCACAAGAAATATTTTAAGAAGAAAAAACCTTGGAAAGGGGAATTTAGCCAACATAAAAAAACCCCAAAAAAAAAATCTAAGGAAGAATTTTATAAAAAATGTAAATGTTTTACATGTAACGAAATATGACATATATCTCCCAATTGTCCTAATAAAAATAGAAAAAAAAATGTTAAGTCAATTAGATTAATGGAAGAAATAGAATCTAACTCAGAATATGAGATAATCGAAGATTTAGATGAATTATCTGAAACTGACTCAATCTATGAACTAGATATAGAAGAAATTGAAGAACCGAAATATGAACAGATCTATATGAATCAAGAAATTGTTGATACTATTGAGACCAATTTAGATAATGAAAAAGGAATTTTGCAAACTATTGTGTTTAATGAAGAAAGAAATGGAGTTATAAAAGAAAAACAAATATCTTTAAGAGATAAAGATGCTTTTATAAGACCTATACTATATTGGTTTAACAAAACAATATACATTACCAAGTATGACGAAGTACCTATTAATATCGAAAATGTTAAAGGCAATACTACTATACCTCTTATAACAAGAGAATGGGTTAATAGAGAATTAACAAATATAAAGAAATCTACTAGAGATATATTAAATAATATAGTAATTGGGGGGATCCAAATTATGATTAAAGGATATATTAGAGAAGGAATGGATATTCCTATACAAATATACTTGATGGACAATAGAATACTTCATGATCCTGTGGATGCCCTATTAGGAATGGTATCTGAAAATCTTGTTTATAAGAAAATTATATTTACTATAAGACCTGGATTTGCCATGTCTTTATCAGATAAAAGTTTAAGTCTAGGACTAAATTTATATTATAAAATTGATAGATTAATTATGTCACCAAGAAGTAAAGGCGTAACTTTACATTGTAAAGCTTTGTATACTTTTACTACTACACACCAAAAAGAAATCAATAAAATTTCAGGAGAATTCATAGGAATTCATGAAGACTTTAGAAACCTAGCACAATTTACACCACCAAGAATGTTAAACGACAATAATATCTCCTTACCACAAGATATATTGCTTAATTTTCATCAACGAGCTAAAGAATAGAAAATAACGTAGGAAACCAAGGATTAGCCACTTTGAGTATCTCTGGACAACTTGTAGTCAGAATGCCTAGTAGAAGAACAGAAAGAAGTATCAGTACTAGGAACTCGCTAGCTCTAGTAGACCATCTACAAGTAAAAACTACTCAACATTACCTAGAAATAGTATTGTTATTGACCTAAGAAAGTGTGAGGAAGATAATTTCTTTGCCTTAACAGAATATATCAATAATAAAAAAACTACGAAGAAATCATAGCCCTTGTTAATACAGGAGCTAGTACCAGCCATATAAGAGCAGATTTAGTGGATCATTTATCTGAAGAAAACCTACCACAAGGAATAACTCTTACGGATTATCATGGAATTAAATATGAAATCAGAACATTTGTTAATCTTGAACTAAGCTTTACTGATATAGAAGGAGAACAATTTAAATTAAACCTTAAAATCCATAAAGGTTATAGAAAAGGAAAAGAAACCAGCTCAATATTACTTGGAATGAATTCTCTTGAAAATGTATCACCATGTGTTATCCAGAAAAACACCCTACAAATAACTATAGAGGATAAACAGAAAATACTTCCTAGAGTTAACAAAATCAAAGAACCAATTTATATGATACAAGGAATTAGATCAATCAAAACTAGTATTCTTAGTTCGTATATTGAGATAACTCTCAATTTACCAGACAATTGTATGATAAAATTTCATGTTATACTTGATACTGGATCTGAAATTTGCCTATGTAAAAGAAATGTATTTCCTGAACATTATTATAAAAGAGACTATAAGAAAATGACTTATGGCTAAACTGTCAGTGATATTATTGAAATCTATAGAGATTTTGTAGAAAGTGTTCCTATAATTATAGGAAATAGAGAATGTTTTATTCCAAGAATATATGTAACAGATAAAATTGGATGTGATATCCTTTTAGAAGAAAATTTTATCTATACATATAGCCTATTTACGCAATATAAAGATAGTTTTGAATTTACTACACCTTGTAATCACAAAATTAAAATACCAAAAATTTATAAAACAATTGGAATTGCACATCAACCAATACAAAATAAGCCTAGATATCAGAGTTTTGCAGGTAATTGTGGTGGATGTTATATTGAAATCAATCAAAAACAAAAAAATCTCTGTATTAAGAATTGACAATTTAGATGAAGAGTTAGAAAAAATTAAACTAGAATTAAAAGAATGTTATCATGAACATCCCTTAGCCAATTGGGACAAAGATAAACCTATTGCAACCATTGAACTAAAAAGTCCACATGCTAAGATATCTGAAAAACAATTTTCGTATAGCGAAGAAGATAAAAAAGAATTTAAAATACAAATTAAAGAACTCTTAGAGTTAGGAGTGATAAGAGAATCAACTAGTCCATATAATAGTCCTGCATTTAAAGTTAGAAACCATAATGAAATTAAAAGAGGAAAAGTTAGAATGGTAATTGATTATAGAGACCTAAATTCTAAAACTAATAGTTTTAAATTACCAATAAAAGATTTGTTAATAAAACAAATACAAGGAAGTAAAATATACTCTAAATTTGATTGTAAATCAAAATATTGGCAAATAAAACTAGATGAAGCATCTAAACCTTTAACTAATTTTACAACCCCTAATCCATTAGGACAATTCAAGTGGAATGTTATGTTATTTGGATTAATGAATGTTCCAGCAATATTTCAACAAAAAATAGATAAGATAATCAGGCCAATACAAAATTTCTGCATTTCTGATGTAGATGATATCCTTATCTATAGTAAAAATTTAAAAGAGCATATCGAACATCTTAAGAAGTTCAATTATATTGCCAAAAAATATGGATTAACCCTATCTGAAAGAAAAACTGAAATAGCTAAAATTGAAATCGAATTCTTAGGATATACTTTTACAGAAGAAAAAATACTTTAACAACCTCATATTGGTAAGAAGATTATCGAATTTTCAGAAGTAATTAAATATAAAAAAGAGCTGCAAAATTTTATTGGATTATTAAATTACTTTGAAAATTTTATCATAAATTACTCTAATTACAAAGTCCGCTTAACCAAAAAATTTAGAAAATGTGTTGATTGGGAATTGACAGAAGATATCGAAATGGTAAACAAAATAAAGAAAGTATGTAAAAATCTACCCGAATTAAATATTCCAAATGAAAATGATTTCTATAATTTTTGAAAATGGTGCTTCTCTATTAAACTGGGGAGTAATCCTAAAAAGAAAAGAAAATCATAAAGACTTTCTTTGCAGTCCATTGTGTAAATGCCCAGAAGAGCTTGTTGATTATACTTCAGGTACTTTCAAGAATGCAGAAACTGGATATGATATTAATCGAAAAGAATGTTTAGCTGTCATGAAAGGAGTAGCAAAATTTGAACCTTATTTGTTACCTAAAAAGTTTTTTAGTAGAACGGATAATACTCAAGTAAAACCATTGTTAACAAATAACTTGGAACCAGTGCAGCTGAAAGGCCACTTATTAGAATGTAAATGTGGTTTGTGCCATTTAATTTTGATATTGTCCATATTAAAGGGAAATACAATTTTATTACAGATTTTTTTAACTAGGAATGGAGCAAATCAAGAAGGAGCTCGAAACATTGAAGTTTGAGATGAGTGTGAAGGTTGCTGCAATAAAATCCAAGATAGCACTGATGGAAAAGGATGTTGCTAAGCCAATATCTGAGAAAGCCAACAAGACTGTATTATCTGAAGGCCCTAGTACCAATAGATTTGAAGGCTTTAACGCCAATATTGAACAAGAAGCATTAAAACTTTATAAACTATCTGTCAAATAGAATACTACTTTGTCTCCCTCACAGGAGATTTTTTTTACAAAGGATAGTATCTCTATACCAGAGCTCAATCGCTTAAATATTATCAATGTCTGTAACATTGTAACACCCCTAGTGTTATGGATATCAAGAATAAAAACAATTTTATTTTAGCATTTGTATTGTTCAATCTTGCCTGTTACTGGTTCACCAGTATTGGAGAGTGAATGAAAACTCTTACATATGGAACTTATAACATAGTTAATTTTTATCCAGGAGCTCCAGCATATTGGGTTCGTGCTCTTTATGAGATGTAAAATATAATTTATATTTACCCATCAGAATCATTAAAAGAAATTTCTATGCTACCAAAAGATATAGTTCGAGCTATTGAATGATATTGTCAAGTTCTTAAACATAAGAACATATATATCACATATTTCACGGCCAGTCCTGAATGGGATAATGAAGAAGATAGGTTGCTTCCAGCAAGCCACGTCATAAGAATGACCACTACTACCAATCATCTTCAGCCTGAAGAGAGTGAAGTCATTGAATCCACGCCAGAAGACATCGTCAACATGATTGCCTTCCGTAGCAAAGGGATACAAGGAGCAATTTGAGCATATTTAGAAAATTATTGAAGAAAAAAAAAACATATGGGTGTACGAGTCACAGGATCACATAATCTACAGTAAAGCTGTAGCAGCCACCAAACAGAAAGATTGGCACTATCTTGATACATGGTGCGATATTATCTTTGAAGGACAAGCCAGTGGAACGCAGAAAACAAAAAATGAGCTATGTAAATAGTTTTAGCGTTATCCCAATCACAAGTGTGGATGTTGTAGCACTGAAGGCGACATTTCACCAATCTCTCTTGATCCATCAGAATTCCCGGATAAGTGGTTAGAGTTGCATATGAAAAAGTAATGGACCTCTTTATCACTACTTTATCAGAATTACTCCGGTAAAGAAAACTTGTGGGTTTACCTCTCAATAATTTTCATACTATGACAAGAAAACTTTAGGCTACAGTAAGATTCCCACTATCTTACACAGTAAAACCACAATAATGAAGGATAGCTAGGAAGCTTTTGGAGTTTATAAATTGAAGGATAATTCACAGAAGAAAGGCATAGAGTCTTAAATCAAAAATTTATCTCTCTACCTAGTTTTTCAAATCTTGTAACATTTTCAGTTTCTCTCTTTCAAGTGAAACTTGTAATAAGGTAATCTCTATGGAGTTCTAATTTCCTTAGAGAGAGTACCAAGAGTGTAGCCGAAGTATGTATGTATACTCTTATGTAAGAGATATTAGTGTGATGTGTTTATGAAATTAAAGTTGTTCCAAAACATTTCTTTTTCATCCTTATTATTTTATCTAAAAATTCTTATCTTACTTATACTCCAACGGTGAAAACCTTGATGGTTTGTGCATTTTCTTGTTGCCGTGTTGCCGTTTGTAGGCTTTTTGGCGTTGTTAGAGAAAGACATTTGAACCCTGTTACCATTCATGATGATGTTTTAACAAGGAGTTGAAAGGAAAATTGTGCTTCCGTGCGATCCATTGTGAGATATGCAAAAGAGTCGGAGAAAAAACCAATGAGTGTGCGGAAGTCGTGTTGGACCATAACCCACTTTTTAAAATTCAAATAATACCGATCACTTATATCTGAGTATACAAACATATGAGTGCAAGCTCGAGGGAAATCTAGTTGACATTACGCCGTTTTTACCTTCTACTTCAATACTGTAAGATCTTTCCTATTTATGCTAATTACTTGCATTAATATTTTCTTTTCTGCTATTTATGAAGTTTTAATTGCTGTTATTAGAAGTTTTAAGTCACAAAAGATTATTTATTATAATTGTAGTTTTATGCCTGGATATATATTAATGAAGGTTTAGATAATTTATTAGAAAAATTGTTAGATAAAATAAATAATATTACTTCTTAATTAGAAAATATAAATATATTATCAAAAGAATATAATAGACTTAAAGAAAAATAAGAAAAATATGTTACAGATTATTCTAATCTATTAGATGAAAGAATGGATATATATTTTGAAATTCAAGATAGAAGATAAAGACTAGTTTTTCTAACCTATTTTAAAAGAAAGGGTAATTGTGTCTTTTTATTATTTTAGGTCATCCTTTTGGTCATTCTTTAGGTTACCATAGCAAGACTCTTTATTTCTTTATGAAAAATTGAAGGTTCGACCCAACTACACCTAGAGGGGGGTGATTAGGTGTAAACGCGGAATTAAAATTTAATAACATGCAACAAGTCACAAGTTAATTTTGTCTAGGTGATTAATCAAACAATTCAGTTTATCCTAACTTGAACTACTGCAATACTGAAAGCAATAATTCAAACAGTAAACAACACAAAATTTTTCATGGAGAAACTCAATGTGGGAAAAATTTCGGGCACTTTGCCAATAAAAAATCCACTATAAACTATATTATAAATTTATAGACCACCAGCAAAGTTGACGACACAAGCTTTCTGATCTCCTGTCTGAAGTTTGAAGCAGCTCTCCTAGAATGTGTACACGAACATCAATCCTAACTCTTCTTGTAGTTTATCTCCTATAGATCCACCAAGAACTCCTCGTTCTTGAGTTTCTTCCTTGATCTTCGCAATCAACCAAGTTGACGACATAATCTTCCTAACAGATCCAAGTAAAGAATCGGCACCAGTGTATTTGATTGAAAGTTTTGATGTTTTTAATCCAAATGGCGCATTTGATGAATTAATTGAACTTGATGAAGATTTAGCTCTTGAGAGAATAAGTGTTTTCTCTTGAATGTATATTGTTCAATCTCTACTTCTCGAATGCGCAGTGCCCCCTTTTATATGTTGGACGAATATGGTAACTTTAGCCAATAAAAATTTCGCGAAATTGCGAATTAGGTCAGACCGTAAAACGGTCGCTTGAGCGAGGAGCACCGTCGCTCAAGCGAGAGCCCTGTCGCACGAGCGATAGGTGGGCGAAGGTAGAGCACTGTATGTTCTGCTTTATCCGCTCGAGCATGACTCCCGCGAGCATCTAGCGAAAATGCGGCGAGTTTCCTTCGTGTTCCAAACTTGGATCCCAAACCCTATGCTATACAACCAACTATGAAACTTTACAATTAAGTCCCTAAACTTCTAAAATGTTCAAGTTGGTCGTTTTGTTCACAGAATAATAAATTACAATAATCTTACACTAACACTTTACAACAAGGGTTGAGTTTTTTTAAGTCATTAACTTGTAAAGGGAAGGTTTCTATAAAAAGTGATAAAACCTAACTTTGGCCATGAGAAATTGACAAGAAATAATATAAAAGAAGTATTGGTATCGTTCTCATGAGGATTGGACTTTAATTTGACTTTTTAAAATTTTCGCAATTAAGTACGAAGGAGAAATACACAATGCACGGTTTGAGATTTTTTATTAATATCTACTAAATTTTACAATAAATACTTCTAAAAGCATGTGGAGGTGGTATCGGAAAAGTTTTACAAGAGAAAAGCGTCTTAAGAATCCAAATTCACCATTAATCTCCTATTCTAATTCTCAAACTCTGATCTTTTTATCCAATTTGTATATAGATTCACAATCGATAATCCTATGTTGTTCAATAGTATCTCCCAAGCAAAATTAAACCTATCTCTAATTTCGACCCAAAAGATCCCAATCCTGAAATTGAATACCTAGAAACTCATTAAATCACAAGATTGCCAATTTTGATTTTCTAAGGTATAAATAATTATCACTAACATCTATACGACTTTATATTGATTATCACGATGTGTTAAACTTATTTTGAACATCATCAAAATAAAACAAACCACTTATTTTTCTAAATGATAATCAAGAATTCAAATAATCATTTTAAACATTATAACAATCAATCAACACAAATCATACTTAAAAGATGAAGTTTTGAATTAAAACGGATCATCTTCTCAACACCAATTACAAATAATAATAATAATTATTATTATTATCATATATATATATATATATATATATATATATATATATACATATATATATACACACACACACACACACACACACACACATACATATACATACATATACATATATATATTGAATATTTATCACCAGGATTTATAATTGTAAAAAAATAAAAGAGAATCAATTTCGCCTCACTTGAATTTTTTCAGTTGAGAATTCAATTAATTTCAATTTTTTTTTTTCTTGCCTTGGATCTTCAATTTCGAGCCATAAATCTTTAAGCTTTTGATGTTAATTGTGTTGTAACTCTTTCTAAGTCTCTTCTCCACGTTATGATATCAAGAATACTGAACTGAGCCTCCAAAAGTATGTTAAGATGTGATCATTTACTTTTCCTGAAGAGGTTGACATAAAAAAGGTAACACAATTTTCTGTCTGGGATTGAGCTGTGAGACTGCATAGTACACTTTGCTGCGATTGTGCTGGCAACTAATTTTGAATTCTGCTTCTGCCTCGAACCCCGTTGTGATCGCTCAGGGTTAACCCTTGCGATATCCAGGGTTCACTTTGTGCTTTGTTGCATTTTGGCTCCTGATTTCATCTTTATTTTTAGCTGAAGTTCGCCCTAATTTCATTTGAAGCCAGTTATCTTCCAATTCATTTGAAGTTTGTCCCCATCTTCTAAATTATGCACAAATCACGTCCTTTTCGCCCATTTTTTTTTATCCATTTTCTATAATTTCCATTCAGCATCGAGTTTTTCTGAAATAACAATACATACACAAGATTAAGTAATAACTCCTCAAAAGAACTGTCAATTATTCACTTTCAATAGCTTAAATAAGTGTAAAAATTATACTTATGAAATACTATCAAACTTGAACATTTGTTAGTTCTCGGAAAAAAATTACCTACGTAATTAAACAAACAAACACGAAATAACCAAAATATTTAGATAGCATACTATTTCATTTCACATTTTAGAATTGTTTGCATAACTTATGAACGACTTCAAAATTATGGTACCAAGACTAATCTCAACTTACCCAATGTTAAATTGATGTATGTGTGTATAGTCAAGTCAATCACCATTAATGCATAAGTTTATTCAATTCTCAATTTTTCAATTTCTTATTTAGGGTGTTTATTTTGCAGTTGAAATCACAACACTGACTCTATTTACCTCTCTAGTTTGGTTGAATCTTACCAATGTGAGTCACTACTTCAACTTGTGATGATTCTACTAGATTTTGATTACTTCAACTTTGAAGTTTCAATTAGGTGAATGATCTTCATTAAAAGTCTAACTCCCTAGAAAAAAAGTCCAAATTCATATAGTGCGTATTCTGTTTCATGTACTTACTTTTTTCGAAGTTGATTTACATATTCTATTATATGGATTAGCTTTAATCCCTTTTGAGATTTCGTTTTGAAATTTTAAATAAATGTCCTTATTGGAATCTTTTATAGATGAACTTTCACTCTTGAAATATAGGATTAGTACAATGCCTTTAATTTGAACACTTATTCTGAATCAAACTTCTAATGAAAGATTCCTACCTAATTTCATCATGATGGTAAAAAACAATCCACACAAGCAATAAGCATAAATGGGATCAATACTTGTATCAATAGATTCCTACATTGGCTTAACCAACCCAAATTATCATTTCAAGTGGTCATGGGATTTGTAATATGATTTGGTCTTGGTTTTAACAACCTAAGATCAACTAATTCAACATATTCTTAGCAATGAATCAACCCACAAGTTCATAATGAATAAATCGGTTATTGTGCTTAAAGTAGTTAAGTTTCACATGTATAAGAATAAACACAATTTGTAAATTAAAATATAATTCAATATTATCATCATAAGCCGAAAAATATTCAACTCACACAAACACACAAAAAGATAATATTTTCCTTATTTTTTAATCAAAGTGATAAAATAGTTAACTCGTAGCAATCACATAAATGTATTATATTACACCAATGAACAAATAAAAATATTGAAAATTTTCACCCCAAATCTAAATCAGATATTACTCTCAATGTCGTGAAGTACTTTGAAATAATAATAAAAAAAAAAGACAAAAGAGATCCAGGTGCTTTTCCACGTGTCTTTGATGGTGGCTAATCATTTAATTTCTCGCATACGTACAATATCGTGAACTAGTAATAATGTGAACAGTAAGATATCATTTTCACGAGAATTATGTACTTAATATAGTGTCAATCAATTGTAACTTTAATCTAATAGCAATTTTTTATGAAGACTTAAACCTAATTTATCTAATTAAACTATGTATTCTAGTACACAAATTATAAAGCTTTTGTAAATTCGGACGAGAATGTTACTAAGACATCGAATCCCCCTTAATAATTTGTTTAAATGCAATTCAATAACATAAAAATATGTGCACATTCTCGTCTATCATCTTATGTGACCTTCCTAAGTTAATTAAAAGCATTTCTTAATATCAATTAAATCTATCATCTTATGTGACCTTCCTATATCTATATGAAAGATGCGAATATGAAAGCATGCATTAAAATGTTGGAACATCTATAGAAATCATGAGAAGCATAGTGATATATCACTATCACCTATCAAATTTTACAATGGTTGTTATAACGTGCTATATGTCCTATCATTTCTTTCTTGAAATCAATAAAACACACAAATCAATCCAATGATTGATCAAGTAATTGAAAAGCGTTAATACAATAACAATCATCCAAGAATAAATGCATATTGAGTGTCAAATTATAGAATTTATATTAAAATATCCTAATAAGGGTTCATCAATATCTTAGTAATTGACACATTAGCCTAGCATTGCAAAATTGCAAAAAAAAAAAAAAAAAAAAAAAAAAAAAAAAAAAATCATTATTAATTGGAAGAACATAACCCAGATTTTAGATTGATGAAGGAAAAGAAAATTACTATTGAAGTCTTGAATCTCTTCAATGGTTTCTTGATGAATTTCTAGTATGTCTTCTTTTGTCTCTCTAAAAATCAAGGATGAAACTCTAATTTCTTAAAAACTTGTAATTGACCTCTCGTTTATGGTGATAATATATGAATAATGTCGTATGAGAGGTCCTCCATAATGCATGAGTGTTGTTCTGTCTCAAAAACTAGATGAAAAGCACGTCAATCTTCTAATTGAATCCAATGGAACCCTAATGTTTCTTGGAGTACCCTTCATCTTCTAATTGAATCCAATTGAACCCTTATGTTTTTCAATCGTCGTCTTGTGGTCTGAGTCAAATGTTGGATGTGAACAGTTTAGTCCCGATACTTTAGATTTCTCCAATTTTTGCTATTCTTTTTCCTTTCAATTTAGCTTCCAATCATAGAGTTTTACCTAATAATTGAAATATATAACAAATTAGGCTATAATCAAACAAAAGCATAACCTTAAAAAAAAAATGCTCCAAAGTCTTGGTTAGATAACATGCCATTTCGTCTTAGGATTCTAATCACTGTATTAAATCTGTAAACAACTTCAAGGTTAGAATACCATAATCAACATCAACTTCTCCAAGCAAAACTGATATGTGTGTGTAAAGATCAAGTATAACATTATTTACAAGTTGTTTCAAATCACGACCCTTAATTGTCAAATTTATCCTTTCCTTACTCGTAATATTCAAATATCTATCCTTTCCTTACTCATCTCCCAAGTTATAATCTATGGTTGAATTTTTATACTAATCTTTAACTTCTCTAATTTAGATGGGTCTCACAAATTGCAAGTCAACACTTTAACAAATAAGAATTCTTCAAATTTTTTATTGTTTCAACCCAAAGGCTTAACTCGGTTAATAATCCGTTATCAAAAGTATAATTTTCTCAAACAAGTATTTGTGACTTAGTCAAGTCATGTAGAATGTTAAAATAATTTTTTTTTTTTTTTATTTCATATGTCCAGATTTCTCTCCATTAATAATTTTAAATGACCCTTGTAGTGAACTTTTGACCGATGACAATAAGGTGCTAGATTTTATATACACTTTCAGATTTAATCACTCGAGTTATAAAAGCAATGAAGAGACATTTCACGATAGGGCAACTTATTTTCCTTTTTTTTTTTTTAGTGCAATACCACTCATTAAAAAAAAAAAAAAAAAAAAAGAGACCTCTAACTAGAAATTTTTGCCTAATTTTCATTTTATTGGTCTTAGACATTCCACATAAAAATTTGCACACATGGAATCCCATTCATATCCATATTTTTCGTACTATAGTTAAATCATTCCAAGTTATGCTAAATTTAGTTTAAGAATGTATAATGTAGTAATAAATTTTTTTTTTATGGGTTTAGCATCTAAGTTCCTACTAAGTCAACCTATCAAACGTATGAATCAACTTATGACTTCAGGATTCCAAATTTAATTCACGTGTGCAAAAGTATAAAGTTTTACACGGATAAGAATTAATTAATCTAAGCATGTAATCTATTCATAGTTCATAAATCGACATATAATTTAAAATATATTCATTATTGCCAACAAGGCTATTTTTAATTTTTTTTTCTCATATATAATATAGAAGTAAAAACACACAATCACACATAAATAATAAAACTAAAAACTCGATATTTTTTCACCCCTAATTTAAAGTAGACATTTTTTTCAATATCATAAAGTGTAATCCATCCATTCTTCATCTTGTTAAGATGCCTCCTGTTTGATATCCTTGTACCCAAAAAAGATGAAAGAAAAATCTAAAAAATAGTCCAGAAACAGTTTAAAAGCTACAATGCTGTGTGTATTGTTCACGAAAATACGTTCGATTTAAAATCACCGCAAGTGTACGGTTCGTTACAAGTAATAAAGTGGACTTTTAGAGTCCGGATTGTCGATCCCACAGAGATTGAGTAGTTCAATATTAATTATTTCGACCTTAACCGAAACTAGATGAATTTTTGATGAGTTTTGCTAACCATACTAAATTATGAAAACTATTATGAATGAATTTGATAAACTAAATGCAAATTATCCTAGAATGCAATATGAGAGAGTGAATGTAAATTGATTTACTTAAGATGATGAAAACGTACTAGGATCACGAATCCCCATGCAACAATCCATTTAAATCCTAGCTTTACACTTTGACAACACGATTAAATATTGAAGAATCAATGTTCCTATCAAATTTAATAATCTCTTTTCGAGTAATATTAAACCTATTCTATCATGCGATTCGACTATATTTCTATGACGAATACAAACATAAAAGAACGCATTAACTTTTATGAACACTTAAAGATTCACATAGAGCATAGCGGTATATTTCTATCCCCTATCGGACCCTATGACAATTTATACTACGTCGAATCTATTTCCCTTCTTTCGAATGCATAAAATAGACCACCACATTCATACAATTAATGTGCGCACAAAAAATCATATGGAATAAATACGTATAAATCATTCAAACATCCAAAAACGTGTTTTAATGTCAAGAATGTAAAACTAAAGATTCAAATATCATATTACAAGGTTCATCGATCTCCTAGTACAAGAAAAACTAGCATAGCATGCTAAAGAAAGAAAAATAAAAGAATAAGTGAAGAAACGCCATCACCCGAATAAATATTCGATTAATTCCTTGAAGTGCTTGATGAATCTTCGCGTTATTCCCCAAGTTCTTGCTCTCCAATGTCAAAATTAATCTCTAAAAAATGCGTAGCCGTCGAATTGTGTCCAGTCTAGGGTTTTAAAAGTCGTCCCCCATTAGTTTCCATAAGAGTTTTACTTAAAAACGGAAACCAGAACTTTCTGCGTCAAAAATAACCATGCGACCGCATGGTTATAAACCATGCGGCCGCATGGTTCAAACATTGCAACTCGAATAGGTTCTGGGGAAGCCATGCGACCGCATGGCTCATTGCACCATGCGGCCGCATGGTACAATATACTTTCAAGTGTGTCGGTTTGGTCCCCGAACTCCGTTCTTCTTCATTTTGACTTCTTTTCTTCAATCTCTTTCCTCTAATCACACATTGACTTCTTAAATCTCGCATTTAGTTCTTTTTCGTTCTTAATTTGGATTTCGAGTCAACTTTCGACTAGTTGCATCTTAGTCCCTGAACTTTGATTTTCTTCCATTTCAGTCCTTTCTTGCTCAATTTCACTCACTTATCGTTGTTTCCATCGATATAGTCCTGCGAACACAATTTACATAGAATTAAGCCATATTTCAACATAATAGCAATCAATTGTCCATGTTTTGTGACCTAAATAAGTGCGTAAAACGCACTTATCAAAACCCCCCAAACTTGAACTATTGTTTGTCCTCAAACAAGGTGGTGACTTAACTCTAAACAAAACATGGTTTAACAACCTGCCGTGTCTCAGAATTAGAAATTAGTAATAACAAAATGAACAGTATCAACAGTGCACAATCAAATCAACCTCCACTTATAATATGCAACCTGACGTGTGTGTGTGTATACTCATGCAAACATGCTCAGTTTCTGATGGACTCAACTCCCGACCTACAGTAGTCAAATTTTTCTTTTCTTCGCTCGAGAGATACACACCCCCCAAACTTATTCTTTTACTCACTTTTCCCGGGGTGTGTTCTGTACTTGAGATCTGGTTAACTTAAATTCTCACCCTCTCTTAGTTTGGATGGGTTTTGCAATCACAAGTTTACACTTCAACAAGCAGAGATTCTCCTATTTCTTTGATTGTTTCAACCTCTAAAACTCAAATAAGTTACTTGCCTTACATCAAAAGTACAATTCTATCAACTAAATGTCATGGGGCACTTTTCTCACTCTATTTTTTTTTCTTTGCAAACACATTCTCATTTGCTTTCTATATAACCCATGTATCAAGCTTTAGGCCGATGACTCCCAAATCAGTTGATTTCAGGGCACCAGGTTTGTAATCACCCTTACAGGCTTACTTGCTCAAGTTATAAAGGCTCGAGAAATGTATTTTCTCTCTTTTCTTTTGACTCTTTCCCTCTTGCTTTCTATATGACCCCTGTATCGAGCTTTAGGCCGATGACTCCCAAATCAGTTGATTTTAGGGCACCAGATTTTTATTCATCCTTTCAGGCTTAATTGCTCGAGTCATAAAGGCTTGAAAAGAGTGTTTTCCTCACAAAAATTTATGTAAAACCCCTATTTTTTTAGACACTTAGTTTCAAGAACCAACCCCTGATTTCAGGCTTTCGCCTCATTTTTGTCTCATCAGTTTACACAATCCACACAACTCAGTTTTCATGCATGGAATCTCTACTCATCTCAATGTTCCCTTGCAATAACTAGTCCTCCAAACCACTAAAACAATGGAATATTTTTAAGCATAGAAGAGGTAATTCAGGTGTAACCTATCATGTTCTAATCTCCTATAAAAACTGAACCCAATCATCAACTTAACATGTCAAACATGAGTTTCGTGCGCAAGAATTGTCAAGTATCACATACATAAGCATTGGCTAATCTAGACATGCACAATTTCCACTATCCACAGTTCATACCTATTCCACTATTCACATCATTGCCGGCAAGGCTATTAAACCCACACAAGCACACAAATTGAACTAACTGAATAGATACTAAAGCAGAATGTCAAAATTTTTTTTTTTATTTTTTTATTATTTTTTTTTTAACGAACACACAAACACACAAAAACAATAAACAAGCAAGCAAAAGCAGATAAATATCGATGAACAACGAATAAGTAATGCAACATTCAATACAAGTACTGAATCCTTAAGTTTGTTCTACAAATTCAACCACCCCCCAAACTTATACAAAACATTGCCCCCAATGTGTAAAGTGTAAGATTGAATACAGAATTTGAAGGACAAAGTTTATACAAAATCAAAAATATGAGAGGTTAGTAGATACTCCCCTGATCAATACGGTGGTGGCGGGGAAGATGGTGGGAAGAAACTCGGGCCCGCCGCATCATCTGTCGGTGGTGGCGGTGGGAGACGAGCCAAAATCTCCCGAAGTAAAACAGACTGCTCATGTACCTCTGTAGCTATCGAGTCTGTGCGTAGTTGGAGGGTATCCATCCGACCGGAGTATAAACTGAGGCGATCACTCACCCCCTCGACTGCCCTCCTAGATGCAAGGGTCTCCAGATGTGAACTCGTCGCAAAAGCATGGGTAGTGTCCATGCGCTCACTCACCCGCCGCATCTTTGTGCTCAGACCGCCGAATGCCTGCTGGAGGCTCTGGATATCCCGACTCGACCCTGTCATTGTGGCAAACATCTGCCTCAGAATCTGTGTGTCGACCTCGCCGGGTGGCGGTGGATGTGGTGCTGCGACCTGAGGCATATCAGCATCCTCAGGTGCCCCCTCATCATGGACAGCCTGCTGCTGTCGTCTCCGTGCCTCTTCCAATCGCACCCGTCGCGCTTCCCGCGATCGCTCCTGAGCCTCCCATGTAGTAAGCTTGATAAAGGGACTCGGCTTCTCCGGAAGCTCCCCGGATGGGATGGTCACACCTGCTGCTCTGCAGATGCCACTAATCAGACTCGGAAATATCAAGGAGCAACGTCGATCTGCCCATGTACCCAATGTGTGTATCTGATTATATATGTACGTGGCGAGATCAATTTTGTTTCCCCTAACCAGATGATATATAAAGCCGGCTGTAGGATCAGTAAATGTGGTGCGGTGAGAAGTCGGCTCGATGTTGTGGCACATGAATAGCCATAGGATGGCTATGGATGGAGTGAGCTCGTTAGCATGCCAAACAGGAGTCGGTAGAGGCCATGCATTCGCACGCCCTAATAGCACTTCCGCGACCTCGGGCCAATAGAAATCCAGAGGGATAGGGACCACATTGTCCCAGGTGAGCTGATAATACCGAGGAATAACCTCGGGGGAAAACAAGATCCACTGTCCCCGCACCCATGTCTGATGGAGGTGTGAAGAACCCGGTGTATCAATATCATTGTTGAAGTTCGCATAAAATTCTCGGGCGAGACCTTCATAAACTGGGTGTGGCCTTTCTATTAACTTGTCCCATCCACAATTTTGAACCAGGGTTGCGAGCTCAATAGCAGGGAAGTCGGCGAGTCTTACCGGGCGCTCTGGGATGATAGCCCAATGGCTTATAATATCGGAGTAACGAGTAGATGTTTCGGAGTTTAGAAATCTCCTGAAACCGGTCGCAGAGTCCCTAGTACCAGATGTGGAGCCAACTTTCTCCTTCCCCTTGGAAGTCCTCTTTGGCGGCATCCTGTAGAAAACAAAAGCAAGAATTAGAACAAGGTCGATGCAACTATAGTAGAGATGGAGGTGGAAGCACATAAACCCTCCAAACTTGCTTCAGAGCATGTACGTAGGTATAGAGCGCACAAAGTGTCAAAAGTGAGGTTATAGCACCATAATTTGTGAGAAAGCTTAAAAAATGTGGGCTATGTCATTAAAATATGTCAACATATAGCATAGAACCCAAATAGAAGTGTAATGTAAGCATTTCTCAAAACATCACCCATGCTCGACTAAGGACTTTCACCTACGGACACCGTCGAGAAAAATCGAATTTTTCCCGAGCAACGTCCGGGCATATGAAAGTAAGCAATCTATTCTAGCACATATCCAAAATGTAGTTCATTTGGATGCCATATGGGTATAGAAACATGTGGACAAAGTAGGTGACACGAGTGACGCGAACCTAGGCACGGTGTAACATGAGGTGACATGGAGTGACATGACCGAGCCACGGGTGTTAAAATGGGTAACAATGCATATATATGAACACATAAGGTGTAACAAGTGATGTTTAACCCATTTAGAACCTAAGTTATCAAATTTCCAAAAGTGGTGCATGTTTTACTTGGCATGTTCGACCCCATTTACCGTCGAGAAAAAATAGAAATTTACCGAGCATCATCCGAGCATATGAAAGAGTGCAACATGTACTACAACATACCAAAAATTTGGAACATTCGGATGTCGTTTGGATATAGAACAGGATGACCGAAGTTGGTGACGTGAAATGTGAAACCTAGTCATAATTGTGCCTAAGTGTTGCAAGTGTGGTGTGTGTGTGATAACTTCCCAATTTCGCATAATAAGACACGCAAGACACATCACAATATGAGTGTAATCAGCCCCAATTGCAGAGATTATGATAATGCTCGAAAGTGGTCATTGTGGCATTTCATCAAACATGTAGGATGCAATGAAAGTTCTTCATAAATGGCATGAATGTGGGTATTGAATTAAAACCAAGTTTTGCACTTCACAAACTCAACACAAATCCATAACTACCTAATTCCCATACTCCTCAAACATTAAACATGTAAAATCGAGCAACATACCATATGAATTGAAGGAGCTAGGGTTGAGAGATCAAGAACATACCTTTACTTCGAATTAGAGTGAGGTAGATGAAGTGATGAAGTGATGAGGATGGAAGATGGTCGATTAGAATGCGTCAAGTTCGGTTTGTGGGAGAGAAGATGAGAGTTGGAGTTGATTCGGCGTGATACGTGCGAGAGAGAGGCGAGGAATACCGGGAGTGATTGTGGTGTGTCTCGGTTATGTTTAAAAACCGGGCAAATTTTTTTTTTTAAATTAACACCATGCGGCCGCATGGTGCAATTCCATGCGACCGCATGGATCAAAACCCCGAACTTTCTAAAGTTCTGGTCAGCCCATGCGACCGCATGGGTTTTTAGCCCATGCGACCGCATGGACTACCAGAAGTCCAAAACTTGCCAGTTTTCGAATTTTTCAGCCCTCGACACATCCCGATATCAAAAATCTCGTTATTCGTGCCTAACAAGTTAAATGGGGTATGATGAGTGTACACAACATGAAAAAGTTTTAAAACGCACTCGACCCCTCGAAAACTTGTTTTTGACAATTTTACCCAAAATTTCAACTTTTTACCAAAAATGCCCCTCGACCACTCGACACTCCCAAAATCTCGATTCTCGTGCCGACAAAGTGAAAATGAGTGTAAGGAGTGTATGCAACGTAGAAAAATTATAAAAATTCACTCAACTCCATAAAAACTTGTTTTTAGCCATTTTACTCAAAATTCCAACTTTTTGCCAAAAATACCCCTCGATCGTCCAACGTCCCTAAAATCTGTCAAAACTCATTTTAAACGACGTGAAGTGTGTGTACTCCATAAAATCATTTTCAAAACCACTTTTTAAACATGAAATCACATATTGGGTCGGGAGATGTACTGAAAAGCTCGTTTTTGCCTCGAAAAGCGTGATTTTAATCACAAAATCCCCAAACATGATTTTTTTACCTCGGGAAGCGTGCAAAACGCATTTAGAACTAGTGTGAGCCATGCAAGGACATTTTGTGAACTACCTATGTGATCGATGACCTAAAAGCTACCAAAAATGCAAAACTATAAAAAAAATATCCTAAGTTAATGCAAAAAGCATAATAAATAAAAGGGAAGAAAATATTGGGTTGCCTCCCAACAAGCGCTAGTTTATAGTCGATAGCTCGACTTTACCGTATGGTTTTCATTCCGATGGCTTGAAGTGGACGGTAGATTTGTCCTTGGAGAAATCACCACTCCAATAATGCTTCAATCTCTGTCCATTTACCTTGAAAGTCCCCTTACTTTCATGAGTTATTTCCACAGCCCCATGTGGAAAAACCTGCGTAATTGTATATGGACCAGACCATCTAGACCTCAACTTCCCTGGGAACAACTTGAGTCTAGAATTGTAAAGTAGAACCTGTTGCCCAATTTCGAACTTCCTTCGTTGAATATGCAAATCATGCCATTTTTTGGTTCGTTCCTTGTACAGTTTGGCATTCTCATAAGCTTCCATACGAAACTCATCCATTTCATTCAGTTGAAGTAGCCTCTTTTCACCGGCTGCCTCCAAATCAAAATTCAGATTTTTGACTGCCCAATAGCTCGATGCTCCAATTCAACTGGTAAATGACATGCCTTCCCAAAAACCAAGCGATAGGGAGACATTCCTATTGGTGTTTTGAAGGCAGTTCTGTAGGCCCACAAGGCGTCGTCAAGCTTTTTAGACCAATCCTTTCGAGAGGAATTCACAGTGACTTCAAGTATTCTCTTTAGTTCCCGATTGGATACTTCAACCTGCCCACTGGTTTGAGGATGGTAAGGTGTGGCTATGCGGTGGCGAACGCCATACTTCGCTAGTAATGCCTCAAAGTGACGATTGCAGAAATGTTTGCCACCATCACTTATGATAGCCCGAGGTGTGCCATACCGTGTGAAAATATACTTCTTCAAGAATCCAATCACCACCTTAGCATCGTTGGTTGGTAATGCTACTGCTTCTACCCATTTGGACACATAATCAACTGCAACTAAAATGTACTGATTGGAGAAAGAAGGTGGGAATGGTCCCATGAAGTCAATCCCCCATACATCAAACAATTCAACCTCTAGAATGCTATTAAGAGGCATCTCATTCCTCCTCGAGATATTTCCGGTTCTTTGACACCTATCACACCTCTTCACAAACTCGAAGGCGTCTCGAAACAATGAAGGCCAGTAGAACCCTGATTGCAAGACTTTAGCTGCTGTTTTCGATGCTCCAAAATGCCCCGCATAGGCTGATGAGTGACACTGCTCTAGAATTCTGGATACTTCTTCCTCAGGAACACACCGCCTAATGATTTGATCTGCCCCTCTCCTGTAGAGAATGAGTCTTGGCTTGGCGTCCTGCTTTGTCATTAGATACTTGATGGCAGCGTGATCTGTGTAGACTATAACCTTCGATCCCACAAGATATGATCGAAATTTATCGAAAGCATATACTACAGCCAAAAGCTCCTTCTCCGTAGTGGCATAATTAAGCTGAGCATCATTCAACATCTTGTTGGCATAATAAATCACATGAAATATTTTATTTCGGCGTTGTCCTAGTACAGCCCCGACTGAATGATCACTGGCGTCACACATCAGTTCAAACGGTAAGTCCCAATCTGGAGAGATTATCACAGGTGCTGAAATCAGTTTCTCTTTCAAAGCATTGAATGCAGTCAAACATTCATCTGTGAATTCGAATGAGGCATCTTTCAACAACAAGTTACACAGTGGCTTTGTGATTTTTGAGAAATCTTTTATGAATCTCCTATAGAATCCGGCATGCCCAAGGAAACTACGAACACCTTTTACTGAAGTTGGTGGTGGTAGCTTCTCAATTACCTGAATCTTTGCTCTATCCACCTCAATCCCATTTGCTGAAATTCTGTGTCCCAACACGATGCCTTCCTGTACCATGAAGTGGCATTTTTCCCAATTCAACACCAATCTTGTTTCTACACATCGTTGTAGGACTAAATTCAAATGCTCCAGACAATCATCAAATGAGGAGCCAAACACCGAGAAGTCATCCATGAATACCTCGATGAACTTTTCAACCATATCAGAGAAGATAGCCATCATGCAACGCTGAAATGTGGCAGGTGCGTTACATAGGCCAAAAGGCATCCTACGGTATGCAAATGTACCATAGGGGCATGTGAAAGTAGTCTTCTCTTGATCTTCCGGTGCCACTGGAATCTGATTATACCCCGAGTATCCATCCAGAAAACAGTAGTGAGAGTGTCCTGCAAGTCTTTCCAACATCTGATCAATGAATGGAAGTGGGAAGTGATCCTTTCGAGTAGCATCATTGAGTTTGCGATAATCGATGCAAACTCTCCATCCAGTTACCGTTCTAGTGGGAATTAGCTCGTTCTTTTCATTCTTCACTACCGTGATACCTCCCTTTTTGGGTACAACCTGTACCGGACTGATCCATGCGCTGTCTAAGATAGGGTAAATGATACCTGCATCAAGTAACTTCAGCACCTCAGCTCTTACCACTTCTTTCATGTTTGGATTCAATCGCCGTTGACCATCAACCTTTGGTTTAAAATTCTCCTCCATGAGTATTTTATGCATGCAGTATGAAGGACTAATACCCTTTATGTCTGCTATAGACCACCCAATGGCTGTTTTATTGTCCCTTAGCACCCGAAGTAGTCTTTCCTCTTCTACCTTACTGATAGAATTTGACACAATCACTGGGAGTGTCGAAAACTCACCCAAATAGGCATATCGAAGGTGAGATGGCAACTGCTTGAGTTCTAACTTAGGAGGTTGCTGAATAGATGGTTGTGCTGTTGTTGTTCCAGATCCCAGTTCCTCGAAGTAGCGTTTGCGCACATATGGTGGATTAGCTTCCAAAATCCTTGCACATTCCTCGATTTCCAATGAATCAGCATGGATAGATTGAGAATGTGCTATGCAAGCCTCATATGCATCAGTGGGGTGTCGTAGGTGGAAGTTATTTTCGATTACACTGTCAATCACATCAATCTGAAAGCAACTATCTGACTCGGTCGGAAATCTCATTGCCTTGAACACATTAAATGAAACCTGTTCTTCTCCAAGTCTCAAAATAAGCTGACCTTTCTGAACATCAATGATCGCCCCTCCAGTAGCCAAGAAAGGTCGCCCCAATATAAGTGGGACATCTTTATCTTCTTCCATGTCGAGGATAAGAAAATCGACTGGATAAATAAACTTATCCACTTTTATCAACACATCTTCAATAATTCCTCGTGGATAAGTAAGAGATCGGTCTGCCAGCTGGAGAGTCACCGTAGTAGCCTTTGCTTCTCCCAAACCAAGATTCCTGAAAACAGAGAGTGGCATTAAATTAATACTTGCACCTAAATCACATAATGCCTTATCGAAATAACAATTTCCAATGGAACAAGGAACAGTAAAACTCCCTGGATCTTTCAATTTCGGTGGTAGCTTTTTCTGAATCATTGCATTGCTTTCCTCAGTAAGCATCACCGTTTCATGTTCTTCCAGCTTGCGTTTGTTGGAGAGAATGTCTTTGAGAAACTTTGCATAGCTGGGCATCTGGACAAGTGCATCAGCAAATGGAATATTGATGTGAAGTTTCTTGAAGACCTCAAGAAATTTGCTGTATTGCTTATCCAACTTGTGCTTCTTCAACCTTTGAGGGAACGGAATAGGAGGCTCATAAGGATTGACAGGAGCGGTTGTCTTAACCTGTGTTGTATCTAAACTCTTCTTTGCATTCTCTTCTGATGTGAGTTCAGTCTGCTCCACTTGCTCCTCATCTGAAGTCGGTACTGATTCCTCATTAGTAACCGGCTTTTTGATATGAATCTCCGGTAATTGTACTCCACTTCTGGTTGTTATCGCCTTTGCATGTTCCCTTGGATTGACTTCTGTATTGCTAGGCAGAGTTCCTGGTGCCCTGTTTGTCATAGCAAGTGCCATCTGCTCCATTTGAATCTCCAAATTTTTAATTGCAGAATTTTGTTCTTGGAGAGTGGCTTCTGTCTTTTTCATGAATTGATTGTTGGATTCCATGTACTGCTGAGTTGTTTCTACGAATTTTCCAAACATTTCTTCCAACTGTGGCTTCTTCTCCTGCTGCTGATATTGACCCTGTGGTCTGTGCTGGTTCTGGTTCTGATTTTGATTTTGATTTTGATTACTCCACGAGAAATTTTGATGCTTTCTCCACCCCGGATTATATGTCTCAGAATTCGGGTTGTTCTGCTGGCGTTGACCCCAATGCACATAATTCGCATGCTCTACCTCTTGTGTGAGAATTGGACAGTTTGAAGTAGTGTGATCAGCTCCACACTCCCCACAACTTGATTTCTTTACAGTTGCTGCATTGGCAGTCTGCGACATGCTGTCAACCTTGTGGAATAGTGAATCAATTTTCGCCGACAATGCTGAAATAGTATCCACCTCGAATAAACCCGGTGCTTTCTTCTGAACGGCTCGTTCTGAAGACCACATGGCTGAAGTAGTAGCCACAGTCTCAAATAGCTTCAGTGCATCATCAACTGTCCTAGTAGATACCGACCCATTAGATGAAGAATCAATATTACTTTTGAAAGACGGAAGCAGTCCCGCGTAAAAGTATTGGACCTGGAGTCCCTTGCTGATACCGTGATGTGGACACTTCCGAAGCATGTTCTTGAACCTGTTCCAAGCCTCATCAAATGATTCATACTCCCCTTGACGAAAAACAGAGATATCATGCTTTAGTTTTGCAATCTTGGCTGGAGGAAAGAACTTGGTACAGAACTTTTGAGCAAGATCATTCCAAGTTGTGATACTAGCAATCGGTTGAGAATCCAGTCATTCAAGTGCTTTGTCACGCAATGTGTGTGGAAATAGCCTCAAACGGATGGCATCATCTGAGATACCCTGATATTTGAAATGTTGGCACATCTCCAAGAATCGAGAGACGTGTGTATGCGGGTTTTCCTCAGCTCTCCCATAAAACTGATGCCCATTCTGAAATAAGTGTATGACGTTTGTTTTCAGTTGGAAGTTTTGTTGCCCAAATGGTGGGTATACGATGCTAGACTGGCTCTGAATGATCTGGGGAATCATGAAATCCCCTACAAGCATGTTTCCTTCGTCCATAGCTTCCTCCTCGTTGGCCGGAATTACTGGATTATGTCGTTCGTTAGCCATTTGCTGTTGTTGTGCTATTCTAGCTTCTCTTTGCAATTGGTGAAAAGTACGCTCGATTTCTGGATCAGCTGGAATCAATTCCATTCCAGTCGATCTTAGCATGCAAATCTGAAATAGCCAAAATTGCCCAAAAATTAGCAAAAGTTAAAATAACGAAGTTTAACAAGTTATCTAACTAAACTAGAATAAAAATAAAAAAAATAAAAGTTCGAATTAGTGTCTAAATAACTAAAATTAAACTAAAACTCAATCCCCGGCAACGGCGCCAAAAACTTGTTCACGAAAATACGTTCGATTTAAAATCACCGCAAGTGTACGGTTCGTTACAAGTAATAAAGTGGACTTTTAGAGTCCGGATTGTCGATCCCACAGAGATTGAGTAGTTCAATATTAATTATTTCGACCTTAACCGAAACTAGATGAATTTTTGATGAGTTTTGCTAACCATACTAAATTATGAAAACTATTATGAATGAATTTGATAAACTAAATGCAAATTATCCTAGAATGCAATATGAGAGAGTGAATGTAAATTGATTTACTTAAGATGATGAAAACGTACTAGGATCACGAATCCCCATGCAACAATCCATTTAAATCCTAGCTTTACACTTTGACAACACGATTAAATATTGAAGAATCAATGTTCCTATCAAATTTAATAATCTCTTTCGAGTAATATTAAACCTATTCTATCATGCGATTCGACTATATTTCTATGACGAATACAAACATAAAAGAACGCATTAACTTTTATGAACACTTAAAGATTCACATAGAGCATAGCGGTATATTTCTATCCCCTATCGGACCCTATGACAATTTATACTACGTCGAATCTATTTTCCTTCTTTCGAATGCATAAAATAGACCACCACATTCATACAATTAATGTGCGCACAAAAATCATATGGAATAAATACGTATAAATCATTCAAACATCCAAAAACGTGTTTTAATGTCAAGAATGTAAAACTAAAGATTCAAATATCATATTACAAGGTTCATCGATCTCCTAGTACAAGAAAAACTAGCCTAGCATGCTAAAGAAAGAAAAATAAAAGAATAAGTGAAGAAACGCCATCACCCGAATAAATATTCGATTAATTCCTTGAAGTGCTTGATGAATCTTCGCGTTATTCCCCAAGTTCTTGCTCTCCAATGTCAAAATTAATCTCTAAAAATGCGTAGCCGTCGAATTGTGTCCAGTCTAGGGTTTTAAAGTCGTCCCCCATTAGTTTCCATAAGAGTTTTACTTAAAAACGGAAACCAGAACTTTCTGCGTCAAAAATAACCATGCGACCGCATGGTTATAAACCATGCGGCCGCATGGTTCAAACATTGCAACTCGAATAGGTTCTGGGGAAGCCATGCGACCGCATGGCTCATTGCACCATGCGGCCGCATGGTACAATATACTTTCAAGTGTGTCGGTTTGGTCCCCGAACTCCGTTCTTCTTCATTTTGACTTCTTTTCTTCAATCTCTTTCCTCTAATCACACATTGACTTCGTAAATCTCGCATTTAGTTCTTTTTCGTTCTTAATTTGGATTTCGAGTCAACTTTTGACTAGTTGCATCTTAGTCCCTGAACTTTGATTTTCTTCCATTTCAGTCCTTTCTTGCTCAATTTCACTCACTTATCGTTGTTTCCATCGATATAGTCCTGCGAACACAATTTACATAGAATTAAGCCATATTTCAACATAATAGCAATCAATTGTCCATGTTTTGTGACCTAAATAAGTGCGTAAAACGCACTTATCATGTATGATAACCATTTTTTACGTCCCTGGATCCTTGAAAATTGTATCACATGCTGTTTAACTTTTTACTATTTTTGACTCAAATAAAAAACAAAAACAAATTATTTAGGCTTCATATAGATATGATGACACTTTTATTGAAACAAAACATGTCTAAAACTAAATGCAACCTATCAAACTATATGCAATGCACCTACTTAAAGTATAATAAATAAAAGGGTAAGAAATTGGGATGCTTCCCAATGAGTGCTTAATTTGAAGTCTTTGGCTAAACTTTGTAGATGAGTTAATCATGATGATTCAAAGTGGACTACACCGGCAAAGCTTTGATAACAATGTTCAGCATTTTCAATTCCTTTTTTTTTTTTTTTTATTCTCCATACTTAAAGAGCTCACCTATGAAGTTTTCAATTGTTCAACTAGCTCCTTTTTTATGTTAGCACTTTAAATCCTCTTCCGCTTCTTCCTTCTTAACTTTATTCTATTCTCTTTATAAGATGCTTTCCCAACAGTGATATAGATTTTGAACTTTTCTTGCTTATCATCCATCCTCAAGGTCAGATCGCCTGTTTCAAAGTTCATGATAGCTCGACATGTTGATACGAAAGATCGACCAAAGATTAGTAGTAACGCATCCTACGGTTCTTCTATGTCTAAGACAACGAAATCTATTGGGAATATGAACTTGCCCACTTTAATAAGCAATTCTCTATCACTCATCGAGGTTATTTGATTGATTTGTCCACCAGTTGAAGGGAGATAGTTGTTTCATTTAACTCTTCCAAACCTAAATTCCTGTAGATATATAGAAAATTGCATTAAATTTATACTTGCTTCGGAATTATATAAACAAATGAAAGTAGAATTATTTCCTATTGAGCAAGTCACTTTGAGACTCCTTGGATCTTTTAGTTTAGGAGGTATTTTGTTTTTCAAGATAGCACTACACTCCTCATTTAACTTGATAATCACAAAACAGTGAGCTTTCTTTTCTTCGATAAGATCTTCTTAAAAAACTTTACATGGCTTGGCATTTGAAATATGACTTTAATTAATGGGATGTTGGCATGAAGCTTCGTAAATATGTCAAAGAACTTGGCAAACTGTTTTTCAAGCTTCATTTTCTACAATTTCTAGTAAATGGGGTCAGGAGACACATATATCTTGACAGAAACGATTGCTTTAACCCATAAATTATCTAACATCTGATCTGAAACTATTTTTACTGACTATTCAGATCGATCTATTTTTTCCTCAACCGTGGAAGTTACCTTTCATTTGCTACCACTTGTCTCGTAACTATAATTTGAATCCCACTCCACATAGTAATTATCTCAATTTGCTCGTCCTTCACAACACTTACTGCCATTACCTGCTGTTTGGAATTTATCTCAGTACCACTGACAGAGTTTTAGATTGTCTTTCTAAAAGTGTCTTGGCAATTTGACCTATTTGATTTTCTAAATTCTATATAGCAGTCACTTGAATTTGCAAGTCCTTCTCATTTTTTGCTTGTGTTGAGTATCAACCTAGGCCATTTTAGCAAATGCTACTTCCTTGAAGGTTTATTTTCTAGTTACTGAAAACTTGGTAGTGATTTTAGTATGGTGCACCTTGAGAAGACTGGATGTTGCTGCAAGAGAAGTTGTATGATTTCTCCAACTCTGATTTTATGTATTGGAATGGAGATTTTCTGTTGTCTCTGAACATTTTGCGTCTAATTCAAATCCTCAATTGACTGTACAAATGGACTCTCCACATTACAATCCACGCTTTCATGATTACTTCCTGCAATAGTTGTATCTTGACTTAGCTACTTGAATTGCATTCAATGTTTGATTGGTTGTACAACTATCTACCTTTTTAGCTAGTGCTACTAGCTGTGCTGAAACAGCTGTTACCGTGTCAACCTCATGTATCCCCGCAGCTTCTTTTTTTTCCCACTTGATCTCTTAGTCAACCATAATGCACTGATATACGCTAGATCCTTCATTATCTGATACACATCATCTGTAGTCCCATTTGTAATTGACGCATCACATGCAGAGTCAATGTTAGACCTGTTAGTTGAATTCAACCCAATGTAGTGTTGGAAAATATAAAATGTTTGAATGAAAACCTCCTCCATTGATTGAATCCATTTGAATTTGAATTTCATCCCACTATACAAATGTGTGTAACTCCTCTTTTCAATGCTATAATTTATTTTCAATGTTGTAACTCCTCCTTTGATGCCCTTTTCAATGTTGTAACTCCTTATTCAATGAAATAAAGAGTTGGCTCCTCCTCTATGGGTATAAATAGAGGACCTCTCTTGGTGGAAAAATAGAGAGAAAAAAAAAACAATCTTTCCTTCCAACCTCAAACCGTCCGGATCTTATTTTCATTTCTTTGCTAAAATTCTTGAGAGATAGACACGGCTAGTTCGTAGGCGGTTAACGTAGTGCAGCGTAAACCGACAACCGATTGTATCCTGGGAATCGAACACCGATCAAAACCTCTTGCACCCCGGTGAGGCGGCGAATTCGATTTAAGGAAACCGTGAAAACACGGGCCTTCGGTTTTGGTTTGATTTATTTTGATTCTCCAACTTTCCCCTACAAGCTTAAATCGAATTCGGGAAATGTTGAGCATCAGTTTTTTTTTCTTTTTCTTTTGTTTGATTACTGTCATTTTTTTTCCACCTTCAAGTTGTTTAATGTTTAAATGAGTTGTCTCTTACGGAAAAGGCTGACAATCTATCTATTTAATTACGCATAGTAAAGTTTATTAGGTTGAATCAGTAAGGTCGAAGGAAGGAAAAAAAAAAAAAAAAAAAAAAAAACCAGTTCCTGTCTTTTTTTTTGTTTTTTTTTATCATCATCTGTGAGAGTTTTTTTTTCTTCCCAGTTCGTGATTATTTCCTTTTATCATTTCATGGTTTCATCAGTTATGTTCATCATTTACATAAATTTCATTAAAATAGTTTGTTGAATCGTTCAAACTGAAAGAAAAAAAACAGAAGTTCCGATTTTTGCATGGAAAAGATGGGTTTCCATGGTGGTTTTGCATTAATTTGTCATGTTGCATGGTTTTGAAAATCATTGGTTAATGATTTCTAATTCTTTTTAAATAATTATTAAGTCGTTAATAATTTGACAAATTAATCAGATTTTTAATTCTGCATTTTTTTTTCCGAACAAATAATTTAGATCTCGAGTTTATACACACCTTTATAAATTTATTCTAAATTATTTGTTGTTTGTTTTAAGGTTCAATGGCATCACATGAAAATGACGATGTGAACAACGGAAGCAACATTGTTGGTACCGGTGTACCAAATCCTACTATGAACACTATTAACCCTATGGAGACCACAACTGGCATTCCTCCCATTGACGGGATAATAGGAGGCAAGATTACTCATGTTGGAGTGAACTCAACTTTGCCTACGACTGCGACTTCGGCAATCCAGTTTGGCACAATACCTTTGCCAATGCCTAGGGCTGCGGCCTCGGCATCTTTGCCAACGTTTCCAGCTCCATTTCCGGTGAATCATGCAATTCGACCGGATAAGTTTGCTGGCACTGATTTTAAGACATGGCAGAATAAGATGATTTTTTATCTTACTACTTTGGGCCTTGCACGTTTCCTCACCGAGGATGCCCCGGTCGTGGCTGAAAATGACACTGATATGCATAGGCGTGCAGCGTGGGATGCATGGAAAAGTGCTGATTTTTTGTGTCGCAACTATGTCTTGGATGGCCTACAGAATTCTCTGTATCACGTGTATGTGGTAAAGAAGTCTGCTAAGGAGCTTTGGGAGTCCTTAGAAAAGAAGTACAAATCCGAGGATGCTGGGTCTAAGAAATTCTTGGCTAGTCGATACATGGACTTCGAAATGGTTGATTCACGTTCAGTGGTGAGCCAAGTGCAGGAGTATCAAGTGCTCTTGCAAGAAATGCATGCTGAGTGTCTGACTATGTCAGAATCTCTACAGGTGGCTACTGCTATTCACAAGCTACCTCCTCAGTGGAAGGCTTTCAAAAGCTATTTACAGCATAAGAGGAAAGAGATGTCTTTCGAGGATTTAATTATCAAGCTGCGCATTGAGGAGGATAACAAAAAAGCTGAACGTAAGTCAGGAAATTCTTACTCTGAGAAGGCTAATGTGTTGGAACACGGCCAAAGTTCTGGCACTAAGAAAGGTCAGTCCTTTAAAGCCAAACAGGGTAATGGAAATTGGAAAGACAAAAAGCAGACCACGAAAGGGTCTCAGTTGAAGCCTATCGGCGGGGTAGGAAAGAAGCCTAAGTTCCAGTTCAATGGAAAGTGCTTCAACTGTGACAAAGTTGGGCATCGATCAGCAGACTGCCGTCAACCTCGAAGGGATAACAAGCAACGTTCTCAGGCTAATATGGTTGGAAATGAGAGAGATCATCTCTCAGATGACATGTCTGACCTAAACCTCACGGCGGTGATTAGTGAGGTTAATCTGGTGGGGTCTAACCCTAAGGAGTGGTGGCTGGACACTGGGGCCACTTGCCATGTCTGCTCCAATAGGAGCATGTTCACTACATTTACACCAGTTACAAATGGTGAAAAGTTGTTCATGGGAAACTCTGCAACTTCTGAAGTGCTTGGTAAAGGCAAGGTGATCCTAAAGATGACATCTGGCAGAGAGCTTACTCTGACTAATGTGCTGTACGTGCCAGAGATTCGCAAGAATCTAGTCTCTGGGTCTCTTCTGAGCAAGAATGGTTTCCGCATGGTCATTGAGGCGGATAAGCTGGTGATTACCAAAATAGGAGTTTATGTTGGGAAAGGCTATATGACTGATGGCCTGTTTAAATTGAATGTAATTGCTGTAACTCCAACTATTATGAATAATGAGAAAACTCCTTCTGTTTACTTGCTTGAGTCTCCTAATCTGTGGCATGGTAGATTAGGTCACGTAAATTACAATGCTTTGCGTAGACTAAGCAAACTAAATTACTTGCCTAGGTTTCAAATTGATTCAAGTCATAAATGTGAAACATGCGTTGAGGCTAAGCTTACTAGGTCTTCGTTTCATAGTATTGAAAGAAGTACCGAGCCATTGGGACTAGTCCACAGTGATGTGTGTGACTTGAAACTTGTCCAAACAAGAGGCGGCAATAAGTACTTTATTACTTTTGTCGACGATAGCACGAGATATTGTTATGTGGACTTGCTTAAAAGCAAAGACGAAGCTATCGATAAATTCATTCTTTATAAGAATGAAGTTGAAAATCAACTTAGCAAGAAAATAAAGATACTACGAAGTGATCGTGGTGGTGAATATGAATCACCATTTGGTGAATTTTGTGCTAAACATGGAATAATTCACCAAACTACTGCACCTTATTCACCTCAGCAGAACGGAATTGCTGAGCGTAAGAATCGAACGTTAAAAGAAATGATGAATGCTATGTTGATTAGTTTTGGATTACCACAGAACATGTGGGGAGAAGCTATTCTTTCTGCAAATTACATATTGAATAAAGTGTTAAGAAAGAATATGGATAAGACTCCGTATGAACTTTGGACAGGTCATACACCTTCGTATAAATACTTACGAATGTGGGGGTGTCTTGCAAAGGTCGCAGTGCCTCCTCCTAAGAAGGTCAAGATTGGACCCAAGACAGTTGACTGTGTGTTTATTGGTTATACACAAAATAGTAGTGCATATAGGTTCCTTGTGCATTATTCGAATGTACCTGATATTTATCCGAACACGATTATGGAGTCTAGGAATGCACAATTCTTTGAGAATATATTTCCTTGTAAATCTCCTAAACAGTTAACTCCTATTAAACGGACTATGGAATCTTCTGCTTCTGGCAGCAGTAAAGATCCAGTTGAAGAAGGTGAGGATGAGCCTAGACGGAGCAAAAGGACCAAAACTTCTAAAACGTTTGGCCCTGATTTTCTCACATACTTGATGGAGAATGATCCTCAAAGCTATAAAGAAGCTATATCTTCTCCAGATGGTCATCTGTAGAAAGAAGCCATCAAGAGTGAAATCGATTCTATCCTATAGAATCATACCTGGGAATTAGTAGATCTTCCACCGAGCTGTAAGCCTTTGGGCTACAAGTGGATCTTCAAGAAAAAGATGAAAGCGGATGGCTCTATTGATAAGTATAAAGCTCGGCTAGTAATCAAAGGTTATAAGCAAAAAGAAGGCTTAGATTACTTTGATACTTATTCTCCAGTGTCGAGAATAACTTCTATCAGGATGATAATTGCTATTGCGGCCTTGCGAAATCTGGAAATACATCAAATGGATGTAAAAACAGCTTTCCTAAATGGAGATTTGAATGAAGAAATCTACATGGAGCAACCAGAGGGGTTTTCGGCTCCAGGTCAAGAAAGGAAAGTCTGTAAACTGGTTAAATCGCTATATGGTTTAAAGCAAGCACCAAAGCAATGGCATGAAAAGTTTGATAATGCTATGCTTTCTAGTGGTTTTAGAATCAACGAGTGCGACAAGTGTGTATATGTCAAAGACACTAATGATGGATATGTCATATTGTGTCTGTACGTCGATGACATGCTCATTGTCGGCAGCTCTGATAAGATTATCAAAGCCACTAAGAATATGTTAAACTCAAAGTTTGACATGAAAGATATGGGTCTCGCGGATGTCATTTTGGGAGTAAAAATTACTCGAATACCGAATGGACTTGCGTTATCTCAATCTCATTACATTGATAAGATACTAGACAAGTTCAACAAGTCTGATACCACTGTGGCCAGGACTCCAGTGGATTTGAGTCTCCAATTATCCAAGAACACTGGTGATGGTGTGTCACAGTTAGAATATTCTCGGATAATTGGGAGTTTAATGTATTTAATGACTTGTACGAGACCGGATATAGCATACTCAGTTAGCAGATTGAGTCGCTACACGAGTAACCCAGGTGCTATCCACTGGAAAGCCATTTTCAGGGTGCTAAATTATTTAAGGTACACTCGTGATTTTGGACTGCATTATTCTAGATACCCTGCAGTAATCGAAGGGTATGCTGATGCAAATTGGATATCAGATATGTCAGATTCAAAATCTACTAGTGGATATGTCTTCACTCTTGGTGGTGCAGCTGTCTCTTGGAAATCGTCTAAACAAACTTGCATCGCAAGATCTACAATGGAATCAGAATTCATCGCTTTGGACAAAAACTGAATAAGCAGAGTGGCTTCGCCAGTTTGTTGGGGATATTCCAAGATGGTCAAAGCCCGTGCCTGCAATTTGTGTTTATTGCGACAATCAATCGGCAATTGGCAGGGCACAGAGCAATATGTATAATGGTAAGTCTCGACATATTCGAAGACGACATAATACCATTCGACAACTACTCTCACAAGGTATTATCACTCTGGACTACGTAAAGTCAAAGGATAATATTGCGGATCCGCTAACCAAAGGGCTAACTCGAGAGCTAGTTGAAAAAGCATCGAGGGGAATGGGCTTGCAGCCTATAACTTTGAAAGGTATCATGGTGGAAACCCAACCTAGCTGAATGGAGATCCCAGGATCTAGGTTCAAAGGGACAACTAAATCATGTATATTCGTGAAAATCACTTAGAAGGTTCTCCTTCTGCTCATTCCTATGGTGCTCACAGTGATTGAAAGATGTAGGTTAAGCTGTGCTTTTAATGACCATTAACCGTTATTGTGAAAGACTGAGTTAAGAGGTCACATATGTGAGTGTGAAGTGGGGCCGCTTCTATACGGATTGGAAAGGCTACATCCTTGAACAAATACTTGCAGAACCAGGCGACGTGTTCATGGCCAAAATGAACACAACATTGAGAACTACGCTGTGTCTAGAATGGTCCTGTGTGAGATCTATTGTCTTGGTTTACACAAATGGCGAAACAGTTCAAGGCATCAAATCCACTGGTTTGCTAGTAATTCCCGATAGGTTTCACAAGGGAAGGTTCAAAGCTAAATGCTACCTATCCTATGCAGGATTGTTTCGTTCTACGCTTCTTTCTCTCTTGAGTTTTTGGTTCTAGATTTTCATTCATGTGGGGGATTGTTGGAAAATATAAAATGTTTGAATGAAAACCTCCTCCATTGATTGAATCCATTTGAATTTGAATTTCATCCCACTATACAAATGTGTGTAACTCCTCTTTTCAATGCTATAATTTATTTTCAATGTTGTAACTCCTCCTTTGATGCCCTTTTCAATGTTGTAACTCCTTATTCAATGAAATAAAGAGTTGGCTCCTCCTCTATGGGTATAAATAGAGGACCTCTCTTGGTGGAAAAATAGAGAGAAAAAAAAAAACAATCTTTCCTTCCAACCTCAAACCGTCCGGATCTTATTTTCATTTCTTTGCTAAAATTCTTGAGAGATAGACACGGCTAGTTCGTAGGCGGTTAACGTAGTGCAGCGTAAACCGACAACCGATTGTATCCTGGGAATCGAACACCGATCAAAACCTCTTGCACCCCGGTGAGGCGGCGAATTCGATTTAAGGAAACCGTGAAAACACGGGCCTTCGGTTTTGGTTTGATTTATTTTGATTCTCCAACTTTCCCCTACAAGCTTAAATCGAATTCGGGAAATGTTGAGCATCAGTTTTTTTTTCTTTTTCTTTTGTTTGATTACTGTCATTTTTTTTCCACCTTCAAGTTGTTTAATGTTTAAATGAGTTGTCTCTTACGGAAAAGGCTGACAATCTATCTATTTAATTACGCATAGTAAAGTTTATTAGGTTGAATCAGTAAGGTCGAAGGAAGGAAAAAAAAAAACCAGTTCCTGTCTTTTTTTTGTTTTTTTTATCATCATCTGTGAGTTTTTTTTTCTTCCCAGTTCGTGATTATTTCCTTTTATCATTTCATGGTTTCATCAGTTATGTTCATCATTTACATAAATTTCATTAAAATAGTTTGTTGAAATATACAACAAATTAGGCTATAATTTATCGAAAGAACTCGAAATGTTTGTATTTTAAAAACCCAAATAAATGAATAAACGACACTTATCAGTGGCTCCTAGAATAGAACAATGGGACTCGCTCCAAAAGGGCGTGGTCGAGAGGAGGATTCACATCAGTTACACATGAATGTCATCAATATAGCATGTGCATCTGTTTAATCACTGTGATCCAATCACAGTCCCTCTTGAAGTGATCATGATTATAATCTAGCACAACGATATCCTTCTTCATGAACTGGCTAGTGGGGTGGATGTTGGCTACATCTCCTAAACAGTTAGTCTATCTTGATGCAAAGCCCTAATAGCTCGTGTTTTCAATCACTGCGGAGAAATTTTGGTATAGAATCTGTGAATTCGGTATAAGCTCCGATAGTGTGGTCAAATAGTGGCGACCGCATCACACCTACGGGTCCTACTGATGGGCTTGAGCCTATGCTTACCTCTGTCTATCGATTACAGGGAACTGGACATGGTTATGAAGCTTACGATTGCATGAAAGATGAAGGGACAATTGATGTCGGGCAAGATAGTGATCATTCCACAAGCTAGTCTAACAGATGATTTACAAGAAGAATGCTAAAACAATACCAAAATACAGAGAAAACGTCTCTGAAATTCAACTGAATATTATTATTAATCAAACAATTAAAATATCGTCCACAAGCCGAACTTTATAGCTAAAAATCGAATTTTGCCAAAAATAGAAAATTGCATTAAATTTATACTTGCTTCGGAATTATATAAACAAATGAAAGTAGAATTATTTCCTATTGAGCAAGTCACTTTGAGACTCCTTGGATCTTTTAGTTTAGGAGGTAATTTGTTTTTCAAGATAGCACTACACTCCTCATTTAACTTGATAATCACAAAACAATGAGCTTTCTTTTCTTCGATAAGATCTTCTTAAAAAAATTTACATGGCTTGGCATTTGAAATATGACTTTAATTAGTGGGATGTTGGCATGAAGCTTCGTAAATATGTCAAAGAACTTGGCAAACTGTTTTTCAAGCTTCATTTTCTACAATTTCTAGTAAATGGGGTCACGAGACACATATATCTTGACAGAAACGATTGCTTTAACCCATAAATTATCAAACATGTGATCTGAAACTATTTTTACTGACTATTCAGATCGATCTATTTTTCCTCAACCGTAGAAGTTACCTTTCATTTGTTACCACTTGTCTCGTAACTATAATTTGAATCCCACTCCACATAGTAATTATCTCAATTTGCTCATCCTTCACAACACTTACTTCCATTACCTGCTGTTTGGAATTTATCTCTGTACCACTGACAGAGTTTTAGATTGTCTTTCTAAAAGTGTCTTGGCAATTTGACCCATTTTATTTTCTAAATTCTATATAGCAGTCACTTGAATTTGCAAGTCCTTCTTTTTTTTTGCATGTATTGAGTTGACACCTCGGCCATTTTAGCAAATGCTACTTCCTTGAAGGTTTCTTTTCTAGTTACTGAAAACTTGGTAGTGATTTTAATATGGTGTACCTTGAGAAGACTGGATGTTGCTGCAAGAGAAGTTGTATGATTTCTCCAACGCTGATTTTATGTATTGGAATGGAGATTTTCTGTTGTCTCTGAACATTTTGCGTATAATTCATATCCTCAATTGACTGTACAAATGGACTGTCCACATTACAATCCACGCTTTTATGTTGTTGGGAATTTACTTAACATGCACAGCGAAAAATTAAACAAGTTTTAATTCCCATCCAAGGATCTGCTTAGTGTTTAGATAGAAACTGTGATAGAAGTTATACCTTTATTCAGATTTGCAAACTCCTTTGCTATTCCTGTAGTTCCAGCAATCCCGATCTACCTCACACAGCTGTCCAATTGTCTAGCCTCCAATGGAATCCACAAAAAGAATAAGATTGAGAGAAAAACTAGGGTTTACTTTTCTTATGCTAGCAAGAATAATGAAAATTCATCAACTAATTTCAAACCCTAGCAGCTTATTTATATAAGTCCAATAGGGTTTGGCCCGTCCTACAACTTAACTTGGCCCAATATTTAATTAATCCAATTAATTAAATTCGGTCCATGAATTAATTAATCTAATTAATTAATTCGGGCTCATTAATAAGCAATCCAATTAATTAATTATCCAACATTTGTCAATTAATTAATTGATAGATCTCAATCTTCTAATTCTCCTTTTGTGTGTGACCCATTAGGTTCTCAGTCACGATGTCTAATGACATGAATTATTATTTTGATCTAATCAAAATTGATAAATCAAAACATCATTTTGATTTATCACTAATTCACATCCGTCGTCCCAGATTGACATCTAACAATGTGCCAGGGCAATACATGTGACGGAAAATATCACGTGGTATGACAAAATCAAACTCGTTCGTTTATCGTGAAACTATAATCCCTTCGTCAATATGATCCGATCAATTACGAGATATGGATTTGTGTCAATCTCGATTATCGATTATATCTTTCATTCCACTTATTAAGTCAATGTAAGTCGAAAACTCATTTTCGACTTATAGGTACACCTTGGCCAAGGATTTCGTTATCAACTTAATTGGATGAAATGTAGATTACAAACTCTTACTATCTAAGAGCGACGAATCATCTATTGATCATTCACAACCTTCATATGATTCTTGACATACCCGAACGATGCCGTATTAGCGGCCCTTGATAGAACAACTTCCAGCATCACCAAAGCATGACTGTCCCCACATAAGGTGCTATGATGATCTCAAGTCGAAGGATCAATTCCACTATCGAACGTTAGAGATTAACCACTGACACTCAAATAGTTATCCATGTGGAATCTCTCAGCGGGTCTCCAATGTTTTTTTCTATAACAAAACATTCATGTATTCATTTAAGTGTCACTACACTTTAACTTGTGAGATCAGTTACTTATTTCACAAGTAAGGAATGTCACACGTGATGGTCTATCTGTAATAACGATATCCGTATTTCGTTATTACTTACGACCACGAATGATTTAAGATTCAATCATATGTAATTTGTATCTCACAATCACAACTCATTGTGATTTACAAATTATCGAGATTTGAATCTACGGACTCTATTATTTAATATAATAGATCTTGCCATAATAAATGCATTAAATATATATCAAAAGTATTTATGCCCAAAGTTGATTGGACCTAGGGCATAATACTTACAAACTCCCACTTGCACTAGATCCAATCACTTATGTATCTAATATCATAAGAGTTCGCATGATGATCATGTTTACACTGTGACAACTTTTTGTCAATGGATCTGCAATATTATCATTGTGAGAATTCGTTCTTTTTTTACGTCATTTCTTTGTATTATCTCTCTGATGAGATAGTGCCGCCCCAACACATGTTTGGGTCATCGATGAGACCATAGTTCCTTTACTAGCACCATGGCTCCATTGTTATCATAATATAAATATATGTGATCAACAATGTTAGGAACTACTTCAAGTTCATTAATGAACTTCTTGACCTGTTACTACAACATGTTTTGCTTCTAAAGCAATAGTGTATAAGGCTCTCGCTATTGAATCAACGATGGTTACCTGTTTGGACCCTTTCCAACACACCGTTTAAGAGTAAATCAATATTCTGATTGAGATTTGCTATCATTCTAGTCTCACTAGAAGTTATCATCAGTGTATCCATGAACTTACAGTTCATTTTCTCCATATAAAATCTTCTCAAGATTTTATTTCGGTAGATTGCGATGAATAAAGTAATCTTTTAGATCTATCTCTATAGATCAAGTTGCTTCTCATATATCTTTATGAAAAAATCTTTTAACAACCACAATTTCAACGATTGAAACGTGGATATGTTGTTTCCTATTAATAATATGTCTTATACATATAATATTAGGAATGAGACAACATTCCCACTATTTTCTTGTAAACACATAATTTGTCTTCACTTTTGATTTTTCTATCAAATCAAAAATTTCAACTCCAAGAGGCTTGCTTCAACCCATACAAGGATTGACAAAGCTTACATACCTTAGAAGTATATTTGGATTCAAAACTTTCGAGTCGTGTTATATACACTTTCTCTTACAAGTTCCCGTTAAGGAATACAGTTTTTACATCATTTTGCTATAACTTATAGTCATGGTATGTAGCTATTGCAAGCAAAATCCGAATGACCTTTGTATGTATGGAAGTTTTCATCCATGCTGACCTTTCATGTAAACTCGTTTACACAACCTATGGTTTCTACCCTATCAGGCTAGCCGATCAAAGTCTAAACCTTGTTCACATACATCAAGTTCATTTCGAATTCCATGACATCTTGTCATCTCTTTAAGTCAACACTTGACTTTGCTTATGCATAATTAGTAGGCTCATCATCCTCGATTAATAATACTTGATTAGTAATCGTGAATTCGTACCTTCTGGGAGGTCGAATGGTCCTACTTGATTTACGCTAAGTCGGAGTGTCCTCGTGTATCTCTATATTCTGATCAAGAGTATGTCCCTCAGCAGGTGTGGGATCAAACTCGGATTCATCTATTTGGTCAACTATATATGTGGACTCTTGAACTCTTTCAAGTTTTATTTCACTCTCACTGTCCTCTCCTAGAATAAACTATTTCTCTAGAAAGATTATATGTAACGAAACGAAGACTTTCTTCTCAGTGGGTTTATAGAATTGACATCCAAACACATGTTTAGGATATCCCACAAATATATATTTATCGGATTCAGTCTCAAACCTATCCAATTCAGTTCGCTTCATAAGCGTCATAGCCCCAGACTCTGATATTTGACAAGTTGGGCATTTTTCTTTTCCATAACTCGTATGGAGTTTTGTCGACCGACATAGGTGAGATAGGATTTAGTGTGTAGAACATTGCAATCAATGCATGGCCCCAAAACCTTTTGGGAGGTTTGCACGGCTTATTATTAATTGCAATATATCTAATAGTTTGCGATTCCTCCTTTTAGATATACCATTATGTTGTAGTGTATGTAAGGAGTTCACTGCAAGAGAATCACATTCTCTTTTAGATAATCTAAACTTTATCTTTAAGATATCTCCACCTCGATTAGATCTTAATGTGAGAATATCTTTACCTAATTGTTTCTCTACTTCTAACTTAAATCCCTTGAACCTTTCAAGAGTTTCATGCTCGAGTTTCATCAAACATACATGACCATTTCTGAAATAGTCATTAGTAAATGTTAAAAGTTAAAAGTTGTGAAAGACAAACCCTTTGACAACATTTATAAAACGTTGTGAAAGACAAACCCTTTGGCAACATTTATAAAACGTTGCCAAAACTTTTAACTTTTCGCAACGTTTTATAAACGTTGCAGAAAGAAAATACTAAAGTGGGCTCGGGTTTTGGGTTAAGAAGGCGTATTACATTGGGTCGATTTATGGGTTGACCCATGAAAACTCGTTGAGACCAGATCCAACCCATTTATTAATTAAAATAAATGGCCTAAAACAAAACATAACCCAAATCCAATTAATTGACCCAAGTACATTAGAAAATTAAAAAAAAGAAAAGAAAAGGTAAAAACATTAAAAATGAAAGAGAAGCCCTAATCGACATTCACTTTTTCACTTCTTAGACTCCATTCTCGCCGCCAATCGCCTCAAAGCCACGACTCGCCGTCAATTTCTCCTAAATCGCCGACGGCGATCTTCATTTTCCAGTCGCCGATCATCGAATTGAGTACTGGTGCAGTGTGGAGCTGTGGGATGTTTTGCTGGGCTTAAATCTGTGACCTTACATGACGAGAGTAATGTGGAGCTGTGGGATTTATCCGGCAGTTTCATCTTCTCTGAAGAAGATTTGGGAAAGAACAGGGCTCTTACTTCTGTCCAAAGCTGGGGGGGTTCTCTTTGTAGAAAGTTGAATTTTTCGGGTTCGGTGTAAATATTTACTGACTCTTGCTGCATTGCTTGTTCCTCATGCGCAGATTAATACATAATTTTTACCTTCAAGAATCTGTCCACAAATTGCTTTGGCAAGATATCAAACTTCGTAAGATCAAAATAGTTCTATTTAGCTGTAAACGAGTCAACTTAAAATATAATATTGGGTCAAAATGGTTCTATTAGCTTTCTGAACGTTTCATAGTCTAAAATGTAGATATAGTTATATTAGATGCTCTGATGCTTGACATTTTGCTTACCATAAATTCATATGTTGTGTATCTGTATTCTTAAATTTGTTTTCCAATGTGCTTATGCTTTCATTCTTATATCTGACTAGGCACAAGAGAGGAAAGCAGAAATCAGAAAGGTCCCTGAACAAATAATTTTGTCAGAGGTGCGGCAGATGATCGAGGAAATGAAAGCTTTGAATAAGAAGTTAGACGAAACCGTGAGTTTTCTCTTCCTGTTAATCTGGCTAAATTTCAGAACTTGTGATGTATAAATTTTTGGTTATGCCACATGGTTTTTGCATATTGGGGAGGATGTTTGTGAAATGTAAATAGGGTGCTTTAGCGTTTAATATGAAGCTTGAGCACACAGTGGTTACACTAAAGAGAAATGTGATTCTGGTTGTCCTATGACTTATGATTGTGCAAATGCTCTATTCCCATAATATGGTTGAATTGTCAAATCATATAATGAAACATGAATTGGATGGTAAAGATAGACTGATATGTTATTTTAGCTTCCTGGGGTTCATTTCCCATAATAGCTGTTTTTGACGTCAGTTTGTGTTTTGGGTTTATATTTACTTCTTCATTTGCTATTTCTGTCAATTTTTTGTCTTGACCTCAGGGGGTACTTGTAGAGCATAATCCAATATTTCCATGGCCCTTTGTTGACTATATGAACTGTCATAATTTTGTTAAACTAAAAAAAGTACAGGGTTTTTCGTGATTTAAGATCATACCTGGGTTAAGATCTGCAAAATATCCGACCCTTCTCTACAAAACTATAGGATGTTCTTACCATTTTGTATTTGGTCTCCAGGCTGTTGTATTTACTGATATCAGCTTAGACAAGACAATAGAATATGATGATTATTGCCACAAGCATCAGCCTCCAATTGCTCTATCCAATTGATTAGTGTCCTGGAATTAAAGCATACCAATTTCAATTGGACATTATTTCAAGTTATTAATAATAAGAATAGCGTATCTAATTTTGGTGAGTTTCTCTAGGATTTGGTTGAGGAACAAAGGGTCATCTATAAAAGTAGTTTTTGAATTTGTGAAGATTGAATGCTAACAATCAAATCTTGTTAGTAATGGAAGAGAACCAACTTGCTTATAATCAACTAATGTTGCCTGTTAGAGGATATATGGATGGGACAGAAACTGGTCCCTGTCTTTTCTGTTCAACTCTGTTAGCTCATAAAAAATATACCAGAATAGTTTATTTGTGTCCTCTTGTAATATGAATTCCTAGGTTTGCTCCTCCAGTGGACATATCTGTATCATATTGCCATGGTCATTGTGCATTTGTTCTGACTTTTGGTGTAGTAGAGTTGTTCATGAATAATAGTTGATGATAAAAGAGAGGCAATTTTGTTCATGAATAACTGTTGGAGCTCTACTCCCCATCATCACTTTTATTTTTAATGATCATAATTTAAGCTTGGAGATGCATCAAATAGACAATTAAGTCATTACCATAACACTCACAACAACCTGGCCATAAACCATTTCATCACTAAACAGAAAAAACAAGATCACTCAACCTGTAATCTTTCTTTTGACCATTGTGGTAGGGCTCATAATTTAATCCTGCAGATTCACCAAATACACAATTACGTCATTGGAGAAGAATCACAAGTCTCAGCTATATGTCGAACCAGACCTTGGGATACCACTCGACCTTTTTGATCTGAGTGTATACAAGTAAGTTTCTTCATTCCCTTGTGCTGTTATTCTCACCATAAAAATTTATCATAGAACTTTCAACTGAAACATCTGTACTGATTTCTTTTTTATGCTTATTTTGACTAGTCCTCCAAAGGGGATGAGGTTACCCATGGATCCAGAGGATGAGGAGTTATTGCGTGATGATGATCCAATGACTCCAGTTGAGAAAGTCGGCATCAAAAGGAAAGCAAGGCCTACTGATGAAGGTGTTTCTTGGAGAGCTCCTATATTTGTACATGGTGAATTTTGTATAAAAGGGACAATATATGTAATGAAATTTTAATCTCATTTTATCAAAAAAATTTCGTTTTATAAATGTTGCTTAATTTACATATCTCAGTTTCATGTACTATATATTGGTATTAGTAAAAGTAGGTGAAATAATTACAAATAACGCGAAAAACAGCAAAATATTTGTTAATAAAATACAACGTTTCGGCAACGTTTTTTAGTTAGCCAATAGGACCTTTTTGGCAACATTTTTTAAACGGTGCCAAAAGTGTACTTTTTGGCAACATTTTTTAAACGTTGCCAAAAGTTACACGTTTAAAAAATGTTGCCAAAAAGTACACTTTCGGCAACACTTTAAAAACGTTGCCAAAAGTGACCATTTGACAACATTTTTTAAACGTTGTGAAAGACTTTTCGCAACGTTTAAAAAACATTCCTTCCACTCTACGGCAACACTGAGGTTTGCAATATTCGTCCAAACGTTGCAAAAGGTCTTTAACAACATTTTTCAAACGTTGCAAAAGGCTTTTTTTTTTTGTAGTGCGTTCTTCATACATTCTTAAATTTGCTCGCCGCAAAATTGTGTTCTAAAGCCAAATAGTTCGAGAGAGATGCCCATAAATAACACAACATCCCTGTCTTCGTAAGATCAAAAGCAAAACCTGTTTGTCTTCCACCCATGAACAAAATCCAGCAAAAGCACCACTTGAACAAGAAGGAAAAGTCCTGAACCAAACTTTGAGTTTGCCTTTGCATTTACCAACCAAAATTGAAGATCATATTGTCATTGAAAAAATAAAAAAATACAGGATGATCCTCATGGAAGGATAAACTGTTATGTGTTGCACAGATGGGAAAATAAAAAGAAAAATTTCTTGAAATTCCACATTTATCTAAGAGTGCAAGGAGTTCAAGATGAGCATTTTTTCCACAGGTGACGTAAAAAGTGATAAGTTCAAGTCAATGTTACTTACAAACAAATGCCCCGATTACATTACAAAGCAAACAACGAAGTTATGTCATAAAACACAGCATTCATTACAAAGAAATCACATAAACGATGTACTCGCAAGTATTAAAGATAGATGCTTGTGAAAAACTTGTCTTAGTGAGATCGGCCCCCTTTCATCCTCATCTTGTTAATTCTTCTGTACAGAAACACATTTATGCTTGAAAGGAGAGATGATTTTTCTTTGGGCTGGGAGTCTGAGTGAGAGTATGGATGTGGGTGGGTGGGATGTTGTGTGGGCTGCCTCTCTATTCTTGTTTGGACCCATCTTATTTGTTAACTGGGCTTTGCTATGTTGGGTCACCGGGTTACTACACTTGATCTTGACGTGTTTTGTGAAAACACGACTTTACTTAATGCTGGAATTAATTGATGGCCCTACACTTAGCACCGTTGTAACCATTGGATCCTGATCTTTTGACTGGACTATAAAAGGCCTCTGGACCCTTCAAGACACGGTGCATTATGCAGTCTTTCTAGGGTTTTTCTCTCGTCTGCTTCTCTGAGTTCTTCTTCGTGATTCTTGAAATTATCTCTGTAAACTGTGTTTTGTAGTTGTACTTAGTGTATTGTAAGAGAGATGATTCTTTGAGTGTGATTATCAGTATAAGAGAGGCAGAGAGAAAACCCTAGCGTAGAAACCTAATTTTTCTTCGTACATTTGTATTCTTTGTGGTCTTTAGTGGATTCGAGTATATTCTGCTTTGTAGATGCTCAACAGGTGAGTAGGCCTTTGGCTGAATATACAGGCCCTTTGGACAAATTCTTGGTGTCGTTTTTGTTGTGTTTTTCTGTAAATCGTTTGTGCTATTCGTTCTTGTGACCAACAAAGGAGGGGACTTTTCTTCTGTTCTTTGCACCACAAGGAATATATAATTTCTCTAGAGCCTACAGGAGCACCTTTAGCTCCCTTTCCGTCCACTTCTTGGGGGGGGGGGGGGGGGGGGGGGGGGGGGGGGGGGGGGGGGGGGGGGGGGAAATAACCCATTATTTGCAGTTTTTTTTAACTTTTCTTTCTTAAACAAGTATTTTAAGTCAAAGCGATAATAATCTGTGTTCAGTGAAATCTGATTCAAGGAAAGCAAGGGGAAGATTAACCACTTCCAGATTGAGAAGCTTAAACTCTAAAAAATAGGTGATACCAATGTTTGGTATGCTAGAAATGTCAGGGAAGTAGAGATTTAAAAATAATAATAATAATAATAATAATGTGAAAATGAACAAAGTATTTATTTTATACTCTACCAATTTATAAATTATCTGAATACTCAATTTCAAATTGAGGTTGACTTGGTCTTTTCAGCTTTGACCTCGAACTCTCCAACAATTTGAAAAGAAAATAACTTTTACATCCACTTTCTCAGCTTGTCCTTACCAAACAAAAAAGGGCCCTTTACTTCCATAGATCGATTTTCACTAAACCCCCTTCCCTCTCACATTTTCTCCAACCAAACGTAGCTACTAAAGAATATAGGAACGTGTAATATGTTGCAAAACAAAAAATAAAAAAATTCAGAATAACAATCAAGAATGATGCAAGCATTAAAAGAACAGAGCTTGAATGAAAATTATATGTTCTTAGATCTCAGCATGCAACATGAGTGTGCATCTTATTGCATACACGCTTCAAGTGAGATCACTAGTACCATAATTAAGCCTGTGAGTTGCGCGAAATGATGACACAGTACTTGTCCAATTATATATTAATATATGTACAATACATAATGCCATCTATTTATGTCACACCTCAGTGACAAATCTTCAAATACCCATTACAGAAGCATTCACATTTTTGTGAAAATGAGAAAACCATGGCCTCCTCTTAAAGCAACATTATATCATTCATTTAAGCTTCTAGTCAATAAAAGGGCTAACAAATTACTTTCCTAATCCGCAAATTTAGAAAAAAAAAAAATAAATACAATTCCACCTCAAGCGCTAACATAATTTTTCACGAAAATTATCTTCTCAAAATTGAAGAAAGTTCCCCCAAAATCTAACAAAATGGCTATTGCTAATTTGCTAGGGTTTTTAATCTAACAAAAGTTACATATATAGATATAAACAAAAAGAGAGATCTGGAGGAGGCGTAGATTTGCGAGGCGAAGATTGGTTGTGCTGAACCTCCGACGACGACCCATTGTGTAGAGATTGGGTCCCTTCCATTGCCATGCTGTGTGTGTATATAATTGTGTATATGTATGTATGTCTATAGGGAGAGTCAGAGCATTAGAAATCTTGAGAGAAATTGAAAGTTGAAAATGCTGTCATGTTAAGGTTGAAAATAGGCGGCTTCTTGTGAAGAGTGAAGGGAAGGGAGTGGGAGTGGGAGGAAGAAGATAAGGACGGCCGGCCAAGAAAATGAGGCCCTCGTCGTCGTAGTCGGTCCGATAAGACTTGGAGGCGACTCACAGTCGAGTGTCGAGTAGAGAAGGAGAGGAAAGGAAAGGAAAGAATTAATGAAAAATGAAATCCACTTTTCCTTTTATTTCATATTAAAAATATACATATATTTAGGCCTTTTGCAACGTTTGAAAAACGTTGCCAATAGACCCCTTAAAAAATATTCACTCATTTAAACTTTGTAACAGACATCTTTAGTAATATTTAATTAATAAATGTTGTTTTTAAAGTGTTGCAAAAGGAAATTTTTGTTGCAGTGAATCCAGAGGTACTTGCATTACAAGAAGGCCTCCTCTTAGCCAAAAGCCAAAGACTACAGTTTCAACTGTTGAATGCGTATGCGTTGATGATAGTCCATAGACTGAACTCGAATTTTAGCTTTACAAAGAATGTCTCGATCTTATTTAATAATGCAACTTTATCAATTGATGTAAATAGTCGAATGTGCCAACTTGTTCCCGTCCACGGAATAAAATGGTTCACGAGTTGCTTCTTTTTATTGTAAATGTAGGTGTTAATCCTATAGAATCGATTATATCACTTCTTTATATATATTGACTTTGACCAAATTGAAAGATAATTTTTAATAACTAAGCCCCAGTTTGATTACAACTTTTCATAAAATTCATTTTTTTCTCTCTTCTTTTCAATCATATATTTTTATTAAAATAATATTACACCCAAATCAAAAACAAAATCCTTCTTTTTTAATTACTAGCAGGATGCATGTGCAAGACACATGCTATTGTTTCGTTAGCTATGTAATAGCATAGATATAATAAAAGAAAATTTTTAAAAATAAGATATTTGTATTAAGCATTAACTATATCAAATTTAAGCATATTTTGCTAAATATTTCAAGGCAACAACATTGCAAAAATGATATGTTCGGAACCATAAATTGTGTTCTAGTTAAAAAGGAAAGTAAAATGTTTGAAGAAAGAAAAACATATAACTTATGTTTAAAATAATTTATTTGTTTTGATTCTAGTAACGATCATACGACACAATGGAAAATGAATGAACTTTTGTACATTGAATTTCTCGCATTGTTGACATAAATAACATAAATAACAGAAGCAAAAAAATAATATCAATTAACTTATTCACGACTACATCAAAATCTTGAACCAATATAGCAATAGCATTGAAAGTCATTCCATATATATAAAAGCAAAAGTTCTGCACATCTCAATTATAGACTAAGACGAATTACAAAATAATATTCTAAGGAACACACATATAATCTGCATATGGGTTTGAGAAGCTCAAATGAATCACGAGAATGATTAATGGACCACGTGACTTAAATGTAAATAATGATATTCTAATGTAAAATTAAATGACAAAATTTAGTAGAAATAGAAACTATATGCACCAAATCTATCAAATTATATAATATAAATACAGAAACTTGAATTTCTTGTCATAATATTCAATTTTTAACTGTCTGGGACTTCAAACTCATGATTGTCCTGAATTTCATAAAAGTGGATAATTAATCAGCAACTTCTTGTGTGATGAAAATGTCAAGGAAAAAAAAGATGCATTAAGATTTGCTTGTAGATCAAATAATATTTTTAGTTTAGAGAAAGCAATTCAACGTTTTCTCTTCAAATCATGTACCACACTTGTTAAGGATAATCCTTCATATTAGGCGTTCACGAACCCTTTAAAATCAACACCTCAATTGAACAACAATTCTTCATAGTACAAAAGGAAGTGAAGGAAGACAGTAACCCAATAAGTTATAGAAAGAAAATCTAAGATGCTTGAAGGAATCCAACAATATTTAACTTTATTTGCATATTTTGTACACTTCACCCACTCTAAATGATCCTATACTTAGTGCATAAACCTACAAGCTTTACTCCTCAGAACATCAAAACCAGATGAAGGCTACAAGTATGACAGATCCTACATTTATTTGGAATAAGACTTCATTTGTTGGAGTCCAGAAATAAGTAAAAAAAAAAAAAAAAACATCTTGTTCAAAAGGTTAAAAAAAGAGGATGATAAAAGAAAGGGAACGAATTCACTAATTCCACCATAATTCAAAGTTAGGAATCAAAGCAGATATTGTCTTATGCTTTTAACATCATTTGGCTAAACGCGGACTCGCATCGTCAAAAAGATCATATTTATTGTGCTGCAAACAATCCAATATACAAATAAGAAAAAAATCTACCTCACGTGTCTATAAAAATTCAGATAAAATGCACCCATTAAAAAAAGCTAGGAAACAACTTCGATATAAAAGAGAAATCCTTACATTGCTATGACTTGACCTTGTGGATCCGTCAATAACAAATAGTTTCTTCGAGGGAAATTTGAGCAGCAAAGCAAGATTCTCAATTTTCACTCTAAGTTCTCCATCTGGAAGCTAATTTGTTGGGCGAAAAAAAAAAAAACAAATGAATAAATAAGTAAAAGAGCAATCCAAAATGGTATCATAGGTGACAAAGTTAGCCACAAACAATACAACACTTTTCCGCTTATTGGCTAGTTAAGATATAATGCCAATTTATGGCCAGTCACACGTGGCCCTGACCAAGCAAATTAATTCATACGTATATGGTCAAGTAGGGACCGCCTTTCTGCAACCAAAAAACATTATCATTCACTTAAATGATTAATCTATTTCATTATGTCAACAATCACTGAAGTGATTATTCCCAGTCTATAAAGGTGTGTTTGATAGGGTTTTATTTTTTCAGGAAGTTGGAATCGAATTCCAATTTTCATTTTTGCGCTATTTGATAGCCTTTTTTTTTTTTTTTCCATGGAATTGATTTCCACCCAATTCCAAAGTACAACCACTTGAAGCGTGATTTTGTGGAATTCAATGACTTGTTATATAGGTGAGAATTGGTTTCCACCTTTTTTTTTTTTTAAGCAATAGAAACAAATTCTAAGATAAAGTGTAAAAAAATTTATCCCTTTAATTGACAAATTTCATACAAAACAAAGCCAAACGTAAAAATAAAAAATAAAAATTTATTTTTTTATTTTTTTATTTTATATTTTTTGGACAATCTAAATATATTTTGTCCCCAATGGTAAAAAAATTTATCCATTTAATTGACAATTTGTATGAAAAACAAAGTCAAACGTATTATAATAGAAAAGTGGAAAATTATATCAATCAAACACCTTTAATTTAATTCCCGGTAAAACAATTCCAAGTCATTCAATTTCTTGCAATTCAATTTCTTTCTATTAATTTTCCACCCTTGCAATCAAACGGATCGTAAATGTTGATATCATTAATGAGAACGAAATCAAAATATAAATCTTAATTAAAAATGTTGCCAAAAACTCATGTTGCTCCGTATCCAGCCTCCTCTTGTACTTCTGAATATGTTCTCCCAACATTGCTCTGTATCACTTTCTTTAATGTGAGGACTATAACTTCTAGCCTCGTCATTTGTCACTACTATTAAAGCTCTGACTCTTCTTATTCAATCCATTTTCTGAAATTATTCCAATACTGTGTTTCCCCACTGCTCCACCAATTTAAAAAGCAGAAAACCAACATGCAAAAATCACCATATGCAACATACTTGTCCAATTTCACAAAACCATTCATTGAAATAGCTAAAACTTAATCATATACTTTGTGGACCTGTCGATAAGTGACTGGGAAAGACAGTATAAAATTTCTGACTGAATATTCGTTTTTTTTCAAAATTTAATCCATGTAGATTATAGAAATTCAACTAAAAAATAATACGAGAAACTAAATGAAAATTATGGCTTGAAACAAACAAAGAGCCTACCTTGACTATCTTTGCTCTCATCGTGACTACTATTTTCATAATAATCAAAATAATCATCTTGTTTCGCCAATTGAAAGTTCATCAAAGACTATTTTTTTTTAAAATCCATAATCTTCGTCCATTTACCCGAAATAAGTATAATTAAGCCAATAAGAGAAGAGTATAAAAGAAACAAACTTGAAAAGCATGATTCTAACAAATAACAAGAGTTAATTTACAGAATCTCAAACTACTCCCCATAGAATGCTCATATCTCGGGAACTGATTGAGAGATTGTAGTTAAAATCTTTTCAGTAAGAGCGCAAAACTCCTCTGACTCCATTGCTTTTTCTAACTCATTCTCAGCATCAGCAGAACAATTAATATTACATATAAGTTTCCGAAGTTCTTCATTCTTCAGTGCGCCGCGAATTTCCCTTGAAGATGACAACTCAATTTTTTGCAATCTCTGCTCTTCGCCCTCTTTATTTACCGTCTCTTTCTTGGCTGTGCAAGAGCAGGGATCAACATGTGAGCAAATTTGTAATATGACTGGGCTAGAAGGATCGGACACAGCTAAGCATATCAGTTTCTTGCTGTCTCTGCTCTTTTCCCTCTATCTTTATTATCTCTGTCTCAGTGAGTGTTTCCCCAGGCAAAGATTCGGGTTTTGAGCAAGGAATTTCTTTGTGTTTCTTAAAACAGATCAACGATATAAAGCAACAAAACATTACAATATTAAAATAAAATAAAAAATAACCAAAACCACGAAAAAAATTCCAACATATCCACAAAACCCAGATCGCTCGCATTAAATAGAGAGGTCTCTATTTAACACTCAAAGATTACAAAACCCAAATTCAGTTTCATTAATCATTAAAACCCTAACTTCATAGCACAAAAGTTCACCTAATAATTAACAAATTGCACGCCAGGTTGCCCCAAAAAAAAAAATCATAAAGAGAGAGAGAAAGAAGCCAATTTCAGAATGCAGAAAACCCATATGAAAAGTACCTCGAGACTGAAGAGATTTGTATTATAAGAGTATTTCCTCTTGGAATCCACCGACTGTGTTGCTCAAAGTACAGAGTAAAAACAAAAAAAAAGGTTGCTTGTGTGAGAAGGATAGGTGATTGGCTGTCAAAGTGAGATAGTTAAAAAAAACAAGGCAGGACATGGCTCGGCTAAACGTTTGACTCGAACACAGCTCATTTTATGTGATCATTCGACTTATGAACAGTAATTCTAAACTCGCTCTTTTATTTACGTAGGGATACATTCTTTATCAATTTACATCTTCAAAATACATTTTCCAAAAACAACGTTGATCAAACACCCCCTAAAGATATCGTGATAGAGAACATTCCAACTTTGTATCACAAGTCTTGAAATCAGTCAATGAAGTACATACTCAATTTCAAAACCTATAGAAGTTCAAATCAATAGGAAGACAGTAGGCATTGGTACCATACTCCATTGTTGTCTGGAAAGCTCAACTTGCTATTATTTGATCGACAGACAACACCCATGAGGGGCGTAATATCCACTTAAAAAAAAAAAAAAAAGGAAAAAAAAAAAAAAAACTTTAACGGAGTGAATTTTTAAAGAGCAATGCTACAGGAATATCACGAGTAACTACAGGGGTAATCGCATGTGGGTATGAAAAAAAATATTATTTTATTCACATGAGATCCGTACATTCACATGCGGTCATCTCTACGATCGTCCGTGATGATTGAATAGCATTTTTTATTTTTAGAGTGTGTTTGATAGAGATTATTTGAGAAAAATGAATTTTGAAATAGTGATATGATCGAAAATGTGTGGTTGAAAAAGAAACAAAAAGTTAATGATATGATGAAATATTATTTTATTAAAAAATGTATGATTAAAAATGAGTAAAAAAATGAGAATGAAAATAAAAATATGAGTCAAACGAGGCCTTAAACTAGAAAGAAAATAACCTGAATAATAAATTACAGACAGAGACAGGGCTTTAGATTTGTATAGGGTAGAGTCACTCGGTCAAACAAACATGTGGAAATAAAGTAGGTTTAATAGTGATTTTAATTTTAATAATTGTCCTGTCCTTAACCCCTAAGGTTTGTAGGGTTGTACGCATTTATTAAATGACTGCTATTTCTTGATGTTGAAATCCAATTTTGAGCGTTTCTCACCGCTCCATTTTTAGAATATTGTGAAGAAGATAAATTACAGAATGTATTTCAACATATCAAAGTAGAGAATTGTCATACTGATGCCCACAAAAAGTCCTACTGCCGATCAAAGTGTTGTTTATCCTCTCTCTCTCAAAATACCATATAAAAATTTACAATATTATTTTAAATAAATTATACAAACTTTGAAATAAATATTCATATTCTTATTTTCTATAAACAAAATTCATTATTGAAAATAGCCACAAACTGTAGGAGAGAGAAATGAAGAAATTACATCAATTCACTTATAACCAATCCAATGTAGAGAAAAGAAAGAAGCTAAAGTGTGGGCCATTTTATTTATTTATTTATTTTAATTTGGGTAAAAGAATTGTTTTTAACTTGAAGAAAGTTTCGTTTCTTCGTTTTGCACAATTGGTTATGTCTTCATAATTTTTTTCGAAACTAAGTTTTTCATTTCAGAAAACTATAATTTATAATGATTTATACTTTAACTCAAGGAAATGCCTCCATTTAAATAAAAAAAAAATTGTAAGAAATAAGAATAGAAAAAAAAAACAAATATAGTTTAAGCCCTTTTTTGATGTAGCTAAATTTCAGATTTTTAGCTCTTGTTTGACTCTTATTATTTCTAAAATACATTTTTTACATCTCTTCTTTTCAACTACACATTTTTTTAATAAAAATAATATTATATGCAAAATTTAAAAAAAAATTCTTATTTTTTAACCACACATTTTTTGTCAATCTACTATTACAAAATGCATTATTTGATTATAATAGGGCTCAAACAAGTAGTCAAATTTGATAAAACCAGATGTTTCATAAATATGTGGTTAAAATTATTCGTTAGTTTTTACTTAAATAAAAATCAAGGTTTCAATTCGATCCGAGCAGGGGGTAAATATCTCTTCATAAGAGTATTAGATATATTACAAAATACAAGGATAAACTAGGAACTATGATTCCCCCCCCCCCCCCTCGTTTTTCCTCTTTTATTATTATTATTTTTTTAATTTTTACGGGAGAACTTATTGTGGATAGTAACTTAGATATCTTACTCTATATCTTCGTAATTTTCTTTGTATTATAATTTTTGTTTTAAGTTTATTCTTTATTTATTGTATATTTGATTGCAAAGTTATTATTCTCGTCATGCAAACTAAAACCGTTATAGGTCAAGGTGAACAAATATCTGATTGTTACAGAAGAGGATGGATCTATCAGAGGGATAAAATCTTATATCGAATAAAGATGAAAATATATACCAACTTATAAGTATTTGAGCTATTCATCTTAATAAGGTTGATCTTTTAAGATTGAACTACAAGTTTTAATATGGTATCAAAACTTATTAAATTCCAACGATTGATTTAATCTGATTAGTTTGCTCAAAAGAATCACAATCTTACAGAGCATGTTAAGGAATAAAATCTTACATCGAATAAAGATAAAAACATAAACCAACTTATAAGAGATTGGACTACTCTTATTAAAATTGACTTTTAAGACGGAATCTCAAATCTTAATATTGTATGACCAGTTCGGGGTGGTGGTCACAGAGTGTGCATCTCAGAAAGCGGCTGGTTTGGGGTTGATGATGTTGAGTAATTGCCATACGATATGCGCTTCTCCTCGCTATGGGATTACTCCAAATTGCTTTTGTGCAAAGTGACTATCTTTAGATCGCTTAGAGTCTACAATCTGATTTTGCCTAGTTCCCAAAGTAGTGTTACTTCTTAATATTGCAGCATCGCTTCGATATGTAGGGTCGTTCTTATTCCTTTATGTCTAGAGATTTGAATAAATTCGATAATCACATTGCATCTCATTCTTTTTAATTCCCAAATTTACTAAACTGCGTTGACTGTATTCAAATATTCAGGTCGGTAGAAGTATGTGAAGATATTTCGGAATAATATTTTGTTCATTGGCATTAAAGAAAAAATGGTCTAGCTCGCTCCTTAAGTTTGTACCTTTCAGTTTCAAATTATTACCTAAATAGTGGTTTGATTTAAAAAAGGAAAAAAAAAAATCTTCTAAAATAAAATATTTGAGACTCACATGTTAAAGATGTAGCCGACACCCAAGTGAAAAGTATGTTAAACATTGATGATCATAGCCGTAATTTCCCATTTTCACCCATCCCTGTCAGCATTGAGTCATCTTCTATTAGGCATTGACAATGGAAAAGTTTAGCCCTAACATTCACAAAGTAAATGGTACAATCTCTCTCTATCTCTCCCCCCATTATCTTTTGATGCAGTAGCTCTTCATCATGCTGTAGTGCAGAATTATAAAAATTACAACACCTGAAAGGGCATCAAAACTTAGAGACATCATATAAATATACTGCATCAACAACAATAAGACATGTTTCCTTCAACGAACAGAAATAACCCTTTCGAGTCCTTGTTCAAAGGGTCTGTTACTTATGATGAACAAAACCCTAGTTCCAGTCAAGGACTAGACCCTCCATTTTCTTACACTTCCCTTCGCCTTCTTTAGTTGATCATGAGCTTCCCTTGAATCAAATATTTTCTCGGCATCAGATCATCAATTGATGTGAAGCTGTACCTAATCAGAATCAGATATGCATGGATACTACAAACTGGGGGCCAATAATCAATACTGAACTCTCAAAATTGAACAAGGAAAAAGAAACTGACTCGATTCGTAAACCGGTGACTACAACAGAAGGTAAGAGAAATCTTGGAGCAGTTCCAAGGAAGAGAACCAGGAAGAAGGACAGGCATAGCAAGATTTGTACAGCTCAAGGAATCAGAGATCGAAGAATGAGATTGTCACTTCAAGTTGCGCGTAAATTTTTTGATCTCCAAGACATGTTAGGCTATGATAGAGCAAGTAAAACCATTGAATGGCTGTTCACCAAATCGAAGAAGGCGATCAAGGAGCTCAAGAAAGATTGTCCCCAAATGAAGAACAGTTCCAGTAGTGATGCAAAGAGTGAGTCTTCTGCATCTGAGTGCGAAGTGTTATCTGAAATACAGAATTCAAACAATGAATTCAGTGCAGGATCAATAGTTGGTGCACAAAACTTAGGATTATTAAGTAATCCACATGAAAAAGACGATAGAGAATTGCGAAAACCAGTGTCTAAATATTGTACGAGAGAGTATAGGGAGAAGGCAAGGGCAAGGGCAAGGGCACGAGAAAGAACAAGAGAAAAATTGATAATCAAAATCCTTAAAGATTCGAACACCTGGTACGCAGAAAACCCTAATAGTTTTGGCAATTAGGGTGTTCTAGGAGGGATCCCTTTGAATCTATTGAAGAGCCGACTCCACAATATGTCGATTTTTACCCACTTGATCATCAGTTAGCAAATGTTGGCATAACTGGAAATTTTCTGGGGGCTGAAAACTCACTATCTGGCCCTATCTCTAATTATAATCAGAGCTATGATGTTTTCTCTTGTTGCATAGATTCCAGTAACAATTACATGGGTTTTCTTGGAAATTGAGGAATGAGCAGTGACAGAATCAACCCCGATATCTGAGAAATGACAAGAGGCAGTTACATTTGCAGATAATACTAGTTCTCTTCACTAGGGCATCACAAATTTTCAATTTCAGCAACAAGAGCATTATGTGTGAAAGACTTGGTTTATAAATGCGGTGTTTTTTTTTTTTTTTTTGGGTATAAAGTTTTCTGTTGAATTCTTTCGTATTAATAGGCAGAACAAATATGGACTATTATGCCCCAATTTTCAACTCTTTCTCATAGAAATATGTTCAAAAAAATTCCCAATCAAGGTCTTTTCACATTCGTTCATTCAATATATAAAAGAGAATTCCAGATCTCAATTTTATTAATGCTTATGCTTTTTTATTGACAAATAATAAGGATACTCTATGCATTCGTGATGCAGGGGCATCCGAGACACATGACATTGAGTTGTTAGATTGTACATTAATAACGCTGAAATACCATGAGTTGGCAAATCAGCGCAAAGGCTGGAAGTGATCGCATTATTTTCCTAATTGGAGCAGTTTTTGGCACGTTTCAGTCTTTTTGCCATAACTTTGGCTACGGTTATCGGAATCGCGCTCATGGTCCCAATTTGGAAAGTTTGTTTCGGGCCACACGTCTTAGACACCCAGCGAGGCTCGGTGTGTGTCTTTTTCGACCTCAAATTTCACTGTTTTCCCCTTCGAATCACTATTTTTAGTTAAATTTTACTATTTTTGGTAACAATTCGTGTTAGGAAAAGATTTTTAACCCGATTTGAGCCAGATTTTCACAGATTACTTATTTTATTCTGTATTTTATTTGGGCGTGATTTTTGGATTTTTGCTTGATAAGTGCGGGTTTTGCACTTATTTAGACCTTCAAATTTCGATAGTTGTAAGGTTTTCATTTGTAATTTATCACTTAATATGGTCATTTATATTTTGTAGGCGAATACCTGAGTTGATTGATGATTGGGAGGAATTTATGCGAGAAAGAGCCAAAGGAATTGAAGATGCAATAATCCAAAGTTTGGCATACAAGGCTATCACTTTTTGGAAGAAGAATAGTTGTTTGAGGTGGTAAAAGAGGGGTGCAAATCAAAGCATTGCAGCAAGTGAGGCGCCATGGACCCAAAACTAGAATTTGAGCAGGTTTTACGGTGCCATGACATCGGAATTGGGTGCCATGGCGCCGCACAGCCCAGTAGCGGGAAATTGATTTTTGCACTCTTTCTCGGCCCATTTCGACTCAAGCCCATCTCCAACCTTCAATACAACATAAATCCAAGATTAAGAGCTCATTCTAGGGCACGAAATAGAGAGGGGAACCGACCAAAAAGAGGGAGAAAATCTGGGAGCTCTTCTTCAACAACAATGGTGATTTTGGAAAGAAGAAGAGGGAGAATCCATTGACATTGAAGATTTCATCCATTTGTCTCCTTATCAATAAGTTCTTCTTCTCTTTAAGCTCATTTTCATTCATGTGTTGTATTATTTTGTTGGGTATTTGTGAATATCTCATGAATAGCTAAATTTAAATGTGATTGGGGGTAATTTCTGACCCAAGTAATGATTTCAATCAATTTGTGCTTTATGGTTCTCTTGATTGATGTGTTTAATCCATTGTTTTAAATGTGTACGTTGTTCTTCTTGGTTATTTAGGTGTACAACTAGATGATTGAGCTGTTTCAATGAATGCTATTTTGGGATTTGTAGTACGTAATCGCTATTTATTCTAACATCTTGTAGCAATTACATTTCAGTAAATTATGCGAGATTTTCAATTGAATGTATGTGGATTAGCACTTAAGTAAGTAAATCGAGCTTGCGATTTTGCTCTTAATTCAATTCATCTCTTTTGTCATAATGTTTTTGTTAAATAAAATCTTGATATCTTGTCCGAGGTTGTTTAATGAAAATAGTTGGGTAAAGAGTTTGTTTTATTCGACTAATATGTAAGAAGAGATTGAGGTAATTGAGCTTGTAATTATTCTCGAATTGTTGTTAATTTTGTAAACAAAAATCTTTTGTGAACATTGATAAGAAAATCATTCTCGCGGTGAAGAAGTTTCCCTCGATCACATTTTCACAACTTTGTTTATTTCATAATTCGAGTCTTTGCTATTTTCATTTTATTGCTTTACTCAGTTTAACGAACCAAATCTCTCTCTCTCTCTCCCCTTCCCCCAATTTAATTATTTTTGTATTTTACTTTTTACGTTGCAATTGATGAAATTGAGACAATTATCTGCGGGAATGACCCTTACTTGTTATATTACTACTTGAACGACATAGTTAAGAAAAGTAAGGATATTAATTTGGTACTTTTTTGGACGCTACCATTGCAATTTTTGAAATTTGGATTTTTAGCCATAAAGTCCAGTTTGTGGACTTATTTTTGGTATTGCTCGATTTATTAAAATACATTGAATTTCAGAGACGTTTTCTCTGTATTTTCTTTGCGTTATTCTTGTATTATTCCCTGTGATTCATTTGTTAAACTAGCCTACAAGATAATCTCTATTCTGCCCGGCGTCAATTCACTTGACCAGTAGAAACTCGAGATGATGAAAATATCAGCATTCGTTGCTGATTTTTTAAAGATTGAAGCTTTGAGGGTAGGGAAGATTATTAAAAGTACCGATAAATAACTTTTAGCTATTGATATTGGATGGCATAATACTCGCCCACTGCACCCCCACATGATGAAGGGCTATGGAGTCTCAACGCTCGTGAGAGACCGTCGACCACTACGGGATGCCTCTACGCTCATGAGGCGTCGTTGACCACTAAGGGTCATTGACCGCTACGGGGCGTCTCTAAACTCACAAATCACCATCGACCAACAGGAGATCGTCGACTCCTAGGTGGCCTCTATGCTCATGAAGAATCTTCTATCACTATGAAGACCTCACACCACTTAGTCACTAAGTCAGGTGGGGGTCATCCAACGATTATCACGGAAGACAACCAACCGCTGAAAGGATAATAGCTCTCCACTCAAAACGGACGGGTAGTGGAAGCGCAATGTGGGACATGTGGCGTCATAACCACCCGGCAGTTAAGTGACTCCGGCTGCCTATTAATATCCTTGAGACGGGTCAGGTACGGTCTTGGAAGAACTTTGCTATTTCGATACTTATTTTCATATTCACTTCCGAAATCTATATCTGATATTTATACTCTAACTCTCACGCTGGAGGTACAACGGGGCCCCTCACTTTGTCGAAAAAACATGACCATCTAGACCATCGGAGTTATATAAGCACCTCACGCCACCAGGAGGGCACGGAGGTTAGTTTTGCAATTGTTTCATTGGTGCTGTCTGTGGGAAATTCCGGAACATAAAAGCTATGGAAAGAAGACGAATAAAAAGTGATACGCGCTTTGTCGGGAATGCGGCGAAAACAAAATCGGAGTCGGTCACAAAGGGTCTCGACCCACCACAACCATCACAGTATGTGACACAGGGCCAATTCAGTGCCCTGAAAACTCAGTTGGCAGCAATGATGACCCTCTTGCAGAGTCAGATGTAGGAAGCTACGCTCCCGTTGTCAAACTTGGCAGAAGCCACTCAGCCGTCGCAAGGGACACCCACAATAGTCCCACCTATCACTCAGCAAGCGACGGTGGGCGTAGGGGCTCCCATGACCTTAGTCCCGTAGCCCCGCGACCCGTAGTAGACTTGGAACGAAAGTGGGAAGAAATGATGACCCAGAAGATAGATGATGCACTGTCCAGGAGGAAGGACCGACGCAGGAAAATCGTTTTGGAAGAAGACCCATTTGCACCGGAGATTATGGCGGTCACCCTACCTAAGAGGTTCAAACAGCCTATGATGGAAGCATATGACAGAGTCACAGATCCACTTGACCACTTGAGGACCTTCGTTGATATGATGAGACTCTACGCGGCACCTAATGCGGTGATGTACTAGTCTTTCCTCCCAACACTAGGAGGGAGGCCAGAGACTGGGTGGCAACTTTGGCTCCGCGGTCTATCAGAACATTTGACGAGCTCTCCAGGAGCTTTGTGGCTTACTTCTTAAGTAGCAAGAGGAAGAGGAAGACAACTACTGGGTTAATACAGGTCGTGCAGGAGAAGGATAAGTCTTTACAAGAGTACTTGGCTAGGTTCAGTCGGGCGACGCTCGGGATAAAAGACCTTCAAATGTCAGCGGTAATAACTGCACTCATGAACGGGATGCGGAACAGGGCTTTCAAAATGTCACTCTCCAAAAACCCCCCAGAGTAGATGAGCGAGCTGCTGAAGAAATGAGATAAATATGTGGAAACAGAAGCAGCAGAGAAAGTCACAAAAAACCTCAGAGAATGGTGGGAGACAGAGGGTCACAAGCAAAAGATGAGTGATGAGCAAAAATCCACTGACAAAAATAAATCAAAGAATGAGCGCACAAACAAGGGGTACTCCCAAGACTGATCGACCAAGCAGAGGAGGGAGAAGTTCAAGGCTTTCACCTCTTCGAACTCCTCTCCACTGAACACCTCCCGAGCAAAATTGCTGATGAAGATTGGGGACATGAAGGAGCTCGAATGGCCAAAACCTATGTTGACGCCTGCCAATAAGAGAAATCAGGGGAGATATTGTCATTTTCATAAAGATCATGGACATGACACCGAAGAGTGCCTGCAGCCGAAGGAGGATATTGAACACCTCCTGAGACGGGGACTCGTAACTAGGTATGTGAAAAAGGATAGAGGCAAACAAAATATGGAAGGTCGATCCCCACCTAAGGCCGGAGTGATAAACATGATCAGTGGCAGGGTAGCGGCTAGCGAAGACTCAAATTCGGCTAAGAAGAACTATGTGCGCTCCGTTGGGTCTGCTCAATCCAGAGAAAAACAAGGTTTGATCAAAACATTACTTTCGGAGAAGGGGACTTGATCGGCGTGGCCCACTCCCATGATGATGCCCTGGTGGTAGCGGGCGACATAGTGGATTTTGATGTCAGAAGGATGCTAGTCGACAGGGGGAGTGTGGCAAACGTTTACACTTGGGATGCCTTCCTGGGTATGAAAATCTCTCCCGAAAGATTGAAGACAGTGACTACCCTTCTGCAGGGGTTTGGATACTAGAAGGAATGGTGGAGCTCCCGGTTACGCTAGGCACGTACCCGATGACCGTAGTAATTGTAACAAGTTTCCTACAACCCCATCTACGGTCAGCCGCTGTTGAACGCCGCTCGAGCCGTCCCCTCAACCTGCCATCAGATCATGAAGTTCGCGACGAGCAGAGGGGTTGGATGTGCGCGAGGGGATCAGCATGCATCAAGGAATTGCTATGTTAACAAAATCTAGACCAAGGATTCATCATCAGTCATGACACTGGACGTAGGCCCCCAAGAGGACGAATCGAGCTGTTGACATGACGTAAAAAGTTTCTGTATCAAAAGGACGGGAGTTCAGCGTTGGAGCAGATCTGAAATCCAACAAAAAGAAAAAATTGATTAGATATCTTACCGATAACCTTGATGTTTTCGCATGGAGCCCGGGAGACATTCCGGGGGTCAGCCCAACAATTGCCCAGCACCGCCTCGGTGTCTTGCTAAGGGCTAAACTAGTGAAACAGAATAAAAGAAACCTAGCGCCTAAAAGGCAGTCCGTGGCAAAAGCGTTGGTTGAAAAGTTACAACAGGCAAGTTTCATTTGGAAGGTGCAATATCTCGAGTGCTTGGCAAACATTGTGCTTGTGAAGAAGTCGAACGGAAAATGGCGTATGTGTGTGGATTACACTGGGTTAAATAAGGTGTGTCCAAACGATTCGTACCCACTCCCTCGGATAGACCACCTAGCGGATGCAACATCAGTTCATAAGAGACTTAGTTTTATGGACGCATTTTCTGGGTATCATCAGATTTTCATGGCTGAATCTGACCAGGAGAAGACGGAGTTCATCATAAACTTCAGTATATAATGCTACGTGGCCATGCCCTTTGGACTAAAGAACGCAAAGACAACTTATCAACGTATGGTGAATAGGGTCTTCCACGGTTTGATAGGGAATTTTATAGATGCCTACGTCGACGACATGGTGGTCAAAAGTATCAATGAGGACAACCACGTAGCCTGCCTGCAGAAAGTGTTTGATGTCGTCCGACAGAATAATTTGAAGTTCAACCCGGAGAAATGTACATTTGCTACCGCCAGTGGAAAATTTATGGGCTTCATAATCATGCAAAGGGGCATCGAAGTGAACCCCGATAAAATCTACACTCGACACAGCCCGAGGGGTTGGGCGAAGATACCTCCCAGTCTAGTGGAGAGCCTCTTAAACCAAAAATTGGTTAAGGCCCTAAATCACTAGACTCGCGTTCTACGCTCGATGCTGCCCAAGGGGCTAAGTAAGGATAGACAAAACCAATAATTTGGTTATACAAAGTCACAACATCTTATGATCTGGTGGGGAGCCTCCTATGCTGAAAAGTGGCTAAGGCCCTAAATCACTAGACCTACGCTTTACGGTCGATAGTGGGTCATTAAGGGGCGAGGTGTGCCACCGCCTGTTGACACCACCCAAAGTTAGCATTAAATCAAATAAAGAAGGTTGGGAGATACGTAAATTAGCTTTTACGCATTAGCAAGCGACACCTTATGTCAAGAAAGAATTAAGAATGAACTAAGCATCATAATGTTCAATAAGATCCATTCTCAAAGCAAAAAGTGTGTTTATCGGACCACATCCCGAGCCAGTATGAAACAAAACAGATCGAATGACAAAAATAAACAGCATGAAAAGTGTCAATGAACAAACAACTAAATAGTGCATCAACTCGAGCGGGAGGACCCTTCGCTCCCACCTCTTGACGTACACCCCAAAGTCCCGGACTGATCGACTCTCCTCTTTCTACCCTTGCGCCACGCCAGAAATCTGTCAAAACTTGAGGGATCAATAAAAGGGTGCTCAACAGACATCCACTCTTTGGTCAGTTTGATGGACGCCCCCATCGCCTGTCCCCCATAAGAATTTAAAGCCTTAGCAAAATCAGATGACGATTTGTACCACTCCACGATTACCTCCAAATCTTTAGCATACTCCGCAGAGGCTTTATATTTCTCCACTGCTTCCTCAGGAGCCTGAGCCAAAATAGAGCGCAAGTTATCCACCTCCGTCTTTTGCGTCGTAGCACGGGCGTCTAAAACTTTGAGAGATTTCTTTAAAGATGAGATCTTCCTCTTGTGATGGTGGGACTCTTTCTTCTTTTCTTCTGCAAGGGTCTTCAACTCCTATGATAAGCAATATCTTGACTTGACAAGCCCAGTTTGAAGAGCCATCACCTAAAAAAAAAAGATCAAGTAACTATGGGATATATACAAGGAAAATATATATGTATATATGTCATTCCATATGAACCTACCCTTTGAGTGTGGACCACCAAAACTCTCTCAATAGCTTTAGCACCTCGACGGGCAATCGCTTGAGCACGCCAAGGTGCGACCAAGGACCTGATTGCCTTCATCTATGAATGGCTCGAAGAAGGGGAGAATCTAAAGTCTGGAAGAGGAGAACCCTTGCGTTCGGATAAGGCATGACTCGGATTGCCCTCTCCAGTCTCTAGTAGTGGGGCTGGCTCATCTAAAGGTAAAGATATCGCTTCGATAGTATGGTGCAACCCTCCGTAGTGGGGCTGGCTCATCACTGGCCTTCTTCCTCTTCAATGGGACGAAATGTGGGTCATCGTCGCCCTCGTGATCACATCCTGCCAAGGAGTCCATGGTTCCCTCTAAGTTAAAATCCATCCCTGTGTACATGAGGTAAAATCTATCCAACTTACAAAACGACAAGTAAAGAGGTGCATAAAAGTGAAACTAAGGGTAAGGGATGCCAAATCCCTTATTGCTCCCTAGCTTTGGCAAGGACTTCAACACCTCATCCAGATCAAAGTCTATAACTACAAAAACATGATTAAGTATGTCAAAGCCAAAGTATAGCAAGTTAAACAACTCACAAATATAAAGGTGCCTACAAATAATGAAAACCTACTGGTAGGTCGATTGATCCCCACTGTTAGTATGTTCCCATAGTCAATACTGATCCTAGGTTGGAGCCAAAAGATGAAGTGTCAATCAATTTTTTGAGTTGGGTTTTTAGAAGAGACGTGACCTCTACCTGACTGTTGAAAAGATGGATTTGAGGATGTCTTTAGCTGATGTTAAAAGAAAACTGGCCCTCCGAAGGTCGACCAAAGAAGAACCGAGATTTCCACCAGCTGTTGGAATTCCTAAACTTGGGAAAGTGAAAAGAAATCCTAGCTGTGAAGTAGATGAATGCATTATACTGGGCTAGCTCATGCATCTCAAAAACGCATCTGAAGAGTTCTAAGGAAAGCGGGATCTTCTTACTATGACATACGTACAAGAAACACGACGCCTTCCTCCATGGGTTGAGATTTATTTGACTCATTGAATATCGAGACAAATAATGGATGGATGGGGAATCGAAAACCACCATCCATTGTGTCCTTATACGCAGCAACCTCGCGGGGATTGGACTCGGGAAGTTCCTCTTTAGACTTAGGGGCTCTATAAATATAATTATCGACCCGATCAAACCTACTAAGAGATTTCTCTAATTTTAGGGGAGAATTATAAAGGCTATGACAATTTGGGATTTCAAGAACAACAAGTTCACCGGCCGGATCCCGCCCAATTTCTAATTTTTTATCCAAGGACTTTGTTGAACCAATGGGTTTTTTGGGATGAATTGGACGAAATATTTAAGATTCAGCCGAATGGGTTGGACTGTTAGAACCACAGGGGAACATACTAGACTTACGGGGTTTAGAACCAATCGACCGGCCCATCGGCCAGTCAAAGGGTTGGTCGACATGCGGCCCGATCGACGGTTTACGTCGGCCGACGACCCGTACATCCTCCCTCGCTCTCACCCTTGTTGGATGAAGAAGTTATGACGATTTTATACATAATCGAAGGAAAGAAAACTTCAAAGCTAGAATGGAATAAGAAGAGAGGAAAGAGTTACCTTGGCTATTGAAGAAGCAAGAAGAATTTGATGTGAATGGAGAATGAGAAGGAGTCTTCCCCTTTATATAGACTAGAAAATCGAATTTTTTGGGGGGAAATATTCCCCCAAAATTGAACTCACACATGGGGTGCCGATTGGACTACATTTTTTGATTATCTCCGCCACTTGGGCAATATCTTCGCCTTTCTTCGCCACTTAGGCCGTTCGATTCGTCTATATTAAATCGAGTGCCGATATTTAAAAAAAAAATCGAGAAGATACAAATGCTACCCCTTGTCAATGAAAATCGATAAGAGGTAGAGAGACTAGTGATATTAGTTGGTACAAAACTCACCCACTGCATCCCCACATGATGAAGGGATATGGAGTCTCAACGCTCGTGGGAGACCGTCGACCACTACGAGATGCCTCTACGCTCATGAGGCGCAGTTGACCACTAGAGGGTCGTCGACCGCTATGGGGCGCCTCTATACTCACAAAGCACCATCGACCACTAGGAGATCGTAGACTTCCTGGGTGGCCTCTACGCTTATGAAGAATCTTCTATCACTATGAGGACCTCACAACACTTAGTCATAAAGTCACTAAGCCGGATAGGGGTCATCCAATGATTATCACGGAAGACAACAAACCGTCGAAAGGATAATAGCTCTCCACTCAGAACGTGGGGGTAGTGGAAGTGCAACACGAGACACGTGGCATTATAACCGCCCGGTAGTTAAGTGACTCCAGTTGCCTATAAATATCCTTGAGGTGGATCAGGTACAATCTTGGAAGAATTTTGGCTATTTCGATACTTATTTTCATATTCACTCCCGAAATCTATATCTGATATTCATACTCTAACTCTCACGCCGGAGGTACAATAGGGGAGAAAGCTGCGCCCCTCACTTTGCAGGAAAAACTTGACCATCGACCATCGGAGTTGCATAAGCGCCTTGCACCACCAGGAGGGCACAGAGGTTAGTTTCACAATTGTTTCAGCTATCAACTGGTATTGAATGTGACAAAGTCATGTGAAAAAGAGATACGGGCAGTATTGGCGGACCAAAAAGTAAGAAGACGTCGTGTTCTCTTTGCATCCAGCACTCAATCAAATGGAAGGGGGCGCCAAAATTTTATGAGGCAACTTGGGAGAATAATTAAGACTTGTGGAATTTCAAGGGCAATCTCCAACGAGGATGTCGCTTGATTAGGTGGAAGGGATGGAGATAAACATATTATGAGATTGTGTGAGTTTATTTGCAATTTGTACAAAGTTCATGCATTCTTATAGAACTATCATTGCGTTCTTGTTCTTCTACCTTTTTGTCCCTATCTTCTTAAGTTCTCTAAAGGGTTAAATTTGTGAGTTGTGGAGAAGTTGACTTAATGTGCATGTTCTTGCAAGGGGAAAGAACTTGGCAACGTTAAGGCCACGCGGTGCTTGATGTAGTTGACAAAAAATGCTATGTCCATGACAGTGTGGTATCAGTAATCTTTGGGTGCAAAATTAGTAAACCCCCATTCATAAATCGGAAGTACTAGAATAAATATGCTGTAGTTATATATAACTCGAAGTACTTATAGGATTGGAAAATTTCTTGCACAATTTTCTGTGATCATACAATTTGAACGAATAATTTGTACACATTGATGATCTTGTGAAACAGTTAACTACTAAAATGTATCATAAGGATCATTTAATTATTGTGTCGTCCCATGAAAACTATGTATTTAATTTAGAATGAATTAATGCTGAATCTAACCGAATATTTAAGTTTATATGAAAAATTATTCTAATCAATTAATTAAATTAGTTATTCTAATGAGCAATTTATAAAAACTTTGTAAGATTAGGTTAAATATGCACTTTTAATTCAATTTAATGCAATTCAATATCATGACAATATGTATTCTTTCTTGTTGATTAATATTTCTTAATTATTTAATTATATCTCTCGAGTAAAATTAAACTTGTCCTTTCATGTGACATTCTTATATTTCTATGAAAGATGTAAACATGAAAGCAAGAATTAAAATTTTAGAACATATATTGAAATCATGCAAGATAAAGGGGTATATCTTTATCCTCTACTTGATCTCACAACAATTGTTATAATGTGACAAATTTATATTCCTTATCTCGTATGATATAGAAATCAAATAACAATTCAATTACTAGTTAATTAATTGAAAAGCATTAAGTCACATAATAATTATCCAAGAATAAACACATATTAAGCGTCAAATTATTGAAATTATATGAAAAATTTATAACAAGAGTTCATCTATGTCTTAGCAACTAATGATCTAGCTTAGCATTACAAAGTTACAAGAAATCATAAATGTTATGTAGAACATCCCCCAAATTTTTCATGAATGAAGGAAAAGAGAAGAAATCTTGAAGTTCTTGAATCTTTTCCTTGGTTTCTTGATTAATTTCAAGTTGCGCCTTTCTTACTTTTGCCCAAAAATCAAGGTTTGATCTTCAATGAAATGAATTCTTGTATCTTGTCTCTTGATTCTGCCCCCTCCCCCTCCCCCTCCCCAAATGATGAATTGCCTCTCTTTCATTGTAAGATTTAGTCTATTATATGATACGACATGTGTCTTTCAATGTTGGATAAAGTTATGTATTTATAGGGTTTGGCACGGTTCGGTTCGGTTCTAATGAGAACTGAATTGGACCCAAAATTTTCAGGTATTTAGTATATGGATCCATCGGGTCCAAATTTAATTATGGAACTATTCGAGTTCGATTCCGTTCCATTTGGTTCCCAGATTCTGTACTATAATTAATTTTTTTAATATTTAAAAAGTTACATTAATTCAACTAACTACATGTACAATCTTACCTCTTACAAAATAACGTATTTCAATGTTATATGTCTTTTATGTTTGTCTTTGCCGGGTTCTTCACAAATTTGATTCTGGAAATTACATGAACAGGATGATAGCAAGCTTACAAGATTTAGGTCTTAATTCGTGCCCAAAAGTGATAGAATTTGGAGTAGTGCCCTCTAGGCAGTCATCCAGCACTCAAGTTCTAGAAAATGGGCTCGATCGCCCTCTTCCTAGTCATCAAGCACATATTTTGAGGTGTGTTCTTTTGGTCCCTGCTTTTATATTTTGTGCATCTTGAGTCTTTTTCCATAATGAAGCTTAGAATAGGTTCAAGGAGTTGATAAGGAAGTTTTCAAATCACGGGATAAGCAAGGATAATCATGTAGAGTATTTTTATAAGGAACTTTCACCTATGTCTGAATCTTAGGTAAACTTTTTGATTAATGATGTCCATGATCAGTAATGTTCAACAACCATTGCACCTAATTTAGTTGATTGCAAATACACTCTCCATATTATCATCAGCGCGAGTGTTCTCAAATAAAGTCACTAGAATTAATTAGTTGGACAACACAGAATCTACCAATGCGCATATTACTACTTTGCCAAAGCAAGTGGAACAATTGTTAAAACTCAAACACAATGAGCAAATGCAATGATGATCAATTCAATTTGTGAAAATTATAGGGCCAATTGTGCTATTGAAAATTACTTGTTACTCGCTTCTTCAGAAAAACAAGCAAGCTACATCTGTAATGGTTCTCGCCCACAGTTCAACACTTACTCACAAACCTATAATTCGAAAAGGAGGCAGCACCCAAACTTAAGATGGACTGATAATCAACAAGAGTGCAGTTAAAATAATCTTCAACGGGAGCGAAAACCTACTTTTGGGGAGATATTTCATCAATATATGCAAAACAATCGACAAAGCAATCTAACAGATTGAAACAAACTATCAATATCAACAGGAATTAATTAAAAAGTTGGAAACACGAATTTGACAGATAGCTTAGCAACTCTCAAAATGTGCACCTTGATCCTTACCTAGTAAAACAGAGAAAAATCTTGAGGAGATTAAATATAAGAATGCTACAAAAAAAATTGGGGACATAGGAGCGAAATGAACAAAAATTGATGATCTTCATCATAATTTAAATGAACTCCGGCTAACAACGATTGTGCTGTGAATATAATTATCCATAATGATTTTTGATAATTATTTAAAAAAGGAATCTTAATTGTGATTCTTTAACGAAAATAAATTAATTAGAACTATAATTTTAAAAGGGTGTCTAACCTAGCCTTATACATAGTTTGTGAATCTCTGTCAAATATGAATCATGTCAGATGTCTTGACATAATTCTTGACATAATACCATATAACATTACATCATTCGACTGTTTTAAATACAATTAATTTTTCCATCAAATCATCTACTGCCACCTTGGATTATGTCGCTGCATCTATTAAATTTCTTCTGACAAAGTGGCCAAATCCGTCCAATTTTCATAGGGTATAAATGCGGAGTAGACTCGAAGACTACACTTAAGTACGTAATATTAACGAGAATATTTTATCTCTTTATTTGCTTGCTTGTAATTTATATTATATTACCATATGTATAGGTCTCCTATTTTAGGTAGTATTGCTGTAGCTTTGTTAACAAGTTAGGGTTAGTATATATACCTTGTAATTCTCTTCTTCTTCTTCCTCAAGTGAATATACAGAGGCACAATTCTCCTCCCCACATATTTTTCCTTTCTTCTCATATTCTACATAAACTTTATATGGTATCAGAGCATAGATCTGAGCAACAATGTCTGAACAAAATAGTGGTAAAAACAACATAGAGGCGATGACAACCCAATCAGATCCCATGGCTCTACAACAATCCGATCATCCCGGTTTAATACTCGTTTCTAAGCCACTTGATGGAAACAACTATGGACAATGGATTAGGACTATGAGAATCTCCCTAATCGCCAAGAGTAAGCTTGGTTTCATCGATGGCAAGACCAAAGAACCAGAAGGAGATGATGAGAAACATCAGATGTGGGAACGAAGCAACCATATGGTGCTTTCTTGGATACTGAATTCGGTACATCAGGACATCGCCGAAAGCGTCATGTACTCCGAATCAGCTATAGAGGCGTGGAACGACCTGTGAGATCGATTCTCTGAAGGTAATGATGCACGTATATATCAGATTTGCCAAGAGATTTCTGAACATCGACAAGGCAGCCAATCGGTATCGGCTTACTACACCAAGTTGAAGGCATTATGGGATGAACTGGGTTCTTATCGAGACCCAATTAAATGCACTTGTGGGAATGCTAAAGTTCTGGCTGAAAGAGATGAGAAGGAGAAGGTGATGCAATTTCTAATGGGGGTGAACGATTCTTTCTCAACGGTTCGTGGAAACATTTTAATGATGAGAAGGAGAAGGTGATGCAATTTCTAATGGGGGTGAACGATTCTTTCTCGACGGTTCGTGGAAACATTTTAATGATGAATCATTTCTCTGATACTAGAAAGGTTCATGCTATTTTAATGCAACATGAGAGGCAAATTGAGGTTACAACGGATCGTGAAAGGGCAGCACTCAATCAATTTGCAAAAATCTAGAAATTGGAGATCAAACTAGAAGAATAATAATTTCCCAAAAAATTCGCCCAGTAATGTTTGGTCGACCGCGAAGTTCGCCTCAGACAAGATCGGTCGACCGAAAATTCCTACCGGTCGACCGGTTCAGCGGGACCACGAAACACTGCAGCCACTGTGAGATGACGGGGCACAATGTCGATACCTGCTACTTCATCCATGGCTTCCCTCCAGGGCACAAACTTCATGGAAAAGATGTGAGACCAAGAAACAAACGGTCCACAAACACTTCCATCACATCCACTCTCGATTCAAATGAAGGAAAGATACTTACCACCAAAGAATATGAGCAGATCATGTCACTACTGCACGACAAGACTGGTAATGATAAACCTTATGTTAACACCTCAGGTATCAATTCTTCTACTACCTCTTTAAGTAATTCATGGATTATTGATAGTGGGGCCACTGATCATGTGACGAAAGATGGAGTCGTTGAGAGTAAATTTATGCCTAAACATAATGTTGTGCACTTACCGAATGGGGGGCTGGCTTCCATTAAATCCATTGGTGCAGTTAAATTGAGGAATGATATGATTGTTGATAGTGTGCTTTATGTTCCCAACTTCAAAGTTAACCTGCTATCTATCAGTAAGCTCACTAGAGAGTTAGGTTGTTATGTGATATTTTTCCCTGATTTTTGTGTCATGCAGGATTTGACTACGAAGAAGACGATTGGCTTGGGAAGGCATAGTAACGACCTATATTACCTTTCCCAAAGACCACAAATACACCATACTACCAGTAGACCAACCAACCTATGGCACAGACGACTTGGGTATCCTTCAGCCTCACCTCTTCAATTCCTAGCACAAAATACTTTAGAAATTAGTTTTGAATCCCACAATGTTTGTGATGTTTGTCATCTAGCAAAACAATCTAGATTACCTTTTAAAGTTAGTCAAATTTCTAGCAATCAATCATTTGATTTAATCCATTGTGATATCTGGGGACCTCATAAAATTTACTCTTATTCTGGTGCTAAATATTTTCTTACAATTGTTGATGATTATTCCCGTTATGTTTGGGTACACCTTATGCGCCACAAATCTGACACTCAAAGCATAATTAAGAACTTCTTCGCTTAGGTTAAAACTCAACACAACTTGACCATCAAGGCCTTAAGGTCCGACAATGGCCAAGAGTTCTTATCCTTGCAAACATTCCTAGATGAAAATGGCACTATTTTCCATAGGTCCTGTCCTTACACTCCCAACAAAATGGAGTAGTAGAGAGAAAACATCGTCACCTCCTCAATGTAGCCCGTGTCATTAGATTTCAAGCCAATCTTCCGTTGAAATTCTGGGGGAACATATCAAGACTGCTTGTTACCTTATCAATCGGATACCTTCACCATTGTTGTCCCATAAAATACCATATGAATGGTTGCACACGAAACCCCCACCATATTCCCATTTACGTGTCTATGGTTGTCTGTGCTATGCCACTAACCTTAAACCCGGTTACAAATTTGATACCCGTGCCAGCCGGTGTGTATTCCTTGGTGGTGTCCCGAGATGTCATGTTCCATGAAGACACTTTTCCATATGACTCCCATCACCGTGAAGACACCAACTCCATACCATTACCTCAATTCACGCCCATTGATATTGACACACCAAATTTATCACATCCTAACAACCTGATTATACCTAAAACGTCCATCTTGCCTGAAAATCCCGAAACCTGATTGATCAGTCGACCGAACCCAAATACCGATCGATCGAACTCTCCTACCGATCTATCGATCTCGCCTGCAGCTAGCTCTTCCGAACCACCTGCACTCGATCTTGTCCACTTTCCAGAAACTCAGCCAACTCAAACCGCCGTTCCACCTAATGACCAACTTTGACGTTCAACAAGACCCATTCACACCCCAATTCGCCTACAAGACTACTTTGTCAATCATACTTTGCCTACTCAAGCCAGGTCTCTTCCGGCCAAATCCAGCACTCGACATCCCATTTCAATGTATGTATCGTATGACAACCTCTCTTCTCCTCATTGTGTTACACATACAGTATTTCTCATATCATTAAGCCTACAACATATGAGGCTGCTTGTCAGGACCCTAAATGGGTGGCTGCTATGGATGATGAAATTCGTGCCATGGAAGAAAACCACACTTGGTACACTTATCCCACTTCCTCCAGGTCACCGTCCTATTGGTTGTAAGTGGGTGTTCAAAGTCAAATTTAATTCTAAGGTACATTTGAACGTTACAAGCCTCGCTGGTTGCAAAGGGGTTTACACAGCGTGAAGGGATTGATTATATTGAAACCTTTGCCCCTGTTGTAAAGTTAACAATCGTTCGATGCTTACTTGCTATTGCCTCCGTTCGTAACTGGACACTTCATCAGATGGACGTCCATAATGCTTTTCTCCATGGTGACCTTGGTGAAGAAGTCTATATGACTCTCCCGCCTGGGTTCCGTCAACAGTGGAAGACATTACTTATATGCCGACTTCACAAATCTTTATATGGGCTCAAACATGCCTCTCGTTCTTGGTTTCAGAAATTTGTATCTGCTGTCATTCAGTTTGTGTTTAAGCAGTCATATGCAAACTACTCACTTTTTACAAAGGTCAGTGGTGACTCCCTTACAGCCATTATATTATATGTGGATGATATGATTGTTACAGGAAATAGCAAAGAAGCAATTTCCACCACAAAAATGTTCCTTGCATTTCAATTCAAGTTGAAGGATCTGGGCACATTAAAATACTTTCTTGGAATGGAAATTGCTCGCTCGAGATCAGGGATTTCAATAAATCAAAGAAAGTATACTCTTGATATCCTTCAAGAGGTCGGGTTGCTTAGAGCAAAACCGACAGCATTCTCCATGGAGCAGTCTTTAAAACTTAAATTGACAGATGGTCAGTTATTGTAGGATCCCACGTACTATCGACGCTTGGTAGGGAAACTCATTTACCTCACCATTACTAGACCAGAGATTTCATATACAGTCAATACACTCAGTCAATTCATGCAGGCACCTAGACAATCCCACATTGATGCAGTTCACCGATTGCTTCGATACTTAAAAGGGGTACCAGGATGAGGATTATACTTCCCATCAGAAGGAAAGTTGCAGCTAGTAGGATTTTGTGATGCAGACTGGGCTGGAGATATTACTACGCGACAGTCAGTTACAGGATATTGTGTATTTTTGGGAAAGATGCTCATATCATGGAGGAGCAAGAAGCAAATGATGTAATACTCCGAAATTTTATGCTCATTTAAAATTTGTTTTAGGATAGCAATTAAACTTTTCGAAATTTTTATATCCGAATTATTAAAGGTTGCTAAGTTTACATTTTTTTCGGTTAATTAAAAGTTTACCAAGATTAGTTAATTAGTGGTTATAAAATTTTACACCTATTTTCCTACTTGTGTTTCTCTTGGCCGAAAATGGGGGGGCGAGTAACACCTTTGTAGGGGATTAATGCATGAGGTGTTTATCATTTTAAACCAAGCATGAGGTGGTTAATTGTTGGACATGCAAGGCTAGTGACTAATATTAAACAAGTTGGAGGAGTTTAAGGGTAAGAATGCATGCAAAATAATGAGGATGATGCACACACACGTGGAGACACCAAGTTTCATTGTCACCTTTCACCTTTCCCTACTTTTATATATAATTAAGGGATGTTGTTGCCTATTTTCCATTTGCAAAACCAGAGTTTAGATAGAGACAAAAACGATCAGGAAGAAAGAAAAAAAAATAAAGGAAAGGAAGAAAAAGGGAAGCAAAGCCTAGCACCCTCAATTCATCTATCAACCGAAATTTCTCCAAGTTTTATTGTAAGATACTTTCTTCGCTTAAGTGGTAGGATTTCATAGTAATATTTATGCTTAAACTATGCATGAAAACCATAACATGAAAGATGTGGACAAGTCCACAAAATTAGATATCTATGCCTTAGGACAAGTCCGAAGGGCACCGGCAAGTCGGAATGTGCAAGTATGTGTTTGAATGCTTTCTTTTGCGTAGTATTAACATGTTAAATCCAAGCATGGTATCTTACTGAGTATTCTTTATACTCATAATATTCTATACTAAATTTTCAGATCCATAAGATGTGAAGTTAGTGGAAGTCAGTCGGCATAATCGATGATGGGTTAAGGACAAAGTTAATTTGCATCAAAGTTTTGTTTTTGCATGTTTTGTTCGACTGCTTCATAAATGTTTCTATGGTATTGTATAAAAACTTGTATAAGACATGATGTAATATGATACCGGAAGTAAATTAAGTAGTTATGTCTTCCATGTTATGTTAAGAGACATATTTATAGACCATTTTTCCCGAATGACCAAAAGAGGCAGAGTCAGGGCAGTTTCTAGGTCAACTTCAAAATATTATTTCCAACACTATAGACATCCATTTGAGACTCTAAAAATACTTCTACGTTCCTCTTTGAGTTGTCTAATTATGGGAAAAAGAATCACTCAATTTGGATGTCCGTGGCCTGAGAAATAAATTTTTAAACATTGAAGGGTCAATCTGGATTTTCTGTGCAACACTACACTGTTTTCAGTAAAACGCCCATACTATATGATCTCGGAAAATTCTCATATTTTAACCTAGAAAACGACTTGAAATTATATTTCTAATGCCGCAAATATTTTAGAAAACGGAGTTGGGATGAATTTTATAAAAATAGTTGAACCTGCTGCCCCAACTAACCGTGGCTGCACCGAGTCCCCTTTTGTAAAATAAAAATTTCATGTTGGCATGCGCTTCTGCTGGCCATTGTATTTTATGAGAAATATTTTTCCAAATTGAAAATAAGTTTCTAACATGTAATACTTCTGTTTAAGAGTATTTACATGTACCAAAGGCAGAAGCTATTATAATTAGTACGTGACCCTCGAAGTTTAAGTTCGGGGTGTCACAGCGTGGTATCAGAGCAGTTTTACTTTTCTGTAGACCTTTATTTTTAAAAGAAAGTTATTGTCCTTCATCATCAAGCAAGCTAGTAACTGACTTTCAACCGACGATAAAAAAAAACTTTTTCAAAGTTTATGAGTTTTCTTATGTCATGGACTACTATATCTATTTTTGGATATATGAATATTTTGAATCAACTCATGTTTGAGATTATGAAGTAATTAACATTTATATGTAATTATTTCTAAGAGCCTTGTAGAGTAACCTTATCAATTTTTGTTCTAGTTATGGCACGAATAGTAAGAACCCCCACAAGAACAGAAGCTTGTGGTTTTGCGAAGAAGCGGGACATACTATTGGCATTTTACTATAATCATCGTATGCATCCGCTCCATAGCCTTGTACAACATCTTGATCTGTTAGACTACATTATTGAGATGTTATGGGAGATACACTATAGCCTAAGTGATAAGGTGAAGATATGGAGGTTATATAAAACTGTTCCAGAACCTTGGGCTTTAGTCATAAATGAGATTGTGTTGTGGTCTGATGATGATCTTTCATATGAGGACCTTACATACTTACTTCGAGGAAGTTATGAAACTAGCCGCGATTTACAGCGAAACTTTAAGAAGACTATAACCTTATCCATGAATACTAGTTTACGAGCTACCAATTCTAGGGTAGATAAGGGACCGTTGGCTAAGTGCTTTTCGAGAGTTCTAGAGGAAAGTTTTCCCGTACCATTACCAGATAGTTCAGAACAAAGCATGTTAGAGGAAGAGTCAGAGGACGAACTAGACGAAGAACCAGAGGAAGACCCAGATGAAGATCCCGAGGAGGACCCAGAAGAAATGGAAGATTAGACACCATCTTATCTAGCTATCTTTGTTTTTGGAATAGAATAGGATGTAATACGTACATCTACTTTTGAATGTATGTACCGTACCGCAATATGACTTTTGGTTGTAAAAAAAATAGTAATGTATATATATGAAGGAAAGTTGTCTTGGCTTTTGGATTTCTCTAAGTTAGTATTACGTTCTAAAGTAATTCTAACTGATGAATATTTGTTTTCATTCAAAGGAAATGCCTCCAAAGCGCAACCACGGCAGTGCACTAAATTCCAATATGAACTTAGGCAGCAACAATGCTAATGCTAGTTCTAGTGGTGGCGAAGTTAATGTAGCAAAATTTGCACGAGAACTGCTTACCGCAATGCGGGAGTTGGGACAGCAACAGCAGGCACGACCTTTGACTAGGCAACAAACACTAAATCAACAAATACCAATTGAGCATCAGGAGCTCAACCAACAAGCTGTTCAACCTCAAATAGTACCCAACCCGAGGGATCGAACTGCAATGATAGAGCAATTTCGTAAGATGAACCCTCCATCATTCGAGAGGAGTGTAGATCCCTTAGCAGTTGAAGACTGGTTACGAGAACTAGAACGTATCTTCAAATTTATAAGATGCGAAGATGCTAAAAAGGTAACATTTTCGGTGTTTATGTTAAAGAAGGGGGCTAGCCATTGGTGGGACATGACTACCAGGTCATTAACACCTGCTGAAGAACAGACTATAACTTGGGTGAGATTTAAGGAACTTGTAGAAGAAAAGTTCTTCCCGACAGCTATAAAGGATCAAAAGGAGATGAAGTTCCTCAGACTCCAACAGGGAACCATGACCCTCATGGAATATGAACGCAAATTTGAGGAGTTATCAAGGTTTGCTCCATATCTAGTGGATACGGAGGAAAAGAGGGCTAGAAGGTTTGAACGTGGGCTTCAACCTTATATTCGTGACATAGTGTCAATTCTCGAGCTGAACACTTATCGAGAAGTCCTGAAGTGAGCCCAGACTATTTCTTATCAAAGAACTCAAAATGTTGGAAATTCTTACCAAGTTCAAAATTTCTCCGGTAAGAGGAAGTGGAATTTTGATAAACAGAATAACGGTAAAGGAAAAGGGAATAATGCACCAAAGAAAGGAAAGACAGAGATAGTAGGAGTTGGTGGTGATAAGCGTGTCCTAAGTGCGATAGACCTCATAAAGGAGAATGTCTATTGGGAAGAAATGTTTGTTTCAAGTGTGGAAAATCAGGTCATTTCGCGAAAGAATGTCCCCAGAATCAGACACAGAAGGCTGGAGATGACCAGAAAGGAAAAGCAAGAGTTTTCTCCTTATCCAGGCAAGAAGCAGAGCGAAACCCTAATGTCCTCACAGGTATCATCTCTGTTTCTAATATACCTGCATTTGTACTTATAGATTCTGGAGCTACACATTCGTTCATTTCTTCTTCATTTGTCGCAAAGTCTAAAGTAGAATGTGAATTCCTGCCGTATACCTTAGAAATCTCTCTTCCATCTGGAAAGATACTTGTGGTTGACCAAATAGCTAGAAATCTTAAGATGGAAATTGATGGTAGAGGTATAGCGGTAGATCTAATTCTATTAACGATAAAAGACTTTGATGTTATCCTTGGTATGGACTGGTTGTCTAAAAACTATGCAACTATTCATTGTACCGAGAGAGTGGTGATTTTTCGAAGATCGGGCGAGAAAGAGTTTCGTTTTGTAGGAACTGAGGCAAATACCTTGTCTCGTATAGTGTCAACAACTCAAGTTGAAAGGACATCGAGAAAGGAATTATGTCAAAGATTTCTAGTATTGATGACCAACAGTAAACAAGATAAGTTGTCAGCTGAGGATGTTCGAATAGTTCAGCACTATAAAGATGTTTTTCCAGAAGATCTTCTAGGTGTACCACCAGACAGGCAAGTAGAGTTTACCATCGATTTGGTACCAGGAGCAACACCTATTTCAAAGGCTCTATATCGTATGGCACCATTGGAACTGCAAGAGTTGAAGGTACAGTTGAAGGAGCTTCTTGATAAGGGTTTCATTAGACCAAGTATATCACCTTGGGGTGTACCGGTGTTAGATGTGAAAAAGAAGAATGGAACAATGAGGTTGTGCATTGACTACCGAGAATTGAATCATCTCACTATAAAAAACAAATATCCACTTCCAAGAATAGAAGATTTGTTTGACCAGCTCAAGGGGGCTACAGTGTTTTCAAAGATCGATATAAGATTAGGATATCATCAATTGAAAATTAAGCTCGATGATATCCCTAAGACGGCTTTTAGGACGCGTTATGGGCATTATGAAATTTTGGTGATGCCTTTTGGATTAACTAATGCCTCGATAGTATTTATGGATCTAATGAACAGAGTATTCCATGAATACTTAGACCAATTTGTCATAGTTTTTATTGATGACATCTTAATCTATTCAAAGAGTAATGAGGAACACGAGAAACATCTCACGATTGTCTTGGAAACTCTAAGAAAAGAGAAGCTTTATGCCAAATTCAAGAAATGTGAATTCTGGTTGGATAAAATAGGTTTTCTGGGGCACGTAATCACAGTACAAGGAATTGAAGTAGACCCAATCAAAGAAGAAGCAATGAATAATTGGGTAAGACCAACCAATGTTAGAGAAATACGCAGCTTCTTAGGATTGGCTGGTTACTATAGAAGATTTATTGAGGGATTTTCTAAAATAGCAGGACCATTGACCCAGTTGACTCGAAAAGGGATAAAATTTCAATGGACAGAGAAATGTGAACAGAGCTTCCAAGAGCTGAAACGAAGATTAGTCACAGCTCCAGTCTTAACAATACCTGACGGACCAGAAGGATTCATTATATACAGTGATGCTTCAAAACAGGGCATAGGGTGTGTTCTGATGCAGAAAGGAAAGGTGATAGCCTATGCTTCCAGACAATTGAACAATATGAACAAAACTACCCAACCCATGATCTAGAATTGGCTGCGGTAGTTCATGCCCTTAAGATATGGTGTCATTACTCATATGGAAGTAAGTGTGACATTTATACTGATCATAAGAGTTTGAAGTACTTTTTCACCCAAAAGGAATTAAATATGAGGCAGAGAAGATGGCTAGAGCTAGTAAAGGATTATGATTGCACTATCCTTTACCATCCTGGTAAAGCTAATGTAGTAGCAGATGCTCTTAGCAGAAAGGCGGTTGGACAATTAGCAGTACTAATCACTATGCAGGACTAATTGTTGAAGGATTTCGAAAACTTACATCTAGAAGTAATTGCTCCACCAACCTAAACTATCACCAGGATAGAGGCTCTAATGATTCGACCAACACTTAGAAATCGGATAAGAGTAGCACATGATGGTGACTCTTTCTTGCAAAAGATTAAATCCGAAGTTGGTACTAGCAAGCGAAAGGATTTTAAATTAGGCAGTGATAAAGTCTTACTTTTTAAGGGAAGGTTGTGTGTGCCGAAAGATGAGGGATTGAGGAAAGAAATTTCGGAAGAAGCACACTTAACTCCATATACTGCCCATCCAGGAGGTACAAAAATGTATCGTGATCTAAGGAATATGTTTTGGTGGAGAAATATGAAAAGGTGCATAGGTCTTTTTGTCAGGAGGTGCATGACTTGTCAACAAGTGAAAGCTAAATATCAAAAGCCATCTGGATTGTTGGAACCATTAACAATTCCACAATGGAAATGGGAGCATATAACTATGGATTTTGTTGTGGGTTTTCCAAAATCAGCTAGGGAAAATGATGCTATGTGGGTGATAGTGGATCGGTTAACAAAGTCAGCTCATTTTCTACCTGTAAGAATGAATTTCAGTATGGATCAATAGGCACGATTGTACATCAAAGAGATCATCCGTTTGCATGGTATCCCAGCCTCAATTGTATTGGATAGAGATCCAAGATTCACCTCAAAATTTTGAAAAAGTTTACAAGGAGCTATGGAAGCAAGTTAAACTTCAGCACAACTTTTCATCCTTAAACTGATGGACAATCGGAGAGGACTATACAGACTTTGGAAGATATGCTGCGTGCCTGCGTCCTTGATTTAGGAGGCAGTTGGGAGAGTTATGTACCATTGGTGAAGTTTGCCTATAATAATAGCTATCAAGTTACGATAAAGATGGCACCTTACGGAGCTCTCTATGGCAGAAGATGTAGAGCTCCTCTTTATTGGGATGAAGTAGGTGAACAAAGAGTTTTAGGACCCGAAGTAATTGAGGAAACTAGTCGAGCGGTTGATAAAATAAGAGCTAGAATCAAGGCAGCCCAGGACCGACAAAAAGTTACGCTGATAAAAGGAGAAAAGATTTGGCATTTAATATTGGTGATAAAGTTTTCTTAAAAGTGGCACCGATGAAGGGAGTTCTTCGCTTTGGAAAGATGGGAAAACTTCGACCAAGATTCATAGGTCCTTTTGAAATTTTACAGAAAGTTAGAAATGCAGTCTAGCGAATTGCTCTACCAGCAGATTTGGCAGCAATTCATGATGTGTTCCATGTGTCAATGCTTCGACAATATGTGTCAGATCAAAGTCATGTGGTTAGTTCTCAACCATTGGATATCAAACAAAACATGACTTACAACCATTGGATATCAAACAAAACATGACTTATGAGGAAAAATCGGTAGCAATATTGGATCGTAGAATCCAACAACTGAGAACAAAAGAAATTCCGTTAGTGAGAGTTCAATGGAGAAATCACAATGTCGAAGAATCAACTTGGGAAAGAGAAGAGGAAATCAAGACCAAGTATCCAGAACTTTTCAACTAAGTTCAAGGTAATTTCGGGGACGAAATTTTTTTAAGGGAAGAGGGATGTAATACTCCGAAATTTTATGCTCGTTTTTTTTTTTGCTCATTTAAAATTTGTTTTAGGATAGCAATTAAACTTTTCGAAATTTTTATATCCGAATTATTAAAGGTTGCTAAGTTTACATTTTTTTTTTCGGTTAATTAAAAGTTTACCAAGATTAGTTAATTAGTGGTTATAAAATTTTACACCTATTTTCCTACTTGTGTTTCTCTTGGCCAAAAATGGGGGGGGGGGAGTACCACCTTTGTAGGGGATTAATGCATGAGGTGTTTATCATTTTAAACCAAGCATGAGGTGGTTAATTGCTGGACATGCAAGGCTAGTGACTAATATAAAACAAGTTGGAGGTGTTTAAGGGTAAGAATGCATGCAAAATAATGAGGATGATGCACACACACGTGGAGACACCAAGTTTCATTGTCACCTTTCACCTTTCCCTACTTTTATATATAATTAAGGGATGTTGTTGCCTATTTTCCATTTGCAAAACCAGAGTTTAGATAGAGAGAAAAACGATCAAGAAGAAAGAAAAAAAATAAAGGAAAGGAAGAAAAAGGGAAGCAAAGCCTAGCACCCTCAATTCATCTATCAACCGAAATTTCTCCAAGTTTTATTGTAAGATACTTTCTTCGCTTAAGTGGTAGGATTTCATGGTAATATTTATGTTAAGCTATGCATGAAAACCATAACATGAAAGATGTGGACAAGTCCACAAAGTTAGATATCTATGCCTTAGGACAAGTCCGTAGGGCACCGACAAGCCAGAATGTGCAAATATGTGTTTGAATGCTTTCTTTTGCGTAGTATTAACATGTTAAATCCAAGCATGGTATCTTACTGAGTATTCTTTATACTCATAATATTCTATACTAAATTTTCAGATCCATAAGATGTGAAGTTAGTGGAAGTCAGTCGGCATAATCGATGATGGGTTAAGGACAAAGTTAATTTGCATCAAAGTTTTGTTTTTGCATGTTTTGTTCGACTGCTTCTTAAATATTTTCCTATGGTATTGTATAAAAACTTGTATAAGACCTGATGTAATATGGTACCGGAAGTAAATTAAGTAGTTATGTCTTCCATGTTATGTTAAGAGACATATTTATAGACCCTTTTTCCCGAATGACCAAAAGAGGCAGAGTCCGGGCAGTTTCTAGGTCAACTTCAAAATATTATTTCCAACTCTATAGACATCCATTTGAGACTCTAAAAATACATCTGTGTTCCTCTTCGAGTTGTCTAATTATGGGAAAAAGAATCACTCAATTTGGATGTCCGTGGCCTGAGAAATGAATTTTTAAACATTGAAGGGTCAATCTGGATTTTCTGTGCAACACTACACTGTTTTCAGTAAAACGCCCATACTATATGATCTCGGAAAATTCTCATATTTTAACCTAGAAAACGACTTGAAATTATATTTCTAATTCCCCAAATATCTTAGAAAACGGAGTTGGGATGAATTTTATAAAAATAGTTGAACCTGCTGCCCCAACTAACCGTGGCTGCACCGAGTTCCCTTTTGTAAAATAAAAATTTCATGTCGGCATGCGCTTCTGCTGGCCATTATATTTTATGAGAAATATTTTACCAAATTGAAAATAAGTTTCTAACATGTAATACTTCTGTTTAAGAGTATTTACATGTACCAAAGTCAAAAGCTATTATGATTAGTACGTGACCCTCGAAGCTTAAGTTCGGGGTGTCACAAATGATCGTGTCCAAATCCTCAGTAGAAGCGGAATACAGGGCGTTTGGTTCCATTGCTTGTGAACTTACGTGGTTAAGACAATTGTTGACAGACTTATGTGTAGACCATCCACAAGCAACAATTCTATACTGTGATAATCAAGCGGCAATGCACACTGCTGCCAATCCCGTATATCATGAAAGAACGAAACACATTGAAATATATTGTCACATTGTTCGTGAATGAATTGTTAAGGGAGAGATCAAGACTACCTATATTCCAACCAATAATCAGATTGCGGATTTATTTACTAAGACACTTGGCAAGGAAGCATTTTACAACCTCACTTGCAAGTTGGGCACTTTTGACATACATGCTCCAACTTGAGGGGGAGTATTAACGAGAATATTTTATATCCTTATTTGCTTGCTTGTAATTTATATTATATTACCATATGTATAGGTCTTCTATTTTAGGTAGTATTGATGTAGCTTTGTTAACAAGTTAGGGTTAGTATATATACCTTGTAATTCTCTTCTTCTTCCTCAAGTGAATATACAGAGGCACAATTCTCCTCCCTACATATTTTTCCTTTCTTCTCATATTCTACATAAACTTTATACGTAATATTTATATTTCAAGGTAATTATTGCCAAGACTCTTGAACAACGGTTAAATTCCGCTTTACTTAAATAATTTTTTTGTACAATTTAGAATGCAGATGTCATAAAAAGAATAAATGAAAATTTGGTATAATTTTCTATTAATATAATTGTTTAGCTTCTTTAATTCGACATTTTTATTGAAGCATAAAGTAGCTTAATACATTCTCGTCAGCACTATGCTAAATGTGTAGTGTGATTATTAATTATTTTACCTTTTCTTTTTCAACATTAATTCCCTGTTTTCTATTATTTCCAGTAATCATCTTCATTTCTTTGCAAATAGTGTATAGATTGCTTGGTGGAATGAAAATATGGATTGTTTTTCCCCACCCAACGTTTGGTGCAACTTACGCAAAGCAGCATTCCTTCTTTCCATGCTTCCTCGTGTGTATTTTTTATACGTAGATACACCTGTACACGCGCATCACCCGGCCAACGTCATTTGACCATACCACATTGGCCAATGTAGCTTGTGTTGGCAAGGGACTCGAATATGTCACTGAAATTAGACAGACACATTAAGCCTCAAAGGGGACATAACATGTACATGATGTAATTCAATGCCGACACTTGCTACGGACAAGTACCACTCACTCCATCACTATCAATCTCGTGTCAACACAAGCCTTCTCGAATGTGACATTTATATACTACCTCATTGGTCCATGTTGCTTATGTTGGCAAGTTAGATTATGCCACCAAATTTTGCAATGCAACATTAACAATTACAAACAGTAAATTGCCACACATGTCAAGCATCAAAGAGAAAAATACGCGCACACAAAGCATTTCGCTGCTCATACATGAAAGCACCACTCACTCTCTAGCACTATTAGTCTCATTTGATGTGGCTTTTGAGAAGTCAAAATGAGATTTTGAAATCCAAAGCTACTTTTCAACATGTTTGGCAATTTTTATAAAAGTACTGGTTCTAGTTAGAAAAGTTTTTAGAGGAAGTTGATCTAATGTGACTTCCTCTAAAAGCAATTTCAGGATAAAAAAAACTCTTTTAAAAATTAATTTTAAAAAATTAAGGCAAATTCCTCCAAAATCTCTTCTACAGGAAGTAAAAGTGATGCGATCCCGATTGGGGGAATCTCATGGAAATCGCGGAATTGATTGAAAACGTCGGAAAGTCCAAATTTTAGTTGTAGACGAAATAATCTCTACCCGAGCCTCACGAACCAAAAATCTAAGGTATATTAAACCTTAAACCCGTTGATATGCGGAAACAAGAACCTCAATTTGTGAACGTCATAAAGGGTGTCTAATCCTTTGATAAGTTCTAAGTTTTGGATTTGAACCCAACGAAGTGAACCAAAAAATCCAATGATAACGAAGATGCGTTGAACCTCTTGATTACACAACGATCCGATATTTGAACGCCACAAATATAATTAAATATTTGATAAGTTCGATTTGTGTTCTTTCAAGAACATTGAAGAGAAAAATCTCAATTTAATTCATATCAAAAGTTAATGATTACAATGAAATAAAATTCTTATTTATACTAAAACAATAAACCCTAAAACATATGAAAAATACAAAATCAAAGAGTTTTAAAATAACAAACTTGCCAAAAATAGAAAACTAGAAAAAAAAGGAAATAAATCGCGAAAATTACTTTTCTATAGGACGACACTACCGGACGTCCGGTATGGCACGTCCAGTCGTCTAGTAAGATTCTTCTGGATGTTCGATTTGGCAGAGCCTTTTGTTCCTATTTTCGACTTCATCCAGACGTCCGGTAAAAGGGGTCCGGTCGTCCGGTTTGACAGAACCTTGCTCCCTTCACTGGCCAGCTTTATCACGTTGATCCAAGTCTTGTCGGTCTTTGACCCCAACATGAAACTTGTCCATTGACATGTTAACTTCGACCCATATGCCCCGTTTCCCGAGCATGCATTTGTATGACTTTTGTGACATTGTTAACTTGAATTAGTCTCGACCGATCCCTTTGCATCTTCTCCACGAACTTTGCACGTACATTCGGCTTTGGCCTATCCCGGATCATATCATCCTCTCTCTCTTCGAAATGATTCGACCTCGGATCCATAACTTGAATGCCCAAATTATAGCCCTTACTACCCATCATGGCAAGAACATGAAATGGCCCATCACCTCTCGAATGCAATTTGGACCTCCTTTGACTTCGAACTCGCCTCCTTTGAATGTAGACTCAATCACCATCACATAGATCAAAATGTGCTCGCCTTGATTGCTTGATCATGCAAGTTTGGAATGCTCAAATAGCAACTCCATTTGATGAATGACTGTGCATTCTCCTTGCTTTACTTGGCCCTAACACTTGTAACAATGCCACTCCCAATGTATTAATTTTACCCCTCAACTCATCTTCCTCATTCAACCCCTTGCATATGAAATTTCTCATCTTATCAACCTAGTATAACAATGGTCTGCAAATAAACTCCACCCAATGCCTTTGAAACTCCGTTGCCTCCTCATAAATCACAAAGTCAATTATCGGTATGGAATAGAAATCCAATGAATGTAGTATCAACGGTTGTTCAATTTTCGGGACGGGTGGTATTCCAATAGGAGTATTTTCTGGAATGAAATCTTCGGTAACCTGCAAAATAGAAATATCCAAGATAGGGGGGAATTATTAGTCTCCACCAAGGCCTCCTCAGCTTTAGGCTCTTTTTCAATTAAACTCACTTCCAACTCTTCCTTCCCCTCTGAAGACCATTCTTCAATTTCTTTTTGCAGGTCCACTTTCCTTTCTGGATGTTCACTCTCAACTTTCATTTTACTCTCTTGTCGCTTCTCTCCTTTTTTTCTTACAATCAACCACCTAACTATGTTCTCTCGAGCTCTTTTGTTTCTCCATGTGACTAATTGAGTAGCGAAGCTCCAAAAGGTCACGCTCATAATCCAACATAATCTTTTTGCTTGTCATACTACCAACACGCCCCACAAACGGTATTTTCTCTCCCCTCGAATACCCAACTCCACTATATCTTCTAGACTCATTTCGAAATTTCCGATCACACCTATCCTTCCTACAAAAATGATTAGGCCCATAACGCTTCCTCATAATATTCCTCAACTCACCCCAAGTTTCAATACACTTCTCACCATTACTTCGCCTAGATGTTGTTAACTGATCCCACCAAGTAATTGCATATTCCACAAAAGTGTTTACAACTAACTTTAATTTTATCTCCCCAAAGTAATCATGGCAATTAAACACTAATTCTACCCTTTCTTCACATACCAAGTATGTTTCGGGATCGTTCCGTCCCTTAAATTGTGAATTCGTCAACTCACATTCCCCAAATTACCATCAATTTCACCTCCATGATTATTTCTACCCTATCGTTCAAACCTATCCATTCTATGACTCATACCCTCAAGCAATCTTTCCAACCATTGGATCACACCATTCGACATTGAGATTTGTAATCAACGAGACTCAAGAAAGAAGAAAAATGATTGGATAAAATTTCGAATAGGCACTATGAAAATTCAAGAAAGTGGTTCTTAAATTTGGATAGGATTGAACATAAAGAGATTTTGAAATTAAGATAGATAATAGAAAATTGATAATTCCAAGATAAATCAAAATATATATTTTTTTTTTATATTTTCGGGTGAACAGTAACCCTTGAACAGTATCGATTTTTTATTATATAAAACTCGAAAATTCAACTATGAGAACGACAAAGAAAATGGAAGTTGATTTGGACTCAAATTGAGTACAAAAATAACTATTGACTCTTTTTTTGAAAATTTTGGATCAAAAACTAAAAAAAATTATTGGACACAAGAATACAAATAACACAAGAAAATGAAAACAAAGACTCAACAAAAAATAAAAATAAAGATAAAACCTGAATCTGGAGCCTGAGCTCTGATACCACTTGATGCGATCCCGGTTGGAGAAATTTCATGGAACTCTCGGAATTGATTGAAAACGCCGAAAAAACCCAAATTCAGGTTCTAGACGATAAGATCTCAACTCGAGCCTCATGAACCAAGAACCTAAGGTATGTTAAACCTTAAACCCGTTGATATGCGGAAACAAGAACCTCGATTTGCGAACGCCACAAAGGGTGTCTAATCCTTTTATAAGTTCTAGGTTTTGGAAGTGGAACCAAAAAATCCAACGAAGTGGAACCAAAAAATCCAACGATAACGAAGGTGCGTTGAACCCCTTGATTATACAATGAAAAATCCACGATCCGATATTTGAGCGCCACAAATATAATTAAATATTTGATAAGTTCAATTTGTGTTCTTTCAAGAACATTGGAGAGAAAAATCTCAATTTAATTCATATCAAAAGTTAATGTTTACAATGAAATAAAATCTCTATTTATACTAAAGCAATAAACCCTAAGACATATGGAAAATACGAAATCAAAGAGTCTTAAAATAACAAACTTGCTAAAAATAAGAAATCTAGAAAATAAAGGAAATAAATCGTGAAAATTACGTTTCTACCAGACAACACTACCGGACGTCCGATATGGCATGTTCGATCGTCCGGTAAGATTCTTCCGGATGTCCTGTTTGGCATAGCTTTTTGTTCCGGTTTTCAACTTCATCCGGACGTCCGGTAAAAGGCGTTCGGTCGTCCGGTTTGGCATAACCTTGCTCCCGTCTTCGGCTTGCTTTATCACGTTGATCTAAGTCTTGTTGGTCTTCGACCCCAACATGAAACTTGTCCATTGACATGTTAACTTCCACCTCATATGCCCCGTTTCTTGAGCATGCATTTGTATGGCTTTTGCGACATTGTTAACTTGAATTAGTCTCGATCGAGCCCTTTGCATCTTCTTCACGAACTTTGCACTTGTGTTCGGCTTTGGCCTATCTCGGATCATATCAAAAAGTAAAAACAAAAACTATGTCAAACGGGCCCTTAGTATCGCATCAACACATGTATGTATCGAGAGAAAACATAACCAGACATTACATTGCGAGGGTTTGACAATCTGCATAATAACCTTTTTTGTTCCTTGATTTTTAAAGAGCATTAATTGAGAAAAGGGCCTTTCTCTTTCTCTCTCATAAAAACGAAAGGACTTTGCCACCCCTCCAGTAGGAGGCTGCCACATTATTTGGGCATTCCCCTTTTGTACACTTACTTTGTATAAGTAGAATTATTGAAAATGAAAATATAAAGTATCCTACGAGTCCAACATATGAGCAATCGCCATCTAGATTCAATCCTCTACGTATCTTATATTGGTCTATTAGATATTCAAGCTGTCAAACCTTCAAAAATTTCGTAATAGACTCAAAAAATTCTCCTTATTTCATTGCTCCATGCTTCCTCTTCAAAAAACCCTTCTCTTTCACCTCTTCCCACATGGCCTTGAGAATTCCTCACGTATTCTTTTCTATTCTTTGGCTCTTTCTCCTCCTAGTACTCTTTTATGAATTCTACGGTCTCAAATATCTCAAAAACTACAAATTCAATGACTCCTCATCATCATCATTGCTAGTGCATCATCCTTTAATCCATAGAAAAACGATGGCTTCCACCAAGTTTGACTTTAGTCCTTTTTTCAACCACAACCACCGAAAACACTCACCGGAGAGAGGGCCACCCGAGATTGATCCACGCTATGGCATCGAAAAGCGCCTCGTCCCCACCGGTCCAAACCCTTTGCACCATTGAAGATGATGTATAAAAATCATACAAAAAAAATGGTTAGTGAGAGCTTTAAATAGTTCTAATGTGTTTCGTGATTTCATTTTATTGCTTTACCTCTTGAATCAGTTTGAGCGTGTAAATTGTACTATGAAAATCGTAGATTCCTCCAAACGATTTAGTTTTTCCTTAATCATGATTATTAGTGATTATGAAATAACTAAATTAAATTAAATGGTAGATAATTGATTTGAGCTAATGACATTTGAAGAAACATGAGTACCTGTGACGGCACGGCATGAAGGTAGGGAAATTGATACTTAACTAACACCACATTGATAATAATTAATGTGGTCGGTCAAATTTAGAAGCCAAAATTTCTTTGAAGACACATTTTATAGGGTAAAGCTACTCGTACAAGCTAGTTTACCACTTGATTTACAAAATGTTGCAAAATTTCATACCATTTTGGACAACAACAACAACAACATAAAAAAAAAAAAAAAAAAACAGAGTTAAACTTTTAAAGGCAAATACTGTCGATTCAGCATTCTGTAAATCAAGTGGTAAATCAATTTGTACAAGTAGCTTTACCCAATTTTATATAGGGAGTGCATAATGCACTTGATGAGCTGGCTTTTCTATATGTTCATGTTTCCTATTGATATGTAGAGAGATGGCAACGGAGTGGGTCGAGATCGGAGTAGTTATTCCCTTCTCTCGCTCCGTTGAATTTTTTTTCTCCTTGTTTCGCCCTCATATTAAGGCAAGTTGGGGCAGGGCAAGGGATTTCTTTTAATTTTTGCATGCCTTTAGTTGATGAAAGCCATTACGTTTTTCAATTTGTAGAACAACTAATGTTCCCCTTAGAAATAATGATTCTTCTCTTTTGATGGGCAAAAAAAAACTTGTATCTTGAAATAGACTTTAAAACGAGATGGATAACAGGGTGGGGAACAGTCCTGGAGCAACTACTCTCACCCCTTCCCCCCATCCCATGTACCTTATTAGGCGGGGAATCTCCGCTCCGTTTTGGGCGGGTTTTCTCATATTGAGTTTAACGATTTTTTTTGTCATCCAACTTCGGGCACTATACTTACATTAACAATGTTGCATATTTACATTTACTAACAGAAAAATTAATATTTCGTCCATGATGTCGAGTTTATTACTTCGAATTCATACTTCATTCTGAGCCAGATTTGGTGGAGTTGGTGTAAATGGGAAGTCAATGGCACAGTTCATGCACATTTTGTGGATCTCATTGTCTCATATGCACAAATTGAGGCACATTATTATGTCATAAATAATTAATAGCCTAATTTAAGAGTTATTTAACTGTTCTTAAATTAATATTTACTGGAACTTTAAAAAAATAAATAAATAAATTACTGGCATCCCTTATTTCCAAAAATAATTTATTATCAATTTATTCAAAGATTTTTAGAGGCCTTATTTTGAATATGTAAAAGGGCATTCTTTTAAAGTTTACTGTCATCATAAATGTAGAGAAATATAGCACCACCACACAGGCTTTACCTGGCTCAGTTCACTTCCAATCGGCACTAAGAATCTCACAACCCACAAATCTCCAAAACTATTGACACGCGAAAAAGTGTTCGACTTATAGTACCGCAAATATACGGTTCGTTTCAAGTAATAAAGTGGATTTTGAAGTCCAAGTATCGTTTCCACAGAGATTTAATAGTTTAATTCTATCTAATTCGATCTTAACTGAAACTAAAGATGTTATTTGAGTGTTTGTAATTAAACTGCAATAAAACTAAGTAAGCTACTTATACAAAATTGAATGAATTAACTAAATAAATGCAAAGTTCTCTACGTGCATTTATAGTCCTAAATGCAAAGTTGAGATAATAATCAAATAAAAGGCGTACTAGGTTCACGAATCTCAATGCAACGATCTATTTCAACCTTAGTTCTACAATTTGCAACGCGTTTGAATTATGATGAATCAGTGTTCCTATTTTATCTATTTTCATATACAACACCGACTATATCTCTATGACGGGAGCGAATATACAAAAATACAAGAATATTTATGAACACTTAGAGATTCACGTAAACCATAACGGTATATCTATATCCCCTATTGGACCCTACGATGATTTATACCTTATCTAATCTATTTTTCCTCTTTCGAATGGATAAAAATAAATAACCACAAATAATACAATTACATGCATAATAATTGTAGACTAAAATTAATGTATATAAATCATTCATCAATCATCTAAAAATGCGTTTTAACGTCAAATATATAAAACTAGGAATTAAAATATCAAATCACACGGTTCATCGCTCACTTAGCACTATAAAATCTAGTCTAACATGATAAAACTAAGGAAAGAAAGAAAACTAATTGAAGAAGACATCACCCTTTTAATTCTAAAGGTAAATCTTGAATTTTGAAGTAATATCCTCGTTCTTCGCCTCCTTCTTGCTCTCCAATATGTCAAAATATCTCAAAGAATGTGTCACCCCCTTTTCTGGTCGTCCTTAGGGTTATAAAGGAGTCATAGATGTGTTTTCATAGGTAGTTGATTCAAATAAGGAAATTAAAAAATTCGCATCAGATTTGTACTATGCGACAGCATAGTGTAATTCTATGCGGTAGCATAGTTATGGAGGATTTGAAAAATATACTCGCTAGACAAACCTATGCAGTAGCATATATTTACACTATGTTGCAGCATAGTGTTATGCACTTTGGAAATTTTTGCATTCTGGTCCTTGAATTTCATTCCTTCATTCTTAAGCTCCTTTCAACTTTCTTCATTCTTCTATGCTTCATATCATCACTCAATTTGGACTTGGGTCTCTTCGATTCTCGATTTTCTCTCCGGGTCAACTTTTGAATAATTGCACTCAGGTCCCTGAACTTTCGTTTTCTTCTGTTTTGGTCTTTTTCTGCTCATTTTCGCTTACTTTTCGTTTCGTCCATCAGTGTAGCTTTACAAACACAAATTGTACCGAATTAAGCCATATTTCAATATATACGTTCACAATTTTCCATGTTTTGTTGCCTAAATAACCGTGTAAAACGCACTTATCAAACCCCCAAGCTTGAACTATTGTTTGTCCTCAAGCAAGATGATGGCTTAACTCAACACAAAACATGGTCCAATGACTTGCCGTGTCTCAGGATTAGAATTCAGTAATCAATATAGTGAACAGTTTCAACAGTACAAAATCAGATCAATCTCCACTTATCATATGCAAAGCCTGGCGTGTGTGTGTATACATTCATGCATACATACTCAGCTTATGACGGATTCAAATCCCAAACCAATGTAGTCAGATTTTCCTTTCTTCGCTCGAGAGATACACACCCCAAAGTTATTCTTTTCACTCAATTATCCTGGTGTGTGTTCTAGAGTAAAGATTTGATTCACTTAAGTTCTCACCCTCTCTTAGTTTGGATAGACCTCGCAATCACAAGTTCACAGTTCAACAAGCAGGATTCTCCTATTTCTTTGATTGGTTCAACCTTTTAGACTAAACTAAACTACTTGTCTTGCATCAAAGGTATAATTTCATCAACTACATGTCTTGGGGCTCTTTTCTCATTTCATTTTGTTTCTTTTAACATATCTCATTTTCTTTCTATATAATCCATGTATCGAGTTTTAAGCCGATGACTCCCAAATCAGTTGATTTTAGGGCACCAGGTTTCAATCACCCTTGCAGACTTACTTACTCAAGTTATAAAGGCTCGAGAATATGTATTTTCACTCTTTTTCTTTTGACTCTTTCCCTTTTGCTTTCTATATGACCCCTGTAGCGAGTTTTAGGTCGATGACTTCCAAGTCAATTGACTTTAGGGCATCAGGTTTATATTCACCCTTACAGGCGTACTTGCTCGAGTCATAAAGGCTTGAAAAGAGTATTTTCTCACAAAAATTATGCCATGCCCCTATTTTTCTAGACACTTAGTTTCAAAAACCAACCTCTAACTTAAAACTTTCACCTCATCTTCGTCTCATTGGTCTAAACAATCCATACAACATAGTTTTCATGCATGGAATCCCCACTCATCTCAATATTCTCCTGCAATAGCTAAACTATCACCAAACTACTACAGGAATGGATTTTGAATAGTACAATAGAGGACTTTCCGGTTCAACCTATCATGTTTTAACTCTTCTATAGTTCGTGAACCCCATCTCTATCTTAATATGCCCATCATGAGTGTCGTGCGTAAAAAGTGTCCAGTTTTACACATAAACCAGTATTGATCAATCTAACATGCACAATATCCACTATTCATAGCTCATAATAATTCCACTAATCACATCATTGCCAGCAAGGCCATTAAACCCATAAAAGCACACAAATAACACAAAAACAAGTACTGAAATAAACAAAAACGATATTTTTTTGTTTTATTTTTTTTGAAATAACACACAAAAAGCAGTAAACACACAATAGACAATAAAAACACATACGAACATCGATGGATAATGAAAGTAATGTGAATGCCAAGTTTACCACTTCAGTTAAACAAATTCGACCTCCCCCCAAACTTATACAAACATTGTCCCAATGTGCAAGTGTAAGTTTGAAAGTAATAGAATTTGACAATGCTTATACAAAAACAAAATATTGGGGAAGGAACTCCCCTGATCAAATTGGAGGTGGCGGTGAAGATGGCGGAAACGAGCTGGGCCAGACAGTGGTATCGTCCTGTGTCGGAGGCATCTAAAAGAACACAAATGAAGAAATCAGTGAAAGTATACAAATCGACACTTGAAATCCTAAATCCCCAAACTTTCTTCAATGCATGCATATTTCGAAGTACAATATGTGGTGGACAACCTAAAATGACTTAAAATTGACAATTTTCGAAAATAGTACATGTTCGACTGGCTATGTTCACCCCCAGACACCACCGAGAAAATTCGAAATTTTTTCGAGCATCTTCCAGGCATATAAAAGTAATCACTTTGAACTACCACATATCAAAAATTTAGAGCATTTGAACTTCGTTTGAATAGGGAAAACGATGGGCTAAGTTGATGACGTGAGGGGTGGTGCCCTAGTCATGTGTCTATAAGTGCCATGTGCAAATGGTGTGTTCTTCCAATATGTTTAGCAATGAATTTCAACAGATTGAGCAAGGTGGCGTATACACTACCAAGTGGAAATTCGAAATTCAAGTGAATATACATAAAATGGCATTGAGACATTAGATCAAACACTTTGCAGACATGATGTTTAGTTCGACTTTGGGCATACAATGCAAGTTGGAATTTAAGCCAAATAATCACAAACAACAACTCATTCAAAACACTTCACTAACCAAAGCCCAAACTCCTCAAACATGAATCCATGAATGTATCAAATTTACCAAGAGAAATGAGGGAGATGGGGGAGATTTACGTTGTTGCTGTGAGATGGTTGGAATAGATGAGTCCAATGAAGACGAAGTCGAGCAAAGAAGATGATATGATGTGTAATGTGATGTGGTTGTCGAGTTTCTGGGTTGGTGTCGAGTTCGTGTGCGTGAGGTGGAGTGCTGGTGTCGAAGTCTGAATGTTGGGAAATGTGGGAAGACACCGAGTGTGAGGGATTTAAAACCGAATTTTTTTTCCATTTACTCTATGCAGCCGCATAGAGGAAAATGTCAAGGCCAAGACAGGCCCTGACCAATTGAATGCGGTCACATGCCAGGTAGTCTATGCGATCGCATAGACTACCAGAACATGTTTTTCTGTGTATTGTTAATATTTTGCTCTATTCGATCATCCCGACACCCAAAACCTCGATTTTCATGCTTAACAAGTTAAAATGAGTGTAGCGAGTGTATGCAACATAGAAAAATTTCAAAATGTACTCAACTCTTCAAAAACTTGTTTTGAACCATTTTACTCCAAAATTCCAATTTGTTGCCAAAAATACCCCTCGATCACTCGACGCCCCCAAAATTTATCAAAACACATTTGAAACTATGGGAAGTGTAAGTACACTATAAAACATAGTCAAAACCACTTTGAACCATAAAATAACGTGTTGGCCCGAAAATATTTCGAAAAAGCTCGTTTTGCCTCGAAATGCATGATTTTGACCCCAAATCTCTCAAACATGATTTCAACACCTCATTAAACATGAAAAATACATGCAGAACTTTTGTAAATCAAGCTTAGACACTTTGTGAACTACCTAGGTGATCAATGACCTAAAAACTACTAAATATGCATAGAAAACATGAGAAATCTTAAATCTACTGCATAAAGCAGAATAAATAAAAGGGTAGAGATGATGGGTTGCTTCCCATCCAGCGCTAGTTTATAGTCTATAGCTCGACTATACCGTGTTAGTCTAATTCCGATGATGTGAGAGCAACTCTTCCGACGACGATTTCTTTCTTAGCAGCTTTCCTCCAGACTTTAACCGTACCTTTATCCATATCTTTTGATTTCTCCTCATCTCCTGTCTCAAACTCCACAATGTAGGCTTCTTGCTTCTCATAATTTTGAGTGGGTTGAGCATGCACATTATGATCATTAGCAGTGTTTGAAGAGTCTTGAGAAAGAATTTTGTCCTGCACCGCATCCTCTACCACATCAATTTGATAGCACTTATCTGACTCGATATGGAAGTCCATAGATTTGAACACGTGAAAGGTGATTTGTTCTTCGTCAAGTCTCATATTTAATTCCCCCTTTTGAACATCAATTAGAGCTCTACTGGTAGCTAGGAATGGTCTGCCCAAAATAAGTGGAACATTCTTGTCTTTTTCCAAATCCAGAATGAGGAAATCGGCTGGAAAAATGAATTTGTCCACCTTGATCAATATGTCTTCAATTATCCCCCTCGGATGTACCAATGATCGATCAGCTAATTACAGCGTCACCGTGGTTGCTTTGGCCTCGCCTAGTCCAAGTTTTCTGAAAACAGAATGAGGCATTAGATTAATACTGGCACCAAGATCACATAAAGCTTTATCAAAGTAGCATTCACCAATAGTGAAAGGTATAGTAAAACTCCCTGGATCTTTCAATTTTGGTGGGAGCTTTTTCTGAATAAGAGCACTGCACTCCTCTGTTAGCATCACTGTCTCATGTTCTTCTAGCTTTCGTTTCTTGGAGATAACGTCCTTCAGGAATTTAGCGTAGTTAGGCATTTTGAACAGTGCTTCTGCGAATGGGATGTTGATATGAAGCTTTGTGAAAACTTCGAGGAATTTCTTGTACTGTTGCTCCCATTTATGCTTTTTCAACCTCTGAGTGAATGGAATTGGTGGCTCGTAGGGATTGACAGGAGCAGGTGCTTTATTCTGTAATGTATCTGAACCTTCCTTTGTGGATGTTTCCTTTGTTAGTTCAGTTTTTTTCCTTTTCTGAAGGCGATAGTGTTTCTTTTTCTGCATCCAATCTTTTCACATTGATTTTTGGTAACTGAACCTCACTTTTCATAGTAATGGCTTGACATTGTTCTTTGGGATTTACCTCAGTATTGTTTGGTAAGGTACCTGGTACCCTTCCATTCACAGCCAGTGCTATCTGTCCTACCTGAGTCTCCAGGTTCTTAATTGTTGCACCTTAATTTTGGAGAGTTGTTTCTATCTTCCCCGTGTACTTTTCAGTTTTCTCCATGAAATTTTGGAACTTGTTTTGATCTCCTCTCCAATCCTTGTTTTGCTCTCCTCTCCAAGAAATTTTTTGATGATTTCTCCACCCGGGATTGTAGGTGTCAGAGTTAGAATTGTTCTGTTGGCGTTGACCCCACTGTGCATAATCTGCATGTTCTATCTCTTATGAAAGAATTGGACATTCCTTCGTGCTGTGTTCTGCCCCACACTCTTCACAATTCCATTTTCTTACTTGTGCTGCGTTTGCTGGATGAGATATGCTTTCTACCTTGTGAAACAAAGAATCAATTTTAGCAGACAAGGCAGAATAGGTGTCAACTTCATAGAGACCCGCTGATTTCTTCTGAACTACCCGCTCGGATGACCACATTACTGAAGTATCTGTCATCCTTTCAAACAACTCCCATGCTCCGTCGACAGCTCTTGTGGTTACTGAGCCATTGGATGAAGAGTCTACCATACTTCTGAAAGATGGAAATAGTCCTGTATAGAATAATCGAATCTGGGTTGTCTTATCAAACCCATGTTGAGGACACTTCTGTAGCATATTTTTAAACCTATTCCAGACATCATTGAAGGATTCAGAGTCATTTTGTGTAAATAGTAATATAGCATGTCTCAGTTGTGCTACCTTAGCTGGTGAGAAGAACTTAGTGCAAAACATGTGAGCTAGCTCATCCCAAGTGGTTATGCTTGCAACAGGAAGTGAGTCCAGCCACTCCAGAGCTTTATCCCGTAGGGTATGTGGAAACAATCTCAGTCTGATAGCATCATCTGAAATTCCTTGGTATCTAAAGTGTTGACACATATCCAAGAATCGCGATATGTGTGTTTGTGGATTTTCAGTAGCCATCCCGTGAAATTGATGTCCATTCTGAAAGAGTTGGATGACATTCATTTTCAACTGGAAGTTTGGCTGCCCAAATGGTGGATAGACAATACTAGATTGGCTTTGGACGACAAATGGCGCCATGAAATCTCCAAGTAGCCTATTCCCTTCATCTCCTGCCTCTGCATTTTCCAGAGGTGCCGGATCGAGTTGTTGGTTGGCCATTGATACTTGCTCTTTTTGTCGAGTTGCTACTGCTTTTCTTAGTCTACGATGGAATGTTTTCTCGATTTCCAGATTAGTTGGAATCAAATCACCGTCAACCGATCTTCGTATATAAGACCTGAAAGAAGAACAATAGTGGCACTCAGATGAATAAGAAAAAAAACTAGAAAGTTCGAATTAGTGTCTAAGTAAATTAAATCCCCGGCAACGGCGCCAAAAATTTGACATGCAAAAATGTGTTCGACTTATAGTACCGCAAGTATACGGTTCGTTTCAAGTAATAAAATGGATTTTGAAGTCCAAGAATCGTTCCCACAGATATTTAATAGTTTAATTCTATCTAATTCGACCTTAACCGAAACTAAAGATGTTGTTTGAGTGTTTGTAACTAAATTGCAATAAAACTAAGTAAACTACTTATGCAAAAGTAAATGAATTAACTAAATGAATGCAAAGTTCTCTACGTGCAATTATAGTCCTAAATGCAAAGTTGAGATAATAATCAAATAAAAGGCGCACTAGGTTCGTGAATCCCCATGCAACGATCTATTTCAACCTTAGTTCTACAATTTGACAACACGTTTGAATTATGACAAATCAATGTTCCTATTTTATTCAAGACTCTCTTTCGATTAAGTTTGAACCTATTTTCATATACGACACGGACTATATCTCTATGACGGGAGCAAATATACAAAAATGAATGAATATTTATGAATACTTAGAGATTCACGTAAAGCATAGCAGTATATCTCTGATACCCTACCGGACCCTACGATGATTTATACCTTGTTTAATCTATTTTTCCTCTTTCAAATGGATAAAAATAAATAACCACAAATCATACAATCACATGCATAATAATTGTAGACTCAAATTAATGTATATAAATCATTCATCAATCCAAAAACGCGTTTTAACGTCAAATATATAAAACTAGGAATTAAAATATCAAATCACATGGTTCATCGTTCACCTAGCACTATAAAAAAGATCAAATGAAAATCACTTGCTAGTAAAATTCCAACCTATTGCATCCAGGGACGGAGCCAGACGTTTGATGATGTGGGGTCAAAAATTGAAATACAATTTTTTTTTAAAAAACAACATATCATTAATAAAGATAAGTTAGTGCACTCGGTTCAACTATATCTTCCTCTCCACTCGATTGACTCGAATATATGGATTTTCTCTTAAAATAATTCTCCATGACTGTTACAAAATCAAAGTAAATACATAACATAAATATCTCATTTTTCATCAAAAGACAACATGAAATTCATACCTCATAATAGACAATAATTAATTTTATAAACAATTCTAGATCATCAAGTTATAGAAAGTCATTACTTACTTGAAATGGAGAATGTTATCTAAACTTGAAGCAGCTCTAACTCGGTTCAGAGTGTTATGTCTAAACTTGAAGCAGCTCTACCCAAGATTTCCAGATCAATCTACAGATCAAAAATTCCGCCAGAAGCTGAGAAGCAGAAAAAAATCCTAATATAGATGAAATTCAAATGAATGAGGGTTTCTAAAAATGCATAACTCCATAAACTCCCTTTAACTCCATTAATTTCTATGCTAAGTGACAACCGTCTCCTGGCAAACGTGCTAATTCCCTGTCCATAAAAGCCGAACTGCCAGTCTGCCAGGGTTCACCATTCTTCCAGCTGCTTCAAATAACAAAGATTGGAAAACATCTGCAAATATCATAAGCACACACAAATTTCAGTTTAGTTCAAATTCACAATTCAAACAAATAAGGCGTGTTGAACAGAGACTGAGTAATTTAACGGGCCTCTGATTTTTTGGCACAGCAGTCAGCAAAGATGAAGGACATGAGGTTAGCGCGGCCGAAGAACTTGGCTACAGCCTAAATCCTAAATACTAAATACCCTTATAATCGAACAAATTTCTATTCAATTTAACCCACAAAAATTCAATTAAATTACTTACTGAATACGCAGTCGGTGATTGTGAGCCGGAGAATTGAAGCTTTCTGATGGAGTGATGTTCACACTGTCACGGCGCCACCGAAGAGACGAGAAGATATACAGAAACGGGCGGCGACTTAGAGGTTTAGGGCAAACCGGTAGATTGGGAGAGAATGGTAATGCATTGCCCCGTAATGTGATTTCTCTTCTTGGACTAATGGTAATGGACTTGGATAGTTGGGTCAGGATTGGATGGAATTGGGCCTTATACACAGAAATTACAGAATTAAAAAAAAATGTGGGGTCATTTGACCCCACTTGACCCAACGTGGGTCCGTCCCTGATTGCATCCGAATATCACTTGTGCTTAACGCCAACACATGACGAGTGCTATAAGCATAAGTGATGCTACCTGCATTCTTCATTGCAATATATTTATAATTATGTTGAATAAATTGTTTAAGTAAATTGATGTTAAACACAAATGATTTATGTAACATTACTCATTGTAATATATTGTAATTATTCTGTATAGCACTTTTAATCCTTGACTCTTGGGAAAAGGGGCTGTTTTATTGATGAAGTTGATGCAGTGGGGACACTAAATACTCAAGGTCATGTTCCATGTAATAATAAATAATATTCGGCAGGTAAATTCACATTCAAGTTCTTGTACACTCGAACGTTTTGTCTTTTTTTATTTTTCATAAAATTACTTTAAAAAATTTATTATACTCCTTTTTAAATTAAAAATAATACTTATCACGTCAAGTTTCAATTTCTATATAAATATTTGGTTGAGGGGGCTAGATGTTAGAGCATAGTTATTAGACTTGATCCAGATGGTAATTCGACAAACCTTCAATTATTGGGTCACTGGTTCAATCGATGTGTCACTAGTTCGACCAATGGGGGTCACTGTTGAATCGGAAATCTAAATAAATAATATTTTTATCTTAATAATTTTATAGTTGTATTTATATTATTACACAATATTTAATTTAGGAAAAATTGCAGTTGCGGTTCCTAATCTTTGCGTTTTTTGCAGACTTTACCCTAACTTTCACTTTGTACCACCCAGAGTCCCAAACCTTTAATAAATTTGCACCCGAGGTCCAAATGGACGGATATCGTCCAATTTTACCGTTAGTTGACCAATAAAATTGATTTTGACCAAATTTTGATCATTTTTAAATGGTAAAAATGTAACTTTATTAGTTAACCCTATAATAAAATAATTAACTAAAACAAAATAAAAATAAAAAAGAAACTATTCATCCTCTTCTCCACACCATCCCCCACCCCACCCCACCCCACCCAAAATCCCTGGAATCATCCTACCATTGATGGATTTCAATTCCCAAAAAAACCCTAAATTTTCAAACTCAAATTCCTATCCTCTTCTTCTACTTCTACTTCACCTTTTCCTTCCAATCCTTTCATGGCTCTTCTTGTTTACCCATGTGTTTTTACTGTTTCTAATTCACGAAACCTCACATTTTCCCCTCTTAGGACTCGGCTTAAATTTTCTGCCTCCGCTATGAAATGTAGTGTAAAATCCGGCGAGGCGGAGAACGCGAGTGCCGCAATTGTATAGTACAAGCATAATCTTCGCGTCGATGATCACTCCGGCCTCATCACTGCTGCCTCCCAGTATTGCAAAATTGTTCATGTTTATGTCTTTTCTGCCCAATCAATTAGAGTTGCAATTCATAGGTAGGAGTTACTGAATTCTAGGTTTGGGAAGGACTTTCATATGAATTTTGCAGTAACTAATTTATTGTAATTTGTTTTAATTAACTTACTGTATTAAGATCCAAATTGCAATATCTTCAAACCCCGTAATTTACTAAGTTCTGGGTTTGGAAAGGACATTGTGCCTTTTGTTGGTTTTAAATTTGAGCAACTTAGTAGAGATTTCGAAGAACCTCTCTTATTTGCAGCAAAGAACATCTCAGATCTCTGGCAATGGAGAAGGCTTTTCATTTGGGTTCTATTTTGGTTTGAGCCTTTTCTAGTTTGGGTTCCATTCTGGGATACTTGGGTTTTCAACTGAAGGTAAATCCTTCTTTACATTCTGGGAGAAAATTGCAGAATTGAAATCTTTAACTAATACACGGACATTTGCAGAATTGAAAACTTTACATTTGGGTTCCATTCTAGTGGTCAGCAGTGGCTACCGAATGACGGGCCAGTGATTTTTCAATTTTGATTTGTTTGTGGTGGTAGTGGTGATAGGGTGGGATGAGGTCGGGTGGAAGAAAATGGCGTGAGCCGGTGGCGGCTGAGAGGAGTTGTGGTGGTTGGTGGTGGCAGTGTGATTTTCTAGTTTGGATTGGGGATGCGACTGGGGGTGGGGAAGATGGTGAGTTTGTTTTTCATTTTTTTAATTTAATTTTTTACCTTATTTTAAGTATAAGATGAAATGTTACATTTTTACCCTTTAAAAATGGTCAAAATTTGGTCAAAATCAATTTTATTGGTCAACTAACAGTCAAATTGGACGGTTTCCGTCCATTTAGATCTCGGGTGCGAATTTATTAAAGGTTTGGGACTCCGGATGGTACAAAGTGAATGTTAGAATAAAGTCTGCAAAAAATGCAAAGATTAGAGACCACGACTGCAATTTTTCCTTTAATTTATTTTGTCTTATGTCACCAATTAATTACGTCATGTTCTCATTCTTGAAATATTAGATTTTCAAAGTTATTCAATGAAGAATTCAAAGGATAAAGTTAATTATATCCTTAAATTATTTCTTAAAAAATATTTTTTGAACTAATAAATAGTATATATAAAAAAAAATAAAAAAAAAAATTCGAACTAATATATATAAGGATTTTTCCATTTGTACCCGGATGTTAACACTCCGGGTTACTTGGTCCTATCTGACCTCTCACATAGAGGTCGGGCCCCATGCGACAATGAATGTATGGGCCCGACCTCCATGTGAGAGGTCTGGTGGGACGGAGTAATCCAGAATGTCAACCTCCGGGTACATATCGCAAAATCCTATACATAAAATGTTCTTGTAAGTGACACTTTGGGTATATGTAGCAAAACCCTATATATAAATGTTCTTGCAATTAAAAACAATAACTTCTTCTGTCATTCTGGCAGGTTAACAGTGAAGCCTACCACCAAGAATACTAGGGCATGGTCACCCCCACAAAATTCAAATGAATTTTGCTTAAAAGGGATTTGCTAGCAGGCAAGTTTGATCAAACCGGTCTAGATTTCTTCTTAAACTTGCTCGATTTCTGTCAGGCTTTGACCGGTCCTTTCAGGCTTTGATTGAGTCTGAAGCAGGGGCCATGGAGGTCCTTGTAATCTGGATCGCTAGATCAACCGGTTCACCATTTTTTCGATAGAATCGACCTGTTCGCTTTGGGATTGATAACTATGTGTTAGATTCATGATATGTGTTATTTGCTCGCTGAGTTCATTGCACGACGAATTTATTAGTGATATTGAAACATGGAGTATGACATATTTGTGGTACAAATGTAATAATTAATAGTAAAAAATCATGGAAAGTTATTTGAATTGTGAATGATATAATAATTAGTGAGTGATTATTGTATCCCTAAAAGACCTAGTTAGTATGGCTATTATATCTCTTCCAGCCATAAGTCTTTCTATAAATATAAGGTTTTGATTTTCAATACGCACAAGTCTATTGATTTCTCTCTCTCTCTCTCTCTCTCTCTCTCTCTCTCTCTCTCTCTCTCTCTCTCTCTCTCTCTTTCTATATATATATATATATATATATATATTAACTTTAGTTTATAACACTTTATAAGTACAAAATTCTAGCCAATTGAACTAACAAAATTCATTTCTCTTTCTGTCCACAAATCTCTAGTTAGTTGAGGAAATAAAATATTTTTCTTTCAATCAGAAAAAGACAAGTTCAAGGGAGTTGAGTTTACAAAGAAACTCTTCTTTTGTGCAAAAAGAAGGGTTTGTGTTGGATTTTGATATCTAATAAATTCAGGCGATGATGAAAAACAGTTGACGGATAATTATCGACACCATATATTTTGCTCAACTCGAAAACAACCAATACACTTTAGGTTAGCCCAAGTTGTGTTTAGGTTTTTTAGTTGTGGTCTTGGCCCATTGGGAAGAGTGAGTCTTGGCCCAAATTAGGTTGAAAACCTAATATATATATCCATCCCTCTTAAGCATGAGAGAGTGTGCTACAAGTGAAGGGAAAGTGTGTGAAAAAGGGGGGCAACTGGGTTTTGGAGGAATTGGGAGAGATTCCACCACTATTGTTCACCTTGTTTCTTCTTCATATGTAGTCACCACGTAGTGTCCTTCATGGGTACTATTAGAGATCAACCGGACAGGGTATAGAGGGCAACCGACGGTGAAGGAAGTTTTAGGTCGAGATTGAGTCAGTGGTGTTCATTTAGTAGGTTGTTATGAGCCCGGATCAATATCTCTCAAAAATTTCCATGACAAATGGTATTAGAGCATGTTGTGTTGAGAAATATGTGATTTTGTTGGGGCAAAAACGGGCTGAAAAATACTAGAAACGAAGCTAAAAAATGGCAGAATTTTTAGATCAAAAAATTGATAAAAATCGAATCTGTAAATCTAATTTCCAGCCAAACCAATGGCAGGTTGGAGAAACAGACACCACAGGTAGACTCAGCAAGTGGAGGCGCAACTGGTTAAGTCGTGAATGGTGCCGGTGTAACGCCCCGAGTTCCGCAGACCCGGAACGCTACGTCATCTTCTCTTTGCCCTAATTTAACTGAAAAGTTTGGCGGAATAACTAACTTTTAAAAAGATCACATTTAAAATTTGTGAACTTTAACGGTAACAAATGTCATTCGAATTAACTTAAGGAAAATTTGATTAAACATTAAACTCAAGTTTGAAAATAGCGGAAACGACAAGGTAAATTTCATAATGTTCAAATGAGTGAAATTTCAAAAGTAATTTAAAACAATTAACTACATTTATTCTACCACTGCCCATCAAACTCGGCCGTCTCCAAAATCTGCAATATTGTTAAAATAATAGAATGAGCATTTCGAAGAAATACTCAGTAGACTCATCGCCAGTAATTAATTTACAGAGTAATTCAACACATAACTATGCAATCTATACAGTGATATTCTCATGGGCTAATTTTCTTTGAAAAATCATAGGCTCTTTAAAATCATAGGGTGTGGGTAGTCTGTCTCATGCATTTAAGCACGTAAGTTATGCATAACATCATCTTATCTCATAAGAGATTCTCTTTCTTCTCATGCAATTAAGCATATAAGTTATGGCAAGCATAACAACATAATCTATCTCATAAGAGATTCTCATCTTATGCATTAAAGCATATAAATCACATAATACATGCAATTACAATTTAAACTGATTAATGGGGGCGAGTCTACCTCAATCTATCTCGATTTGCTCACAAGTGGAGCGGGAAGAAAAATCTCAATTCATCAATCGTTCGTACGTTTCGTCTAGCCAAAAATAGAAAATAAATCTTGAATTAGTGTTTCGAAGTTTTTAAAGATTAAAAACGATAAAAATAAAGTTTAGGGACTTAATTGGAATTTATTAAAACTGAAAATAAAAGTTTAAGGGCTGAAATTGAACTTTTCTGAAATAGGGACTAAATTGAAAATTTATTAAAACTGAAAATAAAAGTTTAAGGGCTAAAATTGAACTTTTCTAAAATAGGGACTAAATTGGAAATTTATTAAAACTGGAAATAAAAATTTAGGGACTGAAATGGACTTTTTCAGAACCTGTGGGCTGATTCATTTTTAAAACATAAGTTTGGGACTGATTCCTTTAAAAACCGAACTTTGGGACTGAAATAAATCATTTTAAAACTTGGGGGACTAAAATGAACTAACGCCTAAACTAGGGGCTTAAAAATAAATTTTCAAAAAATCAAAATTTATAAAACTTTACTCTCTCTCTCTCTCTCTCTCTCTTCGTTGTGTTCGAGCAGAGAGAGAGAGAGAGAGGAAGGCGACGGGAAGGGGCGAAGCCCCTTCCTCCGATTCCAGCCGGCGACGGTGACGGCGTCGCCGTCGCGAGGCGGCACCGGTGGTGGGAGTGATGATTGGGCGGTTTTTAGAGTTCGGGTTGGAGGCTAATGGAGTTAACCGTGGTTTAGGGTTCGGGTTCTTCTTGGTTTTTACGGTGGAAACCGTTGGACTATGGGTCGAGGCATAAGGTAAGTGCGTGGGTCTTCTTATTTCTTGGTTTTGTTTTCGATTTTGGGTTGATTTCTGGGGCTGTCCGTTTTGGGTGTGGGTGGCGGTTCGAAGTCAGAAATGGCAGGTGGTTTTTGGGTTGCAGTGAGCTGGTGGTGGTGTTGGCGGTGGCTCGAGTGGTGGCTGTAGCGGTCGGTGTTGCTCGAGCTAAGGGGCTGGTGGTTCTGGGTTTCGACTGTGGGGTGATGGCTGCAGTTTGGGGGGTCTCTGACCGTGGTGTGTGGTAGCTGCAGTGGTGTTGGAGGTGGTGGTTCTAGGTTGTGGGATGAATGGGTGACTGGAGTGGTGGAGCTCGTGTGGTATTGATGGTGCTGTGTGCAATGTTCTGTGAGTTGGAGGTGGTGGGGTTGATGCTAGAAATTGATTTTCTAGCATCACACATGAATCTCCAACATTATTGATGCTAGAAATGGGTGTTCTAGCATCAGTTGTGAGCTGGAGGTTTTCCAGCACGAATTTCAGCTGGGTTGGAGGTGGAGAGGCATTGGTGGATTCTTGGTTCCACTGGTTCAATGTGTGAAACTCCATGTTGGTGCTAGAAATTGGAGTTCTAGTATCAACGTGAGTTTCCAGCAACAGGAAGGTGACTGAGATTCACTGTATTGAGTGAAAATTTGGAGAAGGTGATATTTCTTACCCAGTTGCTTGGAGGCTGCGTGAGTGAGGGGAGGAAAATGAGGGAGGTATATATGAACAGTAGAATTTTAGGGCACAATTCCCTAGGTATTAAGTGGGCCAAGAATTTGGGCTGCAGAATTTTTTGAATTGGGCTTAAGTGCATTGGGCCGAAAGAATTCAAAACTTGGACTAATAAGTAATTGGACCTTAAAAATTACTTAAATTATTAAATGATAAGAAATTCGATACCTTAAAAAAAATATTCGGGATTGAACTCGATTTGAATGAATTTAAATTGATTTTATAACGGCTAGACGAACGCGCTTTTATTTAAAACTCGGGGTTAGGATTTAGCGACACGTTTTTCAAGAAAAATAAATCTAAAATTTTCGATCGCTACAGCCGGCGTGTGGGAACTCTGGTCGACGCGTGGAGTTCACGTGTACCTATTTTAGGCAACGACCCCAAAAGACAGAATGTTGCTAGTGGTGAGATAGACCCTGCGATGTTGTTGAATTTCAGTTTTCAGCAATACGGTGAAAGTTGGATGATTTTGCCCTTGACGTCCGGGTACCGATTGTTGTTTCGTGTTGTCGCGGTTAATGGAGACTTTAGGACCAATGGTGACGGTCCTAAAACGGTGAATTCACATCTCTCGATATTTACGGACCTTCAAACGTGATCCGCTCGGTATCTTGTTCTTTGCCTTTTATTGTTCTAGCCATAAGTCTTTCTATAAATATAAGGTTTGATTTTCAATACGCACAAGCCTATTAATTTCTCTATTTTTTTATTTTTTTAGTTTAGTTTATAACACTTTATGAGCACGAAATTCTAGTCAATTGAACTAACAAAATTTATTACTCTTTGTGTCCACAAATCTCTAGTTAGTTGAGGAAATAAATATTTTTTCTTTCAATCAAAAAAAGACAAGAAGTTCAAGTGTGTAAATCAGTTTACAAAGAAACTCTTCTTTTGTGCAAAAAGAAGGGTTTGTATTCTCTTAACTTTGAATTATATAAAAAAGTGATATAGTTATCGATCTGGGTATATACGTTTTGACTATATATGCAAATTGATGACATATAAATATTTGCCTGAGTAAAAAACGTATTCCAATACATATTTCATATTTGAGAAGATATTATATCATCCAAATCAATTTTTTGGAAGAATATTGTGGAATTGCTTAAAAAGAAATATCATATTTTTATTATTTTGTTGATCTTGAATAAACATAAATCCACACATTAATATCTTAAAAATGATATTGTATTTGTTTCGTCTGCTTTGATGGGTTAATTTAATCAATAAACTGCATATACTATGTAACGGTAAATTTTGTATATTAAGAAAAATAGTTCTTTTTTGGGTCAGCTGCGTGTTTTTATGTGATAGTATTAATTATAACATTGGAATAATTCCATTATGCATATATGTATTTGGATTAATATTTTTATGTTTAATTAACATCTCAATATATATTTTTATAATTTGCACTCGTTAGCTATTTAATTGTTAATCAAATTTTTAATTTTAGTTGTTTGAAACATATGAAGTTTGTGTCCTATTACGGGTAATCCCAAAAGACCCAGTATGCAACACGTGGCCTAGGACCACAAGTCACGTGGCCGAATCCACAGCGTGCCTTATATCCGAACCCACTACATCGAACTGGTACGGACGAACTCACATCATCGAACCGTCATTGATGAACCCCTTGCGTCCGAACCCATGTGCGGTACCGAACTCATGTCACATGAACAGTAGACAGTATGGTTGTCTTACGGAAGATCTTCTGACAGATGGTTGATGTGACAACACGCTGCAATGATGACTGCGCCACACATTGTGTTATTTGAAGGTAATGTTAAATTTGAAGGTCAATACTACTAAGCAATTCTCTCTATATTTCATTGTTCTATTTCTCTCCCCAAGGCCGCCCCTTTGTATATCTTGGAGGCTCACATTGCAGCCTTCCCACACTTATATAAATTACCACTCCAACTGACTTGATCGTCGGAGTGCGTGCGGCGGGCTCCCCCCTCTTTGGCGAAGGCCACGTGCAACTGACAGTTTGTCTTAGTGTGCAGAAAGAAAGGTTGAACCGGACGTGAGAGGCCCTGTGATCTGTTAACAGCTCATAGGTACGTTTTTTGAGGTCAACAGATTGGCGCCGTCTATGGGAAACCACACATTACAACCACGAAGACCCCAGTGGAAGAAGCCAGCCGAAAGGAAGCAAAGAAAGCCTGACCTTGGAGAAAGGTTGAAGTTCTCGAAAAAAGAACAGAGGAAAAGCACCTCATTGAACTTTACCGCCAGTTTAGAACTTGCTGTCGCAATGAGCTCTAGCAATTATGGCTCCCATAGCCGAAGCCATCAGCAGGGAGGCTCCCATGGCAGGAGCCATCGACAAGAAGCCCTGAAGAAGAGGTCCTCTGGACAAATGTCAACATGCATAGACCCCATCACATTCACAGGCGGAGCGGTACAACAGCACGCCTAGCTAGAGAAGTGGGAGAAATGGCAGCAAATATGAGGAACTTGGCAAAACAAAATGCTGCCATGCAGCAACAACTTCTACAGATGCAGGGGCAAGCCGGATACCAACCCCCCCACCACGAGACTTACCAACAAGATGAAGAAGCCAGAATTTTTGGGCAACATGTGAGGGAGCCGAGCCCCCTGGAAAGGGAGGTAAGCATGGATACATCTTCAGCTCACATCCATACCAACCCTGACGGAGACCCTCTTCAAGGGGGGAAACTTCCCTCCCGAATATACACGAGACCCGGAGCCAAGGAGGTCTACCAGTGTATTTGACCGGATCGGAGCATCCGGGCCTAGAAATAGGCCCCAGCGACCCCCTCCAAATGTGATGCGACAGGAGCAACAAGAGCCCCAGGAGGTTCGCCAGCCTAGGTGGCGGGAAAGAAGGGATACGGCAAACCAACAGAACATGGCAGGAATCACTCAACCACCTTGGTATCAGGCGGAAGAAGGGGAATCCAGCAACCCTTGTAGGTCTTTTGAACTTGATGATGATGATGACAGCTTGCCATTTTCGCGTGAGTTAAGAAATACGCATGTCCCCCGCCACTTTGTGCCCCCAAAGATCCCAAAATACGAAGGCAAGGGAGACCCGGCAAAGCACCTCAACAACTACAAAACACACATGGCTCTAAGAGGAACATCGCCGGCATTAAAATGCAGAGCATTCCACCTCACTCTCACAGGCTCTGTAGAAATATGGTACAATCGCATACCTGCAGGAAGCATCAGAAGTTGGCCTGACCTCAAGAAAGCCTTCCTAAATCAATATTTGTCTAGCAAAGAATGAGAGGCCCCCATACAAAAGCTTCAGGACATGAGGCAAGCAGGCGGGTGAAACATTGAAGAGCTATTTGGCTCGGTTCACTGATGAAATGACCTATTGCGAACAGGTAACTGATAGAGAGGCCCTATCAGCACTCAGAGGCGAACTCAATATGAATACCCTCTTTTGGAGAGACGTGCGAAATAGGACCCCCGCTACTTATGATGCTCTTGTAGAAATGATGAGGAGCGAGATAGTCAATGAGGAATTGATTGACCATCGTAATAGGACCTCAATGGGACTGTCGCCTACCCAGAGACAAAGGCGAGGTCCTGTATCACACTTGGTAACCCAGCAATGGACCCAAGCAGGGCAAGCTGTAGCCCCCACATCAGGACAAGCACTGGCCACTGCTACTCTAAACGACGTACCCTCCCTGGCATATGAAGAAATAGATCCCAATGGGGGTGCGCAACCCAGCTTGTCGAGAGGAAGGGACAACGGACCTAGGAATAGGCCCTATTACACCTATCACAGAGCCTTTGGTCACAGTGACTGCAACTGCTTGACAAGGCCTCCAAACCATGATCAAACGGGTCGGAACGAGGCTAGAGGTCCTACGAACCGAAACTTGAGAACTGCTAGCCGGGAGAGGAGAGACCCCGAACCCAGAAATAAGGAGCCATGAAGGCAAATAAGGGACCGATCACCTCGGCAAAGAGACGACAAGACTAGGGACCGACCAAGGAGTTCACAGAGACAAAGAGAGGCTCGGCCTAATATGGAGTCGGACCTCATCTGGGAGATAGACACTATAATTGGAGGTCCCCACATCGGAGGGGAATCTAGGAATGCTCAAAGGAACTATGCCAAGGAAGCCAAAGACTCCCCCATGACGAGTTATTCCGTCAACGGATCCTACCGTGGAACTCATACCCTTCTGCCAATCACTTTCACACAAGAGGATACTGCTGATGTCCACTACCCCCATTGCGACGCCTTGGTCGTAAGGGCTATAATAGCCAGAAATGGCTTGAACCGTATGCTTGTGGACAATGGGAGTTCGATTAACATACTTTTCGGCACCACGTTTGACAAGATGCACGTTGGTTTCAACCCTACCCCAATGACAGCCACATTGTACGGGTTCACAGGGAATAGCATCATCCCCAGGGGCAGGATCACATTGACTGTAGAAATGGGAACTCCCCCTTTCACGGCCCACCATCACACGGAGTTTTTAGTGGTGGACCACAGGTCAGCCTATCACGGAGTATTGAGGTGACCCGTGCTAAACGAGCTAGGGGCTGTAACATCCATCCACCACCTGTGTATGAAATTTCCCACCGATAGGGGTATTGCTACTCTACGAGGCGACCAGATGGGTTCGAGGAAGTGCTACCTAAATTCCCTATGAAAATCTGAACCCCGCAGTACAAATATGATATACTTGGATACAGAAATGCTCGACGCCCCTGCAAAAGGGTTAGTCCCTAAAGAAGGGGAGGACGTTGAAATGATTAATGCTATTACGGACCAAACCGCCCCTGAACAGGACGCTGTGGACACTATTTTGGATCTAAGAGTAACATAATCCAACTCCCAAGCTACCCCAGTCGAAGAACTGGAACCTTTCCAGGTAGATCCTAATGACCCCACCAAGGTGCTCCAGGTGGGGAAAGAGTTGGGAACTGAACGAAAGCAGCTATTGAAGAACTTCCTCCTCGCAAACTTGGACATTTTCGCATGGAAACATGGAGATATGGTGGGCATTGATCCAAATGTTAGCTGCCACCACCTCAACATCGACCCAAAATTCACTTCACACCGACAAAAGAGGAGAACATTGAACCCAGAAAGGTATGAAGCCCTAACGAACGAGGTTCATAAGCTGGTAAGTAATGGGTTCATCAGTGAGGCGACCTACCCGAAGTGGGTGTCAAACCCGATATTAGTGAAGAAATACAATGGCAAGTGGAGGGTCGGTATAGACTTCTCTAATCTGAACCAGGTTTGTCCAAAGGATAGTTTCCCACTTCCAAGAATTGACCAATTGGTGGATGCCACCGCAGGGCACAAACTACTGAGCTTCATGGACGCATATTCTGGATACAACCAGATTCCGATGTACCCGCCAGACAAAGAAAATACCTCATTCATCACAGATCGCGGACTCTATTGCTACCGGGTGATGCCATTTGGTTTAAAAAACGCAGGGGCCACCTACTAAAGGTTAGTGAACCGCATGTTTGCGAATCTTCTGGGCAAGACAATGGAAGTGTATGTGGACGATATGTTGGTAAAAAGCCTCGAAACTGAAGACCATATTGAACATCTTATCGAAGCCTTCAAAGTGTTAAGAAGATTCCAGATGAAACTGAACCCCCTGAAGTGTGCTTTCGGTGTAGCCTCCGGAAAGTTCCTGGGCTACATGGTGAATCAAAGAGGGATTGAGGCCAATCCTAATAAGATTAGGGCCCTGCTTGACATGAGGTCCCCCTACAAACCGAAGGAAGTGCAAAGCTTGACAGGTCGGTTCACTGCTCTGAACCGGTTCATCTCGAAGGCAACGGATAAATGCATTCCCTTCTTCAAAGTTCTTAAAGGAGGGAAGAAGTTCCATTGGAACAAAGAGTGCGAAGCGGCTTTCCAAAGGCTGAAGAAGCACCTTGGGCAAGCCCCCCTCCTCTCCAAGCCCAAAGATGGAGAAGCCCTATCATTATATTTGGCCGTATCAGCAGATGTCGTGAGTTCGGTCCTTGTGAGGGAAGAAGATGGTACCCAGTTGCCTGCCTACTATGTAAGCAAGGACTTCACCTCCGCGAAATCTCGATATTCAAACATGGAAAAGCTTGCTTTTTCACTCATGACCGCCTGCAGAAAATTGAGGCCTTACTTTCAGGCCCCTAGCATCCATGTATTAACAACTCTCCCCCTCAAGCAAATCCCGTAAAGGCCTGACGCTTCTGGAAGGCTTATGAAATGGTTCATCGGGCTGAGCGAGTTCGACATTTCATACAAACCAAGGGCCTCGGTGAAGGGACAGGCACTAGCAGATTTTATAGTTGAATTCTCCGAACTGCGAGTCGATATGGAAACTGAGGAAGCAGAACCCCCAACTTGGAGCCTGTTTACTGACGGCTCATCCGGCGAGACCGGTTCAGGCGTAGGGGTTATTCTGATAAGTCCGGAGGGGAACAGACTTTGTTGTGCTATTAGGTTCGGATTCAAGGCTTCGAACAGCGCTGCGGAGTATGAAGCCCTTCTGGCAAACCTAAAATTATCAAGGGAGATGCAGATAAAGAGGTTAACTGCCAGTAGTGATTCGCAGCTAGTGGTTAGCCAGGTCAAGGGAGATTATTCAACAAAGGACAAGAATATGGCTTCTTACCTGAAGAAGGTTAAGGAGCTCATCTCCCACTTTGAAATGTTCGATCTTGTGCAGATTCCAAGGTCAGAAAACATGCATGCGGACGCCCTATCCAAGTTGGCTAGCAGTAAAGATTCCAAACTTCTTAAAATGGTGCCAATTGAACACCTCACTCAACGATCCATAGCCAAGGGCGAAGAGATCATGTGGATAGAGGATACCCCTCATTGGATGCAGCAAATCGTCGCCTTCTTAAAGGATCAAACCCTCCCTGAGGACAAGGAGAAAGCTCAGAAACTAAGGCGTCGAGCCGCATATTACGTGCTCCAAGACGAAGTGCTGTATAAAGGAGGATTTTCGAGCCGCTTTTGAGATGCACCGGGGTGATGAGGCCAACTATGTCCTAAGAGAGGTCCATGAAGGAATTTGTGGAAACCATACCGCCGGTCCAGCACTAGCCTGTATGATACTCAAATAAGGATACTAATGGCCAACACTGAAAAAGGATGTGATCCAATTCGTCTGCGCATGTGACAAATGCTAGCGTTTCTCCTCCATTCAACGACAACCATCTCAAGAATTGACTGTTGTGTCTAGCCCATGGCCCTTCGCCAAATGGGGCATCGACCTGATAGGTCCGCTCCCTAAAGGAAAAGGAGGTGCTTCACATGCAATTGTGGCTATAGACTATTTCACCAAATGGGTGGAGGTCGAACCCCTGACAAAGATAACAAAGGCGAACACTTTGAAGTTTGTATGGAAAAACATCATATGTCGGTTCGGGATCCTCCATTCGCTTGTGTCGGACAATGGAAGGCAGTTCGACAATAAAAAGGTCAAGGAGATGTGCGAGGAGCTCGGTATCAAGAAACATTTTTCTTCACCACACCACTCCCAGGCCAATGGCCAAGTAGAGGCGGTGAACAAGACGATCAAGCAGATTCTGAAAAAGAAACTTGAAGCATCGAAGGGGGCGTGGGTGGATGAACTGTCCCATGTGTTAAAGGCGATTCGTACCACAAGTAAAATCGCGACGGGTAAGACCCCCTTCTCCATGGCATATGGCACAGAAGCGATGAGCCCCGTCGAGGTGGGATTACCCTCATCTCGGCGCCTACAGTTTAATGAAATCTCCAACGAGGAAATTAGGCGATACGAGCTGGACTTTCTTGAAGAAAGAAGGGACGCCTCACAGATTAGGCTCGCCACTTATCAAAGGAAAATGATGAAGTATTATAACAAGAAGGTAAAAAGAGATCATTCAGAAGAGGTGATTTTGTGTTGAGAAAGGTTTTCCTCTCAAGTAAGGAACCCGGTGTTGGAACCTTAGGTCCGAACTGGGAAGGCCCCTACCACATCACTGAGGAGGTCAGGACAGGGACTTTCAGAATCGAAACTCTGGATGGGAAGATGCAACCCCACCCCTGGAATGTTGAGCACCTAAGAATCTACTATCAATAATTTTCTTTTCTTTGCTAGTCCAATTATCGAGGCATATGTTCATAGCCTCCTCTATTTTGTGTTTGCTTTCCCATATATGGAATGGACCTTCGCTGTTATATTATTTCAACTGCTTCCAACTCTTTAAGACGAACCGTTTCACTTTGTAGCACCTTCTATCAAATGAAGTCTGGCATCCTACAAATCCTAAGTAAAAATGGTTCGGCATGGCTTGTGTGTGATAAACCACATGGTATTCATCAAGTCTTAATTAAATTGGTTAATAAACAATTTACTGGATGAGTTTTAAGACGAACCGTTTCACTTTGTAGCACCTTCTATCAAATGAAGTCTGGCATCCTACAAATCCTAAGTAAAAACGGTTCGACATGGCTTGTGTGTGATAAACCACACGGTATTCATCAAGCCTTAATTAAATTGGTTAATAAACAATTTACTGGATGAGCTTTAAGACGAACCGTTTCACTTTGTAGCACCTTGTATCAAATGAAGTCTGGCATCCTACAAATCCTAAGTAAAAATGGTTCGGCATGGCTTGTGTGTGATAAACCACTTGGTATCCATCAAGCCTTAATTAAATTGGTTAATAAACAATTTACTGGATGAGCTTTAAGACGAACTGTTTCACTTTGTAGCACCTTCTATCAAATGAAGTCTGGCATCCTACAAACCCTAAGTAAAAAGGGTTCGACATGGCTTGTGTGTGATAAACCACACGGTATTCATCAAGCATTAATTAAATCGGTTAATAAACAATTTACTAGATGAGCTTTAAGACGAACCATTTCACTTTGTAGCACCTTCTATCAAATGAAGTCTGGCATCCTACAAATCCTAAGTAAAAAGAGTTCGGCATGGCTTGTGTGTGATAAACCACACGGTATTCTTCAAGCCTTAATTAAACTGGTTAATAAACAATTTATTGGATGAGTTTCAAAGAAATAAAAATGGTTCGACGCATTCTATCATCAGCTCGAATGTTGCCCCCAACCATGGCGAACCCATGCGATTTGTTAATAATTTATTCAAGTTATTATCTATCATCAGCTCGAATGCTGCCCCCAACCATGGCGAACCCATACGATTTGTTAACAATTTATTCAAGTTATTATCTATCATCAGCTCGAATGCTGAACCCAACCATGGTGAATCCATGCGATTTGTTAATAATTTATTCAAGATATTATCTATTATCAGCTCGAATGCTGCCCCCAACCATGGCGAATCCATGCGATCTGTTAATAATTTATTTAAGTTATTACCAATCATCAGGTCAAACGCTGCTCAACGAGCCCATACAACTTCTAGTTAGGTTCGACCGGGCCCCATTGCAGGGCCCCCATTATAAGGCAGGAGTCAAATGAGTTCAACCAAAAAGAAAAGAAGAAACAAAGAATGGCTCCAATCGAAAATGTAAAATCCGGGTAAGTACAACTACTTTACGGCAAAATAAAAAAACTAGTTGCCACCCTCTACAACTTCCACCACCTCCTCCACCTCTTCCGCCATATCTTCAGCAGGAGTGGAGGGTTTAGCTGGAATGAAATTCTCCCTCACAGCAGCCAAGTCCACCTTTGGGTGAAGTTCGGCAACCCTTGCAAGAACTTCACCGTAAGCAACATTCCTCCAGTACAAATTGAGGCCGTCATACTCTGCAGTTTCATGAAAATGGGTGACATAATTCTCCACTGCAGCATCCCCTGCCTCAGCCAACTGCTGTTTCAAACTTGCAACCTCAGTGGAGAACTACCCAATCTTCGCCTCCAACTTCTCCTGCCTGGCCCTGAAGGCTTCAATGACCTCATCCGCCGTCGATGCCTCTGCCTTCAATTTTGTAGCTTCCAACTCAGAAGTGGCAGTCCTCTCCTCAAGCTCACAGTTCCGGTCCTACAGCCTCTTCATGTCCATTTGAGCATTAAAGATGAAGCCTGGGACCCAGCCTGCATTGCCAGTCCAGCCTCCAGCATGTCTTTGAATTCACAAGTTTGAGCATAGGATGCATACTTGTCAGTCTAATACTTATAATTGATCCTAGCTACTGCTTGGGCCTTGGCCGGTAGCATCTCCAACACTTCTGGGACAATTTCGTCGGTTCGGCCGTCGAGAAAATCTCGAGCCTTAAACTTAGTAGGACCCTCCATCCTAGTCTGATGCCCCCGCTTCTTTCTAACCAACCCACCCTCCTCCTCATTGCCTTCATCAACATTAATCACTGGCAGAGAGTTTAACGGCTTCACATTGATGGGCTCCCTCAAAGACTCCTCTATTGAAGTTTGCCGTGTTGGAGGAGGAGGACCCTTGTTCTTTGTCAACACCAGTCGCCTTTTCTTAGGCACCCCCCATCAAAAGGCTCGGCCTTGTCTTTTCCCTTAGCCTCCATTTTCTTTTCCGGGGGGGAGGCGGATGAGACTTCGATAGGCGGCTCAGTTCGTCCCTCTGGTTTTTGTAAGTTGACGAACTCAAACTCAAAGGCTTTTTATTCTTCGCTTCAACCAAGCGGCGCATGTGAAACATGTTCGGTTTCACATACTCTTTGTTCAAATGTTCTGCAACCGAATCGAGTACAAGTTAGCAAAAATAGCACATAATACGCCTCAGAAATAAGGGTAGGGTTGCAACTTACCACGGGTCGACATCAGTAAATGTGTCACAAATAAGGCTCGTTTGGCTACGACGTTCTTGAAGTCCCTCCTCTCTGAAGGCAGTTCGTATATGGCCCTCACAACGGCCCACTCACAAGGTTCAAGCTCGAACCGATCTGTAGGAACTAAAAATTTCTTGAATCAGAAACACAACAAAATGCAAGGCAACAAAACAAAGCAAGAACCAAGGACTACACTCACTATACTCATGATAATGGATCGGCACAGTTATCTCTGGGACTGCATCCCCCTCTACTGTCTGCCAGCGACCCCTTATCCAGAACCAAGAGGACTTCCAGTTCTTTATTGAAAAATGAGTGCCCCAGATGAAAGGGGAGTACGAACCCCAGGTTAATGCAATACTACCCCCTGCACGAATCATCCCCACTTGAGGCTCGAGGCTGAAAAAGAGTTTGAAAAATGTGGGGAGGCATATCCTCGCCAAGAGTGACCTCCTTCCACAAGAGGAAGGCCCCTGCCATTTGGCTCCATGCGTTCAGTACAAGTTAGGTCGGAGCCAGGTTATACTACCTAAGCAAAAACCTAAAAAATGGGTGCAGAGGCAACCTCATCCCCCTGCCAAAATAGCATCGCTTACGGCCACACACCCCTCCCTAGGGTAACAAGCCCGCTCATCAGGGGTCGGCACAAACATTTCTATGGTCTCAGGGATCCTATATTTCTCCCTAAATGTTTCAAGCTCACTCGTCTCTACATTCGAAGGCCATTGGGATGCCCCCCACTTCATCCTATAATTTATAGGCCCCTCTAGCATCATAGTAACACTATGGGGTCCCCCATTGCGTCCATTATTCTAGCAGTAGGAATGGGTGGCGACAAGCCAACCTCAGCATATAATGAGGCAGTCTCCTCGTCCCCCAACGAACCTCCAAAATCTTTATTTTTCGAAGAAGAGGCCATTTCTCTTGAAAGGAGGAAGAAAACAAAACAGTCAACAACTAGGTTTAACACTTACGTCGAAGAAGCTAAGAGAAGAGTCGGTGCTTGCGAAGGAGAACAACAAACTGGATGAAGGATCGCGAAGGCAGAAAGGAAGACCCTCGAACACTTAGAAAATTTTCTCGCAAAATGAAAAACAAGAATTTGGGGAAGAAACCCCCTTTTATATGAAATGGAATCTTATCTCAGCCCTTGAATTAACCCTGGTTTTAATCCAGGCCTTACAGCTGTCCCTACATCAGAGACGTTGAAACGAAAAGGCGCTCATCACCATTTCGAATCAATGGCCATGATCAACGCGTGAGTTACACGCACAAGAGAGTCGAGTCAATATGCCAGCTGTCGGCAGTAATCATTATCATGCATTAAATTCTTTACGTAATACGAAAAAGTAAACTGTACACGCCGTAACCACTTAGCATCTTGGGAACCACCACCAACGTCAAATCGTACAGGCTCGCCTACAGGGCCTCGCCTATTCTACAAAGGCTCGCATTAATGGCCTCGCCTCTTCTACAGCAGGCTCGTCTACAGAGCCTCGCCTGTTCTACAAAGGCTCGCTTTTATGGCCTCGCCTCTTTCACCACAGGCTAGCTTTTATGGCCTCGCCTCTTCCATCACAGGCTCGGCTTAACGGCCTCGCCTCTTCTACAACAGGCTCGCCTACAGGGCCTCGCCTATTCTACAAAAGCTCGCCTTAATGGCCTCGCTTCTTCTACAACAGGTTCGCCTACAGGGCCTCGCCTATTCCACAAAGGCTCGCCTTAATGGCCTCGCCTCTTCTACAACAGGTTCGCCTACAGGGCCTCACCTATTCTACAAAGGCTCGCCTTACTAGCCTCGCCTCTTCCACCACATGCTCGCTTTAATGGCCTCGCCTCTTCTACAACAGGCTCGCCTACTTAAACACCTCTTCTGCGGGCATCACGGTCAAGCCTTCAAGTCCACGCACTATATAAATAATCGTACATGGAATTCGGGGACTAGTTGTTACGACCACTTTTCTGTTCTTTCTCTACTTCAAGTCCACGCACTATATAAATAATCATACATGGACTTCGGGGACTAGTTGTTACGGGCAATCCCAAAAGACCCAGCGTGCAACATGTGGGCTAGGCCTACGAGCCACGTGGCCGAATCCACAGTCTGCCTTATATCCGAACCCACTACATCGAACTAGTATGGGCGAACCCACATCATCAAACCGCCATTGATGAACCCCTTGCGTCCGAACCCACATGCGGTACCGAACTCATGTCACATGAATAGTAGACAGTATGGTTGTCTTATGGAAGATCTCGTGTTGAAGATCTTCTGATAGATGGTTGATGTGACAACACGCTGCAATGATGGTTGCGCTAATCCCGCATGTCAGAGTTCAAACACAGGAGATCAGAGCATTAAATGCATTGAAGTCTGTGACAAGAAGTTCAGCCGTTGGAATAAGGCCACGTGTCTATTCATCCAACGTCTCACTCACCCCCTCTTACTATAGTTGCTCACACATTGTCATTTGAAGATAATGCTAAATTGGATTCTCAATACTACTAAGCAATTCTCTCTATATTTCATTGTTCTATTTCTCTCCCCAAGGCCGCCCCCCTTGTATATCTTGGAGGCTCACGTTGCAGCCTTCCCACACTTATATAAATTACCACTCCAACTGACTTAATCGTTGAAGTGCGCGCGGCCGGCTCCCCCCTCTTTGGAGAAGGCACGTGCAACTGACTGTTTGTCTTAGTGTGCAGGAAGAAAGGTTGAACCGGACGTGAGAGGTCCTGGGATCTGTTGACAGCTCATAGGTACATTTTTTGAGGTCAACATGTCCGATTGATATAGAATTGTAACTATTTATCTCTTATATGTAATGTTGAAGTCTTGAATATATCCATTTTTAATTATGCATATTTTGAAAAATCATAATTCCATAAATCTGTATACATTCTCAAAGAACATTCTTTTTTTTTTTTTTTTGCTTCTGAAGTATTACATCATTATTATTAATATTGTAGAGGAATATCATTTACGTTTGAGGAGTATGACATTTTCAGAAAAATATTGACTTATTGTTCATGAAGAACTAATAGTAAAATATATCATTATTTAAAAAATGATAATAATATTATTTTACCGTGCTTTAAAAATAGCAAATGTCTTGAAGAAAATTATACGATTTGATCTCTTGAAGAGATACGATCTATATATAAATTTTATGAAAATAAGTTGTTTATTCTAGAAGAATCTCGACTTACTAAATCTATTAATATTCTAGAATTACATTTTATTGTAACCCGTAACACAATTTTACATTACGTTAATATTTCAGTAGAATGTTACTTAATCCTGAATAGCATAATTTTACAAGATCTATTATTTTCTAATAATATTTTTATATTGTTTCTAAAGAGCAAATGTTATATGGTTAGTAATAATTTATAAGTGTTTTTGAAGAAGCATATATTAAACAATTCAATGTTAGGTTTTAATTTTTGAAGAAAATAACTTTATATCTTTAATAGTCAAGAGTAATATTAGTTATTACTGAAGAGCATATCATTCTATGTTTTAATATTCTTGAATAATATTAAATTATTGCTCTCGAATAAGCATAAATATTAATATATTAATAAGATTTAAGATGGATCATCAAAATTTTTGTTTAGCAAATAGTGCAACTATGCACTTAATTCTTCGAGTACTTATTGAAATTAAAATTAGTAGAAAATAATTTTAACACGACGATATCAAGTGCATCAAATATTGTTAAAGGCTCCTGAAGAGCTAGTATTATGTTATCTAATAATAAAAAATTGTAGATTGACAATGCACTTTATTCCAACAAATATAGAAGGAATTTTATTAGTTTTAAAGATATTCGTTATAATAAATATCGGGTTAATTTCAGGAATGGTCACTGAAGTTACAGAAAAATTACAAAATGGTCACTGAAGTTCAAAACTTTCATGAAAGGCCACTCTCAAGTTTCAGTCACTTTCATAAATGGTCACTGAAGTAAGTTTTAGGACCTTTTTGTTCTAATTGAAACCTGAATTAACAAAACCCGTCCCATTCAAATTTGGAGGACCTGAAGTGCAATTCCATTTTTCATAAAACACCAATCACCGTCATTTGTGAGAGTTCAAGCTAGGAAGACGCTACTCTGTTCTCCAAGACGCACCACACTTCCACCCGACGAGAGAAAATCCAGAAACTCCGGTCGAAGGTCAGCCTTGACACTCCCAAACTGTAGGTAAGCTTCCAATCTATCTTAATCATCAATTTCTTCTTGAAAAATCACACGGGACAGTGAATATGCTCGCCATTTTTTCAGTGAAAATCGAAGTGTTGGGACCACAATATTCCAAAATTTATTCGACATGTCGGAGGTGGAGGAACAAGATGAAGGTTAGCATATTGGTTTTAACGTTTTTGGGTCTGTATTGTGCGCGTAAAGGGTGCGTGAACTGCAATTTTGGGGTCTCTGTTACTGCATTTTTTGTGTTGAAATGTAATAAAGTATCCAGTAATATGCTTGGCAGTGATTTTGGGGCCACTATAACTGCTGATTTTGGGTCTCTGTTGTTGGCATCGATGGGTTGAGAAATAGACAGGGTCGTTATATGTCTGCCCAAATGTGATGGTCTTATTATACTGTGATCGGTGAGGTGGTAGCAATGGCTGGATGCCATTAACATTTTTTACCCTTTTTGGCTGGTCGTATGGTAGATTTGCACAATTTGGGGGTTTGGAAATTAGTGTTTGAAGGAGTTGGGCTATGGCAGTGGTGGTGTGTTGTTTTCAGTAGTAGTTTTGGTTCTTTTAGGTGGTTCTAATGGTGATGGTAGCATGATGGCAATCGTTAAATAGGTTTTATGCTGGAGTAGATGTTTAATGACCTGGAGTAAGTACTTGAAATATAATGAACTGGAGTAGATGTTTAATAGGTTTTATGTTGTTACTTGTGTTTATTCTGCATAGACCATGATGTGATGATTTTAACTTGAGTCAGATAGTTGCTACATATTCTTATTTTCACTATACACTCAGCTAATATCGTTTTATAATCTCCTATTGTCTAGGTGATTTGAACAGTGCTTCGGATGAAGAAGATGTCACCTTCTATGATTCCGATTATAGCTTTGGTGAAGAAGACGACCTTCTCTTTCGGGAAAACGTTACCGACAATATTGAACTCGACATGAGAAATGAGATAGTGTCGTTGGAAGCAGTATATGAATCTAACAATTCTAAATATGCACCATCAGATGACCTTCGAAGCGTTCATTCTAATAGTGACGAAGAAGTGGTCATGTATCCAGAATTTAATGGTGATGTAGATAAGGTGGATCCCGTGCTTGAGGTTTGACTGAAGTTTAGGTCCAAAGAGGAGGTAAAGGGTGTGATTAGAAACTTCAGCATTCACAATAGGTTTGAGGTGGTCTTCCCGTATAATGATAGATGTAGATTAGAAGGTCAGTGCAAAGAAAAAAATTGTCCATGGCATATTTAGGTTTCTCCATTGGAGGAAGATTCATCGTGGCAGATTAAATCTTTCGAATGGAATCATACATGTAGTAGAGCATTGAAGAATATAAGTGTATCAGCTGGTTGGTTAGCCCGTAGATACATTGAGACATTTACTATTGCGCCAAAGTGGGATGTGAAACTGTTTAAGGCAACTGTTATGAAAGAGTATAGTATAGATATTAGTGACGCAAAGGCATGGAGGGCTAGGAGATATGCGAAGGAGTTGCTGAGAGGATCTCTAGTTGGGCAATTTGGGTTGTTAGGTTCGTATGCATCTGAGGTTAGGAGAACAAACCCAGGTTCAACCGTTATACTATCTTTAGACGAGCTCGTGTTTAAGGCGATTTATGTATGCTTCGATGCGTGCAAAAAAGGCTTTTTGGGCGGTTGTAGACCCGTTATTTGCATAGATGGGTGCTTTTTGAAAGGCAATTTTAGTGGTCAATTACTTGCTGCAGTGGGTATTGATGGGAATGATTGTATATTCCCAATTGCGCATGCTATTGTAGAAACTGAAAGTAATGCTAGTTGGTCGTGGTTTTTGAAACTGTTGGGAGAAGATTTGATGCTCGAAAATGCATATGGAGTCACTATTATGTCTGATAGACAGAAAAGGTTGGAGAATATGGTTTCCGAGTTGTTTCCAATGGTTGAGCATCGGTTTTGTGTAAGGCATATGTACTCCAACTTCTTCCGCAAAGACTTCAAGGAGCTGAAACTTAGGGATTTGTTGTGGAGAGCAGCTAAGTCTACTTATTTGGCTGAGTTTACATATTGGATGGACAAAATAAAGGAGGAAAAGATAACTGCCTGGGAGTGGTTATGTGCCAAACCAGCTGATCAATGGTCGAAGTCCCATTTCATGACCGTATCAAAGTGCGACATTCTGTTAAACAATCTATGTGAATGCTTTAATAACTACATAAAAGAAGCGAGGGGGAAAGATATTTTGACTCTCCTTCAGACTATTCAAAACAAGTTGATGGTAAGGATGTACAAATGTCGCGATTTGATAGCAAGGAGTCATAGCGATATATGTCCAAAAATTTTAAAGAAACTTGAAATTAGTACCCGTGATTTTTTTTCGTGGAAAGCAACTTTCAATGGGGAAACGCAATTTCAAGTTTCTGAACCGTATTCGGATGGTCAGTTTGTGGTAGATTTAAAAAGGAGGACATGCTCATGCAGAAAGTGGGATCTAACTGGTGTGCCTTGTCCACACGCAATAGCCGGTATCCGTGAGTGGGGTAAGGATCCCTTGCAGTTTGTAGATGAGAGTTACAAAATTGCAACTTACTTAAAAGCATACAAGAATTGCATATACCCTATAAATGGACACAAAATGTGGCCTTCTAGTGGCTTCGACCCAGTTAAACCCCCAACTTGGGTGACCAAAAAAAGAGGCAGGAAACAGACAAAGCGCTGAAGAGGGGTTGACGAAGTTGTATTGTCGAAGGAGAAGATGAAAAAGATTGATAAGAGAGGTGAAGAAGAGAATGAAATGTAGTATTTTCCATCAAAAGGGACACAATAAAAGATATCACTCGAATCATGCGTCACAGGCAAACTATACAACAAATGAGGTACAATTTTAGTCATAGTCATACACGTATATCATGCTTTTTTTGGTTAATTTATTGTGTTGGTTGACGTCCATTTGCATCAATTGTAGGACATAAATGATCGTCTCGCACGGGAAGCTGCAAAAGCAAATGTTGAACCAACAACTAGGGTAATTACGTATTTAATTTATGGTTGTAAGGGTTGTCTACTTTTCGGATTATATATCATCATTTATTTATGATAGAGTGATGTTTAAAATTTACACTTTCGACAACAATTTGCCTATTCACAACAACTACAGCTGCTGGAATTGAACAAGGTGCTACTGTAGCACGACATTTTCTTTCCCAGCCAAGGCGAGGAGCTAGTGGAAGTTCAAATTCGACGGCAACTCATAGCGAAGCATGGAACAACTTGATGACGAAATGACGTCGGTTGAACCCTATTATATGTTTTTTGTCAACGAAATCTATTTTTTGTGGAAAGTTTCCCGGGTATAGAAAGCAGATCACATTATTTGGCTTGAAATAGCATATTCTGGGCAAATCTGTGCTGTGTGTTTCTGTACACAGTTCTTTTTGGTGAAAAGCGGTCATTTTGAAACTTTTTTTTTGTTATGAAGCTGTAATTTACATTGTTATAGCGAATGTTGAAGTATGGGGAAATAACTATTTTTGGTGAAATGTGGAATATTGTGAGTTGTTGTATGCCATGAAGTTGTAATGTAAATTGCTATGGTGAAATTGTTGTATGTCTTGGTGAAATTGGTGTTTTATTATATGAATTCTAGTGTTTTTAGAATAAATTCTAAGTTGAAATAACTACATTCTAAGGAAAAATAAACAAAACGGTTTATTTATTATGGTTGGAAAAAAAAATCACTCAAAAATAGCCAACAAACAGAACAGACGTCAATTTGTTTTATGAAAAATGGAATTGCACTTCAGGTCCTCCAAATTTGAATGGGATGGGTTTTGTTAATTAAGGTTTCAATTAGAACAAAAAGGTCCTAAAAATTACTTCAGTGACCATTTATGAAAGTGACTGAAATTTGAGTGACCTTTCATGAAAGTTTTGAACTTCAGTGACCATTTTGTAATTTTCCTGTAACTTCAGTGACCATTTCTGAAATTAACCCAATAAATATCATATTGAGACTATACATGCTATTAAATATCTTTTCATAACTTCTTTTGCACTTGGCGAGTATCAGATAAAATAAGAACTCCTGGTACTCTTCTCTGGCATGTACTATATATTCATAAAATGATTAAATCAAATATTATCACGAACTTGATATTCGTTGACCTAAAAAGTTTGATATTTTGGCATGATTGACTGGAACATTCAGGAGCAATGATGAAATGTCGAAATATTATCGACTTACATGGATATCCTCTAAAGAGTTAGAAAATTATGTTACCTAATGATTATCCATATGATGCTCGTTCACAAGACAAGTTAGTTATAAGATCTTGTGCTATAAAGGTTAATGTTTAATCTCCAACTTTTTTGAAAATAAGATATATATATATATATATATATATATGGACCGATACATCCACCATATGGACCATTTCGTTATTTTATAATTTTAACAAATTATTCTACTGGATGGTCCCAGGTAGAGCTGTCAATGAATTGGATTTTGATCCGAATCCGATGAAATTAATGGGAGATGGATTTAGAATCTCAATCCGATAACCCGATCAAAATCCGAATCCGATAATCCGTTAACTAAATGGATCAAATATGGATATAGATCAATCCGATCTGATTTTTTATAATAATATAATATATTTTATAAAAACATGCTTTTTATTTTTTTATTTATTTTTTACTTTTTTGAACTGCTAAATGTTTTTAAAAAAAAAAATACAAGGAGGCGCTTTGAAAATAGTATAATATTATTAATTGGGATGTTTATAGAGTTTTTGATTTTTTATTAATTAAAATAAGTTAGAAAAATAATTATTCTAATTAATAAAGTAAATAAAAAATCAAGGGATAAGGGAATTATAATTTGACTAAACCAAATAAGCTTTTTTAGTTTTATTTTGTCCCACATCGAATGTTTACTACAAACACATGGGAATTGTAGTGTATAAATAAGTGGGTCTTAGTTATTAGGTAGTTCAATCTTTTGGGCATTTTAATTTATAAACAAGTCAAAAGGGTTTAAGATGTTTAGTAGTTTCTAATATTAAAATTTTAAAACTTAATCGAAAAATTCGGTTTCGGGTCATCCGATTTTTGGACAAATCGGTCATTTGGCCGATTTTTTACCGATTTTTGATTAAGTGGGTTTTTAGTATTAATCAAACCAAATTTTGGTTCAGATTGTATTTTCGGATCAGATATCCGATAATATAGCAAATCGGATATGGATTTAACAATCAAATATCCGTCGGATTATCGGATCGGGTCGGATCCGTGAATCATTCTTATCGGATCGGATCGGATATGGGTAGATCCGGTCCATATCCGATCCATTGACAGCCCTAGGTCCCAGGCCTTCTTATTTTTCACTAAGAATGTAACTTTTGCTAGATAATTTGTCCAAATCATAAAATTATGAGATCAATTTCTTGATTATTCAATCAAGACAATTCATTTTAATAATGGTAGTAAATTTAGATCATATGCATTTAATTAATATTGAATGTCAATTTAGATTGTCATTAAGCATTAGGTTTCTCTTGTCCATACACAAAATGGCTTAACGGAATCGTTATCAAATGTCTATAATTAATTGATAGACAATTACTCATGAAAATAAAACTCTCAATTACTATTTGGGAGAATGCAATATTACATTATGCATCATTGGTTTGTAAAAGACTAACTGTTTATTATCAATATTCACCTTTACAACTTGTATTTAGTTACGAATCTAATACTTTCCACCTATGAATTTTTTATTGTGATGTCCAAGTGGTTCTCCAATGAAAGCTTGAAATTTATGCTGATTTTTATTCACTGTCCATTATTAGATATCTTAAACATTCAATGAGTAATTTATTTATTGCACATTTTGCATATTGTCATATTGATGAACTGACTTTCCAACTCTGGGAGAAACAAAACTGCTGATAAGTGCGACTTATTTATGTCATTAAACTTATATCTTTGTGAATTTTCTTTTGTTAATTATTACTTATTTTTGTTATAAAGGCGAAAACCCGAATTAATTGACATTTGGAAGGAAACTACGCGAGAAAAGAATCAAAAGTGTTGAAGAGTTGTGAGTTTTCTTTTGTTAATTATTACTTATTTTTGTTATAAAGGCGAAAACCCAAGTTAATTGATATTTGGAAGGAATTTACGCGAGAAAAGAATCAAAAGTGTTGAAGAGAAGTCAAACGGATGAGGAATTTTGGAAAATGATCAAAACACGTACGGGACTAAGTTCAGGGACCAATTTGCAAATTTGGTCCCCCAATTTATACCATGCATACGCACAGCCACACAGACCTGAAGGCCATACGTACGCACGATTGTTCAAAACAGGTCCTGAAGCTACATATCTCGAACTAGTGCGTACGCATGATCCAAATCTGGAGAGAAACCCGGGAAATGCGAGAAACCCGATTTTAAATTCCAATCTCAGCCCATTTAACTAAAAAACCCGTTTTTCTCCTTCTCTACACTATACATATAAGGTAGTGACCATTTTCTAGGGCAAGAAATCAAGAGGGGAGCCGACCAAACACAAGAGAAAATATGGGTGCTCTCCTTCTACAACATTAAGGATTTTGGGAAGAAGAAGAGGAAGATTTCATTAGCATTGAAGAGTTTATTCATTCCTCTCTTTATCAATAAGATTTTCTTCTCTTTAATCTCGTTTTCTTCCATGTATTGTATTATTTTGTTGGGTTTTTGTAAATGTTCTATGAATAGCTAAATGAATATGTAATTGGGGGTTATTTCCAACCCAAGAAATGATTTTCTATCGATTTGTGCTTTAATGTTCTCTTGATTGATGTGTTTAATCTATTATGTTAAATGTCGATATTGTTATTCTTGATTATTTAGATGTACACTAGATGATTGAGTTGTTGCAATATATGCTATTTTAGGATTTATAGTACGTAATCGTTATTTATTCTAAAACCTAGTAGCAAGTACATTTCAATTGATCGTAGTACATAATCGCTATTCGATTGTATGTTTGTGGATTAACACTTAAGTTAGTAAATCGAGCTTTCGAGTTTGTGCTTAATTCAATTCGTCTCTTTCATCGTAATGCTTTTGTTGAACTAAATCTAGCGAGTTTATCCTAGGTTGTTTGATTAAAACGGTTGGATAACGAGCTTATCTTATTCAACTAATATGTAAGAAGAGATTGAGGTAATTGCACTTGTAATTATTCTCGAATTGTTATTAATTTTGAGATCAAAATCTTTTGTGAACATTGATAAGAAATTCATTCTAGCGGTGAAGGAGTACCCCTCGATCGCATATTCCCTCATTTGTTTCCTTTTTATTCTCGTCTTTTCCATTTCCATTTTATGTTTTCCTTAATTTAATCCAACCAACTCCCCCCCCCCCATCTCCCCCAATTTATTTATTTGCGTATTTTACTTTCTTTCCTTGCAATTGACGTAATTGAAAACAATCCTCTGCGGGAATGACCCTTACTTATACATTACTATTTGAACGACATATTTTAGCCAAGTAAAGAATTAATTTTGACGCCCCTTTGCTGGCGATCAACTGCATCACAAAAAACAAGATAAAATTTCTTTAAATAAAATAAATCTATCTAACCCCCTGTTTGGTACCCATTTTCATTCTCATTTTCATTTTTAACCACACATTCTTCAATAAAATAATATTTTCCATCACATCAATAACTTTTCCTTCTTTTTCAACCACATATTCACCATCACATCAACCCAAAAAATACATTTTCTCCAACAAAATGGGTATCAAACAAGCCATAATTTTGATCCTTGCAGCAATTAATTTGAGTAAGAGATTTGAAAAATCATTCATTTGCAAGAGTTATAAATCAACTACCTTATATTGTTCACACAAAGTAAGTGACAAAGTCATATATACCAGGGAAAAATATTTTAGCAAAAACTAATTTTCCTTTAAGACAGTTTGTTGTAGCAAATGATACTCAAATATCTGAGATGCCATGGTCAATCAGTTGGTACTGAGGACTCTACACTTCGAAAGAGAAAAGTACATCAAAAAAATCATCAAAAATTTTAGAAGAAAAAATACAGAAAATATTGATAAATCAAATACTGATAATATAGTTTATACAGTTCCATAATGCCTGAAAATAACGAGTCTTCAATAAATTATTTGTTATCGCAAAAATTATGGGAACGAAATAATATTGGTATTAATAATAATTTCGACTTTTAATGTGGCTATCGATATCATGTAAAATGAGAATCCAGAACCATAACATGTTAAAGACTGTCACATAAAATGATTGGCCAAGAAAAGAAATAAGTTCTAGTGGCGGAGTTAAAATCCTTAGAGAAAAAAAAAGTACTTGGACTTGTAGTTCGAGTACCTGAAAATTTAATCCATGTGAAATATAAGTGAGTATTCGTAAGGAAGATAAATGAAAATAATAAAATTACAATACAAAGCTCAACTTAAAGCACAATATTTCTCACAAAGACCTAGGATCGATTATGAGGAAACATATTTTCCTATAATGAATACCATTAATTTTAGATTTTTAATTAGTTTGATTGTATCACAAAGGCTCGATATGTGGCTTATGTATATAATAATTGCCTATCTATATGGTTTACTTAATCGTGAAACATATACATGGAAGTCCCTAAAGTACTTAAAATGCCAAAAACAAATGATATATGCCCCAGAACTATGTTCTCAATCAAATTACAAAAATCATTATACGGGTTAAAACAATTCGGACACTTGTAGTATAATCGTCATATTTTTTGAATGAAGGTTATAAAAATGACTAGATTTGTCCATACATACATACATATATATATATATACATATATATATATATATATATATATATATTGAATTTGTGTTTATGTTGATGATTTAAACATAATTGAAATTTTTAATGAGCTCAACAAAACTACAAATTACCCTAAAAAAAATAATTTGGGATGAAAAGATTTGGAAAAAAAAATAATCAAATTTTATCTTAAATCATTAATTGAATTTTCATGAAAAAAAATTTTGTTTACCAATCGTCATATCCAAGAAAATCCTTAAACACTTTCATGTGAATAAAGCACATTCATTGACATCACGTATACTTGTTCGATCACTTGATATGGAAAAAATTATATTTTGTCCAATTGAAGATAGAGAAATGTTCTTAAACCTAAAATATCATATCTTAGTACAATTTAAGTATTAATTTATCTTACAAATTGTATTTGACCAGATATAATTTTTTTTGTAAATCTTCTTACAAGATATAGTACTATGCCAACGCAAAAATTTTGAAATGGTGTTAAACACATTTTTTGTTACCTTTAGATGCATTGTTGATATGAGATTATTTTATTCTCAAAAATTGGAATTTTCTTTAGTGTCATATGCATATGCATGTTATGTTCTCAACTCGATATAAAGCTAAATTGCAATCATGGTACATGGAACAATTATATCATGAAGATCTGTGAAACAAATCGTGACAGCAACTGTTCGGACAAAACCCACAAACCTATGGAATCGTTGATAAGTAATAATATGAGGAGTTGAGTTACCACCCACGAAAAAAAAAACTGTAACTATAGTATACTAGTTTTTATTAGATTCAAGGTTCGAAACATAAAAGAGTTGATTGTGTGATTATCCTAAATTAGACTACAGAGTGCAAAAAATGAGGTTTTCACCAAGTTACGAAGCGAATGTATTGGATTTCAAAATTCACCTATTAGCATCTATTTCTAATTCTCGAATTAAGTAGTTTAGTGTTGTTCTCGTGACCATTGATAATCCGATGTCATTTAATCTTCTTTTCCAAGATAGATCAAATATATCTTAAGCACAACCCAATCCTAGTCCTAGTCCAAATTCACATGCAAAAAAATGCATTTAACCACATGATTATCAAACAAGATCGCATTGATAACACGGTTAGGCATAAATTTATGTTTTATATTTATTGATAACAAGGTAGATTACATAGGGATGCATTATAAAACTAAAAATATATTTATATACTTTCAACAAGGGTAATTGCCTATAATTTGGGGTAGACAAAAAAGAAAATCAAGTCTCTTTTTACGGGACGAAGATAATATTAACTAAAAAATAAGGAAACTAAATACAGAGAAGAAATGCACCAGTAAACAGCTCCTTTCCCTTAATTCAATTTAGAAAATTTGATTTCCAACTCCAAATAGATCGAACTTCAACAAGGTGGGTAAAAGATTGACACTATTATCTTATGACATACATGCTAATTTTATTACTGAAACAACAAGCAGAAGGAAATTGCAAACATAAACAAGCAAGTCCTAAACCACTTCCCATGCCTACGGACGAGGAGGCAGTAGCTTCGTTACAGAATATGCACGGCATACACTACTATTATATGCTCTAAGAAGCATGATTCTACAGACCTCGACCACGTCCCCTACTAACATAGCCATATCCTCCGTAACCCCTTCCACGATAAGAGCCTCGAAAACGACCACCACGACCAGGTCCCCGACCTCCTCGTCCCCCTCCATACCTAGAAAACTCTCCAAAAGTCTGCATTCACCACATATAAATTAAGCTAAAGTAAAAAAAAAAAAAAAAAAAAAATAGAATCTGAAGAGATCAACCAATACAATAATGGAAGTACCTCAGTATCGAGCTTCATCTGCTCTGAATACCTAGTTCTTCCATGATTTGGGTCATTGTCCAGTGCATTACAAGAAAGGGAATCGAAAAAGTCGTCCTTTTTATAAACAGGCTGCAGAGAATAGGAGTATATTTGAAAATTGGTATATAATAGAGACTTGTATCAAGTGAACATGTAGGTATCAACATAGACAAATGAAAGAATCACCCTGACCTCAATCTTCGGCAATTCAGCATCATCTTCATCTTGTAAATCATCTTCATCACTGTCGTTTCCATTCTCATCCTTCAATTGAGATTTGTTACTTTTTCCCAGATGACCCCAGACCTCATCCTTTTTAAATTTCTCATTCATCGCAATGAAATCAAAATCTTCAGTGAATTTTGCCACTGGTGTTCTCTGAGAACCATGTAGAAGACAAACCATGGAATCATGTATGGTTCAAAAGATATGAGAGATGAAATTGATCACCAAAAGCTCTGAAGGATACTTGTTGAGGAAAGATCTACTAAATAGATGGTAGAAATTTTGAATATTTAAAGAACTCTGGTATTGTATATTTTATGAATTTATGTGTACAAGGAAAAAGCAAGTCATTACCGCAGGTCCAGATCCAGGTCCAGGTCCTCTTCCTCTTCCACCACGCCCTCTGTAATTGTTACGCATCTGATAAGTAGCTTCATTTGGCAACTATGGACAGCAGAAAAATATGTTATTAGCATCTCAGCCCCATTGTACATTTTGTTCAAGAGCCAGAAGTGTACTTCTTATACTGGATCAAATTAACAATTTCAATCCCACCGGTGGAAAGTGGTAAGAAAACAATAACTAAAGCTACCACTAAAATTAGTTATAACGAGTTTCACTTCAAGGAAAAACATGGGAAAGCATAAGGAGAAGTTTTGCAAATTGATACTAATTAAAACAGGGGTATCACACGTTGCATCTTCTCCCTGACAATTTTTCAAAACCTCTAATATCTCTTCAACACACGGATGAGCAATACAGTACACTTGTTTATTTTCTAGCTAACATGAATGTGATCTCAATCAGGAACTAGAATTCTTACAAACTAAACTTTCAGTTACGGCCTGCATATAAGATAATATTTTATGCAGCCCAAAAACTGGAAAAATGAGTGTGTTTGGAAAGGCTTTTCCAAAGCCTAAAAGTACTTCCTGGAGATCAAAAGCTCTTTTGTTTCAAATATTGGCTGTTAAGCTAAAGTCAAAAAAGTGCTATTTAGCTTAACAAAGTTGTTTCAGAGAAGCCCAAATTTCGAGTTTCTCTAAAAAAAGCTCTAATTGAGCTTTTATGGGAAGTTGTAACTTACATTGAAAATTTACGAAATACACATTAATATATTAAAAAAATATATATATATATATATATCTTCTAAGCAAATTAAATAAATAAAAAGATTATATAAAAGCACATTTATGGTCATACTGCCAAACAATCAATTCATAGCACTAATTGAATTCACAACCAAACGTTAAAAGATTTTTTCAATAAAAGCATTGCTGCCAAAAGCTCTACTCAAAATAGTTGTGCCAAACGGACCTGATTCTCATAACATTTCATAAAACAACTATAAACGGCTAGTGCAAAACTTTGTGGCTATATATCCGTAGATCCCATGACATCTTGAAAATTCAAGATTTAAAACCAATTTACAAGCACTCTTCATCTTAATGGCATTCAATCAAAAAACTCAAATTTCAGGACCTTAAAAAGACACAAATATGTGCATGTATGTGTGCATATAAGGAGAGAGGAACACCTTTTGGAATCTTGTGCTTTGGGGCAAAGGTAATATTGGTGGCCGAGTTTCAGTTGCATCTGTAACAGGTACTGGAGATGGCTTTGGTGACACTTGAACTACTTCCACATCCTTCTGAGCTGTTTGCGAATGTTGAGTTGAAGGAGCGGTAGTTGGTCCAGACTGCAGCAGCTGACCAGGGGTTATAAGTGAAGGGGTGCGTGTTTCTGCAAGAACTGGTCTTGATGTCCCAGAAACAGACATCGAAGGCTGAGACATGGTCTGATGTGGCAAGGCTACTGGGGTGGATATTACACTAGGTTTGCTAGCAACCGAAGGCATTCCAGAATTGTCAGGAATTGATGAAGACAGTGGAGCCAAAGTTGAAAAGCTAGAACTCAGTGTTGATATAGTGATAGCTGAAATAGGAGCTTTGTTTGGCATTGGATTTGACATTGTTTCAGATGCCAGTGACACAGATTGCAGTGGAGGAACACTCAAAGACAGAGTTGAAGAAGGTAAAGAAGCAGAGCTTAAACTAACAGGAGCAGTGCTATTAAGAACCAAGGAAGAAGGATATTCTGGCAAATTAGAACCTGGAAAGCTTGATGCTCCTGGCGGTAAAGATGGGTTAAAACCAGAATATGGCATATGTTGCATGGATGGAGGCATTGACAGTCCAGGAGGTGGCCGAAGCAAGGACTGTTGGGGCAGTTGAGTGAGGCCATTTGGTGTGCCATAGAATCCCTGCCAATACATTGGCATAGCTATCCCACTTCCATTAGCATTTGGTGGAGGAGAAGGCCCCCAAGAGTTCAAGTTCCCTCCTGGTTGATATAAAGGCAGACCACTTTGGAAAGTTGACCCAGGGTGTCCCAACTGAGTAGAATGAGAACCAAGATCTGTCAAAGAGCCAGAAACAGCTGTGGGCAAGCTTGTGGATGCAGTTGCTGGAAGAGGATAGTGAGACTGCACACGGAAACCTATAGGTTAATCAAACAAATTCAGCCCCTTGCATAGCACTACAACAATCTTTATACTACTTGCCTGAATAATGGCCGGATCACTGTTTATAGGTGGTGTACTTTGAACAGGCGGAGAAGATTTGACCTGTAGATCCTGAGGAGAGCAGAATAGAAGTAAGAATTCGAGTCCAACAGGAATAGATGAAATAAATAAACAATACTGCCTGAACATTAATCAGAAGACACAGTTCGTAACCATGCTTCGACTTTCCATTAAGACTAACACTTTAACAGGTGGTTATGAGAAACTTTTCAAACCAAAACCACCAATTTGTACAAGCATGGAAAAGGTCAGCGTATTTCAATAGATTGATGGTCAGCAAGAATATAGAGGAATGAAGATTAAAAAATAAAAAAATAAAAAGGAAACATACAATAAAGAATGTAAGTGTTTTTCATTAACCCAAAAATCAACAATAATCCCAAGTGTTCCCATTGAAAAGAGACTAAGAGCTTCACCAGCCGTATAAAAACCTTAATTTTTCAACAAAAACTAAACAAGCATAAAGTTGCAATCAGATACCTTGATATCACTTTCTCTATAAAGTATATTTTAACCAAAAACAGGGAATCTCCTGACATGTTAAAAACAAACCTTAATTTTTCAACAAAAACTAAACAAGCATAAAGTTGCAATCAGATACCTTGATATCACTTCCTCTAAACAGTATATACTCATATACTTTGTCACTAGGAGGGACTTGTGGACCATCCTTTTTTCGTCCTTCTGTTCCAAATGATCTCACTGCAGCAAGATAAATCCACACCAACAGTTAGGTAGCATCTATATTTTGGCATAATAATCAAAGAGATTGTTGATGAAATTTACTCAGCATGATGAAATTTACTCAGCATACAAAGAAATTCAAAAAATTTGATGACTAAGCTACCTAAGTTATTGCAAATAGTCGACTATACAGCCAACAGGGTTTCAGACTTGTTTAAGTTTCCAGCAATCATCAAGCTGTAGGTCATATAACTTAACTTCGTTGTATGTTGAAGTAAACCACTTGAAATGCTATCATCTCTTCTTATAGGTAAGATGACGCAAGCCAAAGCCCATGTAATTGATGAAACTGAGTGCAGTTTACAAATTAAAATCCCATGTATTGATCTGTATCATAAATTTTCCCACAGGACGGAAAATTTGAACAGTTCAAATTCCTTTATCAAAGATCCCTACAGCACTATTTTTTGATTCAATTTAAAAGTCAATTACTAGCATAAATAAATTTAGGAAGCCACATATCAATTAAAAGTATTTTTTGTTTTATAGTTTTAAATTTATAACATATGAAAATTTAATTGAGAAAATCTAGTCTTTTCACAGTTTACATGGCCAGAAAAATATAAAGAGAGATTTCCAGAAAACAATATAATCTAACCTGCTCCCCAAAAATTAAAAGAAGAAAAGTTTTAAGAATGACTAAAAAGTAACATGACAACGCAAGTAAAAGTAATAAATTTACCAGAATTATTCAAAAAATTATATCATAACTCAAAAACTGATGGTAATTCCTATTAAACACTAATAGCAAAAGATTAATTTAAAAAAAAAAAAAAAAAAAACAGCAAAAGAATTAAAACCAAGGAGAAACAATCAATCAAGCATGCAAAACAACAAAAACAGCAACTAAAATTAGAAAAGGTAATTATTCAATCAGGATAAAAATTCCACCAACAGCAGAGAAAAATGAAACCCTGGGACAATCAATCAATCAAAAAGTCAACAAAAACTGTCAAAAAAAATTTTAAAAAAATATTGATAATACTAAAGTGACAAAAAGAACAAGTTCTTAATTTTTATGAATTTCTCACCGTTACGGAGGCCGATGCTGGATTCTTCAGTGTTGATGTTGTAAAGAATACCTTCGTATCTAATCTCACTCTTCGAAGTCAAGCTTATCAAGCTGCCGATATACGAGTCCGCCGTTGCTCCGCCGCCGCTGCCGCCGGATCTACTACTAGACGCTGTTGCTGAATTCTCCGCCGCCGCCATTTTGTGATTCTATTAACTATAATTACCGGTAATCATATGTATACACGTCTGTAGATATGTATGGAGAGAGAGAAACACAAAGGCCACTTCAATCCGCCGGATAGAACAGTTTAGAGAGAAAAAGGTCAAGTGTTAGCCCTTTCAAAGATATGAGATGGGAGTTAAATATTTGATTAGTCACCGAACTTTGTACCACGAGCTACTCATCGAACATTAAAAATTATCTCGTTGGCCACTGAACTTCACTCCGTCCAACTCCATTACTCACCAATTTGAAATCGTTAACAACTAGCCTACGTGGATGACGAAAAGTTAATTTGACCAAATAAATACTCCTAAATATGAACTTAATTGTCAACTCAACTCCAGTTCATCATTGTCAAACACTCATTTCATTACATAATAACTTGAATCATGCTTTCTCTTTAAGAAAACAAAATGATATGGCTCTTAACTCCTTACCATCAGAGAGAAAAAAAAACTAGGGAAGTGAAAAGTGAAATAAGGAAAGAAATCCCCAAATACACAACTATTGTTAATTGCTCGACAAGCCTAACCGAAGAGTGGAGAAGCAGCACCCATTCTGTTCGTTACATTGACAGCGGAGCCGTTGGCATGCAGATGGACGGTCACACGAAAGTAATTTCCAAAGTTCTGTAGTTGGTTATATCTAGGGGTGGACGTGGGTTCGGTTGGGCCGATTTTTTTCCAACCCAAACTCAACCCAATTTGATCGATTTAATAAAAAATCAACCCAACCCAACCCAACCCAATTATTGAATTAAACTCAACCCAACCTAAACCGATTTTGATCGGTTTGGGTTGTGTTGGTCGGTTTGGGTTTCGGCCCAATCAAAGTTAGATTCGATTTATTTGTTAAATTTGGATAATTTTTTAGAATTTAAAATTACTTGAAAATCTACGCTTTTTAAACACACATATAAGAAATTCTTTCTAAAAATAATGTATAAATAAGTTTAAAATTTAAGAAACATTTTTTTTTTTTACAATTTTTTGAAATTCAATCACTTCATTATTATGTCTTTAATTTTTATTTTAACGTCAAATGACATTGCATTTTAAATAGTGTTCATGTGATTCGGTTTATGTGAAGAAAATTGACATTTATATATTATAAGTCATTATCTTATCTTTACTATTATGTTTATTTAATTTATTTTTTTCATCTTAGATATTAATTTTTTTAATTCATCGGGTTGGGTTGGGTTTTAATTCATAACCCAAGACCCAACCCAACACAACCTTAAATTCAATTTTTCAACCCAACCCAACCCAACCCAATTGAACTTAAAAAATCGACCCAAACCGATCGATTTGGTTTGGGTTGGTCGGGTTGATCGGGTTGGTCGAATTTTTGCCCAGCTCTAGTTGTATCTAAAGTAGATGTGCAAATTTCCTAAAATTCAATAGTTGGTTGTATCTAAACATAAGGGGCGTGCAAATTTTTTATCTAAAGTTCTATAGTTGGTGTATGAGTGTTCTCTTGTTTCACTTTTACCAAATATGTCTTCGTAATGGCCACAATGTATTGTTCCCTTTTTTTTTGTTCTTTATGTCCCTAATCCTCAATCATATGTTTGTGTCAAAACATATATGTACTATAGAGTGTTTAGCATCGTCATCATGTATTAGCACAACATTGGTATAAAGTCTGATCATTTGTACAATATGTTGTTTAATATGGTTTAATTGCATTACAGATTGTGAAGAAGATCCAGACTTCGTAGATTTAGACCATGACTTTGAGTACGAAGAAGACATTATCAAATTTGACAAACATGTAACTGATGGGATAGAAATTGGAATGGGCGATCGTGAAGATGAATTTCAGGACCAACAAAAAGAGGGCAGTGACAACGAGTTAGATGAATTGGAACTATCGTCGTCAGAGGAACTACTATCTCAATGTTCATTCGATGAGGATGGCAGCAACCATTTTTCTGAATTCTCTGTTGACCAGGACATGAAAAATCAGCAGTTTGAGGTAGGGGAAATATTCAGTTTCGCTTCAAAGTTCAGGGAGGCGGTGCGAACGTACAGTGCATTGAATGGTTACAACGTAAAGTTTAAGACAAACGATGAAAGACGAGTGCAAGAATTTTGCAAATGGGCTACAAATTGAGAATATGGGCTTCTACATTTTGATGTATCCGAGAGGTTGCAAGAAAAATCTTACACTTCAGAGCATACTTGTACTCGGGACCAATTTAATAGACATTGCAATTACATGTTTTTGACTCATCAGTATATTGAGAAATTCACGGCAGACCCGGACTGGAAAATCGAGCTTATTTTGGCAACAATGAATAAGGATCTCCACACAGACATAAGCAAAAATATTGCATGGAAGATGCGGAGATATGCCAAAGAAGTTTTAGTATGAAATTTGCAAAAGCAGTTTATGCGATTGCAATCTTATGCAGTCGGGGTACTGTGTACAAATGTTGGCTCGACAGTCATAATTGTCTGCAATTGTTCAAAGAGAAAATATAGTAGCTTGGTGATGGTTCTCGACTACCTTTTAGCTGATATTGGGATAGGAAATGGGACAGGTTGGACTCTTATGACTGACAGGCATAAAGGTCTACAAAATGTTACGGACGAGTTGTTTTCTAAGGTTGAGCACAGGCTCTATGTAAGACATATGTACATAAACTTTTTTATTGTCGGGTCCAAGAGTAAAATTCTGAAGAATTACTTGTGGTGTGCTGCAAAGTCGACCACCGTTTTTGACTACCAACATTGGATGCAACAAATTCGTCAACTTAGTAAGGAGGCATACAAATGGTTTATGGAGAGGCATCTGCAAGAATGGAGTAGATCACATTTCTCAGTTCAATCGAAGAGTGACATTTTGCTGAATAATTTATGCGAAGTGTTCAACAAGACTTTGCGGAGTGATAGAAAGAAGATGATTCTATCGATGCTAACTTCCCAACAATTAACCTTCATGAACCGGATTCAAAAGCGTCGAGATACAATGACGAGGTGCACAGGACGATTGTGTCCAAAGATCAGGAAAAAATTACAAAAGATTGCTGAGAAACACGTGAATGCACATTGCACTCTTCTAGGGGTCCACAATGGCAAGTTGAATGCAGCTTCGGGACGTATGTCGTCGCTGCAAGAAAGAACTTTTGCATGTCGAGCTTACAGGGATACCATGCATGCATGCTGTTGCAATAATTAGGGAATGCAGAAATGATCCACAAGATTTCGTTAACAATAGTTACACGATCGAGACATATATAAGGTGCTACAATACTACCATGAATTCAATTAACGGTATGCAGTTATGGCCACAGTTGGATATGCTTGATATCACTCCACCGTCATGGACTGTGCCGCGAAAAGGAAGAAGGCTGATCAATTGGATAAAATGACCAATTGAAGAGGTGATCGTGCATTCACAAGAGAAGACCTATATGCAGAGAAATGGACGACTGACCATGCTCATTATGCGGAGAGCGGGGTCACAACAAGAGATACCACTCTAGGCCAGATGTACCCGATGATGTACGTATGATGCTAAATTGCAGTTTCTTATGAAGTGTACTTATCTTTGCAGTTTCTTGGGTTAATTACCCCAATAGTCACTGAACTTTACCCAAAGTTTTCACGAGGTCACTGAACTTTAAAAATCACCTAAGTCATCACTGAACTTTACAAAAGGTTTCTACAAGGTCGTTGAACTTTAAAAATCACCTCATTCATCACTAAAATTTGTAAAAGGTTTCCACATGGTCACTGGACTTTGCAAAATGTTTCCTAGCCTAGGAAACCTTTTGGAAAGTTTAGTGATGAATGAGGTGATTTTTAAAGTTCAGTGACCTCATAGAAATCTTTTGCAAAGTTCAATGATCCCGTAGAAACTTTTTGCAAAGTTCAGTGATGACTTAGGTGATTTTTAAAGTTCAGTGACCATTTAGATTATTATCCTGAAAGTTCAATGACTATTGGGGTAATTAATCCCAATTTCTTATGAAGTGTACTTATCCTATAAAATGTTATGACACTTTATTAATGTTTTATGATGGTTTACTTTTGTTCGATAGGATTGGATTGAAAGGCATCTAGAACCAGTGAGTACAAACCGTGATAGAGCGGTCAACGAACGAGTTAGTAAATGTTGGCTTTATTATTGTATGTCATAGTCGTGATATTTTTTGATATCATTTGTTTTCTGATTTTTTGGTCGTAATCTAATTATGCAAGGCAAACTGTTGGCAGAGAGCGGGTCACGACGATCAACAGAGCATAATCCCACTGAAGAACAACCTCTCTATTTCATTCCAACCCCCATGGTAACGCGTGAAGCTTGGTCATATAGTCTGAAATCTGGTCTAGCAACAATGATGTCTTCTTAGTCGATTCTTATTGATGTTCGAACCGATTTTTTGAACTTTGACGATGTCGTGGATGACTTGCATTAACCTGCCAATACGAGAGCGAGAATGGCTAAAAATGACAATGTATGAAGTAGTCGACAGCATCATCAACACGTTGTTGATTGTGTTACCCACAGCCAAAATAAAAAATTTCATCCAACCGCAGTTGGTTTTGGTTTTTGGTGAAATATGAGGCATATCTGCTTTTTTGATGAAGTTATGGAGATCTGGGTTTCTAGGAAGATGATGGATACGATGCAGATCTGGGTTTTAGGAATTTATGCATATCTGATTTTGATTTTCGAGAAATATGTGGCATATATTCTTTTTTGAGGAATTTATGTATGTAAATTGGTGTTGACTGGAAATGTTGATTTTGTATGTATCCGGTATTTAAATTGTGGACATTGTGAAGAACATACTATATTGGATGAAATACATATTATGAATACATTTTACATCAAACTTTTTTGTTACTTGTCTTACTGTTTTATGAGGTCATGTCTGAATTTATGTATGAGATCATTATGGAATTTAATTGCTGGAAATGTCATGTAGCTCAATATCATGGGTAAAATGGGTGCATAGCTTCTTGATTTGCTGATGTTTTGAGCTACAGAATTGGTGTTTGCAAATTGCAAATCATAGATAGGTGATGCCTCTCATAATTCAAGTTGGTAGGCATACTTTTGACTGTCTTCAACCTAAGTACTTAACATCATGTATAGTACTATGTAGGAACCAATGATAATATGGTCGAGGGAGATTAACGTGTGATTAAGCATATCATTAGTGTTAGTTTTACAAATTGCTGGTTTTGGATAGCTAAATGCTAAGCAGAATTTTCATCCTATTACAAAACAATTGGTTGATTAAACTGCAAATTTGCATCTTTCTGTCAGTTTAAAGTATTAATACACATATGCAGTAATAAGTTGAATGCGGCTTCAAGATCAAGTGAGTATCCTAACTTATTTATTCACAACACTGCAACAATCCAAGCAATGCTGTGAATTTCAAGCATTATAAAATTTATAAACGTCCATGTTGTATAAGATATCATTTTTGGCCTGCTACAAATAATACTCCATGTGTCTAACCCGTAACATCATCAACGCATAGTGCATGACATGGTGATCATTTCTCTTTAGCTCCAAGTACAAACCAGCATTCATATACAGACAATAAAGGAAGAATGAAACATGGCATACACGTTGCTAAATATTTAGAAAACAAGTAGATAAACTTCAGTCGATGTCCGTACAATATAAGCCATTGAATTCATTACACATTCAGATAAAATTCACGGCATTTTCCCCTTTCCTTTCCCATTATCTTCTATATCTCATTTTCCAATACAGATAGTTACATTGACAAAGATTTCCATGTCCTTCCGGTCGCCTATGTGAGCAACACTCTGTAACATACGTGACAAATCTACAATCTGGTCTCTGATCGATGTGCTTTCAAAGTGCGGGGGGTTCTTCTTCAGCGATTGGATGACCATCCCACTTATAATAACCACAGTCTCTAGTGCAAATTGGACTAACAGACCTACGTTTGCAATTTTTTTTCTCCACTTCCATACACTTGACAATACCCCAAAAACACATTGGGCATTGTCGTTTTGTCGGGCAGTCAGACGTTCAATGCCCGGGCTTCCTACAGCTATGGAAAACGCCATTGTTCCTCCCAACTATTGCAACTGCTACTGTATCCACAAATGCTCATAAATAATTAGCTCAAAAATAAATTGATGGAAGATCTACAGTATGCATTGACGACTAATATTGCATCTATAGCAACATTAATAATACCCCATTGTCATTTATTTCGTATTTTTACTTTTCTTACAAAACAATCGCATGCATCTTCCATTTATTTACTCACATACCACTCTAAAATATGTTATGTTCATTATCACAATTTAGCAGACGAACTTTTACCTTCACTTTACTTCAAACCATGGTCGCGTAGTAACAAACTCTCTATTAATGTATGTCGTCGATCGGATTTTCGAATCCTTGCAATCTTCTAGTAGTTTGGATCGATTTAGGGCTTAGGGTTTTGAAGTTGCCTTAGTAGATTTGGGGATTTCTTTCCTTATTTCATTTTTCACTTCTCTGGTTTCTTTTTCTCTGATGGTAAGGAGTTAAGAGACGCATCATTTTGTTTTCTTATAGAGAAAGCGTGATTCAAATTATTATGTAATGAAAGGCGTGTTTGGCAATGTTGTACTGGAGCTGAGTTGGCAATTAAGTTCATATTTAGGAGTATTTAACTGGCCAAATCAACTTTTCGTCATCCACGTAGGCTGGCTATTAACGATTTTTAAATGGGTGAGTGATAGAGTTGGACAAAGTGAAGTTTAGTGGCCAACGAGACAATTTTTAAAGGTCGGTGAGTAGTCCGTGACATGGTGCAAAGTTCGGTGGCCAATGAAACATTTCACTCTATGAGATGGTGTAGTGATGAGTGCTCCACACTCATGTTATTTATGCCACTCAATTTATTTTTTGTTACTCTTGAGAGTGTTTTAGAATGTTTTAATGTGTGTTTTGATGTTGTGGTATAGGTTGATGAAATTGAAGGAAATAGGCCAAAGTTGGTAAATTTGGAGAAAATGGCTAAGTCGTAAGAGATCCAAAGTTCGGAGACTAAAGTGTAAATACTCAAAAGTTGTGTTGAACCTTGCGATGAAGATCCGAAAGTGCTAGGAGTCAATTAGATAAAGAAAGATGTCAAAGGGGTGAAGTATAGACAAAGTATGATCACACATCAATTTCCAACAGAAAATGTATTGCCCCGGAGTTTTAGTCTCATATTGAGACCCATGTTTGATATAGCAAACGATCGAATTGGAGAATGATGTCTGAATAAAAGTTGTAGCCCTTTGAGTTATCTTTCCAACGCATCTTAAATCACCCCAATCGGACATAGGACGAGAACGTTATGATAAACATACTGAAAGAAGCATAGTTCACCCGAAGCGAGCACCGCGGACCCATATTGGGCGCTGCGACGCCCATTATTCTGAAACTACAGCAAGGGCGGTGTTGTGGCGCTGCTTCAATGGCACTGTGGTGCCGCCTGTGCTAGAAAATGGTTTTTTATATTTTTTGGACTATTTTCTTGGTTCAATTCAACCCTAATTCGTCAAAAGACTTCAAGATACTATAAATACCATCCAAAAGTCCTATTTTCCTCAACAATGGAAGGGGCCAAAGAAGAATTCAACCAACCAGAGAGAATTTGGAAGACAATTCACCAAGGGAAATGAGGCTAACATTAAGAAATCAAGCAAAGGAAGCATGAAGAACATCAAGGGGAATTCCAATTAAAAGCTTCAAAAGAGTTTTTTTCTTTCTTTTCTTCATTATGTTATTCATCAATATGTTTAGATTTAATTCTTCCATCATGAACTAAACTAATCTTCTTGGGTTTGATTGTAACCAAAACTTGAGGATATGATTTGAATTTGTTTGAATTATTTCTATGAGATTTTCCTTTCCATTTATTTGTGTTATGATTTTAATGCTTTCAATTAATTGGTAGATTGATTAGAGATAACTAGGCTTTTGAAAATCATATTTGATAGTGAGGTAAATCATAACCCTAGGCTTTCTCATCTTTATTATTCTTATAACTTGCATTTATTTGTTGAATTTGTCACCACAGCCTTCACCACATTAGTTTAAAATCATTGATCACAAATTTCATTTGTCTAGATAAAATAGAAAGCTACATAATTATAGTACTTAATAGAAATTGAATTACAATCCCTGTGGGTTCGACATCCTAACTCCTTTACTATATTACAAAACTTGACATCGTACACTTGCGGTATAATCACGTTGTAGAAAACGCGTGACATGTAGGGTTTCATTTTTTCTACTTTTCCATTTTCTATAAAAATATTTTTTCTGTAAAGAAATATTTTTAGAGAATGTTTAGTTAAAATATACAGAAAAAAATTATGGAGTGTAAAATTATTTTATTGAAAAATATGTGAATGAACATAAGTTTGAAAAAATAATGAATTTTAGATAATATGTACCAAACATGCATAAATAGTACACATTTTAAAGTGAAGCTCAACCTTCAACTAAAAAGAGAAGAAAAGTTAGCCAAGAGAATTACTCTTGTTTGCACGGTCTACCAAATTTGGATGGTGCAGAAAATAGAATGATTTTTTGAGGATCTCTGTATTGATAGCATTGTGAGACATGTATAAAAAGTTATCTTCTCTTTGTATCCTAATATTTTGGTTAATTTTAAATCTCTAGCATTTGGTCGATAGATCTTTGTCATTTGTACATCATTTATTTTTTATTTGACTGGATATGCCCGGTGTACTTGTATATGATGTATAGAATTTACATTTACCGATCAAAAAAAGGGAAGAAAAGTTTGTAGGTGGAATATACAAGGTAAAATAAAAATTAATTTAAAATTCAAGTGGCTATATTTAGGACTCGGTCATCATGATAATATCTCTTATTCTCTGGTTCAAAATCACTAATTAACATAGACTACCACGATTTTATTTTTCTAATCTCTTCATAGAATGTCCATATCCATCTCAGCGTCACATGGTCAAACATATCAATTATAGTTCTAACATTTCTACTAAAATGTAACGCCCCGAGTTCCGCGGACCCGGAACGCTACGTCATCATCTTTTTGCTCTAACTTAACTGAAAAGTTTGGCGGAATAACTAACTTTTAAAAACATCCCATTTAAAAATTTTGAACGTTAACGGCAAAAAACCTCATTAGAATTAATTTAAAGAAAATTGATTAAACTTTAAACTTAAGTTTGAAATAGCGGAAACGACAAGGTAAGTTCATAACGTTCAAGTGAGTGAAATTTAAAAGTAAATTAAAAACAGTTAACTACTATTATTCGTTCATGCCACCACTGCCCATCAAACTCGGCCGTCTCCAAAATCTGCAAATATTGTTAAAAATAGTGGAATGAGCATTTCGAAGAAATACTCAGTAGACTCATCGCCAGTAATTAATTTACAGAATAATTGAACACATAATTATGCAATCTATACAGTGATATTCTCATGGGCTTATTTTCTTTGTAAAATCATAGGCTCTTTAAAATCATAAGGTGTGGGTAGTCTGTCTCATGCAATTAAGCAAGTAAGTTATGCATAACATCATCTTATCTCATAAGAGATTCTCTTTCTTCTCATGCAATTAAGCACATAAGTTACGACAAGCATAACAACATAATTTATCTCGTAAGAGATTCTCATCTTATGCATTAAAGCATATAAATCACATAGAATCACATAATACATGCAATTATAATTTAAACTAATTAATGGGGGCGAGTCTACCTCAATCTATCTCGATTTGCGTGAAAAGTGGAGCGGGAAGAAAAATCTCAGTTCCTCAATCGTTCGTACGTTTCGTCTAGCCAAAAATAGAAAATAAACTTTGAATTAGTGTTTCGAAATTTTTAAAAGATTGAAAACGATAAAAATAAAGTGTAAGGACTTAATTGAAATTTATTAAAACTGAAAATAAAAGTTTAAGGGCTAGAATTGAACTTTTCTAAGATAGGGACTTAATTGAAAATCTATTAAAACTGAAAATAATAATTTAAGGACTGAAATGGACCTTTTTCAAAATCTGTGGGCTGATTTATTTTAAAACATAAATTTTGGGCTGTTCTTCTTTAAAAAACGAACTTTAGGATAGAAATAAATCATTTTAAAACTTAGGGGACCAAAATAAACTAACACCTAAACTTTGGGGCTTAAAAAATAATTTTCCAAAAATAAAAAAAAATTAAAAGTCTCTTTCTCTCACATTCTCGCGTTCAAACGCGAGAGCAGAGGGGAAAGGCGACGGGGGAGGCGACGGCGTCGACCCTTCCGTCGCTTCCGGCCGGCGACGCCAGCGCCGGCGTCGCGCAGTGGTGCCGGTGGTGTGGGGGTGACTGGAGGCGTGGTTTTGGCGGCGGTTCGAAGGTGAACGGTTCGAGTTCGACTTCTTTGAGGTAAGCTTATGGGTTTCTTGATTTTGGTTTCGATTTGGGGTTGGTTTGGGGGCTGATTTTTGGGTTGAAGGGGCTGTCGTTGGGTGTGGAGGACTGCAGTGTGGGGCTTGTGGGTTGGAGGTGGCTGTAACAGTCGGTGTTGGCGTTGCTTGAGCTAAGGTGATGGTTCTGGGTTTCGACTGTGGGAGTTGGCAATGTTAATTCGGTTGGCTGGGTCGTGGGATTGATGGCTGCAGCTTGGGGGGGTTCTGCCTGTGGCGTGTATGGTGGCTGCAGGGACGGAGCCTGTGGTGTAATGGCAAAGGTAGGGTGAGATGAATTCTTCAATACTTCTTGGTATTGAGTGAATTTGGAAAATTCATCCGCACAAACTATAATGGTCTGCTCAGAAGATGAGATGGGTGTAGCAGTAGTAGCCACAAAATGAGTTGAGTGAGATTTTTGAGATTTATTGTGCAATTTTCGGCACGAGTATTTGGTATGACCCGACTCATAACAATAGTAGCAGACAACTCCCCCTTCATTCGATTAACCCGACTACATGTACCTCGTCTCTTGTATTACCTCTACTACGACTGATAAGAGCACTAGAAGATTGAACAGATGAAGCAACAGAAGTATCTGTATCTGTATCTGTGCGAAGTACTCTAATAAAGGTTTCTTGTAGAGATGAAATCTCAACACTCGAGAGAATCTAGGATTTAGCAGTTTCAAACTGAGAATTAAGACCAGCTAGAAAACTCATCACAACTATTTGCTCCTGCTGAGCTTGCTGAACTTTCACATCTGAACTAAAAGGTAACAAGACATTCAATTCTTCGTAGGTCTTTTTGAAATTCACAAAATAAGCCTGAAGAGACTGATCTTGTTGTTCAACAATGTAAAAACTCTTATAGACATCATAAATACTTCATAAATACGTGATACATTCCTTTTCCCAGAGTACGTAAATTCTAAATATTCCATTACTTAACATACTCACAGTTTTTAATTAGGTTGACTATCTCCGTGTCAATGGAATTACGGATTTATAAGAATAATCGGACATCATCTCTTAACCATGTCTGGTGAGTATTATTCATTGGTGGATCTTCAGTTAGATAAGATTGTCCATAGAAATACTCTGCAGATAAATCCGAATTGTCTTACACCAATCTAAATAATTTGGATCAACTAACTTATGTTCCGTGATTTTGGACATCACTGGAATAACATCCGTCATAACTAAATTCTTTTGCTTGTCAGCCATAGAAACAAACCATAAGATTCAAATAACAAATCAAAGAAGCAGCAAAAAAAAAAAAAAAAAAAAAATTCCAAAAGACACTCTTCCAAATCCAACAAATAACATTTCAAAATAATAGGCCCAAACAATCACACGTGAAACAGTCAGAATGTTAGCCCACAATTTGGAACAACAGCCCATCCAACAATAATCCAATTAGTAGCCCAAAACAAATGGCCCAACAATAACCAAACACTTCAACCCAGATGAAACAAATCAATTGTGTTGTGCCAAATTGAAGGAACAAAAAAGGCAGCCTAAAGAGACGTCAAACATGAGAGATGCAGTCCAACCTAATGATGAAAACAGATAAAGAACTCACCGGCGATGGGAAAGATGAAAAACCAAATGCAGGCAACTGGAATCAAAGACCCAGACGTCGAAAGCCACAGAAGATCCCGATTTCACCGAACGAAGAATTGCCCCAGATGATGCCGCCGAAAATACGAAGACTAAATGTAGACTACGAAGACGCCATCAGAAACACGAAGACCGAACACTAACTACGAGGAGCAGAGAGCACGCACGGGTAAGATAATTTAGGTCTGATACCATGTAATTAGGAGAGAAAAAATAATTTCGTTCAATTAATTCTAGGAGAAGGTACATACATACATACATACATACATATATATAATATATATATATATATATACACACTTTGGGAATTCTATATTAGGAAGGATCCTAATTAGGGATTCCTATAATTAAAGATATATATATATATATATATATATATATATATATATATATAATCCTACAGGCTGTACATTCTATAACAATGTTAATTGACATTTAAGCTTTTGGATTTGGGTTGTGCGTCAGTGATTTTATTTGTTTGAAGGACGATAGTTTTGCGTAGAGTGTTTGTAACCGATGGCTTTACTTCGAAGGGGAAAATGCAAAGAATATGCTTATTAATATACATTTCCTATATTGCTATTTGTTTCTCTTTTTTCGTTACAGATTAATCTACCTTATTTGAGGATAATAGTTGACTTTTTTTCAGCAGGATCTTTGTTCTTAGCTTTGAAGCCGTGAATTGTGTCATTGCATTATGACTCCTAGGTGGATGTCCTTTGAAAATTCTGGTTTTTGAACCTTCCAAGTATAGTAACAACAAATCAGGCTACTAATTAAAAGAGAATAATTAAGTTATTCAATAATATATGTACATGTTTGATGTTCGATATATGCCTGTTAGGGATAGCTTCTACTTCTCCCTTTTCTTTTGATAGAAAAGCTTCCCGATGAAGCGACCTTGAGCCAACTTTCTTTTCAAGTAGGTAAAGCACTTTCAAAATATTATCCAGACGTCCAAAAGTAGCTTGTTAGTCTCAAAAGCCACTTTCAACTTTCAGAAACTATGTCAAATGGGCCCATAATGTCTCTCATTGGGCTCAATCTTTGCTAAAAAGTAACAAAATCTTCTTTTATTGCAGAATTGACTGTTTGATATATTCAGTTTTCTTTTTAATGGTTTTGTAGGTTGAGATATTATGCCCTTGTTTGAGTCCCATTCTAAAAAAAACTCATTTTCCCCAGACTCATTTTCAATCACATTCTTCCAACAAAATAATTTTGCACGTAAGCCCAAAACTTATCCGAACACGCATTCTTCAAAAACATCACTATTACAAGTACATATGTGAAGTTACATCATGATACTTGTGACGATGTTTATAAATTTGCAGTAATATAGTTATTTCCCCATTTTAATTCGTGGATACATAACAAAGTAGGTAAAATATATGAATTTTGTAACAGGTAAATTGAATCCTATGCATATGTGATATCATCCATTACACAGTTTGGTTAAGTCACAATTTTTTAATAGTAGCAGGTTAAGATATGAAGTTATGTTTTGATACTCGTGACATTATGTTTATAAACTTGAAGTAATATATTTCTCTGCTTATTTTAACTCGTGAATAGACTTACAGCCCGTTTGTATGAATCAACCACACATTCTTTATTAAAATAATATTTCACGTAAATCAAAAACTTTTCCTTATTTTTCAACCACACATTTTCCATCAATCTACTATTCTAAAATGCATTTTTCCATAAAAATGGGAATCAAACGGGCTCTTAACAAAGGAATTTAAAGATATGAATGATCAAATGCTAACTTTTTAAGTTCTTCTGCATGTGTTTCAATCAATTTACCATTGGCAGTGGCTTGGTTATGTTGTCTTTCTTATTTTTCTGGTGTCTATTCTTTGTGCTCTGCTAATGACCTATTTTAACACTTTCCATATCCAGCTTGAGAAGGACTTACGTGAAACACGCGTAAAGCACCAACAGATCAAGCTTGCAGCTGAAACTAAGCTTGCCGATGCTAATGCTTCGGTAGCTAGTGTTCATGATAAATCTCTGGAAGTGCAGGAAAAGTTGCTGGCTGCTGATGCAAAGCTTGCTGAGTCAAGTCGAAAGAGTTTGGAAATGGAGGAAATTGCAGGAGGTTGAGTCTCGTGAAAGTGCAGTTAGAAGGGAGCGAAAATCATTTAATGCTGAGTATGATTAATGCAGAAAATTAAATTATTTTTTATCTGGTGATTTATTACATAGTTAAATTTTTTGCTTTCTTTCTGATATGTTATCAGGAGGGAAGCACACAAGGCAACTCTTTTGAAGCATAAAGAAGATTTAAGAGAGTGGGAAAGGAAGCTGCAAGAAGCAGAAGAGAGACTTTGTCATGGTTGTAGGATGATTAATGAGAGAGAGGAAAAAGAAAACGAAGTCAATCGGACGCTTAAGAAAAAAGAAAGGGATCTTGAAGAAGAGCAGGAAAAGGTCGAGTTGATGACTTCAACTTTGAAGCAGAAAGAGGATGATATTAATGAAAGGCTTGCAGACCTAACTGTGAAAGACGAAGTGAGTTTCTGACCTATCTCCATATTCTGGAATTTAACAAGGTCAGTTTTGTGGACTGTGTATTAATATCATTTTTGATTTGTTTGCAGAAAGCCGAGTCTCTGAGAACTGACCTACAGATGAGGGAGAAAGAATTAATTAGTCTGACAGAGAAGCTGAGCGCCAGAGAGAGAGAGAGTATGATGCAGTACCTTAGTTTATGTGTAGCCTGAATTTTTTGTCATTTTATGATTTTTTTTTTCCTACACATTTGCAATTCATTCTCTTTCATGTATGTTTGTGGGAAATACTGCTCTCTGATGTTCTCTTTCATTGATATTCTTTTAGATTTTTTGGTCGATTAACTTTTACCTGGAGGCTTGTTGTATCAATTATTAATATTGATTGACTTGGTTGGTGTCTTTTGATTGATTCTCCTTTTAGTATCCTTCACAAAAAAAATTAGTTTGAGTCTAGAAATTAGCTTCTTAACGAGTAAATCTTAGAGCTGAACCGAATTAGACTTTGAGAATATCTTCATTCGATGCTAATTGTGAACTTAGATGAGTTTTCTGCTCTCTATATTTATAACTTAGTTGTTAATTGACTTTGAAACTAGCGTGACATATCATGTTCCTTACTTTAAATCACTGAGAGATTGACAAAGTATAAAAGGAACTGACTGCTTAAAATCTGCAGTAAACGAATTCATTTTATTATACTTTCGAAAGAGGTTTAGCTCTTAACATGAAAGGTGCAATTTTCATATTTAAGTGTGGTGGGGGGGGGGGGGGGGGGGGGCCCCCCCCCCAATTGTGATGTTTAAGATGTATGAATATGCAGAGTATAGAATCTCAGGTAGCCTAACCTAATGCTACTCTTGCTGGAATTTGATCAAATATGAGATGGAAACTGCATTTTAAATAGAGATATTTACTTAAAGGGCCCAACTTTTTAAGCACAATTTGTAAAGTGGCCTTACATAAACTTTTAATAACCTTATTTTCAAAATCCCAATATACCCTTTATTTATGTTCATCCCCAACTTTATCTTCTTCCTCCCGCACCTCCACTTGACCCTCCCATCCCCCTAACCCCTAACATCACTGCCTAGTTGCTGAGTTACAATGTTTACTTAAATCTGTGCTCTTTGGATGTTATTTATTTGAATGCACATGTTTCTTTTTGAAGCATTTTAAGTACTTTACGAAGAGGTGTTGCTACAGAGAGTTGTATACAAGATTTGTTGTTTTCTCCTGCATGGTTAGATAATGGCGAGCACCATTTTCCTAATAACTTGGTATTAGCACAATCTTTGGAATTGGTTATCCTAGCATTTTTTAACACTAAATTTAGCATTCCAAACTACTCTTTTCGTTCTTGAAACTTATAGTAGATACAGTTAAGAATTATATAAGTTAATATATATATATATATATATATATATATATGAAGATTAATAGCGTTTTTCTTTGTTTAATAGTTTTTGAATTCGTGAGTGCTCTATTTACAAAGAACATTTCTCTAACATTATGATGATTCTTCATTTTTAAATTTTCATGTAAATTGATGAGGTTATCTCGTGAAGCCTCGTTCAGGCACATCACCTTTAATCCGAGTACTGAGCCCCTGTTTGAGCCCTATTTTTTCAAAACTTATTTTTAACCATATTTTTCAATAAAATAATTTTACATGTAAACTCAAAACTTTTCCTTACATTTTAACCACACATTCTCCAAAATATCACTATTCCAAAATGCATTTTCCTCAAAAAATGGGGATCAAACAAGGGCTGAATTGTGTCTGTTTATGTTCTTCTAACTTTATCACGTGTGAGGTTTGAATGCTCAGTTTCAAATTTAATTTAACTTGATGGAAACTAACGGCTTAAATATTTTTTTGCAGGTGGAAATTCAAAAGATTCTCGATGAACATCGGGATGCTTTGGATTCAAAAAAGCTGGAGTGTGAGTGGGAAATGGAAGAGGAAAGGAAGTTGTTTGAGGAAGAGAAGAAAATTAAATTCGATAACCTAGTGTTGAAGGAAAATAATATCAACCATATGGAGGAAAAACTGAGAAAACGGGAGCAGACGTTGGAAAAGAAGTCAGACATGTTGAAGGAAAAAGGGAAGTTTGAAGGAAAGTCGAAAGCTGTGAAGGAAAAGGAGAAGTCTGTCAAAAAGGAGGAGAATAATTTGGAATTGCTGAAGGAAGAAGCTTTTTCTGAAAAGAAAAGTTTGCAGCTCCTCAAAGATGAGCATGCGACGATGAGGGCTGAAATTAATCTCAAAGAATTGCAGATTCATGAAGAAACTGAAAAGCTTAAAATCACTGAGACTGAGCGGAAGGAGCATATGCATTTACAAATGGAGTTGAAACGGGAGATAGAGAGGTACAGACATGAGAAGGATTTGCTATTCAAAGAAGCTGAGGATTTTAAACAGGATAAAAGCAAATTTGAAGAGGAATGGGAGGCTTTGGATGATAAGAGAGCTGAGGTTACTAAAGAATTGCAACAAACCAGAGAACAGAAAGTGATGCTTGAAAAATTGAAACGTGCTGAAGAAAAGCAATTAAAAGAAAATAAACTTGCCACTGAAAGTTACATTAGGAGAGAGTTGGAGGCACTTAGGCTTGAGAAAGAATCATTTGCTGCCACAATGAGGCATGAGCAATTAGCAATGTCTGAAAAAACTCAAAGTGAACATGATCAACTAGTTCATGATTTCGAAACTCAAAAGAGTCTTAGACGCTGATATGCTGAATAAGAAAGGGGGAATAGAGAAAAATCTAGAGGGTAGAGAGAGAGCATTCAAAGAACAGAGAGAAAATGAACTTGCTAATATAAGTTACTTAAAAGACATCATCCAGAAGGATATGGAAGAAATAAAGTCAGGGAGGCACAAATTGGACAAGGACAAGCTGGACATTGCCTTGAACAAGAAGCAGCTGGAGGAAGAACAACTTGAAAAGCAAAAGGACCTTGAGGAACTTGGTGTTTTAAGCCAGAAGCTTAAGGTGCAGAGGCAACAATTTATTAAGGAGAGAAGCCAGTTTCTTGCATTAGTTGAGACACTTAAGAGTTGCCAAAACTGTGGGGAGATTGCAAGGGCATATATGTTATCTGATCTTCATTTGAATGAATTTGATGACAAGGAGGCCCCACTTCAGGCACTTGGAGAGGAGGTTTTGGATAAGGTCGCTTCGTATGGAGCAAATGTTAAGAAATCACCTTGTGAAAATGATCACAGATCTTCAGGATCTGGAGGTCGTATCTCTTGGCTGCTCCGAAAGTGCATGCCAAGGATCTTTAACTCATCTCCTGACAAGAAACTCCCGCACATGGCTTCTCAAAACTTGGAACAAGCCTTGGATGATACACCAATAAATGCAGCAGAAGAGGCTGAAGGACCCAGCATGCAGATTGACACTGAAGCACGAGGATATGGTATCCCTGAAGAATATAAAAGAGAACAACTGCTGGAAGATTCCCTGCAACCACAGCTGAGAAGTCACCATCGCAAACCTGCTGAACAATCATAGAAGGAATCCATAGAAAGCGTTCTGTGAAGGCTGTGTTTGAAGATGCAGCAGTTATCTTAGGAAAGAAATCAGGAGAAGAAGAGGTGAACGAGGAGGAAACCAATGATTCTTCTTCTTTTATTAATGAGGAAATCCTTGCTGAGAAAGGAACTGGTACAAGAAAGCGAACTCATGCACAAAGTTTTAAAATGACAGAGATTGAACTCGAGGCTGATGATAGTGAGGTACGCTCTGAAAGCGTCGTATCTGGTGGCATCAAGAAGAGGCGCCAAACAGGTCGTCCAGCTGCGCAAATTGCGAGAGAGAAGCGTTACAATCTATGGCAACGGCAACGGCAACGCAAGTCGTAAGTCTATATGATCCTTTTTTTTTGTGCAACTAGATGATCCTGAATAGAAGGAAGGGGGAAAATCTAAGTAATAAAGTGAATAAGCTTACCTTTTCTCCTCTCTTAAAAACCAATTTTTTTTTTTTGACAACTTCTTGAAAACTATTTATTCTTCTTATCTATCTCTGTCTCTTCTTTTAATTCTTGCCATTTTCTTCTTCTTACCTCTCCCCTTTGATATGCTTTGTGCTCTTCTGATGTGTCCACTAAACATGCTGATAGAATCTGGTCCAGGAACAATAGAGAAAGGCTCAGTAAAGCAATTAATTCAACACCAGAAAGCAGAAACTGTAAAGGAAAACAGATTGTAAAGGAAGAAAGAATTCTGTATTGCATAAACTCCGAGAACAACAATTTGAAGAAAATAACAGTAAGGATGGCAGGTTTCGAGAGCTGCCCCTCTCCAATTGATTCAGATCTTTTCTATTTTCTGAATGCCCTTCTAGACCCTACTACCCCCTTTTTATTCCCTCTTAACAACCATGACATCGATGATCTTAACTAACTCCGTACTTAATAGAATCCAACAGCCAATATTCCCTAACAATAGCATAACTAGATCCCCTTTTTGTGGCGCCTCACATAAGTAAATTATATGGGTGGTTTTTCACATGGATTACTCGTTTAATGATAAAATACATGCACAATTTCTTTTTGAGTACATGTGATAGTATATTGCAGGGTACCTAAATAATAGCATCCATCATATTGTTGAATGAATAACCTACCGTTAAAATGGAAATGATGATGTAAACTTTGGTCTCTGATTTCCAAAATGGGATGCTGGAATCAAATATGATTTATAATTTGATACTTTGCTCATGAATAAACTTGAACACGTAAGGTTATAGTTGAGTCTACTTCTCCATAAGCATACTTCTTCTAATTAAACAGCATTAATAGAATGCCAGGCTCCCGTAGGTAGGTACATGATGTCTGTATTTATGGTGAACATTTGGATTAAGAGAAGCACTTTTGCATACCTTTTCCCTTATCTTTGAATAGTCTTTGGTCTCTGATTTCCAAAATAGGATGCTAGAATCAAATATGATTTATAATTTGATACTTTGCTCATGATTAAACTTGGGACATACGGTTCTGGTTGAGTCTACTTCTCCATAAGCATATTTGTTCTAAATAAACAGCATTAATGGAATGCCAGGCTCCCGTAGGTAGGTACTTGAGAAACCATTTATGTCTGTATTTTTTATGAACATTTGGATTAAGAGAAGCGCTTTTGCATACCTTTTCCCGTATCTTTGAACACAAACACACTCACACACACGTGCGCACACACTAGTGTTCATTGCTTGGAATTCTTCAGAACTATTTAGCATTGCGGTGACTATTTTATTGCAAAGTGTACTTGATACGTGACATTTATGGCACCGGCAGTAGTGCACTTGCATTGCTCATACATTTTTGTTCTAAAATGGAATTCATGTGTTAGAAGAACAAAAGAGAAAATGCTGATAGAATTTAAGTGATTGTTTTATTGATTCATGCAATGAAACATTTTAAGTTTCTTTTGTATTTTGTTTAATATTTGTACCACATATGGAAAGATCATATTATTATAATTTTTGTATGGACTCCTTTATTATCTTGCAATAAACTTTAAGAAAAATCCATATTTACTAATACGCTCATGATTTTTTACCATCTAACTTGACTTGAACTGTGCAGATTTATTATTTTGTAATAAAAATAGTGATAACTCACGTTTAACATTACATTCAGATATGTTTTACCGTCAAAACTTTAACTTTAATCTTTGCCTGAATACTTGTTTTTTTTAATGATTATACCTTGTTTTCATTTTCGTTCAACAAATAGAAATCCTTCTTCTGGTTCAATTTTATGGAAAGAACTTCCATTTAGATAAAATTTGGTCTACAATTTTCTAATGCAGAAATTTATTTTATAATTTGACTAGGATTTGAGAATTAGAATATATCCATATATAGATGTTATGCTGTAAACAACAGAGCCTAAGTTGCCAAGTCTACCTCCGAATAAGCGGGGATTCTCAAATCCTGAAAGCATACCTTCAATTTAGTAGATTTTGTATTGAAAAATTTATAACGTTACCTTTGTTGGAATGACAATGGGCTCTAAATATGTCCGGTAGGCACAGCTAGGCCGTGAACACCCAACCACAGAAATGAGTCTGACTAGTTTTTTTTCTCTCTCACTGAACTAGGTCTATGATTTGTAGCACAATTCCTATAAAATTCTATATTTGTCATAATTGATGTTTGATTTTGGTAATTGAATTTGATTGATTTAAACTTAGTAAATATTTATGTATCAGTCCTGAATAACTATTAGTAAGTTATTATTTTATATTCTTTTTGATGCAGTGAAGTTGAGGAATTCTAGCAAGGAGCCTGGTCACAGAAAGGGCAGAAATAGTGAAGAAGAAGAAGAAGAAGAATAAACAGAACCAGAAGAGAAGAAACTAGCAGCAGAAATGAAGAAGAGAAGGAGCAGAAGAACAGGGGAAGAAAAGGGGAAATGGAGAGAGAAGAAAGAAGATGTATTCAACACTCATAATTCCGTTCATCTGTCATCTCACTTAACATAAAAGCTGTATATATCCAAAAATATAAAGGACTTGGGCCAAAACAAAAATAGACCAATGCAAAACATAATAAAAGGGGTTTGGGCCAACCCACTTATATAATACAAACCCAAAGAAAATACTAAACCAAACTAGTCCAAAAGAGATGCCCTCATCAATTCTCCTGGGGTGGGAGAAAACTCGACTCTGTCGAGTGAACAAAACACAAAAAGTTGCAGTCGATTTGATACTCAAATTGCTCCAAGTCAAACCAGGGGGGACGATTTTTCTGATGAATCAAATATCAAAATTCAACAAATGACAACAAAGTAAGCTGCTAATCATCCTCAAGAATATGATGTGACCAATATAACTTGGCCAAAAGAAAATTCTGCTGACCCCAATAAAACTCCAAAAAATCTGGATCAAATTGCAAGAATTTCTCTCTGGAACTCCATGTATAGTCAGCATCAAGTTGATACACCCAATGAGCAAGGAAACACTGGATCTGTTCATTGGTTGAGACAATCTGTTCATCTAAAATAATATCAATTTCATTCTTGTGTGCTGTGAAAGGTGGTAGAATAGACATAACAAAAGATTTAGTGTGGGAGCTTCCAGGTGGAGATAGAAAAAGGCCATCAAAGGGGTTGAAATAACATTTGTAATCGACGAAGTCAATACAAAGTGGTGGCCAAAGTATGATAAAAGATGAATGACAAATGCATTTAAACCAACCTGTTTTAAAATTTTATAAGGACCAGCATTACAGGCTTACGATATAACATAATCCCCAATATTAAATTCAAAATATTGTGCGTGCAAATCAGCTTGAAGTTTATATAATGCATTACTTGCTTCAAATTATTTATAGATCTCAATATACAAGTTATGAAGATGTGGTACAACTACCTCAACTGACAGAGACACATCAGCATGTGGGGATATGAGAATAAGGTCTAAAAGCTTCCTAGTCTCGTAACCATGAAAAACTTCGAATGGACTCGTACTTATAAGCCTATTCACAAAATTGTTATATGTAATTTGAATTGTTGGGAGGATCAAATCCCAATTTTCAAGATTTTCCTTACAAATGGCGTGATTAAGCCAATTCTCAGCACATTTGGGTTGGACAAGGATACGACATACAATACTTAACTGAGAGGTATCGGGAAGAAGTGGTATAATATCTAGATTCTCCAGAAGAGTCCGGTCACCACCTAAGGAGGTGTCCTCACTATCATCCAAGTCATCGGAATCTTCAAGTTTAGGTTCATAAACTAGATTTTCTAATGACTCATCTATTAGATTCTTTCTTCCTTCAATGACTAAAGTTTGGTTAGGACATTTGGAAGAGATGTAACCAAAGTCCTTATAGTTGAAGCACTGCAAGTCAGAAGAAGTCTTTGAAATTTCAGAAATTTTTCCCTTATTTTGTAAGACGGGAGGAACATTAGATGGTGAAGGTCTTCTGATAGACTTAAGATGAGATGGCGCTAATGAAATGAGTGAACGATAGTGATCGCGCTTTTCATATGGAGTACTAAAAAGTAACTCATAATCTCGAGCTAAAGAGTAAGCGTGATCAGGAGTAGTGACACCCCGAAAAAAAAGCTCACGCCTAAGATCATCTCTTAGGCCTTGTATAAATCTACTCAAAATTAAGGCCTCATCCTCGATGATAGGACATTTCATTTGAAATTCCTCAAATTAAGCAATATACTCGATCACTAACTGATTCCCTTGTTTAAAGGTGGTCCATTGAGTAAAAATTTCAAAATCTAAGCAACCATTGAAAGTATGAGCATCTACTTTAATGTTTTTAAAGAAACGCTCCTTATGACAAGGAAGAGAATGAGTACAGTGACGGTCATAGTCTCGTTCTAGCTCACCACCCTGATCCATATTCTTACGATCATGTCGAAAGTATTTTTGATCACCTTGTCGACGACAATATTGTTTATTATGAGACACTTCAAAATTATCAACATCGGTCGAACAAGAAATTTGCTTAAAATTGTTCAAACTAGCAGATTGAGCCTTGCTCTCTTCAAGAGAGCAGTCATTAGGGTTTGAAGAGCTGATATTTGTCTGGTAAGTGCATCAAATTGTGAAGGGCCCATGGTTAGGGGTACTGAAATTAGAAGTGACAAGACAATCATTACACAATTGCCTGCAGTGTAATACTAGCTAAATGATGTGCAATGGAGAGATCAATGAGCAAGAAGTGCAAGTAACGAAAAATAACAATTTCAACACTTTTTTTTTTTAATTTGGGATTAAATATATCCAAATACATCCAACTAATACTGCTGGTATATGTAAAATAACAAAGCAAGGGTCAAATCACTTGTTAAAAAACAATAACGTAAAATAAGTAGGAAAATAGTGAGGTTGAACAAAAGTTTAATTACGTGATTTTGGGTAAAAACTAGAATAACAACAGCACAAAAATTAATCGATGCAATTTTAAATTAACAGAATTATAAACCAACTATAGATAAAAACAGTAACTTCCATTTTTTGTTCGTCGAAGTAACTGAGCCAATCAACAGGATAAAAGAGATACCTGCATGATAAACAAGAATTTTTTTTTCACTTCTCTTCTTTTTTTTCACCTTTTTTTTTTAAATTAACAAAAATCAAATTAAATGATTACATAAACAAATACGGGCCAACTCACAAAACTGAGCCCTAATACATATATTAACAAAGGAGGCCCAACCTCCATGAGGTAAATCGTGTCTGTAGATACTGGGCTGTCAATTTTTGCGAAAATCGGCGTTGATTGGCTGTTGGACTCTCGATTGGCGATGCTCGGGGTTGAGTGACAGCAACGAAGGTGGGTGATTTGGTGAAATTTTGCGGCAGTGATTATGGAAGGTAGCTAATGGCAGTGAGAGGTAGATGAAGGGGAAGCGGCTTGGCTGATTGGGGTCGAAGGCGACGGCGGGTTGAGGTCTGGTGGTTCGTATGGGGTGGTATGAATTTCTTTGGTTATTTTGTTTCTTGGGCTTCTTGTTATTTGTGGGTATTGTATGTATTTGACCGATTGTGATGTGGTAGTGGGCGGTTTAAGATGAAGGTGGGTTTGTGGCGTTGGCAGTTATAGGGGCAGTTGGTGGTGGCAGAGTCGGTCCTGTGATTTTCGAGGTTTGAGGTAAATTTCGTAAATTAGGCCCCCTAAAATCTGTCGGGGAGCACGGGGGTTCGTAAATTTAGGCCCCCTAAATTAGGCAAACTTCGTATATTTTTTTTTTTAGATACCTTATTAACTTCTAACCAAAAATTTGAAAGAAACAAACAAAGAGCGACAACACGACAAAATCTGGAAGAATACATAAAATGGCAAAAATTAGAATGTGACCTAATAGGGCATCTAATGTCATCATTTATATGTTTCATCTCCAGCCATTGATCTTATTCTTGATCCAACGGTTCAAGACTTCTCAAAAATTAAGGAAAACAAAATTTAACTTGCTTTATGCAACATATTGCTAACTTTAAATTTAACAGTAAAACAACAAACAAATATAGTATACAAAAAATTAATATTATAAAATAACAATTTCTGGACATATGTTCTGATGCAAAGTACCGCAGACGAAAAAGTACAAAAGAATTCAAGTTTAGCCCCAATTCACAGTAACAATTCTCAGTAACAATTCTCAGGCTTCAAGCCTTCAATCACTGAATCACAGTAACAATTCACAGTCACAGTTCAAAATTCAAATAACAATTCACAGTTCACAGTTCAAAAATCAGGCTTCAATCATAGGGCATAGTCTCACAGTAGCAAGCAATTCACAAATCACAATCACAGTTCAAACTTCAAATAGAAATTCACACTTCAAATAAACTCACAGTTAGAGGAGGTGAGTCGAGACTTGAGCAGAGCAACCACTTCACCTCTCCTCAGGCTCCAACCTCGTTCTGCAATTCACAAAATTGATACATGATTTTAAATCAAATACAAGAGACTCAAATCAAAATAAAAAAAAAAAAAAAAAGAGAAATAAGCTTCGGTTCTTCAATCTTCACCTTCTGCCACGGTTTGCCGACTGCCAAGTTTGTTCCAGGGGCTTCACCTTCTCTTCTTCGCCCGCTTCAGTGCGGTGCTTGTCTGCTTGAGGTGGGTGTCTTCACTCTTCCGATTTCCATCAAGCTAGGGCTCGAAAATTTGTAGAACCACAGAAGATTCAGAGATTGGGGGTGGGGAAGACAAATTGACGCTGACTGAGAGTTCTTGAGAGGTTGAGAACTCGAATTTGATGTTTAGAATCGAATGGAGGCTGGCGGTGGCGATCTGGTCTCTGGCGGAGACGGGAGGAGACGAAGAGGAATCGTTCGAATTTCGATTGGGTGGAATAGTCGCTGAATGGGTTGAAATCAATTGGTAAGAAATTTGGGCGTGTTCTTTTTGGGCCGTCATCAACCAGTGCAGGCCTCCTGGCTCTTGGTCCAAACTTATGGGCTTTAACTTAAATAAAAAAAATAAAAAAATAAAAATTTGGGCAAAAAATGAGGCCCCCTTAAATTTTGGGCCTGAGGCTTGGGCCTCTTTTGCCTCAGCCCAGGACCGGGCCTGGGTGGTGGTGAGTTGGTGACTAGTTTGTGTATATGGTGTATACAGGGTTCAGTTAGTTATTATATGGCTAGAGATTGATGGTGTTGAACCGCAGCTCAGTAAAACTTTTCTTTACTTCCATGGCAAGTTCGTGACTAATTTCCAGTTGAAGATGTGGAACCAGGTTTGACTCTGAAACCACTTTGATGCAGTGAAGTTGCAGAATTCTAGCAAGAAGCCTGGTCACAGAAAGGCAGAAAGAGAGAAGAAGAAGAAGAAGAGACAGAACCAGAGGAGAAGAAACTAGCATTAGAAATGAAGAAGAAAAGGAGCAGAAGAACAGGGGAAGAAAAGGAGAAATGGAGAAGGGGAAATGGAGAGAGAAGAAAGAAAACGTATTCAACACTCGTAATTCCATTCATTTGTCATCCCACTTACATAAAAGTTGTATATACCCAAAAATATAAAGGACTTGGGCCAAAATAAAAATAGGCCAATGCAAAACATAATAAAATGGGTTTGGGCCAGTCCACTTATATAATACAAGCCCAAACAAATACTAAACCAAACTAGTCCAAAAGAGATGCCCTTGATCTTTTACTATCAGTTTCTTCCTTTATAACGAAATTCATAGTTATCCTTGCCAAACGTTATAATTTTTGCTCAGTGTGGGCACATGCATATCAGCTTCCATGGATAGCAAAAGGAGAGCTGAGAAAAAAATTGGTGGTGATGGTCCTACTTTTTCACGAGATAATGAAATTAGTTCTATGCCGGCCGTGGAAATTGCAAGAGAGAATGAAAATCCTACACCATTGATCGAGATTACATCGTATAGAAATGTTGAAACTCAAAAGGTAAAATCTTTGAACCTGGACATTCTAGTCACTGTTGAATTTACTTTACCCCGTCTCCATATAACCTTTTGTTTGCTGTGATAGGCAACGGTAGGTTGCATTGATGACAATGCCGATGCTGAGAATGGTGGTACCGCGGAGTACAATAGTGAAGATGAACAAGACAGCACATTGCACAGGGATGAAGAAGACGACAACATAGATGACAATTCTGAACATCTGGGTGCAGTGTCGATTGGTAGAAAGTTGTGGACATTCTTCACATCATGATATTTCACCACTTCTTTTGGCACTTTGCTGGAGGAAGGTGTCGGTGTCGGTCCATTTAGTTTACCGTGTATTGAAATTTCATCTGTAGTGTTCTTAGGAATGTTTAATAATCTGCTGCTATTGGTGTCTGCATATCATAGTCTATTATCTGCCTTATAAGTTGATGCACTTGGGACTTATTCATATTTTGTATACTATTGGCATGTTTAGCGAAGAGGATTGAATCACAAGATGGTAATCTTGTCCGTTATACGGCAGAGACTCAGCTTAGTACCATGTGCAACAAATGCACTCACTCTAAAACCATCTAATACAGGGTTTCAGCTACATTTCTCTTTCAGTTCGTACTGTTCTGGTTTATTGACATTTCAATAATTGATTTTTAAAAAGCATAAAGATGCAATATAGACTGCTTGTGAAATTGGCTGCTTTTCTATTTTCCCCCTTTTGATTTCATTCTCAATGTTGGGAATTTACTTAAACATGCACAGCGAAAATATAATAATTTTCAATTCCCACCAAGGATCTACTTTGCGTTTAGATAGAAATTGTGATATAGATTTTACCTTTTGTGAAATCTGCAAACTCTTTTACTATTCTCTCTGCTTCAGCAATCCTGATCTGCCTCCCACAACTGTCCAATAGTCCAGCCTCAAATAGTATCCACACAGAGAACAATGTAGAGAGAAAACCAGGGTTTTATTTCTTGTGCTAGCAAGAATAATGAAAATCTCTACAAACCCAAAACCCTAGCAACTTATATATATAAGCCCAAACGGGTTTGGCCCGTCCCTTAAAGTTAACCCGGTCCAGCATTTAATTAATCCAATTAATTAAATCCGGTCCATGAATTAATTAATCTTATTAATTAATTATCCAACGATTATCAATTAATTAATTGGTAACTCTTAATCTTCCAATTCTCATTTTGTGTGTGACCCATTAGGTTCCCAATCACGATGCCTAATTACGTGAATTATTATTTTGATCTAATCAAAATCGATAAACCAAAACACTCTTTTGATTTAATACTAATTCACATCTGTCGTCCCAGATTGACATCTAACAATGTGTCAGGGCAATACATGCGATGAGAAATGTCATGTGGTATGACAAAATCAAACTCATTCATTTATCGTGAAACTATAATCCCTTCGTCAATATGATCCGATCAATTACGAGATATGGATATGTGTCAATCTCGATTATCGATCATATCTTTCATTCCACTATTAAGTCAATATAAGTCGAAAACTCCTTTTCGACTTATGTGTACACCTTGGCCAATGATTTCATTATTAACTTAATTGGATGAATCCTCTATTGATCATTCACAACCTTCATATGATTCTTGACATACTCGAACGATGTCGTATTAACGGCCCTTGACAGAGCAACTTCCAGCATCATCAAATTATGACTGTCCCCATATAAGATACTATGATGACCTCAAGTCGAAGGATCAATTCCACTACCGAACATTGGAGATTAACAAGTGACAGTCAGTTAGCTATCTATGTGGAATCTCCACAGCGGGTCTCCATCGTTTTGTTCTATAACAAAACATTCACGTGTTCATTTAAGTGTCACTGCACTTTAGCTTATCAGATCAGCTACTTACTTCATAAGTAAGAAAGGCCACACGTGATGGTCTATCCGTAATAACGATATCCGTATCTCGTTCTCACTTACGACCATGGATTGTTTAAGATTTAATCAAACGTAATTTGTATCTCACAATCACAACTCCTTGTGATTAACAAACTACTAAAACTTGAATCTACGGACTCTATTATTTAATATCATTCATCAGAATATCAATTTAAATAAACAATAGATCTTGCCAGAATAAATGCATTAAACATATTAAAAGTGTTTACAACCTAAATCGATTGGACCTAAGGCATAAAACTTACAAATTCCCACTTGCACTGGATCCAATCACTCATGTATCTAATACCATAAGCCTCTACATGACGATCATGCTTATGCTGTGACAACGGCTTTGTCAATGGATCTACAATGTTATCATTCGTGGGAACTCGCTCTATCTTCACGTCATTTCTTTGTATAATCTCCCTGATGAGATGATATCGCCTTAGCACATGTTTGGATTGTTGATGAGACCTCGGTTCCTTCGCTTGCGCGATGACTCCATTGTTATCACAATACAAAGGTATGAGATCAACAATGCTAGGAATAACTCCCAGTTCATTAACGAACTTCTTGATCCAAACAGCTTCCTTCGCTGCTTCAGAAGCAGCAATGTACTCGGCTTCCGTTGTTGAATCAGCGGTTGTCTCTGGTTTGGAACTTTTCCAACTAACCGCTCCGTTGTTGAGAGTAAACATATATCCAGATTGAGATTTGCTATCATCCTTGTCAGTTTGGAAGCTAGCATCAGTATATCCATGAACCATCAGTTCATCTCCTCCATATATCAAGAACACATCTTTAGTTATTCTTAAGTACTTAAGAATGTTCTTAACTGCTATCCAATGTTTCTCACCAGGGTTTGCTTGAAACCTGCTCGTAACACTTAGAGCGTATGAAACATCTGGTCTCGTACATAGCATCGCATACATGATAGATCCTATTGCTGAGGCATAAATCCCATGTGACATGGGACACAACCCCCTTTTGGACTCTTCCATGTTAAATCTTCTCAAGATTTTATCTGTGTACGAAGATTGGGATAAGCCAAGCAATCTTTTAGATCTATCTCTATAGATCTTAATTCCCAAGATATATCCTGCTTCTCCCATATCTTTCATGGAGAAATTCTTTGACAACCACAATTTTACTGATTGAAGCATTGGGATGTCGTTTCCCATTAATAATATGTCATCTACATATAGTATAAGGAATACAACAGCGCTCCCACTTGTCTTCTTATATACACACGGTTCATCTTCATTTTTGATAAAATCAAACTCTTTGATTGTCTCATCAAAACGAAGATTCCAGCTCCTAGAGGCTTGTTTCAACCCATAAATGGATCGATTAAGCTTACATACCTTGTTGGCTTCTTTGGACTCAAAACCTTCAGGTTGTGTCATGCACACTTCCTCTTGTAGGTTTCCATTAAGGAAAGCAATTTTGACATTCATTTGCCATATCTCATAATCGTGGTATGCAGCAATTGCAAGCAAAATTCGAATGGATTTCAGCATGGCTACAGGCAAAAAAGTTTCATCAAAGTCAACACCTTGTCTTTGTGTGTAACCTTTCGCTACTAGCCTTGCTTTGTATGTATGGATATTCCCATCCACGTCGACCTTTTTCTTGTAAACCCATTTACAACCTATGAGTTTTATCCCATCAGAAGGGTCGACCAAGGTTCAAACCTTGTTTTCATACATTGAGTTCATTTCGGATTACATGGCCTCTTGCCATCTCTTTGAGTCAACATTTGACTTTACTTCTGCGTAATTAGTAGGCTCATCATCCTCGATTAACAATACTTGATTAGTAATCGTGAATTCGTACCTTTTGGGAGGTCGAATGGTCCTACTTGATTTACGCTGAGCCGGAGTGTCCTCAGGTATCTCTATATCCTGATTAGGAGTCAATCCTTCAACAAGTGTGAGATCAGACTCAGGGTCATCTAATCGGTCAACAACATCTATGGATTCATGAACTTCTTCAAGTTCTAACTTGCTCCCACTGCCCTCTCCTAGAATAAACTCTTTCTCTAGGAATATGACATGTCTTGAGACGAACACCTTCTTCTCAATGGGATTGTAGAACTTGTATCCAATTGTTTCTTTTGGATACTGCATTTATCGGACTTAGTTTCAAGCTTATCCGATTCAGTACGCTTCACATAAGCGTCACAGCCCCATATTTTCATATGAGATAAGTTGGGTCTTTTTCCCTTCCATAACTCGTATGGAGTTTTGTCGACCGATTTAGATGGGACACGATTTAGTGTGTAGCACACAGTAATTAGTGCATGACCCCAAAACGATTTTAGGAGGTTTGCATGGCTCATCATTGATCGCACCATATCTAATAGTGTGCGGTTCCTCCGTTCAGATACACCATTATGTTGCGGTGTATATGGTGGAGTCCACTGCGAGAGAATCTCATTCTCCTTTAGATAATCTAAAAATTCTCCCTTCAGATATTCTCCACCTCGATCTGATCTTAGTGTGAGAATATTTTTACCTGTTTGTTTCTCCACTTCAAGTTTGAATTCCTTAAACTTTTCAAGTGCTTCATGCTTGAACTTCATCAAATATACATAATCATATCTAGAATGATCATCAGTAAATGTGATGAAGTAAGAGAAACCACCTCTAGCAGTTATTGACATGGGTCCACATACATCGGTATGTATTAGACCCAGCAATTGTGCAGCTCTTTCTCCCTTTCCAGTAAAGGGAAATTTGGTTATTTTGCCTAATAGGCACGATTCGCACTTGTCAAATGATTCAAAATCAGTTGACCCCAAGAATCCATCTTTATGTAACTTGGAAATGCGTTTCTCATTGATGTGACCTTGTCTACAATGCCAGAGATAGCACTTGTCAAATGATTCAAAATCAGTTGACCCCAAGAATCCATCTTTATGTAACTTGGAAATGCGTTTCTCATTGATGTGACCTAGTCTACAATGCCAGAGATAAGTATTATTTAGATTATCACATTTATGTCTTTTATTTTCTATACTCATAATAGACGATTCAGTATCAAGAATATAAATGTCATTTTGTAATATGCCACAACCATAAAAGATCTCATCTTTATAAAACGAACAACGATTGTTCTTAACAATAATTGAAAAATCATTCATGTCTAAACATGAAATAGAAATAATATTTTTAGTAATGGCAGGAACAAAATAACAATTCTGTAATTCTAATACTAAACCCGAAGGCAATGGTAAGAAGTATGTCCCTACAGCTGATGCAGCAACTCTTGCTCCATTCCCCACACGCAGGTCAACTTCTCTTTTCTGCAGTGGTCTACTTTTCTTTAGTCCCTGCATATTTATACAAATATGAGATTCACATCCGGTATCTAATACCCAAGAAGCTAATGAAGTAGACATATTAACCTCGATAACAAAATTACCTGAAGTAGAAGTTTCAGAAGACTTCTTTGACTTCAAGCTTGCGAGGTAAGCCTTGCAGTTCCTCTTCCAATGACCTTTCACTCTACAGTGATAGCACGGGTCATCAGACTTGGTATTGTCCTTGTTTGTTTTAACTGTTTTGATAGTACCCTTAGCCTTCTTGGATGCTTTCTTAAAACTTCCTTTACTCTTCCTCTTAGTGCCCTTAGAGGATTGAATGGCTAACACATGTCCAGTGTTCACTTTGACATTGGGTTCAACAGTCTTAAGCATATTAAGCAACTCAGGGAGTGTGCATTCGATCTTATTCATATTAAAGTTCATGATGAACTGTGAATAACTATCTGGCAGAGATTGTAGAACTAAGTCAACACTTAGCTCGTGGTCCATTATGAAACCCAATTGACCCAATTTTTCAATAAAGCCAATCATCTTCAGCACATGAGCACTGATTGAAGATCCCTCTGCCATTTTGCACCAGTACAATTGCTTGGAAGTATCATATCTTTCCACACGTGATTGTTCATCATACACTTCCTTGAGACGAAAAATCATAGTGTAAGCATCCATACCCTCATGTTGCTTTTGCAACTCAGGTGACATGGCTGCAAGCATCACACAGTATTATCGTCATCACTGTGTTTGTTGTAAGCAGCCACCTCTTCCTCAATAGGGTTTTCAGTAGGTACCCCTGGAAAGGGCTGCTCAAGGACATACCCAATTTTCTCATGCCTGATAACAGTTCTCAAATTACGGTGCCAATCGAGAAAATTTGGTCCGGTCAATTTGTTGGCATCAAGTATGCTTCTCAAATTCATATGATTACTCATGATTCAAAAACTGTAAATGACGAAAAGTAGAGAATTAATATGTATTAAAATGCATTGCACAAATTTAATATGGACTTCAATTAAATGTGCTCCCACTGTTTAAAATAAATCCATGACTCTCATACATAAATTATTAGAATCAACATTTGATTCTCAGTGGGCTGGGATCCTATCTGTTATGTCAAATCATTGAGTGTACTCAACAAATCTTGATAAAACATTTGGGTAGATATTATTATCAATTGTATCTCTATACAACTCCCAGATCATTAAGCCAATAACTCCTTATCTTCACATCTTATGTGTTAGCCTAACATGCCTCTAAATTTTATCTCCTTGAATGTACTCAACAAAAGATAAATTATAGTTAAGTCAAACCCATCATTCAGAAACATCTAATGTTTCATAGTGTCAAACATATCCCTAATAGACCAGCCTTGAGTGTACTCAACAAGCTGAGATCGATTTAGGACTCTCATTTTTCACTATAATGATGGAAGGCAAATAATAAAATTGACTTAATATTTTGGTGAAGGATTTATCATGCATAGGTCTCATCAATGTGTGTGTGTGTATATATATATATATATTTATTTATTTATTTATTTATTTAAACATGCATCAATTATGCAAATAAACATACATATAATAGTGTGGATGATTATGGACTAATTCTATGTAATCTTCCCGAGCCAAAAGGAAGACTAGTTGGTCAATTCCTAGGGGGTATTACATTGAATCATTGTCAATGCACCATCTCCATGGTATCCTCCTCTTCCTGTGTCTTCAATTAGACCAAAACCTGTATCTTATACTAGTTGGCATGCAGGCCTAAATGAAATTGGACTCGCAGGCCCATATATATAATAATAGCAACAGACTCGCAGATCCAAAACAATTAAGAGCTCGCAGGCCCATAAAACAATAAGAATTAAACCATTCATTCAACACATCTACATGGTCGAGTCCATAATCATCCACTAATAAACATTCATCATATAAATGTTCCTATATATAATATCTAATATTATATGCAAGCATGTTTCAAGAATCTAGCAATTAAAGTGGTCTAAACCATTTAGACATATGGATCGGAAAAATTAAATAACTAATTAATCAAATTAATCAATTAATTTAATTAGCGGGCTTATTTAATTAAAATCAAATTTTAATTAAATATCGAATTTGAGTCAAACTCTAATTCCATAATTATAGAGCAAAAGCATTTAATTAAAATCATATTCTAATTAAATACTAAATTAGAGTCTAACTCTAATCTTAAGAATATACTAGGGTGAATAATTTAATTAAAATCAAATTTTAATTAAATATAAAATTAGAATCCAATTCTAATGGAATTGAATTTATATTTTAATTTAGAATAAAACTCCTAAATAAAATAAAATTCAATTATAGGGTTGAAATTAAATATTTAAGTTAAAATCTAATTTTAACAAAAATATTAAAGTCGTCAATTTTAAATAAGATTTTAATTTTGGATCAAGGTTAAAAGTGAACCCATTTAAAATCAAATTTAAAACACCACAAAAACCTTTTCAAAGTTTTCAATCAAACCCAATTTTAAAAATTACAATAGGACCCCCAAATTCATAAAACTGCAGAACATGTCCCCTTTTAAAATTTTGAAAACAGACCCCTTTTAAAATTGCAGGCAGCACCCCGAAATTACACAAATTGCAGAGGAAGTCCCCTCCACCCGGTTTTGAAACCCTAAGAAAAAATCAAATTTTTTTTTTTGTTTCTTCCTCTTCTTGCGACACCGCAAGGTTGCAGCCCAGACGGGTAGCAACGACGCTCGCTGCTGCTGCAACGCTGCTGCCCAGCGAGCAGAAGCATTGCTCGCTGCACAGCGAGCAGCAGCGTCGCTCGCTGCTGTGTTGCAGCAGCAACACTGCTGCCTTCCACTGTGCGGCGGCGGGCGCCGGCGCTAGCTGCCACCGCGCCTACTCGATCCTCTTTTTTTTTTTTTTTTTCGTCAAAACAGATTTTGAATAAAAGAAAAAATTATTTTCTAATTGTTAGATTCAAGAATAACATGAATAATCAACTTTTGACTATGTTAACATGTAAAATAATTTCTAACAAATACAAAGTAGGCTCTGATACCACTGTTGGGAATTTACTTAAACATGCACAGTAGAAATATAATAATTTTCAATTCCCACCAAAGATTTACTTTGCGTTTAGATAGAAATTGTGATATAGATTTTACATTTTGTGAAATCTGCAAACTCTTTTGCTATTCCTTCTGCTTCAGCAGTCCTGATCTGCCTCCCACAACTGTCCAATTGTCTAGCCTCCAGTAGTATCCACACAGAGAACAATGTAGAGAAAAAACCAGGATTTTATTTCTTGTGCTAGCAAGAATAATGAAAATCTCTACAAACCCAAAACCCTAGCAACTTATATATAAGCCCAAACGGGCTTGGCCCGTCCCTTAAAGTTAACCCTGTCCAGTATTTAATTAATTCAATTAATTAAATCCGATCCATGAATTAATTAATCTTATTAATTAATTCGGGCCTATTAATAAGTAACCCAATTAATTAATTATCCAACGATTGTCAATTAATTAATTAATTGGTAACTCTTAATCTTCCAATTCTCATTTTGTGTGTGACCCATTAGGTTCTCAATCACGATACCTAACTACGTGAATTATTATTTTGATCTAATCAAAATCGATAAACCAAAACACTCTTTTGATTTAATACTAATTCACATCTGTCGTCCCAGATTGACATCTAGCAATGTGTTAGGGCAATACATGCGATGAGAAATGTCACGTGGTATGACAAAACCAAACTCATTCGTTTATCGTGAAACTATAATCCCTTCGTCAATATGATCCGATCAATTACGAGATATGGATATGTGTCAATCTCGATTATCGATCATATCTTTCATTCCACTATTAAGTCAATATAAGTCGAAAACTCGTTTTCGACTTATGTGTACACCTTGGCCAAAAATTTCATTATTAACTTAATTGGATGAAATGTAGATCACAAACTCTTACTATCTAAGAGTGACGAATCATCTATTGATCATTCACAACCTTCATATGATTCTTGACATACTCGAACGACGTCGTATTAGCGGCCCTTGATAGAGCAACTTCCAGTATCACCAAAGTATGATTGTCCCCATATAAGATACTAGTATGACCTCAAGTCGAAGGATCAATTCCACTACCGAACATTGGAGATTAACCACTGACACTCAGATAGCTATCTATGTGAAATCTCCCCAATGGGTCTCCAACGTTTGTTCTATAACAAAACATTCACGTGTTCATTTAAGTGTCACTACACTTTAGCTTGTGAGATCAGCTACTTATTTCATAAGTAAGAAATGCCACACGTGATGGTTTATCCGTAATAACGATATCCGTATCTCGTTCTTACTTAGGACCATGGATTGTTTAAGATTCAATCAAACGTAATTTGTATCTCACAATCACAACTCCTTGTAATTAACAAATTACTAAAACTTGAATCTACGGACTCTATTATTTAATATCATTCATCAGAATATCAATTTAAATAAACAATAGATCTTGCTAGAATAAATGCATTAAACATATTAAAAGCGTTTACAACCTAAATCGATTGGACCTAGGGTATAAAACTTACACTCAACTGGTCTAGTATCAGGACAAGGACAGAGTTAATTGATTTATCAATAAAACAAGACAAGGAATCCAAACCTGACGATCCGTCGGGTCAAGGAGCAAGCCTAATAATCCCATTAGATGTTGTCCGTCTTTCAAGTACAAAAAGGTGCAGCTTTATTAATTAAATAATTTTTTCTTCGAGATAAGGTCATCATGTTATATATATGATGATATGGCTAGAGGTGTTAAATGGATCGATTATAGTTGCTTAACGTGCCTACCGTGGGGCTCGGCCTGGTCGAGTGAGTTGGCTTGCTTCAAGGAAGTTGAGCTCTCCTCGATAATTTTTCTTTGTTTTTGTTCATTCGAAAATTGAACTTTCACAAGCTTGCGAGCCAAAAACCCAAGCGGCTCGTGAACCACACGCAAACTAACGCACATGAGATTTTTGTTGTTCGGTTTGTGTTCGCAACTTATCTTCGGCACGAGCGGAGTTGACAAGCTCGCTCCAATTTTCACCCCCATGTGGCCGGACATTGATTACCTGCAAATTTCACAACCTATTATCACTGTAATGAAATGTATAATTAATCTACACAATTTAAACCGAATTCAATATAATTTTGATGCAATTACAACACAGGTAAAAGGCCGAGAACTTGTTCTTGGGGGTTCTTGACTTTGTCTGTGCATCTATTACTTCTTGATTCATCTAATTTCTAACTGTTAAAAATGTCACACAATTGGCAACAAAAATAATGAGGATCAAACAAGTGATAAGGAGACCAGAAAATCTTGGAGTGATAAAATTTTTAAATTCAAATTAAAGGATAAATGAAAGTTGTTAATTTGTTATTTGTTATCTGTTTTTTCGATAGATATTAATCACAAAATAGTGGAGAGTTGTTATTCTTATTTTATTATAAATAAGAATAAATGTGTGTTAGATTCTCATGGCCTGTGGTCATCATTCAATAATGTTACAATTAGTCTTTTATTTATTTTTTGCTTCCTTTTCGTATTTTCTTTTTGGTATCAGGGCAATTGTGAGGACTTGACATACTACAAGTCATTTCTTCCACTATCACTTTACTATCCGTAAATATTGACAACTTCTTTACACGCATCTCTCATTTATTTTCATCCATCAAATACATCACACCAAATCCAAACAAAACAACAGAAGCAACAAATTTCACACCAAAATTAACAAATTCATTGCCTTGTGAAAGTCTGATCCCCTCATTCATGGTTGGATCATCTCAACAGTTTGAAGAAACCCTCAAATTTGTTAAAGGCTTAAACACAACTCATGCAGTATGGGAAGCATTTGAAATGCTTATATACACATGACCTATCTTCACAAGAATGAAAATAAAAATCATTGTTGGCTTATTCACCAAATCAATGTCCATGACAACTCTCAATTTTTCAAAACAAACCGTGACTTCAACCCCAGCACAGTTTGCAGGATGATATTAAAACTATCATACAATTGGCAACAAAAATGATGAGGATCAAACAAGTGATAAGGAGACCAGAAAATCTTGAAGTGATAAGATTGTTAAATTCAAATTAAAGGATAAATACAAGTTGTTAATTTGTTATTTGTTATCTATTCTTTGGATAGACATTAATCATAAAATAGTGGAGAGTTGTTATTCTTATTATATTATAAATAGGAATAAATGTGTGATATGTGCTCATGGTCTATGGTCATCATTCAATAATGTTACAATTAGTCTTTTATTTATTTTTCGCTTCCTTTTTGTATTTTATTCTCTAACCCTGTTATTTATTTTATTTTGATTAACCATTGCATTGTGTTACGATTGCATTTAGTATTTAGATGTGTAATTATTGTCTAACCTTATCTAATCGTAAACTTGCGGTCGGGGTTGATAATGGTTTGATCATTAGGTTTCATTGAATTTAGATACTTTGGTTATTTGTACCGAACAAGATCTAATCCAGGTAAAAAGTCGAGACTGAAGTAAAATGCTAGTTTGGGGGTAAGGTTATCATGTGATTGTGAAGGCAAAGACACTACACGTTTCATGATTTATATGTAAATTCCTAGATAAAATTAGCTTTCGTTCTTACTGCGCCGGATTACAATCTACATGACCTTCGGGCGGTAGAATCAGATCTGAAGCTTTTTTAGCAAAGAGGTTCGAAGTGGGCATTGACTTTGACCGTACATACAGGGGCAGAGCCAGGAATTCATTGAATGGTGGGCTAATTGGGTTGGACAGTATAAAAAAAGGGCTATAACCAAATTTATTATTATTTTTTTTTTTTACAGCATTTGGGGTTGGGCAATGGTGGGCTACAACCCACCACTGGCTCTGCCGCTGCGTACATATTAGCAATATTTAGGGGACAATTTACCTGAGAAGAGAGCTTACCTTAGGGATAGAGCAATAGCCAAGATAACTTGGAAAATCAAGGTAAAAATAACGAATGATAAACTCTTCCTATTTATTTCATCACATTCACTTCACCCTTTGAGAAAAGAATGAGATAGAAGTATGAACTCTAGAAAATGCATTTTAGATTAGGAAATTGATGCTAAGGAAATTTGGCGCTTTATGATTGGAGAGAAAGCAAAAATATGGACCAATTGATGGCTAGGAATCGGTTTATTTTTAAGCACATTGTTCAACATGTTGGCAATGTTGTTATTAGGATTAAAACACACACACAAAGTCATGTTCACTTTATATCCGTATGTTTTAATCCACTTCGAGTCTTTAACTTGTTGCTAATTAATATCTTTTCTCTATTTCTTTTGTTTGGCTCAGGTATACCAGGAGTTGTTGTTTTCACATGTCCTTTGATTGCACAGGTTTGCCCGTTGTAATTGTCCTTTGTTCTTGTTCTTTGATTACTTGGGTATACCCGTAGTATTTGTACATTGTACAGGATTTTGATCTATATATTCACATTTACCGATCAAAAAAAAATATGGACCAATTGGTGTCGAGTTTGTGGTAGAGAAACTTATATCATTTGTCTACTAAGTCTTATTCAAGATTCAAGAATAGGGTGGTTGGATAATGTTATTAACAACAGCAAAAGTCGAGCATTGTATAAGCACGAATAAATTTTAAATATAGAGTTGTTTGGCATTTTCTGTCTAATTAGTTGCTTAAATTTGGATATATTCTGAGGCTGGTCAAGTATGATGTTTTACCGAATTACACGTACTACATGATATTTTGAATTTTTTTTTTTTTTTTTTTTTTTTTTTACTTAGTTTTGTCCAGACTAGCAAAATGGTAGTGTTGGGTGTTTAATACGTGTAAATTTTACATTTATGTAGGTTTTATATTATGATTTTGTGGGTGATTTAACTCAAATGCATGCAAAATTGTTATTGATTTTGCTTTGTACGATGAAACGTGGTACGAGGAATGAAGAAAAAGAAGTTGTTTGGCATGGGCCAGAAGAAGACACAGAGAAGAAGAACGCGACAAAAGCAGGGATTGAGGCTGTTGTAACATGATTCCTAACAATTAGAGAATCAAACACAAAGTTAGTTAAACTCTAAACAAATCAAAGAAATCGAATTAAACTATTGAAAATTGCAAGAATAATACTTTCCAATTGAAAAGTCAAGTTTGGAATCAACAACGAAGTAACGGGGCTCAGATTTAACCAACCCAAGGCAACAAGGAGCACCACACGCGATCGGAGCCAAAATCTCACTAGAATCATGAAGAAATTAGCCATAGAACCAACCAAGAAATTGGACAGAGAGCAACCGCACAAAGGGGCAGAAACATAGATAGGAGAAACCAAAGCACAAACTGGGACTACGGGGTCACTTAGGCTGACGACAGATGCCGACAGGAGGTACAGAGGAAGCATGAACAGAATGCACAAAGAACCGCAGAGGAGTAATCGTGCAGTCAAGGAGAAAAAGAGGCAGCCGTGTATAATGTATGTAACGTCTCTTACAGTGGACAAAGTCCACTTACGTAAGTGGAAATTAGGGTGGGTCAAAATATGGACAAAGTAAAGGTCGAGCCATAATTTCCCCTAATTAACACATGGGAGATTCTCGATCTATCTCTGTTCCGTGGGCCACCAATTGTAACCTTGGGTCAATCGATATGTAATGTTCAATAATGTGCTCAAGGCTTATGAATTAATCTGAACCGATTTATCGTTACCGTCTCCGGTATTTTGATGGTGGCGGCACCATGTGGAGTGGGATGGTGGTGGTGGTTGTCATATCTGTGGTTTGTTTGAAATTGGTGGTGGTGGTCAGAGTTTTTTTTTACTGTTTTGGTGGTTGGTTGTGTTATCGTGGTGGTGTGGCATAGTGGAGACTGTAGTCACAACTTTTGGTGGTGGTCACATATTAGTTCGTTGACTGTGACCACTAAATTGGTTAATCTGTGACCAATAAAAAATTTGTGACCGATAAAAATTGTGACATATGAAATTTTCGAATCATGATCGTAAAATAATTTGTGATTTCGAAAATAAATTGTGACCTATTAAAATTTCGATCCATGACCTCTAAAATAATTTGTGATCAGTAAAATTTGATTTGTGAGCTCGAAATAATTTGTGATTAATTAATTTGATAATATGTGACCAATAAATGTATTTGTGACCAAATTGTACAAATCTGTAATCTTTATATATTTAATTAATTAAATAATTAAAATTTAATAGAAACCTGATTTTTGAAATTTTGAAACTTATTACCTTATTATTGAAATGGACCATATTTAAAACTTTAGTTATGAATTGTTCCCTATAATGAATTTTCTAAGCATTCCCGTTGCAAGTTCGAATTTGTACAGTGGTAGAAATAATTGATTTGCAGTCCGCATGAATTTTACGAACCCATTAGCAAACTAACCATTCAATAGGGCAACTCAAACATTTGTCTTTTCAAATAATTTCGTTAAACACATACTGCTTTAATAAAATATTAATCTGCCTCCATAACCATTTGTACTACAGCAAGGAGTCAGATTAGTGCTTAATTAAAATAAAAACAATATATATATATCCATGTGCAAGTGGTCATGCATATTAATTCCAAATATTGATTTTAATGCACAATTAAAAATATGAAGAATAAAAGATATAACATTAAGAACATGTATTTCCTCAAAATTTGAATAACCAAGCAAGGTGGCTCTGATACCACATGTAATTAAACACGTGGGCCAAATTAAATAATTAAATGTGTGGGCCAAATTAATTAAACGGTTACAGTAGTTACACAAATCTCCATGTTAGAAAAATATTTTTGCGGGCAATTATCCTTGTTGATGCAGTACTTGTTTGCGCTACCCTTTGTAACTATTGTCAGAAATCACAAATGAGTTCGGTGGGGCTGGGAGAAGAAGATGAAGTGATTTTGTTTTGGAGTTTTGATTTTTAATTATTTATTAGGGAATTTTTTGAAAAAATGGGATTGTGATTACAATTAGTTCTTTATTTTTTTTTCTTTTAGTTTTATTTAAATAATAGGGTATATTTGTCATTTCACAACTTTTTTATTGAGAAAAATGATGAAAAATGACAATTTCCACAATGAAAGATGTAAATAGGGGGTGAAAATACAAAAATAAAATAAAATGTGGGAATGTTTTACACAATAAACTTCAAACAGATGTACGTTTTGTGCTAATAACCCGTATTTATAATGATGTAGTTTACATTTTGTTATACTGCCCCCATTTGGCTCCCCCATTTTTTTAAAAATCTCTTTTTCTTCTAAACCCATTTTCAACAAAAAAAAAAAAACATTATCTCAATAAAATAAATTTGCATGTAGATTCAAAATTTTTCCAATTTTTAACCATACATTTTTTAAAGAATCATTTTTTACAATATTTATTCTCAAAAAATCTCTACCAAACAAGATTAATATATCCAAGGTGATCTACCATTATAAAAATAAAAATAAATGGCAATCACGAGTTGTGAATCAATTAAAACTAGAGTATTGCTATTTGTACAAGTTGGAGATTATCTAAGATTTTTTTCTCTTGGACAATGCCCTGTCCAAACAGGGGGTGATGTAGCGCCCATTATTGGCCGATCTCTGTCGACAACAGGGCGTTGTCCAAGTAGCAGCGCACATTATCTAATGTGAAGTGGCATTAAAATGGATTCATATCCACACATTTAATTGGCATTATCATTCCATTCAACATTAAATACCATTGATGCGAACCACGTAGCAATTGTAGCTACGAAACTCACACGAAATTGAATCGAATCCAAGAAAACCAAATAAATCAAAGTTTTGGATTTGATCAAAAAAATAAAATAAATTAAGCAATCAACACAATTGTCTATGATATGTTGACCTCATGATTACAAGATTTGTGAATCTCACCTGGTTGTTTGAACGTCACAATAATTAATTTTGATAAGTTCAGTATTTTGCTCAATGAAGAACAAAGGAATAGAAAGCAAAATTACCTCTAATTAATCTTTCAATAAGGTCTAAGTTATTTACAATGAATGGAATGAAATCTATTTATACTAAACCCTAAAAAACTAGTTAAACACGAAAAGGAATCCTAAAAGATTACAAAAGTTACCAAAATATAGAATTCTAACAAAATTAGAAAAATCGCGAAATTTGAAAAAATCGCGAGCACTATTTATATTATGCGGCTGCATAAAGTATTTTTTTGCGGTCGCATAGCGTAATCAAAACATGGGTTCAACTTTTTTGTTGTCCTCTATGCGACCACATGGAAATATTAACTATGTCGTCGCATAGTTTAAATTTTCACTTTCTCTGTCTATTGCTTGAATCGCATTGAACCAACTTGTTTTAGCTCCCTAGCCCAACAGGAAACTTTTTCATTTGTTCGGCAAGATCAATATTTTATTCATTGTAGTTTGAAGAAGCAGTCACATCGCCTCTTTGACCCGCTTTGCTCGCAACCTTGTCATTGGACCTCCTTCGAAAATCATGGATCCTTGCCTGGGCTTATGTTCATTGCATTCGTTTCTCGGATCATAGCATTCCCTCTCTCTTCAGAAGGATTTGTCCTTGAATCTGAACCCGCATCAAAAAGAGAGAGAGAGAAATCAGGTACATTAAAAGTTCCTGAAACATTGTACTTACCAAGAAGATATAATTTGTAAGAATTGTAATTAATCCTTTCAAGAACTTGAAATTGACCATCTTCCCGTAGCTGTAACTTAGATTTTTTTTTGTTTTGAAAATGTTTTTTTCTCAAATGTACCCAAACTCAATTACCGGGTTCAAACGTAATGTTTTCTAGCCCTTGTTTGCTTGCAACGTATAGTGCTTGTTTTTGTTCTCAATTTGCATCATTACCTTTTCATGAAGTGACTTTACCAACTCGGCCTTCTTTTTCCATCTAAACTACCAGGTTCATTCATAGGTAAATGATTTAAATCCATTGGTATTAGTGGATTAAAATCATAAACAATTTCAAATGGTGAACATGGAGTAGTAGAATGTGTAGCCTGTTATATGCAAATTCAATGAAAGATAAACATCTTTCCTAACTTTTCAAGTTTTTATTAATCACAGTGTATAACAATTGGATCGTAGTCCTATTAATTACCTCAGTTTGTGGGTGACAAGTAGTAGAAAACAACAATTTCGTGCCTAACATATTCCATAAAACCAGCCAAAAATGACTAAATTTTTTGACATCCCTATCCGACACGATACTCTTAGGGACTCCATGCAAACGCACTATTTCTTTAAAGAACAAATCTGCAATGTTAGTGACATCGTCGATTTTATGACATGGAATGAAATGTGCTATCTTGCTAAACATATCGACTACCACAAATATTGAATTTCGACCCTTCTTAGTCCTATGTAAGCCGAAAACAAAATCCATAGAAATGTCAACCCAAGGTTTACTAGGAACAGGTAAAGGCATATACAATCCTTCAGGTAAAACCATAGACTTAGCATTTTTACAAGTTATGCATCCACTACAAACCCGTTCTACATCAATTTTCATTTTAGGCTAATAAAAATGTTCCCCTAACATCTTCAAAGTTTTCTTAACCCCAAAGTGACCCATTAGACCGCCACTATATGCTTCTTTTATCAGCAATTCTCACATTGAACAATTATGAACACATAGTTTGTTTTTCCGAAATAAATAACTCTCATGCCTAAAGAATTTATCTACAGGTCCTTTATTACATGATTTGTATATACCGAAAAAATCTGGATCATTGACATACATGTCTTTAACGTATTCAAATCCATTCAATTTCACACTTAAAGAAGTTAGAAGCACATACCTTCTAAATAATGCATCCGCTATCACATTTTTCTTACCTTGTTTGTATCGGATGACATAGGAAAACGTCTCGATGAATTTCGTCCATCTTGCATGCCTTTTGTTTAGCTTACCTTGGCCTCACAAATACTTCAATCACTCATGGTCAGTGTGAATCACGAACTCATTTGGCCGTAGGTAGTGCTACCATGTCTCCAAGCCTCGAACAAGCGAATACAACTCACTGTCATATGTAGGATAGTTGAGAGCTGTTTCACTTAGATTTTCGATTTTCACTAAAGTAAGCTATCGACCATCTATCCTGCATCAAAACTACTCCAATACCTATCACTGAGGCATCACACTCAATCTTGAACGTTTTGTCAAATTTAGGTAGTGCTAAAATTGGTGCTTTATACAACCTATCTTTAATAGTACATTTTCTTTTTCTACGCCCAATTGAAATCTTACACTCTTTTTAATAATTTCAGTGAGTGGTGTGACAATTATGCTGAAATCCTTTACAAACTGCCTATAGAAACTAGTCAAACCATGAAAACTCCTTATCTCAATTACACTTTTAGATGTTGGTCATTCCTTAATAGCTTTTATTTTCTCTTCATCCACTTTTATCCCATTTGCACTAGCCACATACCCTAGAAAGACAATTTTTTTTCTATGCAAAAATGTTCACTTTTTAAAGTTAGCATAAAGTTGTTTTTTTTTTTTAGACCACAAGAACACACCTTAGATGTTCTATATGCTCATTAATATGTCTTAAAAAAAACTACAGCAGATTTACTGATAAATGCAGGCAAAACATGATCCATTAGTTGCATAAATGTGTTTAGTGCATTAGTGAGTCCAAACAGCATAACCAACCATTCATACAAACCATATTTAGTCTTAAAAGTGATTTTTCATTCGTTTCCTTCACTCATTCTAATTTGGTGATATTCAATATGCATCCACCATATAATTCATCCAACATATCATCTAACTTAGGAATAGGATGTCGATACTTTACAATTATGTTGTTGATGGCCCTGCAATTCACACACATTCTTCATGTTCCATCTTTCTTTGGCACATGTAGCACTGACACTACACATGGACTCATACCCATTGCTGATCAAATCCTCTACTTGACTTTAAAGTTCTTTTGTCTCCTTGGGGTTACTTAGGTAAGCCAACCTGTTTGGAATGACAGCTCATGGTACGAAGTCAATTTGATGTTCAATACTTCGAATGTGTGGTAACCCACAAGACACGTCCTCCGAGGATACATATTTAAATTCTTGCAACAAAGAGATAGCCAAACTACAGAGGGTGAGTTAGATTCCTCAAGACTGAGGAGTAATTCTTTATAGAGCAACAAAATCATTCATTGCCTCTCCACTATTACCCTCTTCAACTTACTCCCTTTTGCAAAGAAATATGCTTTCTACTTTTCTCTCCTCTTGAAAGACTCTTTTTCTTTTCTCTCATGTGGCTCAACTTTTTTTTTTCTTTCTATTAGTCATCTCACTATTTTCTCTATTGCTCTCCAATTCTCTCATTATTCTCTCTTCCTCATTTTTCAATTTGATTTGGTTTTCATACACTTGTGTCGGCGTCGATGGCATAAGGGTAATAGACTTTCCATCCTTGACAAACTTGTACCTATTTTTATACCCATCATGAATGTCATGGCCTCCCTAACAAGATGTGCCCGGCATGCATAGGTACTATGTCATACATTACCTCATCATGATATCTACCAATTGAAAAATTTATCAAAACTCTCTTATTCACCTTAACCTCCACACGTTTGTTCAACCATTGCAATCTATAAGGTTTTTGCAAAGTTAGTCCCAATTTTTCAACAAGTATAGTGCTAGCCACATTTGTACAACTACGACCATCTATAATCATGCTACATACCTTATCATTGATGTAGCACTGCGTATGGAAAATGTTTTCTCTTTGTTGCTTCAAGTCATCCGCCTTGATTTAAGTATTGAGAGCTCTCCTCGTGACCAATAGTTCTCCAACCGCACACTCCAACTTTTCACCATCACTTGCCTCTTCCAATTCCGGCATGTCTTCATAATCACCTTCACTTTCGCTCACGACTTCTTCATTGTCCCGCAAAATAATTGCCCTTTTGTTTTGACATTGAGAAGTAATGTATCCTGACCCTAAACACCTAAAGCATTTGACTTCTCGATTCCTTGATGGTTGAGATTCTGCCTTGGGTGTGGTCTTGCTAGCACTTTCATCTCTTTCCTTTGGTATTTTAGCTCTCTCCTTCGAGATAGCCCCATCTACTTTATTGTTATCCCACATCGATTTTGAATAAGAATTAGAACCCGAAGAACCAGATGGATACCTCGCTATCCCATTCCTCTTCAATTGTCTTTCCACCTTCATAGCCATGTGTAGCATATCTTCTAATTCCACATAGTGTTGCAACTCCACTACATTATTTGTATCTTTATTCAATCCATTCAAAAACCTAGCCATTGTGGCTTCCCAATCCTCCTCCACATTCACCCTTATCATCAACATCTCCATTTCCTTATGGTAATCCTCCATGATACTAGAACCTTGGTAGAGGCTTCGTAATTTTTGATGAAACTCTCTATAATAGTGACTAGGTAGGAACTTCTTCCACATGATAGCCTTCAATTCCTCCCATGTGTTAATCAGCCTCTCAAGGTTCCTCTTCCTTGATATCACCACTTGATCCTACCAAGTTATTGCATGATTGGTGAAATCAATTACTGCAATTTTCTCCTTCTTTTCCTCCTAATAATTGTGACAATCAAAAATCAATTCTACCTTTTTCTTCCACTCTAAGTAAGCTTTTGGATCACTCCTACCCTTGAATGACGGAATTGTCATTTTAATTTACCCATACATCCATCTACTTCGTCTCCAACATGATTCATAGCCCTTCTCTCTAGTCTAGCTCCTCTATTCATCATTATCCCTATTTCAGTCTCAACTAATGTATCTTCATCTAAGTCACTACCGTCTTCATATTCTACCATAGGCTCCCTCCCGCTTACATTGCCTCCTTGCATCGGGTGCTTTCCTTCGTAAAGTGCCTAGCACTGGGTCCTGTTTTTCCATCCATGCCCGCACAATCTTTCGAATCGTCGTATCACCTCATCCGACATGTTGACTTGATTGTAGTTCCTGCTTGAACATGAATCTTCCTCGTCAAACATCATAAATCTAATTTATTATATGCCTCATGTATGTATTCTAGTGTATCACTCAATTTATCTTTTACCCTCTATTAGTCTCATCACTCTACCTTTTTCCACTCAATGATTTCGCCCAAGTGCTTCAAAGAACAAATTTGAACTCAACCAAGAATTTTCTCGTAGAATTCAAATCGGGATGTGAGTGAGAATTGTAACTTTAGAAGACTCAAGAAAGAAATAAAGGAATTGGACAATTTGGAAAGAAAACAATTGTGATTCAAGAAAGTGGTTCTTGAATTTTGAGTTGGATCAAATATAAATAAATTTTTTGACTCAAGAAGAATTGATGGAATGCTGATGATTTCCAAAATAAATCAAAAAATAATAATAATTATCATTATTTTTTTCTGAATTTTTTGAACTTGAAAATTCGACTACGACACCAGCAAAAGCAACGAAAGTTGATTTGAATGCTAAATTAGCACAAAAAAATAGCTTTTGAACTTTTGTTTTAATTTTTATGGATGAAAGACTTTTGAGTGACCCTTTGTAACTATTGTCTAAAATCACAGATGGGTTTGGTGGGGGTGAGAGAAGAAGATGAAGTGATTTTTGTTTTTTGAGTTTTGATTTTTGATTTGGGACTTATTTGTAATTTTTTGAAAAAATGGGATTCTGATTACAAGTAGTTCTTTATTTATTTTATTTTTTATTTAAATAGGATGATATATTTGTCATTTCTCAACTTTTTATTGAGAAAATTGATGAAAATGACAATTTTGCAATGAAATGTGTAAATAGGGGTGAGAATGTAAAAAATAAATAAATAAATAAATAATGAAAGGTGAGGCGTTTTGTGATAATAACCCATATTTATAATGATGTAGTTTATATTTTGTTATAATGCCCCTATTTGACTCTCCCATTTTCCCTTTCTCTTCTAAACCCATTTTCAACAAAAAAAAAAAAAACACGCACACATTATTTTGATAAAATAATTTGCATGTATTCATAAATTTTACAATTTTTAGCCATACATTTTTTATAGAATCACTTTTCACAAAATTATTTCTCAAAAAATCTCTACCAAACATGCTTAATACATCCAAGGTGATCTACAATTATAAAAATGAAAATAAAAGGTGATTTGTGAATCAATTAAAACTAGAGTACTGCTATTTGTACAAGTTAGAGATTATTTAAGAGTTTTTTCTCTTGGACAATGCCCTGTCCAAACAGGGGGTGATGTGGCGCCCTCTAATGACCGATCTCTACCAGCAACACGGCGTTGTCCAAGTAGCAGCGCCCATTATCTAATGTGAAGTGGCATTAAAATAGATTCATATTCACATATTTAATTGGCATTATCATTCCATTCAACATTAAATACCACTGATGTGAATTCACGTAACAATTGTAGCTACGAAACCCACATGAGATTGAATCGAACCCTAGAAAGCCAAATAAATCAAAGTTTTGGATTTGACCAAAACAATGAATTAAGCAATCAACCCAATTGTCTACTACCGTTTACCTCTTGATCACAAGATTTATGAATCTTACCCGGTTGTTTGAATGCCACAATAATTAATCTTGATATGTTCAGTAATTTGCTCAATGAAGAACAAATGAATAGAAATCAAAATTGTCTCTGATTAATCTCTCAATAAGGTCTTAGTTGTTTACAATGAATGGAATGAAATCTATTTATACTAAAGCCTAAAAACTGAGTAAAAAACGAAAATGAATTTCAAAAGATTACAAAAGTTACCAAAAGATAGAATTCTAACAAAATTAGAAAATTCGCGAAATTTGAAAAAATTGCGATCACTATTTGTACTATGCGACCGCATAAAGTATTTCTATGCGGTCGCATAGCGTAATCAAAACACGGGTTCAACTTTTTTGTTGCCCTCTATGCGACCACATGGAAATATTAACTATGCGGTCGCATAGTTAAATTTTTCACATCCTCCGTCTATCGTTTGAATCACGTTGAACCAACTTATTTTAGCTCCCGAGTCCAACATGAAACTTGTTCATTTGTCCACCAAGATCAATGTTTCATTCATTGTAGTTTAAACAAGCAGTTTCATCGCCTCTTTGACCAGCTTTGCTTGCGACTTTGTCATTGGACCTCCTTCGACAATCTACGGATCCTTGCTGGGGCTTATATTCGTTACATTCGTTCCTTGGATCATATCAACCACACCACAAGTGATCTTAAAATAATTATGCAAAATACCTTATACTTCAATTATGTCCTGCCGGTCATCTTAGCTACTGAGGGTAAATTTGGTACACGCTTTAGGTCAAGTCAGTTACTATAGATAGAAATAAAAATTCGACATGGTGATATTAACCTAAAGTCTCTAATAAAAAATAATTTGAATATAATCTCTATATTAATATAATGAGAGAGAACTAACTTCTCACGACAAAATTTTTGTCGTCATGTCCACAAAACTTGAATTAAGGGCCACTGATTGACATTGAAACTTAAAGTGAAAGTTACTTTCTCTTGTGTGCGTAACTGTAACGTATTTTACCATGTAAACTCGACGATTTTCCTTCCAGCACGAGATTGATCATCTCTTGTAAAGTGTTTGTCGCTATCTTGTGATTAGTTTAATCAATAACTTCAATCTGCATAGATAAGACTGAAAATACCACATCGTTTTCAGTCTTTTTTTTTTTTTTTTTAAATTTTTCATTTAATGTTTCTCTGTCAAATACCATTCCATTCTCGACCACCTAATTCCTTACTAGTTTGGTTTTTCCTAGTCACCTTTGTATTTATCTCCTAGCTTTCTAGTCAAAAACCTAAATTATATAATCTAATGGTCAAAATTTCTTGTTAGAAATTGACTTAAAATTTAAATATTATTTTCTTTCTAAAGTTGAGACTTAACTACCGTTCTATGACACTTGTTCCGCACGCCTCCTCATTCAATGCTTGAGTTGCTATATGGATTGATGTTACTTTTACCCTTAACCTTTTACAATAATAATATTTGTTCATAACAAATATTATTTTGGTCAATGAAGCTCTATGATCCCCTCACGGTGGCTTTGCACGCGAAAGATCCCCTCAAGTTAGGCAATTCAAGATTAATCATCAATTATTGAATTTTTAGTAGGCCATACTTAATAGGACAGGATATGCATGATTAGTTTCTAACTTTTTTCTTGATTTAAATAATAGAGAGCTTACGAGTTCTCTATAGTTTATCGTAATAAATATTGAATAGTTTAAAATGAATATAGTGGTACAACATTTTAATAAATTTGTTCGCTTCATTTTACTTCACATAAATTGTGGTCAAATCACGAAAAACGAGTATTATAAGAAAAAACTTAAATCAATAAATTTCTAAAAATGTTTATCCATTCAAAACGGTTTACATTAGAGAAAGACAACATGTCCATACCAAGTTAAAATTTAAATGTTTATTAATAACTTAAATTTTTAGATGAACATGTTGAACAAGTTGATCCATTATTTCCCCAAAAAATCCTACTTTCACGCAATTCATCGGGGTCAACAAGCAATCGATATTTCACGATCAAGGGTGCAATACTCTTTATAGTAGCGGTTCTAATCATTTTTTCCTCTTTTAGCAAAACTAGAAGTTAAATATTTAATGAAAAATTGTAAGTCAGTAATTAGATGATGAGTTGAAATTTCATTTACACGAGGCAAATAAATCGAAATCACAAACACCATCTAAGTATGGATACATTTTTCAGGCTTCCACCTAAATGCAGCAAGGGAGTTTGTATACTCCGACCACGTTTTATAAATAGAGTCAAAATATAAGATGAAGGGAGGAGTTCTAGCCTAACGTCCATCGCAATCTACTATTATATTCCATAGTTTTCAATCCAAATAAATGTAAATTCTTCTTGATATATAAAGAACATACGTACAAGAAATTTCAATGGAAATTTTCTACATAGACTCCTAATTAATTGAAGAAACAAGCCGCGGGCATCCAATTTTACTAAATTTCCACACAGTTGACGTTCAAGATTCAACATCTGTTGCGTGCATATCACTTCTAAAACTATCTTTTTTAACTCTCTTCATGCATCCCATTTCCCCCTAACTTCTATACTTTATGTCTCACATGCAGGGGCGGAGTCAAGTCATCAATTTATTATTTATATTGGACCGAACCGATACAGGAAAAAATTAAATGGACCCCAGGGCCTGCTCCTTTCCTCCGCCCTTGTTCACATGTGCCCTCATGAACACATGCACTCATTTTTACGTATGTTGTGTACGTGTTGAAGTTTTTTAATAGTCATATTAATTTGCATTAGGATCTTTCTCAAACTTTATAACAATAAAAGTACGTTGCGTCGAGTCCACAGATTAAACTTATGACACTCGAGTCAAAGAACAAAGTGACAAAATTACATGAATTACGCGTATTATTCTAGCAGATATTAAACCCATATAGGATGATTGAAGAATTTGAAGTCAACAAGAAAAGGACTCCAACATAACATGCATATACATTTATATAAACCCCTTCTTTGTTTTTAAGAAAGTTGTACACTAATCTCTCCAAAACCCTACAGGAAAGTTTTCTCATGGCATCTTCTCCTTCGCCTTCTCTATCATTTTCAGTAACGCGGAAACTTATTCATTTATTATTTATTACATTTTTTTCTCGTCAACTCTTGCGTGTTTAGATATATATTGTTTTAATAACTTAAATTTTTAGATGAAAATGTTGAACAAGTAATTGATCCATTATTTGCCCAAAAAATCATTATAATCAATATTTTTTTTTTCTCCTTTAGCAAACAAGAAGTTAAATATTTAATGAAAAAATTGTAAGTCAATAACTAGATGATGGGCTGAAATTTCAATTACACGAGGCAAATAAATCGAAATCACAAACACCATCTAAGTACAGATACGTTTTTCAGGCTTCCACCTAAATGCAACGAGGGGAGTTTGTATATTCCGATCACGTTTTATAAATAGAGTCAAAATGTTAAGCGATATAATCTCACATCGATTAAAGATGTAAACATAGGCCAATTTATAAAGGCATTGGGCTACTCCTCTTAATAAGGTTGATCTTTTAAGATGGACCCACAAGTCTTAACATGGTATCAGAGCCCATTAAACTCCAACGAGCGATTCGATCATTGTAAGACTCAAAAATATGAGCGTATGGATTTCAAGATTGGTCTGCTCAAATGAGTCACCATCTTGTGGGGGCATGTTAAGGGATATAATCTTACATCGAATAAAGATGTAAACATAAGCAAATTTATAAAAACTTTGGGCTACTCCTCTTAATAAGGTTGACCTTTTAAGATGCGCCCCCAAATCTCAACACAAAATATAAGATGAAGGGAGGCGATCTAGCCTACGTCCATTGATATCTACTATTATATACCCTAGTTTTCAATCCAAATGAATGGAAATTCTTCTTGATATTATCAAGAACATACGTAGGGGCGGATCCAGCACTTGGCGAGTCTGAGCGGCCGCTCGTGTTGGATCCATCGAAGAGAATTTTTTTGTTGATAACAGATAAAATATTTATATTATATAACTGGTAATACATTTTATTTACAAATATCCTTGAAAGCTCAATTGACAAGTATTTCCACTTTTTAAATTTGAGGTTCTGAGTTCGAAACTCTACACAAGCAACACCCGTATCTTTTAAAATGTCACTGTCATTATTAGAGGTTTTTTTTTTTTTTCTTTATAAATGTCATTGTTGTTGTTAAAGGATGTGACATTAGACTTTGAACAAACTCTCTTCACAGCCGTCTGCCAACGTAATTTCAGGCTATTCATTTTTTTTTACTTTATAGTGTGTCAATTAACCATACACAAGTTCCGTTTGATTTTTATTTTTGCTAAATTACATTTTTTTCTCTCTTTTTTTCAATTATATTCTTCATTAAAATAATATTTCACGTAAATAAATTTTTTTTCTTATTTTTCAATCACAAATTCTCGATCAATATATTATTCTAAAATATATATTTTCATAAAAATGGAAATCAAATGAAGCCACAATATGTTGTGTAATTTTTGTATTCCAACATTTTTTTTACCAAAATAAGTGCAAAGAAGAGGATTCGAACCTGTCAACATTTCCAAAGCATATTGACAGTTTTACCATCATAGCAAACATTGATTTCTAACATTCAATGAAACAAAATAATATATGTTTATTTTATTGATTTTTCTAATAAATTGATTTGAGAGTTTGGTCAATTAATAATGAATGATTTTGTAGGAAAATTGACCTTAGTGTCATAAGGAGTTTTTCAACAAAATTTATTTAATTAATAGAAGGTTTCACTTTTCATTCACAAAAAAATTGATTCTGGAAAAGTAAGATCACACGAGCACATAAAATTGATATAAGCACATAAATAATTTCAATTTTGTTAATATAATAATGTTTGTTTAATTAACTTTAATTATAAACTGAATATTGATATTTTGTTAATATATTACATGTTTGATTGAAAAATAGATTAGAACATTTCGAAAATCATAGAACGATTTTTATCCGAAATGAAAGTCGGTATCTAATTCTAGTTCTAGTGGTGTATCTAGTTTTTCTAGTTCTGATCCGTACGATTTTTTGAATATTATTTAATTAAATATTAATAAACAATACCGTTATCATGGAAGTTGACCGTTGACCGTAAGCGTTTAACGTTCGCATTCCGCTCTAGCTGAACTCAAACTCTGGATTCGCGCCTGAACATACGTACAAGAAGTTTCAATAGAAATTTTCTACGGACTCCTAATTAATTGAAGGAACAAACCGGCATCCAATTTTACTAAATTTCCACACGGTTGACATTCAAGATTAATTCAACATCTATTGCGTGCATATCACTTCTAAAACTATTTTTCCTAACTCTCCATGCATCCCATTTCCCCCTACCTTCTATACTTTCTGGCTCACATGCAAGGCGGAGCCAAGTTACAATGAATTTTTCATACTGGGCCAATAAATAAAACTAATCTATTAATTTTTTGGGTGATGATACGTGTACATAACAATGTACACACGAGTTTACACCTTCCTCAAATGGAGGGGCCACACATACAATAAATTATGTTTGGGCCCCCCCTGTGTGAGGGGTGTAAACCGTGTGTACACCTTGATGTATACACGTAATATTATTCTAATTTTTTTACCTAAAAATATTAAGAGCGAGGCCCTCACAATAGAGAGGGCCCACGTTTTTAAAAAAAATTAGAGCGCCCCCCTCCCCCCCCCCCCCCCCCCCCCCCCCCCGGGTTGTGGGGGCTGTAACATTTGCATCAGGATCTTTCTCAAACTTTATAACAATAAAAGGACGTTGCGTCGAGTCTAGAGGGTAACCTGATAACACTCGAGTCAATGAACAAAGTGACAAAACTACATGAATTACGCCTGTTATTCTTGCAAAAATTGAAGAATTTGGAGTCAACAAGAAAAGGACTCCAACATAACATGCATATACATTTATATAAGCCCCTTCTTTCTTTTTAAGAAAGTTGTACACTAATCTCTCCAAAACCCTACAGGAAATTAAATTTTCTCATGGCATCTTCTCCTTCGCCTTCTCTATCATTTTCAGTAACCTGGAAACTTATTCATTTATTATTTATTGGATTTCTTCTCGTCAGCTCTTGCATGGCGATCAGGCCAGGGAGAACACTAATGAAAGAAGATGCTTCAGAAATGATCATGAAGCATTACCAGCAGAAGCACTCTTCACCAGAAGGCCTATTTTCAACAAGACTGCCCAAAGGGAGCTTTGTTGCTCCTTCTGGTCCATCCAAGAGGCACAACAAACTTGTCAACTCTTCGCCTCCAAACCGAAAAAAATGATCGTCAACAACTTCGTCAGAATCTTTTCTTATTTTATATCTAATTTTCCAATTTTTATCTCTCTCAATGCTGTATTGATCAGAAGATTTTGCCAATGATAGATTAGCTATAGAAAAATAACATCAAAACATGTGAAGGTGCAGTTTTTATTTTTCTTGCTTCATAGTAAACTGCTCTTTTAAACGATGATAATACATGGGTGAAACAGATTAAGAGGCTCACAAGATAATTGGTGCACAAGTAGTGATATAGCGACAATATATAGACTAGAGACGAATTCAGCATGGAGGCAGCGGGGCCAGCCCCCTACTTTTTCTAAAAATTCTATTATATTAATTAGATACTTTAGATTTTATAATTTTGTCTCACGCTTAACAAGGTAAAGTCTCGTTTGATTCTCATTATCTGTAGAATGATAATGAAAAATATAATTTTTATGAGTCTCATACAAGAGATGAAAAGTAAAAAATTGTGGCTATATGTAATTGATAATAATAATATTTTTCATTTTAACGGATGATTAATGGAAAATAAACGGAGCCTAAATTCATTTATGAGATGAAGGGAGTGAAAAAAATATTTAGACAAATTAAGCAAACATATCGAAGGGAGTAAAAAAATATTGAGGTTAACAAAGTAATTTCATATAAAAGACTTTTCACTTACCCTGGTACAACAACTTTATGTCGCTCTCACTTGCACTCTTTCTCTGTACTTCGGAAAAGTTTCGCCTCCCTCCATTTGAGTTACACCCAGCAATGATTTGTCCTATCTCATTTGCAATCTAACCATTCTCATGATGTTCTTCCACTCGAATGTGTTGTGTTTATTATTTTTACGATTCTTTGTCTTTTGTTTTGCTAAATTAGGGAGATACTTTTGGGTTAGTAAAATTACCATTTTGTCCTTTCTCATCAAGCTAGAAACAATAGGTATGTTTAAGCCAAAGCAGAGAAGGGCAAGGGAGGAAAGTGTGGGGAATTTGGCCCATAAGCAACCAAAATACATTAAACGATTGGAAACAAAGTCAACAATTGTAGGCATTAAATGTATGAATAGTTCTTAGATACAATTGGAAGATTTTCCATGCATTTTGCAGTCTTTTGCAAAATTTTGTTGATTTTGGTAAGATTATAGTGCTAAGATGGTGCAAATTGTTGGGCTAAAAGACTATTAATAGAAGTTATTGTTAGGAAAATACAAAAGACAATTAGGAATACTGAAATTATAAAATAATGAAAAGAAACGTTACAATAAACAGAATAACAATAAAAGAGAGGAAATCTAATTGTTGATGTAGTAGTGGTAGGACCTCATAATCCCAATTTTCTGTAAATAGGCAAGGGAATTAAATTAATATTTGCTCCTGAATCATCAAACAATTTATATTATGTAAATTTCCTATGGAGTAAGGTAAAGTAAAACTCCTTGAATCTTTTAGTTTGGGAAAGATCCTTTGTTGGATGATCGTGCTGCATTCCTCAGATAGTGCTATCTCCTTAAAAAACTTGGAGTAGTTTGGGATTTGAAGGATCGCGTCAATGAATGAGATGTTGATATGCAATTTTTTGAGGACTTCCAGAAATTTAGTGAACTACCTCTCCAGTTTGGTGTTTTGTAGCCTTTAAAGAGAAGGAATTAGAGATGTGAGTGAAGTTCCAGGAACTGTTTTCTTAAGTCATGGGTTATCTAAGACTAATTGTTGATACTTCTATGTTGCTTCTTCAGACTGCTCCACTCGTTCCTTGCTCTTAGTAGATATTCGAATGTTCTCTATCTCCTTCCTCTTTGTAGTGATTTCTGACAATTGAACACCACTTCTAGTAGTGATAGATTGAACCTACAGCACTATTGGTTGCCTTCGTAGTCTCTGAAGAAATGAAATGGGTGATAGATAAACCTTAACCGAGACAGTGGAATGAATGATGATGGCTCATTGATCTCAAAATCCACCGCCTCAATTGCTAGTACCTGCTTCCGTAGATTCTTCTCTGTGTCGCTAGGCAAGGTACCTTATGGTCTGTTGGCTAACATAGCTGCTATCTGTTCCACCTAATTTTTTAAGTTATATATAGAGGCTTGTTGATTCTACCTCGTTGTCTCAGTCTTGGTGATGTACTTGATAAGTAGATCCTCAAGGATTGTATCTTTTCTTGTTGTTGCTAGGTCTCTGGTGGATTTTCCCTCATCTGATTTACTTGATCTGAATTATCCACCCACGCGTAGTTGGGATGCTTGATAAAACCCAGATGGTAGTTGTGTGGGTAAGGTCCATTTTGCCTCTAATAGTTCTAGTCATAATCGACCTCTGCTTGCTAACCTATATGAGTGGCTGATTACTTTGATCAACATGAGAAAGCCATGTAGTGATGTGGTCTATCCTACAACCTGCGCACACTGGAGTTGGATGTTGTACCATGTGCACAGATTGACTTAGTGTCAAGCTTCTTCATTATTACTTTTATGTGTGCTGCTAACGTTGTCACTGCATCCACATTATGCATCCCAGCTATATTCTTTGGACCTCTCTATATGTGGGCCAGTTGGCCTGATTATCAGAAATCCTCTAAAATAAATTATGTGCTTCATCTACCTCAATCGTAAAAAATTGAACCGTCCACTGAAACGTTTACAATATTACAAAATTCTGAGCTCAATCCATTGCAGAAGAGATATATTTGCACTAATTTAGGAACATCGAGATTTGGACACTTTCTAAAAGCGCTCTTGAACCTGTCCTATGCTTCAGGATATATCTCAAAGTCCCTCTGTCAGAAAAGATATACTTCATTTCTAATTTGATAGACTCAAGATGGAGGGAAGAATTTCATGGTAAATTTGTGTGCCATATTATTCGATGATATAATGCTCTCGGGAGGTAGTGAATACATTCATGCTTTCGCGTCCCCCTTCAAAGTGTGAGAGAATATATGCATACGAAATGCATCTTGTGACATTCCCTAGCGACTGATTACTTCGCACAGCATGATAAAAGCCTTCATATGTTCATGTGGATTCTCCGTTGCTTTCCAGCAAAACCTGATGTCTTGATAATTCTAGAAGAGCTTTATGACATCTGGCTGTATATGGAAGTTGGCTTGTCCGAAGAGGGAATAGATAATTTTTTTTACTACACTGATACATGTATAGGATTCACATAATCCCCCACTAATATAGGCTAAACTGGAGGTGCTTGCTGAACTAGAAGTGTTGCTTCTTGAATTCCATCCTGAATCTTATTTTGATTCTCAGCCATTACCCTTGCTCTTTTCTATTCTCTTCGGTGTTGCTTGAAGGTCCATTCAATCTCTAGTTCTATAGAGAGGATCTCAATCTCGTTAGGATCTTGTATAAACTGGTAGAAACCCTGCAAAGAGTGAAAACAAGAAAAGAGCCGTTATTTCAATTGAAGCCTAAAAGAACAAAAAGAAAAAAAAAAGAAATTGAACTTAATATACACTATTAAACTAAAATTAAATCTGTCATTCCCCGACAACGGCGCCAAAAACTTATTCGGTGGAAACCAGCAAGCGTATGTGATCGTTGACAAGTAATAGAAATTAGTGAGTTTGGAATTTATCGTTCCCACAAGGAATAAAGTCTAATATCTAGTTTAATAAATTTTATCAAATTCGAAGTAGTGTAACATCAAAATATATGGTTTGTATGTTTTCTATATTAATCTCAAACTAAGAAAGCAAATAAAATATTTATTTAATATGTGAATGTTTGTATTGAAATCTTGAATCCCCCTATTGTCATCCAATTCAATTTGTAATTTAGTAAATTCATGTATTCAAGACATTCGATAATTCACTTTTATTCAATATTCTTTTCCAATATATATTAAACATATGTTTAACACGATCCGATCATATTCCTAGTCCGAATTGATATGAAAAATATGCATAGATTCACAAAATTTATCACACATGATTGTACATACCATAGTATTATTCCTAATACCTATCGCCAATGTATTGATTTTACTGCGTTCTAGACTTATTATGAGCATTCCTACACTACAACAAGTAACTTACTATCTAATTGTGATCAAGTAATCAAATAGTTCAATGTGAATGCAAAACCAATCGAGAAAAACAAGAAATACTAAATTATTTGCCTTGAAATGAAAAACAAACAAACAATAGGGTTCACCATTCATTCAATTCAAAGGAAAAAACCTAGTCAACCATCCTATTTATTAAATTATATAAGAAATAATGAAAAGACATCACCTGAATTGAAGAAATATGGAAGAAAGTGGACTTGTTCAATGAAATCTTGATTTTGGATGGGTAGTCTTTAAGAATCTTACACAATTTCATTAATGTTGATGATGTAGCCTTGTTTTTCGCCTCCAAAATAGATTAAATATAGAGATTTTTAGATCTAGGGAGGTCTTCCACATTCTGGACGGATTATAGTATTTAAAGGTAGCCCAAAATATTGTTATCAAAGTAGAGTTTCAATTTGAAAATGAAACAAAATCTTGCCTCGAAAAAGTACTATACGGTCGCATAGTACAAATTGAACTTGTCGCATAGAAGACATCATAGTTGGTCCGATTGAAGTAATTCAAAGTGCATTGAAAAACTAACTTAAAGGGCTCCAATTCTTTTAGAGATATCATTTTTTCCAATTCGAACGTTTGTTACGCCAAAAATGGGTCTCATTTAGAAACTGAAAATCTGAAACATAACTTTTTTGCTTGAAAGTTGATATGTGATAATACTTTGACTATATTTCATCCATTTGATTTATTTCCTCGTCTCATTGACCCCTAACATTCTCAAATCTTCATCTGAGGTTTGACACAACTTTTGAGTATTTGCACTCTGGTCCCTGAACTTTGAATTTGCTTCATTTTAGCCATTTTCTCTTGTAATCTTGTTTCTTTATCTGTCAATTGCATCCAATTAAATCATTGACATATTTGATCTTCATTTTGTCACCCATCTCATCTATGAATTGTTTGCAATTTAGTCATGCCCCCAAAAGGTGGCCTTCTTCGCCTTCCACCTAAGCTGCGTAGGAAAGACGGGAGTCTTATAAAGATCGTATTGATTCTTATCAGCAAATCATTTTTTTCCACAAGGGATTGTGATTAGAAATAAAAAGGAATATCGAAAATTCGAGTGGCTGAAGCTGAATCAACTACTTTCGAAGTAATAGAAAGAAAAGCAACGACTGGAGTGGGAGCGCTCTTTCCAAAAGGCGTGAATGTAAATAAAAAACATCCCCTGGATAACCTTCACGACCACCGAATTTTGAATTTTGCACCCCTTTTAACTATTTTTGCTTCATGTTCTCCAATTTCTCATCAAACATCGAGTTTTACCTACAAAATATAATGAAACACAAGTTAGGTAGTATTTTATCCAAAGAATAGTAAAATATCATATTTTAGGACCTTGAATAAGTGTAGAAGACTTATAAAAAAATTATACTATTTTCACAATTACGAAAAATACGCTAATTTTCCAACTGAAAACATGTAATTTCTCAAAATCATTTGAAAATTATATTATTTCCTCAACAAAGAAATTATGCTAATTATTCAAACGAAAAATATGCTTTTTCAAAAGCGATAGGCTATTTTTTCAACAATCGAATAGCACTCTACTAATAATCTCAAAAAAAAAAAAAGATCAAGCTAATGCATTAAACAAATATGAAAATGCAAGTGCATGAAATAGAAGACGCACTACAGGCATTGATAAGCCTAGTTGAGCCTTGGAGGTTGATACAATCAAAATTAGGATAATGCTTATTTGTTGAAGTATTGACTTGTAATTAATGAAATCTATCTAAACTAAAGCGGGTGATGATTAGTATAAAAACTCAATCTTATATCACACCTTGAGAGAGTGTCAAAAAAATAAACTTGTGAATTTACTTGATTCTTTGTAGACACCCATCAGTTTTGTATTGGATAAGTAGATTTTAATTTTAGTATTGTGACCTTGAATATGTTTATAGATTTAATATAACAATTTGAATCCTTAGAAAAACGACGTATTATCTAAGCAAACATTTGTTGTGTGCTTGTTAGATGAAATATGTTTTAGTTTTGTTTGAGTATGAACAAATGTTTAAATTTGATGTATTTGATAAGTGTAGTTTATACACTTATATAGGCCTTTTAAATATAGGTATTTAAGAATTCTTATGATTAATTATAGCCTAATTTCTTGAATATTTTGTTTGTTAGGTAAAAACTCAATGATTGGACATGAAATTGGATGAAATAAGTGAAAATTGATGAAAAAGAAGGATTTCCAAAGTTCTGAGACTAAATTGTAAATGTTCAATAGTTGATTCAGATAAAAAAAAATGAGGATAGAAGATCATAGGGGATCAATTGGATGCAAATGAAAGATAAATGACAGAAGTTACATAAAGAAATGACCTAGATATGTCATCGAGAAGTTTAGGGACCAACTTGGAAGTGCTTGTAGCCGTGCCAAGAAAAACCTAGCACATGCTAGCCAAGGTCTCGGCAAACCCAAGACCAATTGGTCTCAATGTCATGCCCACGATAGACTACCCGACGTGCACTCATGGTTATGAAAATGGTGAGACTAACAATTTCCCAATTTTTTTTATCAAAACTTTGTTTGAAAACCGCTTTGGACGTGATTTGACCTAATTTAGGTGACATATAAATATAGAACGTAGAAAAAATCTTCAAGGGCACCTCTCATACTATAAACTTCATCAATTACTGTAATCAAAGAGGTCAAATCATCATTCTCTTGAGAGAATTAAGAGGTATTTACAAGATTTCAATTCGTTAAAGATCAAACCTTGATTTTTGAGCAAAGAAGGGAATGTGAAACTGAAGATTAATCAAGAAATCATTGAAGAGATTGAAGATTTCAATATGTAAATTCTTCATCTTCATTTATCAATAATCCAGGTGATATTCTATCAATTAAACATGTTTTCTTATAATTTTGCAATGTTAGGCTAGATTTCTATTTACTAATACATAGATGAACCTTGTTATGAAGTGTTAAATATAATTTCAATATTTTGATGCCCAAAATATATGATTTCTTGGATGATTATTATTATGTTTAATGTATTTTAATTACTTGATCACTAATTGGATTGAACTGTAGAATTTATTGTTATTGAAAAGACAATAGGATAAATAGTAGTAACAACCATTGTGAAGTTCTGTTGGGGATAGATATATACCTTTATACTTTGCATGATTTCGATAAATGTTCTAGTATTTTTAATGCATGCTTTAGTGTTTCCATCTTTCATAGAGATATATGCAGATCGCATCACATGATATATTTAATTCTATTCGAGAAAGTTTATTGAATAACTTTGGAGCATTGATCAACAAGAATGTATATATATTGTCATGGTATTGATTTGTATTCAAATAGATTAATAAAGGAGATTCAAAGTCTTAGTAATCATATCGCATAATTTTACAAAAGCTTTCAAAATTTGCCCAATAGAATGATTAGTTTAATTAGATAAATTAGTATAAAATCTTCATACAAAATTGGCTATTCGATTAGAGTTAGAATTAATTGATCCCAATTTAAATACATAGTTCTCATGGGAATGATATTTTACTTATCACTTGATTACTTATTCATGATGCAATGTACTTGCTTGGTTTCGTACAATCAGTTGTCTCCCACTTGATTGATTCATGAACTTGTACATCTTTATTATAATTTTCTGGTTCACCTCTATTAGTCAATAGATATAATGCAATGTTGGAGAATAACTCTGTAGAGTTCTAGTAGTTCTACTAAATATTCTAGGTTGAGTCACATGGGTGTTGTGATGTACTTAGGGCTATATTTTCTCGATTTTCATCATCAGCATTCTCTAACTCAGTCACTGAAGGATAATTGAATGGGGATCACCTCAACTTTCTTAACGTTAGGACTTGAACATTTAGGCTCTATTGCCAACATGTCATTATACAAGACACTTTCATTGAAAATCATATCTTTGCTCCGATAACCTTTCGAGTTTGATCATCCCATAAACGATACTGAAGCTCATTATTATCATACACAATAAAGAAACACCTTTTTGATTTAGTATTAAGTTTGTTGTTCGTATTAGAATTAATGTAAATGTATGAAACACAATCAAACACTTTCAAGTGTGAATCGTTTACCACTTTACCGCCTCAAACCTCCTTCGGTATTCCACAGTCCAATGGTGTTTAAGGACAGCTGTTGATCATATAAGCTAAACTGCTAACAGCCTTAGCCTAGAACATCTTTGGTAACCCAACATATAATTTCATACTTGTGGAACACTCATTTGAAGTCCTATTCATCATCTCAACCACACCATTTCGTTCAGGTTTTACTAGAATGGTTTTTTTCATTTTGATTCAATTGTCAACACATAATTTTTTGAAATCATCATTGATTACGCCCAAAGCGTTACGCGGTGTCGTAGTATATCTTTGGGGTGTCGTATCCACAGGGAGATGGAAAACTATGTCAAAGGGTCTCTAAATAGGTGTTTGTTCACTCAAAAGGGTGTAGGAGATATCAATGTTGATCAATTAAATCAATGTTGGAGTTTTAGGATGAAATTCAATAAATTAACATAGTGAAGCTTAGAATTCTCTCATCCGAATTTGGTCATTCAATGTCAATTATTCAAACTAATAACACAATTAAAGGTTTTCGTCCCGGTACTTTAATTGGAGGGTTTAACGTTCTAGATCAATATAATTCTCAATTATACTTCTAGATTTTGGATTCCATTTACAATTTTCACAAAATTGTAAATCAAGTTATAGATCAATCATATACTCATGGCATAAGAAGGTAAATAACCACACCAATGACTTCAATGAAATATAAAGATTCAACAAGTATTTCGAATGTTCAATAGGAAAAACATGATTATTTCTATAAAAAACCTAATACAAGCTAAGTCAAATTTTTCATAAACTCGTAAAGATAGAAATCTAGATCCGTAAATATTTAAACAAATAAATACCAAAGGTTTTGAATAACCAACATGAAATCCCAAAGAACGGATGAGTTCCTCCTTCACTTCACATGATTTGATTAGTCTTCCATAGAGTTTTTGTGGTCCAAGATGTGTTGAAGAACGTCCAAGATGTAGCCGCCCCACTTCTGGATGTGTTTTGATGTATTTAGGTCGAGAAAATCAAGTAAAACGCGTTTCCATAGGTGTTTAGGCAATTTTTCAAAAATATAAAATTTTGGCTTAGAAAAGACTTATGCGACCGCATGAGTTTATACCTATACGGTCGCATGAAACAAAGTAATTCAACTTCTGAGTTCTCGGTAATATCCATGCGGTCGCATGGATTTATAACCATGCGACCGCGTGGTTTTGCCAATTTTCTGCTGGACAGTATTTCGATGATATCTTTTGCTCCCGATGGCCAATTGAGTTGATTTAAGATGCGTTGGAAAGCTAACTCCAAGGGCTACAACGTTTATTCAGATATCATCTTCTAATTCCATAATTTTTCATGTTAAAAACTGGTCTCAATATGAGCCTAAAAACTAGTGCAAAACTTTCCAGCTTGAATGTTGATAAGTGATAATATTTTGGTTTTATTTCATTTCTTTGACTCATTTCCTCATCCAATTGACTTCTATCACTCTCGAATCTTCATCACAAGGTTATAAACAAGTTTAGATTATTTGTACTTTAGTCCTTGAACTTTCACTTTCTTCTATTTTGGTCATTTTTGGCTCGTTTCTCCAATCTTCCACTGTATTCATCCATTTGCAATCTAAATCAAAATATAAAGGTACTTAGTGCATTTAGACATCAATTTATCATAATGATGCAAATATAAATGGATGAAAACTTAACAATTTGTGATATTATCAATCATCTACATACTCTCATCCATTATCAGACTGTAAACACTTCAACTACAAATATTTTTCATTTTTCAACAATCAGTTTCCATGTCCTGAAGGCATCAAAAAATCATATTTATTCTTCAAAAAATAAACACATGCTTTTCTACTTTAGCCATTAATAAATTTCATATAATAACGGGAACTTTGAAGAGAAGTAACAGTTGAAGGTCACCACACATCCGTATTAATCAACTCCAGTTTTTTAGCTTTTGGCTCCTTTTCAATTTTAGAAAAACTAATATTTTTTTTTGCTTGCCAAAAATACAACCTCTACATGAACTATATTCAACATATTTCAACTCCAATAGCTTCCCTTTAGATTAAAGCACTTCAATTTCTTTCTCACTCATGTGTACTAGCCTACAATGCCACAAATTAGAATTAATAGGGAAATTAGCACTTGCAACCATGTACAATTGGAAGTGATTTAAAGAGTTATAGATTTATTTTCTTAAACAATAACCATGATTTCCTTAGTGACTTTCCAAGCACCAATAGTGAAAATCACATTATAACTTCGTCATCAAGTTGTCCAATTGAGATCAGATTAAGCATCGGTTGCTTCACCTTATGATTTTTTCAAATAGATCCATTTGACATCATTGAACTAACATCACCAATACGAACAATATCCATAATTCCCAAAACCATAGGTCTCTATAATCTCACAATGTACAGTGGTGTGAAAAGAATGAATCCATCACTTAAGTATCAATAAGACTGTCAGCCGATAAGAGTAAATCTTTTTGTACCTCTTCAGTTATTGTATTGGCACTCTCATTATTCATTTTTTTCCCTTATTGTTTGGTGCTCTACATTTTTCTTCACGAGTTAAGTCTTGCCACAATTTCAACGTTCCATATCTTTTCAGACCTGAATTTGTTTTCACCATCCCTCCACTTTCCTCCGTTGCCTTTATTGAAATTTTTCTCTAAATCCCAACTTGTATTCTCGACATTTAGGGCATAATTCAATGTTGATTCTTCTCTAAAATTTCTTCTACGAACTTTCTCAGCAAGAATAATATCACGAACATCACTAAATTTCAATTTTACATTGCCTATAGAGTTATCGACCACAACACTCAGGGGCTCCTAAATATTCAGTAGTGATACCAATAAAATTAGGGCACATACCTTATCATTGAACTTAATGTCAACTACGACCAACTGATTGATAATTGTATTCCATTTATTAAGATATTCTACTATTTAAGCACCTTTGGCTATCTTCAAATTAAATAATTTTTTCATCGGATGTATTTTGTTGTATACAAATGGCTTCTCATACATTTTGGACAAAACCTTTATCATATCTGTCCTGGTTTTCTCCATCCCCATCTTGTGACCAACGTTCTTTGACAGTGTCAACTGAATTACACCCTGGACTTGAAATAGAGAACTTGCCCATGAAGTAAATCATTGCACCTAGAACGCCCATCGATTAAAACGGTCTGGAATGCCTTATTCTTAATTATTAGGCTCAGGAATTTGTAAAAAGAAAATAAAAGAACAATAAATCCCATAGTAATAACATATTTCGATTTGTGTGTTTGCTCATTACTTGACGATCTAAGAGTTTTCACACATCATCCTTCATTACTTTCAGCTTCTCTTTTAGAAGATGGTGAAGTTTTTGATATACAAATAATCCTCTATTTGCATCCTCAAGATCATAAAATCAATGCTATCAAACCTGTAGATTCATAGTGACATTTCTTTTTCATTAGTCATTACTCTCAATTAAGATCAAAAGCACTTATACCAATTGTTGAAAATTAGAAACCCTAATTCTATTCTATCGAGAGAAATCAATGAACATTAAAAAATATACAAGATTTATTGAGGTTCTACATCATGTTCTTTCCACCACTATAGTAATTCACTATGATAAAAAAAAAATTACTACAGAAAATCGCACACCCATATTCTCTAACATCTTCTCTCATTTTTATAGTAATTAAAACGTCTAATGATGGCTCTCTATATTGGGCATATTAGGGCAAAAATGAAATTTATAAGGACTCAAACTTCTAAGATGAAATTTACAAGAGAGCAAATGATTAAACTATCCTTGATGAAATTTTGGTTTGGAGCCCCCTTATACCCCTCAGTAAGAGGGCTTACAGCCCCTTCCAACCCTCACCATGGGATTCTGCCTCATGTTCTTTTCACCACTGTAGTAATTCACTATGATAAAAAAAAAAAAAAATTACGATAGAAAATCGCACACCTATATTCTCTAACATCTCATTCTCTCATTTTTATAGTAATTAAAACGTCTAATGATGGCTCTCTATATTGGGCATATTAGGGCAAAAATGAAATTTATAAGGACTCAAACTCCTAAGATGAAATTTACAAGAGAGCAAATTATTAAACTATCCTTAATGAAATTTTGGTTTGGAGCCCCCTTACACTCCTCAGTAAGAGGGCTTCCTGCCCCTTCCAACCCTCACCATGGAGGTTGATCCGTATACTAGCTCCACAAAGTAGCAATAATTAGGTTTTATAACTTAAATAATTTTGACCATTGTTTATGATATTATCTTGAGTTAGCTTTATGCAAACTTATGCCATCGTTGGCGAACATTTCTAAGTAAATAAATATAATATCATGTATGAACGTAGGCCATTTTCAATGCGCATTTTTAATATGAAGTCATAAATTCGATCTTGACTATAAATGATGAGAACAAAGGGCAATTGAGTACACAATCATTGAACAATAAAAAATACTCACATTTGCTTCCACATGCTATTCCACATCAACAAAATACGTTATTGAAGCATCCTTGAATAAGAATATTAAACCTATTGAATATAACTTCACAACCAATGAGTGAAGAACACATGGCATGGTAAATAAAACGTAAAAAAGTAACAAATTCAATTAAAGCTTAATAATTAATGACCACAATGTGTTACCAAAGGAAAAGACTAAATTATCCTCTTGGCCCCATCAAAAATCTATAAATAGTCACGGGTTTTAGCAACTGAGGGATACAAAATTGAATACTCAATCCTTACAAATAGTAAATTCCCTTCCAGCTCTCAGCGAGTTTAGGGAGTAAAAATTCTAGTTAGGTGAGAAGAATTTGTTAATCTCGATTTGAGGTCAAAAATCGAGGCCATATGTGGCAAATCTAGAACAAAGATAACCACGGCCTCAACATTTTTTGAGAGAAAAAATGGCCATCGAAAATTTGTTTGAAAATGAGTCAAGCAGATATAAATCCTATCGAGATAGAAGTATTGGAGGCTGGAACAAAAATTCTCAACGATAACCACAAAGATAGCGATATCAATTGAAAGATATAGCAAGAGGAATCCCATGGAAAGTTTCTTGCGTATGGTTCTTCAGCGAAATGTCATCATTAGAGTAAAAAAACTCTAATGTTCGTACCATACAAGAGATGTAGAAGCCTAAAGGCATTGACAGCACAAACATATGCAAGTGCACTTGATCATGAGGTCTTTGAGTGTTTTGGATTGGTTAGGAGAAGAAGTAAATTCTTATAGAAGGAGATATCGTCATGACTTTTCTTCCAATGGTAGGAAGGAGAGATCGTCGTGACCTTATGTATCATTTGAATGAGTACATAACCAAGACGAACCTAAGAAATGTGACTCAAGCACTGAAGTGCTAAACATTCAATTTAACATTGAGTGGCTCAACGAAGAGATGGTACTGTAAACTTACAACAGTGTCAATCAAAAGCTGGCAGGAACCCACCTTGGCGAAACTTATACTACTAGGCTTAATGATATGAGGCAGAAGGAGGGAGAATCATTGAAGGGCTACTTCACTCACTTTAGCGCTAGACTTATTACTTGTAAAACCATATATGATGGAATACAAAAGATTCTATGTGGAATGGACTGTGGATGGAAACTCCCATGTGGAGGGACATTCCCAATAAAAACCCTGCCATATATCACTAGCTCCTCAATCTTATTTAGGGAAAAATTCTTATAAAAGAAACCATATAGAACTAGAATAAAAATGTTACAACCCAATTTTTCTAGTCAAAAGTCAAAAGTGGAATTGTCAAAGTCAAAATCAAAGTCAAATCAGGACTAAAATGAAATAAATTATTTTTTTGGGGTTATTTTATACATTGGCAATAAATGAAGGTTAAGTTGGATACAATTTAAAGTTGGAGATTTACTTTTTATTAAGGGAAGTTAAAAGGACCAAATGTTTTATTATAGGAATGTTTGAGGACTTCTTTTGCAATATTGGGTAAATGGACTACATATGGTAAATTATTGACCCATTTGTATGATACATACACATAGAGGTGGCAATCGAGCAGAGTAGTTCGTGGGCTTGGCTCGTCTAAAACAAGCCACAAGCCGCTTGGGCTAGTAAAAAACGAGCCCGAGCATGGGCCGAGCCGAACTCTCCTTTTTTTAAACAGCCCACAAGCTTATTGGCCAAACAGCCCGAGCCCGAGCCGAGCCGGCTCGGGCTCAACCCATTGTCACCGCTACATATACACACAAAGAAGCAGAGACTGGCAGAGACCAAGAAAAGAGAAGAAAAATAGGAGAAAAAAGAAATCGAGAGAGGAAGAAAAAAAAGGGAGGAAAGGGAAAAAGAAAAAAAAGAAGGAAGTCACCAACGAGATCGACATTTGGGTTCTCAATTTCTTCTTCTATTTTGAGGTAAATTCGAAATATATTTTGGTTGAGTTTGTAGTTAAAATTTAGGGTTTTTAATTTATAGCTTATAATTGGAAAATATGATAAGGAAGCTAATTATTTGAGCATTTTGAGCAATTTATTCTAGTGGATCGGAAGAAATAGTATTTGGATATTAGGGTTTTGATATATGTGACTTAATCCAAAAATTTGGAAAAAAAATTAGCATTCTTGTTATTTTTCTTTGTGATTGTTACATGATATTAAGTTAGATTGGTTGAAAATAACTTATCTTGCGCTTGAGTTCTTAGTTTGGATGAATATTGAGATCACAAGAAATGAGTTTTTATAAGATTTATGTATTTAGTTAAAAGAAATTTGATGAGGAATGTGGACGATTATTGTCATGAAAATCTTGTTGAATTTTGTCGAGGCGGCCGGGAAAAATTAGTATTAATGAATTAGGGAAATAGAGTGATTCGAAAAATTAAGTGAATGTATGTTTAAGTTAGCCAAATGAGATGAAAATATTAAGTCTCGACTTCTTGATTATTGAGGGATATATATATATATATATATATATATATATATATATATATATATATATATATATATATATATGTATATCACTTTGATGTTATAAGTTATTATTGAGAAATCTCTTGTAACTTAATATGGATGTAATTGAAGTGGCTTGTGTGTGATCATTTAAGGAGACGATTTAGACGTGGGAATAGCATACCAGCCTCGTTAGTCCAGCCCGTATCTGTGAGTGGAGAAACTACTTTTCCAAAAAGAAAATTATAAATTATAAATTTATAATCATGTTTACTTAATATGAGTATTGACATGATTCCCATTTTTTTAGAAGCATATCAATTACATGAAATGTCTTATTTTCGAGAAATTAGTAAATGAACATGATTATTTCGAAACCATCAGAAAATACCCAATGTAGTTATCTTATTCTAGTGCACTAAGGGGCTACGGTCGTGCACTAGAGTCAAGTATTTGACTCCTATACACTGAGGGGCTACAGCCATGTGTAAAGGTAACTCTTATCCACCGAGGAGCTACGACTGTGTGTAAGGGTGCCTATTATGCACTGAGGGGCTACAGTCATGTGTAAATGTAACTTTTATCCACTAAGGGGCTACGATCGTGTGTAAGGATACCTATTACACTTGAGGGCCTATAGCCGTGTATAAGGATGATTATGTTGTTACCACTTTGTGCACTGAGGGGCTATGGTCATGTACAGAAATGTTGATCCGACGGTTTATGTGCATATGACTTTATAGCTTTAAGATCATCAGTAGATGACTACATGGGGTATATTTTAATGTGATTATGCAGTATATAGTGGATTATTAGTTTTCAGCTTACATTTCCTAGCTTACAGTTCAGCTTATTGATTTCAGATTTTGGTTTTAGCTCTCTGAATCGACTAATATGCTTACTCATCTTGTTGTATCAATTATTATCATTTTTAGATATCACCTTGAGCCTAATTTATAATTTAGCATCAGCATTTTGATTTTATACGATGTTATGATACAGATATCAAGAATAATGAAAATATCAAGAAAGGTGAAATATTAGCATCATTCGTATATATATAAAGGACAGTATAACCATCTTTCAAACACTCCACTCACTGGGATTATCATCTCATTTATTTTCTTAACGTTTTCATTACAGGAGACAGTTGACTGAGCAATGGTGAATGTTATATTGATAGTTTTGCAGCCACTACCATCACTAATTGTAGGTTCTTTTGCTTAAAACTGTGTAATCATCAAGCGAAACATTTGCTCATATTTCGGGATTTTTGTACGTAAATGTACTAATGATCACGATGGAATATTGTAAACTAAACTTCTTTACTATTATCTTTTTGAGAAACAGTGATGATGCATAGTGATATAGATGTTTTTGGTTGTTCGAGTCATTGATGTTATGATATTGGTATATTGGTGTTTGGGAAAATTTTTATGGTTACATGATTGAGAATAGTTCATATTTTAGAGGAAACTCTGTCAAATTTTTTATAAAAATACACCACAATCAAGCAGGTCAAGGTTGCCTTGGTGGTGGATCCGACACTTAGCTGGTATCTACCATCAACGCATGACACGTGTCAAGTCCACTAGGGTGATTCGGGACGGGTCATGTCAAGTTGGTATCAGAGAATGGTTCAAGAGTCTCTGGGAAATGCTGTATTTATTCTGAACTTTCAACATGTTATACATATTGTAGGTTAAGGATGCGTAGTGGCAGAGCTGGCAAGCGTCGAAACCAACCATCAGAAAATCCAAATGCCCCAATAGGAAAAGATGTCGCTGAGGCATCAGTTCATCAGACTCAAGGACTACCGACACAGGATAATGTGGTTGGAAATGATCCCCTATTTGACAGACTCGCTACAGCCATTGCCTCTATTCTCCCCAACCTAGATAGAGATACTAGCATCGAGAGGGCTAATAAGCTCGGTGCTAAACATTTTGTGGGCCCTGCTAACCCTGATGCTGAGGAATGGATGAGGACTTTAGAAAGTATTTTTGATGTTATGAGCTATTCTAAGGAAAAGAAACTACGCCTTACTACTTTCTTGCTGAAGGGCGTAGCAGCTAACTGGTGGTTTGCTTTTCGGAGCAGGTATCGTGATGCCAATGACATCACATGGGCTATTATTAAATATTATTTCTTTGAGATCTACTATCCTCTTTCATACAAGAATGCCAAGCAAAATGAGTTCTTGAGGCTGACTCAAGGTTCATTGACTGTTTCTGAATATCATACCAAGTTTGTGGAGCTCTCGATGTATGTATTGATTCTAGCAAATGAAGAGAATGACAAATGCAGACGATTTAAAAAGAACTCGAGGCCTGATATTAGGGCGATGGTGATGGGATAAGGACATACCAGATTTGGTCTACTAGTCGAGGCGGCTTTGAGAGTCGAGGCAGCATTACAAATAGGACAGAGTCAGGGGATTTAGTTGGCTATTCGGGAAAACCAAAGTCAGACAGGAACCTCTAGTGGACAACATAAAAAGAACAGAGGAAGATTTTGGCCTAGTGTTGCTCATAATGGGTGTTTTAAGTTAAAATCTCATAGTTCTATATCTAGTCAAGAATTCGGTCGTAGTCAAAGCTCCATTTGCTAGCCAGTGCACTGTTAGTCTTCTGTTCAGATGACTATGGCCTTGAGACCTGTCGACGACCTTAGTAGTACTTGGTATCCGCCTTGTCAGATTTGCGAGAAACTCCATCTTGGTAAGTGCCTTTAGGGTATCGGTGGATGATTTGTGTGCGGACAGGAGAGACATTTAAGGAAAGACTGTCCAGCCCGATTTCAAGAGGAAGGCTTATATCTGGGGACGAATATACAGATAGGGACTAGTGATGCCAGATCGACACAGAATCAAAAGGAGATTTTGACAAGTAATATGGGGTCAACTAGAAGAGTACAGTCTGATGTAGCCAGTGGCAGTAGTTCCAGACAAAGGGGACAGTTAGGATGTACTCAGATTCAGGGTACAGAGTGTTTACGATGACACAACAGGAGACCGAGGAATCACCTGACGTAGTTAAGGATATGTTATCTATTTTTGGTAGAAATGCTCGTTCTTTAATTGATTCGGGTACTACACATTCTTTTATTTCTCATGCACTTGCTAATTATGCTGATAAGATGTAAGAGCCTTTAGACAGTAAATTGGTAATGGCGACTCCCGTAGGGGATTCACTTTTAGTTAGTCGGGTATACAAAGGTTGTTGAATTAGAGTGAACAATTATAAGTTGAAACTAGATCTAATTCCACTCGATATTCATGACTTTGATGTTATTTTAGGGGTGGACTTTTTATCTAAACATCGTGCTTCAGTTGATTGTTTTCGCAAAGAAATGGTATTTAGAAGTCTAGGAGAGCTTGAAATTGTTCTCATTGGAGAGCGCAGAATTTTACCATCTTGTGTGATATTTGTCCTTGATGCCTAGAGAATGCCAAAAAAGGGTCGTCATGCATATTTGACTCATGTGATTGATACTCAGATCACTAAACTAGAAATTGATGATATATCAGTTGTGCGAGATTTTTCTGATATCTTTCCAGAAGACCTTCCAGGATTACCCCCAGGCAGGGAGATTGAATTCTCTATTGATCTAATCCCCGGGATAGCACCTATTTCACATGCACCTTATCGGATGGCTACAAAAGAGTTGAAGAAATAAAAGGTGCAATTACAATATTTGGTTGATAAAGGTTTCATTAGACCCAATGTATCCCCATAGGGAGCATCAACCTTGTTTGTGAAGAAGAAAGATGGCACAATGAGGTTGTGCATTGACTACAGAAAATTGAATAAAGTGACTATCCGCAACAAGTGTCATTTGCTCCGCATTGACGATTTGTTTGATCAACTTAGAGGTGCCTCAGTATTTTCAAATATTGATTTGCGTTCAGGGTATCATCAGCTTAGAATTAGAGGTGTTGATGTACCAAAGACTGCTTTCAGGTTCGATATGGCCTTTATGAATTTTTGGTGATGCCGTTTGGATTAACTAATGCCCCTGCTGCATTTATAGGCTTGATGAACAGGGTGCTTCACTCATATTTAGACAAATTTATGATTGTTTTTATTGATGATATATTGGTCTATTCTCGCAGTAGTGATGAGCATGCTAAGCACTTGAGGATTATATTGCAGACTTTGCAAGATAATCAGTTGTATGCTAAGTTCAACAAATGTGAATTTTGGCTTGACAGAGTGGTATTTCTAGGTCATGTTATCTCTGCAGAAGGTATATATGTAGATCCTGTAAAAACAGAGGCGGTGGTGAAATGGGAATGCCCTACTAACATGACAGAGATACAGAGTTTCTTTTGACTAGCAGGTTATTTCCGTCGATTTATAGAGAGATTCTCCAAAATTGCCCTTCCCTTAACCAGTTTGACTCTAAAGGACTCTAAACTCGTATGGACTGAGCAATGCGAGAAAAGTTATCAAGAATTGAAGAATAGATTGGCTTATGCTCCTATACTTACTCTTCCTTCACCAGGTGAAGAGTTTACAATGCACAGTGATGCTTCAAGCCAAGGTTTGGGTTGTGTTTTGATGCAAAATGGAAAGGTTATAGCTTATGCTTCAAGACAATTGAAAAAGCATGAGTTAAACTATCCAACACATGATTTGGAGTTAGCTACGGTCGTATTGGCATTAAAGATTTGGAGACATTATTTGTATGGTGAGAAATGTCATATATTTATCGATCATAAAAGTTTGAAGTATAACTTTGATAAAAAAGAATTGAACTTAAGACAAAGAAAATGGTTAGACTTGATAAATGATTATGATTGTACGATTGACTACCATCCGGGGAAAACCAATGTAGTTGTTGATGCTCTTAGTAGAAAGACTGGTTTTTCCTCTCTATCTAGTGCGGTATGTGCTTCTTTATTTGTGAGTTCAAAAAGTTACATGCTCAATTTTCAGCTACTACCTCAGGTGTGGTACTAGCTCATTTCCAGGTAAGGTCTACTTTGATTGATAAGGTTAGAGAAGCTCAATCTCAAGATCAGACACTGAAAACATTGAAAGCAGAAGTTAGTGTTGGGTTAAGAACATACTATGCAATTAGAAATGACGGTATGTTGGTTATGGGAAACAGGTTGTGTATTCCGAATGTCACAGAATTGAAGAAAGAGATCTTAGAAGAGGCACATAGTTCTGCTTTTGCGATGCACCCAAGAAGTACTAAGTTATACCATACATTAAAATAACATTATTGGTGGAATGACATAAAGAGAGAGATAGCAAAATTTGTATCAAAATTTTGATGTCAGCAGGTGAAGCTAGTTCGTCAAAAAATAGCAAGACTTTTACAGCCATTATCTATTCCAAAATGGAAATGGGAGCACATTACTATGGACTTCTTGTTCGGTCTTCCTCGTACTCAGAATGGTCATGATGGTGTTTGGGTGATTGTGGATCATTTGACCAAGAATGCCATATTTTTGCCAATCAAAATCACTTAGTCTTTGAGTAAGTTGACAAAGATATATGTGGATGAGATAGTTAGCTTATATGGTACTCCAGTGTCTATTTTATCTTATAGAGATCCTCGGTTTAGATATAAATTTTGGCCTAGTTTACAGGGAGCTATGGGTACTAAGCTACATTTTAGTACAAGTTTTCATCCTCAGACAGATGGCCAGTCAGAGAGGACCATACAAACTCTTGAGGATATGTTAAGAGCTTGTGTTTTGAAGTTCAAAGGTAGCTGAGACACTCATTTGTCTTTGATGGAGTTTGCTTATAATAACAGTTACCACTCCAGTATAGAAATGACTCCTTTTGAAGCTTTATATGGTAGAAAGTGCAGAATACCAGTATGTTGGGGTGAAGTTGGTGAAAGAAAGTTAATGGGTCTTGAATTGGTTCAAATGGCTTCAGAAAATGTGAAATTGATTAACGAAAATTTGAAAATCGCACAAGACAGACAGAAAAGTTATGCAGATAGGCGTGAGAAAGATCTTGAATTTACAGTTGGAGATAAAGTGTTTTTGAAATTGTCACCTTGGAAAGGGGTGTTGAGATTTGGCAAACGAGAGAAGTTGAGTCCACGATATATTGGACCTTATCAGATTACTGAACGGATTGGCCCAGTTGCATATCGATTAGATCCGCCAGATAAATTATCCAGGATCCATAATGTTTTTCATGTTCTATGCTTCGCAAGTACATTGCAAATCCTTCCCACATTTTAAAGTCTCAACCAGTTCAGTTGAAAGAGAATTTGACTTATATAGAAGACTTAGTGAGAATTTTAGATAGAGAAGTGCAAATTCAATGAAGCAAGACAATATCACTTGTAAAAGTACTTTGGAAGAATCAGACGGTAGAAGAGGCTACTTGGGAAAATGAGGACCAATGCGTATTCAATATCCTCATCTATTCATTGATTAGCCAAAAGTCCATATATGATGGAATGCAAAAGATCTATGTGGAATGGACTGTGCATGGAAACTCCCATTTGGAGGGACATTCCCAATAAAAACCCTGCCATATATCACTAGCTCCTCAATCTTATTTAGGCAAAAATTCTTATAAAAGAAACCATATAGAACTAGAAGAAAAATGTTACAACCCACTTTTTCTAGTCAAGAGTCAAAAGTGGAATTGTCAAAGTCAAATAAGGACTAAAATGAAATAAATTATTTTTTGGGGGGTTACTTTATAAATTGGAAATATATGAGGGTTAAGTTGGATACAATTTAAAGTTCGAGATTTACTTTTTATTAAGGGAAGTTAAAAGGACCAAATGTTTTATTATAGGAATGTTTGAGGACTGCTTTTGCAATATTGGGTAAATGGACTACATATGATAAATTATTGACCCATTTGTATGATACATACACACACAAAGAAGCAGAGACGGGCAGAGACCGAGCGAGAAAAAGAGAATAAAGAAATCGAGAGAGAAGAAGAAAAAAAGAGGAAAAGGAAAAAGAAAAATACATTTTGGATTCTCAATTTCTTCTTCTATTTTGAGGTAAATTCGAAATATATTTTTGTTGAGTTTGTGGTTAAAATTTAGGGTTTTAAATTTATAGCTTGTACTTGAAAAATATGATAAGTAAGCTAATTATTTGAGAATTTTGAGCTATTTATTCTAGTAGATTGGAAGAAATGATATTTAGATATTAGGGTTTTGATATATGTGGCTTAATCCAAAAATTAGCATTCTTGTTATTTTTCTTTGTGATTGTTACGTGATATTAAGTTAGATTGGTTGAAAATAACTTATCTTGCGCTTGAGTTCTTAGTTTGGATGAATATTAAGATTACAAGAAAAGAGTTTTGATAAGATTTATGTATTTCGTTAAAAGAAATTTGATATGAGGAATGTGAACGATTATTGTCATGAAAATCTTGTTGAATCTTGTCAAGGCAACCGAGAAAAGTTAGTATTAATGAATTAGAGAAATAGAGTGACTCGAAAAATTAAGTGAATGTATGTTTAAGTTAGCCAAATGAAATGGAAATATTAAGTCTCGGCTTCTTAATTATTAAGAAATATATATATATATTTCACTTTGATGTTATGAGTTATTATTGAGAAATCTCTTGTAACTTAATATTGATGGAATTGAAGTGGCTTGTGTATGATCATTTCAGGAGGGGATTTGGACGTGGGAACAGTCTATCAGCCCCGTTAGTCTAGCCCGTATCTGTAAGTGGAGAAACTACTTTTCCAAAGAGAAGATTTTAAATTATAAACTTATAATCATGTTTACTTAATATGAGTGTTGACATGATTCCCATTTTTTTAGAAGCATATTAATTACATGAAATGTCTTATTTTCGAGATATTAGTAAATTAGCATGACGATTTCGAAACCATCAGAAAATACCCGATATAGTTATCTTACTCTAGTGCACTGAGGGGCTATGGTCGTGTACTAGAGTCGAGTATTTGACTCCTATACACTGAGGGGCTACAGTCATGTGTAAAGGTAACTCTTATCCACTGAGGGGCTACGGCCGTGTGTTAGGGTACCTATTATGCAATGCACTAAGGGGCTACAGTGGTGTATAAGGATGCTTATGTTGTTTCCACTTTTACAATGAGAGGCTACAGTCATGTGTAAAGGTAACTCTTATCCACTGAGGGGACTACAGCCGTATATAAGGGTACCTATTATGCACCGAGGGGCTACAATCGTGTATACGGATGATTATGTTGTTACCACTTTGTGCACTGTGGGGCTACGATCGTGTACAGAAGTGTTGATCCGACAGTTTATGTGCATATGACTTTATAGCTTTAAGATCATCAGCAGATGACTACATGGGGTATATTTTGATGTGATTATGTAGTGTATAGTGGATTATTAGCTTTCAGCTTACATTTCCCAGCTTACAGTTCAGCTTATTAATTTCAGATTTTGGTTTTAGCTCCCTGAATCGACTAATATGCTTACTCATCTTGTTGTATTAATTATTATCATTTTTAGATATTAGCTTGAGCCTAATTTATGATTTAGCATCAGTATTTTGATTTTATATGATGTTATGATACAGATATCAAGAATAATGAATATATCAAGATAGGTGAAATATCAGTTTCATTTGTATATAGATATATATACATACATAAAGGACAATATAACCATGTTTTAAACACTCCACTCACTGGGATTATCATATAATTTATTTTCTTAACGTTTCATTATAGTAGACAGTGGTCTGAGTAGTGGTGAATGTTATATTGATAGTTTTGCAGCTACTACCATCACCAATTGTAGGTTGTTTTGCTTAAAACTATGTAATCATCAAGCGAAACATTTACATCATATTTGGAGATTTTTGTACGTAAATGTACTAATGATCACGATGGAATATTGTAAACTAAACTTCTTTACTATTATCTTTTTGAGAAGCAGTGATGATGCATAGTGATATAGATGTTTTTGGTTGTTCGAGTCATTGATGTTATGATATTGGTATATTGGTGTTTGGGAAAATTGTTATGGTTACATGATTGAGAATAGTTCATATTTCAGAGGAAACTCGGTCAAATTTTTTATAAAAATACGTCACAATCAAGCAGGTCAAGGTTACATTGGTGGTAGGTTCAGCACTTAGCTGGTATCTACCATCGGCGCACGACAAGTGTCGAGTCCACTAGGGTGGTTCGGGATGGGTCGTGTCATAAAAAGAATAGGGACAAATGGAGAACTTGAAGGAAAATGAGAAAAAAAAAGCCTCGATACATGATAGAAACTACTGAGGTGAGCATAATTTTGCTTCGATGAACAAATAGTGCATATGCATACTATGTTACTTGCCCCCTAGCATGTGATAGTCAAAACCTACATTTCACCCTTTGAAGTTCGTTAGCCAAACTTCTATAAATATACCGCACTGGGACCATGAAATAAATTAATGTCTCGAAGTCATTAAGATTGCCCAACGACGAAACCAACCAAGGAGTGTGCACGAGGCTTCTACACCTAATCGAAAATCTCTCCAAGACAATAAAATAGAAGGATGATATTGAAGACCAGGACCAAAAAATGCAAAGCTAGTACGTACACCAGTAAATGTCCCAGATCATCAACCACCAGTTATGAAAACCTACACTATCATCGGCGGACCCTATGTTGGATGAGGTTCAATGAACTCAGAGAAGAACTATGCATGAGCCAACATAAAGCTAGCATTGGAGAATTACTATGTTCAAGGTAATTCAAAACCTAAATCTCATTCAATCGAATTTATTGATGATGATGAATATGAGGTAATTTACACCAACTATGATAATTTAGTTATACGAGCAATATTAGTCTATAGCAGTGTTAACTAGAATGCTCATAAATAATGGAAGATCGGTGAATACTCTGTTCGAAAGAGCACATGACCACAAGCAGATTGATTAATATTAGCCTAGTTTCACTGGAGATAGTTTAGTCTCACGTAGAAAGATTATTCTGGTAGTGAAACTAGGAATGGAACCCAGGGTATTTCGAGGATATATGGACTTTTTCATTATTGATTGTAGATCAGTTAATGGGATCTTGGGAAGGCTTTCATTAAAACAAATAAAGGTAGTAATCCATCCATCATTTATGCATAAAATTTCAAACTCCTATGGGTATAGCTTGCATAAAGGATAGCCAAGGAGCCACGTATATCTATAATATAGTTCTCGAAATGAGTTTAGAGAGGATATAGAAGATTTATGGATTCGGCTAACGTAAATAAGATAATAACTTAAATCAACGATTTTGAAGGGAAAATAACGAATTTTGGCCTCGAAAACGGCTCGCACCCAGCGGAGCTTGTGGCCACGATGTGCGTGCTAAATAGAGGTTTCCGAATTGGGGTCATGAGCGCGATTCTGGAAATCATAGCAAAAGTTATGGCCGAAATACTAAGAAAGGACCAAAACTGCATAAAAAATGACGTTGGGGACCGAAGTGCAGAAGTGCCAAAAGTTTAAGGACCTGAGATTGCAATTTTTAAGGATGAAATAAAAAGTACAAGATGATAGTTGAAGGACTTGACGAGTAATTACCCCGAGAACTTAATTGCAATAAATAAAAGGAAATGCACGAAGCAAAAGCTCCGTGCTAGGAGATTTTATTTTATTTTATTATTTTTTTCTCATTTATTGCAGCTAAGTACTCAGAGTAATTGCTCGTCAAATCCTTCAACTTTCATCTTGTACTTTTTAGTCCTCATAATTTGACTTCTATCAATTTCATCCTTGAAAATTGCAATCTCAGGTCCTTAAACTTTTGACCCTTCTGTACTTTTGTGCGATTTTGGTCCTTTCTTAGTATTTCGACCATAACTTTGGCTACGATTTCAGAATCACGCTCATGACCCCAATTCGGAAACCTCTATTTAACGCGCACATCGTGGCCATCGAGCTCTGTTGCTAAAATAAAAAATAAAAAAATTGTGAAGTGGAAAAAAAAAATCTTCAACAACCAAAAAATTTGAACAAAAATATTATATTTGTGATTTACTCTATTTAATATTAATTGGTGTAATGTTATGTAGTGCATATTGGCGTGATGCAAGTGGTAAAGTATATAGCAAATATTTGTTATTAAATATTATGGATACAACTAAAGAGTTGAATACTATGGTTAGTATTAATTTTAATTAATTTACTGTAATTTCATTTCATACTTAATATATTTAATTTATATTTGTTTATTTTATTAGCATTTTGACACGGAGTTAAAACTATTGAGGCGGTTGATTGTTGATGGTTGCACATTGGTGTCTAAAGAATATGGAATTTTGGACTTTAAATTTGAAAGTGAATGTGCTCGTCAAATTATGTGGCAACAACAGTTTGAAGATGGAGATGCAAGTGAAGATGCAGAAAATATTCTCATTTTACGAGAGTACTTAGATAGTAAACTGTCAGTTGGTGGTTCTCCATGGGTAATGTGTAATGTAATTATCTGTTAATTCCATGTGCATATTCAGGCAACATTTGGTATGTTTTCTTGTGAATTTTCGGGAATGGAAGTTCGAGGTGTATGATTGCAGCTTTTACTACTTTCTTATTGCTCATATTCTTTTCCTCTTCTGTGTTAGACTAGATGATAGGAAACTTTAAGTTCAAGACATGGTGTTAGTGGATCTTGAGGTAAACATCTCAGTTAACATTTCTTCATTTTCCGTAGAGAAGTTCTTCAAAAAAAAACTAACATTTATTTTCATTTCCATAGAAAACATAAGTTTTACATTATCGCTAAATATCATTTTCTCTGCTTGTTACTTTGCTTTCTATGCTAATAAAAACACAATAACTACCAAACTCGTGCATCGCACGAGGTACAAACTAGTTTAACAGATAAATTTGTAATTTTGAATCACATAACTCAACATAGTTCATTTTGGTAATCCCTCAATTTTATCCATTTGACAATATTCTTGTAACTACTTTCAAAGGGAAAAAAACCACAAAACCAATAAAAATGCAAAACAAATTATATGGAAAAATAATGACTACACTTTACACTATCAATTTTGCAGCATTCAACCTTGCTATACTCAAGCTATACATCATCACTACAAACAACATAATAAACCCTTATATTCAAGAAATCATTTTAACATATTCATGAATAATGATAAAAATATAAAACACAAAATGAAATTACAAATCAAAACATATAGAATAATTATTTAGAAACAAAAATCAAGAAGAAATAATTTGTCAAATATCTAGAGTAAAGCCAAAAAAAGTCTTAGAATATTTATAGAAATACAAATAAATAAAATGATAAAACAAAATTTAGTAGCCTTAATAGACAAAAGGTGTACATTTAACATAATAATTAGGATAAGTGTCAGAAGACTGTAAACAAGAATTAGATATGAAATAAGAGGTAATCAAATGGACGGGAGTAAAATGGGATTCGAAGAAAGACTTTTGATGTCTGTAAGATTATATTTGAAGAACGACAGCATAAATTAACAACTACATTAGTTAGCGAAGTAATAAAAATGAATTTGTTATAGGTATAAAATTTACTCAATATAAATAGAAGTTTAACAATTACTAAAATATCGTCTATATATACATAAATAAATAGAAAAGAATTAAAAATACTATCAATCTTTCTTTAAAAATTAGAGGGTGCATATTTTAATCTAAAATGCACGAGTAATAATTTAAAATGTCCTAGTGGTGCAATAAAAATTGTCCAAGGAATAGAATCATTTGCCATTTTTATTTGCCAAAATCCAAATTTACTGTCAAACTTTGAAATATTTTACTATTTTGTATTTTATATATTAACACGTCTTTATTTGGTATTTTATATCCAACTTATATATTATTATTATTATCATCAATCTTGCTACATGTACTCGTAGTTTAATATTCCGAGTTACCCGACCCTACCCGTCCTCTCATATTGGGGGTGGGGCCTGCACATTTGTCGAAAGTGTGACCCGACCCCATGTGAGGGTGCCAGTGGGGTCGGGTAACTCGAAGTGTCAAACTTCGGGTACAAATGGTTTAATCCTATTATTATTTAGTCTTTTATAATTTATAATCATTCTTGATTTTCTTCTTTTAATTTCACTTTGATTTCTAATCATAAAAACTGCTGATCTATGTTGACTATGGTCTTATTACTTTTAAATTTAATAACTCTTTAATCCAATAATTATTTACAAATAGCATCAACTATTTACATCTGCCATTGTTATATATCTATTCTATTCTATATTCATCCATATCTAATTTTTATTTAAAAAAAAAAACTATTTTCGTCTAAGTCATATTTCAATATTGTCATTATTAAATTCATTCATTTAAATACTATACATTTACACAATTTTATATATCTATTCTATTACAATTAAAAAAAAAATAAAAAAATAAAAACTATATTAATTGTTGTTACATATAACCAGTGTTCTACAAAATGTAATGTGTGGGATTGCGTAGAGGTCGAGTTTCGATTGATGCATGCCTAGGCGAGGCTTAGACATAAAAATGAGTAAAAAAATATTTTCTTATTTTAAATTTTTAACCAATTTAAAAATTATTTAATAATACATACAAATTATAGTACCAAATACAATTTTAAACGTTCAATAAAATAAATATATTTTCGAACAACAAACAAAATATATTATAATAGTGCTAAGTGAAATATATGGAGAGTATTTAATTTTTATTTATTAGTAAAAGATAGGAAAATGATTAATTAACCTAATAAAATATAAAGAACTATTTATACAATAGTACAATATACTTCACTCAAATTAAAGGTACAATACACTACATCAAAACCTAAGGTACAATACATTATAACCAAACCAAAAGTACAATGAATCAAATGGATTCTCATCCCACATTGAAAGTTTACGACAAAATCCTTTAAGACGGCCTCTATAAATTAGTGAACCAATAAATGAGTAACTTTTTGGACTTTTCAATCCATTGGCCAAAAAATTGAGAAATTTATAATTATAAATTTTTAGGCTTTTCACTCCAATTGATCTAAAAGATGAAAAATTTATGTAAAAAAATATTGAAAAAAATATTAATAATGCATAAGCGTGCCTTCAAGTAATCAACAATTTTGTTGAACGCCGTGTTAAATGTCATGCCTTGTGCCTTCGTGGCGTTTAGACGTTGCCAATAGGCGCCACTTAAAACATCGTTTGTATATAAGATCAACCTGCTCGACATTCATAATTCATTCGATAGGTTTTGGGGGCATTTTAACGTGTTTGAAATTAAAAAAAAAAAATAATTAGCGGAAAACTACCGTTCTGTTTGTTGTGCAAATCCTATATGATGCCACTGAATGCGCTGAACTCACCACCTGTCATAAGTCTCCTTCCTCCTCTACACGCCAAAACATCACATCCCCACACTGCCAACAATCTCCTTCTCCTTCTTCACCCAAACACTCCCATTTCCAACATTCAAACCCTGCAAAATACATACATATACATATACACGGACGAGTTCGTATACAGATTAGGGAGGAAAAATGACGGACATAACGGATGATATAGCAGAGGAGATTTCGTTTCAGAGCTTTGATGATGATTGCAGGCTTCTCGAAAGCCTCCTCAAAGATGTGCTTCAAAGAGAAGTTGGGACCCATTTCATGGAAAAAGTTGAGAAGACCAAAGTTCTTGCTCAGGTCCCTTCGAATTCTTCCTCTTATATGAACACCCTTTTCGATTTATCTGTTTTCTGCTTCTCAGATGTTCTCTGTTTTTTTTTTTTTTTTTAATTAATGATTTCTGTTTCTGGGTTTTCTTGATTTTTTCTGGGGACGATGAGATGGTTTTGTTTTTACCCTTTTAACGGGTTTTCAGGTACATGCATATTACATTTTTATTAAAGAACTAATGTCAGATTTCATCTATGTTATATTCTGTGTTGTTGAATGACTCTTATATTGGGCTATGATTTCATGTACTGATATAGATATATGCATATCCACAGAATTCAGAGAACATTCTTAGGTTATAAGGGTCTATCACACCGTACTTCCTTTTCTTTGATTGTGCATTGTTAGCCATCTCATCTTTTTGGTTATGCATTGTTAAAGGACTTTTCTAAAAGTTGAAGCTGGTAGAGGGGCCACAATCTTGTCTTCAGCTTGCATACTCACGTTCAGACTAGATCCATTTTTTTGGTCTCGGTGGAGTGAGACTTGAACCCAAATATTTCTAGTTTTGATACCATGTTAACCACCGCCACACAAATTTGTTTAAATCTTATCTGTTGGCATAATATAACTAGCTCTGTATACTTGCATATCTATAAATAAGTGGGATTAATTTCTGTCACTGTCATGTACTTTTGTGCACGGTAGAGTACACGATTGTGTATGACACTCTGTTTTAAGATCATAAAACTTACAATTTGGTGTTTGCATGAGTACTACCAATAATGAATGAACAAAATTTGGTTCCAGAGTGCATGTAACATGAGGATGGCAACAATTGAGGACACAGCAGAGCTGCTTGAAAAGCAACTGGCGACAGAGATGTCAAAAATGTCACTAGAGGAAGCTTTATCACTTGCACGTGCATTCAGTCATTATCTAAATTTAATGGGGATTGCAGAAACTCATCATAGGTATATTGAACTCAGTTGTCCTTGTTGGGTATAGTTACAGTATTTTTACTTATATTGGTCAGCATATTTTCAGAAACAACATTCATTTTATAGAGCTATACGTTCTAACAGTTATTTGGTATTTGGAAGATCTGGATTGGGAAATTATTCCGTTTCTGAACCTACAAGTTATTAATTATACAAAATGATCACTATTATGGCCAATATATAAACTTAAGAATCGAAGTGGACAAATGGTTGTCCACATTGAAAGAATAACAGGAGGAGGATTAAGGCCTGCGTCCACTTAGAAATGGATCCCGTGATCCCTATCCCATCTTACCTGGGATAAAAACAGAAATTACGTATGAAGAGCGATTCTTGTGTAAATATTAACAGATAGTGGGTCATTTGAAAATGCTTCAAGATCTTGTGAAATGGAAACTGACATTTATGGATCGGCTTCCATTATTCCAGGCTTAATTTATCTGTGGTGTATATACAGCTCATTGATATTCTGGCATGGATTACTGTCTTGAGTTTCAAAGTACTTACCTTTCCATCTTTCCCTGTATTCTAAATGTAGCTAGTATCCCCTGGCTCACAGCTAATCTTAATTTTGTCAATCACAGATAATGCTTTAATTCCAATATCATGACTATAATGATTGATTAAGATTAAGATCTTGTGGTTTCTGAACCTCTCTTGAAAACTAACGTCCAATCATGCAGAGTAACTAAGGCTCGGAGTGCAGCAAAGTGGTCAAAATCTTGTGATGATACTTTTAATCAGCTCGTGCAGAGTGGTGTTTCTCCAGATGAGCTTTACAACACTGTTTGCAAGCAGGTCTATTGTTATTACCCCTTTGATATTAATTTTTATTAATCAAAGAGCTGTTTAATATACTAATATCCGCCAGCTATATTGGTTTATTTTTGCTGCTAGGAGGTTGAGATTGTCCTCACAGCTCATCCCACTCAAATAAATAGACGTACCTTACAATATAAGCACATAAGAATCGCGGTACATTTTCTTTAGCATGTTACTTAGTCTGTTGATTTTAACATGTTAAGCATGCAATTTTCTTTAACTTTGATCCTAATATTGTATCTTTATTATTTTGCAGCATCTTTTAGAATATAATGATCGGCCCGATCTTGGCCATGAAGACAGAGAGATGTTGATAGAAGATTTGGTAGGTGCTTCACTCCAAACTACAAGAAGGTCAATATAATAGTTGAAAATTTATGGGGTCCATGAGGTTTTCTGAATTTGTAGGTTAGAGAGATCACTTCAATATGGCAAACAGATGAGCTAAGGCGCCACAAACCTACTCCAGTTGATGAAGCCAGGGCTGGTAAAAATATAACTTACATATGATCAAGCTATTGCTCTTTTCACTACTAAATGACAATTTTTCTGCTTTCTTTTTCAGGCTTAAATATTGTGGAGCAATCACTTTGGCGTGCTGTACCTCATTATTTGCGCCGTGTCAGCAATGCTTTAAAAAAGGTTGTCATTGTTCTGTAATCTACATATCTGTTAAATGCTACGCCATTTTTCTCTATGAAAATTATTTTTCAATACTTTTTTTCTCAGCACACTGGAAAGCCACTTCCCTTGACATGTACACCGATAAAATTTGGATCTTGGATGGGAGGTGATCGAGATGGAAATCCAAATGTGACAGCAAAGGTGATGTTTTTATGCTATTTATTGTGTAAAATAATTTTGCAATCTCTTGTTTGAAGTCAGTAGGTGGGTGTATAGTTTGTTGAAGCAGAAAGATACTTATGCTAGTAAATAAAACACTATTATGTCATTTTTAAAGTATTTTTATTATTGGCAAAAAATAAAATTAGAAGTTAATTACAGAAATTCTGGAAAAATATTAGCATTGATGTTCTGGACTCAGGAAAGAAAGAATTCTGCTTAAGTAATTATTTCTATGCATACTCTTTAATGAATTTATCGAACGTGCCATATTTTTATTTTAATATTTTTTGAAACAATTATTGTTCCTGCCTACCAGGAGAGGCATTGTTGAAGTACATTTTTCCGGTCCTTTTCCAATGGCTTTCTATGTTGATATTCACAAAATACGCAGTTCCGTTCGTGTTGTGTGGTAATTTAATTTAAACCTAATAACTATAACCAATAATTAGGATTTGAGGATATTATTGTACTTCTCAAAAAGGGTTTCGGGGTTAGTTTTGAGCTATTTTGTTTCAAGAGCACAGGTTCATATTTAGATTAGACCAACTTTTGCTCCATCATAGTTTCATTGAAACTTATTTCATTTTCTTGTTTCAGGTCACGAAGGATGTATCACTTTTATCCAGATGGATGGCCACTGATCTCTATATACGCGAAGTTGATAGCCTCAGATTTGAACTTTCTATGAACCAGTGCAGTGTTCAATTATCACGGCTGGCACATCAAATTCTAGAAAAAGGTTCGGAATCTATTATTCTTAGTTACTCTACTAAATACTTTCTCGTGCATGCTAAAAGTTCACATGCATCTAATGCTTAATAATGTATGGAAGGAAATTATGATGTTAAATTTCTCGAGTGAGTTTTGTAGCTAAGAGTTACAGCTAGCATTTGACATTTAACATGTAGGGAAGGATTGCATGGTACAAATTCATTTTCGAGCATGAGAAGCCAGATTTAGAAGTCAAATCTTAAGAAACTTATGTTCTGCATTCCAACTGAATAAGAGAATAACATTAGCATTGGTAGATAATTATGATATTTTTTATGATTACATGTCATTTTTTGGCTTAAGATGGTTTCCCATGACGTCATATTTCAACATTTTGAGTCTTCATGAGTTGGTGCTGCTATTTTAGCGCCATCCCTTGTAAAATATTCCGCTACAGTTTTGTCCCATTCCAATTTTGGCTTTTTGAAATGTTCTTTACTTGAAGTTCTGTCAATCATGGTAAATGGCATTGATGCTCTGCGTTTTGAACTGTTTTTGGATGTACCATTACGAATACATTACACTCTAGATGAACCGGTGAGCTAACTCTGCAATCCATGGTGGCTCATATATCTTTCAGAAAAATCATCTGAGGATCGACATGAGAATTGGAATGCAACATCAAATCGGAATCAATCAAAGAACCACAGTCAACATGCTCCACCCCTTCCAACACAGCTTCCAACTGGAGCTTATCTACCTTCTTGCACAGGTTATATACTCTTGTTCTTGGTTGCCTTGTGTCCATATTTGTCATGCGTCTATTGAGGCTATTGGTTCTTACTTTATCAATGTTCTCAATAACAAATGTAATGAATTCATTTAATTTTTCCACCAACAGTACAAATTCCAAGCCAAACTTACTCCGACTTTGTATTGCTCTGTTGTGATGATGCCTTTTACATTCATCATGGTTGAACCACTTTATCAGTTGTTAGATAGGGCCCCATGTGTAACATTTAAATATCATCTTCAACATGTCCATTCACGTGTATGAAGGGTTCATTTTTTCCCATCAAAACTTAACACATGCACAATTTTATTTAAATAGGTGACAACAGTCGTACCTAAGAACTATGCCTGCTTTTTGATAGCACGTGGAACCTCATGATTTAGATGCTTAAGCTATTACAAAGAGCCACATGCATGTCATTTCACTATTGTCTTCCACAGTCACCATATTATTTCTTGAATTTACCATCTTTCAAATCATTCTTCTCTATTTTTTTTGGGGGTGGACTCTTCATGTTCTTGATTATCCATTTATAATTGTAAAATGTAATGGGTTATGTGATGCAATATTAAAGAGATATTATTATATTTAGTTTCCAATTTTTATATTTATTCTAGGAAACATATTAAGTATTTTGATTTCGTTAATTTTATAATAATTCCCTGCTTTAATTAGCACTAGTTTAAACCTTGTTGTTGAAGATTCCAGAATATTGATAAGATTCTTTAGAGTTATTTGTTTTCTTATGTACCGGCTTTATTAGAAACAATATATATTTAGTTGCCTTAGTTGTAGATTTAGCACATAGTTAGTTTTGGTATGTATTTTGCTATATATTCAGATTGTACACGGCTAGGTCTTGTTTTAATGAAGTGATTATTTTCCTCTTGGTCTCTTCCTTCTACCTTTCTCCTTGGTTTCATGGTATCAGAGCCCGGGTTTATTTGAGAAGGTTGAATAGAAAGATTGGCCATGACAGGTGCACGCAGAGAAGAAGATTCAGGGAACTCCACAACAACCCCTGAATCTATCTCTACAAGTGCACCCATCACTTCAAATTATTCACCCATGACTGCCATATCTGAAAACACTTCTCTCCAGCTTACCACTACCCGACTAAACAGCAAGAATTTCCTCCAATAGTCACGGACTGCCCTCATGGTTATTCGGGGTCGTGTCCGCCTTGGGTATGTGACTGGAGCTGCTACAAAACCGGATGAAAGTGATCCAGCCTATGCAACCTGGGATGCACAGAATTCCATGGTAATGGCTTGGATCGTTAATTCAATGGAAGAAGAAATTCGAGAGACCTATCTATATCATTCTACAGTGAAGGAGCTATGGAATGCACTGACCGTTTCTTTCTCAGACTTGGAGAATCCTGCTCAACTGTTTGAGCTCCGAAACAGGGCAAGAAATCAAAGCCAACGGGAACTTGATGTTACACAGTAGTACAACTCTCTGCAACGACTATGGAGAGAAATAGACATGTTTGTTTAGATTGCTTAGGACACGGCTAAAGACGCAGAGAAATATAAAAAACAGGTGGAGAAGGAAAGAATATATGATTTCTTGGCCGGCTTAGTCCTTGAATTGGATGAAGTTCGAGGTAGATTACTGGGCATCAAATCAACTCCGGCTATTGATGAAATATTTGCTGAAGTGCGTAGGGAGGCCAGCTGGAAACGTGTCATGCTTGGGGACTCCAAGCAACCTGCGATGGAGAACTCGGCCCTAGCTGCTCGTGGACAAGAGCCACCTCGAGTGATGAAGAAGAATAGCTACTGGTGCGACCACTGTAAAAGGTCGAACCACTCCACAGATCGGTGTTGGGTCCTACACGGCAGACCTTTGAACAGACGGCAGGGAACCCGGAATGATGGAAGGCCGAATTCGACCCACAAAGAGGAAACCAGGTGCGAAACCCTTCTGGGTTTCAGAGCGCCATCGAGCCTCCACCAGCCGCGACCCAGGCAGACACCGTCTCTCTCTCGCTTTCTGCAGCTCAACTCGACCATTTATATAAACTTCTCTCACCTGCGACACCGTTTCCAGTGGGTTATTATCTGAAAAGGGTAAGTATTTGACTGCTTTAACCGGCAACAGTAATATCAACCAGTGGATTATCGACTCGGGTGCCACCGACCACATGACGGGTTGTAGAAAATTATTTCACTCTTACTCCCCGTGCTCGGGACATTTTAAAGTCAAAATAGCTGATGGTTCACTCTCACCCGTGGCTGGATTTGGGACTATTCGACTCAGTTCACATGTTGAATTAAAATCTGTGTTACATGTTCCAAATCTTTCATGCAACCTGTTGTCTATTAGCAAATTAACTAAAGATTTGCATTGCAGTGTCAATTTTACTGAATCCTTGTGTATTTTTCAGGACCTGATTTCGGGGAAGAGGATTGGCAATGCTAGAGAACGTGAGGGACTGTATTTTTTTCTGGAATAAACAAGCTCACACTGTAAGCTGCAAGTCAATCCCTAAGGAACAACAAATAATGTTGTGGCATCGTCGTTTAGGTCATCCTAGTTTTTCTTATCTTAAACATTTATTTCCTTCATTGTTTCGTAATAGAGATATGTTTCATTGTGATGTTTGTCAATTCGCGAAATATGCTCGCTCTTCTTTTCAATCTCATGATTACAAAGCCTCATCGCCTTTTACTTTAATACATAGTGACCCGTGGGACCTTCTAGGGTTAAGAGTATTACGGGCAAACGTTGGTTCATAACTTTTACTGATGACCACACGAGAGTATGCTGGGTCTATCTCCTAAAAGATAAATCCGAAACTCCACAAATTTTTAAAAACTTTTACTCGTTGATTCACACTCAGTTTGATACAAAAATAAAAGTTTTTCGAACTGATAATGGGCGGGAATACTTCAATCATGTGCTGGGAAATTTTCTCACCGAAAAAGGTATCATCCACCAAAGTTCGTGTGTTACTACCCCTCAACAAAATGGAATTGCAGAACGAAAAAACCGACACCTACTTGAAACTGCTAGAGCTCTTATGTTTACTAGTAAGGTTCCTAAAGAGTTTTGGGGAGATGCGGTCCTCACTGCATGTTACCTAATCAATAGGATGCCTACTAGGATCCATCACTTCACAACTCCTCTCAAAGTTCTGTCCATTATTTACCCGCAAATCAGATCTATACTTTCTATACCTCTAAAGGTGTTTGGTTGCACTGTCTTCACTCATATTCCTGACCCTGAACGGACTAAGTTAGACCCTAAAGCTCGAAAATGTGTGTTCTTGGGTTACTCTCCATCTCAAAAAGGTTACAAGTGTTATTCCCCAGTTACTCATAAATTTTACATCTCTATGGATGTCACTTTCTTTGAATCTCTTCCCTATTTTCACCAGATTTCCTCTCAGGGGGAGGAACACAATGTTGATGATGGGAATTTCTGGGAAATTGCACCACATATACCTATATCTCCTGCTAAAGAACAAGAAGCCTCCATATCAAAAGACATTTCATCCACTAATCCTTCCTCACTTCCCGATGAGACACAACATGTTGATCCTTGTACACAGCCAAGTTTGCCGACAGGGGGAGACAAGCAACTTACAATCACACCTGAACTACGTGTTTATTCTAGGAGGAAAAATCCTGAAAATATGGAACATCTCACAGTTCAACCGCAAAATCATGAATCTGATCTGAACTCAGGTAATTCCTCTATCCCACAATATGACTCCACTAATAATTTGGATGTTCCTATTGCACTCAGGAAGGGAACTAGGGCTTGTACACAGCATCCTATTTCCAACTTCATCGGGTACAGTCATCTATCCAGATCAGTTCAGTCTCTTACTGCAAATCTGTCATCAGTTGAGATACTAAAATCTATTCACGAAGCCTTGTCAATCTCAGAATGGAGAAAGGCAGTTGAGGAAGAGATGGAAGCCTTGAATAAAAATAGAACATGGCAGGTTGTGAAAAAACCTAAGGGGAAGTCAATTGTTGGGTGCAGATGGGTGTTTTCTGTTAAGTACAAGTCAGATGGCTTGATTGAACGTTACAAAGCCAGGTTAGTAGCAAGGGGGTACTCTCAAACATATGGAGTTGACTACCAGGAAACCTTTGCTCCAGTTGCAAAATTAAATACAGTGAGAGTTCTTCTGACACTAGCAGCAAACCTAGATTGGACACTTCAACAACTGGATGTAAAGAATGCTTTTCTGAACGGTGACTTAGAAGAAGAAGTATATATGGAACTTCCACCTGGGTTTGATGAATCTAAGGTCCAGGGAAAGGTCTGTAAGCTAAAAAAATCCTTATATGGACTAAAGCAATCTCCACGAGCCTGGTTTGGTAGGTTCATGAAAGTTGTATGTCAACAAGGTTATAAGCAAGCTCAATCTGATCACACTATGTTCTACAAGAACTCAAAAGGAAAAAATTACTATTCTAATTGTTTATGTGGATGATATAGTCCTAAAGGTGACAACAATGAAGAAATGGAGAGTTTGAAGAAAGCTCTTTCGGCTGAGTTTGAAATAAAGGATCTAGGCCCGTTATGATACTTTCTTGGCCTAGAGGTTGCAAGAAATAGGAGTGGAATCTCCATCTCACAGAGAAAATATGTCCTGGATCTCTTAGGAGAAACAGGTATGCTAGGAAGTAAGCCAGTGGACGTTCCTATAAATCCCAATCATAAACTGGGGCATTGTTTGGGAAACACACCTGCTGATAAGGGAAGATATCAACGCCTAGTAGGTAAGCTCATTTATCTGTCACACACTAGGCCTGACATTGCTTTTGCAGTGAGCGTTGTGAGCCAATTCATGCATGCTCCATTGAAGGAGCATATGGAAGCTGTTTATCAAATCTTGAGATACCTAAAGGGCACCCCTGGCCTTGGACTCTTTTTCAAAAAGAATTCTGAAAGGTCTATTGAAACCTTCACAGATGCTGATTGGGCAGGATCTGTAGTCGATAGAAGATCAACAACTGGGTATTGTACCTTCGTGTGGGGAAATCTAGTCACCTGGAGGAGTAAGAAGCAACCAGTTGTAGCCAGGAGCAGCGCGGAATCTGAATTCAGAGCCTTAGCACATGGAATTTGTGAAATAATGTGGTTAAAGATACTATTAGAGGAACTTTGTTTTTAGGAAAATAAGCCTATGAAAGTGTATTGTGATAATAAGGCAGCTATTGCAATGTCACACAATCCTGTTCATCATGACAGGACTAAGCACGTTGAGGTAGATAGACATTTTATCAAAGAGAAGATAGAAAACAGGACGATATGCATGGTGTACGTGCCTTCATCTGAACAAACTGCAGACTTATTGACAAAGGGGTTGTTTAAACCCATGTTCGAAAAAATGGTGGACAAGCTGAGATTGTTTAACTTGTACCATCCAGCTTAAGGGGGAGTGTTGAAGATTCCAAAATATTGATAAGATTCTTTAGAGTTATTTGTTTCCTTATGTACCGGCTTTATTAGAGACAATATATATTTAGTTGCCTTAGTTGTAGATTTAGCACATAGTTAGTTTTGGTATGTATTTTGCTATATATTCAGATTGTACACGGCTAGGTCTTGTTTTAATGAAGTGATTATTTTCCTCTTGGTCTCTTCCTTCTACCTTTCTCGCTGGTTTCACTTGTATAAAGTGGTCTTTTGCGTTGTAATAGGACAACCTTGGATTTTGAAATAAATTGAATTTCTCCCCCTCTTCTTATCTCTTTTCCCCTCCTTTCTCATCTTCTCTCCCCTTCCTCTTCTCCTATAATTCTTCCTATACGTCCAACATCATTATAACTTAACTTTTACCACCTTATAATTGATTCCTCATCTGATTGTTTTGAGTGGTTTCCTTGATATTCCAATAAACAACAAGGTGTCCAAAAAGTTGTGGTTCTTTCCTATTTTTTCCAATGTTAAAATCTCTTCAAATGTTTCTTTACCTTCTAAATTTTATATGATAAACTGTTTTCAAGTCCATTCTTTCAAGATGCCGAATTGATTCTTTCACTAAGATTGATACTCATATCAAAAGCAAAGACTATGATTGCTATGGTGGTATAATTGGTTGTCTCATGGTATAGAATACTACTTGTGTTTGGAAAATAGTAAGGATCCATGTACTTCGAAGGTGGTGTAATCCATTTGGGATATTTTCTGCATTATATTTCTGTTGCACATGACGAGGGGTGTTGAGATTTTCTAGAGATTAACTTGTGGCTCCTTTTATTAACACTGAGCCCCTGTTTGATGGCCATTATATCATTAAAATGAGTTTTATAGTTGGAGAATGTGAGGTTATAAAGTAAGAAATTTTTTTTTAGTTTACGTGTAAAATATTTTATTTTGAGAATGTGTGGTTGAAAATGAGTTTGAGGAAAAATGAGTTTTGAAATAATGGAAATCAAACAAGGCCTAATTGTCTAACTTGTTTGTGATACAATTTTAGTTTGAATACCCTTCTGTCTCCATTCCATTCGAATTTATATAGTATTTACATAAGTATAAAAGGTAAGAATAAAGAAAGGAAATCCCTAATTCTATGATATCTATACAAGGAAACTAAATCAAATAGCTATAAATACTCTAACACCCTCCCTCAAATTGATGCCGGTGAGTCCACAAGCATCAATTTGCTGACAAGAAAAGAATGACGTAGACGCGTCATGGACTTTGTGAAAATATCTGCTATTTGTTGAGCTGTGGAGACATGAGGAAGAGCTATGACTTTGGAATCATAGGCATCTCGGATGTAATGACAATCCACTTCAATATATTTGGTACGTTCATGATACACTGGATTAGCCGCAATTTGGATGGCACTAGTATTGTCACCATGGAGGGGTGTAGGTTGTAATTGAGGAACCCCAAGCTCCGCGAGCAGACCTCGCAACCATACAATCTCAGAGCAGGCAGCTGACATAGCGCGATATTCAGCCTCAGTGGAGGACTTAGAAACACAATCTTGTTTCTTACATTTCCAAGAAATAAGGGCATCATCGAGGAACATACACCATCCAGTCGTAGGTCGACGAGAATCGGGACAGCCAGCCCAGTCAGCATCACTATAAGCGGTGAGTTCAAGAGACGTCCCTTTCGGAAAGAATAGGCCACGATGAGGAGTCCCAATAAGATATCTAATAATGCGGCGGACAGCCCCCAAATGAAGATGGCGAGGAACATCCATAAATTTGCTGACAGTATGCACTGCGAAGGAGATATCCGGACGGGTGATAGTGAGATAGATGAGACTTCCCACCAACCTCCGATATAGAGTAGGGTCTGGAAGAATATCGCCTTCATCCCTCCGATATTTAACATTAAGTTCCAACGGAGTGTCAACTGAGGAGACTTCAAATTAATCTGCCAACCCAATCAAGTCTTGAATATACTTATGCTGATTCAAGAAGATGCCATGTGATGTGGAATGAACTTCCAAGCTAAGGAAATAGGTGAGATGACCTAGATCCTTCATATAAAAAACTGAGTGAAGATGCTCCCGAAGCTTATGGATAAGAGCGTCATCAGATCCAGAGATAATAATATCATCCACATATACCAACAAAAACACGATGCCAGCGAAACCCTTGTGAAGGAACTGAGATGCGTTATACTGACTCTGGATAAAGGAAAAATCCAAGAGAGTACGACAGAACTTGTCAAACCATACACGAGGGGCCTGCTTAAGACCATACAAAGATCGCTTTAACTTACATACAGAGGCAGCGGAGGGAAGAGCCATACCAGATGGAAGTGTCATATAAATATCTTCTTTTAGATCCCCATGTAAGAAAGCGTTCTTGACATCCATTTGGTGTAAAGACCATGATCGAGAAGCTGCAAGTGACAACAAAAGACGAACTGTGGTCATTTTAGCAACGGGAGCAAAAGTCTCATCATAGTCTATTTCATATTCCTGACGGTTACCTAAGGCAACCAACCGAGCCTTGTACCGCTCAAGGGAACCATCAGACCGAAGTTTCACTGAGTAGACCCATTTACTACCAATGGATTTCACAGACTGGGGACAAAGCACAATATCCCAAGTATGGTTGGCAGAAAGAGCCTCAAGTTCTGCATTCATCGCCTGTTGCCAACACTCTTGTTCCATAGGTTGATGAATGCGAGAAGAGTGACGACGAGGGACTGGAGATGGATGATCATCTGGTGAAGAATCTGATGTCATAGGTGGAGGATCGGGGAGACTTGCAGGGATGACCGTCGGAGATGGGAGCTCGAGTTCAGTGAACGGCGCAACCTGCCTGCGAGCGTAAACGAGACTTGGCTTGTATCGAGAAAAATCTGTATCGAAGTTGGGCAAAACAGAGAACATAGGAGGAGAAACAACAATGTTTTGTGTGAAGAAATATTGTTTTTCAAAGAAAACTACATTACGAGAGATCCTAATACGATGTGTAGTAGAATCATAACAGACATAACCTTTTTGTGTAGCATTATATCCTAGAAAAAGCACATCTAACAGATTGAGGTGTGAGTTTCGTCCTTTCATGTGATAGTAAATGAACAAAACAGACACATCCAAAAGTACGGAGATGAGAATATGTGGGATGATGACCAAAGAGTTTAGAAAACGAAGAAACATTATTGAGATTGGGAGATGGCAACCGATTAATGAGATAGACAGCGGTAGACAAGGCTTCACACCAAAAACGAAAGGGAACAAAAGACTCAATTAGGAGAGCTCGAACCATGTCAAGAAGGTGCCGATTTTTGCGTTCTGCTACCCCATTCTGTTGAGGAGTAGAAGGACAAGATCGTTGAGAAATAATACCCTTAGTCTGGAGGAAAGCTTGAAACTCATTAGACATATATTCGCCCCCTGAATCAGATCGTAAGATCTTAATGGACGAGGAAAACTGATTATCAATGAGGCAAGGAACGTCTTAAAAATAGAGAAAACTTCACTTTTTACACGAAGAAGGTAAACCCATGTAAAGCGACTATAGTCATCAATAAATGTAACAAAGTACCTATAAGAGGCGTGAGATACCACAGGTGCAATACCCCATACATCACTATGAACAATGTAAAAAATATGCGTAGCATGAGAACCATGAGAAGGGAAAGGTAAAATTTTACTCTTAGCAAGTTTACAAGAATCACAATCAAGTGGTGTAGATGAAACCGAAGCATGAGTTTTATTACCAAGCAAACCAGAGTTTAACAAAAATTGTAATACAGTAGGATTGGGATGTCCCAATTTCTTATGCCAAACAGAAATGTCTAAAGTAGCAGAATGACAAACAAAAGGAAAAACTGAAACTGGCTTCGGTGAGATAAGAAATAGACGTCCCTCTTTAGGCCCCCTCACGATTGTCCTCCCTGACACTCGATCCTGCACAACACAACCAGAAGAAGAAAAAGACACAGTACAATTGTTATCAACAAGTTGACCAATAGATATGAGATTAGTTGATAAATGTGGAGAGACTAAAACATTAGACACGTTTGGGGATATATCACCCACTGCCGAGATAGGAAGAGTGTTACCATCGGCAGTATGTATATTTAGGGGTCCAATGTATGGCCTGAGGTTACTAAGTAATAAAGGATCATGAGTCATATGATTAGAAGCACCTGAGTTTAATAACCAAGGAGAACGAGTAGTAGGTGGCTTACCTGAGACGCCCAAGGCAGACAAAGAAGAAATGACCATTTGTTGGATCATTTCTGGAGTGACGGAGTTTTAGGTAGGAGTAGTAGGACTAAGAGAGGCAGAAACATGAGTGGTAGCAATTGGCGTAGCAGAACTGGATGCTAAAGTGTCAGCAGCAAGATAACCTGCTCCAGACTTACGGGGAGGGCGAATAGGACACTCTTTAATTATATGTCCAGCCTTCTTGCAGTAACCGCATACCTTCTTAGGACACTGAAGAGCCATATGACCGAATCCCTTACAACTGTAACACTGCACTCCCGACATATCCCGAGATCTGAATTTTCCTTGAGCTGCATATGCAACTGGAACTGGTGCTAATTGATTCTGCTGTTGCTCCAAAGATGCACGAGTAATAAATCGTTGCTCCTCCCTCAGTAACTCACCCAAACAACTATCCAACGTTGGAAGAGATTCACGATTTATAAGACTGGATCGAATAGGTTCAAATTCGGCCCGCAATTTCATGAGAAATTGATCCCTCTTGGTGACTTCATGCACAACTTGTACTGCTTTCAAACTATTAGATGAAACAGAAGCATAGATGATATCCGTGTACTCAGCCTTTAAATTAGAGAAACCAGAATAAAACTCTTCAATAGATCGAGATTCTTGAGAGAAATTTGCCAATTCAAATTCCAATTGAAGTCGTCGAGCATTGTTGCTTTGAGTGTAGACTTTCTTCAAAAATTCCCACATAGCACGAGCAGATTTGTAAGGTCTGAGATTAAGAATAATCTGAGCATCAACGGATCCAATAATCCAGCTCATAATTCTGGAATCTTTGGTTTTCCAGATAAGGTATTTCTCTTTGTCCTTCTCCTGATCAGGAGGTGGTAAGCTTCCATCAATATGTCCCCATAAATCGCATTTTCCCTCAATCAGTAATTGAAAATAAAACGCCCAAGACGAGTAATTCTTCCCAGAAAAACGAATACAAAGACTCATTTTTTTAAGTGACATGATCAAATAATGTATAGTTCCGTTAAAATAACACAATCCACAAAGTAACTTCAGCCCGAGCCCAACAAATTAACTCAACCAAAAATCTAACAAGCTTCCAAATTAAAGAAACAGCAGCCCAATCCAAAACCAGTGACAAAACTAAAAAAATTTCGGCCCAAGCCCAATTAAATAGGCACGATGCACTCACGGAGGAAGAAGGAAGACGCGACTGAGGAAGAAGAACGAAACGCGACTGCAGAACTCCCGGTACGCAGAGTCGAAGAGGTGAAACCAAAATCCGAAGTTCCAAAACCGAAATTGCTCCAACCAAACTGAGATCCCTCAGACAAGAAGAGAGAGATGACGACGCTGGATGTCCGGGCAACTACCGAAGGCGCCGGAACACGCTACAGCGACAAAACCCGAACCTCGAAGGCACTGGAACTGCGACTCCCAACAGCAGATGATCTAGCTGAACACGACGCTACTGTCACAAAGACTCAAACAGGGCTGACAAACGCGGGTTTCGACCACCGAGGATGCGGACTATATAACGCGAGAACACAAGGCTACGAGATTGTACCGGGAGCACAAGACTACGACCACAGGTTCGAGAATTTTAGGGCTCTGATACCATGATACAATTTTGGTTTGAATACCCTTCCGTCTCCATTCCATTTGAATTTATATAGTATTTACATAAGTATAAAAGGTAAGAATAAAGAAAGAAAATCCTTAATTCTATGATATCTATACAAGGAAACTAAATCAAATAGCTGTAAATACTTTAACAGTTTGGTGGCTCCAGAGATTAACTTGTGGCACAATTACTAACACTAACTGTGACAAATATTCTATTGGATTTCACATGTAAAATCACCTCATATAAAATCTTAAATTATTAGATGGGGAAGAACTTATTTATCTTTATATATCTTCAACATGCCCCTCACGTACGTGCTGAATTCATTTAGTAGAAGGCTTTATGAATAAATGGTGATGAGACTTGAACTTAGGATCATTGCGTGCTTTGCTTTGCTCTGCTGTGATACCACTTTGAATAGTTTGATATTTAATTAATTTTTTTCTGCGATAGATCGTGTTTTTTATTACTTAAAACAGGTCGTAAAAACAAGAATTGTTCTGACGGTCTATGACTCAATTTAGCCGTTGGTTTGATTGTATCATATAAGAAACATAAAATCAATTTACAGCTATATAATCTTAACAGCCTGAGATATCTATCACTAGATATATAATCTTAACAGCCTGAGACATCTAGCACTAGATATATAATCTTAACAGCTTGAGATATCTATAACTACCAAATATTTGAATATACAAACATCTAAACAACTTAAAGTAACAGAACCTCCTATTAAGGAGGGGAAGACCGATTCCGCTTAACACCCTCTCAAGGGGAGGATGGCTGAGGGATTCACACTCAACTTGTTGCGGAACAAAGGTAATAAAGGCTTTCGAACACCCTTGGTAAATATATTTGCAAGTTGTAATTCGGAGGGAACTAACTGCACTGTTATGTTTTGAGATACCAACTCGCACACAAAGTGATAATCTATGGCAATATGTTTGGACCGTGGGTGAGTGAGCGGATTATGAGCCATAAAAATAGCGCTTTTGTTATCACATAAGATACGAGGTGCAATCAGAAGATTAATGTGAAGATCACGTAACAACTAAACAATCCAAGCAACTTCAGCCATAGCAAATGCGAGAGAGATATGCGGCTTCGGTGCTCGATCTAGACACAGTTATTTGTTTCTTTTAACACTGGGATATCAAGTTGTCACCAAAAATATAGCATACCCAGTAGTAGATCTCCGAGTGTCGGGATAACCAGTCCAATCAGCATAATGAAATGTACCTTTAACGTGCCGTAAAATACGTTTTAGAGATTTAAAATGCTCTACTGTAAGTGCATGCATAAATTAGAAAATGGAATTTACACTATAAGACAAGTCTGGTCGCATGATAGTTATATGTTGCAAAGCTCTTGCTAAGCAACGAAAATGAGTGGGATCAGAAATAACTTTTCACCAACAAATGGAGAAATCAGTTTATAATCTGTCATAAATGCCCGCTTAAGAAGATCAAAGTGCATACTTTGCTTGACTTAAAAAGAAGCCTGTCATTTTGTTGGACTTCAAAAGCAAGAAAATAATGTAGGCTGCCAAGATCTTTCATAGAAAATTCCTTTGACAATCGGCTAATAAGAGCTTGCACTACGGAAGGATTGTTACCTGTAATCATCCACGTACAAAAGCAAATAAATAGTGCCAGAGTGTAGAACAAATAAAGAGGAATCTGCTTGGCTAGAATGAAAACCAATTGTGAAGAGAAATATGCTAAAACGTTGAAACCAAGAGTGTAGAGCTTGTTTCAAGCCATACAATGCATGTTTTAATCTGAAAACGTGTGTTGGTTGAACAAAATCAGTAGAGACAGGTGGTTGCTCCATATAAACTTCCTCTGTCAAGTGTCCATGTAGAAAGGCCTTTTTAACATCAAGTTGATGCAAACGCCAACTTGAAGTAGTTGCTAAAGATAGGATGATCCGAACTATAGCTGGTCGAACTACTGGACTGACTGTGTCCTCAAAATCCAATCCGTGCACCTGAGTGAAACTACAAGACGTGCCTTGCGATGCTCAATAAAACCATATGACCGTAATTTGGTTTTAAAAATCCATCTATATTAAATCACATATTAATTCTTTTGGTGAGGTACAAGAACCCATGTATCATTGTTCTTCAAAGCACTGATTTCTTCATCTATTGTAGATGATCACACTGGGTGTTTGACAGCGAACTTAAAATCCTTTGGTTCTTTAATTGCAATTAAAGCCTGAAAAGTTAATGAAGAAGGAACATGAGATAACATATGATACGTTTTTTATTTGAATATAACTGCTTTTGCTCGAGTGATCATTGGTTGAGATGATGGAATTGAACCAGTAACAAATAGAGATGTTTCAAGATGTATTTGAGGAATTGGATTTCTGAAAAGAGGCATGGAAATGAAGGAAGAGTTTGGTTGTGGGGGAAAAGAAGGGGATCATTTCATTTAAGATATGATTCTTGCACATGTGATGTACCTATAGAAGGCTTATGTGGTTGATTAGTAAAATTATCAGAAAATTCTGAAAATTTAATAAAATTAGCATACATGAGTTCCTTTGCATCAAAGGTACCGGCAAATGGAAAAGTATGTTCATGAAGTTGAACATGACGGGAAATATAAACAAGATTTGTCCTACGATCTAGGCATCTTAAACCTTTATGAATATGGCAATATCCAAGGAAATTACACGTTGCAGATCGTGTAGACAACTTGTAAGGAGTGAATCTCGTAAATATGGGAAACAAAGACTTCCAAAAGTATGAAGAGTAGAGTAGGAAGGTGATTTACATAAAAGGAGTTCATACGGTGTTTTGCCATCGAGAGCTTGTGAGGGGAGCCGGTTAATGAGATAACAACCTGGAGAAAAAGCCTCGACCCAAGAGAGGAACAGTAGAATGAAAAAAAGGTTTAAACCTATTTCAGTAATGTGATGGTTCTTAAGTTTCAGCTACACTATTTTGACTAGGAGTATAGGGACAAGCAATATGAATAGCAATACCACAATTGGTCAAATGGGATTGAAATCTATTATTGGTGAGTTCTGTACTGCCATCACATTGAAATGATTTAATAGGTCGAGCAAACTGAGTCTCAACAAATTTTTGGAAAGCAATGAAAACATCAAAGATGTCATATTTTAATTTCAGAGGATAAATCAACTAAATCTAGAGTAGTCATCAATAAAAACAACATAATGGTATCCTGATTTTGATAAAATTGGGGAAGGTCCCCATAGATCGCAATGAATATGATCTAAAGGCAAAGAAAAACGTTTATCATTATTGTCAAATGGAAAAGGATGGCTTTTACCAAGCCTGCAACCAGTGCATAGTTCTAGAACATTGTCTTTAATTTTATCACTACAGGAAATGAAACCAAGACTAGAACACGAACATGGGGATGACCTAAATGAGCATGCCACAACTGTGAAGGAGCTTGATTTTTATTGGACTGGAGGATGAAAACTAAAGGCTTGTTATGCCGTTATGACACGTACAATCCATTCTCACATTTTCTGGTTCCCAGCATTGCTTGTGTTGCCGGATTCTGTATGGAAAAACTAAAAGGAAAAAAAGTGACAGTACAATTAGTCTTATGCGTGAGTTGACTTATTGAAATCAAACTCTTGCTTAAGCCAGGGACAATAAGGATATTTGACAACGATGAGGAACTAGATGGAACAAGAGTGGAAAGAGAATCAGTATGTCTAATTGGTAGTGATCATCCATTTCCAACAAAAACACGGGTCACCCGAGTAGAGAGAAGATTTATCTAGACAATCAACATCATGTGTCATATGTGATGTGACCCTTGAATCAGGATACCACTCATGGTCGGTATTATTTGAATCTGAGCAAGCAACAAAGGCCTCAGAAATATTTGCAACTTGTTTTTACTTCATTTTAGTATAAGTCCAGCAATGTCGAGCTGTGTGACCCTCCTTTTCACACAATTGACAAATAGAAATTGATACAAGTGAGAGGGATGGAGAAACATTAGAGGAGTTTTGCTTTGAACCTCCACCCTTTCTGTTATGACTCTGGCTTTGAGTATTGTTACCCTTCTGAGCTGTGAAGGCAGAACGAACGGGCTGTGAAGAGATAGAACGAACAAATAGTTCATGACTGATTGCCTTGGACACAAGATCCACGAAGGTTGGTAGGGGAGTTTGTGACATCATGGTGGTAGAGAATGTAGTAAATTCTGCACCAAGATCCCGTGGGTATCATTGAACCTTATCAGTGCCATCAATAGGGCGACCAATAGCAGCAAGTTGATTGCACTATTCTTTGAATTTTCGAGAAAATTCTGCCACACAAAGGGAGCTACGCTGCATAAGTTGTAGCTCATCTCTTAGCTGAAGTTCTCTGGTTTTCGATTTGTGATAGAAAGATGCTTCCAAGGCAAGCCAAGCCCCGAGCAGTGGGAACTCCAAACACTTCACTCATGGCCTCTTCAGTGAGAGAGGAGTAAACCAAGCTTAGAAGCATTTGATTTGTTATACGCCAAGTAGCATAGGCTGGATTAGGAATGTCCTGTCCACTGGTGCCTTGAACAGTAGATGATGGAGCAGGAACAGTGCCATCAAGATAGCCAAATAAGTTTTGACTGATGAGTAAAGGTTGAAATTGACTTTTCCATAAGAGATAGTTGGAAGAGTTCAATTTAATGGTGAGCATATGCACCATTGTATTTAGCGGAAGAGACAAAGTATTGGACGATGAAGACGACGAGTCAGCCATAGAATCGATAGAAAAGCAGTTAAGCCAAAAAAAAAAAAAAAAAAGATGCTCTGATACCATGAACAAGTTGTAAACACCAGAATTGTTTTTAAGTCCCCGACTCAATTTAGTTGTTGGTTTGATTGTATTATACAAGCAACATAAAATCATTTTACATCTATATAATCTTCACAGCTTGAGATATCTATAATTACCAAATATTTGAATATACAAATATCTAAACAACTTGAAGTAACAGAAGCTCCTATTAAGGAGGGGAAGACCAATTCTGCTTAACATTACTCTTCTAGTTATGTTGAATGTTTGAACAAGCATTTTGTTCACATATTAATTAAAATGAGATATTAATATGACTGTTAGAAACTTCTGTCTTTTGCAGAATGCAACGATGTGGAATCTCGCTATCCTCGACTAGATGTTCCTGGGACAGAGTTCATGCCATTGAATCGTCAGGTGGAGTTAAATTTTAGAACATCTATTTTCTTGTAGATCTATATTCCTTAAAGTCTTTTAACTCTCTCTCTCCCTCCCCCCCCCCCCCCCCCCCCCCCCCCCCCCCTCCTGACAGGATGGTAAGGCTTTTTTGAAAGCAGAAGAATCTCCTAACAATGGTAGCAAACTTTCTATTAAAACATCTGGAAATGGAAATGCGTCGAATTCGGGCAATGCTCCGACGACACCAAGATCTGCTTCATTCAGCTCTAGTCAACTTTTAGCTCAGAGGAAGCTATTTGCTGAATCTCAGATAGGACGGACCAGTTTCCAGAAGCTTCTTGAACCTAGCTCTTCTCAGAAACCTGGAATAGCTCCCTATAGAGTTGTTCTGGGGAATGTGAAAGAAAAGGTACTGTTTCTCATTGCAATCCTGCATAGATAGTGAAAATTTTAACAGAATCCAGTCTTCAGTTGCTATTGCCCGCTATATCAGATGAACTCAGTTTATTTCAGAAAATGTTCAGTTGTGGGGCAGTAAAATACTTCCTATATCATGCATTTATACAATTACATAACTATTGTACTTTGTTAAGTTTGTGGCGGCAAAGTAAATAATGAATATGCATGTCGTAGATTGGTATTGAGGATACGCTTTGCAAAATAAACAAATATACTATTTTGTTTCAAAGCACTTCAGTTTTGAGTTAAATTTTCCATTTAAACCACTGTATAATATTTGATGGTTTGTTTCTCATCAAAATGAAGCCGAGTCAAGAACGTCAAGTTCACAAATCCCTAGATATTGACATTCCTGATTATGATGCCTGGAAACATATTTGCTCTCCATAATCATGCATGACTCTGTGGCAGTAACTTAATGGATACTAGTCTATATGTTGACTAATAAATTAGGCAATCGAGGAACCCATGAGATAACCTACTTCCTTTCGTGTTCTCACTTGATATTGACATTGAACAACATATTTGTGTTTTTCCTTCTCTGTTTTTGCAATATTTTAGTTACGGTGACAGATGAAAATAGAAACCTTGTTTTTATGCCTTGACTTAATCCTCATAGGTATCCATGGTGATGAAACAGTTGTAATTTTCCATGCAAACGCTGATTATGTTATTATAGAATTTATTCACACCGAAGTTGTTTAAAATTTCAAATGCACTTGTAATTTTTGCTCCTCGAGGATAGCATATTGCAATGTCGGGATTTATTAGATTTTAAGAATCTAGCTCTACGAGCTAGGACAAGAGTAGTTTTGGCTCATCTTTTTTCTGTTTCCCGTTACTATCTTATAATGTAAAAGATTTGTGTCTTTAAGTTCAGCTTCTGAAGACACAGAAGCGGCTGGAACTCCTTCTTGAAGAGCTTCCTTGTGAACATGATCCGTCGGACTATTACGAAACATCAGATCAACTCCTTGAGCCACTGCTATTGTGCTATGATTCACTGGTATCTTAACTTTTTAGTGCTTTTACTCTGTGATTAATCTCCCCTAAAATTATAGAGCAAAATAAAAGAACTAAAGGAATTAGATGTTTAACTAGTAAATTTTTTCATACATTAACTGAAACTGTAATTTTTGCAGCAATCTTGTGGTTCTGGAATCCTAGCTGATGGTCGGCTAGCTGACCTAATCAGGCGTGTTGCTACCTTTGGCATGGTTTTAATGAAGCTTGACCTTCGTCAGGTAGATCTCCATTCAGGCAGTCGGCAATGACGCTATTAATACTTTATTTTTAATACTTTTTGTAATGTACCAGGAATCTGGTAGGCATTCAGACACAGTTGATGCAATTACTAGATATCTAGATATGGGCACCTATAGTGAGTGGGATGAAGAAAAAAAACTTGAATTTCTGACAAGAGAGCTGAAAGGAAAGAGACCTCTCGTCCCTCCAACTATAGAGGTAACTATGTTAATACATACTCTAGTTTGTCCCGGTTCCTGCTGCAAATTTGATCTCTTAAAGAAACTGTCTGTTTCTTTCCTGGTATTCACCACACTACCAGAACAATATTTATAACACAAGTCTGTGAATATATATGTATTCATAGTCAAAAGCTGTTATTCCAATTGTAAACATGCATTTTATGTACAATCTTAACATGCTGATGGGTTGGCAATTATGTTGAATCGGGTAATACCGAGCATCTTGAACTTTCTTAGTACAGATAGACCTGTCATTTACTAAAGGTCTGTTCCTTCTTTTTTCTGAGGAGTTAGTGACATCCCTCCATCGAGGAATAAATGGAAAATTCTAGAGTGATTACTTGGAACATGAGTTGGCTTGTGCCATTGTTTGTTACTACAGCTAGTAGTCTGGACCTAAGCAGTTGAGTTAGTCTAATAGAACCATTGCACTTATTCACTGTGGGATTTTGGTCAGGCTATGATTATATTAGACTGGGGAGTGGGGACGAGGCCTGTATCACACTGCATGAAAACATTGATGATCCAATGAGACTATAAAGTGGCAGTCCTTGATGTTTGGTGGGTACAAATGTCCCTGAAATCTTCAAGCTAAACATAAATGCATGTGGTTTTCTGAAGAGGACCCGAAAAACTTATGGAAAGTAGATATGATGTCAACCCAAAATTTAAAAAATGCAAATGATGGAGAGACATAGTTCGGATAGAAGTTTAAAATAGAGTTTTATTAAAAGTCTGTTTATTTTAAGTAGATTAGATTAGTTTTAATAACGTTTTAGCTTATTAGAAGTTCTGTTAGTTTTATATTATTTGCTTTATAAATAGATGGCTTATTCAATGTAATTCACACCCCTCCTTGATTATATGAATAAATTGATATCTTCTTGTGCCCTCAATTCTCGTCTTCTTTGCAGCCCTTTCTTTTCTTAATCTTCAATTGGTCATTGTCAAATATACGTGTTTGCATCAATTTGTTAATAGAGCAATTCATTTTCCTTTGGTCTACACCTTCTCAAATTCAAAAGTCCACTGGCCTTAACCAACCAATTGTTTCCATCCAATCCATACACACACCGGCACCTTCCACCCCCCATCCAAGCCCTATAACCACCTATATACACAAAAGTCTTAGAACAACACAAAATGTAGGAAATTAATAGTCTCTGCAGCAGCATCTTTCTTCTGTTTTAGTAGTTTAGATTAGTTTTCATTAAAAAAATTCACTGAAAAAAATAATATCCAAAAAAGGTAGCAGCTTTATCATTTGTTGTTTAGTTTAGACTTGCTGTTTTTTAGCTTTAAAAAGAAGACTAGTAAAAAAAAGGATCAGTTACGGTCGATACTGTTGATATTACCGCTGCTGTCCATATTGCTATTATTCTTCAAAACAGTCAACTGCTGATTCAATACAACCCCACATACCAGCCCTTCAGCCCAGTTGTTACAGCCAAGCCCACCCAAGCCCATCTAATCCATTGAACAGTTCATATAAATCCAAAAAAATACTGAGCCATTTATTCCACAATCAACCCATAACCTAAAACGTATTTACCCACAAAGCCCAGAAACCCAACAAACCACATCTGACCCGTCCCAGTTACCCACGACCCAACAAGCCTTCACCAGCCCACTAATTCCCATCAACTTCTTCACCAACCCACCCAGACCAGTAAATACAAACCGTAACCCTGCCCAACACCTCTTGCCTCCCAAAACTGGCTTCCTCCTTGAACTACCCCAACTTCTCCGTCGGACATTATCGGCGTCCCCACCTGCCCACACCACACTTGGATCCTCACCTTTTCTGGTCATTTCCTTTTATTGGTTTTAATAATTTGATAAAGTTCTAGCTTATCAGAAGTTCTATATGTTTTATATTATTTGTTCAACAAATAGAGGACTTATTCAATGTAATTCATGCCCCTTGATTATATGGATAAATTGATATCTTCTTTTATCCTCAATTCTTATTTTCTTTGCACCCTTTTCATTTCTTAATCATCAATTGTCGTTGTCAAATATACGCTCCTATATCAGTAAACTTCGATCAAGTGATTTAACCAATGCAATATGATATTCTCTATATTTTACATTTCAATAGTCCATTTTTGCTGACTTTAGCATATTCACATTTCTTTTCCCTATATCACATCTTGTTTTATCTAAAAGAATAGAAAAGAAAAAAGATTCTCATGTGCCTTGGCTTTGGAACAAACATACAGTTATTTTGAGCACTTAGGATCTTGCAAGCTTCTGCATTCTAATAATTTGAGATGTTCCTACATCTTGTTACTATTGTGGGCAATCTGTGGATAGATAGTGTCACAAAATTCTATTGCCATATTACTACATTACCATTTATTTTATGTCCTTGGTGACATTATACTTCATTTTCCCTCCGAAGGTTGCTCCTGATGTCAAAGAAGTATTAGACACCTTCAGAGTAGCGGCTGAATTGGGAAGCGATTCACTCGGAGCATATGTGATTTCCATGGCCTCCAATGTATGGCTAGTAATACATACCGTTGTCTGCATACCCCTGTTATAACTCCATAATTGATATTGTTATATTAAAATTTTTCAAAGCGATTGATTTTTTGATTTCTTTTTCCTTTTTCTTGTGTCAACGACATTGCTTTCCTGTATAAAAACAGGCTAGTGATGTCCTTGCAGTCGAACTCTTACAGAAAGATGCACGCCTTGCTGTTGCTGGAGAACTAGGAAGACCCTGCCCTGGTGGAACGTAAGATTGTCTTTCTTAGTTACCTGTAGAATATGCAGTTGTACAGCTCCTCAGTTTGAATTACAAACAATAACAAACATATAATTTGATGTCTTCATTTGCATGAATTATGTTGACTTTCAGACATCATATTATACGGAAAATGAAGAACATTGACTAGGTTTTATCGTTGAAGAGTTGTGATTTACGACACTTGAAAGATTGAGCTGCGTTTATTTCCTATTGGTATTAAAGAAGAAACTTTTATAGATTTTTTAATATTCCATAATTTAATTTCACATATTCTGTTCACAGAAAGAGGAAATTTTCCAGCATTTACATAACTAGATCTTAGCACCGTTAAATATATGATAGAACGCTGCAATTTTGTGCTAATGTATTGTGCTTATTCGTCTTCCGGGGTGAAGTATTTTACGTTGGGCTTCTGAGTTCATATTTATGTTGTTATCCATATAACAAAAAAATAATTCAAATGAAGAATTGTAATGTTAGATGAGGGAATTTTATAAGCAATGATTCTCCTTTATATTCTGTAAGGAAAGCTATGTGCAGATGATTGATTGCTTCTGTTTTTAATCAGTTATGTAGGGAATAATTAATAGCTTAAGAAAGAGAAATAGCTTATTATAGGTTGCCTTATTTATGAACTTTTATACTTTCATTTAGCATCTACAAAATGTACCTGTCACCAAAGAAAAATTTCTTATAGGCTGCGAGTAGTTCCTCTGTTTGAAACTGTGAAGGACTTGAGAGAAGCTGGATCAGCAATAAGGAAACTGCTGTCAATTGATTGGTATCGGAACCACATTATAAAGAACCATAATGGACACCAAGAGGTACTTATGACGTCATGCTTACCCAATATTTTTAGTTGTTTAACTCGAGCCCAGTTTTAAGCATTAGTTGTCAACAGGTGATGGTTGGATATTCAGACTCGGGCAAAGATGCTGGCCGCTTTACTGCGGCATGGGAACTTTATAAAGCTCAAGAAGATGTTGTGGCTGCATGCAATGAATATGGCATAAAAGTTACTCTCTTCCATGGACGTGGAGGGAGTATTGGACGAGGTGGTGGCCCTACATATCTTGCCATTCAATCACAGCCGCCTGGTTCGGTTATGGTTAGTTTTCAGTTTGTAACTGGCCTTGAAACTCCTAGTCAATTTTTTTGTTGATTGGTCTAAATTTTTGTTCTTTAGATGTTACACTTTGCAATAAGTGGTATACTTTAGTCCACGTCTGAGAAATTGCACGACAGGTTTCTCCTGCCCGTTTTAGCATTTTACATCAGTTCAATTTGTTAAGATTTTATCACATTATATTCACATGAAACAATAGGTGAAATAACAATACTTCGTGCCGGTTAAATGACCTAGCTACATCCATGATAAAAGGTAGGCTGTGTAATGTATAGTCATAGAGAGTTTGCCTCTCTCAAGCTCATGTATTTCTTGATGGCTCTCACAGAGAGCAATTTATGCTTTCTTGACGTCAGAAAAATGAAGATAAGTACATATTCTCTTAATAATAGCAATAATGCATGTGATTTCTCATTAGTTAGCTTCATTTCTGAAAATCATGTGGACTGTCAAGAGCAAGATAACTAAATTTAAAATGATCGCATTCAATTTTCTTTAATTGTGTTTTGTTTTGTTTCTGGGAAAAGATTAAACTGGTTTCTTCATATTTCATTTATATTTTTTATTCTTCTCATCCTTTTCTTTTGCTTCGTATCAAATACACATAAAATATTATTTTTTGCAGATAATTGAGGCATACATAAATAATTTACGCTTTTCTCATTCACCTCTAAGATGGAATCTCTTACCATCTCTGATGTTACCAAGTTCATTTTTCTTTCTCTTTTTTTGGATAAATAGTTAACTACTAAACTTTTATTTGCCTGAACTTAAGCTTGTTTAAGTAGATTTGCCATTTTTTATTTGGCGAGATATCATTAAACTAATTAAGAAACATCCATATTTATCTGGATCATAATAAATTTCAAGTTCCATTTGAATGTCTCCTTTTGTTGATTTGTTGTTTGAAATATTACGAGTTAATTTTGCATATTTTATTTATTTACTACTTTACTTTTAATGTGAAGAGTAACTACTATATCCTTATGACTAACGTTAAGGAGGGTTGGTAGGAGTAAATACACGTTAAGCTAGTATAGGAGTGCTATAACTGCAATTTTATTTTATTTTTTTTGGTTGCCATGAAAATTCAATTTAGACTGCCAGGAGTTCTATTGAAATCAGAATTTCACATTTCAACTGGTAACTAATTGCTCGTGAACAGTTGCAAACATTTTGTAAGGAGTTGTAAAGAAAAGGTTGAGGGCATTGAAAGTTTGCTCTACAAGACTGATGTGCAGTCTACATTTAAGTCTTTCCCCATTTGTTTTACTGGCATAATGATGAAAAACATTTATGATTTATTTTACATTTCTTTGATGATCGTATGCTAGAGTATTTAATCTGATACAGCTTCATTCTGCCATCAATTTAAATCTGGCCTTTAAATGGCATTCGTTGTCTTCTTGAATTGTCAGGGTACTCTACGATCAACTGAACAAGGGGAAATGGTGCAGGCCAAGTTTGGACTACCCCAGATAGCTGTTCGGCAGCTAGAGATCTACACAACAGCTGTGCTGCTTGCTACCTTACGGCCTCCAATCCACCCTAGAGAACAAAAGTGGCGCAATCTAATGGACGATATTTCAAAAATTAGTTGCAATAGTTATCGGAGCACAGTTTATGAAAATCCGGAATTTCTTGCTTACTTTCAGGAGGCTACACCGCAAGCCGAGCTTGGCTATCTCAACATTGGAAGCCGTCCAACGAGAAGAAAGAGTTCAGTTGGAATCGGACATCTACGGGCAATTCCATGGATATTTGCATGGACCCAAACGAGATTTGTTCTTCCTGCTTGGCTTGGTGTAGGAGCAGGCTTGAAGGGTGTTTGCGAGAAGGGGCATACTGAAGATTTACGAGCAATGTACAAAGAATGGCCCTTCTTTCAATCCACTATTGATCTTATAGAAATGGTTCTTGGGAAAGCAGATATTCCTATAGCTAAACATTATGATGAGGTTTTAGTCTCTGAGAAACGACAGCATCTTGGTGTAGAGCTGAGGAGGGAGCTTTCGACAGCAGAAGAATTTGTATTGTCAGTTACTGGGCATGAAAAGCTGTCGGAGAACAATAGGAGCCTGCGGAGGTTGATCGAGAGCAGGCTTCCTTATCTTAATCCAATGAACATGTTGCAGGTTGAGATCTTGAAGAGGCTACGGCGTGATGATGATAATAATAAACTTCGTGATGCACTTCTTATCACGATTAATGGCATCGCTGCCGGGATGAGGAACACCGGTTAGACATCCCTGGATATGCTTAATGTACTGTCAATAAAAATATACACTCCTGTATAATTGTAGGGTCTATTGATTCGGCTATTGTATGTTTCGCATAAAATTTGCCTATGGATTGGAAATTTTGAGTTTCTATAGCTGGTGAATGTTAGTTTTTTACTATGTAAAATTCGTATGTTATTAGGATGTTTTATGCTGTGTTGCTATTATGATTGGCACGTTATAAGATCATGGAGCTTAATGGATTTTGGCTACTTCAAACTTTTAGAGATCAGGTCAGGTTAGCTTGACGTGACTTTAGCAAGAATAATGCTATTTAGTCCCGTCTGAGCTTCATTAAAATTTTAATATATTTCTTTCTTCTTTTCAACCACACATTCTTCAATAAAATAAGAGTGATGCTATGTATACACTGTGCACATAATGTTTTATACCCCCTCACATGGAGGGGGCCTACACATGCGAGGGGCCCTCGCATATAATTTAGGATAATGCTTGTTGTACATAATTAAATGTACATAGGGGTGGTTCACTCTCTCACATGAGGGTGGACATCACTTGAATAAAAAATATTTTAGTCAAGTGAGGTCCACCCCCATGTGATGGAGTGGACACCCCTAGACCATGGAACGCGGATAACTTGAAAATCTACTACAAATAAGTCGTCCTACCTCTACTCAGTAATTTATATCTTTCCCTCTATGCGTTAATAAATCATAAGGCTTGCATACCCTACCTTACTTTTGGTTTTACCTTTAGTTTAAATCGGGCTTACGCGTCCATGCTTTATTTCTTATCGTCGGGCTTCCATGCCCATCTAAGTTTCTCTCTTTTATTTTGTAATGAACTACGTTCGGCTTGATCCCGTTTGGGTACGCAGGCAGCTTGGATGAGATATAAATCCAAGTCCAGTTCGAAAAATTAATAAAATCCAAACTATACAAGTTCACATGCCGTCATGGAAGAGTCTCAAAACCACAAGCTTTGTCCTCGAGAAGCCACAAAGCCTTGTCCTCAAGCAAGCCACGAAGCTTTGCCCTCGAGCAAGCCACAAAGCCTTGTCCTCGAGCACGCCACAAGTTTTGTTCTCAAGCAAGCCACAAAGCCTTGTCATCGACAAGCCACAAAGTCTTACCCTCGAGCAAGCCACAAAGTCTTGCCCTCGAGCAAGCCACAAAACCTTGCCATCGACAAGCCACAAAACCTTGTCCTCGAGCAAGCTACAAGCCTTGTCATCGACAAGCCACAAAGCCTTGTCCTCGACAAGCCACAAAGCCTTGTCATTGACAAGCCACAAGCCTTGCCCTTGAGCAAGACATAAGGGCAAGACAAAATGCCTTGTCATCGACAAGCCACAAAGGTCCTCGAGCAAGGTAAGATACAAGGACCTCGATTTAAGGTCGAGTCCTCTGCATGTCCGCTAGTCAAGTCTTTCACTTGACGTTTAGGATAAAAATACAAGGGCCTCGTTATAGTATTTTTACTATATCGTCGAGGTTAAACTTCATGCTACACCTCGTTATTATATCGTCGAGGTTTAAAACTTCATGCTATACCTCGTTATTTCATCGTCATGGTTATTTAGTATAGTAGTCGAGATATTCAAGCTTATGCTCGTCCTCGATATATTTTAATAATCCTACGTCGAGAAAAACAAGCTTGCAAAAAGAAAGTATAACGCCGAGAAAAATTCATTGCAAGGTCGATAACAAAAAATTGCAAAAAAAAAAAAAAAGGGAAACTAATCTAAGTCCTCGGCACCAGGGGTGGCTCCTTCATCGTCAACATCATCCCCCTCGATGTCGACATCATCCTCCTCGTCAACTATGCCCTCGGACTCCGATAGCTTGAGATCCTCAGCAATGTCTGGAATCGCCTTAAACTCCTTGGGTTTAGCGTCGGGTTTCAAACGAAGGAATACTCGAGCCTCCTTCAAGCCATGGAAGTACGACCTGGCAGCATAATCTCCCTTCTGCTTGTTGAAGTCGTCGGACTTTTGAAACTCCTCGATAGCTTGAGCTCGAGCAACTGTCAGCTTTTCCTCGAAGTCCTTCTTTACAAACTCGAGCTCGAGCTTTAACTCCTCCGCTTCATCCTTCGCGAGGCCCAATTCATCTCGAGCTTTACGAAGCTCGAGTCTTTCCCTCTCCCTCTCTGCCTCGAGCTTGGCTATTGATAAGTGCGTTTTACAAACTTATTTAGGCCACAAAACATGGATAATTGTGGATGTATGTGTTGAAATATGGCTTAATTCGATACAATTTGTGTTTGTAGGACTATTTTGATGGATGGAACGAGAAGTATGTGAAAACGAGCAAAAGAGGATGAAAACGAAAAAAAATGAAAGTTCAAGGACTAACGTGCAAATATTCAAAAGTTGTGTCAACCCAAACGATGAAGATTTGAGAGTACTAGGAGTCAATTGGTTGAAAGAAGACGTCAAAGGGATGAAATATCGTCAAAGTATGATCACACATCAATTTCTAATCGAAAAGTTATGCACCGATTTTTAGCTTCACATTGAGACCAATTGTTGACATGGTAAACGATTGAATTGGAAGATGATGTCTGAATCAAAGTTGTAGCTCTTTGAGTTATCTTTTCAATGCACTTTGAATCACTTCAATCGGACATCAGTAGAGAAAGTTATGATCAAAATACTGAAAGCTGTCCAACGGAGAAAAAAGTTGTTCCAAGCGATCGCCCAAGTACATTCAGGAAATCCAGGAGGCAAATTTTACAAACCAAGCGGTTGCTTGGCGTATAACCAAGGGGTCGCTTGGTTCATTTCTGACCCAAAAATTCTGGTTTCCTTTTTTAAGTTAAACACCTATGGAAACTCGATTTTGGACTTCTTTATAACCCTAAACTCGACCAAAAACGGGGGCTACGCATATTTTGGACATATTCTACACATTGGAGAGCAAGACAATAAGGAAGGAGAAGAAGATTCATCCCAAGATTCAAGATTTAATTCAAGAATTAACAGGGTGATGTCGTCTCCAACCTATTTCTTTTGTTTACTTACTTCTATCATGTTAGGCTAGTTTTTCAAGTACTAGGTGAACGATGAACCTCACAATGTGATCTTGTAATTTCTATTTTACAATTTGATATTTAAACATGTTTGATGGATGTTGAATGATTTATATACAATTTATTTTCTCTATAATTAAATACATGTGATTATGTGAGTTTAGGTAGTCTATTTTATGCATTCGAAAGAAGGGAAATAGATTTTACAAGGTATAAATCATCGTAAGGTCCGATAGGGGATAGAAATATACCGCTATACTTTGCGTGAATCTCTAAGTGTTTACAAAACGTTATGCATTCTTGTATATTGAATTTATCATAGAAATATAGTCAAATGGTATGCTAGAATAGGTTCAATTCTACTTGAAAGAGATTGTTAGATAAGTTAAAAACATTGATTCTTCAATCAATTCATCGTGTCATCAATTTGTGAAATAGGAGTTAAAAGTGAATTTGTTTGGTGATTCGGGATCCTAGTGCGGTTTTATTATATTAATTTCATAAAATTTGTATTTGACTTTCATATTTCATTCTAGGATAATTTGCATTTAGTTTACCAAACTCATTCGTAGTAGTTTTCATAATTTAGTTTAGTTAGTCTTTAGTATAAAAACAAATCAAAAATTTATCTTGTTTCGGTTAAGGTCGAGATAATTAACATTAAACTACTCAATATCTGTGGGATCGACAATCCGGACTCTAAAAGTCCACTTTATTATTTGTAACGAACCGTACACTTGTGGTAGTTTTAAATCGAACGGTATTTTCGTGAACAGCTATCCTCTTATCCCGAGCTTCAACAGCCTCCATAAGCCCGACCGCCTTTTTGGTGTTCTCCATCCCCTTCAGCGTGATGCCTCGGGCTATGCTCAGTGCCTGTAGAAGAATTCGAGTTAGTCGTCGATATAAAGTGATGAGTAATAATTCAATCTTCAAAACTCACCTGGAATGTCATGGACTCGAGGTCCCTGGTTGCTGCTTCACACCCGAGCGTATCTCGGTACTTTTTTACGACGCTGGCATCAAATACTGTCGATCGAGGTCGTCGACGCGAGTTGTAGTCGGGGTGATCATGGCATCGTCGTCGAGATCCACATGGGTAGATCTCGAGGAGTAGGCACAGAACGAGGAGTTGGCTGTTTAGGGGGTCTTTCACCCCTCGGTGATATATTCCTCGACCTCGAGCGTTCACCATGGCCACTTCCCCTAAGCTCGGAGCCAGGTGCTCGAGCCCTCTTCTTCCCCATCTTCTGCCCAGGGGTCCGAATTTGTGGTGCCCGGGATTTAGCCTGGACCGACATACGAAGGGCAGCTGGATCGAACGTCATTCCTGTAAAATGTCTAGCACTATATTAGCATGAGCACAAGAAGTTCAAATGATAAGGAGAAAATGAATAAAGTCCTACCCCCGACGCCTTTGATGTCTGCACGACCGAGAGCGTCATCCCCGAGGATGTCGTTCATGTCGAAGACCAAGGGCTCGAGACTTTCTAGCATTTTCCCGTCCTTTTCTAAAGACTCGAAATATGCCTGACCCTCACTAAACCTCGGCGTATCAGGAAGACCCCATCGAGGATTAAATGGAAGGCCGAGTTCTTGTAGGATGACGTAGAACCACTTCTCCTTCCACACCTTTAAGGAACTCGGCATTTTTTGAATCCTAAAACCTCCTCGGGTTGAAAGGTAGGCGAAACAGGTGTATTGGGAGAGTTGTTTCAGGTCGAAGACCATCTTACAAAGGTCGACATATGGAGCAATGCCTAAGTACCTACAGGCGATGAAGAAATAGGTGAGCATCCTCCACCCATTGGGCACTATTTGCCCCGGGGTCATGTTGTGCTCGACCAGTAAAGACATGAAGAATGGATGAAAGGGCCACCTACAACCCGCCTTCAACGAATCCCTAAAAATGACAAACTCCCCTTCTCGAGCTACTGCCATCCTATCTCCTAGCCCGAGCAATCTAATGTCACAGCCCATCATTATACCGTGCTCCCTAGCTGTCGATATAGCTAAATGTTCCTTAAGATTACTAGATTGGTCGCATATGTTAAGAGCGGGGAGTTGTCCTGAGCACGAGGAGTGGCGTATATGGGGATGGCAACAGGTATGATCGAGGTCCCTAAGTCCTCTGGGGTTGTTCTTGACCCAGAGGACGACGATTCAGTGGAATAACTAGACATCCTACCAGTTCTTATATAACAAAAAGTTTAACTTAAGTTCTCGATCTCTTACCTTAAATCGACGACTCTAAACCCACAAAATCTCGAGCTTGAGGATTGCAAAAGTTTCACTGAGAGTAAAAGGTGAAAAATGAAGAAAGTGACTGGGGTATTTATAGGTCCCAGTGTGGAACCGAAGGGTCATCCACCCCTAACCGTTGATCTAGACACGTGTCATCAATCTAAGGGCCCTCAGGTTAAACCGCCTTTCCATTTTTAGGATTGATGTCACCTGCATCATCAAACCTCGGGATCATTTACACGACGACTAATTCAAGACGACTGTGCATCTCACTCGAATCTCGAGCATAGATGCACGGGGGCCAGTGACATTGTCCGTATATGTATCTCGACCAACTATTTCCCGATGATTGCAATGATCTTTCCTCCCATATCCTCGAGCACATAGAGAGACATGCCCGATCTCTCCATGCAGACTTCCCCATCTTTGAGACGGTCCTCGAGATAAAAGTCCTCGTGCATGCGACTTCCATTGTAGTGTCCCACAACTTAGTCCTCGAGTATACGTGAGTCCTGCTCGATCACTCAATACCCGACTCCTCCATTTTCATCCAGGTACCCACGGGCATCCTAGGTCCTCGTGGGTCTTACTCCTCCGATTACAACGTCATCGAGATTTTCACTTAGACGCAACATCCCACTAGACTTTTTAACACGGAAGGAGTCTTCTGCTACTTGAATCATAAGTGATCTTAGACTTCTTGTACATGACAAGTGTTTACTTCCGGAAGGACTCCCGGAGATAAGGACTCTCTAATGTTCAATCCTATTAGGACTGAACCGCCCAATACCATAAATACAATGTTTTATCTCATTATTCAGGTACACAATATATATAATTTTCAGTCTATAGCTTCATTTACAAATTTTCTCTCTAACTTAAGCATTGGAGGGGCGACGAGGACACACCTCGATGCCTTTGTTTCAGGTACCGGAAGATCATGTTCGTGCTCATGATCAGTCGTCAAGCTTGGAATTAACCAGACACAATTTTTGGTAGCATCAGTGGCCAAACTGGGACTTAGTCTATGTTGTTGGTAAAGCTAGAATTTTTTTTTTTACATATTGAATGATATGGTAGTAGCTTCACTATCACGTAAATTGGTGATTAGGGAAAAGTTGTTTTTACACTCCCGTGTACAATCCCTTCACAATATTAGAGACCACGCCCAATAAAAGAATCGTGAGCACCCCCCTCCTTGTGAGGAGCTTTGTGAACACTGATATACACTTAGCAAAGCCATTGGTGATTATTAATAGTTACGATGAGTAATATTACTTTTCTGACATTATCTATAATTTTTAGGAGGTTGTTCTAAGTTAGCTGGTCAAAAAAAAAGGTCTGGCACGGTCTAAGTAGCACTTCGAGTGATCTGACATGTTTTTATTTTCTTATTATTTTAAAAAATTATAATAATAATTATTTTTTTGTGGTATGATCAACACTTTAAGAGTTACAATTTTTAGAACGGGACATGCTAAATGGTTGGGAAAAATGAGTTTTTTTTCCTTTCAATTTAAAGATGTTAGACCTTGAAATTTGACTAGGTTCGCGACAATAGATTTTAACTCCTCTTTCATTCACATATATGTTATCTGTACACATGAACGTAATGTTAGATTGCAATGATTGTAGCTTAGACAGGGTTCTATTGTCGCGAGCACTTCAATGCTCAAGTTAAACGGTGAATAAAATATTTGGATGTAAGGAGAGACTCAATGGACGAGAATAAAGGGTGCCGAATTTATAGGGAGTATTGAATATTTCAATGTATGAGTATATTACTCAAAGTTTCATTATTTTTGGAAGAAACTTAAGTGTGGGTTTTTAAGTGAAGTTTATTGAATACTTGAACTTGGGCTTACCCTAACGGCTCAAATCAAGTTCAGTCGTGTCTAACCAAACTCTCATAGGCATATGGCCTAACAGAAACTGAACACCACTTATCCTATACTATAAGGCAATTTGAAAAGTTGATTAACCTATTTGTTGCAGGATGTCAAATCTGTCAAGCGTATAGAGTATCTTTGTACGGTGTATCGTTTGGCCCATGTGGTATTTGCAAAATATGACATCAACAAGAGATGCCTCCACTACAGAAATACATTACATCAAAAGATAACACCTTACCTTAAAAGGACCACTTCGAATAAAGAGTTATCACTTTAGAAGAGGTGTCCAACTAGGGGTGTCAATGAGCCGAGTTGAGTCGGTTTGCGGGTCGAAATTTGAGGCCCGAGCTCAAGGTGCGGAGTTTTTTTCCTAGCCGAGCTGAGCTTTTGCTCGCCCAAAAATAGAGGCTTGACCCGAGCTTTCGGCTCAGGCTTTTTGGAGCCGAGCTGGGCCGACTCTTTTTTCTTTCTTTCTCCTGTATTACTTCCTTAAAAGGCAGCATATTTGATGCTGCAAATTTATTATTATTTTTTTATATCTTCGAGCTCGTGGGCTTGCTAGGGATCGGCCCGAGCCGCGAGTAGGGCCCGGCTTGGGCTTTTCACTGGCCGAGCCGACAAGCCTTTTTGTCATCCCTATGTCCAACCACCTTGTCCAATTGCCCAACTACCTAGGAGAAACGTGGTAGAGTGAGGTAGAGAGGAGAGTAGACCTTGCGTAGTATCTTGCTTTATCTTTGGTTTGTTGGCTGCCATGTTACCTGCCTTGTTGAATGATGTATAACAATAGCCCCAAAAGCTTAAGTGTAAATATTTATATAACACATGAACTTTTACGAACAATTTCATCTCCCAGGCTAGAAACTAGCGAAATGAAGAATAAGAATACAAGTGGAGGGCTTATTAACTGCCTCCGGATATTTTGTTGTTGATAATTTGTGACATGAGGACTTACAGGTGGTTTCAATGAAAATTTTGTCTCATTGGATGAGGTACCTTAGTTGGAGACGTGTTAAATTATGACGAGGTGATAAGGTTACCATAGCTTGTTTGCTGTTAATGGCAATGATAGACCAATTAATGATGTTCATACCGAGGTGACACTATAGAGGTGTTGTAATTATGATTAGGAAACGATGTCACCATAGCTTGTTTGCTATTATTGGCGAAGTGATGGACTAATTAACGATGTTCATATCGAGGTGGCACTATAAATGAGTGTGTATAATCCTTCAAGTCTAGGCATGAATATTCATATAAGGCTTGGACTTCATTGTAAATGAAGTTATGGTGACAAGGTGATGAATTTCGAGTTGATTGAGTCTATTTGCTAAGATTTCTCAATAGTTTTATTAATGTTATATTTGATACTTTTGTTGTCTTTAAGTTAAATGCTTTATTTATATTGTATCTTTTGTTTAATGCAAGTTGTTATAGACATGTGGTCTATGTTAGCAAGTGGTAGGTAAGTGTGATGTATTGGAGTATGGTCTCTTTTGTTTAAGTATGGTCCAGCTGTTCACTCATATTCTATCAGTGGTATCAGAGCTGATATGATCTTAGAAGGATAAAAAAAAGTGAGAAAAAAGTGAAAAATTTGTAAGCTGAGCAAAAATCGTGTTCTGGATGCAACTGGTAAGCTCATTAAAAATACGGTAAGTTTCTTGAAAATACCATATTATAAAACTTGAAATCCGGTAAGCCCTTCAAATCCAGTAAGGTTTATTGAAATACGGTAAGTGAAAAACTTCAAATACGGTAAGCACTTCAAAATTGGTAAGTTTATATCCAGTAAGCAAAGATTTTTTGCTCATATCCGATACGTTATGCTCAAATTCGGTAAAGCTAAGATCAAACACGGTAAGCCTGATTAAAATCGGTTAGATCATCACCAGCAACAAGATGGCTTCAGGCAGTTTCTTAGCTCCTCTTCCTTCAGTGTTCATGGGTGAAAACTACGATTTTTGGGCTATAAAGATAAAGGCTTATTTAAAAGCCTCTGATTTGTGGGAAATCACAAAATCTGGAGCAGAGCCACCACCTCTTAGAGGAGATCCTACTATAGCTCAGTTGAAGCAACATAGTGAGGAGATTGCAAAGAAGTTTAAAGCCTTATCTTGCATTCAATCAGTCGTCTCTGATTTAATCTTTACCAAGATCATTACTTGGGAGACACCAAAAGAAACCTGTGACAGTTTGCTAGAAGAGTTTAGGGAAAATGCAAGAACAAGGGAAATGCAAGTTCTAAATCTCATAAGAGAGTATGAGGCATTGAAGATGAAGGAGGCTGAATCTGTTAAATATTACTCAGATAGATTGATGAAGGTTGTGAATAAAATAAGGCTGCTAGGGGATGATCTACCTGATAAGCATGTGGTAGAAAAGGTTCTCATCAGCTTGCCTGAGAAGTTTGAAGCTAAAATATCCTCGTTTGAAGATTCCGAAGACCTGTCAACTATAACCTTATCTGAGCTCATAAATGCCTTGCAAGCTATTGAGCAAAAGAGGTTGTTTAGACAGGAAGAACAAGTTGAAGGAGCTTTATTTGTCAGGGAAAAATATAAATCTCAAACGAGCTTTGGTGGGAAGAAGCATCAGCCTAAGAAGAAGAAATTCAAAGGCAACAAAAATGCTTTGAAAACTAATGACTATCCACATTGTCCACATTGCAAGAAGAAAGGGCATTAACCTAAAAGATGTTGGTTCAGGCCACATGTACAATGTAGAACCTGCAAACAATTTGGACACATTGAAAAAGTGTGCAAAAACAAGAAGGTGAAGCGGGACTTGCAACAGGCACAAATTGCTGAAAGCCAGCAACAAGATCAGCATGAAGAGTATCTATTTGCAGCTACAAACCACAAGATGAGTAGTGAAGTTGGAACATGGCTGTTGGATAGTGGATGCACACATCATATGACTTCAGACTCCAGCATCTTTGTCGAACTTGACAGCATGTACAAATCAAAAGTGAAGGTGGGAAATGGTGAGTATGTCAAAGTGGAAGGGATTGGTGTGATTTCTGTACAAACACCAACAGGTATTAAACACGTTTAAGATGTTCTTTATGTTCCTGATATTGACCAGAACTTAGTGAGTGTAGGCCAATTAATTGAGAAGAATTATACTTTGATTTTCAAAGAAAATGGCTGCATTATATTAGATGCAAATGGAAATGAATTGATGTCTATTAAAATGAAACAAAGGAGTTTTCCTTTAAATTGGAAAAATGTGACATCATATGCATATCCTAGCACTGTTGTAGAGTCTTCACTTTGGCATAAACAATTTGGTCATGCAAATTTCACCTCACTTAAGCAATTGCACAAGCTGGAACTTGTTGAAAATTTGCCTGATATATGTGATGATGACTGTGTCTGTGATATATGTTAACTTGGCAAACAAACTAGATTGCCATTTCCAAAAAATCAGTCAAGAAAAGCTACAAATAAGTTGGAATTAATCCATTCTGATGTGTGTGGCCCAATGAGAACACAAACTTTCAATGGCAGCAGGTATATTGTGCTCTTCATAGATGATTTGACAAGAATGTGCTAGGTGTATTTTTTGAAAATGAAATCTGAAGTTGCTAGTGTATATCAAAAGTTCAAAAATTTGGTGGAAAATGAAAGTGACAGCAAAGTTAAAGCCATCAGATCTGACAATGGAAAAGAGTATTGTTGCAGCCAGTTTGACAATTTTTGTGAAGATATGAGAATACAACATCAGCTAACAGTTCCTTATTCTCCGCAGCAAAATGGTGTTTGTGAAATGAAGAATAGAATTGTGAAGGAGATGACAAGATGCTTGATGCTAAAGAAGAAAGTTCCAAATGAGTTCTGGGTAGAGGCAGTGAGTACTTCTGTGTATCTTCTCAACAGGTTACCTACAAAAGCTTTAGACAAACTAACTCCTTTGGAAACTTGGTATGGAGTTAAGCCAAATGTGTCACATTTGAAAGTGTTTGGCAGCATATGTTACACGCATATACCTGATATAAAGAGGGATAAATTGAGTCAAAAGGTTGAGGTTGGAGTTTTGGTTGGATATTACAATAATGCCAAAGGCTATAGGGTATTCAATCCCCTTAGCAAGAAGGTATTCTCTAGCAGAGACATCAAAGTTGATGAAGAAGCCTCATGGAATTGGGAATCAATTGTAAGCAATCAACCTCAAGGTCCAAATGTCATTCCTCAATCAGTTAACACTGATGTTAATGAAGTAGAAGAGAGAACTGATAGTGATTCAGATCCTGAAAATGAAGTGCAAAGAACAAGGCCACTTGCAAACATATATGCTAGATGTAATCCAGCCACTTTAGAACATTCAAACTTTATTGAAGCTGCAAACTCAAAAGAATGGATAGATGTAATGTAGGAGGAGTTAAACATAATAGAAAAGAATGGAACTTGGCTACTGGTTGACAGACCAAAGGATAAACATATAATTGGAATGAAGTGGGTGTATAAATCTAAGCTAAATCCAGATGGCTCACTGAATAAACTTAAGGCCAGGCTGGTAGTGAAGGGATATGCTCAACAATTTGGTGTAGACTTCAATGACACGTTTACACCAGTAGCTAGGTATGAAACCATTAGACTACTGTTTGCCATTGCAGTTCACAGAGGCTGGAAAATATACCAATTAGATGTCAAGTCAGCATTTCTGAATGGAGACTTGGAAGAAGAAATATTCATTGAACAACCTGAAGGTTTCCAAGTTACTGAGAATGAGGAGAAAGTGTATTTGCTGAAGAAAGCCTTGTATGGTTTAAAGCAGGCTCCAAGGGCCTGGTATAGCAAGATTGATGAACATCTGAGCAGGCTTGGGTTTTTGAGAAGCATGAATGAACAAACTTTGTACATAAAAGAGGAGAAGAAAGAGATGATCATCATCTCATTGTACGTTGATGATCTTTTAATTACTAGTAGCAGCTGTACATTGATTGAGGAAATAAAATGTGAACTGAAAAAGGCACTTGAGATGACTGATTTGGGAAAAATGCATTATTTTCTTGGCATGGAAATATTTCAAACTCAAAATGGTATATTTGTGTGCCAAAGGAAATATATTAGAGAAATGCTAAAGAAGTTTAGCATGAAAAATAGCAAGCCAGTGAGTACTTCATTGGTTTTGAATTTGAAACTGATGAAGGATGATGGAACCAAGAAGATAGATGAGAAGGTGTATAGAAGAATTGTTGGATGCCTTCTGTACTTGACTTCTACCAGACCTGACATCACATTTGCAGCCAACATCTTATCCAGATTTAGCAGGAGCCAAATAGGCTTCATTTTCAGGCAGCAAAAAGAATGCTGAGGTATGTGAAAAGAACTAAGGAGCTAGGAATTTGGTTCAAAAAATCAGAAAGATTGTTACAAACTGGATTCACAGATAGTGATTGGGCTGGTTCAGTTGATGACATGAAAAAAACCTCAGGCTATGTGTTTTATGTAACGACCCGGACCTCTCGCCCAAGCCGCTAACTTTATTACTGTCCGCTTTGGGTGAGCCTGCGCCCACTTAGCCCCTCACGGATTTCTTTGCATTCTCCAGGATTCAAACTCAAGACCTCCATCATATGGAAGACCAAAGGGGAATCCTGGTATGGACGTCTTGAGTTCGAATCCTGGGGAACGCGAAGAAATTCGTGAGGGGCTAAAGGGGCACATGCTCACCCAAAGCAGACAATACGAAAGTTAGCGGCTTGGGCGAGAGGTCCGGGTCATTACATTTTATGCTGGTTCAAGTGTCGTGTGCTGGAACTCTATGAAACAGAAAATTGTCGCCCAATCCACTGTAGAGGCAGAGTATATAGCAGCCTCAGAAACTACAAATCAAGCTGTTTGGCTAAGGAAGGTGCTGGAGGATTTAAACCACAAACAAGAGGATGCCACAATCATTTTTTGTGAAAATCAGTCAGCAGTGGCAATGGTGAAGAATCCCATGTTTCATGGAAGGACAAAACACATAAAGATCAAGTATCACTCAATAAGAGAAGCTCAAGACATGATGAAGTGATGTTGGTACATTGCAATTTTGAAGACTTGTATGCTGACATTTTTACCAAGTCTTTGTCTAAGGGAAGATTTGAAACATTGAGAAGACATCTTTGTGTTTCCAACAAAAGTCTCAAGGAGGAATATTAATGTTATATTTGATACTTTTGTTGTCTTTAAGTTAAATGCTTTATTTATATTGTATCTTTTGTTTAATACAAGTTGTTGTAGACATGTGGTCTATGTTAGCAAGTGGTAAGTAAGTGTGATGTATTGGAGTTTGATCTCTTTTGTTTAAGTATGGTCCAGCGTTCACTTATTTTCTATGAATGAAAAGTTCTTCCTCATCTTCTTCTCTTTGTTTTCATATTCTATCAAGGTTATATTATTGGAAAGGAGATGTCCCATTTTACAGGGATGAGGGCTCTCAAGCAAATGTAATGCTTGTTGTAGAGGAGAATTCTTATTTTTGTGGGGATGTAGATCTCAAGAAAATGTCAAACTCTTTTAGAGAGGTGAAATCCCATTTTGTAAGGACGAAATTCTTTAGGAGAAGTGTTATTAGAGAGGAAATTCTCATTTTGTATTAAATATAGTTCTGCCCTTCCCAACCCATCATTAGTGTGCTTGTTGAAGTGGATATGACGAGGAGAAATAAACTTCACTTCAACTAGACTCATATCCTCGGTACCATATTCTATGGAGAATGGGTTCTCTTGGGTAGCAATTCTGAAGTGGACCAAATTGTACACAACATATGGGAAAGCATCCACCCAAGCACCTTTAGAGACATCAAGCTTTCTCTTAAGGTATATTTGATAGTTTTGTTGACGACTTCAACCCGATTGTTGGCTTTACAATGATATGGTGTGAAGAAGTGCTTCTTGATTCTGAGCACTTCGTAGAGTTTTTATATTTTTTTTGTCGTCAAAATATATCCTATTGTCAGACACTAATGAGTGGGAAATGCTAAAATGATAGGCAATGTTCTTCTAGATAAACATAAAAGTGTTGGCTTTAGTGATTTGGAAATGGTTTGACCTCTATCCCACTTGGTAGAGTAGTCAATGGCGATGATGTCATAACAAGCATTGCCTCTCCTCCTTAGCATGGTACCAACGAGGCCAATCCCCATTTGACAAAAATGGTTAAGGTTTGGTAACCACAGTGGGCCAATAGAACCTTTACATTAGCACTTTTTGGGCCAACATTTGACCTCCAGTGTAATTGTCACATATTCTTCTATGTATCTCTTTAATAACTTAATCTGCCTCTTCCTCTCTAGTGCATCGAAAGAGATATATGGAGAAACTATTTTTGTAAAGCATGTCATCTGAGTAGATGAAGTGTAAAGCCCTGGAGTAAATTTGCAAGACTCTTCCTTGTTGTCCAAGCGAGTTTGGTCCTTGAGAAAGGCAATAATTAGCCTCATCTAGACTGTGGTTTCTTCAACCTACATCAACTCAGCTATTCCACTAATATAATGTTGCACAAACTCAATTTACAATATTTTAGCAGTTTCGAATCTTTACTATTGGAGAATTTAGATAAAACATCTACATTTGCATTTTTAACCTGGGAAATTTGAATGAGCTCTAACTTTTCAAAATAGGTAGGCCGCCATACCTGTTTATTTCACAGTGAAGTTGTTATTAACCTGGCTCACCACAAGATGGGAGTTGTTGCTCACAAGAAACCTTTTCACTTGTATTTCACGGACTAGTCTAAGCCCAACTTGAAGGGCCTCATATTCGGTGTTGTTGTTAGAAGCTATAAATTCTAACTCCATTACACAGTTGAGCTTGTCACCCTGTGGACTTGTCAAAATACCTCATGTCCCAAATTTCGTTTATCATGATGAACTATTGGTGAAGAGGTGCCAGGTTAAGGGCTTTGTATGTTTCATCATCACCTTTATTTCAGTGATATTAGGATATTTAGACACAAAGTTAGCTTAGGCATGCCTTTTAATAGAGGTCCGCGACTTAAAGACAATGTGGAATTGACTAAGCTCTATATCCCATTTCATTATTCTTCTAGAGGCGTTCGACTTCTGTAGCACTTGCTTAAGTGGAAAATTTGTAAGCACGTGAACGTTATGACCATAGAAGTAACGCATTAACATTATAGAAAAGGTGACTAATGGTATGGTGAACTTCTCTACATTAGGGTAGCAGATCTCTTACAACAGAAGTGTTTTGATCATATAATAAATTGGAAATAATTGATTGCCCTTTTTTAGTGCAAAGACGGAAATAATTACCTCTTCTAAAATCACAAAGTACATTAGTAAAGGTACACCATTTGGTTTGGAAATGAGGGTGGCTTAGTCGGGTGGTCCTTTAAGGCTTGGAAAGACACTTTATGCTCCTCTACAAACTGAAACCTCTTCCATCTTTTGAGAATTTTGAATAAGGAACGGCACTTGTCAATGGCTTTAGAGGCAAAATGACTTAGAATTGTCACCTGCACGGTGGACTCTTTACCTTTTTGGATTTTCGAGGTTATCACATTTCTACCAAAGCCTTGATTTTTTTTTCTGGATTGGCATCAATACCTTTCTAGTTGACCATATAACCTAAGAACTTTTTGAAGGTGATGTTGAAGGAGCACTTAAGGGGGTTCAACATCATCTTGTACCTCCTCAAAATTTGAAAAGTCTCTTCTAGGTATTTGACATGATCATTGGTCTTGAAGCTCTTCCCCAACATCTTATCCATGTACACTTCTATGGTTATGTCGATTTTTTGTTAATATTTGTTCACTAGTCTCTGATAGGTGGCTCTGATGATTTTCAACCCAAAAGGCATCCACTTGTAGTAGTAGAGGCTTTTGTCAGTGATGAAATAGGCGTGCTCCTCATTCAGAGGATATATGAAGATCTGATTGTAGTCAGAGTAGGTGTTAATAAAGCTTAGAGAGGTTGTGTCAACCAACAAGTCAATCCTTGGCATGGAGAAACTGTCTTTGAGATATGCTAGATTCAATTTGGAGAAGTATACCAACCCTTCACTTAGCATTATGTTTTATGTCACACCACCTTTATATAGATAATCATACATTAACCTGTGTGGGAATGAAATTGATGACTTGAACTAGACACAGGATTTCACATATTTTTTTCCACTTGATAAAATGAAATAACCATCATCACAAGTATATCCTTGTATATTCATTCCTAATCACCTATGACATTCATATAGTATATCGAAACCAAAGATCATATAACTATAGTCCAACATATATGTTTTGAGACTATAGACGTATCAATAGGCTATTTCAAAAGGTATACATATACAATACAAGATTCTCAAAATATAATACAGCTGAAGTCCACAAAATAATCTTATAGGTCGTCATCCATGTACATCAAACTCTGGAATCCCGTAAGAACTCAATAGCTAGCCATGATCTCTATGATGTTCCAGGCTCACCTACAATGTACGAACTACATAAGCTAATGCTAAGTAAGCAAAAATCATGCATGTCATGAGTATAATTAATAATAGTATATGACAGCATGCCATTTACTTTTTAAATATTATGCTAAAGATGCACCTTATTCAAATATTCGTCAAAGTCAACTCCAAATAATTTCATTTGAGGTCTTTCATTGGGCCCTTTGACCCACCTACTATGCACCAGATAGAGCTCTGCACAATATCAATATCAATAATCAAATGGCCAATATAACATCGACATTGGTGAGTAGACCATCCTCTTGTGACCACTAGAGACACATCCCCTAACTGTCTTTAAGATCACTCAAGAAGTATCCCACTCGACAGCGCCAATAATCATAACATCACAAGGACATAGTCGAGTGGTCCATCTTCTCGTGATCACCAAAGGCACATCCCTTATTTACCTTTGCAATCACCCAGGAAGTATCACCCGTGATGCCAAAATAAGACTCAATAATCAAATGCATTGTTTTAAGGGAAAACAATTAGGAAAATTGATGCAAATGACATTGTAAATAGCATGAAATTCATGAATCATATTGGCCAAATGTGTAATGTGAAGTTTAGGGTATTACATTTAGGGTATTACATTTTAGCACAAGGACTAGGTTGGATATCCATAACCTCTCAAATGAAGTCATTAGCCACAAGTTTGTTCAACTTTTCTTTAGTGTCTCATACCATTGTAGGTTGAGAGGTGTTGAAGTTACGGTGACACTTTGTTGCCAACCAAACAAATATATTTTGGTTTGTATTTAGTTGTAGATTTTGGTTATTGTCCAACTACGTAATGATGTAAAAGTTTAAGTTATTTTATAGCTAGTACAAGTTAGTAAGGTCTACTACAAGTAAATCATTGTCAAATGTGTAAGAGTAGTATAATAGTAGGTAGAATAATTGATAGAACTCTAGTATGTATGGCTCTATATATGCAGCCTTGTATAACTACAAAATAAAAGAAAATACATTAACAATGTAACCTTAAACCGTCTCTTCTCCTCTGGTTTTCTATCAGAAAAAACCAGAATTTATGCTCTTATTTTTGCTATGTAAAATCTGGTCATCACCTCCTCCTCGACATTAAATATTTGAGCTTTAATGATAAAGCTTTAGATCCATAATTCCTATAAGGGGCCTCCGTTTTTCCCATGGAGACAGAATTTGAGCCGATCTTTAGTTAGTGATAATAAACTTTCGGATATATAGCAACTCCTTATCTTCATGCACATAAGTGTAAATTTTGGCATAACAACTCCTTATGGGTAGCGATTACGTCCTCCAAAAAATAGTGTCCAATCTAAAGTGCCCTCATAGGGTCTTCAAAGTCCACATAAAGCTCTCTAGTACCTTTACCAAGGCTACATGGAAGTTAGAATCAGTGATGTGGGGTCCTAGTCTTCAAATACTACCTTCTCTTAGGAGGTTTTTGCTATCTCCTCTTCTGATGGGAACTCTACCATTTTTATGTCTTCTCCTTCAAGAACTTAGATAATTTTACTATCTTTCAACACCATGTTGACCTCACGATTCACCGCTTTCTTCAAAGATTTCAAGTAACATTCTCTAACCCCACACTGATGTTTTCTTATGGTGGTGACGTGTTGAGAACTTCAAACAGATATGGTCCATACAATTTATGCCTCACAATTTTTTTAAGTCTGAATGCCTTAGCATTCCATGGTAAGTTGGTCTACTAACCACTACTAAGAATTCCATGAAGTGGCAAGCCACAAGTGTCTCATTTCCCATCTTCCCGACCAGATTGGTTTTTTCCCTTAAGCTAAGGTTGTCCTTTGTAAATAAAAACAGTAGATTTGGGTCGGAGTCAATGGGTGGTCCTGTATTTTATTGAAGGTGACTCTGTATATATGATGTCGATGGATCTCTCATTGTCCACAAGCATCTCCTTCATTCTATTGCTGAAAATGACAACTCTCATAGTATGTTGGTTGGTAAGGCTCCCTTGGTATCCTATGAACTAGGATCTACCTTATCATAATGTTCCTTGGGCGAAACTTGTGATACTACCTCTTTTGCTCTCCAGTTAGGTAAACTGGAAAACTCTGCACTTCAATATTGGGAAGCCTTCCCTCAAACCTATTTGCATCTTATAGATGTTGAGGTGGTCATCTGGGTAGCCTTCCTTTTCTTATTGTCGCTTTTTTTTGGCATTATGAAACTGGGAAGACCGACTTGATATCCTAGGAGAAAGTATATTGTAATCATCATCATCATTATTGAATGAACAAATTCATCATTATTGTACAGAGATTGTGAGGATTGAAGGCTTACATATCGCGCGCTCTCTCTCTCTCTCTCCACTGCCTCGACACCTCTTCTCTTCCACATATTACTAGGTAGATCATCATTTTAAGACCTATTTATAGGTACATCATCCAATGGACTTTTTGTAGGCACAACATTTTGGAGACTATTTATAGGCACTCTAGTTCACAGCATATCAACGATATTGGTGGACTTGGAAGGTCTATACTCTCACTCATAAGTGGGTGAAAAGACATCTTCCATCCCATTGAGTGTGTCTGCAGCTATGGGAACTCGAGAATGAGTGTGTGAGATGTCGACTTCCACGTCTCTTTCAAAGGGAATTCTAGTTTTTCTCCTTCGTTAAGTTTTGAGGGTGGTCACTCTATACTTCTTCATCTTCTTGCTGATTTCTCTATTGACCTTGGTTTTCGGGCTAGAAGAAGCCTTGAAAAGTTATGTTAGAAGGCATTTGCACACTCGCTTCAGCTTGCATTTGGTGGAGGAGTTGCTGCATATAGTCATTTTGTTGTGTCGTGGTCCTCATGTTGGCTGCCATTTAAGCTATTTTTCTAGTAAGATGGGCATCAACTCTTCCATCTTTCGGTGGCATAGTTGACGGTGTTAGATGTCTCAAGTCATCGGACCTCATTATCATAACCTTTGTTTCCCCTTTTCGTGATTTAGCATCTTGTCCTTCACTTCCATTCATTTTGCTTATAGAAATGTCTATTTTCTTCAAAAAATGATTCATTTTTCTTAAAAGGGCAAAATGCTTTGATCTACTAACCACTACTAAGAATTCCATGAAGTGGCCAGCCACAAGTTTCCCATTTCCTATCTTGAAAATGGTAAAGCTTCAGAATTCCCTCAATTGGATTGGATCAATCACATCAATTATTCATTTTATAACTCAATTGAAGAATTTTCATTCCAACTCTCTAATCGGAGGATTTATCGTGAAAACAATTTAATTCACAAATGTAATCCTAGAATTTAGACTTATAACACATTCACACGATTGTTTATTGGAACAAGATCAAAGATAAACCATATACATCAAGCATAAAGCAGTCATCAATCCGCCAATAAAGTAATATTGAGATTAAAATTCAATAGTTATTTCAATCATTCGATAGAAAGAGCGTGACTAGATCTATAAAGGATTTGAAAAAAGTTAAACCAATCTCAACATAAAATAATTGAAATTGAAACTCAACAAATAGTTTAATTTAACAATGGAAAAAGAATGGCGGAATCCATGAAAAATCTAATACTTGTTAAACCGATTTCAATGTAAATTCATAAGAAGAAAGTCTAAAGTCCTGGAAATATTCAACAAATAAAGACCAAATTACATGAATAAAGGATGTAAAATCACCAAATCCAATGAGTTCCTTCCTTGCTTCACCTTGGTTTTTAGTTCTTCATGGAGATTCTTGAGCCAAAGAGGAGGAATAATAGGTATGGAGATGTTTTCCGTCGATCTGGAATGAATTAAGGCTTAAAACCAGTGTTTTGAGTTGTTACCATAAGTGGTTGAACGAAATAAAGAAACCAAAAAATTCACCCCCGGATTATACCATGTGGCCGCAAGGTAAAATCCTGTGTGTTCGCATAGTTCACCAAAAAAATGACCCTATGATTCTCTGAAAATAACCATGCGGTCATATGGATTTTTAACCGTGCGACTGCATAGTCATAATGTTTTTCCGGACAACTTTCAGTAATTGCATTATATCTTCCTCTCCCGATGTTCAATTGAGATTATTCAGATGCATTGGAAAGATAATTCAAAAGGGTATAGCTTTTATTCAGATATCATCTTCCAATTTGATCGTGTGACATGTCAACAATTGGTTCCAATATGAAGCTGAAAAATTGGTGCATAACTTTTTCGATTGAAAATTGATGTGTGATCATACTTTGATGATATTTCATCCTTTTGACATCTTCCTTTATCCAATTGACTCCTAGTACTCTTGAATCAAACATAAGGTTAGACACAAGTTTAAAGTATTTTCACTTTAATCCCTGAACTTTAATTTTCTTCCACTTTTGGTCCTTTTTCACATATTTCTTCAAATTTTCACCGTGTTCATCCATTGCAACCTAAATCAAAATACAAAGGTACTTAGCACATTTAGGCGTCAATTTATCGTAAAAATGCAAATATTAATGAATGAAAAATGTAACAATTTGTGTCATTATCAGATTGGCTAAATCCTAGAAAGGTTATATGTGCAACATTTATGCTTTGAAAAACTGCTAGACCCTGGTGGGACTCCATAGCGAGGTCAAGGGTTCGCGATCATGTTTGGAAGTAGGACGAGTTCAAGTAATTCTTTTTGAAAAATACTACCCCATGAATGTCCAAAATTAGAAGGAAGACGAGTTTCTCACGTTGACACATGGCTTAATGCCATTGACTGAATATGAGCAAAAGTTTGAAGACTTGTCTCATTATGACTCTACTTTTGTGGACATAGAGGAGAAAAAGGCGAGACATTTCAAAGAGTGTTTGAGGGATGATTTAAGACAAGATGTGGTAGTACTTGAACTGAGAACTTACCATGAAGTGTTAGCAATAACACTCCCGACGAATTTCAAGTAGCGTGCTAGTGGAAAAAATGAGCTACTGTAAGGACAGAAAGAGAAACAAAAGTCGGTGGATAATAAGCGTAATAAAAACTTTTACTTTATTTTATGGGGATGAGTGTATGTTTTCGGTATGGTGAAGAAGGATACATGGCCATGTTTCTCCCTAAGACAAAATAGCTAAGGAACGGACAATGGAAATAGAAGATGCACAATAGAAACAAAGAAATACAAAGCAGAAACAGGAGAACGCACAGTAGAGGACGGGAATATGCTTCAGGGAACATGCAATGATCTTTTTATTGACAGAGCAAGAAGGAGATCAAAATCAAAGTGTTTTGGCATGTAATATCCTCATGTTTGACTTATTAGCCTATGTATTGATAAATTTTGGAATCACTCACTTCTTTATATCCCTTAAGTTGTACATAAACTGAGTGTGATGGTTGAAATTCCAAGTTTTCCCTTAGTAGTGTCTATCATCTTAGGAATACTAATCACGGTTAAAATGGAAAGGATAGAAATTGATGATAGATCACTAAAGATGGAGTTGTATGTAATGGACAATGAACAAATTATATGTGATTCTTGGGATGGACTTGCTATCCAAGAACCACACAAAAATTTATTGTTTTGAGAAAGAAGTGGTCTTCCTAAAACCAGGAAAAAAAAGGAAATTTGATAATCTATAACTAGGAATGGACCCTTACCCTGCGTCATTTCTGCGTTGAAAGCATAGCGAATCTTACAATTAAAAGATAGTATAGGATTTTTTTTTATGTCGATGATAAGAAAGGAAGAAAACAAAAAATTGGCAGTTAATGATGTTTGGGTGGTACGAGAATATCCAAAAATGTTTCCTGAAGAATTGTCAAGCATGCCGCTAGAACTAGAAGTAGAGTTCAAGATTGATCACACTTCCGGTTCAAAACCCATCTCTAAAGCCCCTTATAGGATGGCGTCAAAAGAGTTGTAGGAACTAGAGGCATAGATAGAAGAATTGTTAACAAAAAGGTTTATCCGGTGCAGTGTTTTGCCACAGGAAACACAAGTGTTATTCATTAAGAAAGATGGGTCGATAAGGATGTGCATAGACGACTATGAATCAAATAGGATCACTATTAAGAACAAGTATTGTCTCCTTAGAATCAAGGATTTGTTTGACCAACATTGAGGTCCAGAGGTATTCTCTAAGATCGAATTAAGATCTGGCTACCATCAATTAAAAATTAAGATGAGTAATATCCTAAAAACAGCTTTTAGAACTTGGTATGGTCATTATGAGTTTCTAATCATGCCATTAGGGTTAACTATTGCTCTTGAAGTATTGATGAACTTGATAAATCACATTTTCATGAATACCTTCATCGGTTTATCATCATATTCATTAATGATATTCTAATCTATTGTAAGAGTAAAGAAAAAGATGAGGAACACTTGAGGATGATACTGAAGATTTTGAAGAAGAGGAAACAATATGCCAAATTTAATAAGTACGAGTTTTGGTTTGAACGAGTGGTATTCCTTGAACATGTTGTCACAACCCGAGGTGTAGAGATAGATTCAAGCAAGGTGGGGGAAGTTCTAAATTGGTTGAGGCCAACCAATACATGTAAAATTCACATTTTTTAAGGCTTAGTCAAATATTACATGAGGTTCATTGAAAGGTTTTCAAAGATAGCTGGATTGTTGATGTAATTAACTTGTAAGGTTTTTAAGTTTAACTAGACCAAAAAATGTGAACGCAATTTTGAAGAGTTAAATAAGAGGTTGGTAAACGCGCCAGTGTTTATATAGCGAAAGATTATGAGATTTTGTGATTTACATAGGTGTCTGTAAGCAAGGCATAGGACGTGTCTTGATGCAACACGGTAAAGTGATCGCTTACGCATCAAGGCAATTGAAGCCACATGAGCAAAATTGCACCCACTGACTTAGACTTGTTGTGGTAGTCTACGCACTAAAAACAACTTAAACTTGTTGTGGTAGTCCGTGCACAAAAAATTTGGAAACGCTATCTTTATGCTATCTATACAGACCACGTGAGTCTCAAGTACATATTCACTTAAAAGAAGTTGAACATGAGATAGAAGAGATGGCTAGAGTTGATAAAAGATTACGATTACAAAATTCCAATGTTATCAAAATCAGGCCGGAACGAATTGGTTGATCGGACTAAAAAATCGAGAACAAGAGTAAAATTCGGTTCAGTTTATGCCTCAGCTGAATAGTTGGTCTAACCGCAAAACCGACCGACCTACAACCGCATTTACCAATTTTAAGAATAACATTTTTTTTATTTTTTTTATTTTTTGTCAAAATATGAATACAAACTTATTATTTAGACCCATGCTTTAAAACAATAAGGGATAAACAGTGTACTATTTCAATATTGGCCACCCTTTTATATAACTTTTTTTTTTAATGAAAATTGATGTGGGATTGGTATTTGGCAATTGTGCCATTGCTTTTTGAAAAGCAAAAATAAAATCCCCTAAAATTAATTGATGGTGTGTACTATTAATGTGATAAACTTTTTATTTATTTTCTATTTTTATATTTGATTACATTTTTATTCTAACTGGGTTTTTTTTTCATTTATTTATAGTGATAACAAATAAAATGCCATAAAAATATTTAGAAAAAAATTACAGAATCGGTCATCAACTCACTTTTTTGCAGACTTTACTCTAACCTTCTATTTGTGCCAGCGAAAGTTCCTAACCTTTCGAAAATATGTAGCAGGGGTCCAAATGGACGATTTTATTTATTTGACCATTAGTTGACCAAGAAAAGTGAATTTTGATCAATTTTTACCAAATGAAGAGGGTAAAATCGTAACTTGATAATTATCATTTTTAAATAAATGAACCAAAAAACAAAAAAAATAGGAAAAAAATTTTTAAAAACAAAATTAAAAATTAAATAAATAATGGTTGTCTTCTTTAGCCACCCTACCACGTCCTACCCTCCCTAAAATTAGCCACCAGCACCGCCACCTATTGTCGGTACCACCTCTAGAAAACCAATCACACACCACTGCCGGCAACAACTCCTTCTCACACCCATTACTAATAATCCAATCATGCACCTATCGTCCATATACTGAATCTATTTTTACTGGCTGTTGTAAGATTATATTACAAAACTGAACAAATTTCTCCAAAATTGTTTATTACCATTGCTGTTGTAAGATTATATTACCATTGCTATTGTAAGATTATATTACAAAACTGAACAAATTTACAGTAAAGTTGGGTGATGGTTTTGGTTTTGGGTATAGGTTTCATGCTAGTGGTGACCGTTTACTGTGCAGTTATTGAGCAATGGTGGTGTGAGATTTTTTTGTTTTTGGTAAATGTTTGATGGTTGTGGAGGCGGTTAGTTTTGGGTCGCTATAGTCCATCGGTAGGAGATGGTGCCAACATTGTTGGTTGCCGTAGGAAAAATAGATGAGATGGGGCAGGGGTTAGCCCACCACATTTTTTTCTATGTTTTGGTTTTTTTCCCTGATTTTTTGGTTCATTTATTTAATATGATAATTATTACTTTACCATTTTACCCTTTTTAAATTGATCAAAAATGACTTTATATATTGGTGTTAATAGTGGCTTTGATGAAAGGCAGGTGATTCTTATGCTATCGAATCGAGTCTTATTTGATCCAGGTGATGATAGTTGGGTGAACATACCTACTATGTGGATGCGAATTCAAAGGAGGTCCAGACTACATCCTAGAGAAGGAGGTCCAGGTGATTCTTATGCTATCGATGGATACGTCTTGTTTCTTTTGGGTAAGTTTGTGATTGTTGACATTTTTAGCGTTGCTAATGTTGCTTCGTTTGGTGCAAGAGCAGATTTGAGGTTGAATCCTTTTGAAGAGGAAGGGGATGATATGATCTAGGAGTCCAGTCCGACAAAGCCGAGCCCAGGACAATACCCGTTGATTATCAAAGGCAAACCGATGACGCGATCGAGGGCAAAATGGGTAAACCAAGCAAGGAGATTACTTGTACAAGCAATGATGGGCGATGACATGATCTACACGTAAAAAGAGACAATTTTCATGTTTGGGTCAAGGCCGGAACCCAATTGGATCACGTGTTACAAGGAGCAAAAGAAGAAGCTCAGCCGAACTTCCAAGCTATAGCTTGAAAAGAATCAAGCTGGCACCCAGGCATGTACCAAGAATTGATAGAGGCAAAAGAGACTTCCAAGCTATCGTTTGGTACAAAATTTTGGGCGAATTTCCTATTTTTGGCGAGAATCCTAGTTTCCTTAAAATTCTAATTTTATTGATGTTTTACCATGTTTTTGAGATTATGCACAGTTTTCCTAGGTATTTTACATTAGTATAAATAGTTTCTTAATTCATTCTTGTAGGAACCTTTGACATTATTATTTAAGATTTATACAACTTTGAGAGTTTTAATTCCTCCATGTTCTTGGTGGTTTAAAGTTCTAACTTCGAACTTATCAAAAGGTTTTGCAATCCTTTTATGGCATTCCCACTTCACGGTTCATGTTTCAGGTAATCAACGGGTCGGATTTCTTACGTGGAATCTCGGTTCTTAGTACGGGTCGAACAACGGGTCGGGTTTGATCTTTGAACGGTGTGATTTCTAACTTTCTTGGGTTGGATTCATCTTGTTTGTGGGTTCCCAAGCTTATTCTTGGTCGGGTTCGCATCAGTTTCACTACAGTTGGCTGACAGGTCGATCAAGCACCTGCGAGGTATTTATGAAGATATTTTGGTGAAAGTTAATAAGTTTATCTTTCGAACGGCTTTCAGATTCTAGAGCGAACTGGACTCTTGCATGCAGATTGATATAACAAATGAAGTAGTATCAGAGACATTTAGACTTGATCACCCTCAATATCTTCTTGAAGCTTGCTTAGTGCACTCTCAAGATCTACCTTCAAAAAATAAGAAAGCAGAAGAATGTGCACATTATTTGGCAGCCATGTTTGGAGCTTGATGAAGGACCCATAAAACCTTTACCATCTATACAACAATCCCCAACTCTTGAACTCAAACAGCTGCCAACTGATCTTCGCTATTCTTACTTAGGGAAAAAGAATTCACTTACGGTAATTATCTCGAATACTCTTAAAGAATCAAAGAAGGATCAGTTGTTGAGGGTACTTCAGGAGCACAAGACACCAATATGGTGGACTATATCGGATATAAAAGGAATCTGCCATTCTCTTTGCATACACAAGATACTGATGGAAGAGGATTGCAAAGCTTCAGTTGAGCATCAATGCAGATTAAATCTGACTATGTAGGAAGTGGTAAGAAAAGAGGTATTAAAAGTTTTGGATGCGGGGATCATCTACCCCATATCAGACAACCATTGGGTCAGTCCAGTATAGGTTGTGCCGAAAAAAAGAGTTAATGTGGTTCCAAATGAAAATAAGGAGCACATTCATATACGCACAGTCACGGGTTGGAGACTTTGCATTGATTATTGCAAACTTAACAACGCCACGAGAAATGATCACTTTTCCCTTCCTTTCATTGATCAGATGCTGAAGAGACTTGCAAGACATGCTTACTACGGCTTTCTTGATGTTTATTCGGGGTACAACCAGATTTCTATAGCGCCAGATGATCAGATAAAGACTGCCTTCACATGCCCTTATGGCATGGCACATTTTCTTATTGGAGGACATTTTTTGGCCTTTGCAATGCTCCAGCCACCTTTCAGTGTTGTATGATGTCTATTTTCTCGAATATGGTGGGAAATATCATTAGGTATTTATAGATGATTTCTCAGTCTTTGGAAAGTCATTCAAGGAGTGCCTTGAACATTTAGGGAAAGTGTTGCAGCGATGTAAGGACGCCAACTGGCGTGCTGTCGTACACACCCAAAAATAAGTTCATTAACTCATAAAACTAGTATAGTAGTGGGAGTAAGGGTCGATCCCACGAAGGGTGAGTGATTTAATGTGTTGTGCTTTGCATGCAATTATAGGGAGATTTTATGAGTAACTACTAGGATTGTAAAGAAATCAATTGAAAGAAATGTAAATTAGATTGATTAAAGTAATTAGATGACTAACCTTGATCTAGGTCCACTCCACCATTGGAATATCATAATTGATCATTGATCCACGCGAAAAATACTAATTCATATTCTAAGCATTCATCATTGGTTGAAAATCTTATTTCTACTTAACTATAATTAATCAAACCTCAAGCAACTCAACTAATCCTAATCATCAAAAAACCCTAAACAAGAATTAGGATTTAATTCAACAATTGTACTGAGAGATAGAGAAATCAATTAACATAAAAATATAATCATAGAAAATTATATTTAATCATTCCAAACGTTTTTCCTAAGGATTAACAATTCATAACGTAGTAAATCGTCAATAATTAGTTGCTTCATAAATTAAATTCATCAAACAAATACGGATTTGAGAATTAACGAAACAATAGATTGAAATAAACGAAAACTATCAAGATCTAGCATTTAAATATTCAACCATGAGAAATATGAATAGAAGAACATTCAATACCAAAAAATATGAATTAAAAACCTGATAATAATTGGATCTCACAATTTCAATGATTCCAAGGCTTCGTTTTCCTCGATCAAGACTTGAAGAGTTAGTTACACATGATGAAAAACAATTAAAAACCTAAAGAAGATGAAGGGGAGATTAGATAGATGATAGATTCCCCGAATTCTAGTGCTCTGGTCAAGTTTTAGGTTGACAAAATGCGTTTAGAATCCTTCCATAGATGAATTGGTCGCTTTCCAAAAATAGGCAAATTTTCCCGGAATTAAGCATAAGCATGTTTTGGTCCTCAACTTCTCGATTTCTTCACTTTTTCAGTTCTTTACTTCTTTTCTCGACTTTCTTCACTCCAAAACTTTATTTCTTCATCCAATTGATCTTTGAAGCTTTCAATTCTTCATTTTGTCTTCTGAGTTAACTTTTAGATATTTGAGATTTGGTCCTTGGACTTTTGTCTTCTTTCATTTTGGTCATTTTCACTCTTTTCGTCCAAATTACACTTCATCCATTGATTTTCCACCTAAATTACAATATGAACATAATGAGTGCATTTTGGAATTAATTTAGCACACGAGCGTAATAAATAAAGGGAAAAAATTATGCATTTTACATTCCTATCAAATTCTCCCACACTTAGCTTTTGCTCGTCCATGGGCAAAACTCAAATTTTCAATTTTCCAAAAAAATAACCAAATTGTGGTATTCAAAAGTGCATAACGTTCCATGAACAAACTTTCCCACAACCTATAATCAACTAGCAAGCATTCCCAAATGAAGATGGAGTAAACTAAACAGGTAGAACCTCACAGATATAATATGATCACTCCACTCTCATGTGTTTAAAATAGGGTGAGAGTTTCGCTCAAAATCATTCCAATGAAAATGTTCTACCATAAGCTTGCATATCTTCTCATTCGCCACCACTTAGATCACATGCACTACACAAATCATAAGGTTTTTTCAGGGTTGTAACGTGGCTTAAGGTTAAGGTGTGGAAAATATTCAAATAAGTGACTAAAAAACCCTAAAAACTAGTGGAGTAAAGATAATTAACTCAGCTCAACATAGATGGAATATGTAAGACCCAATCACTCTAAACAATAACTTCTTGATTTTCATGAATTCAATACAATCAACTTTTTTCTTCGAATATCAGGAGGAATAACGAATATAGATATTTTATAGCATAAAGATCAATTCTCTCCAAAAAAAAAAAATTTCATACCACAACTATGGAATTTTGTGAATTTGACATAAAGAACATGTTCCACTCACCAATCATAGTGCCACCATAGATATTGACACCCCCACACTTTCTTTCTAGTGCACCCAATATTCATAGTAACAAACAATACTCCACTAGCTTAAGGCTTGGGTAAAGATGTTTTTCTGGCTTTTAAAGCTAGTAACGTGAGTTTACCAAAGAAAAGGAAAATAGGCTCAACGGGGTTTATCAAAAGAAAAATTATTTGTAGGATAGGCTATTTGCCTAATGTAGTTAATATTATGTGACAAAATGGCCTTAATTATATTCATGCATGTATGTGTTGATGTGGTCTTGAAGAGAATCAAGGCATGTTCTAGAGAAACAAAAACATGGAAGAGTATCAGACATGAAAGAAATAATGAGACTGTTATGTATATATCAGTCTAAAGGCTCAAAATCTCACCAGCTTTTGTCTACACAATTCAGTTACTACCATTTTCAATGAAAACAACTCAACTAGCTGACCCTAAGTTGGGAGATCATTTATTCAATTTTTGTTATGAGTCCTTCAAAAGTCCAATGAATTCTTTTACTTAGCACATATGACTAAAAATCAACCTCAACTTCTCATCTTCGAAATGCTGAAAATCATGCAAAAATTTCAAACCTAAAATGAAATGCAAATCTAAATTCCCTCCCCCCACACTTAAATCTTACATTGTCCCTAATGTAAGGTAAAATGCAAAGAAAAGAACATAGAAAGCTAAAGTAGAAAGATAAGGAACAAACTCCCCTCGGGTTGCCTCCCAAGCAGCGCCTCTGTTTACTGTCGTTGGCCCGACTGAATGCTTCCTCAATCATCATAACTTGGATCCACAAGATTCAACGCTGACAAATTTTCCACTGTGAATCCTTCATAGAAGGGTTTAAGTCTGTGCACATTCACCTTAAACACTTTGGATGTTGCTAGACTCTGAATTTCAACTGCACCATGAGCAAAGACATTAGTAACAACAAAAGGTCCAATCCAACGAGAACACAACTTACCTGGGAACAGACGGAGGCGCGAATGGTAAAGAAGGACTTGCTGACCAATGATGAACTCTTTCCTCGATATCATCTTGTCATGGAAAGCCTTCGTCTTTTCTTTGTAAATTTTTGCACTCTCATAGGCCTCATTGCGAATTTCCTCCAACTCTTGCAGTTACAATTTTTGATGTTCTCCACTCTCATCCACCTTCATGTTGAAACTCTTGATAGCCCAATAGGCTTTGTGTTCTAGCTCCACTGGAAGGTGACATGGTTTTCCAAATACCAACCGGAAAGGTGACATGTCAATAGGTGTTTTGTAAGCGGTCCAGTATGCCCATAAAGCGTCATTTAAACGTAGACTCCAATCTTTCCGACTTGGGCACACTGTCTTCTTAATAATGAATTTGATGTCCCAATTAGACACATCTGCTTACCCGCTAGTTTGTAGATGGTAGGCAGTCGACACCTTGTGTGTTACATTGTACTTTTTCAACAAAGGTTCTGTGATCCGATTGCAGAAATGAGTGCCTCGATCACTGATCAACGCCCCTGGAATCCCAAATCTAGATAATATATTAGTTTTGAGAAAACCTGCAGCCACTTTAGAATCATCAGTTCCGGTGGCCTTAGCTTCCACCCATTTCGAGACATAATCAACAGCAAGGAGAATGTACACAAAACCGAAAGATGTAGGAAACGGTCCCATGAAATCGATGTCCCAAACATCAAAAATTTCACAAACAAGTATAGGAGTTTGTAGCATCTCATTTCCCTGGGAGATATTACCTGTTTTCTAACATTGTTTGCAAGACTTACAGAATATATGCGCATCTCGAAAGAGAGACGACCAATAGAAACCACACTCTAATACCTTTCTCGCTGTTCTTTTTGATCCAAAGTGACCTCCACAAGCGTATGAGTGACAGAAGGTTAAAATAGTTATAATTTCAATGTCCGGAATGCACCTTCTTATTACTTGATCCGCGCAATGTTTCCACAGATATGGGTCATCCCAAACATAGTACTTAGCATCACTATCGGCATTCTCTTTTTGACCCTTTGACAAATCAGAAGGGAATTTATTAGTAACCAAATAATTAACAATATGTGCATACCACGGTAACATCGTAGTTGTGGAAAAAAATTGCTCATCGGGGAATGTTTCTTGCAATTGAAGCTCGTCTTCTGCATGCGTTATATAGCTTAAATGGTCAGCCACACTATTTTATGCCCCTCGTTTGTCCTTGATCTCCAAGTTGAATTTGCTCAAGAGAAGTATCCACCGTATCAATCTTGGCTTTGCCTCCTTTTTCGTCATTAGATAGCGTAGAGCTGCATGATCGGAATAAATTATGACATTAGTACCAAGCAAATAAGGACAAATTTTTCAAAAGCAAAAACTACAGCCAAGAGTACTTTTTCAGTTGTTGAGTAGTTTTTCTGAGAAAAGAGTAAACTTCTCGGACACTTGCTGGGTAAGCCAAAGATTGAATTATATCATTTTCTAGAGTTCAAAACAAGGTTGGTTTCTATGCATCTTTGAAGGACAAGTGTAAGATTATGCAGACAACTTTCAAAAGAATTTCCATGGACGGTGAAATCATCCATGAATACCTCTATGATATGCTCAATGTAATTGAAAATATACTAACCATACATCGTTGGAAAGTGGCTGGAGCATTGCAAAAGCCAAAGGGCATTCGGCGTTAGACAAAAGTCCCAAATGGACATGTGAAAGTTGTTTTCTCTTGATCCTCTAGAGCAATTGCAATCTGGAAATAACCTAAGTAACCATCGAGAAAACAATAGTATGAGTGACCTGCTAAGCGTTCAAGCATTTGATCAATAAAGGGTAAAGGGAAATGGTCCTTATGAGTGATAGTGTTCAATTTCCTATAGTTTATACAAACCCGCTACCCATTTTGAACACGGGTGGTAACCAATTCATTGTTCTGATTCTGTATAATAGTTTTCCCGGTCTTTTTAGGAACCACTTGAACTGGACTAACCTAACTGTCATCCGATATGGGGTAGATCATGCCAACATCCAGAAGCTTGAGGATTTCCTTCTTCACGATATCCATCATAGGTGGATTCACTCTCCTTTGTGGTTAACGGGCAAGCCTTACTCCTTCCTTGAGTAAAATTCGATGCATGCATGTGGATGGACTTATACGCTTGATGTCCGCAGTTGTCCAACCAATCGTCGTTCGATGTTTCTTAAGAACTTGTACCAATTTTTCTTCATGTACTGCAGTAAGTTCACTTGAAATTATTACAGGTAGCTTCCCTTCATTTCCAAGAAAAACATACTTGAGGTAACTAGGCAAAGGCTTCAAATTTGGAATGGGAGCCTGCAAAACATAAGGTAAAGGTTTCACATTAGAAACTGGTAGTGAAATAAATGAAGCATTATCTGTGTTGTAACTTTGGGAGTTCATTCAATGTTACAATAGTTTCCTGTAGTTCAGCGCTCAAGGCTAACTCCACACTCCCTTTATCAAGATGCTCACTAATGGCAATTTGCAATATATCTTGTCCATCAAGATCGAAAACTTCCTGTGCTAGATAGTCAATTACATCAATAGAATAGACAACGTTTTATCACTAGGAAATCTCATGGCATCATAAATATTGAATGTGATAATATCACTATCGAATTCCATTATAAGTGTGCCACTATGAACGTCAATCTTAGTTTTTGATGTTTTTTAAGAAAGGTCTTCCTAATAGGATAGGGGTGTCATGATCACCGTTTTCCATATCAAGAACGTAAAAATAGCAGGGAAGACTAGTTCATTAACCTGTACAAGTACATCCTCCACTACACCCTCAGGATATGCATTAGACCTATCAGCCAGCTGAATTACTACACCAGTTTTTATCAAGGGCCCAAGTTTTAAAGAGGTGTATATCGAGTATGGGATGACATTAATTGAAGCTCCTAAATCCAACATGGCCTTTTCGAACTTAGTGTTCCCTATTGTGCAAGGGACAGTAAACATACATGTATCTTTGCATTTTGTAGGCAATTTTCTTTGTAGAACAGCAGATACATTCTCACCAACTCTCACCTTCTCACAACCTTTTAGTTTTTGTTTCCGCTTAGTAGTGCATAGTTCCTTCAAAAACTTAGCATATCGAGGTATTTGTTTAATAGCATCTAACAAAGGAAGATTAACTTCGCATCTACGAAAGGTTTCATATGAATCTTTTTTTTGTTCGTCCTTCCTAGATTCAGCTAAGGCTTGAGGAAAAGAGGGTACCGGTTCATAATTGGAGAGGGGTGGAAACTTACGCTTACTTGCCTCATTTTCATTGGTAGCAGATTTACCTTCAACGCTCTTCTCCTCTTCTTCTAGGTCTCGGTGGTGTATAAGTTGTTTTCACTGGGATTTCAACTTCCTTGTCATTCCTCAACAAGATTGCACTTGCATTTTTCTTTGGATTTACCACTGTTTGAGATGGTAGCTTTCCCGAATTTTGTGACTCTAAGCGACTGATTGCGGTTGCCATCTGCTCCATTTGATTTTCCAAACCTTGAATGCTGGCCTTCGTATCCTGTTGAAATTGTAAAGTGTTAGTTGCAAGAGACTTAACAATATCTTCTAAGGGGCTGATTGCGGTTCCCATTTGCCCCATTTGGCGTGCTGTCGTACGCATCCAAAATTAAGTTCCTTAACTCCTAAAATTAATATAGTAGTAGGAGTAAGGGTCGATCCCACGAAGAGTACGTGATTTAACGTATTGTGCTTTGCATGCAATTATAAGGAGAATTTTGTGAGTAATTACTAGGATTGTAGATAAATCAATTGAAAGCAATGTAAATTAGATTGATGAAAGTAATTAGAAAACTAACCTTAATCTAGGTCCACTCCACCATTGGAATATCATAATTGATAATTGATCCACGAGAAACATACTAATTCATATTCTAAACATTCATCGTTAGTTGAAAATCCTATTTCTCCCTAACTATAATTAATCAAACCTCAAGCAATTCAATTAATCATAATCATCAAATAACCCTAAACAAGAATTAGGATTTAATTCAACAATTGCATTGGGAGATAGAGAAATCAATTAACATAACAATATAATCATAGAAAATTATATTTAATCATGCCAAACGTTCTTCCTAAGGATTAACAATTCCTAACGTAGTAAATTGTCAATACTTAGTTGCTTCATAAATTAAATTCATCAAACAAATACGGATTTGAGAATTAACGCAGCAATAGATTGAAATAAACGAAAACTATCAAGATCTAGCATTCAAATATTCAATCATGAGAAATATGAATAGAAGAACATTCAATACCAAAAAATGTGAATTAAAAACCTGATAATAAGTGGACCTCACAATTTCAATGATTCTAATGCTTTGTTTTCCTCAATCAAAACTTGAAGAGTTAGTTACACATGATGAAAAACAATTAAAAATCTAAAGAAGATGAAGGGGAGATTAGATAGATGATAGATTCCCCGAATTCTAGTGCTCTGATCGAGTTTTAGGTCGAGAAAACGTTTAGAATCCTTCCATAGATGAATTGGTCAATTTCCAAAAATAGGCAGATTTTCTCGGAAGTAAGCCTAAACGGTCGCTTAGGTTAGTCAATTTGTGCCCTTTGAACTTCGGGTGGGGGGAAGCGACCGCTTCCCCTGAAGTGCACAGCGATCGCTATGTTATAACAACTAAGCGGTTGTGATGTTTTGGTCCTCAACTTCTCGATTTCTTCACTTTTTCACTTTTTTACTTCTTTTCTCGACTTTCTTCACTCCAAAACTTTATTTTTTCATCCAATTGATCTTTGAAGCTTTCAATTCTTCATTTTGTCTTCCGAGTCAACTTTTGGATATTTGCGATTTGGCCCTGAACTTTTGTCTTCTTTCATTTTTGTCATTTTCCACTCTTTTCGTCCAAATTACGTTTCATCCATTGATTTGTCACCTAAATCACAATATGAACACAATGAGTATATTTTGGTATTAAAGTAGCACACGAGCGTAATAAATAACGGGAGAAAATCATGTATTTTACATTCCTATCACCAACCTTGTATTAAATTAGGAAAAATGTCATTTCATGGTTTAGGAAGGGATCGTGTTGGGGCATTTGATATCGGCATGGGGTATTGAAGTGGAAAAAGCTAAGATACAAGTCATCGAGAAACTACCACCACCGTTAACAGTGAAGGAAGTAAGGAGTTTCTCGGGTCACTCTAGATTCTACCGTCGTTTCACCAAAGACTTTTCAAAAATCTCAAAGCCATTGTGTAATCTATTGGAAAAAGGGGCTTCATTCATTTTTCTGAGGAGTGCTTGACGGCTTTTAACACTTTAAAGGAAAAAATTGGTTTTTGCTCCAATGTTGGCTTCTCCATATTGGGATTATCCATTTGAGCTTATGTGTGATGCCAGTGAACACGCAGTGGCGGCAGTGTTGGGTCAACGTAAGGAAAAGATTTCTTACGTCATTCACTATACCAGAAAGACTTTGGACGAGGCTTAGTTGAATTATGCGACTACAGAGAAAGGGCATTTGACATTGGTGTTCGCCGTTGACAAATTCAGATCATATTTGTGTGGTCGAAAGTGATTGTCTATATGGATCATTCAACCTTGAAGTATCTAATGAGCAAGAATGATGCAAATACGAGATTTATTCGATGGATACTCCTATTGCAAGACTTTGATTTGGAGATCAGAGATAAAAAGTGGAGCGAGAACGTTGTTGCAGATCACCTATCCCGCTTTGAATCACATGAGCCACACCCTATAGAGGAGAAAAATGAAGTTTTCCCGGATGATGTGCTCTTTTAGATCATCACTACACCATGATATGTCAACTACGTAAATTATTTGGCCTGTTCCATCATCCAACCAAATTACTCTAGTCATCAGAAGAACAAAATTTTCAGCGACCTGAAACACTACTTTTGGAATGATCTGTTTCTTTATAAAAGGGGGTCCAGATCATATTATACATCATTGTGTGCCTGAAGTAGAGCAGCATCAAGTATTAGAATCATGTCACTCTACACCATATGGAGGTCACTTCATAGCAATCAAGACAGCAACAAAGGTACTGCAATCAAGTTTTTATTGGCCTATATTGTTCAAGGATGCACATTATATGGTGAAAATTTGTGATAAGTGCCAAAGGACCAGAAACATCTCAAGGAGGAACAAGATGCCCTTAAACAGCATTTTGGAGGTTGAGATATTCGACGTGTAGGGCATTGACTTCATAAGACCCTTTCCTTCTTCTTACAATCAACAATACATATTGGTGGTAGTGGATTACATTTCTAAATGGGTTGAAGCTTTAGCTTTGCCAAGTAACGATGGCCGAGTGGTAACTCAATTCTGAAGAAGAACATTTTCATGAGGTACGGCACCCCAAGGGCGATTATTAATGATCGTAGACAACATTTTTGCAACTACCTATTTACTTCATTGTTGACTAAATATGGAGTGAAACACCATGTCTTGACACCATATCATCCTCAAACTAGTGGGTAGGTGGAAATCTCCAACAAGGAGTTAAAGAAAATTCTCGAAACTATAGTCAATCACGTAAAGATTGGGCTAAGAAATTGGACGATGCACTTTAGGCATATAGCACAGCATTTAAAACTCCAATCGGCATGTTTCCATATCAGCTAGTATTTGGAAAGACATATCATCTGTCGGTTGAGCTAGAGCATAAGGCATATTGGGCAACACACTTGCTCAATTTCAATATGAGAGCAGCAAGAGAGAAGAGTGTTCTACAACTTAATGAGCTAGATGAGTTTCATTTAGATTCATATGAGAATGCAAATATGTATAAGGAAAATATCGAGAAATGGCACGATAAGCATATAAGGGAGAATGAATTTCACGTTTGTGAGCAAGTGTTGATGTTCAATTCACGCCTCAAGCTCTTTTCGGGAAAGATAAAGTCTAGGTAGTCGGGCACTTTCACGGTGGTAGCCATGTTCCCACATGGTGCTGTAGATGTGGTGTCTCAAGTTCAACAGAGGATGTTCAAAGTTAATGGATAACGGTTGAAAGCTCGTCAGTGAGATGACTCCTCTAGTGAGATGATGATTGTGCCACTCGACAATGCAGATTAGCCTGAACAACAAAGTCGAGCTATAGACTATAAACAAGTGCTTATTGGGAGGCAACCCAACTCTCTTCCCTTTTATTTGTTCATCTTTGATGCATTAGATTAGGATTTTTATTGCTTTGGTGTGTTAATATATATTTAGCGTCATCGATTCATCACTTAGGTAGTTTGAGTCAATGCACGAGTCACACAAGTTCATATTTGTTTTGCGTAAGTTTGGGGGTGTTCAAGTCTCACTTGTATGCATTGGAGGAAAAATCACAAATATCTAGGTGAAAAAGAGGTGTTTAAGACATTGAAAGTTCAAAAGTGTGTTTGTAGGGTACAATAGTGCATTTTATAAAATTTGTTAGTCCCACACTACCTTCAGATATCTCAACCCTAGTTGAGTTTTAGCTGGGCAAGTGTTGGATTTGGAGTAAAACACTAGGTGCTCTAGCTAATTTTATACCAAAACGAGCTTTTCAAGATTGGCGTTGAGTTTCAATCATTGTCACAATCCTTCTGCATTTTTGTAACATATGCTATGCACGAGAATGATGGTTTGGGGTGGGTGAAGAGCGTCGAATTAAAAAAAAAATTATGGCGTAAACATATGCAAGCCTGTGCTTACACACGGTTGGCAAATTGGCCAACTGAGGCCAATCTGTTTGACTGTGCGTATGCACATCCCAAGCTGTGCGTACGCACGATCCAACTAGGTGCCCAAGCACATAATCACACAACAGCTTTTTTTCTCTCAAACCCACGAACACATACATATTTTATCCAAATCGGCGCTTGGCGCCACCTCTCAACTTCTCCTCCTAATTTCGAAATTTCTTTCCACTTTTTTCCCTTTTCACTTGGGCACTAAGAAATGGGCATATTAGAACATCATTCGTACCAAGATCATTCACTACAATCCTTCAATCGTCAAGAAATTAAGGATAAGGGGCTTCACTTTGAAAAATCACAAGTTTACTACTCTATTGATCCTGTGACTTGTTAGAGTTTATGGATTATAGTGGAGGTTGGAATTTGGTAGATGTTGGTAGATTCATCACTTGCATGAGATAATATGCATTCTTATCATTATGTTGCCCATAATGTGTTTGATTAATTGTCCCAATGGTGCACTCGTCTACATTTTGGCTTGATTTTTGCACATCACTTGGATTGTACACGCATTAATGCTCCAATGTATTGCTAGCATAAATTTTCATGCGTAATATAAAGTCGAAAGGGCACGTAAAACTCAACTTTCGTCCCCTATTGCGACTGCAAGCCTAAGTCCAATCGCATCACCTATGTGTATTCCCCACACATAGCATCCACATTTTGCTCCTTTGTTTTGTACTCTAGTATTTTTTTGATCATTTTTATCTAGTACATCTATCTCATGTTGACTATTTCATGATTTTGACAGGATGCATCCCGAACGCACACGCGATACTCTCTCCACTTCAAAGGGAAAAGGCAAAACTTCTTCTTCCTCCACCTCGACGTGCTCTCGTGTTGATGAAGGTGGGTTCCGAAAGTTTCTTAACCCAGAGCATAAACTTTGATTTGACCAAGTAGTCACAAAATAGATTGTTTTGCTCAAGTGACAAGTGATATTGGAGGATTTTTCGAGGTTTGAGATAGAGACATTAATTCATCGTGCGGGTTAGGAAAAGGTGATAGCTAAACCATTTTCTATTTATCCTACACTTGTCCAGGAATTCTACACAAACTTCAACTTCTCCAACGATGAGCCTGGTACCGATCACGAGAACCAAACTTGGGTGAGAGATAAATAGTTTATGTTCACACTCGAGGTACACTACCTCAAGTTAAACAGATAGAGCATCACTCCAATACCACTAAAGCAGAATTTTCCAGAGTTGGTGTAGATTTTATATGGGAGAGCATATGCAAGGCCGCTTCATCGACTTGATTTTTTATACAGTAATTTTAGTGAATCCCTTGTGGTTTTGATGATGTTTGTATGCCATAATGTAGACCCATTCAAGCATCAGTACAAGTTTGATCACATGAAAGCTTCCTTGCTCTATCATCTGGCTCGAGGGCTCAAACATGATTTGCGCACTCACATTTATAATTTGATTTTTGCTCGCTGTTGATAAGGAGGATAAACGACATGCAATCTTGTTTTTTAGCCTTATCTGTAGGATATGCAGGGCTTACAAGGTACGATTTCTACCAGCTGACTAGGCGATGCGTCCTGCTACCCTAATCAACATTCACACTACCAAAAATTCTTGGAGAAAGGTTAACCAATATAGATGGGGCAACAAGATGATGAGGATGAGGAGGGCCACGGAGACGACAATGACATCCATCCTACCCTACAATATGAGCCACCAGTAGACACTTGTACTACGTCAAATGTTTGCGACTATGATCGGGTTTAGTCAGGAAACTCAGCAGTTGTAGCAAGCCTATACATCGGGATTGTACAAGCCAGCACTAGCAAGACTTAAGAAGATATCTCTAATTTACACGGTTGTACTTATAGGCTCACTAGGCGACTGGACCACTATATCGAGATGATGGATGTCATGCAGATTCGGGCTTATCAAACATACGACATTGCTCGTCACATACAAGTCGAGATAAGCCAGCAGTCCATTTTGATGAGGGAGATTCTTGCTCGTTTACCTCCACCGTCGCCGTCCGACTGATCAGTGGAGTTCTCAATTCCTTTCTTGTCCTTACTTTTGCATTTAATTATCATATTGTGGTACATTGAGGGAAATGCACGTGTTAAGTTTGGGGGTAATTTTATGTTCATCAATTATACGTAGTTCATTATTTTTTGCATGATTGTCGTGTGTTGAAAACTTAACAAAACATAAAAAACCAACTCCTACTGTTTTTCTGTTTGTGTGGGTGAGATGGCCAGGCTAGCAATGATGCGTACATTGGAACTCTGTATTTAACTAAGAATCGTGGAAAAAATTATATATATTAAGTCGATTAACACTTCTTTTTGTGAAATTTGACCTTTATTGAGCACTATATTCATGTTTTGCATTATAAGTTGGTGACTTGGTTCATATTAGGAGAAAGTTGAACATAGTCAGTGAAAACCTGGAATATCACGAATACATATGCCTATAAAACTTCCTTTAGGGGAGTTTGGAGATGATTGAACTGGTGTATGGGAACGTTTAGATAGCTAAGGACTTTGTGCGCGAAATTGTTGTATGGATTATCTAGAGCCAACAAGATGAAATGAGGTGAGAACCTCAAGTTAGAGGTCGGTTTCGAAAATAGGTGTTTAATAAGGGGCGTTTCACTAATCTTTACAATTAAAAAGAAGTATAAAATGAACTTTCCTTCGAAGATTTTTTACACGAGCAATTAAGCCTACAAGGGTCTTTAAAACCCGGTGCCCTATGATCATCTGCCTTGGGAGTCATCGGCTGAAAGCTCACTACATGGATCACTTAGTCTCTAATGGAGAGAAGTAAAACAAAACCTAGTACCCTATGGTCATCTGACTAGCGAGTCATCGGCTGAAAGCTCGCTACATGGGTTACTTATTCGCTTACTGGAGAGCAGTAAAAAAAAATTATTGTGGAAAAGGTAGAATAAGTAGGTGTAAGAAACAAAAGATGCACCAAGTGCCAAGATTAAGCTCCAAACACTTGTTTTAGACACTTGCACCTTTGACAACGAGTTATTAATTAAATTAATTCTTGAATGCCGAAGTGATAAAAAAAATATAGGAGAATCCTTATTCATTCAAATGTTAGCATGTTAGCTAAAATATATCTGAACTAGAGAGTGAGAGAATTAGAATCAGCTAGAAGTCAACTTTAGTACATACCTGGGAAAAAGTGGGTGAAACACATAAGTTTGGAGGTGTGTATCTTACGAATAAGAAAAGGAAATAACTATTGCAGGTTGGGAATCAAACTAGTTTGAACTTGTGATGTCTACATTAATATTTACACACACATTTTAAGTTTCGCATTGAATAAGTAGAAATCAATGATTCTGTTTTAGATGCTCGAAAATCAGCTTATCTATAGGATAGCATGATTCCGGTGACTCTTTCTCCATGTTCCATATTCGAACTCAAAGACTCCTAGTTCATCTATCCAACATCCCAAAAGATTCATTGACTTTTAGAACTTTTTTGTATTAATCATTTTATCTAAAGAATAGCCGAAATACAATTTAAAACCTAACAAAACCCAATACCTATGTCTTATGTGGGACTTATGCCTTATGTCCAAGCCATTAGAACATGTTTACAATCCGCTTCGGGAGGGCATCAGTCATTTTAGCCCTTCATGGCTTTCATGGCTTCTCTTATGATCCGAGCCCAAATATTCTGACTTATGAGTGACTCTGTGAGGGGGGTAAGAGGACAAATGTCCTCCCAAAGCGGACAGTAAATATAATTTAATGGCTTGAGAATGAGGCCCATGTCCTTACAAAATGATATCGAAATTCTCTACAATAAGTTTGTATAATATTAGAGATCATTGAACTTAAAGTGAAATATTAATATTTTAATTGGATTACAATCATGTCACCCATATCTTGTGATATTAATATGTTCGTTTAATAATTTATAAGGACCTTCAATGAATTGACCAACGTTAAAACGAAATGGATTTTGAGAGACCAGTAAAGAATTAACTATCGATATAAGTCCAATTATCGATCGTAATTTTAAGGTTTTAAAATATCAAGGGTGAGATTTTCATCGAATAGAATCAGCATATTGCCAATGGTAAGCATCTGACGCGGTATATAAAAAAGGGCTTCCAGTTTAGTAATTCCATTTCTTTGGAGTTTGGATGGTGCCACTGAGCAAGTGTTCTAATTCTTATTCCTTCCTCACCCAACAAATCGAACTATAAATTGCTTCCCAACAGGGCTGGCCCTGGGCTAAGCCACCTAGGCAAAGACCTAGGGCCTCAAAAATGTGGCTTGGGCCCAACCTCAAAATTACCAGCAGTCCAGAAGGAAATTAGAGGGAGCAGCATTAAGGAAATTGAAGGGACCGATTCGACAAAAGGGTAAGTCTTCTTCTTCAATTCAAAATTCCCAAATCTCCTCTCCAAAATTCATACAAGCTCCAATTCCAAATAGAAAAAGGTTAAGGGTTGGACTTCCACCGCTTGGTTATAGTTAATTTCTCCAAATTAGAAATCTTCAAAAACGAGAAGGAGGTTATTGATGCGAATGATCCAATCTTTGAAGAGCCTAAAGAAGCCTTAACCAATCAAGCTTGAATCTCGATCGAATTTCGTGGCTGATTTTGCTTTATGAATTTGAGATCATCATGTAAATATTATTTCACTTTGATGACTGCTAATTGCTTAATTGCGGTATTTAATAAAAGTGTGAAATTTGATGCTTAGTTGAAATTATGGATCTCTTCAATTCATTTTTTTTTTTTTTTTTTTTAAGATTTACATGCTCTTGTTGATGGATCATGTTTTGATTAATTATGAGATCATTTGCGTTAAATGGGTCAAAATCTGTAACTTATTATACATGAAACTATACTGTCGATTTTTTTATTTTATTTTTTTAAATAGAAATTTGAATGTACCAATCAATTATATAGGATTAACTGTGGAATGATCCATCTAAGAGTGATTCAGGTTGCATGAGTTTTGTTTTTGTTTTTGCTTCTAAGGTTTTGGACAAACCTATTTTAATTTGCTTGAAAGGATGTTTTGAATGTTTTGTTTGATTTTATTGCTCAAGTTCCTCATTTATGTAATTATGTTGGTATTGCTCAAATATATTCTAAATGTTGTTTGGTTATTTCTTACAGGTTGATTGAATGATTGTTGAATTCCTTCACTTATCGATATTTGAAAATCTGGGATATTTTTAATTCTACCTCATCAATCAGGTGCTACCGTTATTTGCTTATAATTATGTCTACTTATTCTATTACCAAACCCAGGGCTGGACAAAAGTTTCGAACCGAACAGGAACCGAATCAAATCGAACCGAACTGAGAGGTTCTTCTTAAGTTAAATACCCGAACGGGTACTCGAATCTAGAACCGACGGATTCGGTTCGGTTCTCAATTCTAGTCCAAGAACCGAATAAGAACCAAATCTTTTTAAATTTTTAAATTTTTTTATATTGTATAAATTAAATTATTTTATTTTTTTTCTAAATAAATTAACAAATTATTTTCAGTTTTTTGTTTTATTTTTTTGGCCCAATTAATAGTTTGATTTTAGCCCAAAACCCAATAGAAGCCTTTTATATTTCATTTTCTTACGTTTGTCCGTGTGTAACTGTGTATAACCTAAACCTAACCCAAATCCATTTTCACAAATTGAAAACACAGTGACACAGAGCTATTGAAGTCGCTGACGCCGACCAAAAGTCTAAGACCAGTGTGATGTAATGGTTCATCTCCTCTGCTTTGCTCATTCTAACTTATGTTCATTACTTTCTATGATTGTGCATTTCTTCTTTAATTAATGGCAATAGAGAGATAACAAAATGAAAGGAATCCCTGTGATCAAATGTTGCTAGTGCCTTGCGACTTGTGAGACAGCGATACAGAGAGCAATAGAGAGACAATCTTTCTTTATGGATTACCAATGTTTTAGTATTAGTATCTATTTTTTAGTATTTGTATACACTGGTAAATTAATCTTATTGGATAATTTGTTATTTATATATTATTAAATTGGACTACGTTAATTTGTAACATTTAATATTGAACGTGCCATTAGTTATTTTTATGTAGTGTTGTTATAAATGTTAAAAAAGTTATTTATGGTACAGAACCAAATGGAATCGAACCGAACCTGAATGGTTCCATAATTATATTTGGACCCGACGGTTCTATTTACTAAATACCCGAAAAATTTTGGTTCGATTCGATGCGATTCTCTTCAAAATCGAACCGAATCGAACCGGACCATGTCCAGTCCTATCCAAACCACCTCATCTATAACCCTATAAACTTAAGCCTTTGCATTTGTTTGGTATAACTTTTTTTTAAATTATTTTTCCTCAATCTCTTTTTTAAACAAAAGATTTTCAAATAAAATAATCTTGCTCGTGACCCATAATTTTTCTCTACTTTATAACCACTTGTTCTTCTTAAAATTCATTTTCACATCAAATAATCTCTTCCAAATAAACATTTTATAGAGACCAAAAATAAAAAATTATTTTCATTAAAAGCCTCAAGCGTGTATGATTTTATAAACGATTGTTGACGAAACTTAACCTTAAATTGTCTGTATAATCTATTACGTTGTTGAATGGTATATTATCTTCTGATAATTGTTTTACCTATAAATAGAGTAATTAATCAAGATTGGAATTTAAGCTTTGAATAATTTTTTCGTCCTCATTCTTACAAATTGCAGATCTGTCGAATTCAAGAAATCACACAAGACGTGATGCTTCATTGATTTATTCAAAGTCAAGCTTTGGAAGATTTATATTTCCACAGCCCATGTTCAACCGAATTGAGTTGCCGACTTCATACAACCGGACGAACATAATGCTTCATTGAAATTTAAAAGCCAACCATTGTCTTCAAGCCTTTGAAGAATTCTAAGCAAATTGGTGCTTAATGTACAATCACATCTTTTGATTGCGTTACTTGGCGTGAAGTTAAGAGTGCTTAATTCAAGTGGTGGTTGCGGTTGAATACAATAGGAAAATGGTGATAAAGTCAAGATCGGTGGGTTTGATTCCAATTCATCAACAAGTCAAAAAAAAGAAGATAAAAGGGAGTTCTTAATTTCTTTTGATTGATTTTGTCAGCGAAATTACAAAATTGGATGCTATTATATTTTTTATCAATTAATTAGTGAAATGTTTTACCCTAGCATGAGGGTCCATGGTTGTTTTCCTTTGGAGTTTATCATGTTATATCTAGTGTTCTAGTTTTAATTTCTCAATTAATTTACGCACACAATTAAGATTGCACTAACACAGCAATCCTACACATACCAGTTAGAACTGTTAGAAATTGAGTGTATGAGGTTCTGATTGTCTATCGTCCAGAATTATAACAGTGAAAATTAAAATCCATTTTTAATTTACACTTCTTATTAGAGCGGGTCCAGTTTTAAAAAAATGTGATCAACGAAAAGCCTAGTAATGGACGGAGCACCATTCAGACCTTTTGTCTTTGACATGACAAATCACTCATATTGAAAATTAGGAGACGGGTCTATGCTCAATTATTAGATGAAAAAGCTTAGCTTCCTATCATGTGCGGATATAAAACATCCATTGTGATTGTAACTGAAAATGAGACAGAGAGAAAGAAAAATGGACGAAAAATGGAAAACTAATGATTTTAGCAATGCTAATTGGAATTCAAAAGTCTTAAATGCTATTTTTTTCATTTGTGGATTTCAACCAATTTCGTTTGATCTCTATATTCAAGGGCTAAGGAAAGTCGGGATATAATACAAGTTGCTCATGAAGGAACCCCCATTTGCAAATCATACAAACTTCAAATGCGCAGATATTAGAGTTTGAACAACTGACAATGCGAGAAAATTCTTGAAGAACAATAAAAAATGAAGAACTTCAAAAACTCAAACATCACATAAGAAGAAATTCTTCAACAATTCAAGGCAAAACCCAGTTGCAACTTATGAAGAGAACTCAAAATCGTATCCAATGCCATGAATGTGACAGATATGGACACATAACGTCTGAACGTGCTGAACAAATGAAGAGACAGTTCCAAGAAACCAATGAACATTACGTGAAGTGAAGATGAGGACAAAGAATCAAACTCATATGAGGACGAAACTCATGATAATTAGGTAATATGGTTTATTGACAACATGCAGTTTGATTTTTCAACTGCTATCCGTGGGTACTATCATTTTCAAGGCATTGTGAAAATGTTGTAATGCAAGATCATCCTAAAATATTTTCAAATCAATTTTTCAAAATTATATATTTCAGTAAACATTTGATACTCTTAAGAGTCCTTTGAAAGGACTTCTACTTCTATTTTTTTCTAAAAGAACTTCTCGATGAAGTCATCTTGAATCAACTTACACTAAAAATTATTTTAACCAGATAAACACTTCAAGAAAAATATTCATATAGATTCAAAAACAGCTTTGTGATTTTAAAGGTAATTATTAAATCTTTACCTCCAACAGCATTCTATTAAAAGTCTGACGTGAAATTTTAATAAATTAATGAATAGTAATAAAATTACAACATAATTATTTAAATTTTATCTCCAGCAGTACTATTGTAGCTATCATTTCTAACCATATGTGACCAATGTGCATAGTTATATTTGATGATATATGAAGCATTCTATTGAAACTGAAGTCAACAAAGACATGAAGAGTGCAAGTTTAAACTTGACTTTGCACCGAAAAGAAGCCGCCTTTTTTCAGGGATACGATTGTGTCTTCTACTTTTGACAATTTTAGTCGTTTTAAACTTTATGGGAAGCTTCACAACAAAGCATTAGGTGCTTGGCTTCGCATGCATTATATTGTTTCCTAATGCTTTCGGTGGGCTGATGAACTCGATTAGTCATTTTCGCTCTCTCTACATTCCAAGGTAATCCGTGATTTAAGAGAGTTTTCGGGTACGATGAATTGGATAAAATAAAAAATAACTAAAATTTTTTTTTTTTTTTTTATCATTATTATGTTTGTTACTGACTACGTTGATTTTCATGATAGGCTAAAGCTTTAAGAATTGTTATTCATATGATATGTCCAACATTGCATCTAAATTGAAGATCATCTTATTTAGTCCTCGTCGTCTTGATTCCATTTCCCATTTTTCAATCACACGTTCAATTTCCTTTCGATTAGTCTTCTTTGCTTTCTGATGAAATTAATATTGTGACACTTTTGTTGTCACTCAACTATATCATTTTGTAGTTACAATTTGTCATATGTTTTTGTTTAAGTCTAACTCTATGTAATGATGAATGTTAGACTAGTTTTCTACACTCTTACAAGTTAAGTTTTTTAAGCATTGTCTATATGATGGTAGGTAGTATGGTTCACTTGTACTTTCTACTTTTGTAATTTGGCTATATGTATATTAGCCATTTATTTTTCATCAGTAAGAAGTTGAATATATTTGTTCTTCCTCTTCTCATCGTGTTCATACTATTTTCTTGCATAAATACCATTTTTTGCTTAAATACCGGATTTCTGTGTTATTTAGAACAAATACCGGTAAATGCAATCAATATACGGTAAGTTTAATGCCTGATATCCGATAAGTTCACAAATCTCATGAAATCCGGTAAGTGAATTCAATATACGATATTCACATTAACTCCAAATCCGGTAAGCCCTTCAATATACGGTAAGCATCTTCCAAATCCGGTAGAATCATCCAAATATTGTGAGTTCACTTTCATTCTCTTTGAGCCATATTTCCATCACTTTCTCTACATGAATTCAAGGGTGAAATGGCTAAAATCGAGTTACTTGTCTTTGAAGAGATCTACCAGCACTAGTCTAGAAAAATTGTACAGACTTATGTCTAGAAAACACATAAAGTACTATAACCCAAAAATTTTAAGATTTGCAGTGGTTAAAGAATAATGCTACACATACAAACAAACTGGGAATCTCCCCATATGATGATTATAGATGAGTTGGGGTGAATTGAAAAGCTAATTAATCCCTTGTCTGGTAGAAATTTAAATTTAAAGTAGGGATGTAAAGGAGCCGAGCCGAGCCGAGCCGGCTCGCGAACTTCGTGCCACGAGCTGCGAGCTGCATGCCATTCAAGTTGGCGAGTCGAATTGACATCCCTAATCTAAATTTAAGTCAACAATTAATTTTAATCATTTAATTTATGAGATCCATAACTTTTCAGTCATATATTTCATTGACTTTTATCAAAATTTTATTAAAAATTTTATTTTAATCCCTACCAAACAGGAGCTAATATGTAAATATAACCTATTAAATTTGTCTTATAATTCATATAACACTACCCCTAATTAAAACCTATACACTGAGTTCAAAAATTAATATTTTTGAAAAATAATATATTTACATGCATTCATTTATCCACAAATAAATAAAAGTACAAGGTTAGTATTTTTATTAAATTATAACATTTTAGCTAAAATGTAGAAATTCAGAATCAACATTAAAAAGTAAAAAATTAAAAATTAAAAAAATAAAATTTCCTTTCTGAAAATTGAAACAAATAATCTGAAAATTTACATGATCAACATCAGCTTCCCAGCTGGATAGGGAGCCAAGCCAGTCATTTCATTAGGTTTTGAAGTCTCAACCATGCTACTCGTATAGAAGAGGTTGACAGAATACTCATAATAGGGAGTCTTACTTTTTTTTGAACTTTTTTATTCACGTAAAATTCACGCGCATGTGAGTGGGTTTCTATCTCTTCTGATAAAGGAGATTTATTCTTTGAAGCCCAATTCACCAACTCCCAAGCCAAGCCTAGACTAAAACTTACAGGGCTGGCGCGAGGCTAAGATGCAAATTCAAGCCGAAAGCATCATCAAAATTGGGCTCATCATTAGCCCTAGAGAATCTACTTAAGGAAGGCCCATCTAGAGTCCCATTATGGGCTTTAACAGATTCTGGCCCAATACTCTTCAAGCTGGACTCTTCTACACTGCTGGTGCAGGGTAAGTTGGTTACTCCCCTTCCGTTCATTGGAAACGCGCAGCCATGTGACACATGGAAGTACGGCGTAGCGCGTGGAATGCACACCCACTGCGGAGATGGTGGTTGAGAGAGAAGTCGAGGCGGAGGAGCAAAGACGGTGGCCTTTGAACTAGTTGCTTGCATTTTTTTACACGTTGTCTTTCTTTCTTGTGAGCGTTTTGGTGACCACCGAATGCTTGTGAGTTTGTGAATTCGCGGCCGCAGTACTGGCAATCGTATTTCCGGCAGTCGGAAACAGGGAAAGTGGCAGATTCCGGCGAGCCCGCTGTTGTTTTGGTGGATTCTATCTCTTCTTCTTTGACTACGTTGAAACCGAAGAGTTTTAAACGCCCATTAGTTGGGGTGTTATTGCATGGCTTGCTTTGATACTGTACTTGTGCCATAATGATCTGTAATATGTTTATTTCTGTGTCTGTGTGTGAGAATGTGTGTGTTTGCAAATAGACAGAGAGAGAGTGAGGAAGCTGGGGGATATTTATACTAGTTTAAAAGAGTTTAAAGTTATTTTTTTAAGAAATAAGCTATTTGTACACTTTGGACTAACTCTTTGGTTGATCCGACCCCACCTGTCCCCTCACATGAGGGGCGAAAATATTAAATTTAATGGAGTGGGACCCGACCTCCATGTGAGTGTCGGGTGAGGTCGTGTCAACCAAAGGGTAAGTTCGGAGTGTACACGTAGCGTGATTGTTTTTTTAATCCCTTGTTTGGTTGGAATTAGAATTAGATTTTTAATAAATTTTAATTAAATTTGATGAAATATGTGGTTGAAAAGTTATAGACCCCATAAAATATGTTTTGAAATTAATTGTTGACTTTAATATAGATTAAAATCTTGATTTTAATTTTTACCAAACAGGATTTAGTTAAAACCATAATGAGGAGTACGATGTAGTGTTAAGACCAATATAGAATTTATGTGGTCGCATTCCTAATTTGATCATCATTTGATTCAAAATGACTAGTTTATGCAAAATGTCACGTTCTGTTATCCTACGCCTTCGTAAAGATTGTCCATATATATTTCGTGTAATCTTCCTATTAAATTCATAAGCTGAATTAGCTTCATAGTACATGTACTGTTGGGACTGAGGCATAAAATGAGCGAAAATGGCTATTTGTAAACAATAAATGAAAAAAATAAAGTTTAACCCGCAGGAGCGTAGTTAAACAAAACTAATACCAGATATAATAAGGTGTCAAAATGCAGTAAAATAAACTACACAAAATATGAACAAAGTTCAGAAAAACAAGAAAAAGAATTGGAATGAAAAACGAAAATCCGAGGCAAGTGATGGCACTCTTTCCTTGAGTCAATATTGCCCCGCAACGATACTTACGATTCACGGCACTTATTTCCATAGATACAACGGATTCGACTTGTGGTAGTAGCACTACAAACCACAAGTTTCAACGAACTTTTGACGGATTTCCCTCTCTACAAAGGAGCAACTTTTTGAATAATTTTTGGAGAATTTTGGCAAGAGAAATATATTATGCTTGATGCACAAATGATATATAATGCATTAGGGAGGTCCAAATGGTCCTATTTATAGAGTATGAGGGGTTGTGGCGAAGCGTTGCGAGCCAAAACACAACAGATGCGGGAATCCTTTTTGCCCGCTTCTCGTCCGCCATCTCACTCAAGCGACACTTACAGAGAGTTAGTCGCTCGCTCTTCGCTCGACGTCGTTCGAGCAAACCTTCGATAGAGCGAAAACATCTGTCGCTCGAGTTACAGTATTATCTAGCTTCCTCTAAATTTCCTTCCATATGTGGACCGCAATTTCTCATTCATCCGAAATTGGTTTTGACACACCAGATATACTCCTCAACATATATAAGGAAATCAAAATTCCCTTTTGGGGCTACTCCCTCGACCCCTGCGACTTGGCCGAGCAAGTCGATCCCCGTTTTGGAGCTGCGGAGCGGCAAATCATTTGCATAAACAAATCAAGTCTGAGTATTTAGCCGAACTTGACATGAAGTCACACTTTTCAATGTTTGTTTTAAACCAATTTTCAACATGTACAAGGGTACAATTCAACGAAAAAGGCGAATAAAAAGGCTGGGCATTGATGTTAAACTTGTATGATGCCAATTATGTGCGAGTTGTCTCCGTACTCGATTAGTTCAAAACAGATGATGGATTCACCTCTACATGTATTGTGCAATTACTGCCCAAATCGCCCAAGAAGATTTTTTTCTTATCTGGGTTTAAAGTTGTTATGACAGTGTACATAAACGCTAATAGTGAAAGAAAACCATTTACATCAATATTATTTGGTAAGGTACTTGGTGCGAAACCTGCCGACCTTTTGCCTCTATTGTATAATACCTTCATATCCTTTCATTTCAGTGGAAAAAGCCCCTACGATCCAATTCCGTGAGTTCAAGCATTAAATGCACCAAATAGGGCCAAAATTTAAAAAAACAAAATGGAAAAATTTCTGTTGTAGTCCAAAACCTTTAAATTTGTTATTAATCGTATCCAAACTTTTTATTTGTACGGCCTATAGTTCCAAACCTCTAATTTCATTACAACAAAAGGACAAATTGACGGATTCTGTCCATTTCGCCGTACAAGTCTTTTCCCAGTTGACTATTCTATTAAGGTTAATGTTAATTGAAATCAAATTAAAAATGGAGTCTTCGTGTGAACGATATCTTACTTACATTTTATTACTTGCCTACGATGATGTACACTTGCAAGTTTTTAAAGCAAATTACGATCGTGTACATCCTAAATCTTCTCGTTATGTCATCTAACTCACGTTCTTGATGAAGCATTCACTCGTGACTACATAAAATCACCTTTTGGTACTAGGCTCACAAGTACATATGTTAACAAATCTAATTAAGTAGTTATGCGTGCTAACACCACTTGTTAAAGAATAACGAAGTATATGACAATATATGAAGTAACGATCACAACACAAGAAGCACACAAGAAATTGGCAGAAGAATGGGAAATTCACTATAATATGGAGAAAGAATACGAAGATATTGTATTTTCTATATTATCAACTTGTTCTAACTATGAAGAAGAGTGAACTACATACAGAGGTATATGTCAAACCTTAATAAAAGTCATAAAGATGGAAATGACATAAAATAAAGCGTAAAATAAAGAAAACAATCTTAGGCCGGACGAGCGCAATACTCGAGTACCATGTGAGCGGTAAGTGAGCGACAGACACGACGCTCAAGCGCCAAACAAGCGGTTGGTGGATAGTAGCTCTCTGCTAAAAATTATGTCCCATCACTCAAGCGGCAAGCTAGTAGTAATGCGGCGTCTTTTCCTTCTTGGTCCATATTTTGACTTTTTCAAAGCCCAATTCAACAAATCCACAAAATACTCAATGGAATTTAGGTCAAACTTTAACAAATTTTTTCACCTCGAACCAAATTTCATTCAATGAATCAAACTTCAAAAAAAAAATTCACCAAGAGACGGATTCTACTACAAAGCAAAAACTAAACTCTTCAACAAGAACTTCGACCGAACTCGCCAACAAATAAGATTATCCACCTCTCCCACAAAATTCAACTAGAATAAATGAATTCAAACACTGCTCATCAAAATTACCTTGGAATCACAAAATTTACTCGAATTATCAACACGACCAACAAAAAAGTCAATAATCACCATACAGGGCAAAAACATGTCATGAAAACAAAATCAACACCACAAAATGCTTTTGTAGAAAGTTTTTCACTAGACTTAACACTTTCAACCATACTTAAAGTATACGCAACTACATCAGATTCCTCATACCTATGTAGAGGCCTAATATTTCTTCTAAGTCCATCTCTAACAATTGAATATGATGGCACCGCGGGTGGTGGTGGCAAAGCAACTTTATCCATAACTTCTTCAACACGGACCTAAAACCAAATTTCAACGACACTGTACCAAACTGAATATCCACCAAAGTACTGAACCTTTGCTGATTGATCTTCAAAGGTTCTACACAATCTTGCAAGACATACAACTGGGACCTACGCTGCCCATCCAACACAACATGGGCACCTTAAAAACCTTCAAGACTCCACACCATTTAACTTGTACCCTTTTAAATCAAGAGTAGTCAATGAGATAAGATTTCTCTTCAAATCTAAAACATGTTTCACTACATCTCAAGTGTTCTGACCGTCACATCCAACATCTTAAGTCTGACCCTTTCAATACCTTCTACCTTATATGGTACGTTGTTGCCCATAACTACAACACCTTTCGAAACTTATTCATTTGTTGAAAACAAATCCCGATTGGGACACAAGAAAAATACAAGTTGTATCAAAAATTCAATCCTCGTCAGGTTTGGAATCGTCATCAGAAATAACCAAAAGTTCTCCTTCACTCAAATAGTTCTATGCAACATCAGCTTCACCTGAACTTTCTGATTGTCTTCACTTCTGATTTGCAGCCGATTTTTCTTTTCTGCAACTAGTAGCAATCTTTCTTTATGTGCCCATTTTTCTTGTAACAGTTACAAATTTGATTACTAAAGTTAGATTTCAATATGTCCCTCATGTCACCACCATGAACAACAAGGCCTTCTCCTTGAGCCTTAGATCGAACAAGATGCTTCATCTTCTTATTTGAAAACAAAGTATCATATATTTCTTCAACGATGATAGTATTACGACTATATAATATCGTGTCTCTAAATGACATATATGGAAGCGAGCAACGATCACAATAAAATCAAACACAAATCCTCTTCATTATACTTAACCTCCATCTAAGGTTTTCAAATCAACAACAATTTCTTTAAACACAACAAGGTGATTTTCTAAAGATGTATCTTCTATCATACGATAAGAATACAAACATTGCTCCAAATACAATTTTTTAGTTGGACTATTAGTCATGTACAATTGCTCCAACTTTAACCATAATGCAAATGCGATTTTCCTTTCAAAACGTCCTGAAAAATATGAGTCTGAAGATGAAGATGAATCTGTAATAGTACCTTTTGATCCTTACGTTGTTTCTCATCCATCGACCAATTTGAGGGCATTTTGTCAAATCCCAACAAAGCACCATCCAAATCTATCTAAGTGAGCACTGCTTACATCTTCATTTGTCATAACAAGAATCTAGTGCTACTATCCAAAAGCTGAATATCATACTTCATGGTTGTCATCACGAGAACAAAACCTCGAACAAATGAAACATTAAGCTTTGATATCACTTGTTAACCAATCTAGCCAAGTAGTTATACGTGTTAACACCACTTGTTAGAGAATAACGATACATATGACAAAATATGAAGTAGCGATCATAACACAAGAATAACACAAGAAATTGGAAAAGAAATATATAATTCACTATAATATGGAGAAAAATACAAAGATATTGTGTTTTCTATATTGTCTATCTTGTTCTAACTATGAAAAAAAAAGCCAACTATATATTAGGGTGCAGATCAAACCTTAATAAGATTTGGGTCAAACTTTAACGACATATAATTTAAGAATTCAAGTAGTTTTTTAAACCTTATCAAGCTTGTTCATATATTAATCAATAAATATCTTGTTGTTAAGTCCAATATAACGCACTTTTAAGGACATTAATCATGCTTTCTTTGATGTTCATGTTGTTTAAAGTGCCAATAATATCGTTTTATATTGCCAAAATCCCAACATGGCCCACCAAGATGTGTTTATCAAGGATAATAATCCAATGGGAGCTTATTATATGAATTTAAACATAAGATTATTGTATTCATAATCCTATCACAATAAAACTCCGTTAACTTTCTTATCATCCTTGTTTACTTTTCAAACCCTTGCTTTGGATGATCCCAAAAGGATAAAACATAACCTTTTGTGACTTATCAATGTGTAATCCGCTCTTTTCAGACGTGTAAAGCATATTCAAGTAATCATAACTTAGTAGGCCTGGTCAATAAGTCCCTCTTTAATGCAACTAGAAACGTAAAGGTGAGTCGACTCATTTTGGAGATTATCATGTTGGACCTTGCTCTAGGATCTAGCCCATGCAGGTTAACCTACTCAAAAGCAGAGTGAATTATCTTTTCGACATGTCAAACTTTTGTTTAGACCGACCAATCTAATCGTAAGTGGCATTGTTAACCTTTAACAACAAATTAATTATATATGGTGTCATGTACAGTTCGATACCTCAAAGCGTGTCTCGATAATTCACTCTACTTTTAAGTATATAAATAATTAAAGTAATATTTAGAATCGGGTTAGCACTAAGTCGTACTAGTTTTAAAATCAAGTTGGTTGTCTAACGAAAATTGATCATTTTTCCTTTGCATTCATTCAAGATATTAGTGGAATAAATTTATGGTAAATTTTCACATACTAACAAATGATGGTTATATGTTATTGTAATGAACTTAAATAATAATAAATAAATCATCTAATCACATACTAAGCATAAAGTTTTATCAATATAGGTTAATGAAAAAAACATTCAATTCTATAGAATCAAAAGTAACAATCGCTATTTTTGTTTACCTAAAATAGAATGAACGAGTGAAAGTGACTCTTTCTCTATCTATATCCAATAAGCGTCCGTTTGATAGAAAGATGAAATTTTGATGGAAAGAAAATTAATTACAAGGAATTGAATTGTCTAGAATTTATTTTACTGAGAATTGTAATTAAAGGAATTTGATTGATATAATTTTTCACCTAAAAAATATAATACTTTTGATATCCGTTTGACTTTGTTTTTCATAAAAATTGTCAATTAAGGATCCGTTTGATTGCAATGGTAGAAAATGAGTGAAAAAAATGAATGTCAGGAAATTGAATTGCCTTAAATTTATTTTACATAGAATTGTAATTAATGGTGTTTGATTGGTATATTTTTCCATCTAATCCGTTTGACTTTATTTTTCATGCAAATTGTTATTTTTTAGGATAAATTTTTTTACAATCTGTATTAAAATTTGTTTGGATTACAAAAAAATTGAAAAATAATAATTTTTGAATTTTTTTTTGTGTTCGTTTGACTTTACTTTTTACGCAAATTGTCAATTAAATGGATAAATTTTTTTACTATTAATTTTGGAATGTGCTCCAATTGTTAATATATATATATATATATATATATATATATATATATGAATAAAGCTATGTGTACACAATCCCCTACATAATGCCCTACACCCCCCTCACATGGAGGGGGCCCACACATAATAAAATATTTGTGGGCCCCCCTCCATATGAGGGGAGTGTAGGGCATTATGTAGGAGATTGTGTGTACATGTAGCATAGTCCTATATATATATATATAAGGTGGAAAACGTTTTCCTACTAATATAGTGGAAAAACGTTTTCTAACTTTTTTGTATTAACAACTTATACCTTGAAAATTTTGAAAAACATTTTGCCTAGAAAATTAGTGCAATAAAAAAAGTGAATAGTAAAAAGAAGGAAAACGTTTTCCACCTTCCATGAAAAACTTGTCCAATCAAACGGACCTTAAATGAATAAATTTTCTTACCATTGGGGACAAAATTTATTTATATTGCCAAAAAATTAAAAATTAAAATAAAATAAATAATTTGGAAAAATTTTGGTTTTCATTTGATTTTATTTTATATGAAATTTGTCAATTAAAATGATAAATTTGTTTCGCTTCATCTTAGAATTTGTTTCTATTGCTAAAAATTTTTAAAAAAAATTAAAATATGGAATTTCAATTCCCACCAAAGTGGTAGAAAAATGAATTCCTTGAAATCAAAGAAAATTTCAAAAGTTGAAAAACATTTTCCATAGAAAATTTGGCCAATCAAACAAGCCAAAAATAAAAGTTGAAATTCGAATTCCAACTTTCAAAAAAATTAACGCGCAATCAAACAGGCCCTAAATGTCAGGTCACTTTTGAGCATATTTAAGAAGTAAACATAAAGGGTATTAGAAATAATTAGAAATGAGTAATTAGAAAGTAGAACTTATGAATTCTTTGAAATATGTAAATAAAAATTGACTTTAGTGTTTATATACAATTTATGAACATAAAACTACTGTGAGTAACCATAAAACCTAACCAAGATAATAGTCTAGAAAGTTTATAATTTCTAAAGCATATAATAATGAGTAATGGGATCTAATTAATCTTTTGAGTTTAAAACAAAAAAGATAGGGAGTCCTTTGAATCTCAAAGGGGAAAGTGAGACATAATTTATTCAACCAAAAAAACATGAAATATGCGCTTAGGAATAGAGTAGACACAGCCGGAAGCCGGCTACATAAATACCACACAAAATGTCCACCCCCGTTTGGCCCCATTATTTCAAATTATAAGGTGTGAAATTTTTTTATTTTTTTATTTTTTCTAGAATGGATGGTTGAAAAAAAAAATGAAAATTTTTTTTTATTTACGTTTAATATTATTTTATAAAAGATTGTGTGATTAAAAATAGAAGAGAGCAATGAAATTTAATTTTATGGGAGCCAAACGAGGACGTAATGTAGACACATTAGGTCCGTTATAATTTTTTTCCATAGAGTATAAGTTGTAGATCTCTTAAGAAAAGTGTGAACAAAAACAATGTTTTATCAACTTATAATTGTGCTAAAATTAGATGTGGGCTCCCCATACAATTCACTTGGTGTGACAAAGGTTCCAACCTTAAAAAAATAAGGTTCTAGGTCCTCAACCACCAGATCTGCTCTTCAACTAGAATTTAGCTTTAGAAGGTTGAAAAAGAATCAACTATTGTACATTTCTTCCTCAATCCTGCCGTCATTTCCGCATCTAATTTCTCCGGGTGTAGCAAAAATCACTGGCTTTGCCTAGGAAAAGTGCTATCTAGGCAAGCTACTAGAACGGAAATTTCCTCACTAATATACTAAGGACCTGTTTGATAGGAGGTAGTTTTTCGTGAAAAATGGAAAACGTTTTCCATAGGTACAAGCGGTTGATGCACAAAAATTAGAAAACGTTTTTTTCACCATAGTGGTGGGAAAACGTTTTCCAACTTTTTGGCAAATTTTTTTTTTTTTTATAGCAATTAGAACACATTCCAAAGTCAATAGTAAAAAAATTTATCCATTTAATTGACAATTTGCATAAAAAACAAAGTCAAACGAAAAATTTGTCAAGTGAAAAAATATATACCAATCAAACACCATTAATTACAATTCCCTATAAAACATTTTCTAGGCAATTCAATTCCCTGACATTCATTTTCTTTCCACCCGTTTTTCACCCTTGATTGATCGAGGAAAAAAAAACTCGAATTGGAGAACGTGAACGAGAAGAGACAATGACGGAAAACTAAGAGGCTTAAATGCTAAAATGGAAACCAAATTTCAGCTTTTCTTGACAGTAACCTGGCAAAGCTGAAAAGAAGCTACTTTTGGGTTCTTTTCTAGCATTTGCACCTAGCAAAACATGCTGTAAGTTTTTTTCAACATAATACTTCGAAATAGAAACTTTTTTACATTAAGGTTTCATTTAAGATCAATAACATAAATCATTTTTTCATTCCTTTCACAAAATTGCTAGATCTACTAGAAAAGAAAAAAATAATAATAATAATATTATTATTATTATTATTATGCTAGATCTACTAGAAAAGAAAAATAATAATAATAATAATGTCAAGTTGTTTACATGTGTTCTATGTAATCCAATTGAGGCAAATAGGTTATAAATTCCTACATAAGACGTTCACACATATACAACAAAGCAAATGGATTTTCAACCGAATGCTAGGCTTGTTCTACATGACATTTCAAAATGGATCCTGGGGACTGAATAGCCACTCCAACAATAATAATCTAACTAAACGAATATATATTTTTTGATATTTTACAGTGATTAAACTTCACAAATCCTTTTTAAAAAAACCAGAAAACAGAAAAAGGGAAAAAATAAAAACATATTGAACACATACTAGCCAAATGCTTGCATGCAAGAATAAAATTCCAAACCTCTGGAGCAAACACAAATTATGTAACACTTACTTTTTATCAGATCCTTTGAGGTTGAAATTGAACCATTTCTTCTTTCCAGATTTGTCCTTTGAATCGGAACTGCCCTCTTCTCCCGGACTGTCAGACTTGCACTCTTCACCAGGAATTTTGCTGCTACTTCCATTGCTAAAATGTCCACTCTCACTAGTATTACCCACCGACCTTACAACAGTAAAAGACGAGTGGATGCTATCTCGCTGTTTTAGCAGTTCATCAACCTGTTCATGAACATGAGTAAAAACCAAAGGCAAATATTTACCAACCATAAAGCAGGATCAGGAATGACAAGATGTAATAAGAGAGAAGAATACAGTTACAAACTATGCAATGTGTCCGAAATATGTCTATTTATTGGTTCAGCCACTGAAATTATGAATATTACTCTAAAAAGAGATTCCTATTGGCTATTACATTACAAACAACAAAATCACAGCTAGTGAACTCTAAAACACTGATGCCCAATATGTGACCTACGAATTTTCTTAATATAAGATAAATTGATGTTAGCAAGAGGCTAATCAGCAAAGACAATGTGAAGATCAAAATTCTATTTCTCAAAATGACTTTAAAAAAAAATAAAATAAAGATATCAGTTGTTTCTTCTATTCTTAAACATCGTAATTATATTTCTCTAGATAAATATCTATGTATGGGTTTGAGGTTTCAGAGGGACAGAAATTAGAATCAAAACTAATACATTTTGACGATAAAAACATTTAACCATAAAGATCTCCCAGCAAGCAAACTTACAGATAGCTTTTCCTGGCTGTATCTGTTGGTGACTTCTTTGAAGCGTGCCAATGCCTTCAAAATAGAAGGGGAAGACTGTAAAATTATATCCAAAAACATCAACTGCAAACATCATTAGCAAACATAAGTGAAAAAATAGGAAACCTTTCTATATTCTGTTTCGAATTGGCGTAGTTCATTTCTCTTCCTCAAAATCTCAGCCTCAATATCCTTAAGCTTTTTAGTTGTCTCCTCGTACAACTTTGCAGAGAGAGCCTCAATTGTATAGGTAGCAGGTTTAAAGAAATTATCTCCTGCACAAATCAGGCCAAATGCAAGTATTTAGAGATTCTTGTCTTTTCTTGATCATCTGCTCTAATAATCATCAAAATAATAAGACACATGAAAAGAAAGTTCAGACCATAAACAGCAAATATGTGGGTGCCAGCCTTTAGTTCTGAGACCTCACAAGGTTGAAGGCCTTCCAATCTCTTGAAGAAAGAAGCTTCCGGGTCCTTAGCCATGGCCAACTGAACCAACACACAAGTGAATTTATCAGTAAAAGTGAACCTTCAAGCCTCTTCACTGAAAGGAAAAAGTAATTTGGAAAATTAGACATACCGCATTTATAGTTGAATCCATTCTGTATACTTGGAAATGCAAGAAATACATTCCGGCTGATGTAACATTGCCCGTCTTCTCACCGTCTTCCTGTATATGTTAATTACATTAGAGTCTCAAAATTTAGCAGCTGGTCTATTCTCAATGTATTCTCCGCACGTTGCATAATTAACGTTATCAGTCACACACGTACGCAGTAGAGACTCATTAACATTGTAACTCTAGAAAGTTTTTTTACTGTAAGTTTCAGAAAAAAAAAAATTCGTTTTTATATGTTAAAGAAGACATACTCAATATGCTGGTTAAGGGGTACAACTTAAACATCAAAAGATGAATAATTTCTCCAACTGATTTGGTTCAGATTGGTTCCAAATGTACATATTAATCAAGTTAAGAAGTGGATTGTCATATATACAATTAAATCAACCTATTTATACCCTTATATTGGGTGAACTACAAGAGCAAGACAAATAAGATCAAGGGGGAATCAGGATGACAGGAATTATTAAAGCTTAGCATTAGTGTATACTATGGAAATATTTATGATTGTCATCAAGGCGAATAATTCAGTCTATCAAATGGAAAGAAGACTTAGCCCATGTTTAGCTACCATTTATAATTTGTTGATAAACGGTCAAACCATCTTGCATCCATATATGCTACTCACTTATCGATCACTTAACTTATCCTATTTATAATTTAAAACCGTTTATAAACAACTCCCAAAGATGCTTTTAGAAAGAATATCCTTGAAATCAACAAAAGAAAAGGAAGACAACTTAGGACAATGAGATCTTAGTATTGCACCAACCTATGATCCTTAGGCATGGGTACGGATACGTATCTAAGACTAAGTGTCAGATTTTTTATTTTCTAAAATGTAAGATACTGGGACATAACTAAAAAAAGTCCAAATTTCGAACAAAGCTACGTGGGTACGTTTTTAAAACTTCAATCTTTTACCTAAACATAGAACATCACTTCATTTTAAAAACACAGCAACCTATAAGTTGAAAGTGACATAACATGACATCGTTCATGTTGTCGACTAACAAGAGTTTTTTTGAAGATTTATTGTAAAATTTGTAATGCATTTTGTTAATTGAAATACCTTAAACGATATAAAAAAAAATTAACAAGTTAAATATGACTGCTAGAATTGAATTTAACAATCCAAAGTCAATTACATTTTAAAATGTCAATATTATTAAAATTCTATTTACGACAATTTAGATTATCTCGATCATATAATTAAATATAAAAACATGATATTTTGAGACTGGTTGTTAAAATGAGACGCAAATTTTTTATTAAAACGTGAAAAAAAATCAAAATACTACGAGTGGTCCTTGAATTGTGGATGAATTTGATTTTGTTTTTTTTTTTTTATTAATATAATTGATAAATCCACATTAATCAATGTATAATAGTTAAGAAAGCAATTAAGCAATTCTAGGATCTACCGTATCAAATACGTTTGTAAAAATTAATGATGCCAAATGTATATTAATAAATTTTTCAGGATCAGGGCCACACTCGGCCTAATTTGCCCTAAAAAAAATGAAGCCCCAACTAAAGGCCCAAAATTTTAAAGAAAAGGCACAATCCAACACTCTTTCCTCCTTCTAACCCTTCATCTTCTCGACTTTCTTCGCTCTCTAACAATGGCAGCAGCCAAGATCCAGCAAGTTCTACCCCTGGCCGTGTCCAGTTGAAAATTGTCGTGTCCGCCCTATATCTCATACCCATATCGTGTCGACACGGATATGCCAGCCGGAGAGAAGAGTCGGAGCATCATAGGCACCAACTCACGAATAGTATGCATAGGTCACTTTTAATTTTTGTATTTGTTATTTTCGTTTTCAATACACCGAAGCAATCAATTATATTTCCCACGAGTGCTGCGGTAATCTCAAGAACTAAATCCCATCTTACGATTCCTTTTCTCCCTCCCCCCACCCACCCACCCACCCACCCACCCTTAACCCCAAGCCCCAATTTTACTGTTTGAGCTTCTACAGTACATTCTAGAAGATAATCTCAAGAAATAAAATAGGAAAATTTACTTTTTAAGCTTAGAACCCATTTGACCCACATTTTCATTTTCATTTTCATTCTTCTACTCATTTTCAACCACACATTCTTCAATAAAATAATATTTTCTATCACATCAATAACTTTTCCTTCTTTCTCAACCACACATTTCCCATCATATCACTATTTCAAAATTCATTCTTCCCCAATAATCTCCATCAAACACACTCTTATTGTTTAAACAGAAAATAAATATCAAAAGTGGGAAGTGATTTTCTTTCTATATACACGAGAAAGATAGATCTGCATTTGATAATTGTGTAGAAGTGAAAGAATGTTGAAGAAGAAAGCGAAACAGGCTCTAAAAGACTTCCATTAATGTTCATTCCTTTCAATTTCCCTCTCGTCTCTTCCCCTTGCGTGTGAGTTCCTTCACTTTTTTGTGTGAGAACTGAATCTATTTGCATAATCTGTTAATGCAACTTTTCACGATGTTGGTCAATATATTTTTTGTAGTTAACTTGGGTGCAGTTCCTGATTTTCAGTTTGCATTCATGTCAAAATTTCTATTTTAAATAATTGATATAAATTATATTACTTGTTTCCATTGGATTCCTTTTCAATAATCTATATTTGTTAAATTTTATTAGAATGAAAATTGTGTTAGATGACACCTTAACTTCCGAAGCAAGTTTTAAAAATTAAAATCACAGTTTTTGATTACCCTGAATATTTCTAAAGTTTGTTTCCTCTGGTTTTGGCATATAAATTACATAGATCTGGCTTTACTATTTTTAACATTTTACAAATAAATCAAAAGAAACTTTCAAGCCCGCCAGGGTTGTGGCCACACTGCGATGAACAAAACTTTTGCCCGCTGGGCTATGCCTGGGCCAGCAGGCAGCCCACCTTTGGACATCTAAATGGAGGCTTTGTGGTCCGAACACTGCCGGATTTACATGTCTAGGCAATATGCAATCAAACATTTACTTCCCTCATTAAACAAATAACAGCACTCTTACAAAAGTTTTAAGCTAAAGAAATCACAAGACCATTGAACAACCAAAATACTAAAATAAATTACCTGCAATGCCAGTCCACACCCCCCATTTGCATCATGTTCAAAGTACAGGAGCTGATAATCACATGTAATATGGTCGTTAGTACTCAAAGTATGCATTTGCATGCATGTCAAATTATGTGGTTGAAGACCTTTACAAGAAAAATCTGGACATGTTATAAATATAACATTCTATAGAAAATGCACCTTAAATTTGCTTTGCGCAGCTGAAGTAACTCTAACTACAATCCCTGCCTCAGCTTGTTCCTCGTTAATAGTTACACCGAAGTAGTGAGCACATTGCTTTTCTACCTGTTAAAATAAAATTAAAATTATCGAGCAAAACATGGACATAAACAAAGCACGCATGTGTCCTACTAAAAGAGTTCTATACCTTTCCACTGACAGAATTTCCGATTGGAAGAGGTCTTATTGTAGCTGTTCCATTTAAAGCTTCTTCGAGAACATTAGCGGAAACGGTGGTCTTGATGGGGGACACCCAGCTTGCTAAACGAGTGGATAAATAAATAGATAGCTTAATAGCTAATGAAAGTGATACTAGACATCCTAGCTTTGATATAGAAAATACCTGAATAAAGCTGCAAACATTGTGTTGACAGTTCCAAGATTGGATAAATCAATTTCCATATCCATTCCTTCCACATCAAGGGCCTTATTATTTTGAATGACAAATATCAAACCATTTAAGATATACCTTACAGAAATTAGACAAAAGAGAAAACAAAATATTTGAAACAGTGACAAAACAAGTATGAAAGGATTCGTTTACCAAAACCTTTTACCAACTGATGTGGCAGGATATGTTGCACAGTTTGCAATAAATTTTTGGGGCACATAGTTAAGAAGTTTAACCATTGATTGTCACACCGTAGTTGGTATAAGTTTTTGGTAATTCATGTCATCTATGGTATTTGTTCTAGAAATTTTTTTTAAGGGCAACCATGGAAATTGGAATAATTACAATGAGAAATCATGTCAAAGTCAAGAAGCTCTGTGATAGTATATAGAACTGCAGTACATAAAGAAGATGAGAAGGAAGAGAAAAGAAAAGAAGGGAGAGTAAAGAGAGAAGGGATAGAATTTGGGAGAGGAATTCAATATTGATATGAATTATACTCAATCGACTTTGTAAATCAAAAACCCTCCTACTTATGCTTCAACCCCTAATAAAACATAGAATGTTACCATTCTATGAAAATTGAAATTGTCTAAATGTAACCTAGCAACTATTTATTTCCAAGTAGCCATAAGTGGTAAAGTAGCTTTGTTACCTATTCCGTTAGGAATTGAGGAATTTTCAATACATAACATCCATGCATTTACAATTCATGTCACAATATTGATACTCCGAAAGGTGGTTCTATTTGCTTGTAGCTCCCATTAGATCCTGGATAAAGCAAATCTTATTTTTTTGAATAACTGCATCACATGCTACAACATAGTCAATTATATTTCCAAGTGCCTTAGCACAATGGTTAACTAGAGCCTATGATGCTCGGACTCGGGTACGGATATCGGGTACATATCTAAGTGTCGGATCTTTTATTTTCTAAATTATAGGATACGTCCAAATTTTGAACGCGAGTACTTGAGTACACCTTTCAAACTTCAATTTTTTACTAATTCAAGATGTCATTTTGAATATACCAAAATCAATTATTCACAAAGAATGAAATTAGTATTGAATAAAGGATTAAGACGAATAAAATAGAATTTTGGAGCTTAGTCTTCAATTATGAGAATTACTAAATGTTATATAAAATAGAAAATGAGGAATTGGATTGCAATTTCAATTTAGTGGAACTCATTTTTATTTTATATAAACAAAACCCTAAACTATCGATACATAGTGGGAAATAAGGAAAAAAAAAGAAGAAAATGGAAAAAAAATGAAAGAAGAAAAAGAAGGGAAAACTTAGAGTCGCCTCCTTTCTCTACCTTCTCGGCGGCAACGCTATGTTTATAGATAGCGAAAATGGGAAAAAAGTAAAGGGAAAGAAAATGGGGAGAAAAAAGAAAGAAGAAGAAGCAAAAACAACAAAGTGTCCAATTGAAACTTGGAGGATCCGACACATATCCCATACCCATACCCATGTCGTGTCGTGTCCGACACGGGTACTCCTACTATTTCGAAGAGTCCGAGCATCAAAGACTAGTGCTTGTTTGGGTGGGCTTATAATAAGTTGGTCAAACTAGCATATAAGCACCAATCTCACACAAACATGCATGTCTTAAAAAATAAAATGGCTTATCTTGTAGCCAATTTAGGCCCAAGAAGCCAAACTTGTTTGGTTTATTTTTAAAAATTGACCAAGTAAAATACTATTTTGCCCTTTCCCTTTTGCAGAAATTACAATTTTGTCCATCACTTTTGTATTAAGAAATTATTAGATAACATAAAAGGCATTTTAGAAATTCATCATATAGATTTGGCTTAAAATTAAATATATACAAGCATAAATGGACTTGCATATTTGACTTATTAAGGAGCTTATTCCTTTTTCTAAGCCCAACAAATATCCTCTATCTCTATCGTCGAGCGACTTAACACTGTAGAGGAGTAAGTCAAAAGACTTTGCATTGTATAATCTGTAATTAAGTGTGTTGCGGAGGATAGCCTGAGCATATATCAAAATTTTAGCGTTATTTACATACAAAGATTACTGTTATTTTCAAAGCCACAACCTGGGGGTTGCTCATATGATTTGTCCCAGCACGACTTCGTAATGTCCCTGAGATCCATCACTCGTCCTAACAAGTTACTAAGTATTTACATTCAGTTTACGATACCTACATGTAACACTCAGAATTTCAAATGATTCTTGGATGATGAATGAGGCCTAACGGAATAAGTCTCACATCACCAAACAAGATATCCTGCAGTAAAACAAAATCCTTTATACCCAATCATCATATTTAACATATTATCAGTAAAAGAGAGTTTGAATCCCAACCCCCCCCCCCCCCCCCCCCCCCAAGAAAGTGGGTGCAGTAAAGATCTTAATAATAGAATGTGTAGTAATTGAAAAGACAAAAAGTACCTCAAATCCTGCATTATCATATTGCCTCCTTTTCTCTGGATTGGATAAAATGCTATATGAATATGCAACCTCCTTGAAAAGCTCTGAAGCCTCAGGATTGCTAGTGTTCTTGTCTGGATGGTACCTGTCAGCCACTTGGATTAATAATTAACCAATCCAAGAAATCTCCTTCAACAATATTCATCTATTTTCATTTTTCTTTTTTTCCCATTGTTGTTTTTATTTTTATTATACTGCAGAGATGGTGAGGGATCACAATAGATGCCAGGACTTCAACATTGTTGTTATAACATTGATGACAGGTTTCTGAAACCATTCCACATCCTTCAAACCTGTGACTTAGTATGATCCTGGAACTCGGATGACAAATTAACTTCAGGGTCAAGTCCCAACCACCCACCCAAAAAAAACATCGTTTAATCAGTATCAAATTAATTCTGCTGCCAATTGAACTATTATCAGAGACTAATTAGAAATTCAAAATTTTCTCATGTACAAACTTCATGAATAAAATATCTAAGAGTAATTACTGTGGATGTTTCTACATAACAATGTGATCAACAACATACCAATTCATAACAAAACTACTGTATGGTTTAGAGAGAATCCATAAATCCGTTATCGCTTACAGACAACTACCTCTCATTCACAGGTTTAGACGGAGCCCCTAACAAAGCATCTTCTAATTGAAACTTCAGACGGCTCTGGTAAAACTAGGGGAAAATAGCTTAAAGCCAAAAAATGTATTCTACTCAAAAATCAGTATAAAGTAAAAAAAAAAAATATATCTATTTTCTCTGCAAATGATTTTTTGAACAATTAAATCCATAAAGGAACATATATACTAACACTTCCATACATTTTGATCGTTTACTTATAGCTTTCATAACTCTTATGATTTAGTGGATTTTGGCGAGTCATATTATTTTAAGCCTCCATTAAAACTTCTCTCAGCAAAGAGAAAACTTCATCTTGAGTTAATTTTATGGTTATTCTATTTAAACTAAATGAAGCCCATTGTAGGAATCACACTCTATTTAAGTATCCATTCACCTCATCTGCTTCAATTTTAGCACAAGTGACTCCAGGCTTTTTCTGTCAGTTCATAGCCCTTCAACAATGTTTTTCCATTAAATAATATTTGATTACACAAAATTTTATTTTTCACATTTCCAAATTGCTCCTGATTATACTTGTTCTTATGAGTACTCTGCAATTTTGAACACCATCCCCTTCACATGAGTAACTGGATTCCATGAATATTGATCTTAACCTGAGTCATCTGCAGGTCAACAAAAAGCACCCCCAAAAAACAACAAGCAATAACTCTGGAAGTGCGTAATGTAAAAAATAATCAATTACCAATAATTGGAGCACTTTTAGATGATTCAACAAAAAGAAATTTAAGTTTCCAGATAAATCCAAATTGTCCGATTTAGCATCAATGCACCACAAACACAAAATACAAAAAGCATAACTTGGATATAAAAGGAAGAAAAAAAATCCATATATACCAACTTTCAACCACATGTAACACAGAATTTCTATCTACACACGCTGAATAAACCTCAAATACTAAATAATTAATGTAATGCAGTAACTAAAATAACCAATTTGAAATATACTTGAGAGCAAGCTTTCTGTAAGCGGTCTTGATTTCCTGATCAGAAGAATCCCTTGACACAGACAGCACCTCATATGGGTCCCTCCGTGTGGCTGGCGCCGGTTGGCCCTCCATTTTCAAATCTCCCATTCTATCCCTCACTAAACTTTACCTCTCCACCCTTTTTTATTTCTCTCCCTAGAATTCACCTCTTCTCCTATATTTTCTATTCTTTGCTTTTTCTAGTTTCACCAATATCCTTCTATAAATTAGCCTCCTTTCTTTTAGATAAATCTCAATAATATTATTCAGACAGAACCTTTGCAATTTACATCCCGTACAGAAAGTACTCTTGCTGCAAATCTGCAAGCACAAACAATTCAAGAAAAAAAAACGTTAATGATTTTGTGAAAGATTTCTCAATGAACGAGTAAGAAATTCTGGCCACAAATTTCAAAGCATTGGATCCCTTAAAATTCTTCTCGGAACTAGTGCAAAATCATCCAATAATAAATGCATCCCAGAGTATAAATTAAACAAAGTCTTTTATGACATGTATATCATACAACGATTTCAAATTGTTTATATATCTACCAATACATACAAACAAAACACGCTCACAAGCTGACAAGCATATGCATATATATTGATATTACATGTAAATAATAATAAAAAACTAGGGTTTTGGGAAAATTACATGGATTGTGTGAACTGAGGAAGAGAATGAACACAGAACAGTGTATCCGCTGTGAAAAACAAAAATGGTGTGAATTGAACCAAAATTCGTGTATGCATAAATATTGCAAATTAAACTCTCTAAGCGAGGAATTGCGTGTCCGGGCGGGCGAGCGTGTGTAGGTTTCAATACGGGGGAATGAGTTGAATGGCAACCGCTCAAAATATTTTTATTCAAGTGATTTTTGACCAAATTTTTAACAACCATGCTACTTGTACAACATTTTTTGATAATATTGGTTGACAATCATCTCATATGAAGAGAAATCCAAGATTTTTTTTTATTCATCGTGGGCTCCTCTTTTATGAGAGTGATTGTCAACTAATGTTGTCAAGAAATATTGTACAAGTAGGTCAAATTCAATTTTTAAACGGAAGAAATCTCAATTATTTAAAATTTCCTTGTATAATCAAGTGGGTGGGGGTGTTCTCAATTGAGATTGTGATGAATTACAATAAAATTTTTAATAACATATATATATATATATATATATATATATATATATATATAAATTACAGTAAAATTTTTAATGTCCAAGGATTTGAATTTTCAACCTCTAAAACAATGACGTTTCCCACATCACTAGGACTTTAAATAATATTGTTTATTTTAATGCAATAACATATATATAACTCTACAATTCCGAATATGCTGAAAAATTATAGTCAAATATTTCACTTTATTATATATACATATTATTTATTGAAAAATTAATTTTAATTAAGATGAATTGAATGTCTAACAAAATTTATAACTTCGAAATATATAAATAATTAGTGACAATTAAATTAAAGTCTTTAATTTTATTTCAAATAAATTTTTTTTTTATATTTTTAAATAATGATTCATCGGTTAAACCACTATTTTTTTCCCTTCATCCCCCATGTAAACTTTTTACAGCGTGTAAGATATACTTTTTATATACCTTAAAAGATATAATTGTCGTTTTATATATCCTAAAACGATATATATATATATATAGTCGTTATGTCATTTTAATTAAGATTAAAACTGAAACGATATAAATATCGTCAAAATTATACTGAAACGATAATGACATTGTTATGTATTAAACCCGTGAAATAGCATAACGACTTGCATATCGTTTTGGTACAAATTTGACGAGTTTGAAATCGTTCCAATTCAAATCATAACTATGACATAGATGTCATTTCTTTTCATATAAAATAATTATATCGTTCTGGTTAAAAACAAAAATTCGGACGTTCACAGTCACCCGTCATGCCTTCAGCATGCATAGAACGATCGAAAGAGATCATCAAACGGGTTGATATCACTGGAATGACTTAGAATGAGCGAACGAATATATTTTCTGTCAAAATAGTTCAAATGTGGTATACAATCATGGGACACAAATGTTCTCGTAATTTCTTTAATATATATATATATGGTTTAAACTAAAACGATATCATTATTATCAAAATTGTAGTGAAACGATAATGACATCGTTATGTATCAAATCCACGAAATAACATAATAGCTTTTATATCGTTTTAGTACAAATTTGAGGAGTTCGTACAAATTTGACGAGTTCGAAATCGTTCCAATTCAAATCATAACTACAGCGACATAGATATCATTTCTTTTTATAGAAAACGATAATTATATCGTTATGGCTAAAAACAACGATTCGACCGTTCACAGTCACCCGTCATGCTTTCAACATATGTAGGACGATCGAAAGAGGTCATCGAGCGGGTTGATACCACTCGAATGGCTTAGAAAGAGCGAACAAAGGTACTTTTTGTTAGAATAGTTCGAAGGTGGTATACAAGTATGGGAACACAAATGTTCCCATAGTTTCTTTTGAGAGAGATCAAACCTACTTGATGATTTATTTCGATCATCCTACATGTCAGATGCATGTCTGGTGATCATAGATAGTCAAATCCTCGTTTTTATCAGAAATGATATAGATATCGTTTTATATTGAAACGATATCAATGTCATCAAAATTGTAGTGAAACGATAATAATATTGTTATATACGAAACTTATGAACAACGTAACAACAACCATGTCGTTTCAATACAAATTTGACGAATTCGAAATCATTACAGTTCAAATAATAACTACAACGATATTCATATCGTTTCTTCTCATATACAACGACATTAATATCATTTTGCCTAAAACGGATGATTCAACCCTCCATGACCACCTAACATACCTCCGTCGTACGTAGGACGACAAAAATAGGTCATCGAGTGGGTTCAATTCAGAAGAAACTATGAGAACATTTGTGTTTTCATAGTTCTCTATCACCTTTGAGTTGTTTTAATAGAAATAATATATCTCTGTTAACTCTTTCTGAGCTTTTCGAGTTCTATCGGCTCACTCGATGCCCTCTTTCGATCATCATACATAAGTCGGAGATATGTCATATGGTCATGGACGGTCGAATCGTCCGTTTTTGGCAAAAACGATATCAATGTCGTTGTATATGAGGAAAAAACGATATCAATATTGTTGTAGTTATTATTTGAACTATAACAATTTCGAACTCTTCAAATTTGTATTGAAACAATAATTATGTCGTTATTACTAAAAAAGACGATTCAACCGTCAACGAGCACCGGACATGCATCCGACATATATTGGACGATCAAAATAGGTCATCAAGTGGGTTCGATCTCACTCAAAAGAAGTGTTGTCATGATTGTATATAACCTTCGAACTATTCTCACCGAAAGAAAATAACTTCGTCCACGACCACTCGACATGTATCTGACTTATATAGGACGATCAAAATAGATCATCAAGTGGGATCGATCTCACTCGAAAGAAACTATGAGAACATTTGTATTATCATGATTGTATACAATCTTCGAACTATTTTCATCGAAAGAAAGTATCTTCATTCGCTCTTTGTAAACCATTCGAGTGATATCAACCCACTTGATGCCATTTTTCAGTCGTCCTATGTATGTTGAATGCATGTTGGGTGGCCATGGATATTTGAATTGTCATTTTTATGCATAACGACATAATTGTCGTTGTATATGAGAAGAAATGATATAGATGTCATTTTAGTGTGTGTTTCAACTAAAACGAGTCTGAGCTCGACAAATTTGTATTGAAACGATATGAATGTCGTTATGTTAGTTTGTGTGTTTGACACTACAATGACATAATTGTCGTTACATGTGAGATGAAACGACATCTATGTTGTTTTAGTTACGATTCAATTGAAACGAGTTCGAACTCGCCACATTTATATTGAAACGATATGGATGACACTATAACAACATAATTGTCATTGCATGTGAGAAGAAACGACATATATGTCGTTTTAGTTACGATTTCAATTGAAACGGATTCGAACTCACCACATTTGTACTGAAACAATATGGTTGTCGTGACATTATTTCGTGAGTTCTATTTATAAGAAACTCACAAAATCTCATTCTAAACAGAATTAATGTCTAAAAATTGCAAAAGTTACTATAAATTAGAGTTTTAACTTAAATAAAAGGTTACCCGAAAATTGGAAAAAAATGCGTCACGAAATGAACTATGCGACCAAAGAGTTATGTTGAATGCGGTTGCATAGAAGTTGCAAAATCTCATGTTGAAGTCCCATAAATGGATATGCACTCAATTATATTTTATTATAGTTGTTCTTTTCAGTCCTTTCGTCTTTTGCCCAAACTGGATGCGCGTCTCGTTTGAAGAAGGACTTTGATATCGTTACAAAAATCAGTGAAGCATCGTGTATTTCATACTAGAACGATGTCTAGATAGTTTTTTGTTATAGGAACGACATCTATATCGTTTTGTTCTTTAGGATACACGATATCATTCCAAAAAAAATGAACGACATAAAAGTTGTTGGTCTGTAATGTAAAAAAATAAACACATCAATGTAAAATAACTTTGATGTGGTTCCAGTAGCTCAAAAACAATAACATAAAAAAATCAACATAATAATTTTAGCATTGTTCCCATACCATGCAATCAATGGAATAATGACTACAAAATAATAAAACTAAATCATGTAGACAATTGCTGATTTACTCCTTTTTTGTATAACAGTGTATCAACATTCAACACATCTTTGACTTTATCATACAAGTCTATATAAGAAATTGATTTTCAACGAAGAATTGACGTTTTTCCTTAGCCATTCTCTCTGTATTTCCATTTTCAAGCACCTTATAACTTTTTGCTTATGAATCAACTTGATAACAAACTGAGGTTCATACCATATCTACAGTGTCCATAACTGAATTTCAACATAATAAAATTTCATCAAATATCAAACTTTGCAAAGTACTAATAACTAGGTGTATGTCATTATAGATTGCAGAAAATGAAATTTTAGTCGTTATGGACTCCAAAAAATGAAATATATATTTTACAGTAGAACAACAAATAGAATAATCATACATGTGTTAACCAATATACATTTCATTTCAATTAATATGAATAAGATATAATAAGATCAGGTTGGGAAGTAATTCATATCAAAACTTTAATCCAATGATAAAATGAATTCAAAGTTGTTATTGAAAAATGAACACCATAAACACAAATCACAACAATATGAAGAAATGATTTAGAAAAATGGGGAAAAAAGTAGTTCAAATATTGAAATTTGACAATATCTTCTCTTCTTCTCAAAATACCCAACAAGAATGTTGCAAGTTTTGATTACCTATCAACCGAATGAGTCATCAAGAGAATGAGATGTAGATTTTAGGGTTCCATGAAGAAAAGAAGATAATGATAAGAAAATGAGAATATTTGTATAGAGATTAGAGAGATTGACCTTGATTGTGGAAGGAATAAAAATCAAAATTGAATTAGGGATAAATAGAAATTGAAAGGGAAGATAGAGTTTTATGTCTTTTGATATTTTAGTAATTTATAAATTGTATTTTATTTTCTTTATATCTTTAGTCTATCTAACTAAAAAAGATAGTTGTTGGTCTTTTTAAACTAAGGGCCTGTTTGATTGGCCGTAGTTTTTCGTGGAAGGTGGAAAACGTTTTCCTACTTTTTACTATTCACCTGTTTGATTGCACTAATTTTTCAGAGAAAACGTTTTCCAAGGTACAAGCGGTTGATGCATAAAAGTTAGAAAACGTTTTTCACCATAGTGGTGAGAAAACGTTTTCCAACTTTTTGACATTTTTTTCTTTTAGCAATTAGAATACATTCCAAAGTCAATGGTTAAAAAATTTATCCATTTAATTGACAATTTGCATAAAAAAACAAAGCCAAACGAAAAATTTTCCAAGTGAAAAATTATACCAATCAAACACCATTAATTACAATTCCCTGTAAAACGTTTTCTATGCAATTCAATTCCCTGTCATTCATTTTCTTTCCACCCATTTTCCACCATTGCAATCAAACAGGCCCTAATGTTTAGTTTGACTTGACCTTTTAAATGAAAGCCCATTTTAATACCCGTTTTAAGTGCTTATTTAATATTTATGGCTTGTTTGGGTTGCATTAAAATTAAATTTTGGAAAAAAAGAAGTATTTTGAAACAATAATTTTTTGAAGAATATGTGGTTAAAAATGAAAAAAATTTGAATTTACATGCAATATTATTTTATTGAAAAGTGTATAGTTAAAAATAAGAAAGAAAGAAAAATATATTTTAAATAAAATGGAGTCCAGGGGCTTAATATTATTTTATTTCAAAAAAATACATTTTAAATAAAATAATATTATTCTAAATACAATTAGTTATTCACTAACGGCAACCCACGAAAAGGCCTAGCATTACTATGCCGCCATTTTTTTTATACCCGAAGTGGCGATTTAACCCCTGTTTGATTTAGATAAAAATCAGATTTTTAGTACTTTTAATGAAAATTGATGAAATATATGATTGAAAAGTTGTGCATCTCATAAAATATGTATTAAAATTAATTATTTATTTTGACTTAAATATAATTCATTTTTTAGTGTAACCAAATATGAGCTTAATAACTTAGGGGACAAGAAAGGGGCACGAGGGTAAATGTTGTAATTTTAATTACATTAGAAGTCATTAACCTTATTCACTATTACACTTATATCTTTAAATTTTTTGTTTATCACATTCTTATTTTTAACATTTCAATGGTCAGAAATTCTTGTCTTTAGTCATTATTTTCGTCCAAAAATATTATTAACGTGCTTTAAATTGAGGGTCACATATTTAATTGCCTTTTGCATTATTATTTATTTTGCTTGTTTAAAAATATAATGGGCAAATGGATATTTTTACTCTATCTTAAAGAAAATTTCGGAGAGAAATCATAATTAGAAATCATTTATGTTAATTTGAGAATTAAAATGTGATAATATGCAGTTTAATTATTAAAAACTGTGATGAGTACATTTTTAGCAATAAAATAGTGAGCAACCTATAGCATGGAAACGTGGCAATAAAGATTTAGAATAATATTATTCATAGTGAAAATTATTGATAATCGCTTTACGCTGCATACACATGATAATTTGATATTTGATTAATGAGACAATAAAAAACCATCGTATTAATACATCAAACAACAAATTGTCATGTATATGCTACGTATGACGATTACTGGTAATCTTCATTATGAATGGTAGGAGTGGGAGCACGATCTGGTTCGGTCTGGCTATAAAAAGAATCGAACTGAACCAAATACCAATGAGTATCTTAAAATGGAACCATTGATTCCATATCCAACTATAGAACTGAACTGAAACCGATCCAATTGGTTTAGATTCTTTCCGATCCGATTTGGCTCTTTATATTGAAAAGTTATAAAAATAAAGTATGAAACTACTTGTCAACTGAACAAAAAAAAAGAAGATAAAAATAAAGTATGAAACCACTTTTTATTCTTTTAGTCTAACAATACAAAAAAATCAATTGAACAAGACAACAAATAAAAATTCAATTTAAAGCTCAAGATCAATTAAACACAGTATAAACAATAAATCTCGATTGAAAAATAGTTTTTAAGAAAATTCGTAAAACAATAGCCTAATTATCTTTAATAATTCTCAATGATTTTGATTATTAATGGGCGGTCACTTTGAAAACAACTAAAAATGTGATTTCTTATGAAATATTGAACTAAAAATATATTTTTCCTATTAAATTGCATTATAACTATGAAGTTATAAAGTATTTATAAAATTATTTAGACTTGAATTTTAATTACCCATTAAAGGAAAGAAGAAAAAGAAGAAGTATATGGAAAATGAAATTTTAACGTGAGATAATTTTGGGGTCTAGTGTTTAAAGATCTAGTACATCTTAGTGCAAGCAACAATATAAATTTGGGAGAATCGAATTCACTACTGATTCTCAAGCCAGTACCAAGAATTGGAGTAGAACCGATCGATTCTCGATGCATTGTATCAAAATCGACCCATATAGTAGAGGAATCGAAACCAAATCCATTGTTTCTATTTGGTTCGGTCTGATTTCACCGATTTTGAAAAAAATGTTCACCCCTAATGAATAGCCTTACTTGGAGATTTTGGATGACGTAGAACCGGGATGATGATGTTTTTTAGAATACCCAAGTTCAGGTCATGTGAGAAGGTCGCGTGAGGAGCTAATAGGGGCATGCGCGTTGAATTGGTAAGATATGGCAATATATGTTCTACTTGAGTATTAGTGTTTATTTAGCCCCTGTTTGATCCTTATTTTCCCAAAACTCTTTTCAAAATTCTTTTTTAACCATACATTCTTGTATAAAATAATTTTACACATAAATTGAAAAAAAAAAAATCTTATTTTTTAACTACACAATTTTCAAAAAAATTATTATTTCAAAACATATTTCCCAACTTATAATCAAGATTTTAGTTTTTCCATATTTAACTTTTCTTTTTAAACATACCCTCTTTTTCATATGTTCGGCAAGTGTTTATAACTAAATGTGTTTAGAATCGGATAAAAATGAATGGATCATACTTGTGGTACCACGAAATATACGTATAAAAATTATTTTAACTTTTAGTATTTGTTCATATTTGAATGTCTAAGATTTATTCATAATAGAAAGGACAAAAACAAAAAATACAAAATTTTGAATGAAAAATGTGCAGCCGTAGTGTCACCGAATATGCAATAATACTTGACCTACCTAATATATTGGGGAAAACAAAAACATTCATATTCAATACTTCATGATCTTGTCATGCTCCTTGTTATCATATGTCAAGTGCAATACTTTATCGGCTTATGATGCTTACATAATTGTTTCCCTCCTCAGCCTAAGTCCACAGTGTTCCATAGCCCTTATGAAAAATATCATAGTCCATGTCAAAATCTTCATGTAGATGATAGTGGACATCAAAATTTCTTCTTCTTAGTTGTATTTATTGACATAAAAAATAGATGAATCCAAACTGTTGTATACATAAGCTATAGACTCGACCACTTTCGGGTGAAAAAAAAGAAGCATGGCACTTTGAGGTTGCTGCAATCACACAACCACAATGGTCCCTAATTACCATGACCAAGTCAATAAAACCCTTCTCATTTCAGGCTGCAAAATTCGTATTTAACTTGAGCAGTCCCATTTTTGGTCGATCCAACCCCAGCTTCGATAGAATGCTATTGCCCATACCCCGCTGTCCCTAAGTTGATTTATGAAATAAAATTATCAAATGTAATCTGCTGTCTTTCCCAACTTAGAATCTACAACTTGCAAGCTTGATCTCCTGCCTACGATGGGCGGGAGATATCTTGCCCAACGTTGACGTGGCAACGCCAAGTTGTGGTGGTCAAGATTCTTTTTTTTTTCCCCTTCTTATTATCGCTACCTTGCCCATCTTCCTTTATCCTCATTGATAAGTGTATTTTGTACACTTATCTAGACTATTAAACTAGGATATTTATCATAGATTTGGATTAATTAATTATGTGTTAATTTTATTTGTTAAATAAAACTCGAGACAAATTGATGGAATTTGGACAAAAGGAGCGAAAATAAGATAAAATAGAATAAATCAAAAGTTCGGGGAATCAATTGCACAAATTTAAAAGATAATACGGGCCGCATAAAGACAATTGGAGAGTTCAAAGAGTCAATTGGATGAAATGAAAAACCAAAGACTTGAAAATAAATGAAGATGACTCAAGATGAATAAGAATGAAAAGTGAACACTAAATCGCCCCCGGGGCACATCCAAGTTGGCAAAGGATGGGGGAGAAAAAAAATTACGCAGTTGGTACGTCCTGAGTTCGAATTCTAAGAAGGAGAATCTGGGATAGTTAAGTGGAAACGTATTCAGACCCTGACCAACTTGGATATATCCCTCGATTTATCCTCACATCAAGGCCTATAGGCGAACAGGTGTGGACGCGAGTAATGACGCGTAAAAAAAAGAAGAAAAAAGTGAACACTAAATCGCATGAGGTTAATTCTATTACTATGTCTGTGATAACATTAGTGCAATAAGTATCTCTAAAAATCCTAGTTAAAGCTTAGGATTAGGGATGACAATGGGTCGAGTCGAGCCGGTTCAGCCCATTTACCCACGAGCTCGGCTCGTCAAATTGATGAGCCGAACTCAAGCTTATTCAAGCACGAGCTAAGCTCGTGTTCAAGGGACGAGCTCGGCTCGTGAGTCACGAGTCAAGTCGAGCCCACGAACTCACGATTTTTTTTTATTTTTTACTCTTTTTTTTTACATTTTTTCTCACACTTTTTACGAGGCTCATGGGCTCATGAACTTTAGGCTCGTGGGCAAGGACCCATGAGCAGTCGCCCGTCGACAGGCTGAGTTGGTTCGGCTCGTCAAACGGGCCGGCCCACTCGACTTGGGCTCAGACTCGTCATTTGACGAGCCGAGCATTTACAAGCTGACGAACCGCTCGGGCCGTTTGACATTCCTACTTAGGATCAAACACATTGACATCAAACATCACTTTATTAGAGGCTTAGTTGAAAGAAATGTAATCGTCCTAGAACAAATACATGCTGAATGTCTGTTGATTTGCTTACTAAAGGTCTAGATATATTAAATTTGAAACATTGCAAAAAGTCATGAACATATATATTAAATCATTTTTGATGTACTTGATATTTTGTTGTATGTGTTTACCTTGTGTTCATGTGTTTTTGCATAATTATTAAATATAAAAATAAATAAAACAAAAGCAAAAAATAGAATTTTTTTTCTTGCAAATGTCACATGATATGGATTTTTGATTGGTTTATAATTGTCAGATAAAATTGAATTACCCATTAGTGTGGTGCACTCATTATATCTTACGATAAGTTGTAATTAAATAAGTACACCTTTAGGACATCTTAAGTAGTCTAATTGCGAGCATCTACTAAGTGGATTGTCATCTTTAAGGTGACAGGTATTTAGATGTGGACACATGGTCAATAACTATGTCTCTTTGCAATATACTATAATGTTGTGTGATTAGGCATGTCATTGGAGAAGAGGACTACCACTATAGGCGTGTAAATAAAAATGGTCGAAACAGTGAACATTCAATAGATGACAAACTATATACAAGGTCATGTGTAGCACATCCATATTTTTCTATTTATAGAGATAATTTCAGATAACGGCTTGTTTGAAATACACTTACGTAGTTGGTCAATACAAGTGTCAACTTTGGTTAGAGTACGAGTTATGATTGACTGGTCTAGATGGTTATATTACACATCTATATCATAATCTAAGAAAATAATTGAATTTAATTACATGCTGACATCTGATTGGAAGATTCCCGATTATCCTAACAATTTTGAGTTGATTATGAAAATAAACTAATTGTGAAATTATCCCTATAATAAAAAAGATCGTGTCAATTTTATTTGTGAATTTAACTATTTATGTGTGATTGACTCGTGGTCTTTTTAGTAAAATTTCAAATCAGCAATCTAAACTTGCACTAAAATTTTACCTAGAAGGACATTGATTTCCAAGTTTTAGAAATAAAATTTGTTAGAGTGTTTGGTTGAGATTAAAATTAGTTTGTTAGTAAATTATGATAGAAGTTTTTAAAATATGTAGTTAAAAAGTTATGAAACCATAAAAGATATAATTAATATTGATTATTTGATTTCAATTTAGATTAAAATCAGATTTTCCGAACCAAATAGGCACACATGGAATTTGAAAGTGCCAGTTTGCTTTAATTGGACTTGAAATTGTATTTAAATACTGAGGAGGCAAAAAAGTAACTATTGAGATAGTGGGGGCAGTTATTGAAGTAACTGTTCAAAAATAGTTTATCATTTAACTCCTTTATGCATATTCCAAATTTATAGTGACTTGTGTGCAATTTTCTTAAAATTGATAGGTTTTACATCGGGGTGTACCAAATGGTGTACACACTCTCACATGGGTGGAGACCACATGCGAATAAAATACAATCTATTTGAGTGAGCCTCACCCATGTGAGAGGGTGCGCACCATTTGATATACCCCATTATATACCATTAGACTTATTATTTTAAATTACGAAGTTGGGGCTTAATCTATTTCAGATTTCTCACAATTTCTCTCTACATTTGATCTATCTTATTATTTTTTCAAGTTATTTTTCTGAAATTAATGGCAAGAAGAACAACCATACCAATGCTCAAAGCCAGTGGAGGATGTCAAAACATAAGTAGAATCAGAGCCTCAACGCTCCAGTTCTCAATTTGAAGCTTCTTGAGCTGATGTTGATGACTCCTCTGAGTCCATACCTCCACCAAGGAAGGGCTACCAGGGCGGAGAAAGGAAAACGGAAGATTGGAGAAGGTTCTTGTAAGTGTTATGCCCTAGGTCCAATCAACTTTGGGTATAAGTACTCTTGATATGTGTTTTAATGCATTTATTTTGGTAAAATCTATTATGATATTAAATATTAGAGTCCGTAAATTCAAGTTTCGGTAATTTGTTAATTACAAGAAGTTGTGATTGTGAGGTAAAAATTACATATGATTGAATTTTAAATCATATGTGGTCGTAAGTAATAACGAGATACGGATATCGTTATTACGAATAGACCATCAAGTGTGTCATTCCTTACTTGTGAAGTAAGTAACTGATCTCACAAGTTAAAATGTGGTGACACTTAAATGAATACGTGAATGTTTTGTTATATAACAAAACATTGGAGACCCGTTGGGAGATTCTACATGGATAACTATCTGAGTGTCAGTGGTTAATCTCTAACGTTCGGTAGTGGAATTGGTCCTTTGACTTGAGGTCATCATAATACCTTATATGAGGACAGTCATACTTTGGTAATACTGGAAGTTGCTCTGTCAAGAGCCACTTATATGGCATCGTCCGGGTATGTCAAAAATCATATGAAGGTTGTGAGTGATCAATAAAGGATTCGTCACTTTTAGATAGTAAGAGATTATGATCTACATTTCATCCAATTAAGTTGATTATAAAATCTTTGACCAAGGCGTATTCATAAGTTGAAAAGGAGTTTTCGACTTAAAATTGACTTAATAGTGGAATGAAAGCTATGATTGATAATCGAGATTGACACATATCCATATCTCGTAATTGATCGGATCATATTGACGAAGGAATTATAGTTTCACGATAAACGAACGAGTTTGGTTGTCACACCACGTGACATTTTCCGTCACATGTATTACCCTGACACATTGCTATGTATTAATTTGGGACGACGGATGTGAATTAGTGATAAATCAAAAAGGTATTTTGATTTATCGATTTTGATTAGATCAAAATAATAATTCACGTCGTTAGGTATCGTGATTGGAAATTTAATGAGTCATACACAAAAGGAGAACTAAAAGATTGAGATCTGTCAATTAATTAATTGACAAACGTTGGATAATTAATTAACTGGACTACTTATTAATAGGTCCGAATTAATTAATTGGATTAATTAATTCATGGACCGAATTTAATTAACTGAATTAATTAAATATTAGACGGGATTAAGTTGTAGGACGGGGCAAACCCGCGAATTAATTAATTGGATTAATTAATTCATGGACCGAATTTAATTAACTGGATTAATTAAACATTAGACGGCGTTAAGTTGTAGGACGGGGCAAACCCGTTTGAGTTTATATAAATAAGCTGCTAGGGTTTGAAAATAGTTGATAGATTTTCATTATTCTTGCTAGTACAAGAAAAGTAAACTCTAGTTCTCTCTCAATCTTGTTCCCTGTGTGGATTTTCATTGGAAGTTGAACAATTGAACAACTGTGGGAGGTAGATTGGGATTGCTGGAACTACAAGAATAGCAAAAGAGTTTGCAGATACAAACAAAGGTACAATTTATATCACAGTTTCTATCTAAACACAAAGTAGATCCTCGGTGAAAATTGAAATTTATTTAATTTTCCGCTATGCATGTTAAATAAATTCCCAACAGTGGTATCAACACCTACTTTGTGTTTGTTAGAGATTGTTATACATATTAATGAAGTCAAAATTTGTATTTTCATGTTCTTGAATCTAGTAATTAGTATTTTTTTTAGTTTTCAAATTTTTTTTTTAAAAAAAATGTTTGAAGGCGGGGGCAGTTGAGGCAGTGCCGGTCGCTGCCCCTGAGAACTAGAGGGAAAAAAATGATTTTCTACAAAAACGGGAGAGAATGGTGGAGGCTGGGGCCCTTGATGTAATTTGTAAAGTTGCAGGTCCCCCGCATGCAATTATTTTTAGAGTTGCTTTGTAAATTCTAAATTAAGGACCTGTCATGTAATTTTCGAAATAGAAAGACATGCCTTTAAATTTTTCTTGGGTCAAGTTGCAATATTTAAAAGGGTTTTGAATTTGAATTTTTAAAAGGATTTAAAATTATATTTTCAAATCGCTTTGACCCAACTTTTTATTTAGACCCAAATATTAAAATTTTATTTAAAATTGACGACTTTTATATTTTTTTAAAAAAAATTAGATTTTAACTTAAATATTTAATTTCAAACCTAAATTAAATTTTATTTTATTTAGGAGTTTTATTTTGCAATCATGCTACAAGTACATGAAATTTGACATGAAGTTTTATACTGTGCCACATGGCGACATAACATTGGACAGTTTTAAAAAAAAAAACATAGTTTCCCGCCCATTTCATTTTTGAATATAATTGAAAACAATGGAGTGTCAAACTCCATGTTAAGGAAACAATGTACACAAAACATAATTCTTTATTTTAAATCAAAATATAAATTCATTTTCGATTAGAGTTGGACTCTAATTTTATATTTAATTAAAATTTGATTTTAATTAAATTATTCACCCTAATATATTCTTAAGATTAGAGTTAGATTCTAATTTAATATTTAATTAGAATATGATTTTAATTAAATAGTTTTGCCCCATAATTGTGGAATTAGAGTTTGACTTTAATTCGGTATTTAATTAAAATTTGATTTTAATTAAACAAATCTGCTAATTAAATTAATTGATTAATGTGATTAATTAATTAATTAATTATTTTGATCCATTTGTGTAAATAGTTTAGCGACCTTAATTGCTAGATTCTTGAAACACGTTTGCATATAATATTAGATATTATATAAGAAACATTTATATAATGAATGTTTATTAGTGGATGATTATGGACTCGACCATGTGAATGTGTTGAATAAATGGTTTAATTCCTATTATTTTATGAGCTTGCGATCTCTTAATTGTTTTGAGCTTGCGAGACCGTTACTATTGTTGTTATTATGGGGCCCACGAGCTTTTAATTGTTTTGGACCTGAGAGTTCATTATTATTATTATCGTGGGCCTGCGAATCCAATTTTCATTTAGGCATGCGTACCAATTAGTATAAGATAGAAGTTGTAGCTGATCTAATTGAAGAGACAGGAAGATGAGGAAACCATGGAGATGGCGCATTGATAATGATTCAATGCAATATCCCCTAGGAATTGACTAACTAGTCTTCTTTTTGGCTCAGGAAAACTAGATAAAATTAGTCCATAATCATCCATACTATTATATGTATGTTTATTTGCATGATTGATGCATATATATATATATATATATATATATATATATATATATATATATATATATATATACACACATTGATGAGACCTATACATGATAAATCCCTCACTAAAATATTAAGTCGATTTATTACTCGTCTTCCATCATTATAGTGAAAAACGAGAGTCCTAAATCGTTTCAACTTGTTGAGTACACTCAAGGCTGGTCTATTAGGGATATGTTTGACACTAAGAAATATTTGATATTTCTGAATGATGGTTCGACTTAACTAAATTTTATCTTTTGTTGAGTACACTAAAGGAGATAAATTTTAGAGGCATGTTAAGCTAACACATAAGATGTGTGAAGATGAGGAGTTGTCAGCTTAATGATCTAGGAGTTGTATGGAGATACAATTGATAACAGTATCTATCCAAATGTTTTATTAAGGTTTGTTGAGTACACTCAAGGTTTTAATATAACAAACGGGATCCCAGCCCACTGTGAGTCAAGTATGGATTCCATAAATTTATGCGAGAGAGTTATCAATTTAAGTTAAACAGTGGGAGCTGATACATTTTATATATTATTCTTTTACTTTTCATTATTTATATTTATTGAATCATGAGTAAATATATGTTTTTTGTTTAGTGGCATACTAAATGCTAACAACCAAACCAAGTTTTCTTAATTGACACTGCAATATGAGAATTGTTCTCAAGCATAAGAAAATTGGTTATATCATTAAGTAGCCCTTTCCATAAACACTTGTTGATGATTCAACTAACGAAGATGTGGGTACTATAATAAACACGAAGATGACGATAGTACTGCAATATGTCACCTGAGTTACAAAAGCAACATACGAGTATAGACGCTGCCACATGATTTTTCATTTCAAAGGCTTGTATGATAATAATCATGTGTGGAAGGATATGAGACTTCCAAACAACTATACCGGTGCAAAATGATTGAGAAATCTTCAGTCAGTGCTGAAGATAATTGCCATTGAGAAATTGTCTCAATTGGGTTTAGCCGTGAACTATGAACTAAGTATTGACTTAGTTTTGTAATCTCTGTCAGAGAGTTATTCATATCAAATTATGAATTTTGATATGAGTAAACTTGAGTGCACACTTATTGAGTTGCTGAACATGCTTAAGACTGTTAAGTCCAATATTAAAGTTAGTAGTGGGCAAGCCATTGATTCCTCTAACGATATTAAGAGGAAGTTTACAGGTGCTTTGGGAAAGCATTTAAGAAGGCTAAGACAGTCAAAGTAAATAAGGACGTTATCAAATCTACTTGGGTAAGACTTATATCTACTTCACTAGTTCTTTGGGTATTAGATACCAAATATGAATCTCATATTTGTATAAATATGCAGAAACTAAGTAGAAGTAGACCAGTGCAAAAGGAAGAAGTTGACTTACACATTGAAAATGAGCAAATGTTGCTGCATTGTCTGTACGAGCATACTTTTTTCCCTTGCCTTTAAGTTTAGTATTGAAATTAGAGAAATATTAGTTTAAACCCACCAATACTAGAATATTATTTGAATTTCATATTTGGACATGAATTATTTTAATGTTAAGGACAATTGTTGTTCCTTTTTATCTTTATGGTTATGGTGAATTACAAAATGACATTTATATTCTAAATACTGATTTTTCTATGATGAATATAGAAATATGTGAAGGCATAAAAGTGATAATCTGAATAACACATAAATCTAGCATCGCAGAATTTGGTCACATAAATGAAAATACAATTCCAAAATTACATAGAGATATATATATAGGGTCAATTGATTTGAATCATTTGACAAATTCGAATCGTGTCTGTTAGGCACAATGACCATATCTCATTTTGCTTAAAAGGTGAAAATTTGCACATTTGCTGGATCAAATATATAGTGATGTATGTGGATCCATGTCGATTAATGCTTGATGCGTTTCTCTTATTTCATCACATTTACTAATAACTATTTCAGAAATGGACATGTATATTTGATGAAACTGAAGCATGAAAATCTTGAAAAGTTCAAGGGATTCAAGTTAGAAGTAGAAAAACAATTAGTAAAGATATTCTGACACTAAGATCCGATCGAGATGGAGATATCTTAAAAATGAAATTTTAGATTATCTAAGAGAGAATGAGATTCTCTTGCAGTGAACTCCTCACACACACTGCAACATAATGGTATGTCTGAAAAGGAGGGATTGTAAACTATTAGATATAGTGCGACTAATAATAAGCCCTTCAAACCTCCCAAAATGTTTTGGGGTGATGCATTGATTGCAATGTTTTACACACTAAGTTGTGTCCCATCTATGTCGGTCGTCGAAACTCCATCGAGTTATGGAAAGGCAGAAGGCCCAACTTGTCATATATTAAACTTTGGGATTGCGTTGCTTATATGAAGCGTAATGAATCGGATAAGCTTGAGGCTAAATCCAATAAATACATATTTGTGGGGATATCCGAAATAGGTAATTGGATATCAATTCTATAATTCCATTGAGAAGAAGATGCTCGTCTCAAGACATATTAAACTCCTAGAAAAAGAGTTTATTCTAGGAGAGGACATTGATAGTAGAATGGACCTTGAAAGAGTTTAAGAATCACAGATATAGTTGACCAAATAGATAAGTCTGAGTCTGATCCCACACCTGCTAAGGGACATACTCTTGATCATGAAGTAGAGACTTCTGAGGACACATCAGCTCTATGTAAATCCAGTAGGATCATTAAACCTCCTAGAAGGTATGAATCCATGATTACTAATCAAGCATTATTAATCAAGGATGATGAACCTATTAGTTACACATAAATAAAGTCAAGTGTTGACTCAAAGAGATGACAATAGGCCATAGAATCCATAATGAACTCGATGTATGTGAACAAGATTTAGACCTTAATCAACTAGCTTGATGAGATAGAACCCATAGATTGTAAATGGGTTTACACAAAAGGTTGACATGGATGGAAACATCTATACATATAAAGCGTGACTAATAGCAAATGGTTATAAGCAAAGACAATGAGTTGACTTTGAAGAAGCCTTCTAGTCTATAGCCATGCTAAAGTACATTTAGATTTTGCTAGCACTAACTACATACCATGACTATAAGTTATGACAAAAGGATGTCAAAACTATATTCCTTAACAGGAACCTGCAAGAGAAAGTGTACATGACATGACTCGAAAGTTTTGAATCCAAATATGCTTATTGGTATGTTAGCTTGATTAATTCTTGTATGGATTGAAGCAAGTTTCTTGGAGCTGAAATCTTCAATTTGATAGAAAAATCAAAAGGTTTGATTTTATCAAAAGTAAAGAAGAACTGCGTGTTTACAAGAAAATAGTGGGAGGGTTGTTGCATTCCTAATATTATATGTATAAAACATATTATTAATAGGAAACGACATCCCTACGTTTCAATCATTGAAATTGTGGTTGTTAAAAGATTTCTTCATAAAGATATATGAGAAGCAACTTGATCTATAGAAATAGATCTAGAGATTGCTTAATTCATCACAATCTATAGAAATAAAATCTTGAGAAGATTTTATATGGAGAAATGAATTAAGAGTTCATGGATACACTGATGCTAACTTCTAGTCTGACTAGAACGATAGCAAATCTCAATCAGGATATTGATTTACTCTTAAACGGTGTGTTGAAAGGTTCCAAACAGGAGACTACCATTGATTCAATAGCGAGAATCTTATATACTATTGCTTTAGAAGCAACAAAGGCTATAGTATGGGTCAATAAGTTCATTAATGAACTTGGAATAGTTCCTAACATTGTTGATCACGTACATTTTTATTACGATAACAATAGAGTCATCGAGCTAGCGAATCAACTTAGGTCTCATCGACGATCCAAACAGGTGTTGAGGCGGTACCATCTTATCAGAGATATAATACAAAGAAATGACGTAAAAAAAATGAATTCTCACAATTAATAATATTACAGATCCACTAACAAACAGTTTTCATAGTATAAACATGATCGTCATGTGAACTCTTATGATATTAGATACATAAGTGATTGGATCTAGTGCAAGTAAGAGTTTGTAAGTGTTATGCCCTAAGTCCAATCAACTTTGGGTATAAGTACTTTTGATATATGTTTTAATGTATTTATTTTGACAAGATCTATTATAATATTAAATATAAATAATAGAGTCCATAGCTTCAAGTCTCGGTAATTTGTTAATCACAAGGAGTTGTAATTGTGAGATACAAATTACATATGATTGAATCTTAAATCATCTGTGGTCGTAAATAATAACGAGATACATATATCATTATTACGAATAGACAATAATGCGTGTCATTCCTTACTTGTGAAGTAAGTAGCTGATCTTACAAGCTAAAGTGTGGTGACACTTAAATGAACATGTGAATGTTTTGTTATAGAACAAAACATTGGAGACCTGCTGGGAGATTCTACATAGATAACTATCTGAGTGTCAGTGGTCAATCTCTAACGTTCGGTAGTGAAATTGGTCCTTCGACTTGAGGTCATCATAGTACATATGTGAGGACAATCATACTTTGGTGATACTGTAAGTTGCTCTGTCAAGGGCCACTAATACGGCATCGTCCGGGTATGTCAAGAATCATACGAAGGTTGAGAGTGATCAATAGAGGATTCGTCACTCTTATATAGTAAGAGATTATGATCTACATTTCATCCAATTAAGTTGATGGCCAAGGTGCATTTATAAGTTGAAAATGAGTTTTCGACTTACATTGACTTAATAGTGGAATAAAAGATATGATCGATAATCGAGATTGATACATATCCATATCTCATAATTGATCGGATCATATTGACGAAGGGATTATATTTTCACGATAAACGAACGAGGTTGATTTTGTCATACCACGTGACATTTTTCATCACATGTATTTCCCTGACACATTGTTAGATGCCAATCTGGGACGACGAATGTGAATTAGTGATAAATCAAAAAGGTATTTTGATTTATCGATTTTGATTAGATCAAAATAATAATTCACATCGTTAGACATCGTGATTGGGAACCTAATGGGTCACACATAAAATGAGAACTAGAAGATTGATATCTATCAATTAATTAATTGGCAAGTATTGGATAATTAATTAATTGGATTGCTTATTAATAGGCCCGAATTAATTAATTGAATTAATTAATTCATGGACTGAATTTAATTAATTTGATTAATTAAATATTAGATCGGGTTAAGTTGTAGGACGGGGCAAACCCGTTTGAGCTTATATAAATAAGCTGCTAGGGTTTGAAAATAGTTGATGAATTTTCATTATTGTTGTTAGTACAAGAAAAGTAAACCCTAGTTCTCTCTCAATTTTGTTCTCTGTGTGGATTTTCATTGGAGGTTGGACAATTGGACAGCTGTGAGAGGCAGATCGGGATTGCTGGAACTACGAGAATATCAAAGGAGTTTGCAGATCCAAAGAAAGATATAATTTCTATCACAGTTTCTATTTAAACACAAAGCAGATTCTCGGTGAGAATTGAAACTTGTTTAATTTTCCGCTGTGCATGTTAAGTAAATTCCCAATAGTTCTGAGACCCTTGCTCCTAGCAGTCTGTCTAGATCTCCTACACCAAGGGATGGAGCATACAGAGTCCTTGGGACTACCAGTTTAGAGCCAGAATTATTCACGTTTGAGACTTTTTCTGAAGGTCATCATTCTGTCAATCCTCATAATTATTATTTTTTGTCAAAACAAAATGAAACCCTGTATGTTTCATTCACTGCATATTGAAAATATATAGAGTAGTTTAAGGTGTTAGAAGAATTTGTAACAATTGGTTTGGATGAGGTTGTTAGGTTTCACAAGTTGGAGAAATTCTTAAACTTTTGGTGGTAAATTTAATGAAATTGTTGTGAAGGAGTATTTGGCAAACATACCAAAAAATATAGGAAAGGCTGGGAATCCTTTTAGGTGGCAGACTCACATTAGGGACAGACTTGTTACCTTTAGACTTTAGTCCATCTGCATTGAAAGACTGGCTGGGAATGGAGGAGTTAGTGAAGTTTGCAGATGAAGAGTTGACCAATGGTGAGGTAGCTATGGAGATAACAGGCTTGACAAAGTGGATCACCTGCCTGTCTCCAGATTGTTGCCAAGATACAAGTCTTGCACAAAATCTTGATTCAAAATATTCATCCATTGACACACCGATCAGACCTATCTCATAAAAGCGCTAGGTTCTTTACAAGTTGAGTTCCAACTTCCAAAGTTGGGTTGGATATGGTGAAAATGATCTTTGATCGACTTGTATAAGAAGGACCAAGGAGGGCCAAACTGTGCAAACTGCTTTACACTAATCTGATTCACTAGTTCCTGGTTGATCTTGGTTTTTCACCGCTAGTAACATATAGATTTTCTACTGACATTCCAACTATGGGTGTAACTGAATTTGCAATCTAGAGGGTGTACCTAATCCAATCCCTAGAGTTCCATGCCATGTGTTGCTAACAGATCAATCTGACAATTTGGATATCATTGAGTCCCAACTTAGGTTGATAAAAATCAGGTTGCACAAATTTTTCTCCGTACTCAAAGTTTTCTAACAAGTTTAAATTCATTGGCAGAGTGTCATCCAATTTTTGGGAGATGAACGCGTCAAGGAGGCTATGAAGGTTGTTACCCCTGATTTCCCAGAATACCGACCAAAGGAACCTGCCAGTTCCTCTGCAGCACCACTAAAGGCACAGCGGTTTGACCTTTCTTCCAATCAGACTAAAGCAGCTGATGCTTCAGCACCTGTGGCCTTGCGCAAGAGAGGTGGTAAACTCTCCAAGACTGGTGGCAAGAAGTCAAAGAAAAACTGACGATTGACTGGTTCTGACTCTTCGCTCCCGTCTTCTTGACTCTAACAAATATTTGAACTCCTAACTATTTGATTTACACAATTTATGGATAACTGTATCATGGATGACTGTATGACATTCTACACTATTTGGTTGACTGATTCTCTCCCCTACATTATGCGGTACACGTTTAATTTAAAAAAATGGGGAATTGTAGATTTTTTGTTAATGATGGTAAACTACTAAACTGATGACGATAAAAAAAGGTTAATGGCAGGCAGTTAGTTTAATTCATTGGTTTATGTTGCTGTGATTTTACATGTTAGTTGAATTAACTGATTCCTTACAGTTGTGTTTGAGGTTTGATCACCAATGTTTTTCCTCTTCCATAATATGTAAGAGTGTTTAAGTTAGGAGTAGATGTGTGATAAGAACTGACGAAGGGGAGTAGTCTTGATGAATTGGTTGATCACAGTCATCATACATACACGACATTAAGAATCCAACCTTAGTGGCTTGATATTTCTATTGATTTTTAATTGTCAAATTAATTGTCAAAACCGTTAGAAATTGTTACAGATCATACCAGTAGCCTGTACTAACTAATCGGACGGTAAGTATTTCGAACAGAATCTTTAGGTTGCATTTTCTAGAGTTCTCTATGTTTAATAGGATATGATTTCTTGTTATAATATTCCAGGTCATACTAGTGGTAGAATTCCTTTTGAAGCAGTTAGAAAAGAAAGAAGAATTAATTGGCTGGATGCAATATTGGAGATCAAATTCAACACCTTGAAAATTGAAGGACTTGAATTGAACTAAAGAAAGATGTTGGTTGCACAATTAATTGGATTTGAGGGCTAGAATGCACATTCTAAAATATTGTGGGACAATTGTGCAAATTACAATCTAATATGGCAGGAAAGATGTGGAAAGACTGGGCTTGTACTTCATTATATTTATATCGGAAAGATTTAAACCCCAATTGGACTACAACTAATTGAAGGCAGCAAAGGATATTTGTAAATACACGGCAAAACGGCGGTTGCTGGGGAGAATTCTGTGGATAAAAAAGGAGAGGAAAAATTCTTTGATTATAGAAGAATTTATCAGAAATTTGAATTTTCACTCACATAGAGTGGGCCCCATGTGTAAAATATTGAAAAAAAAAATCTACTCTCAACTGCTGTGTGTATTCTGTAAGTACAGGCTTCAAAGGAGAGGGGGCGGCCACTGTAGAAAAACATAGATATACATATAAACACGCAAATGACAGAAGACAAGCATGAAAACGGCGGCCGGGTTGCTTATACATACAAAGAAAACAGCGGCGGGTAATTGGAGAAAAAATACAAAAGGCAGACATGAGACAACGCACGCATAGTAAAATTAATTACATTTCGTAAATTTTTCGTGATGTCTTTTATTATTTATTTGTTTAATTCCAAAATTATGCTAGGCTAAATTATTTTGTGCTAGAATTTTTGATGAACCTTCTATTATGAACCTTTAAATCTTAATTTTATTTATTTTGACGTTTGAAGCACATTTTCAATTATTGAATGATTGACATGAATTTATTTTTCTCTGCAATTATATCGCAATAGTTGTATGAGTTTTGTGGATTGTTTTATCCTCAAAAGATGGAAAATAAGTTAGACATAATATCAATTATTGTGGAGTTCGATAGGGGATATAAATATACCGCTATACTTTAGGTGATATTTAAGTATTCATAAATCTTTAATACATTTTCATATGTTCGCATCCGTAATAGAAATATAGTCGGGTCATATGTAAAAATATATTTAATTCTATTCGAGAAATATTCTTAAACAAATTAGAAATATTGATCTTCATAATTGAAGCGTGTTGTCAAATTTATAAATTTTGGATTAAATGGGATTGATATAAGGGGATTTGAAATCCTAGTACCTGTTTCATCATTATATTTTTATAAAACTTGCATTTAATGTAAGTCTTCCATTTATTTTAGTTAAGTTGGGATTTGCATTCATAAGTAGGTTATTTAATTTATAGGAAAATCATGAATTTCAATTGTTTCGGTTAAGGTTAAGTTAATTCGAATTTGAACTAGTACAATCTTTGTAGAGATGATACTTGGAGTCAAGAATTCATTTTATTACTTGTTAACAAACTGTACACTTGCGGTGATTTTAATTCGAAAGATAATTTCGTCAACAAGTTTTTGGTGCTGTTGCCGGAAATTGTTACCTTAGTTTGGGTTCAATTTATTTTAGCACTAATTCGGACTTATAACTGTATTCTTGTATTTTTTTTTGTTCCATTTTAGCCGCCCCCCTCTTTTTCAAGATATAAAAAGACAAAAAAATATAGCAGAATAATAGATGACTGTGGTTGATTTCAATAAAATGCTCGTACGTGATTTCATCATGAGACAAACAACAATTGACAACTCAAGAAATTGATGAGGGGGATATACTTGTAGGAGGTTTCTTTATAGGACAGTGACTACTAGATATAATGATAGAATGTAAACTTGATGAAACTGCTGTGGCTGACTTACCTGTTGCATTATTTCTCTCACCAAAATTTGAAGTGAGTGGTTTACCTGTGAAATTATTTCTTCCATCGGCTATTAATGAAAATCAATTATTGGAATCATTGTACCGACCTTCCAACAAATACAAAAAGAGAAGGAAACTTTCCATGAATATGTCATTGTTTCTTTGCAACAAATTTTGGATACAAACATTGAACTCGAGAAAACTTCAATTAAAGAAGAGGAGCATGAAAAGATCGAGAAATTAATCATAAAAGAAGAGAAAATTAGCATGCAATCCCTCGACTTTGTCATTTGCTCTAAAATTGAGTTTGTGATTAAATCTTATGAAGATATTGAGTTGTACAATGTCGAGTTCGAAATGGGTGATGGCGGAAAGTCATACTACTTGGATAAGGGCAATGTTAAATTTTATAAGGAAATTGCAACATGGAACAAAGTCAAATTGAGCAAGCAAGACATCTAAAATCATATTCAAAGTGTCATGAAATGCTTGTGTAAAAGTCAAACTCTAGACTTTAAATTAAGCGCTTATGGGAGACAACCCATTTTTCTATCCCTTTTCACTATTTTAATTAACTATTGCATTACACGTTGTTTTATGAATTACATTAATTTAGGAACTCATGCATTTAAATGGTTTATTTTTTACACACTTTAGGTAGTATTTTAAGACTTGTATTAGTAACTTAGGCACGTTTATTTATTGAGTTCATTTTTACTTAAGCTCATCGTTAACATCCTAGCATTACATCTAGCTTACATTGATGTGATATGCCCAAAATGAGAACCCAAATCTTCTTCCAAACTATCGAAGATAGAAAGCATATCCTATATACATATATTTTTGTTGTAGTTTGACCCAAATTCTAGTGGGTAAGATCAAAATTATGGATCGGGAAGAAAAGTCGTCGCATTTTCGTTTGTCTACCGCTTGAGCAGCATTTACATATTTTCTACAGAGAATTGTTGCTCGTCTGTTGCCTACCTGGCTCTTGAGCATTGGAGCTGTCACCCGCTTGTTGCTCGAGCGACACGGTTATTCGACCTAGACCCATTTCGCATTTTGAAGCATTTTTCAGACTCTTATTCATCTACAACTTGATTTCTAGGGTGTCATATATATAAGTCATGACTTGTATTGTTCCCATAATATTCATATAACATCTTGAGAGCTTTTGATGTTAATTGAGAGTATTGAGATCCTGTTATAAACACAATTACTATTAATTATAGTGGATTTCTCTTCTTTTGCCTGTGTTTTTTTCTCGTCTTGAGCTTATATGTAAATCTTAGTGTTCTTACTTTCGTTATTGTTTATTTCATTAATATCATTATCTTGCGATCAATTCGTAACAAGTGAATGGCAACGATGAAATATGATATTCCTTATTGGATCGAAACACAAAATTTACTTTATGGAAAGTGAAGATGCTAGCAGTTCTCGCACAAATGAATTTGGAGGAAGCCTTGCTTGGCTTTGATAAGATACCTTCAACCTGAACGCATGATGAAAAGTAGTATAGGGATCGAAAAGTCCAATGACAAATTTATATTCATATATCAAATTAAATTCTTCAAGATGTTCTAAAGCAAAAAAGTGTCGCTGCGTTGTAGTTGAAGTTGGAGCAACTTTGTATGACAAAGAGTTTGACCAACAAATTACACTTGAAACAACACTTATATTCTCGTCGGATGTCCGAAAGTGCGTCATTGGACGATCACTTAACTATGTTCAAAGAAATTGTAGCTTATTGGAGACATTGGAGGTTAAGTATGACGAGGATGACTTGGTCTTGATGTTGTTGTGTTCATTGCCTCCATCATATATAACTTTTAGAGATACTATTCTCTACAATCGAGATACTCTCACTGTGAAAAAAGTCTATAATCTTTACTATCTAAGAAGAAAATGAAACATCTTACTAGAGGATCTGAGAGTCAGATTGAAGGTCTGGTTGCTCGTGGGGAAAATGAGAATAGGAATCTTGGTAGGAATATGAGGGGTGGATTGAAATTTAGACATGCAAAGAAAGTATGTCATTACTATAAAAAGAAGGGGCATATTAGAGTTTATTGCTATTCTATTCATTGAAAAATAGAAATAAAGCTGTTGAAAAAGAAAAGTAACATGTTAACACACACAGAGGAGTCTGATGTCGTGGAATTATCGACAATGTGAAGGAGAACTTCTTGTGCTTTCTGACATGTGTTCCAAATTTTGTAAGAAATATGGGTTCTTGACTCGACATATACTTTCCATATGTGTCCCAACTGGGACTGGTTTACAACATATGAAAGAGTTTCGAGAGGTACAGTGATTATGAAAAATAATGCGCCATGCAAAATTGTCGGAGTTGATACAGTCTGAATCAGAATGTTCGATGGTGTTATTAGAACACTTATAGACGTCAGATACGTTCTAGAACTGAAAGAAATCTTATATCTTTTAGTATACTTGACTCAAATTCTCATAAATACACTGGTAAATGTAGAGTTTTGAATATGAGTTGGGCACTCTTGTTGTCATGAAGGGATAGAAAAACTCTATACAGTAGTACATTTTGTAGGGTTCCACAGTTATAGGAGAAGCAACAGTTTCTACTTCTTCGACTAATGAAGAAGTTACTAAACTTTGGCATATGGAACTTGGCCATATAAGTGAGATAGGTATGACAGAGTTGAGTAGGAAAGGATTCCTTGATGGGCAGAAGACTAATAAGATGAAGTTTTGTGAGCATCGTGTCATTGGGAAAAATGAAAAAAAAAGTCAGATTCACTAAAGGAAGACACAACACGAAAAGGAGCATTTGAATATATCCAATCAGATCATTGGGGACCTACCAGGGTGCCTTCAAAAGAAGATACTTATTACTTATTGACAGTGATTGATGATTTCTCGAGGAAAGTTTGGTTATTCTTCTTGAAATAGAAGAGTGATGTGTTTGAAACCTTCAAGGAGTGGAAAACAATGATAGAAAAGTAGACTGAAAAGTAGTTGAAATGTTTATGCACAAATAATAGGTTGAAGTTTTGTTTAGATGAATTCAATAGCTTATGCAGGGCTAAAAGCATCTTGAGATACTTGACAGTGCCTGGAACTCCTCAACAAAATGATGTGGCAGAATGGATGAATAGAACTTTGATGGAAAAAGTTCGTTATATGTTTGAAATTCTAGATTGCCTATGATTTTTTGGGCTAAAGCTGCTACTATAGCTTGTTGTCTAATTAATCGCACACCATCAGCTGCCATTGAGAAAAAGACACCAGAAGAGCTATGATCTGGTAAACCCTCTTATTATTCTGATTTAAATATATTTGGGTGTCCTGCTTATACTCATGTGGATAACGGAAAGTTGGAGCCTTGGTCTAAAAAGTGTATCTTTCTTAAATATAAATTAGGTATGAATGGGTATAAATTGTGGTGTCTTGAGACAAGAAATGTGGAGGTTAGTAGAGATGTAGTATTTGATAAACTTGCTATGGTTCATAATTCACCTCATTGGGATTCTGATAATACTCAGGAACAGAATCATCCAACTCATGTGGAGTTGGAAATTGGATTCAGGGAACAATCAGAGTTTTCAAAGTAGTCTACTACAAATAAGTCTAGACTAGAATTGATAGAGAGTAATATTTTACCTACTTTGCCTACATCACCAACAATACCACGGTATTCAATTGCTAAGGATAAACCTCACAAATAGATTAAACATTCACAGAAGTATGGAGAAGCAGATTTGGTAGCTTATGCTTTGAATGTGACTGAAGATATTGATTCTACTGAGGAGCCTGCTACATATTCAGAGGCAGTTAGTTGCAGTAATGCTAGAACATAGTTGATTGTTATATAGGGGGAGATGGAGTCATTAAATCAAAACAGTACTTGAGACTTGGTGAAATTACTTAAGGATAAGGTTGTTCGCTGCAAGTGGGTGGTCAAAATGATGTAAGGGAATCAAAGAATTGAAGATACCAAGGCCAAATTGGTAGCAAATGGATACAGTCAGATTCCAAGTGTTAACTTTACAAATGTGTTCTCACCGATTGTAAATCATAGTTCAATTCAGGCTTTACTTGGAATAGTTGCAAAGAATGATTTGGAGTTTGGGCAGATTGATGTCAAGATAGTATTCTTGCATGGAGAACTTGAGGAGAACATTTAAATGCAACAACCAAAGGGTTTTATAGTTTCTGAAAGGGAAAACTATGTGTACTTAATGAAGAAGTCCTTGTATAGACTAAAGTAGTCACCGAGACAATGATATAAAATGCTCGATTCATTCATAACTACTCATATTTTCATTAGAAGTTATTATGATAGTTGTGTGTACTTCAGAAACGAAGATAATGGATCGATCACAGATTTTCTACTGTATATTGATGATATGCTCATAGTAGCCAAGGATAAAGTAAATGTCAGAATGATGAAATCTTAACTTAATAAGGAGATTGAAATGAAAGATTTAGGTGTATCAAAGAAAATTATTGATATGGAAATTTTGAGGGATATAAATGCTGACAGATTATATTTGAGTCAGAAGAGGTATATTGAGAAGGTGTTTCAAATATTCAATATATTGAATGCTAAGATTGTTAATACTCCATTGGCTGCCCACTTCAAATTATCATATGGATTTTATCCTCAATTAGATGAATACATTGATTATATGTCTTAGGTTCCTTATTCCAGTGCAGTTGGTTCGCTTAGACATACTATGGTTTGTCCAAGACCAGATTTGGTACATGCAGTTAGTAGGTACATGGAAAATCCTGGCAAGGAATATTGGAAAACAGTGCAATGGATATTTAGATACTTGAAAGGCTCTACTAATGCTTGTTTGTATTTTGGTAGAAATACAGATGGAGTTATTGTGTATGTGGATTTAGATTATGTATGTAGTTTACAAGGTCAAAGAAAGGTATATTTGTTTCCCACCGAAAATATATTCTTGATTTACTAGGAGAACCAGTTTATTAGGGTATAAAAGTGTAGAGACACCCATTTAGCTGAATCTAGGACTCCAACTAGCTAAACCTGATGAAGTAATCAATAGAGAACATTACCAAAGATTGTTAGGGAAACTCCTATATCCCTTTCACATACGGCTTGACATAGCTTTTGCAACAAGTGTGGTAAGCTAGTTCATGCACTTACCCGAACCTGAACATTTTGATGCTGTTTACAAAAACCTAAGGTACCTAAAGGGGACTTCAGGTAAAGTCTTATTGTTTGGAAGTCGTGGAAATTTACAAGTTGAAATATATACTAATGCAGATTGGATTGAAAGTATCACAGATAAAAGATCAACTTCTAGTTATTGTACATTTGTTGGAGAAAATTTAGTAACATGGTGCAGGAAAAAACAAGGTGTGGTGGAAAGAAGTAGTGCATAGGCTGAGTTTAGGGCAATTGCTCATGGAATTTGTAAAGCACTATGAATTAAAAGATTGTTGGAAGAGTTGAAAGTTACTACTTCATTACCAATGAAACTATATTGTGATAAAAAGGCTACAATAACTATTGCCCACAATCCAATTCATCATGACAGAACAAAACATATGGAGGTGGACAAGCATTTTATTAAGGAGAAAATAGATAGTGGGGGTAATTTGTATGCCCTATATTTCTACAGCTAAGCAAGTAGCAGACATACTTACAAAGGGCCTACCAAAGAAACAGTTTGAAAACTTCATCAGCAAGCTGACTATGGAATATATGTTTAAACCAGCTTCAGAGGGAATGTTGGAAAATTTCTAAATCTGCCCTATCAACTCTACCATATTCTAGGAGATATTGGTTGTAAATGTGAAAAATATTTAGGAGATTTAGTTTCCTTAGAAGTTAGCATTTAATTTTTTTTTCCTTCTTACTTTTTCTTATTTTTTCCTGTTTCTCATTTTCTTCTGTTGTATATATAGAGATTGCCTTGTACCAATGGAAGAATGAATGAGAATTATTTTCCTACAAGTTACTCTCTCATTCTAGAGTTTTCAGGTTCTACTGCAAAAGATTGATGAGTCAGGTTCGAAGTTGGAGTATATAGATTTTGGAGAAAATGTACAGTTATGATGCTTCTTATGTTTAAGTTTCCTGACTAAATCAGCATAAAACCAAATTGTTTTGAGATAAGAAATTGCAATGACAAATAGAAGACCAATTAGCATAAGATGAAAAAAATTAACCTATAGCAAAACTTGTATCGATTGTCCAGTTAACAAACATCACTTAACATCAACAAATATGTAGATCTAATGATCGGTGCGAAACTGCAAGTGCACAGTTTCGAAGTTTTATAATAAAATGATGAAAAAAGTATCGTCCTCAGGGATTAGTATCTTACGTTTGCCAAGTATCGAAATTATATTAATCTCAATTTTATTTAGGAGAATCACAAAGATTGGTGTAGTTGCAGATTAAAGTAAATTCAACTCTAAGAAAAATTGTTTAAATAAAGACAAGGGTTTTTATATTCTTGAAGATTAATCGAGATAGAGACTTCTAGGGAAATCGACTTCACCTAGATCTTCACTATGCCTTTTTCAGTTAGCTAATTGAATTCAATTCTCTTGTTTGTTAGTAAATCGTTCATTCATCCAACGCCTCTTTCGACAGTCAATTGAATGTTATTCTCGTTTATCAAATCACATATGCATACACAATTTTAATAAAACAAGGAAACAATTAGACCAATGATTTTACACCACAGGTTCATATAAGTCTTTCGATCTCTATATTTGCCTATGTCGAATTATCCAAGATCTACCCTATAATTCCCTATTTCGACAGTAAATTACAAGATTGAAGTCATCTAATTAATGGCCTGTTAATTAGAAGCATTAATTTCACAATAATTCAGACAAACATATATGAGAATTAAATCAATCTAGCATAACCAATCAAACATAGTTTCAGATCCAGATTACATCATATCCCTAGAAGTAAATGGAATTAGTTCATACTAAAAATTAAAATCAACCAAAACGAATTCACCATAGTTTTCTAGGGAAGAATTGAAGGAAAGCCAAGTTGATAAACGCCTCTTTCGACAGCCACGAATTCCCAGATCTCTTCCTTCTCTTTTTCTTCAAAATCTCTATGTTATTCTCCAAGAATCTCCTCTTCAAGTGTGCTCTCTTCTCCCCTTTCTCCAGTTGTCAAAAAAAGGTCCTTAGCTAGGTCTTCACAATGACTTTTATATCCCTTGAGTGTTTGAACGGATTTGGATTCAAATGGGCCGAGAAAATATTTCAAAATCATAAGTTCCGGATTTTTCGCACAGGCGGCGCTATGGCGCCGCGTATTCTGCTGGATATCTTCTCTCTGGACGCCGTGGCGCCGAGCGTTCTGCATGGCGAACCCTTGTTTCTTCATCTTTGGGCACCGTGGCGCCCAAAGCTCACGCCGTGGCGTGGAGTGTTCTGTTTCGATTCCCTTTGTTGCCTATTTGGGCGCCGTGGTGTGATAATTACACGCCGTGGCGTGGGGATGTCTGACTTGTTTCCCTTTGTTCGGTTTCCAAACCTCTTTAGCAGTTCCTTCTCCTCTTTCATCACTAACTTTCCATGCTCCTTTTTGTGATCCATCGTCGCCCTCAATTCAAGCTTCAAAATATGTCGTATTCTCCCAAGTTATCAAGGCTACAAAACAACACGAATACACCCATCAAAATGCTCACAAATGCCCGAGATCGAGCCGAAAACTATGGTTTAGCGGCGTTTGTTCTTTGAATAAATCATTCACATCATCTAAATGACAGGATTGTTCTTCACCTATTAAATTTCACAAATCCATTTTATAGCTATTTACTACAACTATAAACTTAACATCGACAAATAAACAGATCCAAATGGTAGGATTGTTCTTCACCTATTAAATTTCAAAAATCCATTTTATAGCTATCTACTACAACTATAAACTTAAATTAACTACACAATTTCATGAATTACATTTATAGAACATATTCCCAAAAAATGAAAAAAAAAACATCGAATACAAGTAAAACCCAGTTGTTGACTAAGCAATTACAATAAATAAGAAATGAGAATGAACAGGCAAAAGCTGTCGGCCAGATGTCCGTGTTCATGTGTCAATGGAAAAGTCATCTTAGAACAACGTATACTAACCTCGGTTTTTTTGGTTCTTCAAAGCGGTACGAAGTGCTCAGCGGTTAAGAGAGAGAAGGGCTCATGGTTCTTCACAATGACAGGAAGTGCTGGGCTTAGGTGCGAGATCGATGGTTTAGAGAGAAGGGCTCAGGTAGATTTTAGAGTGAACAATGCAAACGAGATTCATTTCAATTTGGGTATGAGTCTTTGTTTTTAAAATTAATTTCTGGCGAGATTTTGACAAATAGATTTTTGATATTTTGACTAAAGAAGATGCCAGCTTAGCAAGTGTAAGGGATTATGTTATGTACCTGTAACACTATATCCATGCGTACAATAAAATAATCACCAATACATAAATCATTACAAAACCAAGAAATTATTGCAAAAACCAAATTGAGTGCATGTATTTGACGTTATCATGAATATGTGTATAAAAAATTCACATGTCACCAAACTAATTTTTGTACACGTGACAGATGATTATGTTTATAAAAATTATTGCCTTTTAACTAATTCATTTTAATTTTAAGATAATCATATTGATAGCGTATTATATTACAGAGAGAAAATGAGAATAAAAGTAGAGAAGTCAATAGACTTGTATATTTGTCATTCACAAATAAACATATTATTATAAATTTAAATTTCTCTCTTCATAACTCCGTCAACTATATTGACCAAAATAATCTTCTAATCCTTATTCAAATAAAGGAAAATTGGAAAGAGAGACCCTAACACTAGTTTTCTACAAGAAGTTACTCTTCGTTTACACACAATTCCAACTTGTTGACTTGAGGAAGTTGAAGTAGTCAACCTTTTGACTAATTTACACTATCAATTCTTAATGCCATATTGTTTATATCTTCGTTAAATTGTTATGTGGTCATAATAAAAAAATGGAGATGGGGCAAAATGGGTTGGATGAAGAGTAATAAAGTTTATGTAGAATATGAGAAGAAAGGAAAAATATGTGGGGAGGAGAATTGTGCCTCTGTATATTCACTTGAGGAAGAAGAAGAGAATTACAAGGTATATATACTAACTCTAACTTGTTAACAAAGCTACAGCAATACTACCTAAAATAGGAGACCTATACATATGGTAATATAATATAAATTACAAGCAAGCAAATAAGGAAATAAAATATTCTCGTTAATACTCCCCCTCAAGTTGGAGCATGTATGTCAAAAGTGCCCAACTTGCAAGTGAGGTTGTGAAATGCTTCCTTGCCAAGTGCCTTAGTAAATAAATCTGCAATCTGATTATTGCTTGAAACATAGGTAGTCTTGATCTCTCCCTTAACAATTCGTTCACGAACAATGTGACAATCTATTTCAATGTGTTTCGTTCTTTCATGATATACGGGATTGGCAGCAATGTGCATTGCCGCTTGATTATCACAGTATAGAATTGCTGCTTGTGGATGGTCTACACATAAGTCTGTCAACAATTGTCTTAACCACGTAAGCTCACAAGCAATGGAAGCCATCGCCCTGTATTCCACTTCTGCTGAGGATTTGGACACGGTCGTTTGCTTCTTGCTCCTCTATGATATGAGCGCCTTTCCCAAAAATACACAATATCCTGTAACTGACCGTCGCGTAGTAATATCTCCAGCGCAGTCAGCGTCACAAAATCCTGCTAGCTGCAACTTCCCTTCTGATGAAAAGTATAATCCTCGTCCTGGTGCCCTTTTTAAGTATCGAACTGACTGAGTGTATTGACCATGAATGAAATCTCTGGTCTAGTAATGGTAAGGTAAATGAGCTTCCCTACTAAGCGTCATAGTACGTGGGATCCTTCAATAACTGACCATCTGTCAAATTAAGTTCTAAAGACTGCTACATGGGGAATGCTGCAGGTTTTGCTCCAAGCAACCCGGTCTCTTGAAAGATATCAAGAGTGAGCAATTTTCACTCCAAGAAAGTATTTTAATGTGCCCAGATCCTTCAACTTGAATTGAGATGCAATGAACGTTTTGTTGGTGGAAATTGCTTCTTTGCTATTTCTTGTGACAATCATATCATCTACATATAATAAAATGGTTGTAAAGGAATCATCACTGACCTTTGTAAAAAGTGATTGGTTTGCATGTGACTGCTTAAACCCAAACTGAATGACAGCAGATACAAATTTTTGAAACCAAGAACGAGAGGCCTGTTTGAGCCCATATAAAGATTTGTGAAGTCGGCATACAACTGATGTCTCCCCCTATCGACGGAACCTAAGTGGGGGAGTCATATAGAAAAGTGTCTTCATGGAACACGACATCTCGGGACACCACTAATTTTCTATCGGTGAGGTCATATAAGAGGTATCCTTTTTGTCCTGGGGGGTAACCAAGGAATACACAGCGGCTGACACGGGTATCAAATTTGTGATCGGGTTTAAGGTTAGTGGTATAACACAGACAACCATAGACACGTAAATGGGAATAAGGTGGGGGCTTCTTGTGCAACCGTTCATATGGTGTTTTATGGGACAATAATGGAGAAAGTATCCGATTGATATGGTAACAAGCAGTTTTGATATGTTCCCCCAAGAATTTCAACGGAAGATTGGCTTGAAATCTAATGGCACGGGCTACATTGAGGAGGTGATGATGTTTTCTCTCTACTACTCCATTTTGTTGGGGGAGGGGGTGTAAGGACAGGACCTATGGAAAATAGTGCCATTTTCATCTAGGAATGTTTGCAAGGATAAAAACTTGGCCATTGTCGGACCTTAAGGTCTTGATGGTCAAGTTGTGTTGAGTTTTAACCTAAGCAAAGAAGTTCTTAGTTATGCTTTGAGTGTCAGATTTGTGGCGTATAAGGTGTACCCAAACATAACGGGAATAATCATCAACAATTGTAAGAAAATATTTAGTACCAGAATAAGAGTAAATTTTATAAGATCCCCAGATATCACAATGGATTAAATCAAATGATTGATTGCTAGAAATTTGACTGACTTTAAAAGGTAAGCTAGATTGTTTTACTAGATGACAAACATCACAAACATTGTGGGAATCAAAACTAATTTCTAAAGTATTTTGTGCTAGGAATTGAAGAGGTGAGGTTGAAGGATGCCCAAGTCGTCTGTGCCATAGGTTGGTTGGTCTACTGGTGGTATGGTGTATTTGTGGTCTTTAGGAAAGGTAATATAGGCCGTTACTCTGCCTTCCCAAGCCAATCGTCTACTTCGTAGTCAAATCCTGCATGACACAAAAATCAGGAAAAAATATTACATAGCAACCTAACTCTCTAGTGAGCTTACTGACAGATAACAAGTTAACTTTGAAGTTGGGAACATAAAACACATTATCAACAATCATATCATTCCTCAATTTAACTGCACCAATGAATTTAATGGAAGCCAGCCCTCCATTCGGTAAGTGCACAATATTATGTTTAGGCATAAATTTACTCTAAATGACTCCATCTTTCGTCACATGATTAGTGGCCCCACTATCAATAATCCATGAATTACTTAAAGAGGTAGTAGAGGAATTGATACCTGAGATGTTAACATAAGGTTTTTAATTACCAGTCTTGTCGTGCAGTAGTGACATGATCTGCACATATTCTTTGGTGGTAAGTATCTTTCCTTCATTTGAATCGAGAGTAGATGTGATGGAAGTGTTTGTGGACCGTTTGTTTCTTGGTCTCACATCTTTTCCATGAAGTTTGTACCCTGGAGGGAAGCCATGGATGAAGTAGCAGGTATCGACATTGCGCCCTGTCATCTCACAGTGACTGTAGTGTTTCTGAGGTCCCGCTGAACCAGTCGATCGGTAGGAATTTTCGGTCGACCGATCCTGTCTGAAGCGAACGCGGTCGACCGAACATTACTAGGCGAATTTTCCGGAAAATTATTATTATTCTGGTTTGATCTCCAATTTCCTGATTTTTGCCAATTGATTGAGTGTTGCCCTTCACGATTTGTTGTAACCTCAATTTGCCTCTCATGTTGCATTAAAATAGCATGAACCTTTCTAGTATCTGGGAAAATATTCATCATTAAAATGTTTCCACGAACCGTCGAGAAGGAATCGTTCACCCCATTAGAAATTGCATCACCTTCTCCTTCTCATCTCTTTCAGCCAGAACTTTAGCATTCCCACAAGTGCATTTAATTGGATCTCGATAAGAACCCAATTCATCCCATAATGCCTTCAACTTGGTATAGTAAGCCGATATCGATTGGCTGCCTTGTCGATGTTCAGAAATCTCTTGGTGAATCTGATATGTAAGTGCATCATTACCTTGAGAGAACCGATCTCTCAGGTCGTTCCACACCTCTGTGGCTGATTCGGAGTACATGACGCTTTTGGCGATGTCCTGATGTACCGAATTCAGTATCCAAGAAAGCACCATAGTTCCCACATCTGATGTTTTTCATCATCTCCTTCTGGTTCTTTGGTCTTGCCATCAATGAAACCAAGCTTACTCTTGGTGATTAGAGAGATTTTCATAGCCCTACTCCATTGTCCATAGTTGTTTCCATCAAGTGGCTTAGAAACGAGTATTAAACCGGGATGATCGGATTACTGTAGAGCCATGGGATTCGATTGGGTTGTCATCGTCTCTATGTTGTTTTTATCACTGTTTTGGTCAGATATTGTTGCTCAGAATCTAATCTTTGATACTATATAAAGTTTATGTAAAATATGAGAAGAAAGGAAAAATATGTGGGGAGGAGAATTGTGCCTCTGTATATTCACTTGAGGAAGAAGAAGAGAATTACAAGATATATATACTAATCCTAAGTTGTTAACAAAGCTACAGCAATACTACCTAAAATAGGAGACCTATACATATGGTAATATAATATAAATTATAAGCAAGCAAATAAGAAAATAAAATATTCTCGTTAATAAGAGTGGTTGTAACTAATTAAAATTGTGACAAAATAAAACGAATAAGTTATGATCAATAAATAGCATGTGACCTAAAATTTGTAAATAAATTTGTAGTTGTGATCTACAATTTGTGTTTTCGTGATTGATAAAATAAATTGTAACCAATTAATTCGATAATTTATGATTAATTAATTTGATAATTTGTGCTCGTAAAATAAGTTGTAACATATAAATTTTTTGATTCGTGATCGAAAAATAATTTGTGATCAATTAATTTGATAATTTGTGACCGTAAAATAAGTTTTGACATATTAAATTTATAATTCGTGATCGAAAAATAATGTGTGACTAATTAATTGTGACTTTAATATATTTAATTAATATCACATGATTTTTGGAAGGAATATATAACCAATTCCTTATTTAAGTGAGAATCTTTATAAATATATTTTATTAACTAAATCTATCTAGTTATATATTTTTATTGTAATTTAATTTATTTTATAGAGTTGTGAGACTAATTTCCTTAAATTATTATCATAAAAACAAGTCCTTTGTCCATCAAGCCCCCACGCACTTACCTCTTTTGATGAACAAAAAAGTGAACCCACAATAAAAATGGTATCTCTTTCCTGGCTTTCAGATTCATTGCCCCTTCAAACACGGTCTAGTCAGGTAAAAAACATACGCCGTCTTCGTTGAACTGCGTGTCAAACACATCCCTGCCCCGGAGGCGCATCAAAATTCATGTCAATGGCTATATAATGCTGTAACAACGGGAGGGAATATGGGAATTTGACAAAGAACTGCACAAAAAAAGAGTAAAACATTAGTTGATTCATAATATCTATTTTTCATTCAATTCTTGAACCCATTTTTTTGGTTAAAAATTTCCTCTGTGGATTGAGAATTTTTATTTTAAGTTACAAATATTAAAATGGGCGCCGCCGCTGGCGACCGTCGGAGCGCCAAACAGGTTATTTACGATGCCAGTGCCGGTGCCGCCGCGGGTAAGATACTTTACAGTTCGGACAATAAGCCTTTCTATCCTTTTGTCTAATTTTATTTTTGATACGTGGGTTTGTGCATTTGACTGATTTTTTATTTTTTATTTTTTTGACGTTGGTATGAAAATTTGGGTATTTGTAATGATGCTTAGGTGCAATAGCTGCAACTTTTGTCTGTCCATTGGATGTAATAAAGACAAGACTTCAAGTCTGTGGCCTGCCTGAACTTCACCCTTCTCAAAGAGGTTTGTTATATCTCCTCTCTTGGAAAAAGGAAAGATAATTGATTTTTTCTGGGTTGATTCGGTTATTTGATGGGTTTCTGCTTCTCCAGTTATAATAGGTTTTGACGTGTCATTTGTAATTCATGAGAACTTGATCTATCATTAGAATTAGGAAAAAAACCATTTGTACAGAAAAATGATTTACCAACTTCATGACAGATACTCACTTGTGTGGGACCCGTGTGAAGAAAAATGATAAAAAATGCTCCCCTCCCCCTAATGTGAGGCCTCTGTCAGGGACCCTTCCTGTACAAGCAACACGTTCCTTTGTTATATCTCTTCTCTTCGAAAAAGGAAAGATAATTGAATTTTTTTGTGTTGATTCGGCTATTTGATGGGTTTCTGCTTTTCCAGTTATAATAGGTTTTGATGTGTCATTTGTAATTCATGAGAACTTGATCTAGCATTAGAATTAGGAAAAAACCATTTGTACAGAAAAATGGTTTATCACCTTCTTGACAGATAGATACTCACATGCTGCGTGAGACCTGCGTAAAAAAAAAGGATAAAAATGCTCCCCTCCTCCTAATGTGAGGTCTCTGGAGTATATCAAACCCTCTCTGTACAAGCAGCACGTTCCAATTAGGAAAAAACTATCTATAAGAAAAAATGGTTTACCACCTTCTTGACATATACTCATATGTCGCGTGGGACCCGTGTGGAAAAAAAGATAAAAAATGCTCCTCTCCCCCTAATGTGAGAGAGAGTGTCAAACTTTTTCTGTACATACAGTACGTTCCAATTAGGTAAAAACCATTTGTATAGAAAAATGGTTAACCACCTTCTTGACAGATACTTGCATGCTGCATGGGACCTGCGTGGACCCCTGTGAAAAAAATGATAAAAAATGCTCGCCTCCCCCTAATGTGAGGCCTTTGTCAACCCTCCTTGTACAAGTAGCACGTTCCATGAATTACAAATGACACATCAAAACCTTTATAGTAGGGAAATTTTTTCAATGAATGCTTCCAGAAAAGAACAAAATACATGTACTCTGCCTATGTGAGTGTGAGAGAAATTTAAATTTTTGTCCATTCTTAACGTGATAAATATTCTAAAATTTATTGAATTGATTTTTGTTTGGTAAGGGAGAGTGTCAAGGAGAACAATTTTTCTCTCCATTTTTCTTTATTCATTTCTTCTTTCCTCTCATATTGAGGATCGAAATAGAGCTCATTTGAAAAGAAAAAACTTCATATAAACTAAAGAAAAATGAACAACTTGAGAGTCGAGATATCGCCAAGCTTCTATGTTCACTTCATTCTTGTTAGTAGTCTATTTCGAATGAAAGTATCCTGGATGCATCCATTTGACACCTAATTTTAGCAATATTAAACCTGGTGACTTGTTTCTTGAGTTCACGATTATAGAAAGCTAAAGTTTGTGTTTCCTGTAGCATGTTTATTGCGCTCATGGCTGAATCAAACTCAAAGCTTCTTTTGTTGGATTGCGAAAGACACAGTGTTGAAGTGTTCTGATTCAATGGTGACCAAATAAAATCACTTAAAAGTCGCTCTTTGCTATCTACCGAACCTTTATAGTAGTTTTTCCTTTTTGAATTTGTTGTTGGAAGGGTGGGGCGGGGGGCTGAGAAATGAAGAGGAAAGAGAAAAATTGATATTAAACCCCTCATACGGAGGGAAGGAAGAATGATGGATGTACAAGTAGAACGAATTCCACCATTTTGGCATGCTTTTACATCCTGCAAAAGAGACCGGAAGATTTGACTTAATAGATGAAAGCTTTTTTATGTTTTAACTGATCTCCACGATAGTTTTTCTATGTGATAATATTATTTGGTAAAAGAATGAGGTATGAAGAAATGAGTGCCCTTTACATTCCTACTGGTCATGCTAAGTTATTGAAGTGAATTATTTTCATTGTACACCAATAGTTTTGGTATGATTGTGGAAGTGTGACCGTTTCACACTTTCTGAATATGACTTTCATCTTTTGTGTCTTGGCATTTTTCTTTTGATACATTATCTTTATGGATGGGGAAGCAGTGTAAATTATAATTTGTAGACAATCTTTTGATTTTCAATATCATTCATTGTGAGGGTTCCTCAAAATGTGAAGGGGCTCTTAACCCCGTTAGACTGCTAATTGCAATGTCGATTTTTAGCAATTATCCTTGATCTAAGCTAGTAAATTAGGAAAACTTATAACTATTCAAATTTGTCTTTATACTATACATCATCTTATAAATAGATTGCCTTGATTGACATCCCCTCAAATTGATGTTAGGAGATCAAGAAGCATCAATTTGCCCATAAGGAATTGATGGCATTGTCTAGTCATGTCTTTGGTAAACATGTTTGCAATCTGAAGGTTGATGGAAATATGAGGAAGAGAAATAACATGATTGTCCAGAGTTTCTCGAATGAAATGATAGTCTATCTCAATGTACTTTTTACGCTCATGAAAAACTATGTTGGCAGCAATCTAAATAGCATTAGTATTGTCAGCATGGAGAGGAGTATGGTTATTTTGAGAAAAGCCGAGCTACAATCTTAGAACTAGCAGCAGACATGGCATGGTACTCAAATTTATTAGAACATTTAGAAATTCGAGCTTGTTTCTTACCCTTCTAAGAGATCAAAGAATCACTAAGAAACATCCACCAGCCGGCGACAGACTGTCGTGTGTCAGGACATTGAGCCCAATCTTCATTACTGTATGAAACAAGATGAATAGGAGTACTGGTTGGGAAGAATAACCCACGGTCAGAGATCCTCGAAGATATTGAATGATACGATGAATAGCCACCAAAATTAAGTGTTGTGGAACCTTCATGAATTGACTAACTTGCTGTACAATGAAGGAAATGTCAGGCGGAGTAATCGTTAAATAGTTTAAATTGCCCACCAGCTGTCAATGTAAAGAAGGATTTGACAAAATATCACCCTCATCACCATCCACTTGCAGATTATTCCTCGTTTGGGTCATTCTAGAATGAGTGAGGTGGATTGGAGCCTATCATTACCCACCGCCTTAAAATTTACCTTGTCCTCAAGGTGAGAACAAGGGAATTGCTACCTGATCATTGCCAATGGTTCCCGGGAAGCCTCTAAGTGCAGCAATCTTCCATTTGATCAACCTCCTTCCCATAAATGTAAGTTTATCATTTACATCAGAATATTTCTCAAAATCATTTATGTTCTGGCCCAACGTTCCAAGAAAGCCCACATTGTCCAGCTCAAAGGAATGAGGGTTACTGCAGGGTCTCAAAGTGTTAAAAGCTGATGATCCAGGAAAAAAGGCATCTATGCGAAGCCAGTTGTGGTAAGGAAAGGTATGCATGGTCTTAGTCTTATGCATTCGGTATTCTGTGATGATGGGTTCCTCTCGTTGCTCTTGGCAGACTGTATTTGCCTCAATTTGGGAGGAATTTTAGTAATTAGTGTCGGCTTAGGTGATTTCTCTGCGTTCCCTTTTTCCTTCCTCTCTCTTTCCTGCTCGTCCAATTTCTTCATTATTAAATCAATTCTCATCATCATTGCTATCATGGCCCTCTGAAATTCAGATTTCATGGACTCCAGCCCTTCTTGTAGCCCATCTATCATCTCTTCCAAATTACCGACTCGTTATGTGAGAATCATGTTTCGTTCCAGGACAGTTGCTTTGATACCTTTCTCCCTTTTCAGCTGTAAATCTGCATCAGTATGCCTTTTGAAAAGTGACGCTCCTTTGGTCGCGATTGTCGGACATGGTACATAATTGGTGGAGTTTTTCTGGCTGATTGCGTTTGTGTGTGGAACATTTCGACAAAATAGGTTAAATGGGTGGGTTGAGAAATAAGGAGATCGTGGGCTCAGGTTGTAAGAATTAAATTTAGCTTGGTTTGGTTTTAATAGGGGTTTACCTTCTAATGGGCTATGTTTACTTCTATTTGGGCTGAAATTCAGTTGGGCCTGTTTTACTATCTCATGTTACTCTTCGACACTTTGTGCCAACTCCAAATCAGAGCCCAGACCCACTAATTTTCTCACTCTCTCTTCTTTAATCTTTTCTTCCTGCAGCCCATTAACAAAGCCCTCCAAACCTCCTACCACTTCACGTGATGATGAGACAGATGACTGGGAACGCTGAAGTCCTTCTTTCACGGCATGCTCATGCCTCATCCTCATCTGATTCATGGAATCCTGTATGGCTCGTGTTCGAATCTCAGAGTACTGCTTGTGATGTTTCCCGAATTTATCTGTGACTTGAAAAATTGCCGGCTCTGGTAAGTTTTCTACGTTCTCTTTTTCCTTCCTCTCCCTTTACGGCTCAGCCACGGATTTCTTCTCCTGGTATGGCCAATTCACAGGGACCAATCTCACCTCCAACCTCGACCCCGTTGTTCAGCAATTGATGTCTCCCTGTGTACCATACTCCTGGCTTTCCCGATGGTAAATCTTCATCACTGGAGAGCTCATTCATGCAAAATTGAGTCAACATCAATCCCTTCAATTCATCCCATGTTCGCACCAGTTGTAGTTGATCTACCTCCTGAAACTATTTCCATTTTCCCAGTCAAAACAGGATTTTGCAGCTTCTATTTTCTCTACTTCCAGTAATTGGTTTTTTGAGAAAATCTTGTATGCGCTAGAGATCCACCACTCGGTATTATCACCGTAGAAGATGGAGATTTGAGCCGCCCTTGTGAATCCAATCCAAACTCTTCTCGGTCTTCTTCCAGTTGTCTTATCATCTTTTCCAATCGATTCAATATTAAACCCCAACTCTCTTCCATTTCCTTGCTAAAATTTGTTGCCATTGCCCTAAGATCGTTGCTTTGATACCCATTAATAGGAACCTATTGACAACTCTAGCCAACACTCAGAATCAAAGATACCAAGGAATGAAATAAGATGAAAATAGAAGATAAACTCAGCAATAGTTGAATTGATGTCTGTAATTGAAGTTTTTATATAGAATCAAATGACAGAATAACATGTTAACACTATTGTACTCTACTGAATTGTAAATAACAAGAATGAAATGATAAAATGACATTCGAGAGGTCTATTGCTCTCCAAGGAATTACCCAATTTTTGCCTCCCTATAGAGCTATTCTCTACCTATATTTATAATATACTTCTAACAGATTTTCCTAACTAATTTTCCTTTTAACAGACTTTAGTTTTCCATCCACTTGCAGAATATTCCTCTTTTGGGTCATTCTAGAATGAGTGAGGTGGACTGGAGCCTATCAATGTGGTTGAAAAGTGGTGGGTTCCATAAAATATATGGTTTAAATTTGTTGTTGACTTGACTTAGATTAAAATTTGAATTTGAATTTCTATAAAACATGGGCTAAATGAGATAGAACAACAGAATGAGGATGACCTACACATTTATGGTACAAGCCAAAGAAATGCAAGTAGGAATGGAAAAATACAAAGGAAATAACTGTCCAACTTTAGGCCCCTTCGCAAGTATCTTCTCTGACATTTGATCCAGTGTAAGACAACCTTCACGAGAAAACTAAACATCATAGTTATTATCAACCAATTATCTTACTGAATTGAGACTAGTAGAAAGCTCCAGATCTAAAGACATATTTATTTGAAGAATTAATATCACCAACAGCATGAATAGGTAATTGACTCCCATTAGTAATTTGAATGTGGGATGAGCTATTTATTTTCAAACATTAGAGTGTCCGAGGAATTGGTCATATGGTTGGATGCTCCAGAATCAACAAGCCAAGATAAAGAGATTCGACTATCGTTACTTTGAAGCCTTAAAGGTAGAAAAAGCTGAAACAATTTATTGGAACATTTTAGGCTTAAGAATCGATGGACCTACAGAGGAAGAAGCACAAAGACCAATCCCATCTTGATAGGCATTATTTTGGCAATTCTGGAGACGAGTTGGACGGTCTTTGATAATGTGTCTTGGCTTCTTGTAGTAATTGCACCACTTATTGGCACAGTGAGCAACAATGTCCATAATCCTTACTACTGAAGCATTGGACCTTTAGCAAGTCCCTACCCTTGGTTTTCCCACGAGCAGCATAAGTGATAGCATTAGAAGTTATGTGATGTTGAAACGAAGCCTATGTTGTGAGACGCTGCTCTTCACGAAGTAAAACTTCAAAGCATAATCCAAAGGAGATAGATCACGATTTATTAAATTGGATTGAGTTGTCTAAAATTCTAGCCCCAGCTTTATGAGAAATTGATCTCGCTTACTTTATTCATGAACCGCCTGGACAGTAGCAAGAGACTTTGATACTTGGACTCTTCGAAATGGTCAAAGTACTAGTGTTGGATATGACACGACATGAGTATGGGTATGGGACACGTCGCCTTTTTTTATTCATCTTTCTTCTTTTCCTTTTCATTCATTTTTTCCTCTCTATAAACCTAGCACCGCCTTTAAGAGGGTGGAGAATGGCGACGACACTAGGTTTTCCCTTCTTATTCATTATGATTTTGTTAGTATAAAATGAAAATGGGTTCCATCTAGTGCTACACTAAGTCCAAATTGCAATCAAACTCATTTTCTATTTTATATAACATTTAGTAATTAACTTCATATAATTGAAAACTAAAATCTCAAAATTGTATTTTATTCGCCTTTACTCCTTTTTCATGCTCATTTCCTTTTTTGTGAACAATCGATTTTGTTTTATTCAAAATGACATCTTGGTTGGTAAAAAAATTGGAGTTTGAAAGACGTATCCACGTATTTGTGTTCGAAATTTGGGCTCTTTAATTATATTCCCGTATCCTACATTTTAGAAAATAAAAGATCCGACATTTAGATACGTACCCATACCCCATACCTGTACCTGAGTCCGAGCATCATAGGCAAGAGAGTCGGCTGGTACCTTAGCATAAATAATGTCAACAAATTCACCCTATAAATTCAGAAACCCAGAAAAATAATCCTGGATGAGAGAATGCTCTGAGTGTAATTTGCAATTTCATATTCCAATTGAAAGCGTTTGGCTGTGTCATGTGTGATCTTGATTATAAATCTTCTTATATTATCCTACATTTCTTTAGCAGTCTTATACGGCCTTGATTTAGGACAATCATATGATCAATAGATCTTAAAATCCATATCATGACCGTAGTATCTTTCACTATCCATTGAGCCAATTTGGAGTCCTTTGTAGGACCCGAGTCACTTCCATCAATGTGACCTCATAATTCTTTCCCCGTAACAAATAATCGGAATTGAAATTTTCGTACAAAATAATTTTTACCTGTGAACTGCACACCAAAAGAATTAGAATTGCTGGTTGATAGATACTTGTAACCTAATAACATCGATAATAACAAAATTATGGTAATAAATTGGCCTAATACAACTACAAGAAGCTCAAATACTATGCCCAAGAAAGCGAAGCCCAATGGTAATTTAACAAAATTATGGCAACAAAACGGTCTAGTATAGAAAGCCAAAATACCAATCCAAGAAAGCAAAGCCCAAATTAGAGATAATAAGCTGGCCTAATGGAAGGAAGCCCAAAAGATTTCACCTACACAAAGGAATTGCTCGGCACTCTGCTTCCACGCTCACGACTCACCACACCAAACCGAAATCGTCGAGCTTGAATATGTCTATTAAACAACAGATTACTGAACCCACTCAGCGAAATCACCCACGATTCCTTAGTAGAAGTCAATGGTACCTTGAGAACTGAAATTGCCGACAAGAGGAATAACAGTAAACATCGGCACTTTGTAACGGAAATTACTGGTAACACACCAAAATATTTTGTCACAGAGAGACTACGAGCAAAATCGCCGTCACAGACTCATAGAGAGACCAGAGTGATGTAGTCAGCCTAGGGATATGACAAAAAAAATTCATCAAACCCGATACTCATTGGGTATTCAAGTCGGGGACGGGGCGGGGATTTCATCTCGGGGTGGGTATGGGGTTGCATACGGGTAATAAGGGTTCCGCTCTGCCCTGTTTAATTATTATTATTATTTTTTATTTTTTGTGAAGAATTCAATACTTTAAATGGAATACACTACGAAATTTCATTAATTCTAATAGAAGATGTCAACTAAGATTATTTAAGGAATATGATAAATAATAAAAATTTTAGTTTACCAAATATATTTGAATAATTTAACTTTTGAAAATAAATAAATAAAAAAAATTTAATAATTATATTATTGTCTCACTTTAATCAATAGAGAAAATAAAATGAATTATCAAATACTACAAAAAAAAAAAAAAAAAAAAAAAAAATAAACAGGTACTAAGCCCCGCCCCCCTCCCCGCCTTGCCTTAAACGGGGGAGGTTGTCATATTTTAACCTGCTCCGTTGCCATCTCTACGTCCGCCAAAGGGAATCTTAAAACCAAAAAATCGAGCTATATTGTAAAGGCCCAAGAAAAAAATAGCGACCAAAAAGTTTCTTTAGATTATTGGCTTTTATACCATGTAAAGTATAAATTGTAGACAATCTTTGATTTTCGATGCCTCTCATTTTGAGGGTTCCTCAGAATATATAGGGGCTCTTAACCCATTATATTGCTAATTGCAACGTTGATTTTCAACAATTATCCTTGATCTAAGCTAGTAGAGTAGGAAGACTTATAACTGTTCAAATCTGTCTTTATATTATACAATCATCCCATAAATAGACTGCTTAGTTATGGCAATGTTATATTTTGTATGTCCTGATTGACAAGCAGTATTGTTCTTCGGTCTAGCAATCGCATAAATATTTCATGCTTGTATGGTTGTGTCAAGGATGACATAACTTGAAGAATTTCACTATTACTTTACATATTTGAGTAAGCTGGGAAAATGCAAAATGTAGTGCTTGATTTTTGATTGTAATAGAATTGTGTGGCATCCTGAATTGAGGATGGTTGAGCTTTACTATAATGGAAAGAATTTGATGTTAGATAAAATGAATCTGAATTTTGAAAGATAGCTTTCTGTCATGTTTGATAGCACATGTTCATTCGTTCTGCTCAAAGATATTGATTGTAGCCTATTTCATGCTATTTGCTTTATTTGTGACAATCAGGAAGTATTATTTTGACAAGCCTACAGAACATTGTACGAAATGAAGGAGTGAAGGGATTGTACCGTGGCCTTTCACCAACATTGGCAGCATTACTTCCAAATTGGGCAGTGAGTATTGCCTATGGAGTAGTTAAATTCTTTCCAGCTTGAGATTATAATAGAATGTCTACAATTGAGAATTTCCTTTCAATTGTTTTTCATGTAATTAGAAGTTCAAATTGTTCGGTTCTTCTTACGTCTCCATAGTTGACAGAACACTTGTTATTTGTAGGTTTACTTCACTGTTTATGGACACCTCAAAGAGCTGCTGCGTTCACATGGTCTGTGTTTTGCTACATTTATTTGGCAATCTTTATTAAGTTCACTTGGAATTTTCAGATAAAGTTGTCACGAGTTACACTAGCCCTCCTCTTAATTTTGGTTATTATAGTTGTGGAAAGAATAGAAGTCTTGGCACTTAATATCTTATCTAATTCTGGAAACCTTTCTTGTGTCTCTTATTGGGAGCATACAGAGGACGGAAATGATCAGCTTTCATTTGGATCAAATATGATAGCTGCTTCAGGAGCTGGGGCTGCAACATCCATTGCAACAAATCCATTGTGGGTTGTTAAGACACGACTTCAAGTAGGTTGGGATGTTCTTATAACCCCAGTCCTTTATATCCAACTGATCGTAGCAAATCATTTCACTAGTTCTAATTAATTGTTGATTGAATGTCATTCAACAGATCTAATTTGGTTTTGGACTTATCCTATTGCCATTGTGAATCTTTTTGTTTGTTTTTTCGGCTTTTTTATTTCCATATTGTAGGGTGGATCTTGAAAGATAAGAAGTTATAAGTTGATAATTTGGGGAATTAATTGTGATGTAACCCTTGGGTGAAGGATTTTACTTAGGACTGGGTTCTTGTATTTGATATAGATTGAATAATGATTTTCCCTATTGACAATGTTTTTCACTTCTCTAGGTTCTTTAATTGCTTTTTTTGAGAATTTTATTTAAAATTTCATCCTCTTTGTTTAGACACAGGGAATGAGGCAGGGTGTGGTTCCTTATAAGAACATTTTTTCTGCTTTGAGACGCATTGCACGTGAGGAAGGAATCCGAGGATGGTACAGGTTAGTGCTTTAAATTTCATTATTCGTAAAATAAAAATTGAGACATGTTTCTGTCCATGTGATGTTGGATTGCTGTATGTTGTTTTGCTTGAACCGACAATGTACTAGTATAATTAGAGAAAACTAACGGTAACTAAATATATGTTTCTATCTTGTAGTAAAAGAAAATTAGGTGCATGGTCTCTTGATCATCTGTATCTCTCTCTCATAATTAATATACACGCTTAAATATTTATGCGGCTTATACAGTGGCCTTCTACCTTCTCTGGCTGGGATTAGTCATGTTGCTATTCAGTTCCCTGCATATGAAAAGATGAAATACTACTTAGCAAAACAGGGTAAGATTTGATGGCTTTTTCCATGTTTTGTGTATTTCTTCCTTTTTATGGTTTTAGTTGAATCGATTTCTTTCCTGAGCTGTCCGACTCAATCATGTGTTTTTCAATTTATCAGAAAACAAAAGCACCAATGAGCTAAGCCCTTGGAAAGTTGCAATTGCCTCTTCATTTGCAAAAGTTATTGCTTCTGTTTCGACTTACCCACATGAGGTATACCGTACACCTCTATGCTTGACGAGTCACTAGTCGATAGTCATATAAACATTTTCGAAAAGGACCTACTGACTGGGTAGTTCCTTGATTTTGTCTTCATCTCCCCCTTTTCTTTTTCTGGAGGAGTGGGTGGTTCATTGCACCTGTTTTGGAACCTATTGTAATGTCTGAACTATGTATTCACCAGGTTGTGCGGTCGAGGTTGCAAGAGCAAGGACAGATGAGGAATTCTGGATTACAGTATGATGGCGTTCTCGATTGCATTAAGAAGGTATTTGAAAAGGAAGGTTTTAGGGGATTTTACCGTGGTTGTTGTGCTACTAATCTTTTGCGAACGACTCCATCTGCTGTTATAACCTTTACCAGCTATGAGATGATACATAGATTTTTGCTTCACGTTTCATCTCCAGATGAGAAGCACTCAAAACCACAACCAAAACCCGAAGGCCAAATCAAGTCCCACGAGGAAACTGTAATTTATGGAGATGAAACCGTCTAATAACCGTAGTAGTTTTGTTCCTTTGGAAAAATCAGATAAGTTAACAGCTGCACATTGACCAGAGTTAGTTTCGGATGCAATATAACAAATAGAATCTTTTATATACAGAGTCAATAAAGGTAGTTGAAAAATTTGTTCATTTTCGTCGTGATTGTGTAATATGTTGAAAATTGGTTCTTTCTTATTTTTCGAGTTTCCCCTTTGTTTCATGGATTGGAATACCTTTGATAGAGCATCCATTTGCTGCATCTTGTTTCATTTTTCATGCATGGTTTTGCCCTAATTTCCCTTCTATGTACTTGTCTTCTCAATTTTGAACTGAAATGGCTTGACCTTAGGCTTAATGAAGCCATTGTCAAAGTACATTTAGGGTGTGTTTGATAGGGTGGAAAAGTGGGTGAAAATGGAAAATTTATGCAATTCCACCCAATTTGTGGTGCTTGATTGCCAAACAATTTTATGGAATTTATTTCCACTCAAATTCTAGGTACAATCTAGTGAAACACTATTTTCCATCTTTATTTTCCCATGGTTTTGGTGGGAAAATGATTTTTCATATATATATATATATATATTTTTTTTTTTGCCTTTTATTATTATTATTATTATTATTTTTTTTTTTTACTTTTTGGCAATAGAAACATATTCTAAATTCAATGGTAAAAAAATTTATCGATTTAATTGACAATTTGCATGAAAAATAAAGCCAAACGAACACAAAAAATTTTCAAAAATTATTTTTTTTAATTTTTTTTTTCTTTTTATTTTTTGCAATCCAAACAAATTTTAATATAGATTGTAAACAAATTTATCCTAAAAAGTAACAATTTGCATGAAAAATAAAGCCAAACGTATTAAATGGAAAATTATACCAATAAAAAATCATTAATTACAATTCTCTTCAAAACAAATTCTAAGTAATTCAATTTTCTGCCATTCGTTTTCTTTTCATTTAAATTTCAGCCTTGCAATCAAACGCACCCTTAGTTCTAAATTTTTATCCCCAAAAAAAGGGATTTAGTTTGTTGTACCGATTATCAGCAGGCATGGAGGTTGAAGATTTAGCTTACTGACATATTTGTAACTCTATAAGTTTGTCTCATCTACATGAATTGAGATGTAGTGTCGGTAGTTTGATTAACGCTTCTTCCAATTTGTCCGCACAATGTACTTGAAAGTCTGGTAGAGTATGATTCCCATATACCCCCAAGCGTAAGTAATCAATTTCGACAAGTATATCATCTCTCTTCATCTTAAAGTGATGAAGGTACGAATGGGCGTGGGTTGAGTTGGATTGGGTCGATTTTTTTTCAATCCAAACCCAATCCAACTTGGTCGGTTTGATAAAAAAATAACCAAATCCAACTCAATTATTGATTTAAATCCAGCCCAACCCAAACCAATCAAAATCGGTTTGGGTTGGATTGAGTTGGTCGGTTTGGACTTCGACCCAATTAAAGCTAGATTCGATTTATTTGTTAAATTTGGATAATTTTTTAGAATTTAAAATTACTTGAAAATCTACATTTTTTAAACACACATATAAGGAATTCATTCTAAAAATAATGTACAAATATGTTTAAAATTTAAGAAGCATTTTATTTTTTACAATTTTTTGAAATTCAATCACTTCATTATCATGTATTTAATTTTTATTTTAACGTCAAATGACATTGCATTTTAAATAGTGTTCATGTGAATCGGTTTATATGAAGAAAATTGACATTTATATATTATAAGTTATTATCTTATTTTTAGTATTATGTCTATTTAATTTATTTTTTTCATCTTAGATATTAATTTTTTTAATTCATCCGATCGGGTCGGGTCGGGTTTTAATTCATAATTCAAGACCCAACCCAATCCAACCTTAAATTCAATTTTTCAACCCAACCCAAACCAATTGAACTTAAAAAATCAATCCAAACCGATCGGTTTGGTTTGGTTTGGTTTGGGTTGATCGGGTTGATCGAATTTTTGCCCAACTCTAGATGAAGGACGAAGGAATCCCCCCATAATCATGTTTCTTCATCAATTTGGGGATCCCTCATCTCAATTTGTTGCTATCCACTTGATTCCTTGAATTCTCTATAATGAAATCAAGAAAAATAATTGGATCAGCTGAAAAGGGGGAAAAAAGAGTTAAAAATAAAATATAAATAATTCGAATTAAAATCTAGAATTAACTAAAAACTAACTAAATAACTAAAGTTCTCGATAACAACGCAAAAAAACTTACAAAATCATGTAATACATTGAATGTGAGTAGGGATGACAATTGGGCGAGTTCGGGGCGGGACACCTCCACCCCGCCCTGTCCCGCCTTGCCTTAGACGGGACGGGAAGGGACAGGACGGGGACAGGGCAAGAATTTGTTCTGTTTAATTTTAATTTTATTTATTTATTTATTATTATTTTTTTTACATTTTTAAAAATTCGAGTTATGTTATTATTTAAAGTTCAATCCTTAACCCAAAATCTAAAAGTCATTTCATATATTTTAAATTTTTTTCTAATTTTTTCGATCAAGATATTAACTTGCTTTGATTAATTGGTATAAATCTTTCATAAGCAAAAAATATTTATTTAACTATCATGATTTAGAATTTCAGATAATATAATTTAATTATAATAAAAAGATTGAATGATCGAATTTATAAATTATATAAACAATTGTTAGTTATGTAAAATTTTAAATTGACAATTGCATAATATTGTAATTACATTCAACAATATTTTAAAGCTAATCATTTATTAAAATTCTATTTTTAATTATTTTTTTTCACCCCGCAACCTGTCACTTGGCAACCCCTTACACCCCACCAACCCGTCGGAGCGAGTTTTTTGGGTCCCATTAAGGACGGAACGGGTTAAATTGCCATCCCTAAACGTGAGTCCAAATATCGATCTCACGATAATTAAATAGTTAATATAGTTTTTGTTAAACATCTTTAATCGAATAGAGAAGTGAGTTGAGTTTAATATTTATAGTTTAAACATGTAACTAATCTAAATATTAAACTAACTACTTAGTAGCGCTTATGAATACTTTAAGTAAAGACAAACATTAGGATTTCAAATTTGCATTCATCCATTTTAATATTAATTTCATTATTTGAACGACACTTATTCTTTTACGAAGATTAACATTCTTGATTTATTTAATAATATCTCACGAATAGAATGAAATCTATCATCACTTACAACCCTAACATCTCTTTATGAAGGATGTGAATATGTAAAGATGCTTTAAATGACAAGAATATTCATAACATTAATATGTCAAGAATAAAAATACATAATTCATATCACTCCTTTCAAAAATTTCAAATGTCAATAGAAGTCTCTAAATAATTCAATTTATGATCAAGTAATTGAAAATACATTAAACTCCTAATAATATTCAAAACCAAACAATTATATTAATGTCGAAATTTGGATCAAAACTTCATCATATGGGTGGTCAACATCATCGTTAAATCTATACAACTAGCCAATAATCATATGAATACAAAAATACAAATTAATTTATATAACATCACTCGGGATTAAATTGTGTAGAAATAAGATGGAAAGAAATTTTGAATTATTGAATCTTTTTATAGCTCCTGAATCAATATCCTTGGTTCATCTTCTTCAATCCAAACAATTGATGTATGAAAATATTGTATCAAAGCTTCTATAAAGCTTGAAAGAACGTGTTTTTCTTGATCAAAAGCTTCCTTAGGCCTCTTCTTTGTGAGATATATGTAATTTTCAGCCCTAAGAGTCCCTCCGTTAATGGGTGATGAAGACACATTTATAGTTCCCAAAACTAAATGAAAACTCGTGCATTAATTGATTTCCAAAATATGTTGAATCAAAATAGGAAAATCAAATAAAATTATGGTCCGATTATATCATGCGATCACCTAGTACAATGCCTTGTGATTGCATAGTTTATGTGTTTCTACTAGTGGAAATATTTGAGTTTGCACCCTTTGGGCCTTACGAATAGGAAGGTTTTTATTTTTGTTTCTTGTTCAACTTGGTCCTTGAACTTCTCATTTTGTTCAAGTCAAGCACTTTTCTATTTGTATATTTGGTCCTTCATCTTTAAATATTTACAATTCAATCCTCATTCTGCACAATCATCCGCAATCGATCCATTTCAAATTTCGAAAAATTACAATTGAATCGAAAACTTTCCAAATATTGGATTTAACTATTGAAACTTGTAAATTTCTTTCGTTTGCTCTCTTAATAGTAATTATCAAATGTAATCCAAATTATTTTCATTTTTTTTCGAATCATATGCAAAAAAGATTAAATTCTGCTATGAAATAAAGAGAAAGAAAATAATGTAGAGAAGTCAATAGACTTTTATAGTTTATTGAGTGCCAAAATTTCATATTTATATGGAAGAATTAGAGTTACAATGGATACAATAGCCATAATAACTAGGATTACAGGAGTTACATAGTTGTTCACTAATAGACATATAATTTACAACACTCTCCCTTGAATGACACATTACAAAATATTTGTCTTGTTAAAACTCTATCAAGAAAATTCAATGGGACAAAAACAATTGCTTTCCCTGATTTCAATAAATGAAAATTATTGTATCGAATCACCCATGTCTTGTATGTTAATGTTTTCAATATTACATTTCTAGTGAAGCATGTTTCATGTTGTCTTGTTATAACCTTCAAGCAATATCGTCTGCATAGATGATATTAATCAATCTTTGTCTATCCTTAGTCACACGATGATCTGTTTAAAAATGGATCGTGTTGTTACTCTCTTCGAGAGTCATATACAATTTGTAATATATAAGAGTATTATTTTGTGGGTAAATGTCTTATAGTTATGGACACTCATTATATAAAAGATATACCTTGTTGAAACTTCATTAGAAAAAATCCTATAAGAAAAATCATAATGAAGGAAAAATAGTACATTATTATTTTGAGTGCGCTATAAAAGTTGTCTCATTAAAAAATTTGTCAGAAAAACCTGATAAGATAAAACCTCAGTTAAAGGAAAAAGAGTACAATGCGTACTTACTCCACTCATGATAATATCACTTGAATTTTATGCTTTAGGCATATTAAACATTTTAAGGATAACATTAATAGTCATGCTAGTTTAATTGATTATAATTGCATTTCAAATTTTGTGCATCGTCAAGATGATAAGATATGAACTTGTGATTGCATCTGCTACTATCTTTACAAAATTTATTATGTTAAAAGTCGTGCATTACATGTTATGATTTTATTTTTCTCATTTACTTTTCATATAAGTATGTACATTTGAATTTTCAGACTGGAGGTCCAGTAATTTTAAGTTTCTCTAGGATTGCATTCCTTTTTTGGCCAATTATTTATTGGATAGATATTGGTCAATAAATTTATTTCAATATCCTCACTATTTATAATATGAAATGCTACATTTATACAAAAATATTGTTGACAACCTTTTCTTTTCTATTCTTTTCGATTCTATCTCTTTTTCATAAATGACACAACTTATTTAGATATCTCGATTTCCAACATTTCATGTATTTGAATTTTTTCTGGTATTTTACATTTTGTTATGTCTATATACTTTTCTAAAGTATACGTCCTGTAAACAAGAACATCGTTGCTAATTACTTCATCATTTTTTTGGGAGATTTTTTAGATACATATGTATTCATGCTTCAGGCGAGTCATAAATATATCAAATATAACGCTACAAATTGTCTTCCTAGAAAATTAATTCGTGTTGGAGTATTTAAAGCTAACGTATAAAATATTGTTAATCTCTTTAATCGATTAGCGCATTTAAATGAATTACCTTTCCAAATATTGGTTCAAATTGACTTTTGAGAGGATCTAAATCATATAATGATCCTTTTGTGCATTTTTCATTTTCTTAATTCCTTTCTCCAATGCCGAGAAAATAGTTAAATTAAATTGACAGTCAGCAAAATGCACTGTAAAATTTACCTGTTAGGCTAATATATTTTACGAGGGTTCAAATTCTCAGCAGTTTTAATATCGTTTCAGTACATTGTGTGGAGCAATTAAATATATACTTTACTTTAAAAAATCATTATATGAAAAATATTAGGTTTTGACTTAAGCCAATTATAATGGGGAGAATTTTGATATTGACATGATGCGTAATAGCATTTCATAAACAGAAATGGGAAGTACTTTATTCTCAATAGTAACGGTTAAAAAATTAATTTGGAGGCACTCAACAAATAATAATGTTAAATCATTTATTGTCATCTCAACTAACACTTATTAAAATGTTGAGATTTAGGCTCACTAATATTAATAAGACATACTGGCTTGATTGTATAATCTGAAAATTTTGTTTATAATTTAAAATTTGAGCAGTAATTTACAAACTTCAAGTTATGAACACCATGCACTTATATAGTAGATGTGTTAATTTACTAGATATAAATAATATCTAGATAGTCAACATGGAAGGTGACGGACCCTATATATCACCTTAATTAATTTTCAGAAATACAGGAATTCAGTTTTCATTTTAGTTAGTGATGATCAATGACTTATTCTCAATAAAGAGAACAAATAACATATTCAAATTCATTGGATTAAAGAATCTTTTAATTCTTCGTTGAATGTTTATTTGAATCCTCATTTCACATAATTATAGATCTAGTGATGGTCTAATTGTACATGCCAAACAATAAAATATAAAAATTATTGAACTTATGGTTCCATACAATGTTTATCAAAATGGTCAATAGAGTTTAGTATAGTGTACCAATTAAAAAACACTATTATAAACCTTTTAGGTTTCTCTTTTTTTTTAGTGATGACCAAATTACTAGCAATAGTAAGTGTATCCCTTCATATAACACACAATGTTGACTCTTTTGGAGTCTCGAAATAATATTCTTCCAGAATATTGATATAAATGAACTTGTTGACTTCCTTTGATTGAAGAAAAAAAATTATTTTTCTACCTCAACTGACCAAAGATTTGTAGATAGAAAGCGGAGTAAATTTTTGCTAACTCAATTGGCTAGAATTTCGTGCTGATAACGTGTTATAAACTAGAGAAAAAAGATAAAATAGAGAAGTCAATAAACTTGTTTGTATTTTATTGAATACCAAAACCTCATATTTTTAGAGAAAAAATAGGGTTGTAAGAGATATAATAGCCACAATAACTAGGGTTATCGGGATTATATGGTCATTCACTATAATTTACAATAAAATCATCTTTCTTTGCACCAATTACATTCAAGTTTGAATTTTACCTACAGTTAATATTTTTACTCTAAATTATGTAGACTTTTACTCAGTTTAGTAAAAAAATAATCTAAATTTAAAATGTCGACTGTAGTTTCTGCTAATTAAGAGAAACTAAGGTGATCATCAAGGGGAAAAACAAGGATAGTAAAAAGAGAGAATAAAGAGATTCTAGAACTTCTCTTTATAATAATTTCTTCTACTAACATTCAGCACATATACAGCCATATAAAGTGATATGTTGTCAACATACAGGACTTGATCTCAGCTATACACCTGTCACTTTTTCACCACTTCGATAACCAAAAATTTAAAACACAAGACGTCTGTACCCATAAATTTCGTCATTTTGTGCCAAGCAGAGCCTTTCACTAGCTTGTTATGCTGCTTCTGAGTAGAAGGATTTTTGTAGCATTGTTGGGATGCAATATTGCATGTCTACTTTTTGAGTATAACTTCCACCCATCCCTTGTCCTCGTCATAATTTTTTGTGACATTCTCTAGTAATTAAGAATAGGAACTTGGATTCATGAAAAGAGTCATGTGAGATCGAAAAAATAATAGAAGCTCTTAAGATCTGAGTAAGGAGAGTTACGGAAGTGAGTAGACTGTAGACAATAGGACGAGAAAAAGCATAGAATTTCATCAAAAAATTATAACATGAAACTTAATATGCATATAATTTGAGCTCATGCAAGAATATATACTTGCTTGAGATTTTTTTAGTAGATCTAATAACGCACCCAAATATATATACCAAATAGAGTAGAGTAATTATTCATGTTGCATATCCAAACTCTTAGGAAACAAGACTTGGGGTTGCTTACCCTCCAAAGAGAAATATAAGCAAAACTGATTGTGGATTGATCAATATACAAAGGTCTGGATCATGTGGTAGGCTATTGCCCTATTTTATTCCCATTAATTTGAATTAATGCAATTTGTTCTTGGCCATATAAGACTTATTGAAATTTGAAGTTGTTTAGAAACTTCTCGTCAAATCAAATATCAATAATGCTCGATTCAACTATTAGCTTATTGAAAAATAAAGTTAAACTTGTACGATTAATGAAACACTCGTGAAGTTAAATGGTGTTATTTTATTTTATTATTATTATTATTATTATTTTTTCTATATGTCTGTTGGAATTTGGGTTCGAAGAGAAGTTTGATTTTCAGTTAAAAAGATTTCGTTTCAAACTTACCTGATTCATTTGCTTTGAACTTACCGGATTCAAATGGTTCTTAACAGATTTGTATTAAGTAAAAGGGAATATTCTTTCATTTACTGTATTTGAAGCAAGACTTCATACCGGTTTTCTATATACGGTATTTGCTTACCGGATTTGAGTTAACTTAAGCTGAAATCCGGTATTTGGCATATAAATCTGGTATTTGCCTAGAACACGAAATTTCACAGAGTTTTTGAACAAGAAAAAAGAGTAGAAAGCTTGGATGATTTCTTACTACATTAAAGGACTTTCAAGGCTGTATAAATAACCAAATTACATACCAAAACGTGCTTAAAAAAAAAAATCATATCACCTACTAAACTAGACATAACTTGACACAAGCTCTTACACAAAGTGTATGAAAAGGCTGCCAAACTTTTTAATATAGCTTAAGCTAGACAAACCAAAAAATATGTAACCAAATGATAAATCAAAAACATTGGTTAGATTACAACAAAAGTGTCATAGCTTCAACACTCCTCCTTGACACTTTTGTTGGAAACACACTCAATGTTTCAAATCTTTCCTTAGGCAATGATTTTGTCAATATATCAGCATATTGATCAGCAGAACAGCAATGTATTAACTTTACTTCAGAGTGTTCTTGAGCTTCCCTGATTGCATGATACTTGATTTTTATATGTTTTGTTCTGCCATGAAACACCGAATTTTTTACCATAGCAACTAATGACTGATTATCACAATAAATCACAGTTGCATCAGCTTGCTTATAGTTAAGATTCTCCAAAACTTTTCGTAGCCAGATAGCTTGATTTGTTGCTTCTGAGGCTGCAATATACTCTGCTTTAGCAATTGATTGTGCAACCGTTTTTTGCTTCATTGAATTCCAGCAGATTATATTTGGCCCCAAATAGAATACATGACCAGAAGTGCTCTTCATGTCATCATAAGAACTCCCAGTCACTATTAGTATTGCCACCCAATTTCTGATTTTCTGTCTTTCGATACCAGATTCTCATTTCTGCACTTTGATGTATCTAAGAACTCTCTTAGCTGCTTGAAAATGCAATTCACTTGGTTCTTACCTGAATCTGAAAAGCAGATTTGCAGTAAAAGTGATATCAGGTCTAGTGATGGTTAAATACAAAAGACTTCCCACCAAGCTTCTATAAATCTTTTCATCAGTATTTTTGCTTCCATCATCCTTCATTAGCTTCAAATTTTGAACTAAGGGTGTGCTGACTTCCTTGTAATGTTCCACGCTAAATTTCTTTAGCATCTCATTAACATATCTTCTTTGACATACAAAGATTCCTTCCTTTTTTGACTTATCTCCATGCTCAAAAAATACTGCATTTTTCCAAGATTAGTCATCTCAAAAGCCAGTTTCATCTTATCCTTCACTTGCTCAATTAGAGCTTCATTGCTGCCGGTTATCAGCAGATCGTCAACATACAAGGAAATGACAATCACTTCTTCTTCAAGATGTTTGATGTAAAGTGTTTGTTCATTAATACTTTTGCTGAAACCCAGACTACTCAAATGATCATCAATTCTGCTGTACCAGGCCCTTGGAGCTTGTTTCAAACCATACAAGACATTCTTCAACTGATACACTTTATCCTCTGCTCCAGACACTATAAAACCATCAGGTTGTTCAACATATATTTCTTCATTTAAGTAGCCATTCAGAAAGGCTGACTTAACATCCAACTGATGAATTTTTCAACTTCCTTGAGCAGCAACATCATACAGTAATCTGATTTTTTCATACCTTGCTACTGGTGCGAAAGTATCTGTGAAATCAATGCCAAATTGTTGTGCATATCTCTTTACAACCAGCCTTTCTTTGAACTTGTTGATTGAACCATCAGGGTTCAATTTGGTTTGGTATACCCATTTGACACCTATCACATTTATGTTTTTTGGCGTGTCTACTAGTACCCATGTTTTGTTCTTCTCAATCATGCTTAGCTCCTCCTTCATAGCATTCTTCCATTCTTTGAACTTTTCAGCCTCAGTAAAGTTTGATGGTTCTAATTGAGCTGAATTGCATATGGCATACACATTAGCCAGTGATCTGGTTCTTTGGTCTTCATTTTTAGAATCTGAGTCAATATCAGCTCTTTCTTCTTCAACTTCATTGACATCAGCTTCAATTACTGAAGGAATGTCTTTTGAAGCTTCAGGCTGACTTCTTACTGAGGAATCCCAGTTCCAGGAGCCTTCTTCATCAAATTTGATGTCCCTGCTAGCAATCACCTTCTTATTGACAGGATTGTATATCTTATATCCCTTGGCATTATTGCAATACCCAATTAGGACTCTCACTTTATCCTTTTGACTCAATTTATCCCTCTTCACATTAGGTATATGAGTATAGCAAAAGCTTCCAAATACTTTAGATGTGAAATATCCGATTTTGCTCCATGCTAGGCCTCAAATGGTGTCTTTTTTTCTAAGGATTTAGTAGGTAATCTATTGAGTAAATAGACTGAAGTATCAACAACTTCAGCCCAGAACTCTTTAAGTGCCTTTTTCTCCAACATAAGACACCTACCCATCTCCATAACCGTTCTATTCTTTCTTTCACAAATACCATTCTACTGAGGAGAATATGAAATTGTCAGCTGATGATGAATACCCATGTCTTCACAGAACTTATCAAACTGGCTGCAACAATACTCAGTTCCATTGTCTGATCTTATGGCCTTAATTTTGCAATTGCTTTCATTTTCAACAAGGTTTATAAACCTTTGAAATACACCAGCAACATCAGATTTAAACTTCAGAAAATACACCCAACACATCCTTATCAAATTATCAATGAATAGCACAAAAATACTTGCTGCCATTTAAGGTAGGTGTTCTCATTGGACCACACACATCAGAATGGATAAGCTGGAGTTTATTTGATGCTCTTGTAGACTGATTTTTAGGAAATGACAACCTAGCTTGCTTTCTCAATTGACAGATATCACATAAACATCCATTAACACTACTGATTTCAGGCATGCTTTCTACAAGTTCCAGATCATGCATTTTTTTGAGTGATATGTAGTTAGCATGTCCAAATCGTTTATGCCATAAAGAAGATTCAATTTCAGTGCAAGTAAGTACCTGATTATTCACATTTTTCCATTTTAAAGGAAAACTTCTATACCTCATACTAACAGTCATTACTTCCTGATTTTGTAAATCAAATATAGTGCATCATTTAACCTTAAAAATGAGTGTATAGCCTTTCTCAATCGATTGACCAACACTAATCAGATTTTGATCAATATTAGGCACATAAAGAACATCAAAAATGTATTTAGTACCTGATGAAGTTTGCACTGAAATTTCACCAACTCCCTTCACTTCAACGAACTCTCCATTTTCAACTTTGACTCTTGATCTATAGCCTTCATTAAGATTGACAAAGATACTAGGATTTGATGTCATATGATGAGTACATCCACTGTCCAGTAACCAGGTCTCATTACTGCTACAAGTCATTGCATTCATGGCCGTGAACAAGTGTTCTTCTTGCTGATTTTTTGCCATCTGTGCCAACTGTGTATCCTATTTCTCCTTCTGATTTTTGCATACTTTTTGAATATGTCCAAATTGTTTACAAGCTTTACATTGGACTCCTGGTCTGTACCAACACCACTTTGGTGAATGACCGATTTTCTTGCAATGAGGATATGGTGGAAAAACTTCATTCTTGCTTGCATTTTTGCTCCCTTCTCCCTTCTTCTTTTCATTCCATGGCTTCTTCACTACAAATTTTGTTTGAGCTTCGTGCTTTCCCTTGACAAATAGGGCTCCTTCAACTTGTTCTTCTTGTCTAAATAATCTCCTTTGCTCAGTGGCTTGCAAGACATTTATGAGCTCAGACAGATTTATTGTAGACAAATCTCTGGAATCTTCAAGTGAAGAGATTTTAGCTTCAAATTTCTCAGGTAAACTGATAAGGATTTTTTCTACCACACGTTTATCTGGTAGATCATCTCCCAACAACCTTATCTTATTTACCACTTTCATCAATCCGTCTGAATATTCTTTGACAGATTCAGCCTCCTTCATCTTCAATGCTTCATACTCCCTTCTGAGATTAAGAACTTGCATCTGCCTTGTTCTTGCATTTCTCCTAAATTCCTCCTGTAATCTATCCCAGGCCTCTTTTGCTGTTTCACATGTGATGATCCTGGTAAAGATTCCATTAGAGACGGCAGATTGAATGTAAGACAAGGCTTTGAACTTCTTTGCTACATCCTCACTGTGTTGTTTAATATGTGCAACAATAGGATTTGCTCTTAATGGTGGAGGTTCCACACCTGATTTTGTAGTTTCCCACAGATCATAGGCTTTGAGATAAGCCTTCATCTTTGCGGCCCAAAAATCATAGTTCTTACCATTAAACACTGAAGGAAGAGGTGCTGAAAAACTGGTTGAAGCCATGTTTAAGAAAGGTTTTTTTTTGAAAGGTTTCTTACTTGTTTTCTCTCTAAAATTTCAGTTCCTCTCAACGTTTTCTTCTTCCTCAAAGATCGGTTTTTAAAGCTCTGATACCATGTTGGAATTTTGGTTCAAAGAAGAGTTTGATTTTCAGTTAAAAAGATTTCGTTTCAAACTTACTGGATTCAATTGCTTTGAACACACCAGATTCAAATGGTTCTTACAGGATTAGTATTAAGTAAAAGGGAATATTCCTTCACTTACCGTATTTGAAGCAAGGCTTAATATCGGTTTTCTATATACGGTATTTGCTTACCGGATTTGAGTTAACTTAAACTGAAATCTGGTATTTGGCATATAAATCCGGTATTTGCCTGAAACACGAAATTTCACAGAGTTTTTGAACAAGAAAGAAGAGTAGAAAGCTTGGATGATTTCTTACTATATTAAAGGACTTTCAAGGCTGTATAAATAGCCAAATTACATATCAAAACGTGCTTAAAAAAACTTAATCATATCACCTACTAAACTAGACATAACTTGCCACAAGCTCTTACACAAAGTGTATGAAAAAGCTGCCTAACTTTTTAACATAGATTAAGCTAGACAAACCAAAAAATATGTAACCAAATGATAAAGCAAAAACATTGGTTAGATTACAACAAAAGTGTCATAACTTCAACAATGTCAAGCACTTGCCTTATCAAATAGTAAAGTTTCCGTCTCCTCAAATTGAGCCACAAGACAAGTTGAAATGATAAACATGGTATTACTAGGATTGCCTGTATTTGTTTATACAATCTCGTTTGCCAAAGTAACTAATCAAATCATAAAATTTGGAATTTTGCTAATATTCCAGTCAAAGAAGTTCAATTCCCATTACAATGGGTATGTTTTGCTGCATCTGAACACAGTCAGATTTAAACCTCAGTAGAAGGGACGCAAAATCCAAGCCTAATTTTAGCGTATCTATATAGCCCATCCATTGTCCGCCTTTTATTTGCTACTTCCTCGAGTATTTACAAGTAAATAATGCAAGAATTCGTAACTTCCACTTCATTGATTGATAATGGGATAAAGGGTCTTCCCTATGTCCCAACTCAATCTGCAACTTTGCTGCCAGGTTCATTACTTTGTCACAAAATGATTTATATGGACTTCATGTAGATTTATTCATCAAGTGTAAAGTTTTTTCAGCTGTATCCATGGTTTCATCAAATGCATCAACCTACTTTCTAAACCATGCTGCCCCTTCCTCCATGTATAATCAAAGCAAAAAGGAATCTAACATTATTGACCTTGGGCTAAGTCTTAAAGCTTTGCAGCAGGATGCCTGCTATCCATTGGGTCATTGTAGGGTTTTTTCACCCAGATAGTTCTTTGAATAATTGCCGCCGTAAAATAATTTGGACCCTATTGTATTGTGATCCTCAGGAAGTTATCCGAGACTAAATGTTGTGCAATTCGATAACCAGTGCTTCAATATGGTAATCGAGTTTCACAATTCTACTGCTGTTAATTGCAGAAAATTATGAAGTCCTGGTAGATTGGAAGCAGCTAAAAAGTAGTATCAATGTATATCATCGAAAATTAAAGGAAAATTACAACGATGAAGCAGAGGGAATTCAAAGCAAAGAGCGTTGGGCTTACGTGAAAGATAATATGGATGGGGTGATAGTTGGAAGAAGATTTGCATTCTTGATCATATGGATTATTTTTTGAGCCTTGCACATCAACTTAAAGACATGTTTGGTATGTTCCAGAAATCTCATAAAATCGAGATTTATTTTGTTCAAAATGAATAATGTATTTGAATTGTGATAATTGTATTTTTTCACACTTATTTAATACCTAAACAAACTTATTATTAATGAAAATGAGCGAATTTCTATTCACAATTATGTAATTATGACTTTTGTATGTCAAAATTGTAGGACAAGTTTCACAAATCTTTACAAACCAAATTGCAGTAAACAACAATACAAATAATAGAAATTGCAGTAAAAGAAATCTCAAACCGATGCCTGTGTTGCACATTGTTTCCTTAAAACAGATTCGCCCCCTCACCGTACGTGCTTGAGGTTTAATCGAGCGTCCATCTCCTAGGATACAACGATAGACCAGCAGGTTCTGAGCACTACAGAGCATACTCAGACGAACTGACTTCGTGTCCGAACAATATCACCAACTGGACAAAAAATAAAAACCAGGGCAGACAATATTATTTTTCTAGTGTATGCAAGTCGCGCGCATACGAGTTCAAGGTTTGAAATCCATTTTGGTCAGTGATTTGCACCCCCCTGCGCGCGCACGTGAGAGCCTCTATACTTCACTTGACCACACCCTTCTGAAGTGCAATCATTTATATAGTGATTTTTGCTTTCATATTTTTCCTATGTGGGACAACCACATTTCTCATTTCCCACCAACATAAACTCATTTCAAGTGGCACATTTTGATCCTCAATTTTTCATTCACCCGAGCATCAATTTTTGCAAGTAAGTATATGGTTTGGATGTACTCACGGAAGAGAACACAAACCAACTTTCATCTTCCAAAATAGCCAAGCGGGTCCCGCTCAAAACTTTTGCCAAAGTCAGCCAAAAACTCAGTTTTTCCAACAATCCCTCACACTCATGAAAATTAAGAACGACTCATGAATGTGACACATGACGACTTAGTGATATAATTCAACGGTTGAAACCTGCATAGGATAGGTTGGTGTTACCCTTTGAACCTTTCCTTGTAAGACATATTTACTTTACTAGCTAACCAGTAGACGCGATGTCCTAGAACTGTTCTGCTGTTTATGTAAACGATGATATACTCCACAGAATTCTTTCTAATACATTTCAGTTCTCATTATTATGTTCATTTTGGCCATGAACATACGTCTGGTTCTGTAAGAGTTCACAAGAATTGCGCCCCACACAATTTTCCTAGAAGCGGCCCCACTTCTCTCTCGCATAGGTGATTTCTTATTTCAAGTAACCCGCATTACTTGACTTGATTTCCGATGCATAAGAATCATTAAAAGCCTAATGTTTATCCTTCTTCCTTACGGGCATCACTGTTGCATCACAGAAATGGACATGAGGTAATATCCTATACAGTGATTCTATTAAGTCTTTACAATTAAGTTGTCCCTTTGAACCTAGATCTTGGGATCTCCAGTCAACAAGGTTGGGTTTTCCTTTGTACTAATTTATCCATTCAAGGGCTTAAGTCCCATTCCTTTCATTGATTTTTCAACCAACTCTCTATTTAACCCTTTGGTTAGCGGATCGGCAATGTTATCCTTTGACCTTACATAGTCAATAGTGATAACTCTAGTTGAGAGTAGTTGCCTAATGGTATTGTGTCTACGACGAATATGTCTAGACTTACCATTGTACATATTGCTCTGTGCCCTTCCAATAGCTGATTGACTATCAAAATATATGCAAATTGTTGGCACAAACTTTGACCATCTTGGAATATCCTTTAAGAAATTGCGTAACAACTCAACCTCTTCACCGCTTTTATCTAGAGCTATAAATTCAGATTCCATAGTAGATCTAGCATTCACGGTTTGTTTAAAGGATTTTCACGATATAGCTGCATCTGCTAATGTGAACACAAATCCACTCGTGGACTTTAAGTCTTTCATATCAGATATCTTGTATAGTGCAGTCCAAAATTATGAGTATATCTCAAGTACCTTAGTACTCTTACTATTCCTTTTCAATGATCAACTCCTGGATTACTCGTATATCTACTCAGTTTACTAACTGTGTAGGCTATGTTTGGTCTTGTACAACTCATCAAGTACATCAGACTTCCAATAATTCTCGAGTATTCTACTTGAGATATACTTTCACCTTTGTTCTTGGATAGATGTTGACTTGTATCTATCGGTGTTCTAGCCGTGTCAGTATCATCCTTATTGAATTTTTCTAAAATTTTGTTCACATAATGTGACTGGCTCAGAACAAGCCCATTTGATGTCCTTGAAATCTTGACTCCAAGTATAACATTAGCTAGACCTATGTCTTTCATGTCAAATCTCGAATTTAACATGATTTTAGTGGATTTGACCATCTTATCGTTGCTACCAACAATAAGCATGTCGTCAACGTAAAGACATAAAATGATATAGCCATTTTCAGTGTCTTTAAAGTAAACACATTTGTCACACTCGTTGATTTTAAATCCACTCTCCATGATGACACTGTCAAATTTCTCATGCCATTGTTTTGGTGCTTGTTTCAAGCCATATAACGACTTCACCAATTTACAGACTTTCTTTTCTTGCCCTGGAGATCGTCGGGTTGTTCCATATAGATTTCTTCATCTAAATCTCCATCCAAGAAGGCAGTCTTAACATCCATTTGATGTACTTCAAGATTTTGCAAAGCAGCAATCGCAAGTATCATCCTAATGGATGTTATTCTCGTTACTTGAGAATATGTATCAAAGTAATCAAGACCTTCCCATTGTCTGTAACCTTTTATCACTAATCTGGCCTTGTACTTTTCAATAGTTCCTCTATTTTAATTTTTCGTTTGAAAATCCATTTGTAGCCTAGTGGTTTACTTCCAAGAGGAAGATCCACTAGCTCCCATGTATGATTTTGCAAGATGGAATCTATTTCACTTTTAATGGCTTCTTCCATTGAGGTCCTTCTGAGGAGTTCACAGCTTCTTGATAGCTTTGAGGTACACTTTCTAGCATATAGGTCAGAAAATCTGGACCGTAAGACTTTTCTGTCCTTTCCCTTTTGCTACGTCTTAGTTCAACCTCAACCTCCTCTTCTAGTTCTTGGTCTTGACTATTTTCCATCATAGTCTCATATGTCTGTTTAGAATAGCTTGCCTCTTCTCTGGACCTGTATGGAAATAAATGTTCAAAGAACGAAACATTTCTCGATTCCATTATCGTGTTGTTATGTATATCTGAGATTTTAGATTCATACACAAGAAATCGATAAGCACTACTATTTTGTGCATATCCAATGAAAATGCAGTCTACAGTTTTCGAGCCTATCTTCACCTTCTTTGGTGTTGGGACAGCCACTTTAGCAAGACACCTCCACACTCACAGGTATTTATAGGAAGATTTCCTTTTTTCCATAACTCATACGGGGTCTTTTCCATTTTCTTTTGGGGCACCTTATTTAAAAGGTAATTTTCTGATAACACAGCCTCCCCCACCCCAGAACTTATTAGAATTGCATTCATCATTTCTTTTAAGGTGCAATTTTTCCTTTCAGCAATGCCATTTTGTTGCGGTGAATAAGGTGCGGTGGTTTTATGTATGACTCCATGTTATGCACAGAATTCAGCAAACGATATTTCATACTCATCACCTCGATCACTTCTCAACACCTTAATTTTCTTGTTAAGTTGATTTTCAACTTCTGTCTTATAGAGAATGAATTTCTCTATCGCTTCATCCTTGCTTTTTAGTAGGTACATAGTAATATTTTGTGCTATCGTCGAAAAAAGTAATGAAATACTTGTTGCCACCTCTAGTTTGTACAAATTTTAGGTCACATATATCACAGTGAATTAAACCAAGTGGTTCTATATTTCGTTCTATTGAATTAAAGGATGACTTTGTCAATTTTGCCTCAATACAAGTCTCGCACTTATGTTTGGAATTAGTATGGAATGCTGGTATGCAATTCAAGTTAACTAGTCTTCGTAAAGCATCATAGTTAACATGTCTTAGTCTACCATGCCACACATTGGAAGACTCAAACAAGTAAGCAGGAGAGTTTACATTATTTATTTTTGGTTTAACAACCATTACATTGAGGTTAAACATACCATTGGAAACATAACCTTTTCCGACAAACATTCCACTCTTAGACAGAATAACTTTGTCGGACACAAATACAATGCGGAAACTATGCTTATTCAAAAGCGACCTAGACACAAGGTTCTTGCAAATTTTCGGCACATATAACACATTGTTAAGAGTCAGCTTCTTTCCCGAAGTCATCTTCAGAACCACCTTTCCTTGACCCTTGATTTCAGAAGTTACTGAATTTCCCATGAACAACTTCTCTCCATTCTAAACTGCTTTGAAGGCAGTAAAAAGCTCTTTATCAGAGCACACATGCCTCGTACCTTCGGTGTCAATCCATCACTCCTTTGGGTTAGAACCCACCATGTTCACTTCAGAAATGACAGATGCGAGATTCATCTCCGACACATCATGTGAAATGTAGTCAACTACATTTGTTTCTTTCTTCTTCTTTGGCAATCTGCACTCCGAAGACTTATGACCCACTTTCTCACAATTGAAGCATTTTCCCTGAAATTTCTTTTTAGAGATTCCAGATTTAGGTCCAAACTTGGTCCCTTTGCCATCGGACGACCCAACCCTATTTTTGTAGGTCTTACTGTTTTGACCATGCTCTACAACATTGGCTTTAGCAACACTAGGATTGAACCACTTCTTCTTGGAACCCTTGTTGTCTTCTTTAATTCAAAGTCTAACAATCAATTCTTCAACGTTCATTTCCTTTCATTTGTGTTTCAGATAGTTCTTGAAATCTTTCCACGCGGGGGGCAATTTTTCAATAATTGCAGCCACTTGAAAAGTCTCACTCAACAATAGCTCTTCGGCATGAATTTCGTGAAGAATCACTTGGAGTTTTTGCACTTGACTGATTACTGGTTTGGAGTCCACCATCTTATAATCTAAGAATCTGTCGACAATGAACTCTTTAGCCCTAGCATCCTCAGTTTTATATTTTCAGTCCAAAAACTCCCACAACTCCTTAGTAGTTTTCATAGTGCAATACACATTGTATAGCAAATTTGGTAAACTGTTCATAATATAATTTCGGCACAGAAAGTCCGAATGTTTCAAAGCATCAACTGCACTGATCGCTTGAATATCTCATTCACCCTCATTGAGGTTTGGAGCACTTTCTGCTGCCACCTCTTGAAATTCAAGTCATTGAATTTCTCAGGTTTTTTACCATGATTAACCGGAACATTAGCCATAGTTTGGCTAACAACACGACTTGGCACTTGAGCCACGGTCTGAGCTATAATAGAACTAGGCCCTGCAGCCATAGCAGAGCCCACGGCCACAGTCTCGGTACCTACAGCTTGGGACACATCCGTGTTGGTGGAATCAGTTGCCATTTCTGAAATGAAACATACTCAAACAATTATTTCCTGAAAACAATAATATAAGGAAAAGAAAATTTCCTGAAACTCTGTTTTAAAATTGTAGTTTCCAGTTTAACAACTTCAGTCGACCGATTTGAATTTCAGTATAAAGAAACTCTGCAAGGTTCATAACAGGAAGCTGCAGGCAAGTTCGGCTGAGCGATGGTCGATCGAAAGTTGAGGTTCGATCAATTGAACTAGCTTTCCGGTCGACCGAATAATGATGAAATCTAGTATAGGGCTGCAATACCATATTTGTAGTGTTTTCGGTAGATCACTCGATTGACCGAAATATGGAAAAATTCAGTATTTTCAGTTTTATACTGGATTTAGAAATAAGATACCGAATTGAGATAGTTTGAATAAACCAAATGAAACTAGTCTTTAACAAAGTGAAAATTTGTTTTAAGTTTGCAGGACAAGTTTCACAAATCTTTACAAACCAAATTGCAGTAAACAACAATACGAATAATAGAAATTGCAGTAAAAGAAATCTCAAACTGAGGCCTGTGTTGCACACTGTTTCCTTAAAACAGATTCGCTCCCTTACCGTACGTGCTTGAGGTTTAATCAAGCGTCCGTCTCCCAGGATACAATGGTAGACCAGCAGGTTCTGAGCACTAAAGAGCCTACTCTAGCGAACTGACTTCGTGTCCGAACAATATCACCACTGGACAGAAAATAAAAACCAGGGCAGACATAACACAATTTTTTTAGTGTATGCAGATCAATGAATTCGTGTGTAAAGGAAAGGTGGAAAATTGAGTTTATATAGAGTGAATAACTTGTCCATTAACTCAATGGCAATAATCACAAGTTAGTGGACAATAACTTTTGGAGTTTTAGAAAATTAAAAGTCAGTTCTAGAAAAAAAAATTCCAAAACGTAGGCCCACTTGAGGGGCCAATTTTTGATCAATCTGGTCCGACATTCATGTGCGCAGGTCGCGCTCGCATACGAGTTCAAGGTTCGAAACCCATTTCGGTCCGTGATTTGCATCCCCTGCGCGCGCACGTAGAGAGAGTCTCTATGTTTCACTTGATCACACATTTCTAAAGTGTAATCCTTTATATAGTATTTTTGCTTTTATATTTTTCCTATGTGGGACAACCACATTTCTCATTTCCCACAAAAATAAATTCATTTCAAGTGGCACACTTTGAGTCTCAATTTCTCATTCCCCCGAGCATCAATTTTGGCAAGTAAGTTTATGGTTTCGATGTACTCATGGAAGGGAACACAAACCAACTTTTATCTTCCAAGATAGCCAAGTGGGTACCGCTCAAAACGCGTGCCAAAGTCAGCCAAAAACTCAATTTTTCCAACAAAAATTGCCCAAAGGAAAGAAACAAGAAGAAGGGAGGAAAAATAGGTAAAATCGCACAAAATTGTGAAGTTGTGGACCAAAGTAAACAAGCCAAAAGGTTGGAGGATTTGGAGTGCAATTTATGGAGGGCAAGATTGAAATAAAAGTCAAAATTCAAGGACCAAATTGTACAAGATCAAAGTTGAGGGACCATGCATGCAAATCGTGAATGACTAAGTTGGACAAAAAGAAATGAAGATGCGCGGGCTTATTTTGGTGCGCACGTGGGAAAGCTTTTTTATTTACCGAGACTGAAATGGTCTTACTGTGCGCGCGCGCCACTTATGCCCACGCGCGCCGCTTTCCAGCTGTGGCACTTTTTGTCACTTTTCGAATTTTTGGGACTTCTTCTGCAATTTCCCTAGGGTTTTAATATAAAACCACTTTTGTTCTTTCTGCTGAGCCTGTCTTCTTTTGCTGGTTTGGTCCAGTTTTTTTTTTTTTTTTTTTTACTTTCTTTCTTTTCTTTTCCTTTCCCTTTTTATTTCCTTTCTTTTTTCTTTCCTTTTTGCTTGTTTATTTTGGAGCAAATTCAAGAGCAAAAAGGGGAATACATCAAAGATTTGGCAAAACTTTGGGGGAATCAAAACCTACCTAGCTAAAAAAAGGGTTTCATCTATAATTTTGATTTTTCTCAATTATTTTGTCAAACTTGTAATGCATTGTACAAATATTCTCCTTTGTTTATATTTATATAAAATGGGCTAAGTTATTTGTTGGGATTTGTGGCTAGTTTAACCTCGTTTTTAATTAATTTCTATATTTGCTCTTTAACGTTATGTTGCTTATTCTCATGTGTTTCTACTACTGTATTTCATGCATTTTTATTTATGTGACCAATAAATGATTGTGTTTTGTGATTTATGATTGTTCGAGAGAATATTGTACATTTTAGACCAAATAGTAAAAATCCTAGGTTTATGTAGTGGATAGAGATATATCACTAGCCCTAGGTGACCCAATGAGCTATTTTCACATATATTGAATGCGTTGTTTGGTTTAATCTACATACAAATATAGTAGGTTAAATCAATCGATTAGGGTTAATTTCACTCGAGAGAGATAATTAACTAAAATTGAAAAGTCGGGTCTAACATCGTAAGTGAGTAATTGGTTAATTAGTTTGTTGAGAAATTAATTAAGCGACGGTTAAACGAAATCATGATCCCAACCACATTTCTCTCCAAAATTTCCAAACGTTTATGTTTTCTTATCTAGAATCTTAGTTAATTTTCCTTATTCCAAATCAATGTTTTTTACTGTGTGTGTTTATTTCTTTTCATTGTTAGAATTAAATTAATTAGAGTTGTGTAATCGAAAGTATACATTTCTCGAGAGATCGACAACCCGGACTCTAAAGGTCCATTTTATTACTTGAGCGCGACCCGTGCACCTGCGGCTTGCACTTTTTAGCGAACAAATTGTATATTAGGAAATGAATCCATAGCCGATCTGCGTCTATTCCAAGCTGAGTCTGAATTCACCTTGTTTTACAAGGACAAAGATGAGCAATGGAGGATTGTTGGAGATGCTCCATAGAAGTAAGTTTCTTTGTTGATGCATACCTTATAAATTCTTTCATTTTACTCCCTTGATCGAAGACATGCCTAAAGAAATTTGATGGAAAAATATGAAGAAAAAATATCTAAATCATCATTAAGAGAGTTTTGTAGCGGAACTAATCTTCTGTCCATAGTGAGCTGGAGATAACCCACCGATGATGTGGCTGGAGATCACTTTTGAGACTAGTAGTCAAGGGTGAAAAATCATATGTCACATTTCATGTTGAGGATACAACACCCTGACCTATGTGGCTAGTTTTAATACAAAAATAAAAATAAAATCTAGGTCGCATCACAACAATAGACATCTAAAATGTGGGCCATGTGATGTTTACTTATGGTTGATGGTGATAACATTGTAAAATTGATGCTCATTCTTCTTTTTCATTCTAAAGCATATCAGTGAGAAGATTGAATCTAGTTAGTTGATATAAGGTTAATTTCACAAACGGTCACTGAATTTACCTCAAAATAATAAAACGGTCACTAAATTTCAAAATTTGCAGAAACGGTTATTGAATTTACCTAAACTTTCACTAACAGTCACCGAAGGACCAAAACGCGTGAATTCGATCATTGAGGACCTCAAGTGTAAATTTCATCTATACATTTGCTCAAAATTTGCCCCTGATTTGAAGAATTTGGAAAAAAATTTCATCCCACCTATACCAACTGCCGCTGCCGCCTCCACCCACCCATCACCACACAAAAACCCATCCATACCCATTGCCGCCTCTACCGCACCATCACCACACCACATAATAAACCGGTCAAAACACAATTCCTCTTCAATTACACTTCCGCTTATATTCATCATCTTCATCAACCATTTTTCTTTTGCCCTTTTTCTCAATCTTCTTTTTCTGGACAGAACCCATAAAAGAACTGGCCATTTTATGCAAACCAAAACTCTCCATTCTCTTCTTGTTCTCAATCCTCTTTAATCTCTGTAAACAAGACTAGTCATTTTCTTGTGATTCTATGTCTGATAATTCAGATTTAAGCATTCTTCTGGACCGAGTTTCTGAATTTTTCATCAAACTGCGGATTTGGAGAAGGGGTTTTTGGGGAGATTGGTGGTTACTGAAATGCGGAAATTTTGTGAGGCATTAGAGGCAATTTAGCTCTCTGTATTTTAATTTTTATTGGGCTTGACCCACGGTGTGAAGTGATGCGCCAGAAGGTGGTGGAGCTAAACCAAGTGGTCTGCGACCATAGGTCACAGGGACGATGCTGGAATCGTGAAATTTCTAAGGGTGTTTCGCGAAGGTTGCGACTGAGCGATTTTTATTTCCAACTTAAGCTTGCTAGAGAACTGATTGGGTTGAATTGACCACATGGTTAAGGTCGTCTGGGGGTGGGCTACCTGCTGATTGTAGTTCGCGATCACATTGTCGGTTGGAGGTGGGATTTCCAGCAGTTTCCCCATTTTCGAGTGGCTGATTTTGTATGCTTGTTTCTGTCAGATTAGTGGGTGTTATGGGGAGCTGTAGGGATGGAAATGTAGAGGATGTTGAGGAGAATATGTTGGTGCCAAAGTTCGGTGGCCTTGGCGGCTTGAAGGTGCTGGAAAATGGATCCATAGATGGCCACTTGAAATGGGGCAAAAAAAGGCCCTTACCCTAGAGAAAAAAAGCCCTTCAACCTTTGGTACGGTGGAGGCGACGGCGGCAGTTGGTGTAGGTGGAAGATTTTTTTTTTCAAATTCTTCAAATCAGGAGCAGATTTTGCGCAAATATATAGATGAAATTTACACTTGAGGTCCTCAATGATCCCATTCACGCGTTTTGGTCCTTCGGTAACTGTTAGTGAAAGCTTAGGTAAATTCAGTGACCGTTTCTGCAAGTTTTGAAATTCAGTGACCGTTTTGTTATTTTGAGATAAATTCAGTGACCATTTGCGAAATTAACCCGTTGATATATCTTATAATGATTATGAAAAAGGATTTTGTTGCAACTGAGAATTGTATGCAAGGACGAAGCTCACATTCCCTTCACAATTCTATGACACTTGATTACCAAAAAGAATTAATCACTTTGTAATCGTTAACCCAGCAGCGTTCTGTTAGATTATTGTACTTAATTGTTTAGTTTTATTCATCTTCATTTCTTTGCAGGTGAAGGTTTTATCTCGTGATGGATTGGATTCCTCTGTCGTGCATTTTTCCTAATTTCCCAAAATATATATGGTTCATAGTAGTTACTCATTTAATTATAATTGTTATGATAACAATGTTGAAGAACCCATTTATGCATCTTCCAACTTCCAAGCATAGGTTAAAGAAGATGGTTGTAAAAAATTGATAGTTAGCGTAAAGTTTTATAACTTCTTATTCTTAATGTTAGTAATTGTTGAAGTTAGTCGAGTGACACTTTTGTTATCAACCAAACAAACGTTTTTGCTTTCTAATTATCACATGTTTTTGGTTGAAGTTTAACTTATGGAATGATATAAAAATTAGGCTATGTTGTAGCTACTACAAGTTAGTACATTGTCAAGTATGGTCTAGTTGTAGTAGATAATATGATTAGAAAGTACTTTTAAAATTGTGTAAGTTTGACTATATATATTAGCCATGTATCTCCATTATTAGTAGAGTAAAATTGATATATTTTCTCTCATTTCTTTGTCTTATATCGTTTTGTTGAGTATCTAACAAAACCTGTGAGTTAAAACCATTTCCTGGTAAGTAAACACCAAAAATCGGTAAGTCAGTGCATATACGATGAGCTGAGAATAAATACGGTATGCAAATTATAAACCTGGTGAGTATTGTGTAAATCCAGCAAATACGGTGAGGAGAGTGTGTGCATATCCGGTTAGTGAGTAAATCCGGTATGCAAACTCAATGCAAATACGGTAAGCCCCAGTGATATACAAAAAGTTCAACTAAATCCGGTATTCTCATATCCGGTAAGTTCATTTCTTATTTCTTTTTTCATCCTCTTCGAACAAAAAATCCAACAGTAATAATGGATTGGACAAATATAAAGGAAATTTTTTCATATAATCAACCTCAAATATAAGAAATTTGAAACTTAGCTTGTTATTATTATGTTACAAAGAAGAGATGTTTATAATGCAAAGGAAAAATATCAAAGTTGTTATGAATATGGCAAAAATATAACGCTTTGGAGGTTAAAATGTTGAATTTAGACACTAAAAATATAATTTTATTTATGAAATGAAATTATACAATTTTGGACGAACACTCACCAAACACCACTATCTAATATTTTATTCATTGAAATGAAAATTTCTCACTCGAACATAACACACACCTGCTGTATCTATTCCCACTCTTATTAATACTCTCTCTCTCTCTTTCCACACACATGCATACACACTCATCGGACATATATATAATATATATACATATGCAAAGTCGGCCGAATTGGATTCTAGATAATTCTATTATGTAAATAAACTTAGCAGCCTGCAAACTCCAGATTCTTCTTGTCTTGGCAGTGAATTTGCAAATGAATTCCTTAGAATCATCTATAGATGGTGGCGCCTGTAGCATATCCAGAACATTCTGGTGACTCCTTTGGAAGGCGCTGCTGCATCTTCAATTCTTCCTTTCAACATCAACTTTTCATATTGACTCTTTTCATTTTAATTACGTTCAGCTATATCTGAAATTTTGAAGCGCTCGTTTTTTTATTCAATGCATTTGCGACTAAATGCGACTTCAAATATATTTGGGTCTTTCATACTTTCCTCTTCATTTATTTTTAGGTTAGCACACTTGGTATTTGATTTCTCATGCCTATTCAACTTCTTTATTTGTGATTATAAATTTGTACATACCTCGATCTCTTGTTGAATTGTTGATCCTTCGCTAGTATTTATTGATCTGCACCATTTTTCAAATAACTCCATGTCGCTTTAGTAAGCTTTACTTTATTTCTTGAGACTTGTAGATCTTTAGATTCCTCAGTTTCGTTGTGCTTCTGTGATCTCCTCTTGCAATTTATTTTCCATTTTTTTGAAATCTAGTAGCTTCATCCTCTGAGGTGCTTGCCAAGAATATGCTTCTTCAAACACTTCTATTTCTTTTGAATCTGGTATAGTTCCTCCCTCTACAGAGTCTACCAAGAAGACTCTTTATAAAACACAACGCCTCTTCTGACTCATCATTTTAATAATCTTTGCAATCTATTTGTTTAGGCAAGACTACTACGAAAGTTGAATCGTACTTCATACTTGAGTTGATTTTCTTTCTCGAGCCAGCACAATTATTATCGTGGCTACCTCAGCATCCCATTCTTCTTCACAATCGTATTTTTCTGGATCATGGGAGATTGCTACATTGCCTTTTGTTGGCTCCTTTTTTAACCTACAATCTCTAACATAATGGTCTCGTTTTTCAAATACAAAGCACGAGCCACTAGTCCGTTGATATCCTTGAGCTCTCTTGTCACAATTTTATTGAGCTCCCTTTGTCTAATAACTTCCTTTCATCCGTCCTTTAGATTTACCATCTTTTAATTCTTTATTATTTTTTGATGGAATTGACCTCTTGATTGGCCCAGCAAATTTTCAAGATCTACCAGTGACGATTTCTATGGCTAATATTGTATTGCGGTAATAAAGCCTCTTAATTTGGGTCTCAATCCATGTATAATTATTCTTCTCATTTTAGATTTCAAAATTTTACTTGAAGAATATAATTCAAAAATTTGGAGAGATTTAATTTTTGATAAAATATTGACTTACCGTCATTTCTCCTGGACTGATGGGGAAACTCGTTTTCTAGAAGTTAGAACCTTAAATCATTATTCTTTAAAAATATTGCAGCTAAAGTGTCTCATGCTTCTTTTGACGTATTCTTATCTCTTGTACGCTTTAGATAATTTTTCATTGATAATTTTTTATGACAAGCATTGACTTATCCGTTTTGATTTTCCACTTTTTCAGAGCCCGGACTTCCTCTGGTGGTGTCACGCCATTTCCACCAACTACTTCTCACAAATATTGTCCTCGGAGATACAATTCCATACAAGTTTGCCATGTGCTATAATTTTCGTTGTTAAGCTTTTTCATATCACCTAGTGCTTGTAGGTCAACCACCGTGACTTAAATTATCTCATCGTAATAAAAAAAAATTTATGAAAGTTTCACAATCTCCTTTTGTGCACAATCTCAAGAAGTTCGAAAATTTGTCCGCAACCGTCTTGCTCTAATACCAAATTGTTGAATTTAGACACCAAAAATAAAATTTTATGAAATGAAATTATACAACTTTAAACAAACACTTACCAAAGACCATTATCTAATATTTTATTCACTCAAATAAATTTTTCTCACTTCAACAAAACGCACACACGGCTGTATCTATCCCCATTCTTATTACTCTTTCACTCTTTTCACACACACACATGCATACACACTGACCGTTAGACATATATAACACATGCAAAGTCAGCGGAATTGGATTCTAGATAATTCTATTATGTAAATAAAATTAGTAGTCTTCAAACTCCAGATTCTTCTTGTCTTGGCAGTGAAGTTTGCAAATTAATTCTCTAGAATCATCTATAGATGGCGACGGCTGTAACATAACCAGAAAATTCTAGTGACTCCCTTTGGAAGGTGGTGCTGTATCTTCATATAAGATGTTGAGGATTCAATAGACAGATTGGAACAGATAAAATTGCAAATTTAGTTCTGAGCCGTCAAAAAAATTCGTCTTCAATTTTAAAATTATGACTTTTCCATTCCCCATTCTTTAGTGTCGTTGGTGTAGTCAGTTCTTTAAGGGCTTTCGATTAGATTGAGTGTTAAACAATCACATATCAATCACATGCCATATAATTTGAGGGGCAAAATCTTCCATGTAATATTTCCAATGAATTCTTTAAAATTCTTGTTGGAATATTGTTCAATATATACAATGTTTTGGAAGTAATGAAAGTGATTAACCATGGGAAAAAAGTGCAAAAATAAAACGAGATGAAAAAATGACGAAGAGCAAAAATTGGCCTGGGCGATAGTCCAGTCATCATTTTTAAAACCAGAACCAATATCGGTGAACTGGGCGATCGTCCAGTACAAAAATTTGACCATTATAGATTTGAATTTTGATGTCGTTTTGGATGTTCTCACACCCATATGGCTTATTTTTGGCACTATTTCATATACGGGGGTTGTAGTAATATATATATATATATAACAATGATTTTCATGTTAGAAAATATATCAAAAACATCAAATTCTTTCATTAACTTTCAAATTAAAAGATCAAACCAAGTTTCAATATTTGCTCTAAATGTTCCTTTCTAAGTTTGGTTTTGCTTATTCAAACTTGGATTAAGCTTTTGATTACTCTTACAAATTATTTACATTTCTAAAGCCTTTAAACACTTATCTCGGTGGCAGCAAATATCGTTTCAGGACATCGATTCATAATCGTATTCAAACATTCCATTTTGATGATTTTTTGCTGTTAGTTATTTCCTTGTTCTTCATCAACTTTTTACAACATTCTCAAAGATATTCTTAACATGGAAAATGAGACAACCATGGCTATGATAAAGATGAGATGAAAAGACTTTGTGAAGCTTGATAGATTTGACAGGGGTCGAACTTTACAAGATGAAAGGACAAGTTGAAGTTTCTTCTCACAACTTTGAAGATTTTCTACATATTGGATCCGGAATTGGCACCATTGTTATAACCAAACCCAAATGACACCGATGTAATTAGGGTAGAAAGGAAAAAGAGACAAGAAGACGAGTTGATGTATAGAGGACATAAACGGAAAGGATCTCAATATAAACAACATTTCGGCAATAGAGATACGAGGATCATTGGAAAACAAACATAAGGCCGAGGAGAAAAGTATCCAAAATTTCTGATTTCAAAGTATTTTGATTTCAAATTTTTATATAATTTGCCTTTATTAAGACAAGTCAATGAATTGCAAATTATTGTTAATAAAATGAAGGCCGTGAACATTGATCTTTCTGAAACCTTCCAAGGTGGTGCAATACATTGTGAAAGTGCCATCTTCATGGAAGGGTTATAAGAAGAAAATTCATCACGATTCCCAAGATTACTCTTTGGAAGAGATTCAAAAGTATCTTCACATTGAGGAAGAGTCAAAGGTGCGAGATAAGAATAGACATTCACATAAGGTCACTTCTAAAGTTCATGCCGTTGGAAAACCAAACAAATGCAACATGGATTCCAAGAAGATGAAATCCTTAGAGACAACCAGAACAAGAAGAAATTCAAGGTTTCCTGTTATGTGTGTGGCGAATTTGGACATTATGCCCAAGATTGTAGACATCGCAAACAACCAATGTAAGAAGGCAAAGTAAACTCCGTCAACAACATCATTGCCACCATGAGCACTGTGAATTTGGTTAAAGGAAAAGTTCAAGGATGGTGGTATGACACTCGTCTCACTATACATGTGTGTTATGATAGATCCATTTTCAAGATCTATCTAGAGGTGGATGATGAACACATTCAAATGGGGAATGAAGTACAATCAAAGGTTGTTGGCAAATGAAGCGTAGACTTACAATTATATTCGACAAGAAGATCACATTGATAAATATTTTATATGTGCCAGATATGAATAGAAACCTTGTAAATGGTAATTTGTTGGGAAAATTGAGAATTAAGTTTACATATGAGTCGGGTAAACTTGTACTTTCCCGAGATGGTGATTATGTTGGAAAAGACTATTCTAGTAATGGAATGATCAAAGTTTATACTATTGATGATGATATTAATAAAACTACCAATTTGAATTGTATTTTTGAATCTAATTCTTTTATGGCATTATAGATAAGACATATTGGATATTCTACTTTAAAAAGAATGATAAAAATCTGAATGATTTCATGTGATAACATAGAACATAATAAATGTGATTTATGTGTTAAGTCTAAAATGATTAAGAAACATTTTCATAGTGTTGAAATGGCATCAAAATTATTAGATTTAGGCCCTGTTTGATTGGCCAAGTTTTTCGTGGAAGGTGGAAAACGTTTTCCTACTTTTTACTATTCACCTGTTTGATTGCACTAATTTTTCAGGGAAAACGTTTTCCAACGTTTTCCAAGGTACAAGCGGTTGATGCACAAAAACTAGAAAACGTTTTTTCACCATAGTGGTGGGAAAACGTTTTCCAACTTTTTGACAAATTTTTTTTTTTTTTAATTTTTTTTTAGCAATTGGAACACATTCCAAAGTCAATGGTAAAAAAATTTATCCATTTAATTGACAATATGTGTAAAAAACAAAACGAAAAATTTGCCAGGTGGAAAATTATACCAATCAAACACCATTAATTACAATTCCCTGTAAAATATTTTCTAGGCAATTCAATTCCCTATTATTTATTTTCTTTCCACCCGTTTTCCACCCTTGCAATCAAACAGACCCTTAATTCATTCCAGCATATGCGATTTAAATGGAAAGTTAACTAGAGGAGGAAATAGATACTTTATAACATTCATAGATGATCATCTAGGTTTTGCTATATCTACTTGATGAAACATAAGGATGAAGTTTTGGCATGTTTAGATATACAAAGGTGAACAAGAAAATCAATTAAATAGAAAGATTAAAATTCTTAGAATTGATAAGGGAGATGAATACTTCTCTAGCGAATATAATATTTTTTGTGAACAACATGATATAATATATCAACATAGTCCACTTAGAACACCCGAACAAAATGGTTCGTTTGAGAGAAAGAATAGATACTAGTTAAAATGACAAATGCTATGTTATTAAGTGTGAAGTTGTCATCTAACTTATGGGCTGAAGCCTTAACAAGTGTGTGTCACATAGTTAATAGGATTTCTTTTAAAGGATTTAAGATTTCTCCTTATGATTTCTGGAAAGAGAAAATCAAACATTGGCTATTTCAAAGTGTATGGATGTCTTGCTTATACTAATAACACGGATCCTAAAAGGACTAAGTTGAGTCTTAGAGGGATTAAATGTGCTTTCATAGGATATGTCCAAAATAGCAAGACAAATTGTTTATTAAACTTGAAAATTAATGTCATTATTGAATTACTAGAAGTAGAGTTCTTTGAGAATTTGTTATCTTCAAATGATAATTCTTTAAGGGAACCTCAAGTGGAGACATAGTTCTGCATGATCACCAGTAGAAATATCTTTCAAGGATGTTGAAATAAGTGAACTTCACATAAGCAAAAGAGCTTGAAAGGAGAAAGTGCTAGGATCGGATGAATATGACTCTCAACTTATTTCTTTCTATTTGGTTGAGGAAAATGATAAAAGTGTCACAAGAACGCTCCGAATGTTCTTCAAGTAGTAACTAATCCTAAAACTTATCAATAAGTAATGTCATCTAGAGATAACATTTTTGGGAACGACGTAGTGAACGTTGAAATTGATCCAATAAGGCATAAGAGCACAAACGTCCCTACGTTTTCTCTGTAGTGTAAAAAACGTCCATACGTTTCAATTTTTGCATTTTCATCCTCATTTCCATGTTTCATTGTGGAAAATGTCATTTTTACCAATTTTTTAAACTAAAATGACCAATATATCCTCCTCTTTAAATAAAATAAAAAAATAAAGAACAAATTACAATTTTACTCCTATTTTTTTAAAAAGTGCAAATGAGTCCAACTAAATTGTTAAAAGGCTTAATAGCACAAAACATTCCTACGTTTGGCCTGTAGTGTGCAAAATGTGCTTTCATTTCAAATTGGTGAAAATGACGTTTTCTTCAATGAAACGTCTAAATAGAGATGAAAATGTGAAAATTTGAAATGTAAGGACATTTTGCACACTAGAAGGCAAACGTATGGACGTTTTGTGCTATTAAACCTTATTAAAATATTAAAAAAAAAACTCTCTCTCTCTTTTCTCTTCTCCAAATGGGGCCACTACCTTAGAAGCTCAAAAACTCTTGCCAACCACGGCCCAAACCACCGGACCTCCATACCACTAGAAAGTCCTCACTCCCCTTTACACATACCACCCAACATCCAACTTTCATGCCAAGAGATTTGGTCGAAATTGCTAACCAAAATATCCAACTCGTGAATGCAAATATTGGGGGCACCACCTGTTCCGGAAAGACCCATGCCATTTAGAACATACCAGTCAACTATAGTCACCATATCGGATTAAAAGCGGAATTAGTATGTCCAATAGGATTCAAATCATATCCTGAATTGACAAATATATAATCTCTCGTTCTTCGAAGGTATTTAAGTAGATGCTTCATCGCTGTACAACGTTCTTGTCCCGAATTAGACTAATAATGACTAAAAATACCCACTACATAGCAAATATCTGGTCTAGTGCAAAGCGTAGCATACATGAGGCTCCCTACAGTCGAAGCATAAGGAACCTTCTTCACGTAATCTATCTCCGTTGGAGTCTTAAGAAAATGCTCATTAGATAGATTAATTCTACATCTAAAAGGAAGTTGTCCCTTTTTGGAATTTTGCATTATGAATCTTGAAAATATCTTGTCAATATATGAAGCTTGGGATAATGATAGCCGTCTTTTTTCCTATATCATAAGATACAAATTCGCAAAACATAACTAGCTTCTTCCAAGCCCTTCATATCAAACTACCGTGACAACCATTTCTTTAAAGATGATGATGTCCCTACATCATTTCAAATGAGCAGAATGTCATCTACATAAAAAAAATAAAAATAAGAACTTACTTTCTTTCATTGTATATGCTTGTATACACATGGTTCATCCAAATTTTGTTCAAAATCATAGGTCTTAATAATTTGATCAAATCTTACATTCCAAGACCTGGAACCTAGCTTAAGTCCATAAATGGACCTTTGCAACTTACAAACTTTCCCTTCATGGTCTTCTTTCACAAACCCTTCAGGTTACATCATGTAGATGGTCTAGTCAAGACGTCCATTTAAAAATGTTGTATTGACGTCCATTTAAATAACTAATCCTTCTCAAGGCTCTCAATAACCATTGGCTTTGATACCATTTGTTGGTTATTGGATTTAATCATCACCATCACAAGAGGAAATTAATTTCCCTTCATACATTAAACCCATATGAATGGTGGATCTTACATTATCTTGTGATCATTGGATTTATTTTTAAATCATCAAACATAAGGGTAAGGAATTAACCTTTGAAGGAGCTTAAAGTGGCCTTCCAAGTTTTCTAGCCAAGCTTCATCCTCTAGGCCTTCTCCCTTGTTCTATTTTAGGTGCTTCCCTTTTGGGAAATATGAGAGAATTATATAAACCCTAATCGAAATGTGTCCACAAATGACATACTTATAATACTCAATTATGATTTCATAATTGTACATTTTTCCTTGAACTTTATTGCAATAGGTCAATTAAGTCACACTCATTTATTAAAGCCAAGAGAGGGACAATCGGACTCATAAGACTCAAACTCCAATAAATGTTTTTAATTGGGTTGACTCTTGACCAATTGAGATACATCTATTAATCTTGGTTTATTATACCAAAAAGTTGAAATTGCGCTCTTGAATCAAGTGATAATTATGGAAGCAAATTATGATCTGATAACAATAGCCTCCAATCATTATTCCACAAGTCAAATCCCATTTGACCATCAATACGTTGAAACTATTTTGCCATTCAACATGTATTATCCTCCAAGTCCCATTTTCATAAGGCAAATCCATTGTGAACTAATCACAACATAGAGTCCGGCGATCCCATCATCGGAGCTCAAGTTCAATTGCCTATCAAAAATACATTGGAGTGACGATTGTCTCATCATCATGATTAACGAATTCCACTATTGCAAGTATATGATCTCTAACTGTTTTAGCCCGATTTTCAAAGCACCAAGATCAATCTTCTAATCAAGACTTATTCATTGATAACTCAAAAAACTTGAACTAGCAATCAAAGGTACATTACTCGCTCAAGATTTAGGTGGCTCGTTTGATAATCGAGTAGACTCTCATTCTGAGCAGTTACAAATGAGTCATCTACGCGATCCCGTTCAATGTGCATCAAAAACACATTATTGTTCTTATTCCCAATTTAGATAAATCTCAATAAGAACAGTACAATCTTATTAACATAAAATATCCAACTTTATGTACCGATTGTGAACGATGTATTTTGATCACGTTACAATTTGTGTCTTAATAAACTGGAACCATTGAGTATATAATTTGTGACATCCTATATGATCATGGAACCCTAGATAATTATTTCAAATTAAAACACGCGAATAATCGAATTTTAATTCATAATGTTGTTTTACAAACTATTACTCGAAAGGGCATCAAACTAACATAATGTGGCCCAATCTCCTATTCCAAATAAGTTTACCATCCTTCACAAATCACAGTATGACACGGCCGCAAGATTTCTTCTCATAGAATATCATATAAAATAGGAGAAATAAGGACTCTGTAACTTTAAATATATTGTGGTTATGTGACACAACTGATAAGTGTATATTTTAAACATGTTTTAGACCTTGAATTTACATAACAAAGTAGTGGGATTTTTGTTGATTTTCGTTTGTTTTGGTTGTTTTATATCGATCAGGAATTTTGACAGGAAAGAGGTAATGGCGCAAGGTCAACAAGATGGAACAAAGAAATCGGGAAAAGGAGTACAAAATTCGATTTAGGGACCAAAAGTGAATAAAATTAGAAGTTCGGTGATGAAAATGGAAGAGCCTGAACATTCATAGACCAAGGCTGCAAAATTCACAGATTATAAACAGGGACCCGCTCTCAATCCTCAAGCTGATGCGTGCACTCGCTAAATCGTGATTTTTACCTGGTTTTTCTGTTCTTTATTTTTTATTTTTTACTTATCTTCAGGACATTTTGGTAAATTTTTTGACAATTTTCGAGACTTAAAAGAACCCTCTCTATATAGAATTTGAAGATTTCAAAAAAAATAAAAATAAAAAGAATATAAAAAATCACCTTGATGCAAGATTAGGTTTCATCTTCTCCTCTTTTGTTCATAAACCCTGTGATGTCCTATTATTTTAATTTATATTTTTCTCGTACCATGATGATGAACAAATTTATTAGTTAGGACTTAGGACAAATGGTGTAGCTTTAATTCACCACTTGATTTTTTTATTATTAAACACTTTATTTTTATTTTTATTGATATTAATATTAATATTATAGTACTCACTGCAATTAATTATCTGATCAATAATTAATATATTTGTGAATGGTAATGGCTCGAAAGTGAGTTATTTGTCTAGACAAAATAGTAAAAGTAGACAATTTAGCTAGAAGATATATATACTTCTGAAATTATTAGTGTCGTTAATTGAATTTATTTTTGGCGATTTAATGCATTTCATTATGTTGAAATTCATACAAGTATATAGAAGTAGACAAGTTTGGTAATGCTATATTTTTTGCATTGATTGAAATAAAAAGAATATTTAATTTATGTCAATAACTAGTACGACGGTACTCGTGGAAATGATAGTCCGGACTCTTTAAGTCCATTTTTCCATTAGTTTGGAGATATCTTGCACTTACAATTTTTACTGAACAATTAACCTTCAAATTAAAATTCTGGATCTCAAACTTATTTAAATATATAAATTTGGATCCCTATACGATCACAGTTATTGTATATGCATCGCATGTTGGTTTCAAGTACATTAAAGCTAGAAGGCTAAAACGTAAAACCAATTAAATTTATGTTGTTGGTGCTTGCATATTATGTATGATTTTAATGTCTACATTGATAGTTACTATCACATGAAGACCCAAATTCAAAGTTTAAAATAGGTTGGGAATTCAGATGTTCAATTTTGAAGGTTGAGGACCCATATGCGTACCATTTGACATGTTGGGGAACCCAATCTTAATTTTTCAAATAAAATAAAAAAAGTCATTTTTCTTCATCCCACATAGGTTAGACATGGGGTAGTTGGTGGGCTTATAAGGCTTATAGGCTACTCCATCTAACGGGTTAACCTTTTGGATGGAACCTTAATTTCTTACAAGTGATATTAGAGCTCGATCCATTATGTGGACGGAGAAGATAAATCTTCAGTTGCAATCGAACCAAGTGGTCAACCTTGAGTAACAACTTTGTTTGGTTATAATTGTCATAGAAAAATCCATGGTTGGCTTTCAAATCCTTCTTGACTTTATGAAGAGAGGTAGAAAGTCTATTGTTCAAAGGGGGTGTTGAAAGGACATAGTATTTTGGTTAAAGGGCGGTTGTGGGCAAAGTGCAAGCAAATTTTAAAACCGGCTAGGCCTATGTAAGAAACTTGGGCCAGTTCACCTAATAAGTTAAACATAAAATTGACGTATGGAATGCAATAAAATATATGTACAGAAGGTGGGAGGGGAGAGGCTTTTGGGGAACTATAACTTTTCTTCACTTCTATTCTTTTCCTTTTCGTCATCCTTTTTTATTGAAATTAAATGTTTACCTAAGAGTGTCCAAAGAGGATAATAACATTAATTTTTTTTCCTCTTTCAGTTTGGCCTTATACTCCAAGGGGGATGGCTTTTGTACATCAATAATGTCCTGAAGACTTTCTATGAAAAATGGGCGGATCTATACCCCACAAGGTACCATCCAAAGATACTGATGAGTGGTGACTAATATCGTGATGGTTATTTTGAAAATTGTTTGTATATGTCGACTTTTCATTTGGATTATTTCCTTCCTCTCTCAATGTTTTGCATGTACATTTGGTCCCACAATCCCCTCCAAAAGTAAAATAAATATATAATGCTAGGAAAAAGGGATGACGAACGTGTGTCGGGACTTTGACGTCCCCGTAACTCAAATCATCACTAGTTTATTAAATAAGATTATGAATGCGTCTTGATACTATAGAGAAATTATATTTATTACAAAAAAGAAAAAAAAAAAAAAATCCTTTACCTTCTCTCTCTTTCTATGTATGAATTTTTTTTTTCAAATGGAGTCTCGATGGCAGCAGGGAAGGCGCCGGTCAAGGATATTATCCTTGAATTTCTATGTATGAATTTTTTTTTTCAAATGGAGTCTCGATGGCAGCAGGGAAGGCGCCGGTCAAGGATATTATGAGGCGAATTTGGGGATTAAAATATTCCTATTTTAACCTCATTTCCCATTTTCATACTTATTTTTTAATGCGATTAAATTTAAAAATATAATAAAAGTTGAACGATTAACGCAGCAGAGCGGGAGCGGGGACAGGGACAGTGGCAAGAACAGGAGAATTTTGTCAACCTAATTGTTACTTGGAGCCAGCCGGTGGTACCAAGACACGATCAAATGTTGATGTTATAGAGTGGTAAAAATTGAATCTTGTGATCACTTTGGAAAAGAAAAGTATCGATGGCCAAAAATAGCTCCTAGTATTGACACCGAGACATTTCATCCAATTTAATCAACAATTCGTAAAAAAATATTTACGTGTAGTTCAGAATGAAAATGATTAGATGCTACGATGCAAAATTTTGTAACAGTACCTTCCTTTTAATACTGTTCAATTTAATTCAATGTATAAATTTTCTCTCTTAGCTCTTGTTAGACTTCCATGTCAAAAACTCTTAATATTAACTCTCAAATCATACACGGGATGCTTTCGGATATATTAACTCTCAAATATGAATGCTAGCATATTTCAATAAATATTTATATTATGGGCTATCAAATTGGTATGTGCTTTGTAATTGTAGAGATCCGATACTAATCGAATTAGGGTAGATGAGTTTTTAATTAACCTAGTATATAAAGAATATTCTAAGGATGAGTTAAATCATTCACACGTTATCTATTAAAGTATAAAGTATAACAACTTACAGAGCAATTTTTCATGTTATCTATTAGGAAATTCATAGATATTTATATCTACCCCAAACCTATGTGGGCAAAATTCTTTATTCTAAATTTTATGAAATTCAATAGAGTGAAAAATCATAAATCGAAATATGCATGAATTGAACAATCTTGTTTTGCATGAATTTGTTAGATCTAAATTTCATGTTTTAATTTAAGCGGTAAACTGTTGGAGAAAATTCAAATTTATAATTTATGATTTTATATAAGCGGCGAATTTTTTAATCTGGACCTTTAAATTAAAGTATTTTGAATAAAAAAATATATATATATATATATATATAAATTTTTTGTCCAATTTGGGTGTTTTCACCGTTCGAATAATCTGAATTTTCCCAAAAATTGAAGATTCGTGGTTCAGCTTCGTAGCGCTGTGTGGATGGTACCATAGCACTGGATCACCAAAAGAAATTATCCGAGGCTCAGCGCAGCGGAAAATTACAAATTGTCTGATATTTCAAAACAAATTTATTGAAGCAATAAGTTGCCAAAGTAACATCTATTACATAAATTTATTTATTTTAAAATATTAAAATGAGTATGACTATTTTTTACGCAAATAACAACCAGCAAGTGATGATTATCAAGTTTTCATGTGAACAATAAGTCGAGATCTAAAGAGAGTCTTGTTATTTGACAAGATTTATTGACAATATATGATTATTGCATAGAAAGTATCACTTACAAGTTGATATTTCTATTTAAAGATTAAACATCAATGTTGTGCTAGCTATCTTGTGATGGGGCCGCCGCCATTATTTATTTCGGTTGTTGTATCATGCATATATGATATATGTACCTTTTTTTTTTCTTATGTTATGACTTCAATATTAATTGTGAGCTTATTATTTTATTTTATTCTCGATTCAATTTTTGCTTCTACTTCTACAATATCTGACAATTTTAATATAATCCTGGTGCTTAACGGCACAGACTTTAAGAATTGGAAAGAGAACGTTGATAACGTTACTATTAATCTTGGTTGCCTAAATCTTAACGTTGCACTTCAATTAGAACGACATTCTGCTCTCATTGACTCAAGTTTCTCTAAGGGTAAAAAGGATAGAGAGAAATGGGACATTTCTAATCGCATGAATCTAATGATCATGAAAAGTTCCACCTGGAAACTTTTAGGGGTATTATGTCCGATGAGGAAAACGCTAAAACTTTCCTTGAAGAAATTGAAATGTGTTTTGCTAAAAACAAAGAGGCTGAAACAAGTAATCTTCTTGCTAGTCATGTTTCAATGATGCATAAAGGAAAATAGAACATAAGGGAGTTTATTATGTAAGTGTAAAATATCGCTTCCAAACTAAATGCACTAAAGTTAGAGATGTCTGAGGAATTGTTCGTGGATTTAATACCTACTATACTATTAGTTTATGATGACGAGTTATAATACTCAAAAGGACAAATGGACTCTAAATGGGTTCATATCAAACTGTGTGCAAAAAGAAGAAAGGATGAAGCGAGAAAGACTGAAAGTGCTAACCTATAGGGACAAAAGTAAGGAAGCTACAATTGGAACACAACAAAGAAACTGCAAAAGAAACATGATGACGAGTTTGCCTGATACTTTTGCAGGAAGGGTGGACACATGAAGAAGTAGTTTCGTGTATACGCTACCTGGCGTGTAAAGAAGTGTGCTTCTCAGTCTAGTTTGTTCTGAAGTTAATTTAGCTTATGTACCTATACATACTTGGGGTGGGTAGATACTGGTGCTACTACTCATGTAAGTGTGTCTATACAAGATTGCTTGAAGAGTCGAAAGCCAATTGATGTTGAAAGATCCATCTACATGAACTATGACAAAACAGCTATAGTGAAGGCCATGAGGACTTTTAGGTTATCATTAAAGTCTAGTTGGTTTTGGATTTTGAAAAGATTTATGTAGTACGTCATTTAGACATGATTTAATCTCTATGTCTACTTTGGAAAATTTGATTATTCTTATTAATTTGAAAATAATAAATTTAGACTTTTTCAAGATTCAAATATTATTGCTACTGGTTCTTAGATTGATAACTTATATATGTTGGATTCAATTAACTCATATAATGAAACTTTGCAAACAAGTTCACGAGGTGCAAAATGAAAATTAACTAATGACAATTCTGACGTATTGTCATTTATGACATTTCTCTATACAAAGATTGAGAGACTTGTGTCTGAAAGAATTCTTCAGCCCCTTGATTTTAATAGATTTCAAAGTCTGCATTATGTATATAAAGGGAAAATAGACAAGGAAAAAGAAATTAGGTGACAATAGAAGTTTTGGCATCTTAGAACTAATTGATAATGATATTTGTATACCATTTCCTACGGCTTCTTAGAATGGCCAACAATCTTTCATTATGTTCATTGACTATTATTCTTTTTATGGGTATTTATATTTAATTCATGGCAAGCCTCAATCTCTTGACGTATGTAAGGATCTCAAAGTAAAAGTTGAAAATCAACTCGATATGAAAATTAAGGCCGTAAAATCTAACCATGGTGGTGAATACTCGACATTGTTCAATATGCAAATCATGATTATCAAGACAATATTCAGGAATTCCGTGTCCAAAATGAAGAAGTTGTTCCTAAAAAGAAAATTCAACAATCTCAAGAGAAAATTTCATTAAGGAAATCCAATAGAGAAAGGAGAAGTGCAATTCGGATAATTATATCTTCTTTCTCCAAGAACATGAGTTTGATATAGGAGCAATGGAAGATGATTCAATTAACTTCCTTCAAGCCAAACAAAGTTCAAATTCTCAAAAGTGGATTAATGTCATGGATGATGAAATGAAATTCATGAAAGCTAATGACGTATGGGATCTCGTTGAATTACGTGAAGGTGTGAAGCTCATTGGTTACAAATGGATTATGAAGGCTGTGATAGATTCAATAAGTAATATTGAGATATCTATAAGGCTTGTTTAGTTGCTAACGGTTTAATTCGGATAAATTCTACAAGCATATGAGATTATTGACAAGTAATACGTGATGAGTTATGTGTATCGTCTCACGATGAAAAAGTTTCAATCGAACTGTACTAGTGTATTATCGTATTCAAAGTATGTGACAAGATATTTACGATTTGTAATTATTCTAAGTTATTCTATGAATTTTGTAAAACCGTTTGTTTGCACTTATGTGGAATGAGTATATTGAACAGTGAATCCATATATTGTTATCTAATTCAATTCTCAACTATGTAATTCAGTTTTATTCATGTATTTTTAACAATCGATAATCCTTATAGTATTTAGCTTTCTTTTCCAAGATAAATTAAGTCTATTTTAGACACGATTCGGTCATATTTCTAGTCCAAATTTATATAGATAGGACACATTAAAACGCATGATTATCAATATGATTACACACACCATATATGTTATTTCTAACACCTATTGTCCGTGTGAAAATCATAATTAAGATTTTCTTGCCACATCAGTAATGTGAAGCTTTTATCTTGATGTTTTGTCCTACCCACTAAAGGCATGATATCAATTTTATGTTTGTCATACTTTATTAGTAATTGTATTATTTTGTTCTAACTGTATTGGGCTCCCTTAAATTTTTAGCTAATGTTATTTTAATTGTTTATTTGCTACTTAATTTACTAGTCAAGTCAAACATTTAATTATTGACATTTTAACTTAGTTTCTAAATTTTACTATATATTACTAGAAAGATGATGGGTTATTTTAATGGTCATTTTAAAGATGTCAATGAGTCTTTCGACATATTACTTTTGTGAAATTTGAATGCAAATAAATATAAAATTATCTCCCAAAATTGCTAAAGATCTTCAAATATCCACAATTGCTTATGAATCTGCATTCCCTACTAGTGATTAGGTTCTTGATAAATTTAGAAGTTTGTTGAATGCAAATATGGTTTAGGCAGTGATTTGTACTATATAATTCGTTGCATAGTAACAGTGAATATATATAGTGCTTCGTCAACATTGAATGAGGTAGAAACATTAGATAATTCATAAAACAAATTATAGAATGTATTATTGTATTTAATCTTTCTATTTATTTTTCTTTTATTAGTTGTTTTATATTATTTAACTATAATCAATAAATTCATGAACTATATTTTTATGGAGAGAATGAATCATGTGTTATAATTACAGATGATGCACCAATTAGTATCGAATAAAAGGGTAAAATATTTCTATCATGTTGTATTATAATTATTAAAATTAAAAAACTTTGTTTTGTAATGATATTATTAATGTTTTAACGTGAAATTTTAGACTAAAATTTATGATTTAACTTATTCAATATATGATAATTTTTCATTCTTAAACTGTGATTTTAAACTGAATCAAACCGAAAAGGTGATTGAATTGGTTTGGTTAGGAAAATTTCAAATCGCTTTAAGTGATATGGTTTTTAAATTTGTCACAACCATCCAAAACGAACCGTATTCATCTTTACATTAAATAAATAGCTGGAGGTATTTAAAATAACTGAGTTGTACCTTCGTCTTCTTGTTTATAGCATTAGTTTTGCCTAAGAACTAACAAAAGATTACGTGTATGAGTGTTTTCTGAGATTGACTATTTATTACATTATTTATCAAACGTTTTATCCAGATATTTTTAACAGGAAATCACTTTTTACAGTTGAAAATATTAATTATCCCATTTTTTCCTTTTTTTTTTTACCCCATTTTTTCCTCCCGCATTCCCTCCTCATTTTCCTCCTTGTTGCAATGTTTTAATATCTACCAATTATAGATATTTATTTTATATTTATTTAATTTATGAAATCCATTCATTTGTTCAACTTTTCCAAATTTGTTTCGATAATTTTTTAGATTTTACAGTTTGCAACGCAAAATGCATGGAAAAAAAATACCGATACTATTTACGTAAATCTTAAGCCCCATTTTCAGTGACAAAGTGTAACCAAGAATTCAAATTTTCTAATTTTTTTTCTCCTCAAGTAAAGTGTACACGTGTAATCCATTATGGCTATCGTACTTTATACTTTGTATCACTATGACCGCCCAAATAAATTTTGTTTCATCATGACTAGTCAATTTCATATAATCTTTCATCATCGTCACCCAACTCCATATAGTTCTTTTGACTAATTTTAAAAGGGGTAAAACAGTAACTTTGCATTAGATATTAAAATAAAGAATTATTCTCCAAGTACATTATTTTTTACATGGAGTTTGACATTTCACTCACATGTGGAGTGTAGGTCCATGATTAAATTTAAGAGTTTTGCTACAAGTACACTTTTTTTACATTAAGTTAGACATTCTACTCACAATTAAATGGTGGAGCCCACAATTAAAATAAGAAAAAAGCTTCTTGTACATCAATGGTGCACATCATTGTACACACCCCTCTCACATGAGAGGGGGTCCATGGTGATTAAAATATTCGTGTGGCCTCTCATGTGAGAGGGATGTGTACAAAACTGTATACCATTGATGTACACGAAGTCACTCTCTTAAAATAATGATGGATATCATGCATTATGAGTACAATGTCAAAGAAAGTGTCAAAAAAGAGTGTACTTAAAGAATAATTCTAAATTTAATTGTGGATCCCACACATATGAGTAAATTGTGTCAAACTCTATGTAAAGTAAGAATGTACTTGAAGCATCACTCTAAAATAAAATAAAATAAAAATAGAACTGACAAGGACCTGATAGAGACGAAGAAGGCAACGATTTGAATACTCATTCTCTTCGGCTCAAACTGCATTAACAGATAAATAAAATTAGTAGTAAAAACTTATAAATAATTATCTTTAGATTAAAAACATTAAAATTAAAGAACTAACCTGGTTGAGATGAAAAACGCAGAGATTTGTACTCAAACTGTACATTTGTGAAGAGAACTATTTTTTCCCATTCACAATTCAAAACAAAAATTCGTACGTTTAGTAAATTAAAATCCCAATAATATAAAGTTTGTATAAAATATGTGAAGAGACAGAGATATGGAGAGGAGAGGTTTTATGTATATTCAATGAATGGAAAAATTACAAAGAAGAAGAGAATTACAAAGATTATATACTAACCCTAACTTGTGGACAAAACAATAGAAATCCTACCTAACATAGAGACCCTATACATATGGTAAGTTAATATTATGGTAATTTAATTTAATATTCGCAATACTCCCCCTCAAGTTGGAGCATGTATGTCAAAAGTGCCCAACTTGCGAGTGAAGTGCAGGAATGCCTCCTTGCCTAACGCCTTAGTGAACAAATCTGCAATTTGATCGTTGCTTGGAACATAGGCGGTCTTGATCTCTCCCTTGGCAATTCGTTCACGAACAATATGACAATCTATTTCAATGTGCTTCGTTCTTTCATGATATACTGGATTCACAGCGATATGCAACGCTGCTTGATTATCACAATACAAAATCGCTGCTTGTGGATGATCTATACATAAGTCTGTGAGCAACTGTCTTAACCATGTAAGCTCACAGGCAATGGAAGCCATCGCTCTATACTCTGCTTCTGCTGAGGATTTGGACACGGTCGTTTGCTTCTTACTCCTCCATGATATGAGCGCATTTCCCAAAAATACACAATATCCCGTAACTGACCATCGTGTGGTAATGTCTCCTGCCCAATCTGCATCACAAAATCCTGTTAGCTGTAACTTCCCTTCTGATGGGAAATATAATCCTCGTCCTGGTGCCCCTTTCAAGTATCGAAGCAAACGGTGAACAGCATCAAGATGAGGTTGTCTAGGTGCCTGCATGAACTGACTGAGTGTGTTGACTGTATATGAGATCTCTGGTCTAGTAATGGTGAGATAAATGAGCTTCCCAACCAACCGTCGATAGTATGTGGAATCTTTCAACAACTGTCCATCTGTTAAATTCAATTTTAATGACTGTTCCATGGGGAATGATGCTGGTTTTGCTCCAAGTAACCCTGCTTCTTGAAGAATGTCAAGAGTATACTTCCTTTGATTTATCGAAATTCCTGATCTTGAGCGAGCGATTTCTACTCCGAGAAAGTACTTTAATGTGCCAAGGTCCTTTATCTTGAATTGAGATGCAAGAAATGCTTTCGTAGTAGAAATTGCTTCTTTATCATTTCCTGTGACAACCATATCATCCACATATAATAAAATGGCTGTAAATGAATCACCACTAACCTTTGTAAAGAGTGAGTGGTCTGCGTTTGCTTGTTTGAAACCAAACTGAATGACAGCAGAAACAAATTTTTGAAACCAAGAACGAGATGCCTGTTTCAAACCATATAAGGATTTATGAAGTCGACATACAAGCGTCTCCTCCTGTCGACGAAGCCCAGGTGGGGGAGTCATATAGACCTCCTCATCAAGGTTGCCATGGAGGAAGGTATTATGCACATCCATCTGATGGAGCGTCCAATTCCGAATGGAGGCAACAACAAGTAAGCATCGGACGGTAGTCAATTTGGCAACTGGAGCGAAGGTGTCAGTATAATCAATCCCCTCTCGTTGTGTAAATCCCTTTGCCACCAACCGGGCCTTATACCGTTCAACTGTACCATCAGAGTTAAATTTGATCTTAAACACCCACCTACAACCAATAGGATGATGTCCTGGAGGAAGTGGGACAAGTGACCAAGTGCAATTCTCTTCCAAGGCATGAATTTCATCAGACATAGCAGCCACCCATTTGGGGTCCTGACAGGCTGCCTCATAAGATGCAGGCTCAACAGCATGTGAAATATTGTGTATATAATCACAATGAAGAGAAGAAAGGTTGTCATATGACACATACCGTGATATAGGGTGTCGAGTGTTGGATTTGGCCGGAAGAGACCCGGCCTGAGTAGGCAGAGCATGGTTGACAAGGTAATCCTGGAGGCGAATGGGTGGTTGAGTGGATCTTGTAGAACGTCGAAGGTGGTCATTTGGTGGTAATGGCTGCTGGATTTGCTGATCTGTGGGAGAGGGAGCAAGAATAGGTGCAGGGGTTTCTGAAGAACTGTCTGCAGGTAAGTTCGGTCGACCGGCAGGTGAGTTCGGTCGACCGGTGGACCCAGTATCGGGATTTCCAGGCAGCGTGGGTGTTTCAGGTATATGGTGGCTGGCAGGATGTGATGAATTTGGTGTTTCAATGTCAAAGGGCGTGAATTGGGGCAACGGGATGGAGTTGGTGTCCTCATGCTGTTGGGAAGCATAAGGGAAAATATCTTCATGAAACACGACGTCTCGGGACACCACTAATTTTCGATCGTTGAGATCATATAAGAGATATCCCTTTTGTCCTGAGGGGTAACCAAGGAACACACACCGGCTGGCACGAGGATCAAATTTGTGGTTGGGTTTAAGGTTAGTGGCATAGCACAGACAACCATAGACACGTAAGTGGGAATAAGGAGGTGGCTTCTTGTGCAATCTTTCATAAGGTGTTTTATGTGACAACAATGGTGAAGGAATCCGATTGATAAGGTAACAAGCAGTTTTGATGTGTTCCCCCCAGAATTTTAACGGAAGATTGGCTTGAAACCTAAGGGCACGGGCTACATTGAGGAGGTGACGGTGTTTTCTCTCTACTACTCCATTTTGTTGGGGAGTATAAGGACAAGACCTATGAAAAGTAGTGTCATTTTCATCTAGGAATGTTTGCAAGGATAGGAATTCTTGGCCATTGTCAGACCTTAAGGCTTTGATGGTCAAGTTGTGTTGAGTTTTAACCCAAGCGAAGAAGTTCTTAATTATGCCTTGAGTTTCAGATTTATGGCGCATAAGATGTACCCAAACATAACGAGAATAATCATCAACAATTGTAAGGAAATATTTCGCACCAGAATAAGAGTAAATTTTATGAGGTCCCCAAATATCACAATGAATTAAATCAAATGATTTATTGCTAGAAATTTGACTGACTTTAAAAGGTAATCTAGATTGTTTTGCTAGAGGACAAACATCACAAATATTGTGGGAATCAAAACTAATTTCTAAAGTATTTTGTGCTAGGAATTGAAGAGGTGAGACTGAAGGATGCCCAAGTCGTCTGTGCCATAGGTTGGTTGGTCTACTAGTAGTATGGTGTATTTGTGGTCTTTGGGAAAGATAATATAGGCCGTTACTCTGCCTTCCCAAGCCAATCGTCTTCTTCGTAGTCAAATCCTGCATGACACAAAAATCAGGAAAAAATGTCACATAGCAACCTAACTCTCTAGTGAGCTTGCTGATAGACAACAGGTTAACTTTGAAATTGGGAACATAAAGCACATTATCAACAATCATATCATTCTTTAATTTAACTGCACCAATAGATTTAATAGGAGCCAGCCCCCCATTTGGTAAGTGTACAACATTATGTTTAGGCATAAATTTATTCTCAACGACTCCATCTTTCGTCACATGATCAGTGGCCCCGCTATCAATAATCCACGAATTACTTAAGGAGGTAGTAGAGTGATTGATACCTGAGGTGTTAACATAAGGTTTATCATTACCGGTCTTGTTGTTCAGGAGCGACATGATTTGCTCATATTCTTTGGTGGTAAGTACCTTTCCTTCCTTTGAATCAAGAGTAGAGGTGGTGGAGGTGTTTGTGAACCGTTTGTTTCGGGGCCTTACATCTTTTCCATGAAGTTTATGCCCAGGAGGGAAGCCATGGATGAAGTAGCAGGTATCAACATTGTGTCCAACCATCTCACAGTGGCTGCAGTGTTTCTGAGATCTTGCTGGACCGGTCGACCGGTAAGAATTTTCGGTCGACCGATCCTGTCTGAGGCGAACTTCGGTCGACCGCCCGGTCGACCGAACATTACTGGTTTCCGAAAAATTATTATTCTTCTGGTTTGATCTCCAATTTCCTGATTTTTGCCAATTGATTGAGTTCTGCCCTTCACGATCCGTTGTAACCTCAATTTGCCTCTCATGTTGTATTAAAATAGCATGAACCCTTCTAGTGTCTGGGAAAGGATTCATCATTAAAATATTTCCACGAACCGTCGAGAAGGAATCGTTCACCCCCATTAGAAATTGCATCACCTTCTCCTTCTCATCTCTTTCAGCCAGGACTTTGGCATTCCCACAAGTGCATTTAATTGGGTCTCGATAAGAACCCAGTTCATCCCATAATGCCTTCAACTTAGTGTAGTAAGCCGATACCGATTGGCTGCCTTGTCGATGTTCAGAAATCTCTTGGCGAATCTGATATATACGTGCATCATTACCTTGAGAGAACCGATCTCACAGGTCGTTCCACACCTCTGTGGCTGATTCGGAGTACATGACGCTTTCGGCGATATCCTGATGTACCGAATTCAGTATCCAAGAAAGCACCATATGGTTACTTCATTCCCACATCTGATGTTTCTCATCATCTCCTTCTGGTTCTTTGGTCTTGCCATCGATGAAACCAAGTTTATTCTTGGCGATTAGAGAGATTCTCATAGCCCTACTCCATTGTCCATAGTTGTTTCCATCAAGTGGTTTAGAAACGAGTATTAAACCGGGATGATCGGATTGCTGTAGAGCCATGGGATCCGATTGGGTTGTCATCGCCTCTATGTTGTCTTTACCACTGTTTTGTCCAGACATTGTTGCTCAGAATCTACGCTCTGATACCATATAAAGTTTGTATAAAATATGTGAAGAGACAGAGATATGGAGAGGAGAGGTTTTATGTATATTCAATGAATGGAAAAATTACAAAGAAGAAGAGAATTACAAAGATTATATACTAACCCTAACTTGTGGACAAAACAATAGAAATCCTACCTAACATAGAGACCCTATACATATGGTAAGTTAATATTATGGTAATTTAATTTAATATTCGCAATACATACACATAAATACAGACAGAGAAAGAAACAAACAAGCACATAAAATACCTGTTTCATTCACGTAGTTTTCGAAATCCAAAAGGATGTCCGGGTTATAAGGATTGGCGACGATGAGTTGCTCCACCATTTATCACATCGTGACGGTAGCTACTTTGAATTTGGTGTTGAACTAGTTCTCTCTCTCTCTCTATCTCTCTCTATATATATATATATATATTATATAATTTTGTAATTGTAAATTCAAAATTGTAAGCCAGTATTACTTTGTGGCTCTTGTCAATTTTATTTTATTTTTTATATAACGAAAAGTTACTATTTTATCCCTTTAAAATTAGTCAAAAGGATTATATGGAGTTTTAGTGGTTATGATGAAATGTTATATAAAGTATAGTGATCGTGATGAAACAAAATTATATTAAATGATCATAATGACAAGAAAGATAAATTACGATGGCCATTGGTGGATTTAACTCCACATCTGATTCATGCATTCTCCTATACGTAGAGATGACAATTGGGCAGAGTCGCTCGGGCTCATAAAATGACAAGTCCGAGCCGAGCACAAGTTGTACCCAACGAGCTAGGCTCGACAAAAATTGAATATTTATTTTAACAAAAAGCATGAAAATCTGCAAAAAAAAATTTAAAAAAAAAAAACTTGTGGGCAAGGCTCAGCTCGCCCATCAAATATGAGCCGAGCTCGAGCTCCGCTCGTTACCAACGAGCCACTAGCTCGGGTGTTCACAAGTCGAGTCGGCTCAACTCATTGTCATCACTACTTATATGTTGTTGTCGAACAAAAGATGAGAAAAGCCAAAAAAAAAAAGGTAATTCGAGCTTGAGTTCACATACTTTTTCACCATAAAAGATAGTGTCCCAATTCACGATTTATGAAAACCAAACGTGCCTCACCTCCAACTGACCAAAAATCTCCAAGTTGGACAAATTATTCATTGGTAGAAATTGTATTATATGAGCACGCTTGAACTCCCTTCCCCCCCCCCCCCCCCCCCCCCCCGCGCCCCAAAATACATTTTGATTTAGTATTTTGGTGGAGAATGTATGGTTAAAAAAATGTTTTGAATTTGTAAATAATATTATTTTATTGAAGAATACATATGGATGTCAACGAGTCGAGTCGAGTCGAGCCAATTTGCAAGCCGAAACTCAATGCTCGAGTAAAACGAACCAAACTTTTTTCGGGTCCGACCCGAGCCCAAAATTTTCGGGATCGGATTTTTTTTAAAGCATCAAAATGCTATCTTTGCTGCCCTTCACGATTTTTTTTTCTTTCTTTTTCCCTTATACGAGCCGGCCCGTAAGGCTCGCAGACTGTCTCGGCTCAACTTGAAACCCCAGATTTGGCTCGGCCGGATCTTAGGCTCGGGCCTTTTTCGAGCCGACGAGTCAAATTGTCATTCTAAAAAATGAGAGAAAAATGTATTTTAAAAATAACTTAGACCAAATAAGGGCATATACTATAATTGTTTTTGTTTTGTATAGTGTTCTGTACTTTTTAAATTACTACAATAATTGTATAAGTGCATATAGAATATGCCGATGAAGGAATATAGATATTCAATATTTTTATTGTGTTATTGTATCAAAGCATTCGATGCTTTAAGAATAGTACAAACTCTAATACGATGTTAATTATTTTCTTAATTATTCGATATAGAATTCATCTTGTAATGGTTACATCAATCTCGAAAAATATGTGCTTATTTTGAATATTATTTCGATAAAATTGATCGTTTGAGTTCAGCAAACTCTATAATACTATATTAAGACTTTCGACTTCATCATAAGCAAGATTCTTATATGTTGCAAATTATTTTCAATTTTATTCCTTAACATGGACATTAAATCAGCACACAACACTAACATGATGTTTCGTAAACATGTATAAATTTCCAGAATTTTTTGTTCTTTCCGTAAAAGTCAACAACATGCGATTCTCGTATAGTAGGACTTTGTTTTAAATAATCTAAACACATTAATTCATTATAAAGCTAGTGCACAAAGAAAACGTTGGAGAAATTATCATCACAGTGAGAAAAGATTGAGGACCTCACTTAAAATTATGTGAAAAAAATATATGCATGTATGATAATGTGTATAGATGTGTCTATAATATAAAAATATACTCCATAAAAAAAAAAAAAAAATACACGTTGGAAAACATACAGACAGAATTGCACGTAGTATTTGATTCTAGTTAATGAATAAAGAATTTGAATATAAAAACTAAAATAAAAAGTTTCATTAAATTAATCGAAAAACAGCTGGAGTCAGCAGCAACTATAAAAACATTCCACTCAAGCCATCTCCTCCTCCGCCTTTTCTCTTTCCAATTCCAGCCTTTCTATGGAGCCTCCATCACCACTCTCCACTCCCTCCGCCACCGTCACCACGGCGGAGGTTCCACCACCAAGGCCTTTGCAGACACCAACCAACATCAATTCCGTTGACTCTTGGAACGATCAGCCACTCCCAAAGCTCCGCTTCATGTGCAGCTATGGTGGTCATATCGTCCCCCGTCCACATGACAAGTCCCTATGCTACACCGGTGGAGACACCCGTATGGTCGTTATCGACCGCCACACCTCCCTTTCCGACCTCCACCACCGCTTCTCGAAAACCCTGTTAAACAACCAGCCCTTCACGTTGAAATACCAGCTCCCGAATGAAGATCTAGACTCGTTAGTCTCCGTCGCTTCAGATGAAGACCTTGAGAACATGGTTGAAGAGTACGACCGTTTGAATAACAGAAATAGTAGTTTGAATAAATCAGGCCGTCTTCGTTTGTTTTTGTTTCAAAAATCTTCAAGTATTGAGCAATTGATGAGAGAGACCTCTTTGACTAAATCAGAGGGCTGGATTCTAAATGTACTGAATGGGAAAGGTGCTAATTCATCTACTGGTGTGAGTGATCTTGGGTTTTCCGATTCATCTTCGATCAATTATCTACTTGGACTTGACGATGACTTTGGTGGAAAGGCTGCCTCCACAGGGACTGATTTAGAAGCCCAATTGGAGGGATCAAAGAACTGTTTGAACAATACTGGTAATCAAGATGTGCATTCGGCCCCAGATTCTCCATTGGTGCAGACCTCGTCTTCATTTGGATCGACATCCAGTTCGCCTTCTGTAGCGAACCTGCCGCCCATAAGAGTGCCCAATGAGGAGAATCAGAAGTTTGGAGTTGAAGAGCAGTTTCAGCAGATGAATCCTGAGGTCGTGGGTGGTATTACTTTCCAGCAGAAACAGGAGATTGGAGGTTTTTTTGCCTTGGCTGGAACCACTGTTTCAGGTTATACGAATCCGTTCTCAGGCGACGAGGGGTTGGATCATGATGGCAATAGAAAGGCAGAGCAAGCACCACAACAGGTTCAGGTTCAGTTTCAGCTGAAACAAGGACGTGCTATAGAGTTGTATTCCCCTGAATCAGTTTCAAGGTACTCCAATTTTCTAAAGCATGTAACTTAGATTGATTTTAAGAATATCCATATATCAGGACGGATCTTCTGCCCATAATATCTTGCCCACCGGTGTGGTCTTACCACCTCACCGGTGCGGTCTAAAATACCGGTGAATCATGCCACCTCATTGATGGGCAAGATATCTCCAGATCAGTCTTGATCTATATATGTACTAATTGTTTCTTATGTGCTTTTTGGTTGAATACTTTATAAGCTTCTATGGGTACAGTGAGGGAAGTGCAACAAATCCATTGTCTTGGCAGAGACAAACGTTTTATCAAGAGCCAATTGTTCAAATTCAATCTGTCAACAGTAGGGGTTCTGCTAGTCAAGTTGATCCGAAAACAGGGGACCAAAACACTAGGAGTGTTCCAATGCAACCGCAACTTCAGGAATCGGGTTATCTATCGTCTAGCCAGTTTGACCAAAATCATCCTCCATTGAACCAGCCACGACAATTTGTTCCTACCGGTACACAGTACATCCCTTCTGGGGCAACACCAATTGCTTCATATTATCCGATGCACTCTTCCCAGCAACGACACCATTCTCACTACCCTGGACTCGAGCAGCAATACCCCGTTTACTTTCTGTCTGCTAGACCAACCCAACTCTATAATATGCCTGTGCAACACCAACCAAATTATAATGAATCGGCACCAGCTTCAGCTTCTAGCAATCAGGCGAAGAACGTTCCTGCCTCAAAAGCTGAAACGGCTGCAGGCGTTTACAGAGCAGCAACTCCACGGTTTCTCCAGGTTCCTTCCAGCCAGCACCAAACACAATATGTTGCCTTCACTCAAATTCATCATCCATCTCAGTCAGTGGCTGTCCCTTCAGCTGCCAATTCTAGTTATGCTTATGAATTTGCTGATCCTACACGCTCTCAAGTATATTATACTCAGCCTCTGCCTACCCAATTGGCTTCTCATTATCAAACCATGACAGCGGCCCCGGAAGTTGAATTACCTGAAACTTCCACTCAGTTTCCCACAGAGAACATTAAGCAGCAAATTAGAACTTCTCAGCCATGACAGGAACATTTTTTTGCAGCAAGGGATTTGGTTTACGTTTGATTAATGTTATATTATAGTGTGTGTCTTGTTATTCTTATTTGTTTTTAGTGTATTTGTTATAGGTAATAAGAGAATCTGGTCATTTTCCTCTGTTGTATCATGTGTGACACATTGATATTAGTATTACAAGTAAAATTGTAAAAGCTCAACCTCACACATTTGATGTTACATGTTTTGTCTAAATATTAGTTATTCAATAAATTTAATAGAGTATTGTTACACCTCTTATAACGCCTCGCCAGGTCATCAACACAAGCCACACTCCGAGGCGCCGAAGCGCCTAAGCAATATACCAGCATGAAGCAAGGCAGAATCCGAAGTGGATAGCATCGGGTCCGAAGTGGATGGCATTGGTGCAAACAAATCTGAGCCGCAATGCCTAGAACATAGGCCCGTTGGCTAAAGTCCAGGCTTCGACATAGGATACGGATCTTTTAGACAAGGATGAATGATCATGTCCAAAATAAAATCTTATGAATGATGAATGTGACATCTCTGTAGCAGACGTCAATGTGTCAATTCGAATCTAGAAACATTAAATGCCTACCCACCGGACGTCTACGAAGAGACACTTCGGACTAGCAGATGAAGCTATGTGTTCTCCATCCAACGGTTCTTCTTCCACCTTCCTCTCTATAAATACTTGTGATCTAAGCTTTTGTAAGGTAATGTAACTTCACAAGTAACTACTATTTCTCCTCCCTCTCTAGATAATATAGAAAGTATGGCAGTTTTCGCTATTGGAATTAGTTGTGTGCAAATTATCATCGACCAACTTGATCGTTGGAGTGTTCGTGGCTGCAACCACCACCACTTGGAATGGCCATGAACTACTGACTATTTGTGCCAAGTGTGCAGGGAGGAATATGCGTGGAGTTGCACTCTGTTGATCACGTGGAGGTTCATTTTTCGGAGTCAACAAGTATAAAGTGCATATGAGTGCTTTATTAATTCGTAGTCTATAAATTTTTATTTATTTTTTGATATTTTTTAATGAATTAGCTGTTATTTTTTTGTTGATGATACTGATCAAGGCATGTGAATCTTACCCATTTGCTTGATGCACTGATTGATGAATCTTAACGTCCTGGAACACTTTTTCCCATCCTTTTCTTTCTTTTTTCTGCTGGATGATACTCTTGGTTTACATGTGGGGACCCCGTTTCCCCCTATTTTCTTCCTTCTTAATACCAATTTCACAATTTGACAATATTCATTTAGATATGAAGATCAATGTTCTTATCATGTTTAATAATATCTCTCAACTAAAAATCAAACATATCCTCACATATGACTGGTTATATCCCTTTCATAAATGCGAACATATAAAGATGCATTAAAATTACAAGAACATCAATTGAATTATGCAAAGCATAAACAATTATCCTAACATGTATGAGACCTTACAATGATTGTAACTTGTGTTAAATTTGTATTCTTTCTCTCGAATGTCAATAGAAATCATACATTTAATCAACCAGTGGCCAATTAATTGAAAAACACTAAACTCTTAACAATCATTCAAATAAGACAAACATCTAGTGTGAAAATATAGAATTTAATACAAAGATCTCAAACATAGGATTCAACATTATCATAATATCTACCAACTAGCAATGCACCATACGAGTAAAATAACACCAACTAAATAAAAACAACATTACCAGGAATTGAAGATTGAAATGAAAGATGGAAAATAGTCTCGAATTTTTTCAGTAGTTCTTGATTTCTCTTCTTGATTTTTTCTTTTCAATTCCAAGCAAATGGTATGTATGTATATAGAATAGATGTTTTGTAGAAAAAGCTACTTCAAAGCTTTACAAGAAATAAGGATATGTGATCTCCAATGGCTCCTCTCTTTATAATGAATGTGTAATTTATGTACAAGAGCCTCCAATTTTCGTCCCTTGAATTGTAGATGAAGAGTTTATTTATAGATAATAATTCGGTCGAATTTCGTGCCATAATTTCTTTTCAAAAAGATGTTGAATCAAAATACTAAAATTGCAATCTCATGTGGTACAAATCTTTGTAATCGCACGGTTATAAACGAAAACATTCTGATGATCCTTTGGTGATAATGAGATGCCAGTGCTGGTTGTGAATGTCTCCTAAGGGAGCTCTCCTATAGGAAATCTCAAATAATTACCCCAAAAAAAAAATGTACTTCCAAGATTTTGTTCTTTGTGATGTATAATAGATTTCGTATACAACGCTAGATCAGCGGTCTAAACCGCCTGTCAACATGACCTTTGCTGCATTATTGAACAAGTGTTTGGAACAGAATTGTGTAATGTATATTTGTCCGTCCCATAAAGATAGACTTATTTTTCTTTTTCATCTGTTCTAAATTGTAAACAACTTTCATTGTTGAGGGTATACTTGATTTCATAATTTTCTAATATACTCTTATTTAATGTGCTTTGTCAGTAAAAAAAAAAAAATGAACTACTCATATTTAAATCATTATTTAATATATGAATTTATTAGGAAAGATATATAAGAAAAATTTATAGTTTCAACTATTTAATTATATTTTTTTAATATGTGAGAAAATAAAAGCAAGTCAATTTTTATGGGACAAAATGAGTATTTATTTTCTACTGTTAACAAACTGTGATTGATTCACAGGTGAGAATGCAGTAAATGTTTCAGCACTTTTGATTTTACTTTGTGTCTGTTTAGCTCTCTTTAAATTTTTAAATTATTTGTTACAATATCATTCATCATCACACATTTACATAACAAAATATTCTACACATAAATCAATTAAGTTTCTTTATTTTTTAATCACTCATTCTTCAAAAAAAAATACAATTCAAAATTCTTTAATTTTTCAAATAATGAATGACAAAGATGGCTTCAAATGTATGCAATTAAGTACTAACCAATGACTATAATATAGGTAAATAGGTAAGAGGAATATGAATAATTTCGAGGTAAGATCTAGTCCATGTTCACCTGAATTTGTATTCTTTGTCTGATTGTGGATTCTTTGTCGGACATTCAATGTCAGCTCCACACTCCTGATTGTGGATTCTTTGTCGGACATTCCATGTCAGCTGCACACTCCACGTAATCATGCCAGACAATCTATCTAGCAACTACGATCGGAGTATTTCTCGGCTTGTTTTAATAGTGTTTTCATTTATAATCAATCTGATTTTTGACACATTTTCAATTATTTCAGTTGAACTTATCAGTCTCGTTTTGACAACGTTGATATTTTAGGAGGAAATACATGTAAATGACCTATTGAAAAGTGGGTATTTTCATTATAATCTTTGATCGAATTTAACAAAAAAAAAAAAAATCAAGATTGACGTTAAAAACCCAAAAATACCTTCCCTTTCACTTTCATTTGACCCACACGTGAAAAAGAGAGGGAAAAAAAACCGACTGAAAAGTAAAGATCTTCGTCGGCCGGAAGTGATAATCGACGGTCACAGAACAAAATTCAACCATTGATCGAAGATAAACAAGGTTAGTTCAAGAATATTGAGTGTGATTTTGATTTTATGAACATGGCATGATATTTTAATTGTTTTTGTAGTTTATTGTTAATTATTTGGGTAGATGATTGAGTATATAGGTTTAGATTAGGTGGATTTGGCCTTAGTTGAGTTTGGAATCGCCAGAAATAACGTTTTTCCGACGATCTAGCGCGTAGGAGGAGAACGGGACAGTCGGGTTAACAGTCGGTGTTATTTTTAAAAAGGCCCAAAATTTTGGCCGTCTGTTTTTTTTTTTTTTTTTGGTTTGGGCCGGCTGTTTTAATTTTTTTATTTTGGGCTACACAAAACAGTCGGCCCAACTGCGAAACGGTTGGGCCGACTGTTTAGGCCATTTAAAAAAAAAAATGAAAAATGATAATTGAAAAAATTAATTTTAATTTTAATTAAAAAAAATTTGATAATTGATAATTTTACCAAAATTAAATTTTATTTTAAAATAAATTATTAATGTTAAAAATTTACTAACTATAATTAATTATTAAATATTTTATTTATTTAATTATAATATTTACTTATTGTTTAAATTTTGTATTTATGTAATTAAATAAATAGTATTAAATTGATAATTAACAAATAATTACATATTATTATCAATTTTTTTGTATTTTTTTTATACGTTTATTTTTTTAAAATAACTAAAAATAAAAGATTAAATAATATTTTTGTAATTAAATATTAAAAATATTGTTTTTTTAATTTAAAAATATGTAATTAAATATTAATTCAATAATATTTATATTCGTTAGTTAATTCATTTATTAATTTAAATCAAATAATAAATATATTCTTTATTTAATTATAATATTTTCTTATAGTTTAAATTTTGTATTTATGTAATTAAATAAATAATTTGAAATTGATAATTACCAAGAATAAATTATTAATTATTTATAATTTAATTGTAATTTCTTTTTACTTTTATTTTTAAAATTAAATAATATTTGTAATTAAAAAGAATTGTTATTAAATATTAAAAAATATAATTTTAAAAAAATAAAAATAGGAAATTAAATATTTAATTCAATAATCTTAATATTCTGTAATTAATTTTAATAATTCATTTATTCATTTAAATTAAGTTTGTTTAAATTATTTTATTTTTGTAATTAAATAAATAATTGGAAATTGATAATTACAAAAAATAAATTATTAATTATTTATAATTTAATTGTAATTGTAATTTCTTTTTACTTTTATTTTTGAAATTAAAAATATTGTAATTAAAAAGAATTGTTATTAAATATTTAAAATATAAAAATCGGTAATTAAATATTAATTAAATATTGTTAATATTCTTTAATTTATTTATTCATTTAAATTAAGTTTGTTTAAAATTTTTATTTATGTAATTAAATAAATAAATTGAAATTGATAATTACCAAAAAAAATTACCCTATTATTTATAATTTAATTGTAATTTCTTTTTAATTTTATTTTTAAAATTAAATCATATTTGTAATTAAAAAGAATTGTTATTAAATATTAAACATATATAAGTTTACAAAATAAAAATCGGTAATTACATATTAATTCAATAATATTAATATTCTTTAATTAAGAGCCAATAATTTATTTATTCATTTAAATTAAGTTTGTTTAAAATTTTTATTTATGTAATTAAATAAAAATCGTTTATTTAAATTGTAATTTCTTTTTACTTTATTTTTTAAATTAAAAATCTGCAATTAAAAAGAATTGTAATTAATTATTAAACATATTCTATGTCTTTGTTGGTAGTAGTTGTCATTCAAATTGCTTAATGTGATGTTATTATACATTATTATATTATATCTTGTACAGTGTTTTAACATGGCTTATTTCGAATTTTTGTAGAATGAAATATCATCTGCAGGACGAGTTGAGGCGGATGACGGGGAAAGCTACTTGAAACAGTAGTTTTGATGCGTTTACAATCATCGAGGGGCTGTTGAATGATAAGCACAGACAAATCTTCGGCAGTCATTCATCTAGCTCTTACGTGACTTACGTGAGATACAGTTTTCGGGGCAGATGATCGATGCATTATTATGTCGATTGCCGAGTCCAGTAGACGGCGATGCCCTCCACTTCGACTCGGGGGCAAGGTCGTCAGTTTCTCTCCAATCGAGTTTGTCCTGATGACTGGGCTACAGCTGACAGGGGACTAGAGGTGTCAAAACGGGCGGACCGGGTCGGGCCGGGCCGGCCCGCAATCCTTTCAACCCGGACCGGCCCGTTCGTGAAAAAAGCCCGCTAAAAAATTGGAAAACCCGGACCACCCGCTAAGCCCGCTCGGTCCGGGTTAGCGGTCCGGGTTGGCGGGTCAGTCCGTTTGGGTCGGCCCATATTTTTTTTTCCAATTTTTTCCCAAAATAGTCATTTAAAAAATAATTTTTTTAATTATAGTAAAACTAAAAATCGATAAAAATTACATAACATTGATTTAATTTCCAATAAATTTTACATGAATGACAAAAAATTACAATTTTGTAAACAATATTTTGTCTAACTTGACAAATTAAATAATTTTTAACTATTTATGAATTTATAGTTAAAGTACATCCCAACTAGGTTGGCACATACTTAACTATAATTTTGTGATTTTCGTCTTTACAACTCAAATTCTACTCATCTTGAGTTATATTAAGATTTTTAAAGTCTTGAGCAATATCGTCAACAACTTTATCTTGCATTCTTCTATCGGCAAAAATCCAGTCTTTCACGCATATGAGAGCTTCTAAAACATCTTCTTTAAGTCTTGATCTTCTTTCATCTAGCACCCTGTTACCTGCACTAAAAGCAGACTCCGAAGCCACTGTTGAAACTGGAACTGTTAGTAGATCTCGGGCCATTTTTGATAATATAGGATATGAACGTTCATTTAACTTCCACCATTGTAAAATATTTAAGTTATCAACCTCATCTTGTGGAATTAAACTGTAGTGATCAAAATTATAATATCTTTCTAATTCAGCAGGTGTAGCATTCTCAGTTGAAGTACACGATGCATTGCGTTTCTTCTTGGCTATTAGAGAAAAGAAAGAATTTTTACATTTGGAAGTTGTATCAGAACTTACATTAGAAGGAACGTTTTCATTATTACCATATTTCATAAAATAACTATTGTACATTTCATTAATAAAAAATTCTATTTCCCGATTTGAAACACTTATATTGAAAGATAAAGTTTCAGAAAGTTGTTCCATAGCACACTGAACTCCAAAAAGTTTAATACGAGGATCCATTACAGCTGCAACTGGAAAAAATCATTGGCATATTTTCGTAATATTTTTGAAAATTTCTTCTCCATTGTACAAATAATATCACAGAAAAATGGATCGTCTTTATGACTTGAAAATTGATTAGCAATTTCTACAAATTGTAAAAGTACAAGATTACTTGTTGGATAATAAACTCCTGAACTCATTTTAGTTGCCTTATATAATGGTTTCAAAAATTTCATGACTTTAAATGCAACTTCCCAATCAAAATCATCTAATTCAAATTGATGTTGTTTTGAATTAACGAAAGCATTAATAGCATTTGTGTAACCAACACACGATTTTAACATAAGATATGTTGAATTCCACCTATTTGGAATATCATCAATAAATTTTCTTCTCCTCAATCCAAGATTTTTACAAATTTTTCCAAATTCTTGTCGTCTAGAATCTGAACAAGAAATGTAGTTAATACCTTCTCTAATTTTATGTATTTGTGGGGTTATTAATTTTAAACCATCTTGTACTACTAAATTATATATATGACAAACACATCTCATATGAAATAATTTAAAGTCAAATAAGGGAGTAATGACCATTTTCAAAAGATCAATACATGCATTATTTGCACTAGCATTATCAAAACTAATGCTAAATAATTTGTTGTATACATTAAATTCATTAAAAATCTGTAATAAATTGTCACACAAATTCATTCCATTATGTGGATATTCTAATAAGTGAAAAGCAATAATTCTTTTGTGAAGTAACCAATTATTATCAATAAAATGTGCAGTGAAACATGCATAGCCATTGTGATTACGTCCAGACCAACAATCAGATGTAAAACACATGACTCCATCAAAGTTATTAAATTCAGTTTTTAAATTTTCAGCCATTGTATGAAATAATTTCAAGATATCTGATCGAGTAGTATTTCTACTTACAGACCGATAAGCAGGTTGAACATATTTTTGCATAAATTCTTCGAAGTATCGATCTTCTGCAAAAGTAAAAGGCATCTCCCTTGTTGCCAAAAATTCAGACATTCCTACTCTCATTCGATCCTGCGAATAAACAAAATTAGAAAAAATAACCGATCCATCAGTATTAGTAAAAGAAGTAATTTGAGCTTGTTTAGGATCAAAATGCCATTTTTCATTCAAATGTTTGTCTCTGTGTCTTCGTAATGTGCCCGTGCCTTGACCTTTAACCCATACATAACCCTTACTGCAAATAGTGCATACTGCTTTTTTGTTTGGTTCATCTACTGTAAAGATTTCCCAAACATCAGATGTTTGTTTTTTTCTCCTTGGCTGTTGAGAAGATCCAATATTTGGATCGTTATCATCATCTAAATTTATTGGAGAACTACTATCATGAAAATTGATATTTTTTGAAGAAAAATCACGAGAATCCATAACACTTTAACAAATATTTTTGCAACAATAATAAGATGAAAAGAAAACACAAAATACTAAATATTAAAAATACTTATTGAAATATTAAGAGAGATTGAGAAAGAGAAAATAGAGTTTCCAATTTTCGCACAAAAATCACAAGATTGAAGATGCAAATGAAGTTGAAAAATTTCCAATTTATAGAAAAAAAAAATATTACCGTTGAAAAAAAAAAAAAAAAATTAATAAAAAATTCGCCAACGGTCACTGTTGGCAGCCTGCAGCAAATTTTTGAAATTTTTTTTTTTTTCGGGCCAGCGGTTAACCGGTGGCCCGGTTTTTACAAAATCGGCCCGGACCGATTTTTTCAATTTTAAGGCCCGTGAACCGGCCCACTCGGTTCGCGGGCCGGTTCGCCTCCGTGCGGGCCTGAGCGGGCCTGAACGGCCCGCCCGTCTTGACACCACTACAGGGGACGACGTTGCTCGACGAAGCAACAGGTTGATGGATACCTACTTTGCGGGACAGGGGACGGTGCTTCAGTCGCAGTTGATCGACGCAGTCAGGAGATGTGACCACATGCTAGATCGATTGAAGCTAGGATTGGTCTACATTCTGGAGAACATTCTGCGGTGTCACCATAAGAAGACTGCGATCGATCTCCTCCACTTAGAGATCGTCAATGAACTGGATGATTTCAACAACTATTCATGGGGCCGGAGGTGTTACGATGGCACCGTCCACGTCTTCACCAAATCGCACTCGAAGCCCAAGGGGACAGTGCGTAAGTACGATGTATATGGATTGCCCCTAGCAGTGCAGTAAATATTTAACATACTCAACGTACTTGAAAATAAATAAACGTAATTCATATCTAATATTTGTATATGTTGCAGATTTGGGCGTACGAGACCGTCCCCCGGATGCACCATTGGCGATCATCCTGATAGGATGGTTGTCCATCTGGGAGACAATTATCGGCTCTCCTCGACGACCTCACTGTGAGTATTGTAAATATTCATTTATATTTTATGTAGTTTAAAATATCGCTGCATTTTGTTAAAATAATTCAAACATCAATATGTCAGTTTGAAGTAATAACAGAGTTGACGCTGTCGATGGAAGAGGAGGGTTCAGGCGACCGATTCGATCCTGGATCGAGATAGGGTATGTGACTTGATGATAATTTATGTATCAGCATTTTCTATGAGGTTGAAATTATTAATTTTTTATGTTGACATTTGTGTAGGAGCACGATCCAGTTGATCGAGGATCACCTCCGCCTATGGCACCCCCTCCGCCCACGTCACCCCCTCTGCCCATGGTTTTACCTGCACGGAGGGCGTCCCCTCCACCCATGGCATGGTTGCCCCCTTCGCCCGCAGCATTTTCGTCACCCCCATCCCGACAGTTTCCCCGTAGATCTCCTACACCCGGTCAGAGCCAGGGCGATGATCTATTTGCCCGATTGACTGAATTTATTACAAGGGAGGTCGGCGAGCTACGACGACACTTGACCGAACAGATTGCTGATCTGCGTCGAGAGTTGACGGATCAGAGTCGTGATCTGATCGACAGAGTCGATTCTCTATCACCGATGTCTATGTGCTGCGTGGCCACGTTGTAGATCTTCAAGAGGAGGTCGTATCGCTTCGGTCGGCTGTTACGTCTGGTAGAGTGAGAGAGCATGGCGGAGAGGGGGACAGAGGAGGAGATGGAGGTCACCCACAGTACTGGGGAGATGTGGACCTCGTGAGCTGGTTGTTTACTGAGACGGGGACTGGAGAGGTGGGGGAGGAGGGGAGAACAGATGAGGCAGCCCCGACGGGGGAGGACAGATGAGGTGGTGGAGGAGAGGAGGATGGAGGAGGAATTGAGGAGAGGGGAGAGGACGTCGGCCGTGATTGAGGGTAAGAAGCATTCTGTTGACGTGCCGGATTAGGTGGTTGGTAAGAGGCCTAGGATGCCGTCACATTACATTGTTTTTTCCTACACGGCCGAAGCCAAGAGGAGGACATTTATTGATGGAGGTGTCCCGAACATGTTTAGGGAGGTTGATATCGCCAAATGGAAGGCGTTTGAGACGAAGTGGAGACAGTGGATGCCCGGGTAAGTATTGTATTAGTTTTAATGAATTACGATACGCTTACTCATTACATATTTGTTTAAGATTTTATCTGTTCCTATGTTGAGGGTCCCCCGCACGATCGCGGGAAAGGCGATCCAGAACGTCTATAGCTGGTTCCATGACATCACCACTTCTGGTACTTGGCTCGCCGACGATGTAAGTGAAATAGTAATATTGTTATTTATTATATGTATATAATTTTACAATTAATTAATGAACTAATTGTCTGTACTTTTTGATGCAGCACATCGACCTTGTCATGGATCTATTGCGTGATCGAGCTGTGAGACTCCCGAACTCCTTTTACATCTCAGGCCGACTCATATTGAATATGGAGTTTTTTCAGGCCATTGACATTGAGTACAAGTCGTTTAGACATCAGGGTGACGACTACGTAGTGCCGGATTATTTGGTCGATTGAATTTTCGGGATGTCACCGAAGGTCGGGGGGAGGCCATGGACTGGTTGTACACATATGTACATTCCAATCTGTGCGAACCATCACTACATTGCACTGGAGATCGTCTTCCCTGAGTCGAAGGTGTATGTGTATGACCCCAATCACTCGTACAGGACAGACTAGCCATCGTGCGGGACTCGACTACGACGAGACAGACCATATCGTAAGTGTTTGTTATTTTTTTTAACTTTAAAACTTTCTTCTTATGTACATGAAACTTCACTAACTAATTATTGTTTAATTGCAGTGGTGATTGCGACATTTATATGATAAAGTACATAGAGTTTTTGAGTATAGCTCAGAATGTTGATTCTATCAACCAGTCATGGATTCAGAACTGAAGAAAGAAGCTAGCAGCTGATTTATAGGAATTTAATTGCGATCCGTAAATTTTATTTTTATTTATTCTTTGTAAATTTTGTAACTATTGTATATTTCAATTTTTTTTATTTATGTACATTGTAATCATCTGTAATTTTGTATTTTTATGTTACTAATGTAATTTTAAATTTTTTATATAATTAAAATATTAATTTTAATATTTCCTTTATTAATTTACATTAAGTAATAAATATATTATTTATATAATTAAATAAAAAATTAATTTTTTTATTTAGTTATATAACTATATTAACAATTACACATTATAAATAAATAAATATAAATTAAAGAATATAAATAATTTTTACTTAATATTTACTTACCGATTTTTAATTTTAACAATTATATATTTTTTATATTTCATTACAAATATTTTTGATTACATATTTTTAAATTTAAAAATAAAAGAAAAAGAAATTACCAGAGAATATATTATTTAATTAATATCGAAAACAATAATTTAAAATTTGATGATGACTAAAATTAAATATTGAATTTTTAATAACATAAACGTTAAAATTTTATTCATTTCATACATTGGCTTACATGTCACTTAAGGGAATATGACTGTTACAATTTTGACGAGTATGGCCTACGGCTTGCACCTACCACACCTACGCAGTTTGATGAAACTCTCTGGTAGATAGTATTCTAGACGTACGTGGACGTCCAGGACCACGCGGTTGAACTTCTGGTGGTAAAACAGTATTAAGGTGGATAATGTTGTCGGGAACTTCCCACTCAACTTTATTAGGTGGATAGTCTCTGCGTACACCGCTCTCCAAGAGTCAGCCGTGTAATAAGGAGAGCATAATGTTTTCGGTGCAAATCCTTGATATATAGCCACCGCGACTGCATGATTACATGGAAAACTCTCCAACTGAAATCGACTACAACTGCATGTATTCTCAATCAAGTCAACCAAGTATGCCATAGTACGTGTACATTTCACAAGCATCGCGACTCATCCAGGGTTTTCACATTTAACTTTCTCGCAACATTTACAGATTTACAGAGTTTATGCTCTTGAGCCGGCGCTAGCATGCTCGAACAATTACGTGATTCTGCACGTCGATCGTGAAACCACTGCTGCAGCTTGTTACGAATGTTCTCAATCATTGTAAGGATGGGTAACTCTCGATCCTTCTTGAATAATGCATTGATAGACTCCGCGTTGTTCGACATCATCATGTTGTATCAATGGCCTGGAAAGTGTGAACGAGCCCAATGTTCAATCCTCATTTTGGTTAGATACTCCCAAGCTTCAAATGATTTCTTTCCTATTTCTTCCATGAACGAGTTACACTCTTCAACACTGTACGCTTCGGCCGCTCTTCTAAACAATGAAACGATGTCTTTGCCCCGATACCTGGTCTTCAAGTTGTCTTGTATATGGTACATGCAATAACCATGATGTTCTTCGAGAAAAACTTTCAGTGATATCATTTATCAAAGACTGTCCCTGATCAGTTACAAATGCAAGCTCTTCGACTTTCCCGATTACTTTCCTCAACTTTGTAAAAAACCAACGCATCGACAAATCATTCTCACTATCGACTATGCCGAATGCAAGAGGGTAGATTTGGATATTGGCATCCTGACATGTAGCAATAATCAACTTGCCTTCGTATTTAGATTTCAGAATTGTGCCATCGACTAGAATTATGGGTCGCATGGCATTTCGAAATCTCCGAATGCATTGTCCAAGAGCCATGAAGAAAAATTTGAAGCAATTATCGCTCTCCGTCTCAATAAAATATGCCGATCCAGGATTAGTTCTTTCCAGTTGTGACAGTACCTGGCCAATTTAGCATAGCTCTCCTCAGTCGATCCCATTAAATCCTCAAATGCGCATTCTTTAGCCTTCCAAGCCTTTTGGTAGCTCAAGACCACTCCGTAATCTCTATGAAAGTCGTTCCTAATGTCCAAAGATTTGTAGATCATCCGTGGGTCCTGATACTTGTGCATTATCTGCCGACCAATAAACCAAGCATGGGTTTGTCTATGATCACTTCTACCAATTTCCACTTCACAAGTATGTTCCCGTACATACTTACGAACTATAAAGCACTCGTTCGTGTCATCTTTGTCGCTTGCAAACGCCAGCTGCAATTGTCGTCGACGCAGGCGATCGTCAATAACGACTTGGTTGACTTTTTCACTTTGAACTCAAAGTTGTGTTTCATTGCAAGTAGATGTAGAGATTCCTGCAAATCTTTCTTTGTTTGAAACAGTTGCGTGACATACAAATCATCATCATCGGGGACCACACGCGAAGAGTTAGAGGACGGTCCACCCATTCCAGCCCTTGAGGTCCCACACTGCTCATGTCTCTGACGGTAAGCAAACAAATCCTCATTTGTAAAGTCATTCTGATTCTCGCTGTCGTGAACTACGGATGAAATCCTGTGTGTAATGACCCAATCACGATGATGAACATCTGTCTCTGGAATAACCACATCATCCTTACGAGCTATCTCCACAGTATTCCAAAAATCATTACCCTGATCACCTCCATCCGAATTACCTTCGACGACATCATTCCTCACTAAAGTCACACAAAGAGGAGTCATGTGCTTTTGGTTCATAAGGAATAGATAATTCACTTCAGCATCAGAATAAATCCTAATAGGTGACATGAAAATTGATTCGTACTCATTGAATATAAATTTCAATTTGATATCGTACTGAGACTGATCAACATTCAACTTGTTCTGTAAATCACTATACAATTCTGCATATGAGGCACTTGATGTTATGGCAACCGCGATAGTAGTGGGTCTTTCGCCCGTATATTTTTATACCCATTGATCTCTTTCATTTAGTTCGAAATCACCAAAGTAACAAACCGGGATTACATTTATATCTGCATGACGAAATATAATTTCTAGAAATAATCAGTAACTAACAAAAAAAAAGCCAGCTGAAACCAGCCGACTGTCTACCAAACAGGCCGTTTCATCTGTATTGCAAATTCATCATATCTATTTTTTCGTTTGAACGATACAGATGAATTTTTTTTTCTTCATGCTTAAAAAAATTACAGATCTATTCACAATTTAATCTATTAACACATTATACATCATAACAAATTTTATCGATAAAAACGTATACTAATTTGACGCAAACGAAATTAGATATGCGTAAAATGTACTTACTGAAATTATAGTGATTGATATAAAAAAATTTCGGTTTTCAGCGTTTGATCGATTTTCTAGATTTTATTGTTGAGGCTGATGAAAGTTGAGAGAATTTTTTGTCTGTGTTGGAATGGACAAATAAGAAATGACAATCAAGTTTGAAAATTTACGTAGTGTTTAGTTTTTATTTGTGAAATAAAGGGTATTATTGTCTTTAAACAAAACAATATTTAGTAATTGTTTTATATACTTAAGGACGTTTTTGTCTTTTATCATCATGGAAGTCGTTGTGGAAATATTCATGTTTTGATATGTCAAAGTGGAATTTTCCCCTTTTGACTGGGTCAAACTTAAAAGAACCCTATATTTTAGAGGTAATATCAATACCATTTTCACCTGATTGGCTGATTTAAATTTGCATGATAATCAATTTGACCTTTTTATTTTGTTTAAGGCGAAATTTTGGTTTACTTTGGAATGATCAATCACGTTTGCATACGAAATTAGTACCGGTATTAATGTGGACCATTATTGCGCCGTATATTTAGTTTGTTATACTTTATACTATGATACATTCGAAATCCTTTCAGATCAATTATGAAGAAATATAGTTGAAGAAGAAAACATGAATTAATACATAGTGATGAAGAGCAAGGGGTTAACGATCTTCCAAAGTCAAATCAATATTAAGCTCTATGAATGCTCTCTCGGAGATGAAAAAAAGAGGAGAAGAGCAATCGTGTGAATTAGAATCTCATCAACCCTAAGTATTAGTATTGTGTCTGTACACATTACAGGCCCATATCAATTAGATGTGATAGATAGTCTATAATAAAATAATTATTTACTAAATATGCTACCAATAAAACAAATAGGAAACCTTCATTTTATAACAGTCTCCCACTTGGGCTATATATATTTTTTGGAAACAATTATATTGCATAATATTAAGTGTGCACTGAAAAGCTATCATCCTTGAAACATCTCTTTAGTTACAATTTGGTCCATTTTCCTATATTACTATCGGATCACAGCGGCCTTCGTTACACGCATATCATAATTAGACCCATCAATGGTCACCATACTAATATATGCAATAACATAGATCAAGTATGATTGTGCAATACGAAAAATTACATGCACTGTGATCTTAAACATGATTATTTCCAATTGGTCATATCTTACTATTGAGTGACATCAACTTTAGTTTTTCAGTTCTTAATATTAACTTACAAATAGAAAGAAAACATTCACAGTTTGAAGAAGAAAAAAAAACCTTCTTTATTTTACAGAAAATAACATAAACATTTCCCTAAACAAAATAACATCCAAAACATAAACTCCTACTAAACCAGCACATCATCAAATAACAAAACACCCACATGAGCAATGTGCTAATTAAACACCTTGGGCGGTAAACCTGTAGCGCCAACGCTATAGGTGCCTACGGTGCATGTAACAGACTAAGTGGCGCCGCAGCGCCACTCACGGGCGCCTTAGCGCCAAGGTGAGTGAACCAAGGACTTTTTTGGCATTTTTAAAAGTAGCAGGACCAATTTTCTTCTTCTAAAACACGTTTTTGGGTTTATTAAAAGGGGATCCCCAAGGCTTTTCTCTCGTTCTTATTCTAACAAAAAACCTAGCCTTGGGAAGAAGAGAAAAATGAGAAGATTTCAAATGGGAAAATAGTGAAGATTCAAATTAAGCAAGGTTTTGGAGTTCAAGGAAGATTCAAAGATTTCAACCCCAATTTTATTCAAGAACATATTTAGGGGAAGGGTATTTTCTATATTTTTGTACCTTCTCATTAACTCTTTCATCTTCTAATGGATTTCAACTTATTTTCCATATTTTCTCCTTATTTGATAATGGGCTAAGTGTTATTGTTGGGATTTATGATGTAGCTTAACCTAAGTTTCATTAATTTCTATATATTTATCCATTGATGCTTAATTTACCTTTGTCATTGTGCATTGATTATTGTGTTTACTTTTCCCTCATTTATTTGGTCGATAGATGATTGTGTTATGTGGTTTGTACAATTTTTGAGAAATTGTTGTGCTTTCTAGACCAAAATTATTAATGCCCTAGGTTGTTTTGGGTAATAGAAATATACTCCTAACCCTAAGTGACCATTTGAGTTATTTTCAGTACAATTTAATGTGATTGATTATGTTTTTATCAACATAAAAATATGGTGTATAAAACTAATTGGTTATGATTAATTTCACCCAAGAGAGGTAATTAGCTAAAATTGGAGAATCGGATCTAACTTTGTAATTTGGTGATTTGAATTTCTGGTTTATTGAGATATTAATGAAACGAAGGTTAAGTGAAGTCGTAAATCCCAACCCATTTTAAATCTAAAATCCTATTACTTCCACAATTGCTAATTTAAGTTTAATCATTTTCTTTTCAATTCTAATTTCAAAGATTTTAATTGTGTGTGCTTTTTCATTAATTTGAATCAATTATCTTGTAATTGGAAGAAACACTCTTCGAGGGATCGACTCAGACTCAACGTCCACTTTATTACTTGAATGCACCCGTGCACTTGCGGCATATATATTTTAGCGAACAGTGAGTTTGTTTCTATATGTTCTATAGACACTTGACGACTCTGAACTCTTTCTCTAATAACCAAAAAATTGATGTCTATGTGCTTTGGCTTCAAAGAGTTTCTGTTGTTGTTGGAATATAGTACAACCAATTTATTGTCATAATATATCTTTAGTGGTCTTTCAATACTATCCATACACATGCATAACAATGTCAAAGTTTCGTAGCTATATTCGATGATTGGATGCTTCATAACAAGCTATGAACTCAGCTGCCATTGTAGAAGGAGCTATCAGCATCTTTTTAACACTTTTCCATGAAATAGCACTTTCCGACCTGTAAATAAATATAGCTCAATGTGGATCTTTTTCTATCTTAGCATCAAGCAAAATTAGAATCAGAATACCTAATAATCTCTAATTAATCTGATTTTTGGATAAGTAAACATTTAACCTTTTGTTCTCTTTAAAAAAAAATGATAGTTTTGATTGTCAATTATGGTGTTTTCCTTTAACTATTCAGTGAGTCTTTCCGTTATGGTAGTGTTAATTTTATATCCGGTCTCATATCCAAATTTTACTTCTTCAAACTGGATTCAATTTTTTAATTGGTTGTTGATAATTGTAGAGTGATTAAAGATTAAATCTACGGAGTATCTTGCTGGTATGGCAGAGTGGATTTTTTGTCTGCTGCTATGCAGTTCAAAGGCTCCATTTCTGCTTTGCTATGTTTAGAATAAATATTGTAGCTATATGTTCATTCAAATGATGTTGTCTTAAACATGGAGGAACTATGATTGAATATCATTTCATATGCCTGTCTTAATTAATGAGGGATGATGAAAATAAGAAATGGGCGAGATATCAGTAGTTTTCACGTGATTTATTTATTTGGCCAATTTGCTTTCCAAATTCTAACCATTATTATTTTGCCCTTCGCTCTACACCTGATGCAGAATGCTCCATATTTGTGCAAAAAAGATGCCATAATCCTCATATTCCCTGATGTAACTACTCAAAAAATTAAATTTTCTTTTTTACCATTTTGTCATCTTATTGTTTCGAATGCAATTTAATTTTATATTTTTTAATTTGACTAGGTTAAAGAGTCTTCATGTCTATAGGAGAATCATTATTTAGCCACTACATTGTGGAAACCTTGTGCTGCAGAATTCTCTACTTGTCCCTTCTGTAATCTAACAGTTTCATTTTTGGGTTTGTGGAATTTCTTCAATTTTTTTTGGGGGAAAATCTTGGATTTTTAGATACTTCAAAATTTTGGATCTCAATTTTGTATGGATATTGTTACATTTTGTAGTAAATTAATAATGATTATTGGAGTTGTTTGATATTGTTATCTTCTATCTTGTTTTGTGGTTGATTTGAATAAATCGCTCCATAAATTAAAAAAAAATTGAAAAAAAAAAATGTAAAATGACTTACAGCAACGTCAACAAAATGTTGCCAAAAATAAAGATGTAATCATAGAAAACAAGCAAAAAATATTGTAAAAAGGTTACTGGCATCATTGAAAAAATGTTGCGAAAAAGTTATTCGCAACGCTAAAAAAATGTTGTAAAAAGATTATTCGGAACGTTCAAAAAACGATACAAAAACGTTATTCGGAATGCAACAGACGTTGTATCTTTCTACTGTACGGCAACATCGAGATTTGTAACATACGTCTGAACGTTGCAAAAGACTTTCGGCAATATTTTTTGAACATCGCAAACGACTGTTTTTGTTGTAGTGACTGAAAGTAAAATGATTCAAAATTGGTAAAGATTCTCATTATTCATGTCACCTCGATCCAAGACTTGTGATTTTAACTGGAGCTGAACAAGAGAAATAGGTTTAGTGTTTCGTTTTATGTGTCAGTTGCATAAAATTAAATTAATTATCGAACTATGTTATGGTAACAGTGAGGGTTTGACACTCTCTTTGACCGACCCTCACAATATGGGGGTCCCACATTTTTTTTTTTTGCATTTCTTATTTGCATGGGTCAACGTGTGAGTAGATGCAAGTGGTCAAATTCTTTCTGGCAAGACATTGTATTCCTTAATTATCAGTGTCATTAGTATTGTCCATTATTATAAGTACAACTCCATTTACGTATATGCACATGCGTATTTATATAATGTAACCACCTACATACTTTTCAGACCAGTTTTTAACATTTTTTTATTTTTTTTTCTAATATTTCCATATTCCAAATATTTTTCATTCTTATATGGTGGTTTTTTAGCTATGTCGAATTTAAAGACTTGAAATTTGGAATGGTATTTCTTCAGTATGCTGGACAAAAAATATGGTAATGGAGCAAGTGTTAGATTTATTAAATTAAATCTTCCATGTTGAATCTTTAAGAATATTTAACCGAATGCGGAAGCGTACCTGAATCAGACATGATTATTGTAATGAATAATTCCTGCGACTTTAGTCTTCCAGATCAACACGTTGTTCCTTTGTTTCTCTCTGGCGATAGGATCCAGAATGAATGAATACAGAACGTGTGATCCGGGGACCATAACCCTATATATATATAGATTGCCTAGTTAACCTAATTCGGCCCATCATAAATTAGGAACAGACCTGATCTGTACACATAAAAGCCCACACTTTAATTAGATGCATTAAAACCCAGACGGGTTTAACCAAAATTGATAGCCTTTAATTCAATACACAATATTTCACATATAAGCCCACATAATCGATTAAAACCTTACAATCTCCCACTTGGGCTGTATGTGTTACCTTATAATTGTGCATTAAATATAACCTTATAAGTACTCAGTATTTTGCTATCATTACCGAATGCATCCCCAAACAATCCGGTCCATCAATCATATCAACATAGGATCAAAGCGGCTTTCGCTACCTTCTATTGTAGCTAAACTCATCAATGGTCACATATATCAATACAATTGAATGACATGGATCAAGCATGGATGTGTAGCATGGAAATTGCTTGTAATGTGGTCTTATCATGCCTATTTCCAACTGGTCCACCTTAATACCTTAGTGAGATCATTTTCAAACAAGTTCAAAGATAATAAACCAAAAACTTTATAACTGAAAATAACCTTAACTATAAACCATATCCAAAATGACAGTACATGTGTCTAATATGAAAAGCAAAAAAAATATACAAACTCCCACTGAAACTAGATATCCTCAAGAGATACTACACCCATATGAGCAGTGTGCTCATGAAAGACCTTGGGTATTAATCCCTTAGTAAGCGGATCCGCAATCATACAGTTTGTCCCGATATGCTCTATAGACACCTGTCCACTCTGAACTCTTTCTTTAATAGCTAGGAATTTGATCTCTGTATGTTTTGACTTTGTCGAGCTCTTGTTGTTATTTGAATACAGTACTGCTGATTTATTGTCACAAAATAACTTGAGTGGTCTTTCTATATTGTCCACAATGCGCAGCCCAGTGACAAAATTTCGCAGCCATATTCCTTGGTTTGATGCCTCATAACATGCTATAAACTCCGCTGCCATGGTGGAGGTAGCTATGAGTGTCTGCTTAGCACTCTTCCAGGAAATAGCACCTCCAGCAAGTAGGTAAATATAGCCTGAAGTGGATCTCCTACTATCTTGGCATCCCGCGAAATCGGAATCAGAATAACCAATGATCTCCAACTGATCCGATCTCCTGTATGTGAGCATGTAGTCTTTTGTTCTCTGTAAATACCGCATGACCCGTTTGACTGCTTTCCAATGACCCATTCCCGGGTTACTTTAATATCTCCCTAGCATCCCAACAATGTACGCTATATCCGGACGCGTACAAACCTGAGCATACATCAAACTCCCTACAGGTGAGGAATAAGGAATCTTCTGCATTTCTTTAATTTCCAAGTCATTCTTGGGGTATTGACTTAAACTGAACTTATCTCCTTTAGCCACAGTGGTGTCACCTGGTTTACAATCTTGCATGCCATATCTTTTAAGCACCTTTTCGATATAACCCTTTTGCGATAATCCAAGAATACCCCGAGAACGATCTCGGTGTATCTGAATTCCTAATACAAAGGAGGCGTCACCAAGATCTTTCATCTCAAAGTTCTTTGCTAGAAATCTCTTGGTTTCGTGCAATACGCCTATATCGTTGCTGGCAAGCAAAATGTCATCGACATATAAAACCAGGAAAATATACTTACTCCCACTGAATTTATGGTATATACAATCATCGACCAAATTCATCTCAAAGCCAAATGAGATGATTACTTGATGAAACTTGTAATACCATTGACGAGACGCTTGTTTGAGTCCATAGATGGATTTCTTTAATTTGCAAACCATTTGCTTTGCATCATCCGATACGAAGTTTTCTGGTTGCACCATATAAATTGTTTCATCAGTCTCACTATTGAGAAACACTGTCTTAACATCCATCTGATGTAACTCAAGGTCGAAATGCGCTACCAATGTCATTATAGCCCTAAAAGAGTCTTTTGAAGAAATTGGAGAGAATGTCTCTTTATAATCAATGCCTTCTTTTTGTGTAAAGCCCTTTGCGACAAGACGAGCCTTATACCTCTCTACATCACCTTTCGAATCCCTCTTAGTTTTAAATATCCATTTGCACCAATGGGTTTCGCACCTTTAGGCAATGGAACGAGGTCCCATATGTCATTGTCTTTCATAGACTTTATCTCTTCATTCATGACATTGAGCCACTTTTGAGAGTTAGAACTTTCCATGGCTTGACGGAAGTTGATGGGATCATCTTCCACCACACCAATGTCAACTTCATGTTCTTGGAGAAATACGATGTAATCATCTGAAACCGCACTTCTCCTCTCTCTAGTGGATCTTCTTAATGGCATTGGTTCTTGAGGCTGTAGAGTTTGTTCCTCTGGAACAATTTGTTGACCTTCAGAGGGAGATACAATGACATTGTCTTGATCCGGAGTTGCTTCTTGAACAATGTCAGGGATAAAAGACTGATCGTTGTCAATGGCAATTGGAGGAATTTCAACATATTCCTCTTCAAAGACAAAGTCTGTAACCCTTTCTCTCCCGACAAACTCAACATCCTCAAAGAACCGAGCATTTTCTGTCTCGAAAGTTGCCTCAGTTGTGGGATCATAAAACTTGTAACCCCTGGACTTTTCAGAATATCCAATAAAATAGCAACTGATAGTTCTTGCATCCAGTTTCTTTTCATTTGGCCTATAAGGCCTTGCCTCAGCTGGATATCCCCAAATGTGTAGATGTTTCAGAATATGCATTTTGTCCGTCCAAAGCTCATAAGGGGTTTCATCAGTGGCCTTAGTTGGAACTCTGTTGAGTATATATGCTGCGGTCTTTAATGCTTCATCCCAGAGTGATTCTGGCAAGGTAGCATGAGCTATCATACTCCTCACCATGTCCTTAAGCGTTCTGTTTCGTCTCTCAGCAACACCATTCATAGTGGGCGAATCCGGCATAGTGTACTGTGGGACAATACCGCTATAACATCCCAAAATTTTCTAGTAAATATTTTTAGTATTTTAGAATGTTTTTAATTTTATGGGTTTAGTAAATATTTTTAGTATTTTTAGAAAGTTTTTAATTGTATGGGTTTAATTGAATAATAAAATAAATGTTAATGGAAATTGTAATTAAAATAGTATTAGGGACTTGAAAGTGCAATTTCATAATTGCATATTTGCCCAAGGATTAAAGATGTAATTTCACAAACCAATAAAATATTTGCATTTGTGCCCAAGGATTAAATGTGTAATTTCATAAACCAATAAAATAGTTGCATTTGTGCCAAGGACTAAGGGTGTAATTTCTCAAACCAATAAAATATTGACATTGGTTACCTAGGGGTTAAAAGTGCAATTTGATAAATTGCACAATTAACCCCTAACATCAACTATAAATATGGGATAATTGTGAAGTGAGAAATGTCTCACATCTCTTTCATTTCCCATCCCTTTCACTCTTTAAGGTATGTTTTTTAGTAAATTATTTTGTTAATTATTTATTTACTTAATTATTTGTTTTTAGGTATTTATTTGGTTTTTGAACAGGAAATAAAATTTTTTACTCTAGGGTTATTCAATAATGGAGGAAAGATAGAGTTAGAGTTATGTTAAATTAATAAAATTAAGAATGATTAATTATAATTTTTCTATTTAGAAATCTTAACTCTAGAAGTTTTAAAATTTATAAAAATATTTCAAGAAATATTGAGTTTAGTTTACTTAGTTTGCATAAAAAAAAATTAAAAATTAAAAATTAAAAAAATAAATAATAATAATAATAATAATAATAATAATATTTGATGAAAGAAGGTAAAGAAGTAAGATAGGCAAATCATTTGGAATAATAGTTGCTAATTATATTGGTTAATGGGCCACTAGTATATGTATACATGTGGATATAATAAATTCAATTGGAGAAGAAATAATTAGCACTTGAGATTTAAATTATTTTGATTTGATGAGAAGTAATGTGTCATGATGCATAGTCTAAAAAGTGAGGTATGTGAAAAATTTAGTAAAGAAGAATATGGAATGCATAAGAAATTAATTAATAAGTGTGGTATATATATATATATATATATATGTGTGTGTGTGTGTGTTTGTGGATATTTGTGTGTTAAATAAAATGAAAAATGGATCAAACATGAAATGAAAAATAATATGGTAAATTTTACATGTATTGATTTTATTTTAGAAATTGTGAAATTTATTTAATAACGATAACAATAATTTTTTTTATTATTATTTACTAGTAGTAAACTAGTAATATTAGTATCCTTATTAAAGTTGTTTTAATTATGTAACCTATAATATTTTATAAGTTTAGTTAGATTTGTTAATTGAGAGGTACTATGACAAGACATAATTAATGTAGGGATTATTGTATTAATGCAGATATTGATCAAGGAAATTGTGAAAAAGGTAAATATTGATGTTTTTCAACTACAGTACAAGATACGTTAAATGTGTAATTATGTGATTATATGTGTTTGCTTGTTTTACTACGTGACATGGCAGTATGATACGTGTGCATTGAATTTATTTGGAAAACGTATGGATGATTACGTTTTCAAGATCATGCATATGTTGTTGTCATTCTGATTGAGTTACAGTTGATCATTTTGAGTGTGAATCCCATTATAGATGTACCGTAATATTGTGTTCAAATAAAGATACCGCTTGAGGCTCCTGACGGTCATTAAGGGTAGCCAGGGATAGGGTATTCGGAGTTCGGCACCTATATACAGGCAGTGTCAGGAGGTCCCTTGGTGGCCTTGGGACTGCGAATAGGCACTTGGAGTACTGTATATATGTAGGTCAGGCCTGAAATTTGTATATATGATATACTAATGATGCATCTTGAGTCTCGGTGGGCAACGACGGATGCATTGATATTGGTTTGTACGCAAGAAATGGTCATGTTATTGTGAGCTCATACGGTACACTATAATAAGGATTTGGGCCCATTTATGCTTGACATACATCATTGCATCATCATATTTACTGAACTTTATGGTTCACGTTTTGTATTTTGTACTGTAGATGGCCCAGCGAGATAATGAGATTATCCGAACTACCAGACATGCCGAAATTACTGCGGATTTCTCAGCTATACATGTTATATATAGACGCACCCACTACACACGCTTTTATATAGTGATTGATGAAGATGAAGGTATTGAAACTTTTGAAGACGGGGAAGACTTTGTGATGGTCATGATCAATGTCTATGACTTGATTACTTGTCGTTATGTAAATACCGTAATATTCGTGGAATAGACTGTGATATGATATTATGTAAAAAAGGAAAATAGAGCCTAGGAAAAGAATGTAGAGAAAATAAATAGACTTGATTGACTTTGACATACCGCCATATCTGCCTGCTGTAAAATAGATATAGAGAAAAAAATATTTTGAAAATTTGCAGGCATTTCTTTTGACCAAAATTTTTGGGTAGTCATATGACAAATCTTCGAGGGAATGTCTTTTGTAAAACAAATTCTCTTTTTGGTATAATATAAAATCTGGCGGTTCTTTTAACCTTTTATATTTGATTTTTTTTGTTACACGTTTTGATTATACTGTGAGATGCTTATTTGGATTAAATCTTAGTCTGTTATAAAAACTATTATTAAAATAACACTATAAAAAGAAAAATGTTAAGGATAGAGGTTGGGGGCTGACAGAGTTGGTATCAGAGCCAAGGTTTTAATAACATCCTAAAGACTTAACATGTATAGCTGGGGACTGAGTAAATGACGGCATGCTGGTATGTATGTTATTGTTGTTCTTATTGATTTTATTTTAATAAAGTTATGTTTTAAATTGCTAGTGAGAAGGACTAATTATAAGTATGATCCTACTAAGGAAATCGTCCTATATAAATTAGAGGATATGTAGTTTGTTAGAAATAATAATAAGCGAGTTTACTTTTCGTTTTATCAGTATCTAATGATACATACATTAGTTACAGGCTTAAAAGTCTATTTTAGTTAGATGGCGGATGCAAGTGAATCTACGACCAACGGAAATAATCGAGACGCAGTAGTAGAGCGTCTGGCAGCATTAGTAGAGACCCAGTCACAACAACTTATTCAGCATATACAAGCTACACCAGCACCATTACCAGCACCAAGAATCGATGAAAATGTTGGAGAGCGATTTAGGAAACTAAACCCTCCCATTTTTGATGGAACTGTTGATCCGATGAAAGCAGAAGAGTGGGTACGTACGACGGAGAACATGTTTAAATATAGTAGAGTTCCAGATACTGAAAAGGTAAATTGTGCTGCTTTTATGCTACGAGGCAGTGCTGGATTCTGGTGGGATACCGTGCAAAACATTGAGTTCGTGGATTCTATGACATGGACTCGATTTAAGGAACGTTTTCTAAATAAATATTTTACCACAGCTGCTAGACAACAAAAGTTAAATGAGTTTATTCAGTTGCGACAAGGGATCATGTCTGTTGGGGAATATATTAGAAAATTTGAGGAACTTTCTCGTTTTGCTTCTCATATAGTTAGCACTAATGAGCATAAAGTAGAACTATTTCTTGAAGGTCTCCGACCCGACTTATATCGGGATGTGAAGATAGTAGGCACCCAGGGAGTAACCTTTGCAACTATTGCAGAGCGAACATTGGAAGCGGAACAAGCAGAGAATCGTATTGTTGGAGCACGAGAGCAGCATCGTTCTAATTTCCTTAAACAACCTCATTGGCAAAGAGGCAACAACTCAAATAATCCAAAGAGAGAACCTCATTTTAGACAAGGACCTAGAAATAATGTACGACCTTCAAATGATAATCATGGAAAAAGGCCACGTCCCAACAATCAACCAGTGGGTAGTGCGATATGTCCTAAGTGTAACAAGGTTCACACTGGCTGGCTCGTGTATTATTTGCTATAATTGTGGTAAACCAGGACATATATCACGTGTATGCACGGAGAAAACCAAGGATAATGGAAATCGTGCTATTGCTAGGGTTTATGCAATGAATGAAAGTACTTCAAGCGGCACTCCAGCGGTCATTGCTGGTAAGCTTCCTATTGCTGGAACTCTTGCTTATGCTTTATTTGATTCTGGATCTTCCCACTCTTTTATATCTACTAGCATGGTTAGAAGGATTAAATTGCTAACTGATAGTTTAAAGTCTGAGTTAGAGGTACTGATTCCATCAGGACAAACATTACGAACTAAGGAAATAATAAATAATTGTGAGGTAATGATTAACACCTATTCTCTTCCTGCAAACCTTATTCTCCTGGATATGAGAGATTATGATGTTATTTTGGGTATGGATTGGCTGTCAAACTATCGAGCCAATCTAGATTGTTCCAGGAAAATTGTTACTTTTCGTTTGTCTAATGGTGAATTAGTAGCCTTCCAAGGAATGATCAACCCTTTATCTACTTTGCTAGTATCAGCTATTAGAGCGCGGAAGATGATAAGAAAAGGTGGTGAAGGTTTTTTGGTCCATGTTTATAATACTAAAATCAAATCAGAAATCTCTTTAGACAAAATTCCAGTAGTTCGAGAATTACCTGATGTTTTTCCTGAAAAGTTGTCTGGACTACCCCCTGATCGAGAAATTGACTTTGCCATTGATCTAATTCCTGGCACTTGTCCAATATCAAAAACCCCATATCGCATGGCACTTGCAGAGCTCAAAGAGTTGAAACTGCAATTACAAGAATTACTAGATCAGGGATTCATTCGCCCAAGTTTTTCTCCTTGGGGTGCTCCAGTCTTGTTTGTTAAGAAAAATGATGGAACAATGAGGATGTGTATTGACTATCGAGAACTAAATAAAGTGACAATAAAGAACAAATACCCTCTTCCTTGTATAGATGACCTATTTGACCAACTTCAATGTGCTACAATATTCTCCAAAATCGATCTTCGTTCGGGATATCATCAACTAAAAATTAAAGAAGAAGACATACCGAAAACTGCTTTCAGTACCAGATATGGGCATTATGAATTTTTGGTCATGCCCTTTGGTTTGACTAATGCCCCTGCTGCCTTTATGGACTTAATGAATCGAGTGTTCAAGGAATATTTAGATAAATTCATTATTGTTTTTATTGATGATATCCTTATTTACTCTAACAGTGAAGCAGAACATGATCAACATTTGCGTCAGGCTCTATCTATTTTACGAGCCAATAAGCTTTTTGCGAAATTCACAAAATGTGAATTTTGGCTTAAGCAAGTGATATTTCTTGGTCATGTGGTTTCTGCAAACGGGATTTCCGTTGACTCAAGTAAGATCGAAGCTGTAACATGTTGGCCACGACCGACCAATGTCACGGAAGTTAGAAGTTTCTTGGGACTTGCAGGATATTATCATCGTTTCGTTGAGGGATTTTCGAAAATTGCAGTTCCATTAACTAAATTAACTCGAAAAGGAGTACCTTTTAATTGGTCGGAGGCATGTGAGCGAAGTTTTCAGGAACTTAAGAAAAGGCTAACAACAGCACCGGTACTAGCTCTTCCGTCTACCTCTGAAAAATTTGTGGTGTATAGTGACGCCTCTAAAAATGGACTTGGATGTGTTTTAATGCAAAATGGTAGGGTTATTGCTTATGCCTCACGCCAGCTGAAGGAATATGAAAAGAATTACCCTACCCATGATTTAGAATTAGCAGCCGTAGTCTTTGCATTGAAAATTTGGAGGCATTATCTTTATGGAGAACGTTGTGAGATTTATACAGATCATAAAAGTTTGAAGTACTTTTTCACTCAAAAAGAGTTGAATATGCGACAAAGGAGATGGCTTGAGTTAGTTAAGGATTATGATTGTAGTATTAATTATCATCCCGGAAAAGCTAATGTTGTAGCTGATGCCCTTAGTCGAAGGACTTTGCATGGAAAAAAGCTACCAGTGCAATTGGAACGAGAGGTTCAATTGTTTAACCTAGAAGTTTGTGGAGATATGAATCTCACAGCTCAACCTACATTACGGGAACGTATCAAGGAGCAATAATTGCTTAATCAAACTTTAAAACGAATTCGTCAACAGATTTTGGATGGCAAAAACTCAGTGTACCAGATAGCAAATGATGGAGTAATTGTATTCCGTAATAGAATTTATTTACCCAATGAGATAACTCTTCGAACTGAGATTTGTGCGGAAGCACATAACACCCCATATTCTGTTCATCCAGGAGCTACAAAAATGTATCGCGATATTAAACTTCATTTTTGGTGGCCGAGAATGAAACGTCACATCTCAGAATATGTGAGTAAGTGTTTGACTTGTCAACAAGTTAAAGCTGGACATCAACGCCCAGCAGGACTTCTCCAACCTTTGCAAATACCTGAATGGAAATGGGAAAGAATTACAATGGACTTTGTGTTGGGATTACCACGAAAAGAAAAGAATTACGATGCTATTTGGGTTATAGTGGATCGACTAACTAAGTCGGCACACTTTTTGCCTATCCGAACCACTTTTACCTTGGAACAATATGTTCAATTATATGTACAAGAAATTGTGCGTTTACATGGTATACCAATATCAATCGTATCTGATCGAGATCCTCGATTCTTGTCGACATTCTGGAAAGGATTACACCATGCTTTAGGTACTAGACTCTCCTTTAGTACAGCGTTTCATCCCCAGACAGACGGCCAGTCGGAACGAACCATTCAAACGTTAAAAGATATGTTACGCGCTTGTACTTTAGATTTTCAGGGAAAATGGAACAAATATCTACCTTTGATAGAATTCTCATATAATAATAGTTATCAGTCTTCAATTGGAATGGCTCCTTTTGAGGTTTTATATGGCCGTAAGTGTAGATCACCTATACATTGGGATGAAATTGGAGAGAAATGGATTTTAGGGCCTGAACTAGTACAAAATATGGTTGATGCAGTAAAAAAATGTTCGTCAACGTCTTGCTACAGCTCAAGATCGACAAAAGAAGTATCCCGATAGACGAAGGAGACCACTGGAATTTGCAGTCGGAGACAAAGTGTTTCTAAAAGTTGCACCGATTAAAAGAGTATTTAGATTTGGGAAAAAAGGAAAACTTAGTCCCAGATATATTGGTCCTTTTGAAATCTTGGAACGAATTGGTAAAGTAGCCTATAAGTTGAACTTACCAACATCGATGGATCGAATTCACAATGTATTCCACGTCTCTGCTCTTCGAAAGTATGTTCCAGATTCTTCACATATATTACCGGATAATCCAATGGATCTGGAGACTAATTTAACCTATGAAGAAAGACCGGTGAAAATTTTACTTCGAGAGGTTAAACAATTACGAAACAAACGTATTCCACTTGTCAAGATTTTGTGGAGAAATCAAAACTCAGAAGAAGCAACATGGGAACGAGAAGAAGATATGAAGATTAAGTATCCAGAATTATTTGGTAAGTTTTAAATTTCGAGGACGAAATTTCTTTAAGTGGGGGATAATGTAACATCCCAAAATTTTCTAGTAAATATTTTTAGTATTTTAGAATGTTTTTAATTTTATGGGTTTAGTAAATATTTTTAGTATTTTTAGAAAGTTTTTAATTGTATGGGTTTAATTGAATAGTAAAATAAATGTTAATGGAAATTGTAATTGTAATTAAAATAGTATTAGGGACTTGAAAGTGCAATTTCATAATTGCATATTTGCCCAAGGATTAAAGATGTAATTTCACAAACCAATAAAATATTTGCATTTGTGCCCAAGGATTAAATGTGTAATTTCATAAACCAATAAAATAGTTGCATTTGTGCCAAGGACTAAGGGTGTAATTTCTCAAACCAATAAAATATTGACATTGGTTACCTAGGGGTTAAAAGTGCAATTTGATAAATTGCACAATTAACCCCTAACATCAACTATAAATATGGGATAATTGTGAAGCGAGAAATGTCTCACATCTCTTTCATTTCCCATCCCTTTCACTCTTTAAGGTATGTTTTTTAGTAAATTATTTTGTTAATTATTTATTTACTTAGTTATTTGTTTTTAGGTATTTATTTGGTTTATGAATAGGAAATTAAATTTTTTGCTCTAGGGTTATTCAATAATGGAGGAAAGATAGAGATAGAGTTATGTTAAATTAATAAAATTAAGAATGATTAATTATAATTTTTCTATTTAGAAATCTTAACTCTAGAAGTTTTAAAATTTATAAAAATATTTCAAGAAATATTGAGTTTAGTTTACTTAGTTTGCATAAAATAATAATAATAATAATAATAATTGATGAAAGAAGGTAAAGAAGTAAGATAGGCAAATCATTTGGAATAATAGTTGCTAATTATATTGGTTAATGGGCCACTAGTATATGTATACATGTGGATATAATAAATTCAATTGGAGAAGAAATAATTAGCACTTGAGATTTAAATTATTTTGATTTGATGAGAAGTAATGTGTCATGATGCATAGTCTAAAATGTGAGGTATGTGAAAAATTTAGTAAAGAAGAATATGGAATGCATAAGAAATTAATTAATAAGTATGGTATATATATATATATATATATATATATATGTGTGTGTGTGTGTGTGTGTGTGTGTGTGTGTGTGTGTGTGTGTGTGTGTGTGTGTTTAAATAAAATGAAAAATGGATCAAACATGAAATGAAAAATAATATGGTAAATTTTACATGTATTGATTTTATTTTAGAAATTGTGAAATTTATTTAATAACGATAACAATAATTTTTTTTTTTTTATAATTTACTAGTAGTAAACTAGTATTATTAGTATCCTTATTAAAGTTGTTTTAATTATGTAACCTATAATATTTTATAAGTTTAGTTAGATTTGTTAATTGAGAGGTACTATGACAAGACATAATTAATGTAGGGATTATTGTATTAATGCAGATATTGATCAAGAAAATCATGATAAAGGTAAATATTAATGTTTTTCAACTACAGTACAAGATACGTTAAATATGTAATTATGTGATTATATGTGTTTGCTTGTTTTACTACGTGACATGGCAGTATGATACATGTGCATTGAATTTATTTGGAAAACGTATGGATGATTACGTTTTCAAGATTATGCATATGTTGTTGTCATTCTGATTGAGTTACAGTTGATCATTTTGAGTGTGAATCCCATTATAGATGTACCGTAATATTGTGTTCAAATAAAGATACCGCTTGAGGCTCCTGACGGTCATTAAGGGTAGCCAGAGATAGGGTATTCGGAGTTCGGCACCTATATACAGGCAGTGTCAGGAGGTCCCTTGGTGGCCTTGGGACTGCGGATAGGCACTTGGAGTACTGTATATATGTAGGTCAGGCCTGAAATTTGTATATATGATATACTAATGATGCATCTTGAGTCTCGGTGGGCAACGACGGATGCATTGATATTGGTTTGCGCGCAAGAAATGGTCATGTTATTGTGAGCTCATACGGTACACTATAATAAGGATTTGGGCCCATTTATGCTTGACATGCATCATTGCATCATCATATTTACTGAACTTTATGGTTCACGTTTTGTATTTTGTACTGTAAATGGCTCAGCGAGATAATGAGATTATCCGAACTACCAGACATGCCGAAATTACTGCGAATTTCTCAGCTATACATGTTATATATAGACGCACCCACTACACACGCTTTTATATAAGGTATTAACTTATGTTAAATTAATAAAATTAAGAATGATTAATTATAATTTTTCTATTTAGAAATCTTAACTCTAGAAGTTTTAAAATTTATAAAAATATTTCAAGAAATATTGAGTTTAGTTTACTTAGTTTGCATAAAAAAAAAAATAATAATAATAATAATTGATGAAAGAAGGTAAAGAAGTAAGATAGGCAAATCATTTGGAATAATAGTTGCTAATTATATTGGTTAATGGGCCACTAGTATATGTATACATGTGGATATAATAAATTCAATTGGAGAAGAAATAATTAACACTTGAGATTTAAATTATTTTGATTTGATGAGAAGTAATGTGTCATGATGCATAGTCTAAAATGTGAGGTATGTGAAAAATTTAGTAAAGAAGAATATGGAATGCATAAGAAATTAATTAATAAGTATGGTGTATATATATATATATATATATATATATATATATATATGTGTGTGTGTGTGTGTGTGTGTGTGTGTGTGTGGATATTTGTGTGTTAAATAAAATGAAAAATGGATCAAACATGAAATAAAAAATAATATGGTAAATTTTACATGTATTGATTTTATTTTAGAAATTGTGAAATTTATTTAATATAACGATAAACAATAATTTTTTTTTTTTATATAATTTACTAGTAGTAAACTAGTATTATTAGTATCCTTATTAAAGTTGTTTTAATTATGTAACATATAATATTTTATAAGTTTAGTTAGATTTGTTAATTGAGAGGTACTATGACAAGACATAATTAATGTAGGGATTATTTTATTAATGCAGATATTGATCAAGGAAATCGTGATAAAGGTAAACATTAATGTTTTTCAACTACAGTACAAGATACGTTAAATGTGTAATTATGTGATTATATGTGTTTGCTTGTTTTACTACGTGACATGGCAGTATGATACGTGTGCATTGAATTTATTTGGAAAACGTATGGATGATTACGTTTTCAAGATCATGCATATGTTGTTGTCATTCTGATTGAGTTACAGTTGATCATTTTGAGTGTGAATCCCATTATAGATGTACCGTAATATTGTGTTCAAATAAAGATACCGCTTGAGGCTCCTGACGGTCATTAAGGGTAGCCAGGGATAGGGTATTCGGAGTTCGGCACCTATATACAGGCAGTGTCAGGAGGTCCCTTGGTGGCCTTGGGACTGCAGATCGGCACTTGGAGTACTGTATATATGTAGGTCAGGCCTGAAATTTGTATATATGATATACTAATGATGCATCTTGAGTCTCGGTGGGCAACGACGGATGCATTGATATTGGTTTGCGCGCAAGAAATGGTCATGTTATTGTGAGCTCATACGGTACACTATAATAAGGATTTGGGCCCATTTATGCTTGACATGCATCATTGCATCATCATATTTACTGAACTTTATGGTTCACGTTTTGTATTTTGTACTGTAAATGGCTCAGCGAGATAATGAGATTATCCGAACTACCAGACATGCCGAAATTACTGCGAATTTCTCAGCTATACATGTTATATATAGACGCACCCACTACACACGCTTTTATATAAGGTATTAACTTATGTTAAATTAATAAAATTAAGAATGATTAATTATAATTTTTCTATTTAGAAATCTTAACTCTAGAAGTTTTAAAATTTATAAAAATATTTCAAGAAATATTGAGTTTAGTTTACTTAGTTTGCATAAAAAAAAAAATAATAATAATAATAATTGATGAAAGAAGGTAAAGAAGTAAGATAGGCAAATCATTTGGAATAATAGTTGCTAATTATATTGGTTAATGGGCCACTAGTATATGTATACATGTGGATATAATAAATTCAATTGGAGAAGAAATAATTAACACTTGAGATTTAAATTATTTTGATTTGATGAGAAGTAATGTGTCATGATGCATAGTCTAAAATGTGAGGTATGTGAAAAATTTAGTAAAGAAGAATATGGAATGCATAAGAAATTAATTAATAAGTATGGTGTATATATATATATATATATATATATATATATATATATATATATGTGTGTGTGTGTGTGTGTGGATATTTGTGTGTGTGGATATTTGTGTGTTAAATAAAATGAAAAATGGATCAAACATGAAATAAAAAATAATATGGTAAATTTTACATGTATTGATTTTATTTTAGAAATTGTGAAATTTATTTAATAACGATAACAATAATTTTTTTTTTTTATAATTTACTAGTAGTAAACTAGTATTATTAGTATCCTTATTAAAGTTGTTTTAATTATGTAACATATAATATTTTATAAGTTTAGTTAGATTTGTTAATTGAGAGGTACTATGACAAGACATAATTAATGTAGGGATTATTGTATTAATGCAGATATTGATCAAGGAAATCGTGATAAAGGTAAACATTAATGTTTTTCAACTACAGTACAAGATACGTTAAATGTGTAATTATGTGATTATATGTGTTTGCTTGTTTTACTACGTGACATGGCAGTATGATACGTGTGCATTGAATTTATTTGGAAAACGTATGGATGATTACGTTTTCAAGATCATGCATATGTTGTTGTCATTCTGATTGAGTTACAGTTGATCATTTTGAGTGTGAATCCCATTATAGATGTACCGTAATATTGTGTTCAAATAAAGATACCGCTTGAGGCTCCTGACGGTCATTAAGGGTAGCCAGGGATAGGGTATTCGGAGTTCGGCACCTATATACAGGCAGTGTCAGGAGGTCCCTTGGTGGCCTTGGGACTGCAGATCGGCACTTGGAGTACTGTATATATGTAGGTCAGGCCTGAAATTTGTATATATGATATACTAATGATGCATCTTGAGTCTCGGTGGGCAACGACGGATGCATTGATATTGGTTTGCGCGCAAGAAATTGTCATGTTATTGTGAGCTCATACGGTACACTATAATAATGATTTGGGCCCATTTATGCTTGACATCCATCATTGCATCATCATATTTACTGAACTTTATGGTTCACGTTTTGTATTTTGTACTGTAGATGGCCCAGCGAGATAATGAGATTATCCGAACTACCAGACATGCCGAAATTACTGCGGATTTCTCAGCTATACATGTTATATATAGACGCACCCACTACACACGCTTTTATATAGTGATTGATGAAGATGAAGGTATTGAAACTTTTGAAGATGGGGAAGACTTTGTGATGGTCATGATCGATGTCTATGACTTGGTTACTTGTCGTTATGTAAATACCGTAATATTCGTGGAATAGACTGTGATATGATATTATGTAAAAAAAGAAAATGGAGCCTAGGAAAAGAATGTAGAGAAAATAAATAGACTTGACTGACTTTGACATACCGCCATATCTGCCTGCTGTAAAATAGATATAGAGAAAAAATATTTTGAAAATTTGCAGGCATTTCTTTTGACCAAAATTTTTGGGTAGTCATATGACAAATCTTCGAGGAGATGTCTTTTGTAAAACAAATTCTCTTTTTGGTATAATATAAAATCTGGCGGTTCTTTTAACCTTTTATATTTGATTTTTTTTGTGACACGTTTTGATTATACTGTGAGATGCTTATTTGGATTAAATCTTAGTCTGTTATAAAAACTATTAATAAAATAACACTATAAAAAGAAAAATGGTAAGGATAGAGGTTGGGGGCTGACAACCGCATTCCTCTAGGAATTTAGCAAATGGTCCTAGACGTTGTTCACCTAAACCGTCATATCTGTCATAGTATTCACCACCACAGTCAGATCTGACGCTTTTAATCCTTTTGCCGAGTTGGTTCTCAACTTCTGCTTTATAATTTTTGAACACATCCAGTGACTGTGATTTTTCATGAATGAGATATATATATAGCCATATCTTGAAAAGTCATCTGTGAACGTTATAAAATATTGTTGACCATTCTAAGAAGCCGGAGGGAATGGTCCACAAATGTCCGTATGTATAAGTTCTAAGACGTCCGAAGTCCTGTTGGCTTGAAATCTCCTTTTATTGGTTTGTTTTCCCTTTATACAGTTAACACATGTGTCATAATCTGTAAAGTCAAGGGGATCGAGAATCCCATTGGACACAAGTCTCTCAATTCTCCTTTTGTAGATGTGACCTAATCTCTTGTGCCACAACGAGACAGAATTCTCGCAGGTTAATTTACGCTTTACACCTCTAGTACTTACATGCAATGATTCATTAAAAGAAGCAATTGTTTCAATTAAATAAAGATTATCGTAACATGATAAAGAACCGGAACCAACCAATTTTGAATCATGAAACAAACTAAATTTTCCATTCCCAAATGAACAAGAATAACCAGATTTGTCCAAAGTAGAAATAGAAATCAAATTCCGTCTAAAGGACGGTACAATAAATGTCTCATTAAGATCCAAATAACATCTAGTTTTTAACAATAATCTAAATTTTCCTATTGCCTCTACTTCCACCGTCTTGCCATCGCCAACATAGATGTGTCTTTCACCATCACTTGGTTTTCGGCAACTCAGGCAACCCTGCATAGACATACTGTTGTGAGTTGTTGCACCAAAATCAATCCACCATGTATGTCTAGGTACAGAACTTAAATTAACCTCAGAACAAACCAAATGAAGAAGAGTACTTTTCTCAAGGTCCTCAAGGAAACCCTTAGCCGTAGTCACCTTATCGGACATAGTGCCCCGGAATGCTTCTGGAATAGCACGCTTTATGACCATTAAGCTTATGCGACTTGATCGTTCCCACTTTTTCATCTCCCTCTTGTCATCAGAGGTACTCTTATCAGTGAGTGCAGCAGGTTGATCAACCCGTAAAGCAAGATCCAGGTCCATGACTCCGAGAACAATCATCACGTTCTCTTGCCATGCCTTGAAATTTGTGCCATTAAGCATTGAAATTGAATTGATGCTAGCAGAGATATTAGTAGCAGAACTTGAAACTGAATTGGAGAACAATTAATTTGAATAGCTCACATGAATATCCTTAATATGCAAATAATAATAATAATCTCAAATAATGGTAGGGCCCATCACAAGATACCTAGCACAATATCAATATTTAGTCTTTGGACAGAAATATTAACTTGTAAGTGGTACTCTTGGTGTAGTTATCAAACATTGACAATAAAACAATATGTCAATCAATAAACCTTTCTTTGGACCGATTTGTTGATCACATATTAAACCAAATAATTGTCACATGTTTATCACCACAGGTGCACGTGTAATTCGACTGAATATTAATCTTCCTTTGGACCGATCAAGTATTCCCATGAATAACACATACACAAATACCTTTTAATATTCTAAGTTAGTTGATTTCCGCAAGAGAGATTGCTTTGGCAACATGTTGCTTCAATCAATTCACTTTCGAATGTTATATCTCTTAAAAAGAGTCTTTTGTACCAAAATTTGAGAAGAGAAATTGCCAATTTTGCATATTTGATTTTGTTTTATACTATAGGGACCTTAAGGTTAATAATTCAGAATTTTGGGGACTGAAAATTAATTATCCAGAACTTTAGGGGTTAATAATTAATTATTGGAAACTTTATGAGTCAAAAATTGATTATTAGAAACTTTAGGGATCCAATAATTAATTATTAGAAACTTTAGGGATCCAATAATTAATTATTAGAAACTTTAGGGGCCAATTTAAACCAATTATGAACTTTCAAGGGCTTAATTGTAAATTTCAGAACTTTAATGGCCCAAATTAATTAATTTTCAAACTTTAGGGACTGAATTATTAAACCCGAAACCTTAAGAGGCCCAATTGGATAAATGAATACCTAAGGGGGCTGTATAACCAAAGTTTAAAACTTAAGGGACTAAATCTTTAAATATTTAAAACTTAACCCTAATTTTAAATTTCAACCAAGTCCCTCAAAATTTCTAATTTTCAGAAGAGGCCCCCGCCCCCAAAAATTCTCCCAAACTGAAAACGCCTAATCTAGAATAGATATATATAGCATCATGCAAATTGAATTTATATTCAATAATTTAAACAATAAACATGCTAAAATTGAATATGTGCAGAATCCTATAATATACAATTTCACGTACTGCCAAATTGAATTAAACCCATCTCAATCAGGAGACTAAAGCCGCAATGCTGACCAGAAATTCCAGAAAATATATATACACACGCAGCCGTAATCCATGAACTAAAAGGACCATTGTGCCGCCAAGTTACGCAAAAAATTATTACCCGGCATAAAGAAGTGGCAATACTTGCCTATGTGTAAATATTGATTGGGTAAGCACCTAAATTCTCAAAAAACACGGCATAGTAAATCTTACCCGGTTGGATGGTCTTAATCAAGATTAATTACCGTTAACCATAAATTTGCATGATCAATTGACCCAAACAATTCTCAATTAATCAAAACCTTTATTTCTCAAAGATTCAACAATGGATTGGCTCTGATACCACTTGTAAGATTTATTAAATTAAATCTTCCATGTTGAATCATTAAGAATATTTAACCGAATGCAGAAGCGTACCTGAATCAGACATGATTATTGTAATGAATAATTCCTGCGGCTTTAGTCTTCCAGATCAACACGTTGTTCCTTTGTTTCTCTCTGGCGATGGGATCCAGAATGAACGAATACAGAACGTGTGATCCGGGGACCATAACCCTATATATATAGATTGCCTAGTTAACCTAATTCGGACCATCATGAATTAGGAACAGGTCTGATCTCTACACATAAAAGCCCACACATTAATTAGATGCATTAAAACCCAAACGGGCTTAACCAAAATTGATAGCCTTTAATTCAATACACAATATTTCACATATAAGCCCACATAATCGATTAAAACCTTACAGCAAGGACTAGCAGGGCAACTAAAAAAGGGTCAGGACTGTCTACCATAAGTCACTGGTTGTGGGAATGAAGAAAACTCTTTTTATCACATTGGCTGAGCTCTAAAACGCCAGAGGAGAAACTGGGTTATGCACCAGTACCGGCTTGCTGATTTGGAGTTGCAGAAAGCTAGAATTAATCAGGTGGGCACAAATGATTGTGTATCTTGATCTTTTAAGTTATTCTTTGCCTTTGCTTCAAGGATTATTTTGAGCTGATAGAATTAGTTTGGATGAAGAATGTCCAAGGAGTGATAGGGTTTCTGGAGATGTAGGAAAAAGTAGTAAGTTTGAATTAACCAATAGAAATAAATTGATTGGCAGTCATTTTAAATTAGATAAAAGAATAATTATATGGGATGATATAATTGTTTTATGGTCTTTATTAGTATTAGTGTTATATTGTTTTTAGTATGGCAATATTGTTATATACCAAGATCTTATGTTGGAGGATAATTTGTTTTACGTTCTTGATCTAATTTTTTATATGGGAAATTGCACTCCATATCACTTTTTTGACTTGACATTTTCAAAAATGTCACTTTGTAATAATCATTGCAAAAATATCATTTTTGGACTTTTTTTTTTAATCCCATATGTATATGTAATTAGTGTTGATTTGACAAGATGAAAAAGTCGTACAAAATCTCTCTCTCTCTCTCCATTTTTAAAACATATTCTCAAAATTTTCTACAAGTTTAGAAATTGGTTCAACAAAAGCAAAGAAATCTTCATAAATCTCGATTTGAGGTAACTTCCAAGTCTCGATTTAGTTTTGTTCGATTTCAGTTGGACCAAACTCTGATCAATTTCTAGGATTTTGTTTACAAATCAAGGATGAAATTTTCATTTGCAGCAGTCAAAACTTAAACGTGTTCATCATTTTTGTTGCAATTTATTGTTGTGGACTACATCCTGCTGACAGATTTTTGTTTGATATTTTGTTCGTTCTTTTTTCTTCAATTACGCTTTTATTGTGGATGGAGAATGGTGGTGCTTCATAGTGATAAAATATATGTATTCCTACTACTTTTGTTCTTCAACTGCTATGGACCACCTCCTGGCCTTTTTTTTTTTTTTTTTGGGTTTATGAAAAAAATAGATAAATAAGAGGGTTTAGAAGAACTTGGTAAAATTCTTTGTTCAAATTTATGAAATGAATAGAAGTTTCCATTTAGATATGTTAAGAATACTAATAATTCACATATTCATTTTATAAAATTGAACAAATAATTCTACTAAATTCTTGTAAATTCACTTATTTACCATAAGCAAAGTTGGACATGTTAACATATGACTGCAAAATTGATTTGTCAAAACGTAGTCATCTGTCGAGAAATACTGACTTTAACTGTCAAGAATGATAGTTCATATTGACAGATGACTCAACTGATTTGTCGTAATTTAATCATCTGTCGAGAATAATGGAAACGAACTGTCGAGAACAAAGAAAAATAAGGGAACACGAGCAACATGAGTTAATAGACCACGAAATAGATGAGGAATTCATGCTTGTGGCAGATTTCTTCCACAAAATTGGTAAGAAATACATGCTTAAGGAAGATTTGTCATAATGCAATAAGTTATAATGGAGGGACATATACTTGAAGAAATTGATGAGGATAACTTGCCATTCAATTGTTTATTTCTTAGTCACTAAGAAGGATGAATTACCCTTGATAGAATTATGGGAAACATTGCTCACACAAAGCTTGTATTTCTATTTCATCTCTATTTGAAAAATTGATTTGAGATTTGCATAGTGGAGGTCTAAGTGAACACTTGGTGTGTGACAAGACACTAGCCAGTTTGGAGGTTAGGTATTATTGGCCACAATTGAAGAGGGATGTTGGAGTTATAGTAAGAAAATGTTGTACTTGATAGGTTTCAAAAGGTCAAGTGCAGAATATTAGGTTGTACATGGCACTTCCTGTCCCTCAAGACATATAGCAAGATCTTGCTATGGATTTTCTCATGAGATTACCTTATACTCAATGGGACGTAGATTTTTTTTGTGTGGTGGTTGACAGGTTCTCCAATATGGCGCATGTCATAGCTTGTCGGAAGATTTCAGATGCATCGAGTATTACCAAACTGTTTTTCGGGGAGATTGTTAGATTCCATGGAGTTCCCAAGTCTATCACATCAGATCGGAATACAAAGTTTTTTGGTTACTTTTAGAACCAATTTGAATCGAAGCAGCGCTGTCAATCCCCAAACTGATTGACAGACCGAGGTTACTAACCTTACCCTTAGAAATATGGTTCAAAGTCTTTTTGGAGATAAGCCTAAACAATGGGACCTTGCACTGCCTCAGGTGGAGTTTGCATACAACAACGGAGTTCATACTACAACAGACAGTCCCCATTTGCTATTGTATATACAAAGGTTCCTTACCATGTGTTGGATCTAGTGAAGTTGCCTAAAGACAATAGTAAGAGTGTTGCTGCACAACATATGGCAGAAGAGGTATTAACAGTCAGTGATGAAGTAAAACAGTAGTTGGAGAAAACTAATGCAAAGTATAAGGCCGCAACAGATTCACGTCGACGAGATAAACTATTTCAGGAAGGAGACTCATAGATGGTGTTTTTGAGAAACGAGAGATTTCCCGTTGGTACCTACAACAAGTTGAAGCCAAGAAAGTATGGACTTTTCAAAGTGCTTAAGCAGATTAAGAATAATGCTTATATTATTGATTTACCAACTTCTATGGGTATTTCTCGAACGTTCAATGTTGCAAAGTTGTATGAGTTCCATAAAGATTATGAGTCTTTATAATCCAGATTATAACTCAAAGTCGAGTTCTTCGGAGGTAGAAAGGATTGATGTAGAATATAATGTTGAATGGATGGAAGAATAATTGAATAAAAATGGGGAAAAGTAATAGTGGAGAAAAAACATTCGAATTTCGATTCGGACCCATAAGACCATTGTGAAAAGAGGACGACGAGACGAGTAATACTCATCCCTAGGCCATGAAGATCGATGGATTTAGGCCATTTAAGTTCGTTGAGAACTCAAAAACTAATTTTTAAAGTTTTAGAGCTATTTCCGTCATTTAGTTTATTTAGATTATTTTCAATTTTAGTTTGTTTAAACTTTGTTTTCATTAATTTTAGTCATCTAAACTAGGTTTCTATGTAAATCCTTATAAATAAGGGATTATTTTGTTGTTTTGATTATCTTTTCATTAATAAAATTTGAGAGTGTATTCTCTTCTTAATTTGACGGATTCCAAATTTCACGTTCTTAAGGTTTCCGCTTGAATTCTTTGTTTCGCAATGTGTCTGGAACCATCTTCCTTAGGCACTTTTTCGACTTTTAACCTGTTAGCTTAAATTCATAATTTTTGCTGGTGGTTTACAGAAGACTAAATTAGGTTTGCCCCATATGCTTGTGAGCTGTTTAGGCGTGTACACAGGCAAAGCACAGAGTTGTAATCACAGTCTGAAATCAACAGGGAACTATGGTGTGAAGCGGCCCATATTTATGGACCAGGGGCAGATGTAGGGGGACTGGACCGGGCTGTGCTGTGCTCATTTCAGATTAGCCTGGCTTGAAATTTTTTTAGTCCAATCCTAATTCGCCGTGTTTGGTACTTCATTGCCTAATGTGTGCACCTCCTCAAGTTCTGTGTTTATTGCATGACGGTGAAGAAATTAATTTGAAATAGAGAACCGATGAGCTAATAAAGGACAAATAGAAGAGGGAAGGAGCGAGAAAGCGTATAGAATTCAAACGATAAATAGAAGAGAGACGTGAGGAAGAGAGGAAGTTCATGGAGTTTGAACAAATGATGATTTGGATGTTCATTGAAAAGAATGAAGTTAATTTTCACATGATCTTCAATGGTCGGCCGCCTACCAATTGACCATATATTTTGTTTTTTTGTGTCATGTTCCAAGTGATATGTACATTTGTTTTTTGTATAACGTTCCAAGTGAAATGAATTTGGTGATTTGAAGAAGTTTTTGGGAATGATGCAAATCAGTTTTAAACTTTGTAATTTTGTGTAGCCACAAAAAGTAAAACTAATCAATGAAATCGATCTAATTGCAATTCTCATTACTTGGTGAACATTTGAAATTTTATACGCTTTTAATTGAATTTTTTAAAAAAAAATATAATAACAACAATTATTTTTAATAAATATAATTCAAATTAGCAGCCGATTTACCGTTGTTAGAAAATAACATCGGAAATTGGGAACTTAAGTTATTCCATCAGAAAAATTGTAGGAAGTTGCCATTGAAATCACAAAGAACCATTTCCTACGAACTTATCCGTTGTTAAAATTTGTTGCTGACCATTTGTTTAATGCTCCATCGGTATTTCCAATGGATACTATCGGTTATTCATACATTAGTGATTATCTACAAAAATTTCATTGTCGACAAATTACTAAGTAGATTTATGGCCTTCAAAAATTATTGATGTCACAATTTCATCGATAACAAGGATTGCCAACAAAAGTTCGACCATCAGCAACAGGAATTGCCGTTGTTGATGCCACATATTCTAGTAGCAACTCTACTCAAAATGAAATGTGAACTATCAAAAATTGTTGAAATTGACTGATTAAGTGTTTGTTTGGTAATGCTTATAAGTCAGGTATTATAAAATAAAATATATATAATAAGGGTGTAAAAAATTGTGAATCCTACGAAATGTGTTAGACAAAAGTACGTTTGATTAACTTAACAAACCATGCTTTAACATAAATAAATACATATAAACTTTGATCATGTAAAAAAAAAAAAGGTAGTCACATAATGACCAACACTCAAGTCGAGTCATATTCACAAAGTTCTCGAATTTGAATTTCTCAATTTAGAAAATCAATATTTCAAAACTTATCCACTACAGAGATCACATTTATAATGTAAACATATATTGCTATTAAGGCCAATTACATGTATTGGAAATGTCTTTTTATTTTTTAGGTGAAAAATAAGACACACACCAACACTCCATCAAGTTTATTAAAAATAAAAAATAAAAACTCAAAATAGGTAGTCAAAGAGAAGTTTATGAAACTCTTCAAAAATAGGAGTAAAATACTCCAAAAAATTAAGGTAAATAAATTAAAATTAAAGGGAAAATAAAACAGAAAGGCCTCATCATTTGTTCTTAATCTGATCACATCTTCTTATCATCTTGGTGTATCTTCTTATCATCGTATGCCATGCTCATGCTATCAGTGCAAAGTGAACCACCCCAGGGCATCTCCAGTCACGCGCCTCCGCGTGGTCTTCACGCGCTAAAATGGTACCATCGGCGACCGGCATAGAGGGCAGTTGAAGTTGAGGTGGTGAAGCCAGCCGTCAAAGCACTCTTTATGGAAAACGTGGCGGCACGCTAACTTGCGCACGAGGTCACCTTCAACCAGCTGGTTCAAGCACATCACACAATCTGAATCGGCCCCATCAACGCCGTCACAGGACTTATTTGTATAAAAAAAAGCCCGGTTCAGATTTAATTGCTCGGTCAGAAGGACAAGACCAGCCAGGCCGGATCCCACGACTTCGTGAAAAGGGTTGTCGGAATCAGCATTATCCGAGTCAAACCGGGGTGAGAAGAAGCGCAATATAGTGAAGAAAACGGAGTGGAGATAACGTGCGCTTTTTCCGATGAGGACTACCATTAATATTAGGATTGATTCCGATGACACGTCGGAAAGCTGGTTCTGTAAACCCATTTGTTCTTCTGTCACAAAAATTAAAATTTCATGCAAGAAATTGGGATTCCTTGTGCGTGAATATATATAGAGGTAAATGTGTAGATTGGGAAGGAAATATAAGAAAATGGCTCGTTGACGCGGCCATATTTCCAATAATGATTTTGACCATTAAAAAAATGTTAAAAACTAAAAATTGATAAGCTAAATATCAAAATCTAAAAATATCATCATCTTCAACCTAGTATTTGAATGGAAAGATAAAAGAAATTTAGAAAAAACTCACACAATCTAACAATTTGGATCCAGTCGACGAAACTATCCTCATAGTCAACCCGTCCGACCATTGCACAACAATGTCATTATTTTCTAAGGTTAGTTTTTTTGGAGATTATGATATTGATTTTTCATTTAATATATTTCAAAAATTTGTGGATTTATGATGTTTATAATGTTTATTATTCATTATTTAGGCAGATTATTGAGTATAGACGTGATTTAAATGTTTTTATTTATTTATTTTGGCAATATTCAACCTTGTTCTTTTTAACCAAATTACCAAATTCATTTTTTTTTCTTTTATTTTGTTTTTCAATTTAATTTTTTAATTAAATATTCTTTTTAAACAAATGTTTAAAATTAAATTTTTATTAAATAATATTTATATTCTTTATTTAATTTTTATAATTTAATTTTGTTTAATTTTTTAATTTTTATAAATTTTCAAATTTATAAATTAAGAAATTTTTATTTTAAAATTAAATAAAGAAGTTTAAATCGAAAATTACGAAATTAAATAATTTTTGTAAGCAAATTATCAATTTCTTTTATTCCTTTTATTTTTTCCAATTTAAGATTCAATTTAATTACATATTAAATTTATGATATTTAATTTAATTTAAATAATATTTATATTCTTTATTTATTTTTTAACATTTCATTTTGTTTAATTTTTCCTTTTTCTTTTATATATTTTTAAAATTTTAATTCTTTTTAAAAATTAAATAAAGAAGTTTAAAATGAAAATTACAAAATTAAATATTCCTTTTATATTTTTCAATTTAAAATTCTTTTTAATTAAATATTCTTTTTATGATAAATCTCACTTTTTTCAATTTTAATTAAATAATATTCTATATTCGATTTTTAAAATTTCCTTTTGTTTAATTTTTTGTTTGTTTTATATATCTTTAAATTTATGAATTAAGAAATTTTAATTCTTTTTTAAATTAAATAAAGAAATTTAAATTGAAAATTATTAAATTAAATATTTTTTTTAACCAAATTGCCAAAGTCTTTGTTTTCTTTTCATTTTTTTTAATTTAAATATTTTTTTTAAACAACTCTTTAAATTTTTAATTTTAGTTAACTAATATTTATACTATTTATATTATTTATTTAATTTCATTTTGTTTAATTTATTTTGTTAAATTAAATAAAGTTTTTTAAATTGAAAATTACAAAATTAAATATTATTTTTAACCAAATTACGAAATGTTTTTTTTTCATTTTTTTAATTTAAAATTCTTTTTAAACAAATCTTTAATTTTTTTTATCTTTTTTTTTTGTATGTATCTCCTTTAATTTATTAAAGTATTTATTTTTTTATTAGCGTCGGTGTAAAATTAATCTATTCTTGCGTACAGTAGTTACAATTTGGTTTGCTTAATTTTTTGAGATTTTACTTTATTTCATTTATCTCATGTTGAAGGTTCTAACACTTGAATTTTTTCAGATGCTAAGTTGAGACAAATGACGAGAAAAGTTACTTGGAATAGGTAGTTTTGATTGTTTTACTTCGGTATTGGAGTTGTTTGTTGATTAGATATGGATATGCTACGACAGTCCTTTCTGTGCCCCCTGTATCAGTTGAGAGATGCAGTACTCTGAGCTGATCATTGATGTACTACTACGTCCTCTGCTTAGGCCAGTCGACGATGATACTCTCCACTTCGGCCTCGGGGGCAAGGTCGCTAGTTTCTCTATGTTTGAGTTTGCCTTGATGACTGAATTGAAGATTACGGGTAATGAAGCAGCTCGCGATGGTACTCAAAGAAGTAACCAGTTGTACGACACATATTTTTAGGAACAGAGGACGATGCTTCTACCGTAGTTGATTGGCACAATCAGAGAGTGCGACCATATGTCGGACAGGTTGAAACTAGGACTAGTCATATCCTCGATAGCGTGGTAGGGTGTCATCACAAAAAGGACAACGACCGACCTTTTTCATTTAGAAGTTGTTAAAGACGTCAATTCCTTCAACAACTACCTGTGAGGTCAGAGATGTTTTGAGGACACTATACACGTCTTCATCAGATCACATTCGAAACTCAGGAGGTCCTTGCGTAAGTACGATACTTATGAATTGTCCCTAACAATGTAGGTATTGTTAATCAATGTTAAAATATTTTTATACTAAATTTATATATAATAATTGTATGTGTTGCAGATCTGGGCCTATGATACAGTTTCCCTATTGGATGCCCGGTTTGCAAGGCGATGAGAGATACGCTATTCTTGGATGCATCATTGAAGAGCATTCGGAGCAGACGATTTTCCATCAGGCAAACAATTATCAGCACTCATCGACGACCCTTAGGTGAGAATTATACATTTGCGAATTATATTGTATATCATTTCAAAAAATCAGCATATGATGATTAACTAGTTTAAATGTCAATATGTTAGTTTGAAATCCTAACTCAGTTGACGTCATCGACGGACGAGGAATGTAGAGGTTTTGTACGTGAATTAGCCCTTCTACATACTCAGGACGACGAACAGATGTTCAATTCTATCCTGGATCGAGATCAAGTATGTGAATTGAATGTAATATATTGATTATCGTTTGGTATGAAATAACCTATTTTTATTAAGTTAATAATTTTTAATGTTGTTATTTATGTAGGAGCGCAGTACAATTGATCGACAATCACCTTCGCCAACAGGATCACCTTCACCGATAAGATCAGGTCCTCTCCTATCCAGACAACTTCCCCGTGGATCTCCTACATATAGTCAGGGTAATTATTTTGATGAATTGTATATCCGCCTGACTGAATTTATGGCGAAAAAATGTCACTTGTTTGTTTTCTTACAACATTATTGACAATGTTGGTAGGTGACAAAAAAATGTTGAATAGGTAGAGATTTTTTTTTTAAAACTAGTAAATCATAATGTGCCACGTGGATTATTGTCAACAATGTTGTGAAAAATATTGTATTTGAAACATGATTTTTCATGGCGAAGGAGATGAGCATACTACGAGAGGAAGTGGACGCACACATGGCCATAAGTCGACCTTCAAGAAGAGGTCGCAACGCTCCAAGGCGATATTGTAGGCAGCTGAGGGGGTGACAGACAGGATGACGAAGATGGTGATGGATGTGCTGATGGAGAGGGTGACGGTGTGGGAGTTATGCACTGTTTTAGACAAATGGTACATTAAAATCATTTTTATTATTTGTGGAGCGGGAGAAGGTAGCCTCGATGGGAATGGGAAAGGCGGTGGCGGAGGAGGAGTGGACAAAAGGGTCATGCATTGGTACGAGAGAAGTGGCAGAGGATGAGGAAAGGATGGAATGAGTGATCCCGATATCGGAAAATGTGCCTGGGGACGGAGGGATAGCCCTGATGACGGAGGATGTGGCGAACCCTGAGACAGAAGAGGGGATGGCGATCCCCAAGGTGAGGGATGTACCCAAGACAGAGGAGGTGGCGGATGAGAAGAGGATGCCCACCGTGATAAAAGGTAAGAAGTGTGTTATTGACGTGCCGGAGTAGGTGGTCGACAAGAGACCGAGATTTGCCATCACAATACGTCATTTCTTCCTTCACGGCTAAGGTGAAAAGAAAGATATTCGTCGACGAGACGTACCACAATCTCTTTTAGAAGGTGGACTCTGCCAAGTGGAAAGCAATCGAGACAGAGTGGAGAAGAATTATGCCCAGGTACATATTTTATTATTATAGTAAAGTACGTTACACTAACTCATCTATAATTCTTTTAACATTTTTTTCTGTTTTGTTTTTTAGAGATAGCCACACGATAGCTCAAATGACGATCTCGAACGATTATAAGTGGTTTTTTGATATCTCCATTTCGGGAGTTTGGCTCGCCGACGATGTAAGTGAAATAGTCATGTTGCTATTTATTAAGTATACATAATTATTTGTTTATTAAATCATAATAACTCCCACTTTTTTTATTGATTTTTCCTGATGCAACACATCTATTTGGCTATGAACTTGTTGTGCGATCGAGCTCAAAGATATCCGATACCATTTGACATTTATGATTGAGTCATATTGAGCACCGAATTTCTACATGTCGTTACCATTGAGTATTAGTCGCTCCAACTTATAGGTAATGAGTACACGATGCTCAAATATATCCTCGAGTGGGTCATAGGGATGTAATCGAGTGTCAGAACAAAATCATGGGAAGATTGTATGCATATGTACATTATAGTGATCACAAATCATTACTGTTTTGTTGTGGAAATCGTCTTTGCTGATTCCACTATATATGTGTACGACCCTGGTCATTTTTATTTGACACATGGTCAGCTCAAGCTTAACTTAGAGTCAATGGTTGGTGATCGTTCATTTGATGACTAGATGAGCATGGGTGATTGTGGCAGGATCGACTGGCCATCGTGTGGGATACGACGACAGTGAGACAATTGAGATCATATGTATTTATAATTTTGTTAACTTGAAAATTTAGTATTTAATTACGCGATACTGAACTACCACATTATTATTTAATTGCAATGACGATTGTGGCATGGCCGCGATAAAATATATTGAATTTTTAAGTATAGTACATAAAGTTGATGCAATCAACCAATCCTGGATATAAAATTGGAGGAATACGTTAACGTGCGATTTGCGTGAATTCAATTGCGATCTATAAATATTGTATATTTAATTATTTATTTAATTGTGAAACAATTGTAAATATTGTACAAAAATGTAAATATTATATATTTAATTGTTTATTTAATTGTGAAACAATTGGCAATATTGTAAAAAATATATAAATATTGTATATTTAATTGTTTATTTAATTATGAAATAATTGTATATATTGTACAAAATGTAAATATTGTTCATTTAACAGCAATACTATTACACATCTGTCTAATTATCATTTAGGAGAATCTGACCTGTACAAAATGGCTAGTATGCTTTGTTGCTCTACTCCTGCCATACCACGCGATCAAGGAAACTATCTGGTAGATGGTATTTTAGATGTACGTGGACGTTCAGGACCACGTGATTCAACTTCGGGAGTCAACAAACTATTAAATAGGAGAATATGGTCAAAAATTTCTCACTCGACTTCATTCGATAGAGAAAATATAGTCTCAGCATACACTGTTCTCACATAATCATCCATGTAACAAAGAGAGCAATTTTCTCACTACAAAGCCTCTATACATAGCTACCACGATTGCATGCTCACACAGAAATTTCTAACATAAATCGACTACAAGTGCATATGTTATCAGTCAAGTCCAACATGTATGCCATATTCGTGCACATTTTATGGAGAAGTGCGAGTCATTCAGTGGTTTCACATTCAACTTCCTTGCAATCTCTACAACCATGAAGAGTTTATCTACTTGAGTCGGGGCTAGCATGCTCGTGCGACTCTAGGATTTTGCGCGTTAGTCGTGAAACCAATTTCCCAGCTTGTTACAGATGTTCACAATCATTGCGAAGATTTGTAATTCTCGTTCCTTCTTGAATAATGCATTGAGAAACTTTGCGTTGTTTGACGTTATCATGTTTTATTGATGTCCTAGGAAATGTAATAGTGTCCAATGTTCAATGCCCATTTTTGTTAGATACTCCCATGCCTGGAGTGATTTATTTCCTATTTCAACTATGAACTTATTATACTCTTCAACATTGTAAGCTTCAGCCGGTCTTCTGAATAATGAAATGATGCCTTTACCTCGATACATAGTCTTTAGGTTGCCTTGTATATGGTACATGCAATACCTATGATGTACCTCGAAAAAAACTTCAGCGATACTATTTATTATAAATGGTCCCCGATCAGTTACAAATGCAAAGTTCTCGACTTCTCCGATTACTTCCCTCAGCTTTTTGAAGAACCAATGTATCGACAGGTCATTCTCGCTATCGACTATGCTGAATGCAAGATGGTAAATTTTGATGTTGGTATCTTGACATGTAGTAATAATCAACTTGCCTTCGTATCTAATTTTCAGAGTTGTACTATCGACTAAAATTAGGGATCGCATCGCATTTCGAAATCCACGAATGTATTGTCCAAGGGCCATGAAGACAAATTTAAAACAATTCTTGCCCTCCTTCTCAATACAAAGTGTCGAGTCAGGATTAGTTGTCTCCATGTTATGGCAATACCTGACAAATTTAGCATAGTTTTCCTCGCTCGAGTCCATTAAATCCTCTAACACACATTCTTGGCCTTCTAGGCCTTCAAGTAGCTTATGATCACTCCTTACTCTAGACGGACATTGTTAATAATGTTCGAAAGTTTGTAGATCATGCGTGGGTCTTGATATTTGTTCATTATCTATCGACCAATAAACTATGCTCGAGTTTTTCTGTGATCATTTCGACGAATTCCCACTTCACAAGTATGTTCCCATGTATAATTACAAACTACAAATAACTCATTTGTGTCTATCTTCGGCACTCGTAAACGCCAAAGGCAACTTTCGTCGACGCACACTATCATCAACAGTGACTTGTTTGCATTTTTCACTTTGAACTCAAAATTGTATTTCAGTGCAATTTGGTGTACAACTTTCTACAAATTTTCTTTGTTTCAAAAAATTGCTCGACACATAAATCATTATAATCGGAAATCGCATGTAAAGAGTTAGAGGACAATCCATTCGATCGTGTCCTTGGGCTCCTACCCCGCTCACGTCTCTGATGGCATAAAACAATCAAATCCTCATTTGTAAATTCATTTTCATTATCGTTGTTGTGAACTAATGGTGGAATTTTGTGCGTAACAGTGAGATCACAATAATAACAACTGTCTCTAGAATAACCACATCTTCCTCATGAGCTATTTCCATTGTGTTCCAAAAATCATTGGCATTCTGTTCCCTTCAATCCGAATCTTCATGTTCACCTTTGCGCAACATCTTTCTTCTCTAAAGTCACGCAAAGAGGAGTGATGTACATTTTGTTCAATTCAAATAAATAATTTATTTCAGCATCAGAAACAATCTTCACAGGTGGAATCAAAATGGATGAATGATCGTTGAATTGAAATCTCAGTTTCATATCGTACGGATCGACATTCAACTTGTTTTGTAAATCATTGTACATTCCCGCATATGATGTACTTGATGTTATGGAAATTAGAATACCACCACGTATATTATTTTTCCATTTTCATGACCATCGATCTTTTATCATCCAATTTGAATCATCCTAGACCTTACCACCGAAAAGTAGTATGACACGTTCATTATGAGGCGTCTGTTGTAGAGATGTAAAATCAACAATCATAGAAATATCTTACATGGAAGATCTCTTGGAATATGTGAAGTTAAATATGCCTTCTTACATCAAGGGACTTATCACCTTTAATTTACTCTGTAGTAGTTATTGCACCTCGCCTAGTCTGTGAAGAATCAGCTTCTACATGGAACCTCGACTGAGGTGACAGGTCACTTTGACTACCTTAGTTTATGACCTCGGTTAGACCATGAAGAATAGTGACATTGAGTAGAAGCCTAACTAGACTTGCTTGCTAGCTGGCTGTCATGTGGTCGATGCTTGGATCCTCATCGGATGAGCCGTAATTGATATCACTATGCATTTCACCATTGATGAAGAAGTCAACCCTACTAGGGTCTCATCCTATTTTGGTACTCCAAGCATATTGATTTCATGTATTTCAAACTCTGAAAAATTTAAAACTATGGATTTCGAACTAGAATACAAGACACACAATTATATAATTTATTCTCGTAGGCAAATATAATTAATTTGAAGTGAAAGCAATGTTCGATTCCATGCAATTTGAGACACGGAATGAGCACTGTAGCAGAAAAAGATAATTACTGCACGATAAATAATTTTTTTTAATGTATTTTCATTGCAACATATGCTTGGGGGATTGGGAAGAAGGTTAAAAAATAACTATGAGGGTAGTATAACAGTTTCATTTTGAAATCGATTATGAAAAATAATTATCTCGTTTCTATAATGAATCAAAATTCTTAAACTACTATAATTCCATTCAAAATCTAGATGAAAAGTTAAATTGAATTCCTTTAATACGAATTTAGGGAATATGAGAAAAATTATGGTGAAATCCGTGTTTAAATATCCATATTTCTGTTTTTGCATTCCCCAATTTACCTAAAGGACTTTCAATAAATGAGCACTAACTTATATCATTGACCGTAAACATTTAACATAGAATTATATCCAAGCACCCTATTAAATCGAAAAGGAAAAATTAACACCCATAGATGTCGCAAAATAATATTATTAACCATACATATTATACAAGCAGTGGTGCTAGAGCATCAATTTATGCGATATGTTCAATTAAAGGTGAAAGTATGTGATTCATTTAATTGAATATTTTATTTGACAATACTTAGTGATACCGATAGTGCTAAATAATATAACTCTTTTAGTAAACTTTAACGAACGTTAATCGTTGGGTCATGTACTTGAATTAAAGTGCTAAAGTAGTAAGCGGTCATTGAATCAATGAGATTAATGTGGATTTATAATTTGGGTAAAAGTCTTTTTGAAATACTACATTCGTTCAAAGATTTGTTTATATTTTTACACACATTAAGGAAACTAGTTGGAACATAAAATTCACTTTCATTTTTAAATATATTTGTACATTGAGCCCCTATTTGATACAAATTAAAATCTAGATTTTAATTTAAGTCAAAGTTCACAATTCATTTCAACCACATATTTTATGGGTCCTACAATTTTTCAACTACACATTTCATCAACTTCTATAAAAATCTTCTAAATATCTGATTTTAATCTCCACCAAATAGGGGTTGAATAATGATGGCCCATATTTGTTGATAATAATGCACATTAAATATGGATATATTAGAAAATTAATACATTAACTATAATTTTAACAAGAAAAGTATCCAATAACTTGGGATAAACAAAAAAGAAAATCAAGTCTATCTTTATACGACGGAGACATTATGTGTTTTAGTCAATAAAACATGAAGGGAAATGAGTGTTTCACATGAGTTGTCAAAAATGAGCTATTAAGATTCAAAAGTTGATTTTGAATTCGCTTGGTTAATTCTATGAAAATGTTTCTTTTAATTATAATAACTTTAAGAGGATTCTAATTAATTAATATAACTTCATTGAAAAATTGAAGAAGTAACTCTTTAGAATTTTGTTTACGGATTGTAAATGCGAAATAGATTGAAAACTTTAGAACCTTGCTTCTTGTCCCGACTTGGGAACAGAGTTAAAAATAAGGGACGCCAAGCCGAGATAGAAAGCTTTATTGAAAATTTTATAAGGCGGTGGTGGATTAGACCAGTTGTAGAACAACCATCTGACTAAAATGATTTGCTTAGATCCTCGACAACTTTATCCACTAATTTATAGTTACAATAATAGAATAGGATTATAGTGAGACATGGACATCGACGGACCACATATTTTATGGCCTATAAAAATCATCAAGTTGATGAAAAATTAATTAAAAATCTCAATTTGATCAATGAACATTTGTATTAGCCATTAATGCAAGCTATATAATTCTTTGGAAAGTGCAATTAATTTCCTCTTTGATCTATGTTATCTTCCAAGGTAGTATAATGTTTTTATAGATTGCCATATAGGTAACATGTAAATTGACAGATTTGTCGCCTACATGTATATTTTTTAAAATTCACTTTTTTTTTCAAGACCTACTAATTGTACTTACTTTTAATTAGTTAGTGTAATTGCGCACTACTATTAGAAACATGGTTAAGTGATATTGAATAACGCTATACAAGATAAATCAAATATTTAACATATGTCATTTTTATTTTCCTAAATACCTTAGATATTATTGGTCGAAAAATGTTGAATGTATAGAACTATTCATGTCAGAAGTTGTACAAAAGAGTCACGTGAATGTGGGTCCCTCCTAATTTGTGACTTCCCTGTATATTTTCGTTCTTGTACCTATGGAATCGTTCTTATTGGTCAACTACATAATGGATTGGAAGCAGCGATGCAATCACAGATTCACAATTGGAGCTATACGTGACTACTTTTTTTCTTTTTCCAATAAATCATTACGATATTAAAGTGGTCAACAAGTCTATTCTCAATTTCCAATTTCCAACTCTCTCAAATTGTCAAGGGGTCCACTAAGTGATTTATTATCATTTTTTCCCCATATCGCATTAATTTCAAAAGTAGCTGCTGAAGTCTAATTTGGGCCCCTTGACGTTGTTCTTGTTGCTCCAGGAGTATGTCTTGGGTTATGAGGCTCATTAGTTATTAGCATGGCAATTTGGCCCAATTTAAATAATTGAGGAATTGCAGGAAGGGAAATGTTCATAACTAAAATTTTATGTATGCAATTTAAAAACTAAAAATTTCGTAATAAACTTTGAAAAATCAGATAATAAATCATGTATTTATATATGATAGTTGTATAAAGTAATACTCTTCTTATATAATGCAAGAATTCCGTCAAGAGAAGATGATTTAGTAAAAGATTTGTCATGGTATTAGAGCCTATCTCATGGATTTTATACTAAATTATCGATTTTCTTTGGACATAACTCAACCTCTCAGGTATGGTTTCTTGTGGTGGTCGACAATTGATAGAATTTTTGTCAACATGTGTCTCTTGTGATGGTAAACAGTTGACAAATTTTTTGTCAATGTGCAACTATTTGGTGCATTGAATGTGTGTAGTTCCTACCATTCCAAACCTATTTTGATCTCTCTAGTTTCTATCTGTATTTTACCTTTCCCTCTCCTTGTTGTCAACAAAATAAAAAAGGAATACATATTTTTATTAATTTTTTTTTTTTCAAAAGCCCCCAGTAAGATGATTTTTTTTTTTCTCTTTCATTATTAAAGAAGATATATATTCCAACGACAATGGGGCGGCGGATTAAAGTGTGAGAAGTATGGTAGTATAATTTGGGATATGAGTTCAATTTGATTCAAATAGTTCTTCACTCGTTTCCATATGCCTCCATGGACATAGAATTTTCTGAAGTAATTTAGCATCATACAAAATTACATCATTCAATAAATTGATGCTTATTGATTATCCAGTATCAATTTGAGGGGGATGTCAATGAGATTGATAGAGATCATGGAGACTGAAGAAGATCACGGAGATTAGTATCTAACATATCAATGTATTAAATGTTGCTGTGTAATTTAATGACTTCAATATACTTGATGATTGTATGTTGTGACCTCTCAAATCATCTATTTTACATGTTGATGATATAGGATTTAAAGTGTGAATGATTTTCTATTTGTGACATCAGCTTATCAAACAATTAACTGTGACCAACAGTATTATTTTTCACCTTTATCTGTGTAGAACATATTCTATTTATGAAATTAGAAAGTTGATGGCAATGTAGCTTACATCATGTTAATGTGGCTTATGTTACTGTGACCTATGTAACTTGTATCACTTACCATTACTATGTCTTGTACAGTGATGGGCTTTGTGCACGCTTGCTGCTGTGAAGGCTGATGTGAGACTTCAATTTAAACTCCATAATTTCAGTTTTTTATTTTAAATGTATTTTGCTACAGTTGTGTTAAATCAACAACTTTTTTTGTCTACTGTAGCTGATGTCATTGTGTATTTTTTAGTCCATTGTAATGTTTCTGTATCTTGATATACACGAGTTGCATGGCTCGATGTATGACAGATCAATCAAGAAAATATTTTCAGCTCAATCAAAGGAGTTCTCTCTAGATTCTTCTTCTTCTTCTCCTCATGTGTTTGCATTGGTTCAGCGTCAACAAACTAAGTATCGAATTGATCCATTGTAAATCTTGAAAATGATATAGCAAGTGTTTGATCAAAGCTTATTCTCATCTTGGAATAGAGCTAACATGCTGTATGGAGGCCATACATTCTTAATTTTGTAGATGATGATTGCAAGTATATCAAAGTTGTTGATATTGTAATATCGAAGTTCAAGTTGTATTATGTAGAAAATGCATTGAATGAGATGTTGCCTCCCATCTAGATATTGATTAACAATAACATCTTGTCATATTTGAGGTTAAAATCTATAGATGGCGATCATTTGAGTTACCCCTTACTCGTTGAGGTCATAGCTACAAATATTGGGTAAATACGAGATAGTTTAACATATATCAAGTCAACGACCATTAATGGGCAATCATATGGCAAATTGTATTCATTACAAGATATAACATCTGATATTTTTGAATCGAAGGTTAGTGTAGAAAAAGAAGTTGTGAACCAGCGATGACATTGGTATCCATGCAGATGCAAGAGTAGCATTAGAAGGACAAAAAATATTTATCACACGTGGGCTATGGAAATTCAATATTTAAAAATAGTATTAGAAGAATGGCCGAAAACTCACCATTCTTAAATAGATAAACGCACTTTCACACCTTTATAACTCGAAATTTGACAAATGTTTTCTGCAATAAAAGGATATATGTGACATTCCAAAACTTTACCATGTTTTTTTTATTGTAATATACATTTCATGTAGCCTAGTAAAAGTTGTGTTAATAATATTATCACTTTATGAAAAAGAATTTAATTAAGACTTTGGTTAAAAATAAATAAATAGCCATGTAAAGAAAATAGGAGGAATGAGAAGACTACCCTATAATTGCCACACTATATACTAAAATAACAAATGGCTTATTAGGGTAAAGTGTGACAAGGAAATGATTAAGGAAAATTAATTATAGTTACAAATGGCATAGTGTGGCAAGGAAATGATTAGAGAGAATTAATTATAGTTACAAATGGCATGCTAGGGTAAAGGGTGGCAAAGAAATGATTATGAAAAAATTAATTTTAGGGACAACTAATCTATTAAGTGGCAAAGTAATAATTATGGAGAATTAATTTTAGGGACAACTAATCTATTAAGTGGCAAAGTAATAATTATGGAGAATTTATTTTAGGGACAACTAATCTACTATGTGGTCAAGTTATGATTATGAAAAATCTAGCAAATTATTATTTTAATCTCCAACCTCCACTATAAATAGAAATGTGGAGAGAAAGATTAATCATACCATAAATTGGAAATTAGAAAAGAAAACACTTAAGAAAGGAAGAAGTGAAGAAATATCCCTCATATACAAATCAAAGGTGAGTGATTTATACTTATGTTTCAAAAGTATTTGATACAAACATCATTATCAAAATACTCTTTATTTTGAAAATGATTTATACCTACTTTTCCATAGCATATTTATTACAAGTATCATTATTGAACTACTTTATTCCTCATGAAATGGTTTCTACCAAGTGGTGTTGCAACCACATTTATTGCTCATTATTGGCAAGTAAGTTATGTCTATTTTTGTCACAATCATATTTATTACAATTAGTTCTATTGAAAGCATTTTTTTGAATTGATTTTAGATTGGAAATTCTACCCTTCGATCGTGATATGATTGATTATGCACCTAATTGGTATAATTTGATTTATGAGCTCAATTTGAACCTATGCACCCAATTAGTGTAATTTGAACCTATGAGCTCATTTTGTATTGACGCGCATGGGTAGAATTTGAGATCTATAATCGGGCCCAAATTGCTTTCAATTTTGAAAGAAAGGCAACGATTCTTATTAAAAAAAAGATATTTGATGGTATAAATTACTCACTGAATCAATGTATTCATATTGTTGTAATGATAATTTTTTTAGATGCTTACCATTAAAGTTATCGACCTTACCTCGGATGAATGAGTGGCATCGAAAGATTGCCAGTTTTGGATGTATGTCAAAGAAGTGCACACTTGGATGACGTATCGCGAGTTTCCTGGCTTCCATCACTTTCTAGGAGCTCTCTATGATATTGATTATTTTGATGTCATCACTATGTTGTTTCTATTTTCAAAAAGTTTTTAGAACATTTAGTATGTAAAGTAATTTTCGTAAATAAGTAATAAAGCAGATGTAGGGGAATTTTGTAACAACTCAGTAGAAACAGCTCGGCTTTGTTGTACCTTTTTGAATGATATAATCAAGTACATAAGAAAATATGTTACTATCTTATAATTGTTTTTGCCCATCTATTCTATAATTATTGTTAATTACTATTGAAAAAAAAAAAATTGGGTCGTGACAATATATGTGTTAAACTTAAGGCTTTTTAGATGAAATATGTCCAAATGAACCAATTGAGCACCTAACAGCTCATGTTCACAATTCTCTGTCAACATTTAAAAGTTAGGTACCAAAGTGCACTAAGGGAAAAGGTTAGAGATGCCAAAATCCCTTGAAAAAAATGATGAACTAAGGTTTATTAGCGACAACATGGGTCATATGATGATTGAAAAGCAATTTGTGACTTAGTTGTCTCTCTTCCTTCTCGATCCAAAGAAACTCAACAGAGCTAAGCAAATTCATTTCACTGTCCAAAAGAGTAAATGACAAAATATTTGAATTGCATAAATCTATAAAGAAAAATTTAATACGACATGATATGACAATAAATAGAAAATAAATTGTATCCACATTTCATTTAGCTCTTTGCCGTTTGTAGCAAATGCAAACCCTCTTTGCTACGTATGTCTCTTAGCTCTTCTTCATGTACAAGTGCAAGCAATGCACAAAATAAAACAATAACATTGTAATCATGTTTACCAAAGAATCTACTCCCCAAAACTTCTGCTTATTTTCATTTATGACCCACAAAAAACGTAAATTTTATAATTTTTCACCCATAAAATTACATTTTCCCATGTGATTCACTTTCTGTTTATATTACATAGATATATAGTCTACAGATGTGGACGTGATGCCTAATATCATCTTTACTATACATTTTATTCAAGGGCTTTCAGGCCCCTCACTTTAGAAAGGGGGCATTTTTTATTTTTATTTTTAAATACCCTGTGAAGACAGGGCATTTCCCTTTTATCCATGATAACCCTGACATGTAATCATGTTTATTGTGATCATTTCTTAAAGTATCCCACCATCCAATAACATGGGAAAATAGCAGTAGAAGTTTTTAATAAGTGCATTTTGTGAAAATGAATCTTGAACTTGTAATTCTTGTTGGATAATATGGTGGACGGAGTGACAAGTAAAGCCTGGAGAAAACTTGATCACAATTTCTTTGAAAATTCCGGCAAAGTAACGACTTTATAAAATTAATAAAACTCCAATGGAAACGCTAATAAATGCTGCAAAATAATGCCAAATTGGATGCAAAGTCGAAGCAAGTGTTGAACACTTTGTCCTTAAGTCGACTTTGCCCTGCTACGGTGTCTACAGTTTATGGAAATCAACTCTCATGATATAACGATTATCTTCTTGTATCAGTAGCACTTCAACACACAAGAACAACGAACCAGAAGTTTAATATATGAACTCCTTAATGAAAAATGAGGAAAACCAGAATTTATGCAACTATATGCAAATTATGGTTGAGAGAGAGAAGAGAGAATGAATGCTTATGATTTCATATCAGTGGTGTTAAGAAAAAGACGTCCAAAGGATCCTATATATAGAGGAGGAAATGTTGCAAGTGAAGAAATGCAGCCCGAAACTCACCAACCTTTGTCGAATGTCGCAGTACTTGTCGTCGCTAGCTTTTCGCCAAATCCTTGCTCGAGTGTTAGAAAAAGTGACTACGTCGCTTGCTCTTCGCTAGACCCTGTCGCTTGAGCGATAATCAAATGACAATTGAGTGACATGTCCATGCTCAATCAGAAAATTTTCTCTATTTCCATCCAACTTTCGACTACAATTTCTCATTCATCTGAAATTGATTTTGAGATTCCAAATATACTACGACAATCTGCTCGAATAGTAGAATAAGTTTGTTTACTTATATTCGTAATTTGACGATCAGAACAAGTCTGGATATTTGACCAAAGTTGACATAGAGTCACGTTTTTCAAGTTATACTTAACCACATTTTTTATTCTTTAAACTAATTCCATCAATCCCCCACATGAATGAAAGTTTCTTAATATGCACAACAAAATACAAATGACATGCAGAATCTAACGAAGAGTTCACGCGACAAGTCATAGCTTCAAGATAGGTAGCTTGTGGCTTTGAACCTTCTTTAGTTGTATACAATTGAATTTATTGGCTAATAGGTGAACGCGATGTCTTGAACTATTTAGCCGTTCGTACAAATCAAAACAACTGTACCAACACCATAACTCATCTAACCACTTCGGTTCTCATGGTTGTGTCCATTTTGGCCCTGAACAACTCTTGGTTTCACAAGTGTTTTAAGAGAACTAAGCCTTGAATTCTTGTAGAAGCGGCCCAACTTCACACTTATATAGGTGATCCCCTACCTTTCTAATTTCAAGGTATAGGAATCATCAAAAATATATACTTAACCTTATACTCATTTTATCCATGCACTTTCAAATTTGTAGGAATGGGAGTAAGTGCTTCACTCTAAATCTTTTATGACTTAGTTGTCCCATTAAACCAAGATCTTAGGATCTCCAATCTACAAGGTTAGGTTTCTGCCATAGTGATTCTATTCGATAGGCTTTAGGCACATTCCCCTCGAAAGATGGTATACTAGATCTCTTGCAAGTCCTTTCGTCAAAGGATCACCTACATTCTCTTTTGACTTAACATAGTTAATTGAGATTATACCATTCGATATTAACCGTCTAATGGTATTGTGTCTCCGACGGATATGTTAAGATTTACCATTATACATACTATTTTGTGACCTTGCTATTGCCAATTGACTATCACAATGTATGTTAATTGCATGAACCGGTTATCCAAACATGGAATTCTTTCAAGGTCGATTTAGTATGAACCCGAATTTTTGGGTATTTAGTAGATGGAGTCATCCGGTCCAAATTTAATTATGGAACCATTCGGCTTTGATTCCATTCAATTCCTAGATTCCATACAATAATTAAATTTGTTAATATTTACAGTAACGCTGCATTAATTCAATAACGATATGTTCAATATTTTCTCTTGCAAAATAACATAGTCCAATTGTATGTATCTTTTGCACATTTCTTTGTTAATTTTTTCATAGATTTGATTGTTAAAATTACAGGAAGAGGAAGGTAGCAAGCTCACAATAATGTAGAGAGACGTAGCCAAACTTCCAATTCGATTTCTCTAGAACTATTGAAATGACACTACGATAGAATAATAGATCTGGATAAAATTTAGGTCTATTTTATTAAGTTGGGCTTGGGCAGTAAATTAGAAATAGGAAAAATCATTTTTTTGGGTTTGAACTAAATTAATTAATTAGCAAATTTATTTAGAAAAAATAAAATAATTTGTCTTATTTAATATAAATAAATAAATAAAAATTGGAAGATTCGGTTTTTATTCAATTATTTGATTTTTGATCTAGAACTAAGATCTAAATCGAACCCGTAGATTTCTCAATTCAGAAACTTGTTCGGGTATTTAATTTAAGAAGAACCGCACGATACAGTTCGGTTCGGGTCCAGGTCCAGTTCGGTCCAATTCGATTCATGAATTTTGTCCAACCCTAATCTTTTTTAAGCTTGTTAGACAAAATAATCTTCAAATGACTTTTATATAAACAGTGCGAATAAAAATAAAATAGTAAATAAAATTAAAGATTAGTTCAAAGAACTGGAAATAACACTGCAATAACATATACTGAACAAAACTTAATTGAAAATTCAATTGTAGTAATATATTAATTGATAAAGGATAAATGAATTTGCAAACCGAGGCATGTGTATTACATTGTATCCTTAAAACAGATTCGTCATCTCACCATAACTGCTTGAAGTTCAATTCAAGCATTTGTCTCCCATTATACAATGAAAAATTAGTAAAAATGAGTAGGCAACTAAATTTATATGAGAACAAGATCACCAAGACTTTGAATATAAACTAGATATATCAACAGGCAAAAAGCTGAAAATATAGACAGATATAAATCGAAAACAGAGGAAAATTCATGTGTGTGGAATGGGGGAGAAACTAGCTTTATTGTAAGCTAATGGCCCATGAATGAGTGATATGAATGACCAACAGTTATAGGTGTTACAAACTTAACAACACATTATCTTCACAATTATATTTCAAGTTGAGAGTTGTGGAGTTAGTTTGGAAGGAAAAAATATCACTCGAATATCATACGGCTTTTATCTATGAAGATATTTTGAATGCAAGAACAACTGTTGACATTTAATATGGGACCATCATGTAATAATGTGTCCTTTTTTACTTATTTTTTATCGGTATCCTATTCATTTTTCTTTTGCTTTGATGCAATAGAGGGAGAAGGAGAGGACGGGGAGGGAGTTAAAAGCCTTGATTCATGGCCCATGTAAAATTTGGGTGGAAAGAAAGCGAATTGTGGGGAATTGAATTGCGTAGAATTTGTTTTACTGGAAATTGTAATTAATTTTGTTTAATTGGTATAATTTTCTACTTGATCCGTTTGGCTTTGTTTTTCATGAAAATTGTCAATTAAAATGATAAAATTCCTTACAATTGGGAATAAAATTTGTTTTAATTGCCAAAAAAACAAAAAACAAAAAAAAAACATTTGTAAATTTTTTTTTGTTAGTTTGACTTTGTTTTTCATGAAAATTATCATTTAAAGGGATAATTTATTTATTTTTTTTTTCAATTGGGAATATAATTTGTTCCAATTGTATTAAAAAAAAAAAATGAAAAACCAAAACCCATCTAATAGGTGGGAATTGGAATTCAACAAAAACCAAGAAAGTAGGTCACATGCTGGCCAAATGTGGAAACCAATTCTGGGGTGGGGGGGAGGGGGGGAATGTCATCAAACAAGGAAAAAATAGGAAATTGAATTTGAATTCCATTTTTCATGGAAAAAAAAACCTTTCAAACAGGCCCATAGATAATTTGTAGGAAATAAAAGCAAAACATAGACACTCCTAAAGAGTCGATTTTTGCTTCGTTCGATTTGAAATTATGCATGTAGGTTGTGCCCGTACACAAGTTCAAGGTTCGACGTTCTAATTCAGTCATTAATTTGCACCTCATTGTGGGTGCACCTAGAGAGAGCCTTTATACTACACATAATCACACATTTTCAAAGTGTAATCATATATAGTCCTCGTTTGAGCCTCATTCTTGTCAAGAAAATGAATTTTTGAATAGTATATTGATGAGAAATTTGGGGTAAAAAAGTAAAGAAAAGTTTTAAATTTGCGTGTAATATTATTTTATTAAAGAATGTGTGGTTGAATTGTGTCCAATCACTGTTGAAAAATATATTTTGATAGAAAAATGAGGGTCAAACAAGGGCATAAAGTGTTCATTGCTTTGTTTATTTTCTTATGTGGGACAAACTACATAGTTTTTCCTTCAACAAAAAACCATCTTCCAATTCATCAACTTTGAACTTCAATTTCTCATTCATCTGAGCATCGTTTTTTACAAGTAAATACATAATTTAGATGTTCTCACAGGAGAAAACACAAATCAACTTTGATCTTCCAAATTAATTGAACAAGTTCCACTCAATATTATTATGCCAAAATGGCCCACTAAGCCATATTTTCCAACATACCCAAAGAGGAAAAAATTACCGTGCAGAATTCGTAGCCCCTCTTACTATATTTTCTAACATTTGTGCACATAGCAGGAAATGGCATGAAGCATCCTGTCCTGCTGGATGAGACGATAAAGTATTTCATTCCGTAATGAAAACGATCTAAGCCTTCACAGAATCATTACAAAGATTGAAAGCGAACGAAATAAACACAGTAAATGAACAAGGACAATCAGAAGTTGCTTAGCTTGATTGCATTTTATCATTACAAAATGAGTTTACTCGGCTGATTTAGCCATGATGATCGTACAAAACATCATATGTATGTCTCAAATGCATAAGCACAATTATCGAAGCACCGATTAGCTATTTAAGATACAATTATTGTACTTAAAACAGCCTAGTTTCTTCCCTTGAGTGGAAGTGTTTCCATTATTTGGAAGATTGTATCATAGTCAAATTATGATTTATCATATAACTTGGATAATGTTACCGAGGCTTCAGTAACCTGGTATTCACTGACTGCGTTAATTTCTCCTGGTCAGTGAGGGAATGGCGGAAGTGGCAGCGGTGGCCATAGGGGCAATGATCACCATTGAGGACCATGCGGCACACCTCGGTCTTGTAGCGAGGGTGGCGAAGGACTGGGCGGAGCTCCTTGATGCCATGAGCAAACTGGCAGTGATCTCCATACGGGCACGTACCTGTCTGTTGCCATTTGTTGCAAAGCTCAGTCTTGAGCATACCCTGATTATACACCTCCAGTTCAAGTGCTTCCTCTGCTTTCTTTCCTCCACTCACATACACTCTTTGCTACATTATCATCATAAAAGTTATATCAGCATATAAGAAATTAAAACCCAAACTCTCTCTAACATTTTCATGTGTAATGAATTACAATAGTTGGCAACATTCAAAGCTATTAAATTTGAGGGCTAGCTGTGAACACTAGATCTCACCTTAAGAAAATAGTGTTTCATACTTCATGCTCCTCATAAAGAAACTTTTAAATGTTCGTAACTTATATAGGATGTCCATTTTTAATTTTTACCCTATCGATTAGTTTCTTCAGCTAATAATTGTCATTAGTCGTACTCGTATTTTTCTCTTAAGCAAGCAAAAGAAATCCTTAAGAAACTGAAATTATCATGTGACAAAAAGCACATATAAACATTGTTAAACAGCTCACTCTTTGAAATTTCATAGAATTGATTCTATCAATGAACTTATATATATATATATATATATATATATATATATTCATTAGTAAGGCTTCAAATACATGAATTTAAAGCTCTATGATGCGTATTATACTTGGCATTCCAGCTTAAGTACAACACAACTCTCAACATGCAGCCGATTTTACTCGCTTTTAGCAGTAAACACCCCCACCATCTTCGGCTTACTCTTCACCAGGACAAGACGACCATCAAATTCGATTTCTCCTCAGGTTTGTTTTTTTCTCATTTCCTTGCTCATCCATGAATATCTAATGGCATGTTTGGTAACTATACTAAATGAGAAAAAGAAGCTCAAATCTTGTTCATCATAGTATCTAGTCATGTCCCCTTTCACCAAATACAGAAAGAACATAATTATTGTAATCTACAAAGTCACGCTAACATGTTTAAAAAAATATATGAATGCTTAAAAAAAACATATGGATTATATATTTGTATTGTAAGATAAGATTCAGGCTAGAGAATGTGCTAAAAAGTTAAGCACAAATTTCGTGCTCGGTATGTTTTAGCCTTTGGACTCTCAATTTCTTTTGTTATCATCAGTTATATGCACAAATTTCGAGCTCGGTACAATCACTTGAAACTTTTACACATTGTCTGTTTATTGCCGAATGTAACAATTTTTTTTTGGCAAACTTTTCGCTCATAGGTAACAGGGATGTTAATGCCGATTCACCTTCTAGCATAATTAAAAACAGGAAGACTCATGGAGTATTGGCTATATTGGGATTCAATAATTGAAATTGCCACAGATTCACACTGCATGACACAAACAAATCATCATCCATATTCCACATAAGATAGGGTTTGGATTGAATGATCACAGAATTCTCTATACATGTACAAGCTCATTATACACATTTCATCGAAAATATTTTCTCGAGTCGTTTTAACTTTGAATAACAGGTTTTCAGCATCCTGTGGTTAATAAGCTGATTGAGGTCTGATTGTCAACACTAAAATGATTTATTTATTTATTTTTTTAATGTTTAGTTCAGCATGGCACGATAATGAAATCATAGGGTAAAGAAGTTGATGTAGAATCAATATATTAGGAGAAATAGAAGAAGAATGCAGCCAGAAGAGGGGAGAACCGGGGGAAGGGAAGAAGAGGGAAACAGGGGAGAGGTAGGGGAGTAATTTAATCAACTGAATAATTTCAATCATTAACTGTTTAATTTCACGACAAACTAGGTTTAAATAGTAAGACAAAAACCCTAATGAGAACGAGTTTGGGCCAAACCCCATTATAAAGCCCAATTACATAAATAATAGTCCAAAACATCAATAAAGTCTAACAAGAAAATTAAATAAAATGGGTGTCCGCATCAACTCTCCCGGGGTGGGAGGAAAACTCGACCCTGTCGAGTGGATAGATCAGGAGAGGCTGTAGTCATTCTCCCAACCATAAGCTGAGTGGTTGGGCAAACTTCTTTCGGCGTCTATAGAAATGTGTCAATGGAGGCCTGAACCTGGTGTCCTCACCAACTCCCCCTGAGTGGATGGGAGGTGATCTGGGCCCAGAGAGATCCTGCTGACTCCGATAAAGCTCCAACAAATCTGGATCAAGTTGCTGTAGAGTCTCTCTGGAGATCCATGTACAGTCGGAATCAGGTCGATCAACCCAACGCACAAGGAAGCGCTGAACATCTCCATCATTGGTCAATACAGTCTGTTCATCCAAAATGGCATCAATTTTATCTTTGTGTGCTGTAAGGGAAGAGATTGGGTTATGAGTGGCGAAAGAAGCAGGGTCAAGGTCCACAGATGGAGGTAAAAGAGGATCATCAGAGGGATTAAAATGGCCTTTATAAGCAACTAAATCCTCAACATTGAAAGTAGAGTGGTATCCAAGGTGTGGTGGAAGGTCAACAACATATGCATTTGGACCAATTTGCTTTAAAATTTTAAAAGGACCAGCACTACGGGCTTGCAATTTGGAGGCGGGTCCAGATAGACGCCGCTCTGGCCTAATTCGGACCATAACGTAATCCCCAATTTTAAACTCAATATGTCGTTTATGCAGATCAGCTCGGAGTTTATATGATGCATTACTGGCTTCAAGTTGTTTATTGATCTCAATATGCAAATCATGAAGATGTTGTGCAAAGGACTCGGCTGACACAGATACTCTAGCGTGTGGGGACATTGGAATGAGATCTAAAGGCTTCCTAGGCTTATACCCATGGACAACTTCAAATGGACTCATACCTAATGAGCGATTCACGGAACTGTTATATGCGATTTGGGCTGTAGGAAGAATCAAATCCCAATTTCTAAGATTTTCCTTGACCAAACATCGTAGCAAATTCCCAAGACTTCGGTTAACCACTTCCGTTTGACCATCCGTCTGAGGGTGGTAAGCCGTAGAAAATTTCAGTTTAGTACCAACCTTATGCCACAAGGTTCTCCAAAAATGGCTAGTGAAACGAACATCCCTATCAGACACAATGGTCTTAGGAAGTCCATACAATTTGACAATTTCGTTAAAGTACAACGTGGCAACCTTGGACGCATCTGAGGTCTTGTTACAAGGGATAAAATGAGCCATTTTTGAGAAACGATCAACTACCACGAAAATGGAGTTATGTTTCTTTGGGGTGCGTGGAAGTCCTAACACAAAATCCATACTAACATCTTGCTAAGGACAATTAGGGACGGGAAGAGGTGTGTAAAGGCCCGTGTTTTGCCTTTTCTGTTTGGCCAACTGACAAGTGTTACATGTACTAACAATCTTAGCCACATCCTTCTTCAAACTAGGCCAATAGAATTGGCGTTCAACCTCTTCAATGGTCTTATCACGCCCAAAGTGACCGGCTAGCCCTCCCGCGTGAATTTCCCACACTATGAAGTCCCGCACCGAAGATCGAGGAATACACAACCTATTGACTCGAAAAAGGTAGCCATCCTCAAGTCGGAAGCCATCCGCTGTATCTACCCGTCCACTTTGCAAATCAAGGAGGATATCCTTAAAATCAGGACAAGCTTCGTAATCCTCCTTAAGCCTTTCAAAACCTATAATCTTGACGCTCATGATCGACAAAAGGGAGACACGACGACTTAAAGCATCAGCTGCTTTGTTCTCCGTGCCCTTCTTGTGTTTCAAAACAAAAGAATAGGCTTGCAAGAACTCAACCCAGCGACCATGCCTAGAGCTCAACCTTTTCTGGGAGTTGAGGTAACGAAGGGCCTCGTGGTCTGAATAAAGAACAAACTCGTGGGGTAGCAAATAATGGCGCCAATAGCGCAATGCCTGGACAACTGCATATAGTTCCTTATCGTAAGTTGAGTAGCGTTGTTTCGCATCATTTAACTTCTCGCTGAAATAGGCAACAGGGTGACGATCTTGAGTCAACACTCCTCCTATTCCTACTCCCGAGGCATCACACTCTACCTCAAAGACTTTGGAAAAATCGGGAAGACGCATGACAGGAGCCTCTGTCATTCGCTTCTTGACCAATTTAAAAGCTTTAGTTGCCTCTTGTGTCCAATGAAACTCTCCTCGCTTCATACATTCCGTTATAGGAGCCATGATAGTGCTAAACCCTTTGATAAAGCGACGGTAAAATGTAGCGAGGCCGTGAAAGCTCCTGATGTCGTGTATAGTCTTAGGTTCAGGCCAATCAACAATCGCCTGAATCTTATCAGGATCAGCCGATACCCCTGTCGAGGATACAATGAATCCTAAGAAAATGACTCTATCGGTGAAGAAAGAGCATTTCTTGACGTTGGCAAACAATTTTGTTGCACGAAGGGTAGAACAAACTTGTGTGAGATGGTCTCGATGTTGTTCCTTAGTCTTACTATAGATGAGAATGTCATCAAAGTAGACAACGAGAAACTTACCCATGAAAGGTCGAAGAGTTTGTGTCATTGCCCGCATAAAAGTACTCGGGGCGTTAGTTAGCCCAAAAGGCATGACCAGCCATTCATAAAGACCATCTTTCGTTTTGAACGCAGTCTTCCACTCATCACCCTGGCGGATCCTAATCTGGTGATATCCACTCTTCAAATCAATCTTAGAAAATATCGTAGCACCAACCATCATATCTAACAAGTCATCAAGCCTAGGAATGGGAAAGCGATACTTCACCGTGATCCTATTGATGGCACGACTATCTACACACATCCTCCATGAGCCGTCTTTCTTAGGAGTTAGTAGGGCGGGAACTGCACAAGGACTTAAACTCTCACGAATGAAACCCTTGTGAAGGAGCTCACCGACCTGCCTCTGAAGTTCAGCATGTTCCGTAGGATTCATCCTATAATGAGGTAAGTTTGGGAGAACCGCTCCCGGGACCAAATCGATGGCATGTTGAATATCCCGTAGAGGAGGTAATTGGTCAGGTAAGTCTTCAGGGAAGACATCCTGAAACTCGTGAACCAACGACTGGACTTCAACGGGGGCTGCTGCTGGGGGGATCACTGGAACCTCCATGACAACCACGGCAAATACAATAGAGTCGCCGGCAAGCGCGTGCTCAAATTCTGTGGGGCTAATGATATGCAGTCCTTTTCGCTCTACACTTTTCTTCGTATCTAGTGGGCTAACGGGTTTCGGGGGTAGCGGGTTGAGATGGATCTTCTTTCCATTAAACACGAAGGAGCAAGAATTGGATCGACCATAGATGGTTACGTCCAAGTCGAACAACCACGGTCGCCCCAGGATGATGTGCCCGACATCCATGGAAATAACGTCGCACCATATATGATCTTTATACTCAAGGAACTGAATAGGGACTAGACAACGCTCTTTGACAGCTATAGAGGACGTATCAACCCAAGAGACACTATAAGGCTGAGGGTGAGGAACTGGCTTCAATCCAAGACGGGATACAGTAGCCACTGAGACCGCATTAATGCAGCTACCACTATCCACAATAACCTTACAGCCCTTATTATTGATCTTGATGAACGTATGGAAGATGGCATGACGACGCCAATCATCGACATCCTTAGGTTGGGTAAGAGTACAACGCACGACACCGACCCTAGGCATGTGTGAGGGAAGGGAACTAGTCTGAATACAACCTAAGAAGGTATCTTCCCCGTCAACTAAGTCATCAAATTCTTCCATCTTAGGTTCATAAACTTGGTCCTCTAATGGCTCGTCTACAATACCTTCACGTTCTTCGATAACTAGGGCTCGACTAGGACACCTAGAAGAAATGTGACCAAAACCTTTACAGTTGAAGCATTGCAAACGAGAGGACGTCCGTGAAACTTCCGGACCTTTACCTTTACTGTCCGATACAGGGGTAGCAGTAGACGGGGGCGGCCCTAGAATAGATTTAGGGGACGGAGTGGACGCAGAAGAGACTGCGGAGCGGGTGTCACTACGAGTCCTATACGGCATCCTAGTCACTAACTCGTAATCTCGAACGAAGGAGTAGGCGTGGTCAAGGGTGGTGACGCCCCGAAGGACAAGCTCCCGCCTAAGATCATCTCTTAGGCCTTGCCTAAATCTACTCAAGGTCATGACCTCATCCTCAACGACCTGACATCGCATTCGAAACTCGTCAAACTGAGCGACGTACTCGGTCACAGGTCGACTGCCTTGAGTAAGTGTATTCCATTGATCCAACAAGTTCCCCATGTAAGATTGGGGCAAGTACTTATCTTGAAGGCGACGCTTCATCTCCTCCCAGCTCCCAACAGGAGGAGCACGACGTCTCTCAAGGAGATCCTCAACACTTTCCCAAAATAGCTGTGCAGTCCCAATTAATTTTAGACTGGCAAATTGAACTCTCCGATCTTCCGGAACCCCATACCAGGCGAAAAAGCGATCCATATCCCGAGTCCATTGAGTAAATACGCTACGGTCCAGGCAACCATCAAATGTAGGGGCATCCAACTTGATATTTCGAAAGAAACGCTCCTCGTGGCGAGGGGGAGATTGAGTGTCATGACGGCGACGTTCCCACTCTCGTTCACGAACCGGATTTCCATCCCCACGATCATGTCAAACATGGTGCCGACCACCTTGTGGACGACAACGAGGTCTATTAGTGGGCGCCTCGGAGTTTTCAGCTTCGGTCGAGTATGGATTGTGCTCAAATGTGTTCAACCTAGCAGCTAGGGTTCTATTCTCTTCACGAGTAGTAGCCAACTCGGTTTGGACAGTTGCTAGCTGAGCCTGTAGTTGTTGTTGCCCAGTGGCAAGTTGTGCTAATTGTCGGGTGAGCGCCTCAATTTGTGAAGGGTCCATGACAAGGGTACTAGAACTAGGGGTTGTGACGCGACCACTACGCAAATGCATACACAACACTAGCTAGATGAAGTGCAATGGAGAGATCAATAAACGAGAAACCGAAATTAGCGATTGAATTTTTTTTTTTTTTTTTGTATTTGTTTAAAAGTAAATTTGGGGTTACGTAAATTCGAATGTGACAAGCTAGTAGTGCTGATGCAAATAAAATAAAAGCAACGATATAAATGACTAATCAAAGATCTCTAATCGCGGGGGAAGGTAGGGAGCAAAGGGAGTCAATTTGTTCATTAATTCCGATCAAGTGGGGTGTAAGGCGAAAATTATCAAGCTATAAGCAACACAGAGAAAGTAATTGATGCGATTTTAAATGAGCAGTAATATAACCCAAGATAGATAACGAACAGTGACTTCCCTTTTTTTTTGTTCGCCGAGGTAACTGGGCCGATCAATATGCCAATAAAAGGTAGTGACTTCCCTTTTTGTTCGCCGAGGTAACTGGGCTGATCAATATGCCAATAAAAGGTACCTGCAAAATAATGTTAGAAAAATATTCGTCCTCCTTTTTTTTTTTTTTTTTTTTTTTCCTCTTTTTTTTCTCTTTTTTTTTTTTTTTTTTTTTTTTTCTCTCTTTTTTCTCTTTTTTTTTTTTTTTTTTTTTGTTGGGTATTCAAATACTAATCTATTACAATAGTAAATATCCAAACTCACTACCTAAGCCCAATGAGCAAAACATACAAAATTATCCCTTTCAGGCCCAAATTCCATTGTATACCTATAACCACTGAAGCCCAATCTACAAATTACACAAACAACTGAGGTGAAATTATTGCACCAAACGCAGGGCAGGGATGCGTAATAGCGAGGTGCCCTATAGCCTTCACGAGTCGATCAGCGGCGTAGGAGTGGTCGATTGGTGGATTGCCGACTGCGAGAAGTTCAAGTGAGTGGTGCCACGGTGGTTGGGTTAGGGATGTCGCGATTGGCAACGGTGGTCATGGAGGTTTGGATCGGTTACTGTTGGCGGTGGTATTTGCGGTTTGAGCGAGATGTGGGTAGTGGATTATTGGAGGTGGTGAGTCTATTGGGTAGTGCGCTGTTTTGTATGTGGGTGGTTCGACCGTAATTTGTGGGTTGATGGAGATGTTGCTTTTGGGTCGGTTATGGTTCTCTGTGTATGGGTCGGTTTGTGAGTAGATTGGTGGTTCATATGGGGTGGAAGTTACGGTGTGCTGGGCAGTTCACGGGCGGTGGTGGTGGACGGGAACAGATGCAAATAAGGTGGAGGTGGTGACTGGGTTGTGCAGCGACGAATTTGGAGCTACTGGGTTGGCGTTTGAAGAAGAAGAAGCTGGGAGTTATATGAAAACCAGGTTAGGCTCTGATACCACTTTGATGTAGAATCAATATATTAGGAGAAATAGAAGAAGAATGCAGCCAGAAGAGGGGAGAACCGGGGGAAGGGAAGAAGAGGGAAACAGGGGAGAGGTAGGGGAGTAATTTAATCAACTGAATAATTTCAATCATTAACTGTTTAATTTCACGACAAACTAGGTTTAAATAGTAAGACAAAAACCCTAATGAGAACGAGTTTGGGCCAAACCCCATTATAAAAGCCCAATTACATAAATAATAGTCCAAAACATCAATAAAGTCTAACAAGAAAATTAAATAAAATGGGTGTCCGCATCAGAAGTTACACAAAAATAACAAAAAATATATAAAAAAATTCTGCTGACAAATTCATAACAAACAAAACTTTTTAATCCTAACATTTACCATATCAGATTTGTTATCACTTGCCAATTGTCATTATAATTCCTGCAATCTATGAACTCCCAATGCATTTTCATCTAGAGCCAGATATATAAACAGGAACAGTGCCCACAGTAACCATGTATCATGCAGATTTAGACTATTCATCTGCCAATTTTTCCTTAAGTTGGCTTCATCTCAACTAAATACTCGAGCTCTTCTCTAAGAAATGCAAATTAACAATACCAAGCAACTTTAGTTGTCACAGGAAACCTTCCTATCCCCAACAACCACGTCCCTGTAACCCCCCCCCCCCCCCCAGCCACCACATCTCCAATACAAACATTCCCCATACACAAGCTTAAACACGTATTCAGTTCTAAAAGGTATGTAGTCGAGAAGTTCTTTTAATTGATTAGGTTAAATAACCAGGAGTAATAGCCAGGAATCAAGACTCGTTTCCTGGGAAGCTTAAATTAATGATCATCCTTCAGTAATTACTATTATCATTTATCAATAATACACCAAATATATAAACATAATGACAGGATATAGAGCACACCTTCTCATGCAGTATGAAACAAAAAAAAAAAATTATGCCTAGACCAGTAAAACGGAATGTGAATTGTAAAGCATCAGAAGCAAAAAGGGAGTGATTAGCAGAATTTTACCGTCTTGCTCCGGTCCTGTGCTTTAACCCGACCTCCTCCACTGCTCATCCCAACAGCACGAACTGTCTTCAGATATCCACTGGACCGAACTGAAATACTTTTTGGCAACGAAACTTGCTTTTCCCCACTCCCTCCAACCCGACCCAAATCCACCACACTCTTGGGACTCTCACTATGACCTTCAGAAAATGCCGCCGTCACTTCATTCTCCCACTCCTCTTTTTCACCTGGTCCATCTTCACCACCCAAATTCATCTTCCGTAACCCATCCACAACAGGATCCCAACCCGAACTTGAACATGGATCCAGACCCGACAGACCAAATGAGGAAGTGGAATTGAGCAACAAATTCAAGCGGTGGTTCAAGTCAATGTTCGCCATTTTGAGGTTGACATTGTCCTGGCGAAGGGACTGGACTTGCTTTGCTGTCTTTTGGAGGTGGGAGAACACTGTATGGTGCTGGTCGATCAGGTCCTGATGCTGCAGCTGAATTTGATGAGAGCATGAACTCAGTAACATGTCATCATCATTCGGCTGAGAATTGATAATGCTGGAAGGGAAATTGGAATCGCCTGTCACGTAATCGAGAAAGGGCGAATGACTTGACGGGAAACTTGAGGGGTAGAGTGACCCGACAAAATTGTATCCGCTGAAGATTTCTCTCTGCATTTTTTTAGTATATAGAAGCCTGTTTCCTGCACAACAAAAACTATACCAGATTTCACTAAAATTCAACGGATATCAGATTAATAAAATTATAATTAGAATAAAAAAGTCACCGATAAAGAATACATGAATGATATGATTAATTACCTTTTCTTTTGGAAAATCACGAAAATCACGAAAGTTATACCCACGCACAAACACACACTTCATTGAAGAAAAGATTTCACTCAATAAGAAACTATTTTAATCAATTCTTGTACATTATTTAACGGAGTAACCGAAGAAACAATTGAATGAACAAACATATGAACGTATACATCCAAGCACGAGAATAGAAACCAAAATCACAAAAATTATATTTATATTTCTTGATTAATGAACAAGAATTAACTAACAAATTTCTTCTAAAATCTTGATCAATCATAAAAGTGAATCGAAACATAATCATGCACATAATGCGTGTTCAACTGCTCGAAAAAATCTGAAAATAAATCGATAAAAATGATTAACATCAATTAATTACCTGTTTAAACAACAACGAATTTCACACGAGCTTAATTATTTTTGAATAATAATTCTTCTGCTATGGTTCCTTTTTACAGAGAAACACCGAGAGTATTAGAGAGAGAAAAAAAGAAGCGTTGATGAAGAAGGAAGAGGGAGGGGCTTATATAATGTGCGCATTAAGCAGGAAATGGCAACTTTGGAATGTTATTTTCACAGCGATTAATCTGTTGGTGTAGAGAGACTACTTTATACGTAATAATGTAACATACTGCGAAGGACTACGAACCTTTCACTGAAATTGCCATCGCTAGAGCAAATTTGGGTCTTCAGTCGCTTAAGAAGTGGGAATAATTTCGCCCTTTTAAGTTAGATAAAATTACGTGGCTATGATTTTAATCTCCACCAAACGGAAGCCTAAAATAATTTATTATAAGTTCAAGTGGCTCATAAACATATATAAATTGTTTGGTTGGAGATGTACTACGAGTTGTTAGATATGACTTTTGCTTTGCTTCTTGCAAAACGTTTTCTGAATAACCGATCTTAATTTTTGTTCGAAAACAAATTTCAAAGGACATGCTTAGGAGTTTCAGCGTATCGCTTAAAAGCAATTTTCAAAGTATTGATTTAAAGCGTTTATGAGTAGCGATTTTTAAAATTGTTCAACCTATGTTTGGGAGTTTATTATCTACCGATTCTGAATTTTTTTTTAAATGAATAAAATTACATATATGTCACTTAGTAAAATTTTCAGTATATAGCTTCTTTTATGGAATTTATTTTACTCATAAGTGATATTTTTGCTTATAGGTAATTTTTTTTACATATAAGTTAATATTTAGATTAAAAATTAAATCAAGTTAAATATTTAATTAAAATTTTAAGTTAATATTTTTTACTTATAAGATAATTTTATAATTAAGTTAACTTTATACTTTTAAATAATTTTAAGTGATTTTTTTTACTTATAAGTAATTTTTTATATTTTATAAGTGAAGTTTAGTTTTATTAGTATTATTTTTATTTTATAAACATTTTTTTACATAAAAATGATTTTTTAAATTATAATGTAAATTTTCTTATCTTGTAAGTAATATTTTATTTATAAGTTTTCTTTGCTTATATATAAATTTTTAGTAAATATTAAAATATACAAGTCAGTTTTGAATTAAATATGTTGGATGAAAATAATTATTTTGTAGAAGGTAGAATTAGAAGAGAAGAGAATGAGAACGGCTAATATCCGTCGATTTAGTGGGTTGAGAGAATCAGTCAAAATTAAACTACACTAATTTTTGGTGGTTTTCAAACCATTCAAAATCAGTGCCCAAAAAACTAGCAAGTACCGATTTTTTCAACCCCTCATAAATTATACTACCTAAAATCGATCAAAATAGGTGGAAAAAAATTCCCAAGCAAGCCCTAAAATATATTTTATTTCAAATTTCTTTCAAATGAAGTCACGTTAGATCAGTTTCCTTTAAGAATTCTTCTAAAAAGAATGCACACTTCTATGAAATTAGTCAAAAAAATTTAAGATCAATTTTGAATCTTTAAAACTTCTTTTATCTTCTTAAAAGTAATTTCGAAAGGGCCTAATGATTTTTGTTTACTCAAATATTAGTTAGAATGTAAAGAATAAGGTGGTGCGGTGCCCAAATTAATGAACAGCTTCCGGTTAGTTAGACCCATTTCATTCATTATCTTTGTGTTGCGTGCTTTAGAAGTTCAATGGTTTTGGGACTTCCAATTTTAGTTTGGCTACGATTTGAAGTGACTCTTACATTTCCATCAAAATACATAATTTATATTTGATTTTGATCAATAAAAGAGCTACCTATATATTAATACTTATTTAATCTGCATGGAATTTTAACTTCAGTAAGTTTCACAATATAGTGGCTCGTTTAAAAATACCAGTATTTGAATTTGAATGTTCATTTCGGTTTGATTTGCTTTGACAGTGTATGAAGACTTAAAGTTTTGTTTTAGAACAACATTAACTTACGAAGAGTAGCAGCCTAAAACCTTATATGTTGTTTATGTTTCGTTATTTAATCGATATCTGACTTATTCTTATTGAACTTAATTTTAAGCTAAGCCAAACAAAGGGTATATTTTCAAATTAAAAGTGGATATATCAAAGACATTTTCCAATCTCATAATGCTTGTGGGTTAGGGTGTGGGTGAGTTTGCTTCTCTATTGCAACTTTTAACCAACTCTTTATTTTATCAAACCTCAAATCATTTGTTTGGTAAAATAAAGCATGATTCATTTTTGGCCAATTGAAACACTCGTTGTTATGTCATGTTAGTTAAGTTGGCTAACCTTAATATTACTTCTCACTAACTTCCATCTTCCTTTAATTTTTATCCTTACACACATTTATGTTTATTTTTCTTTAATCCAGAAATAAATTGTCTTAGAAAATGCATGTCCTACTGTCACGGGTAGGGGTGGCAATTGAGTCGAGCGGCTTGTCGACTCGACTGATCGACTCCTAAAAAAGAGTCACGAGCTGCTCAGGCTCGCTTTTTTAGGAGCACAAGCAGAGTAGGCCGGCTAGACCGCTTGGCTCGTCAAAAATGAGCCACGAGTTGTTCGGGCTCGTCTTTTTTACAAGTTCGGGCATGAGCCGAGCAGGCTAGCTCGATCGCTCAGCTCGTAAAAAAGAGCTACGGCTCGACTATCAATATCTCATTCTCTACTCTCTAAATTTCATTATCAATATCATTATATATTCTTCTAAATTTTACATTATTAAACTATAATCTTAATTTTACAATCTATTTTCTACGCTACTACATAATCTACATTCATTTCTCAATTCTACTTCAACATTCAATTTCAATTATTCAATATCAATTATCCAATTACAAATTTTCAATTCACAAATAGATTCACGCTCATTTGTTGAAAACTTGTTAGGTGTCAGAGGTGAATCACATGTACCCCCCAGTCAAATTGCGAATGAATTCGTAGGTCTAAATGAATTACCCATTCCAGAAAATATTCAGAATTTCGATGCTCATGAAAGTAGTAATCCAATTGATTTGGATGATGTTGATGCTTTAGAGGCGGAACAAGATAATGAACCTGTATTAGATATTTCTAATGCAAGAGGGAAGAGAAATGGGAAAAAATAAGCAAAATGTTGAGACTATTTTAAATTGGTTCAAACTGGTCGTGTGTACGATGGAGTTCTAGAATCCAAAGCAGTATGTAAATACTGTCAACAACGATTGACATGGTCAAAAGGTATTGGAATCACCCACCTCAACCATCACTACAAAACATGTGCGATCAAACATGGGCTTATTCCTACCGGTCAAACGTAATTACAATTTGGTATTCCAGACACCGATGCTACTACTACGACACTTTCTACGTGAATGTATTTGGTAGAAAAAACTCGAACAGGAATGGTGAAGTTCGTTGCCGCAGTTGAGTTGCCACTAGCAATAACGGACAACTAACATTTTGTTTCCTATGTGAAAGAATATCTTCAATCGAGGTACGTTGGGGTAAGTTGAAATACTCGTCGTTCTGATGCAATAGATTATTTCCTTAATTCAAATAAACTATTGATTATCGATTTAGAAAAATATGGAGGTGTGATATCTTTAACTTCAGATATGTGGGAATTGATTAATTAAAAAGTTTATATAGTTGCAACCACAACATATTTAATGTTATTATGAACATTATTAGAGAATATCATTGCAAGAGTAAAATTCTATCTTTTACGTTCAACAACGCTACTGTAAATAAGGTAGTTATCAGTAAATTGTATAGAGTACTTCAACTCGATTTCAATGGTTATTTGTTTCATATTCGATGTGTATGCCATACACTACACCAGAAACAGCCTTTTGCAAAGTGCGAAAAACGTTGCCATAGACCTTTTGCAGCGTTCGGGCGTGCGTTGCAAATTCTGATGTTGTCGTAGAGTGGAAGGTTTTTAGCAACGTCCGTTGCGCGTTGCGGAAAAGCTTTTTCGCAACGTGCAATGCGCGTTGCGGAAAAGCTTTTTCGCAACACGCATTTCACGTTGCGAAAAACCTTCGAAAGACCTTTTCCGCAACGTGCAATGCGCGTTGCAAAAACCCCTTTTTTTTTTTTTTTTTTTTTTTTTTTTTTTTCCCCATTTCTAATATTTGAACAACTTCATCACACAACTTCTATTAAAGGAAAATTTTCATACATTTCAATCATGCATTCAAAAAGTAACTGCATTTTCAAGAATGAAAACTGTCAAATGAAAAATGGATTAGCCAAACATAGATTTTAAACAATATTCAAATTCATACACACCAAAATATTGCTACAAGCTTATATATTCCCAATGTTTTCAAGGTACAGAGATGGGCCATAGAAATGAGGAAAAACATCAGAGTCTCCAACAGCTTCATAAACCAATCCTTTTCCGAGCTCCCTGAAGGTATCTTTGCCAAATCCTTCTTCATTTTTAGAGTCGCAATGTAAAATGAGAGCATTTGCATCTTCCACAACCTTCTTTTTCTCCCTTTGACACTCAAGGATCACTCCGGGTTTACGCTTGTTAGAGTTTCCTGACTTGGTATATTTGACTGGAGAAGATTTTCCATTTGGATTAACTCCATCTCTACATTCATCTAACCTCAACAGTATCAATCAGAAATTTAATCACTTGGAGCTCTCTATAAGACATGGGGTGATAATATATTAATAAAACCACTCTTCAATAACTCCGGCCCCAGTTGGTCCACTTTCTGGCAGGTTTTCCTGAGGCAAAGCACAACGTACCTGCATAAAAAAGAATATTTAGTCGAATCATGCCCAGTAGTTCGCAACCAAGGAAATTATATCAAGTAATTAGTAAATTAACGACCCATACACCAGTCTATGATTGTGGATAAACTCATTTTTCCACATGTTTACTACCGGTGTTCCACTGGAGGGAATGTTCATTCACCACCAGGCTACATTAGGAAATCCGCGACTTCTATCAATAAAATTCTCAAAAACTGAACTTATATTATACCTTCTGGGAGTTCTGGCTGGTCAAATGGAGAACACAGAGACTTGACCGCACCCATCTCGCCCTTTGTCCGTGCTTTTACATCCTTCTCCACCTCCTACAGTACAAAACACAAAATTACACGAGGATAATTTTGATAAATTAGAAATGCCTAACTAGCAAACATGCAAACTACATTACAAGGACCTTACCAGTAGAGTTTTTCATTGGTTTAAGTACATATAGACAAGGGAGTCAAAAAAAGGTCTAGTCTTCATCAAAATTTTGAAATTTCAGGATGGCAGCCCCAGTAAAGTTGAGCAATTTGCCTATACTCTTCACTATCTTTTCTACTTGCCCTTCTGCTAGTACTACTTCTAGTTGCATTGTTGAGGGGCCGGGTGGAATGATTCCCGTAGACAAATCAAACTTACCGTGCATAGAAACTGGGTCCTAGGAGTACAATAGGGTAGCCACGTGAAGAGGAGAAATAGATATCATACCTCCTCATCACACCATGGAGCCAAAATCATTTTCTTTTGGCTCAGTGCTTCCGCAAATTCTTCCCATGTGTTTGCAGTTTGAACGCAGGCATCTCTTTTTTGTTTAGCAACTTCAAAGAGACTTCTCTGGATGTTATTGAGCAAGTCATTCACTTGCTCAACCAAATTAGCCATGGGAATATCAACTTTGGCTGAATTATCACGTCGGACAGCACTCACCTGATAAAAAAACAAAAACTCAGTAGGAAGCAAAGTAAGGGTCAAATATGACAGAAATGATGAATAAAGACACCAAATGGGTACATTTGATATATCCTTTCTTAGTATAAATTAATTTATGCAGCGGTAGATCTTGAAAATATAAAAAAATTGCAGAATTATTTCTGAAACCTAATTATTAGCCAAGTCCTTGGGGCCTATTTCAATCCTAAGAGGAACACCTTTCATCTCCCAATTTGAATACTTCCATCTAGGTGAGTAGCATAAGCTATTTCAATCCTGCTTACTGTTCTGGTAGTATAAGCCCATGAATTCTGCCAGACCATAGCCTTTTCTCCTTTATCATTTTCAAAATTGATCTCAAACATTTTAGCAAAATTTTGACCCAAACAGTTTGAAGTTGCACCTTGTATACCACATCCTGTGTATGGGATAAAAGCCTGGCAAATAATGCATCAAGTTATGTACGAATTTGGTTACAAAGTTCCCTTCACAAGAAGAGACTACTCACTCAGAATAATTAAAATTGAATAAGATAGTCATTATTAAACACCTCAACAGTAGTGGTGTAAAGTCCACCAGCAAACTTCTCATGCTCGCTTTTCTTGCCCTTAATAACAGGTACAGCCAAAATTTCTTCATAAATACATCTATACAATTCCAGAATCTCAAGGACCTGAAACAAATACAATAAGAAAACTGCTAAACAAAAACAATGAAATGCTAATTCTGTGTTAAATATCCTGACCATGCTACCAAAACTGAAATATTACTCAACAAAAATAAAATTGAAAATCATCAAATAATTTTTTTCCAATTCATTTTCATCCACAAAACTGCATGTAGAGAATAAACATTTTAGCTCTTCAAATTCAAAAATCAAAATGCTTCCAGGGCAGTGTCATGGGAATCCTCAAAACTATGCCAAAAATATAGAAACTGGTACACTGGAGAAAATAACGTGCCAAAAACTATTGATTGATGAGTATCTCCCAAAAGAGAAGTCTGAGGGTTCTCTTTCCTCTGTTCAAGGAGAAGGAGATTGTTTACTAGTTTCTTTTACTCTTTGGATAAATGAATCACAGCAGCAGCAAAGCAATCACGATTTGCAAATGAGAACGAGATACTAAATAATGTTAAATGCCTTGATTTTGCCAATGCTAGGCTAAAAATAACCACCAAAGTTCTGGAAAATATCTGACCTCTACTTTGATTTCCAATTTCAGTTTCACTCTTTCTGCATCTTTTCCTCTGGAAGCAGCTTCTCTTAAAACTTTCCTACAAAGAAAATATATTCAGGTCCCAAAATTAGATGCCCCCTTGACAAGATCAACTTGAAGTTTAGCCAGAAATTCCCCATATGCAATACAACAATCAGTGCTAAAAGGCCCTTCTTGTCCAATTTCGAAACGTTTTCAATACAACAAAATAAAATGTATTCAATGATTCAAGCAAAGTCGTATGCTTCCCAAATAAAAACAGCAAAATTCATGGAAGAAACCATTGCATACAACGATTAGAAGGAAAAATTTGAAATTGAAAGTAAAAGGTACCTGACGGTGACAGCTAAGCATAATTGTTTTTAAGGTTCGAAGAATTAGAAGGTTAGGGTTTACCTTTGGAACAACAGGGATGGACCGCCGCGTGAACCCGTCGGGGAGCTGATGTCGGTGAGGGAGAGCGGGCCTGACGAGTGGATTGACTGGCAGTGGGGTGCGAGATGGAGATGGCGATGGGCGAGGTCGCGACTCGTGCCGATATGACTGAAGTGAAGATACAAGAAAATAAATTAGATTTGGATTTGGATCTAAAACCCCAAGTTGGAATAAAAATGAAAAAAAAAATTAATTAATTTTGCGAAAAACGACTTTTCGCAACGTTCAACCGCACGTTGCGAAAAGGTCCTTTTCGCAACGTTCAGCCGAACGTTGCAAAAAGGGAATCTTTTCGCAATGCGCAGCGAACGTTGCGAAAAGTAGTATTGGCAACATTCTTTTAAAGAATGTTGCTAATACTCAATAAAATTGGTCAATTGCAACATTCACTTATTTGAATGTTGCCGTAGACTCTTTTAGCAACATTCATTGATTGAATGTTGCCTTTTGAGTGTTGCAAAAGAGGTTTTTTGTTGTAGTGATATTTCAAATTTAATAGTATAAGACGGTTTAAACACATGTTAATGATGAAATTTAACGAATTAGGAATGCCCTAGGATATATCACGATTGCACCTAGTAGAAAACAAACATTTGAGAAATTTTGTGTTGAAGTTGGGGTGACACATACAAAAATATTTATTAGTGACGTAGGATATAGATGAAACTCCACTTACTTATTATTAAAATCACATGAAGGTTTTGAACATTTAATAACTGAATTTTATAACAATGGGCATATTAGAGGCGAAGACGATACTATTTTGAATGAGTTCGATTGGAGTTTAGTTTTTAAAATTAAAAAAATCTTGACAAGTTTTTATGATTCTACAAATCTTTTGTCTGTTGTTTATTATCTCACTAGTTATATGGTCATTGAACGTCTTTATATAATTGTTAGGACTTTTCATAGATTTAAAAATGATCATGATTTTAGTTCAATTATATATTCCATGGAATTAAAGTTTAGAAAATATTGGGAAAACATGCCTATGTTATTTCCGTTAGCATTCGTCATGGACCCCCCAGGTAATTTATCGAGTACTAAATTTGTAATTGATCAAATTTCAAAAATTTTAACTTTTATGTACCTATCACTTATAGAAATTTGGAAGTAATTTTATGTGAAATGTATGAATTATATACTTCACGAATGGGTACACATATTAATCGAGTACCCTCCGACACTATAACTATTCCTCTCACTGATATAGCAGATGACGACGTTGAAATTTTAAATTTATTCGAAGGTATGAACTCATATAGATATAATTCAACTGCATCTACATGTGGTTCTTCTAGTACTAGTAGTAATTTGTCTTCCATTGCATGTAATTAAACATCGAGTAGTAGTCCAAATACGTTGCCTGCTGAATTAATTGATTACTTTAATCATAATATGCCTACTAACAAAACAATTAGGAAAAGTTCATAACAAATAATTGAATTCTAGCGAATGTATGAACGCTGATGGCCAGTGGTTTCTGCATTGGCAAAAAATCTACTAACACCTCCAGTTAGCACTGTAGTTTCGGAGTCTACTTTTAGTGCCAGTAAGAGGGTTCTCTCCAAGGTCAGGAGCCAACTAAAAAAAGATATTTTGGAAGCATTAATATGCGTGAAAGATTGGGAAGACGCTCATTTTCGAATTCAAGATAAATATGTCGAAATTGCATGTTGTCAAGTAAGTGCTATTTAATTTAACCATATTCATCACAAAATTTTATTTTAATACCTTTATAAATTTTTTAAAAATTGTACATGTAACAAGTTGTTCGTGTACAATTTTTAACTCCGCATACTCGAAATTGAAGTAGTCAGTCATAAATTTGGATAAAAGAGGAGGGTTTATCTTTTTTTAATTATTTTTAAAAACAAAAATATTTTAGAAAATGTATATTTAAAAAATGTTTCGAAAATGTAGATATATATTGTTTTTTTTATTAGGTTTAGAAAAAAAAAAAAAAGAGCTAGGCCCACGAGCCACAAGCTCGCCCACGAGAAACGAGCCAAGCAGAAGCTCGGCCCATTTTATAACGAGCCACGAGATCGGCTAGTGTGCATACGGGCCGAGCCATCGCTAGTCACAAGCTAATCTGTGATTCCTACGATGCGTTGAGTTACTCGTCCCTCATCCAGCCAATACACGTTTTTATACTTGTATAAAAAACACATGAATTTTGACCAAGTAAAATGGAGAAGAACGAATATGTAAAGCAAACACTGAAATACAAATTTTACATGTTCCCAACTTATATATCATTAAAATAAAAGAACATGCACAAAAATGTGAATGATTAACACACTTTATTTCTCATCACTCTCACAATCTGCCTCTCTACTGAACTAAATTCTCAATATTTGGAATTTAATGACACCAATTCGTATGGCAGTTTACACCCCAAACTGCTATGATCAGCTTGGCAGTTTTCCAGCCCCATATGATCTAAAAATGCACTGAATTGGTGGACAAAAGTCAGTTAGATAGCAAGGTATCAATGTTTAGAACACTTACCTGTATCAACTCATCGATCAGTGTCAAATATGACCTGCGTCCCAAATTCCCGTCATGCGATGCAGCCATCAAGTAAATTCAACAATATCATTATGCCTCCATTACCCTCTGCGTCACATTTCCAACATGATGTCTTGCTTCATTCCTTCTTGGATTTGCGCATTGTCCAAACATACTGCCCGCCTTCGACCATGACATCGGTCCAGATAACCCCTTTAAAATTGACTGTTACTAATAAGGTATTTCCTAATATTGTTCAATAATTAGACAAAAGCCTAATCCTTTAGTTACCGGCTGTCACATGATGCATATTCCACAATTATACCACAACAAATTATGGATTTATTATTTTTGAAGTATGAAAGCTATTGAAATGGTGGGAAGTACCTAAATGTGTGCACAAACGAGCAATTCGGTTCGTCTGAAACTCAAATGAGAATTCACATTTCAAGTTTGGTGTGCTAAAAAAAGTCACACCTTGGGGAAGCATGTTAAGGGATGAACCAAACATCGAAGATTTAACCTTTAAGTTTAAATGAACAGTTCTATTCGACTAACACTCAAAACGAGCATGTGAATTTCAAGGTAGATTTGCTCAAACTAGCCCCCATTTTGTGGGAACGTGTTAAGGATAAATTCTACGTCGAATAAATTTAAAATGTTAGCCAACATAAAAAGATTTAATTATTCCTCTTAACAAAATTGACAGTTGATATGAAACTTCAAGTTTTTACAATTTTTATCATAATGCAAAATCTTCATTTTTTTTTCTTGAACGAAGATTACTTTGTCTACAACATCAAAATCATACTTTTTGATACCTAAGGCTTTTTTTGTTTTTATAATAGGATGAATGTGTAATTGATACAAAATTTTTGCCGTTTAGAGTTACTTGTAACTTGAAATTTAAGTTATTTTTCATATTCCTTTCAACAATTGTTTTAATCATATTCACTTTATAATTTTTAACATGACAATGAAAAATTTGCTAACAAAACTTGGATAAAATAATTAAATCGAATTCAATAAAAGTAAAGTTAAATAAATAATCTTAGAGATGGAATGTAGCTATGTCAACTAAATATATTCTCAAGAGATTGAAAGTTAGCTAGGTCAGCCCACAACTTTTGACAGACATTATTGATGCACGAGACACACGTATGATACTTTTTTCTTCTTTTTTATGACGGGAGAAACCGCAGCTACTACCATTCGGGTGCGCACTGGATAAACTTTCGAGCTGACGTAATAGCTTGCAACTTCTGATACCTTTTTCAATGGTGATGGATGGCTAATCTTTTAGCTTCTTAGACAATGATTTAGGTTTTTATATTTATACTTTTATTAGAGAAATCATCGACCCATGTTGACCAGCCCACATAGATTGATGGATTGTGTCTGAGTCAGACCGGACGCAAAATATTGGAATGTCCCAAGCTTAGATATTAGATCTCATCCAGCCATCCAAACATGAGACATGATTCAATATGTCACTACCTACTCTATATATATTGTTGATGGTACATCAAATCCATTTTTAACTTTTGAGCTATACAAGAAGAATTAAACTACTTGTACATAATTATTCATTATCACTTGGATGATATCCACTCACATATAGTGAGACTTGGGTGAATAAACAATGCAAAAAAAAAGGTGGGACCCCCTATTGTGAGTGGATGTCATCCAGGTGGCAAATGAATAGTTCTGTACAAGTAGCATGGTTGATACAAGAATCATATTGACGTTATCTGTAGCATACTTTCACGCGATTTCATGTATTCCTGTCAATGGTGAAACAATCAACACTAGCTATATAACAATTACGTGACGTTCTATGCATGTTTTAATGGACTAAAAGAAACTGAATCTTTAATGTTTAAACCCTTTGATTCAATTAGATCAACTCATTTCAAAATTGAAAATTTTTCGTAGAGTTCTCTAACTCAATAAATTGATGCATATAGATTTTCAACTTTTATTTGTTGTTATTTAAGACCTCCATCCTTCAAGTTCATAGTAACTTCTTGTCACTATATACCCAGAGATGGGTACATAGTATCCTATTCACTTCCCTCTTCTACTATGTTATAAGTATAAATATTACACTTATCTTTGTCATCATAAATAATTTTTGGGAGTAATTTTATGAATTTTTATGAATTTGTTTTTATTATTTTAGAAGAAAACCAATTATTGGACGAGAACAAATGAAAATGAACAATAATTGAGTAAAAAGGATCAAAGCTGAACATATTTTAGAAGTTGGGATCAAATAGTCGTGCTTGGAAGTTGAAAGGAGCTAAATTGTCTAAGGACTCAATACAAACAAAATGAGTAAATAGGGAGCAAACTGAACTAGTGAAAGTAAAAATTTCAACAATTAGAGATATCCTAATTGGACTAAAATTATGGTTCACTATCATCTTTGAAAGGAAATGCTAGAGATACATTAATCTTGAGGCATGATTGCGCATTCAAATACGTTGAATTTCCAAGATATGTATCTCAATTTGGGATTTGAAGATGGAAGAAGACGATTAGCCAAAAAATATATGTGCTTTGAAGAGGAGATTGATGATTCATTATTAGGAATTGGGTGTCAAACAGCAACAATCGATTGAATTCTTTTCTTTATTCTTTTTATTGAACCAGGTGATATTGTTCATTCTTTCATTGTTTAATTTCTTTCGTTTTTTATATCAAACATAAACCTGGGGCAATGATGAGTAATCCGATCTATTTTTTATGGGTAAATTAGGCCCAATGCCCTATTAAACAAATTAAATTGAATAATATCCTTTTTAAACTAATTAAACCATTTAATATGTAATTAATATGTCCTAAAAGTCCCAAATCCCCCCAAAACTAATTCAATATCCCCAATTTCAGAAGACAAACCATCTTTTTCCACAGGAGGCTTCTCCTCTTTAGAATTTGTTGTTATAACATGCTTTGCAAATTCTGCAGTTGCAACCATATTCGTTGATGGAGGTCTCAGAAACTAATTGTTGTTCCTCAGTTGAATAATTGATCGAAATCAGAGGTCTCATCTTCTTTTCCTTGTGCGCATCCCCCCGGCATCTTCGTTAAATACAGAAGGTAATTCAGTCCTCATCCTCATTTAGTTAGATGGGCATAACCTTTTAATTTTGTGAAAGAAGTAAGATCCTATTGGTAAGGAGTGCTGATGTTTATTATCTTCGAAGATGAGAATTGGAGAAATTATAATCTTCTTTGCTTTAAACTTACTTATTGGAGGTTTTGTATAACTTGGGTTTGTCTCAGGATTGAAACGATAATGGATGTTTGAATTTTTAGTTCAATCTCATTCCATGCTGAGTGGCTCATTCCAAAGCAACCATATATGATGTTTTAACAATTGACATTCTTGTCTTTTTGTTCAATAGAGGATTTCTGCATACGGTGTACATGTTGGAGCAATATGCTAGTCTTAATGCCTAGAATGTTTTCTAAACCTTTGATGTTGTTCTTGTGTGATGCAGTCAATTTCTGAAGAGGATGAGCAGCTTCATAACACAGTACATGCTCGCAAACTTTCTGAAGACATGGCATATGGTGATGAAACGTGGCAACAATGGCTCCGACATTGGTGGGATCTTCTCAATCTATATTAAAATATACGTTCTAATTCAAAGAATGAGGTTGGTGGTGGAGGTAGCGTTGTAAACGACGAATTTCGAGGGTTTAATTTGATTGGATTGCCTTCATGAATGCAATCGATTTGTTAAATTGAATAATTTAATGTTATCTTATATTCGATTAAACAAATAGATTGAAAATTATTGTTATTTCTAAATTTCTATCAGAAGTCTTAATAGAGTAAAATAGTTACTAATTATTTAAAGAGAAAAAATTACCATCAAATTATTTCCGTCACTTTTGTATTTTTATTTTAATTTTAATTTCTATCACTCTTTTGAGTATTTGTCACTTTTTTTTTTTTTTTTTTTATTGTATCACTTCTTTGAATTTCTATTACTTTTTTTTTAGTGTCTGTCGCTTTTTTTTTTTTTTTTTTTTTTAATTTCTATCACTTCTAACTTATTAGGTTGTTGTGTTCCTAAAATGAATTTATATTTTATGTTTAGTTAATACAAATGAAACGTGATAATTTTTCTGAATTTCTGTTACTTTTTTTAGTGACAAACATCATTTTTTAATAAAAGTGACATCATTTTTAATAAAAAAAAAAAGTTACACTAACTTTAAAAAGTGATATTACATCACTTTTTTTTTTTACAGTTTATTTTACACAGTTTTTTAAACTTCCAAAACAATTTTTCATATAATTTTTCATTTTAGGAGTATTTTGTAAGTTATCCTTTTGTTTTTTTTTTTTTTTTTTTTTTTTTTGTACTTATAGCTCTCATTAGGAGCCAGAGATTGAATACTTATTAATCTATTGGCCCAAAACCACAATTGGCGGCCCAAGATACAAGGACGGATAAAAGATGGGTAATGATTACAAAAATATCCTAAAAATTGGGAGTGTTTTGAAAAATCATATGAAAAAAAATTTGTAATAAAAAATACTGTATAAGATTAAAAAGTGACTAAACGTCAATTTTTTTTTTTAACATAATTCAAAAAAAGTGACATAAACTAAAAAAAAGTGACAAAATTCAAAAAAGTGACACTCCATAAGTGGCAAAATTCAAAATTCAAAAAAAAAAAAAAAAAAAAAAAGTGACAAACATCAAAATAACACCATTTATTTGTGCAACACCAGTAATTATGTTATTAACATAATTAGCATGTTCATGATAATTCACATGCTGATTATGTAAGTGACAAAAACTTAAAAATGTGACATACTAAAAAAAAAGTGAGTCTTAAAAAAAAAAAAAAAATTGAATTAAAAAATATTGTGTAAATTTAAAAGTGACGGAATGTCACTCTTTTTTTTTTTTTTTTTTTATAAAAATTGTCAATTTTTAACATAATCCAAAAAACTGACAAAAACTTAAAAAAGTGACAAAATTAAGAAAAAAAAATGACAATTAAAAAAAAAAAAAAAAGTGACCAAAATAACATCATCTATTTTGAGATGAAGTTTTTGATGTCTAAAGACTTCATCCAACATCTCTTCATCCTTGAACTCTTGCAAATGAAATAAACCCTAAACATTTTAGCAAATGAAATAAACCCTAAATACAAATTGTATGTAACAAAATTGAGGCCAAAGAGAGAGAGACTAATAACCAGTATAAAACATAACCGCAAACAAGGAATTGACAATGAAATTGAGAATTTTGATTCCCATTCTCTCACACCAAAATCCCAACTCATAATTTCAATAGATTGACTCGTGTTCAATGCCTTCGGAATTGAATCTTTCATCGGAATCAATTATCTATCTATCCATCGACGACACAACACGATAAATCCCATTAATAATCCGATATGAAACCCTAATGGAATCACTAATTAACGAATTCATTTTCTTACCGTCTTAGAGGTTGTTTTGAGAGGGCATAGTTGACACGACCCGTCCCGAATCCCTCTAATGGACTAGACACGTGTCGTGTGCCGATGGTAAATGCCAGCTAAATGCCGGACCCACCACCAAGGCAACCGTGATCTACTTTGACTGTGACATATATTTAAAAAAAAATTGACAGAGTTTCCCCTGAAATATTGACAAATCCAACCTAATCATCAACAAATACTTCATATAAACATTCATACCAAATACTTAGACCACCACATCCACCAATACCATCACAACAAAACAAAATGAAACCAACTTCGACCGAATACATCTACTACAACCATTATGTCTACATGTAAGCATTACATCCATTGTAATACTCAACAACAAAGTGCACCTTAACAAAATACAAGACAAAATATTAAATACATAAAACTCTCCAACAAATCATTACATGCCATGATAAAATTAAAATCATACAACTAAATGATGATGACCAGGCTTTGAGACTTCAACAGGCTTTCCAAGTATCTCAAGTTCAGCAGCCTCCTGATAGGAAACATGACAAATTATTTGAGCTTGTAACTCAGTGAGTGGATAAATTTGCAAACAAATATCTTTTTTCCATTTATGTTAACTTTCTGAAAATCTTTATATCTTAGCAACTTTAAAACATTCTGAAAGCTGGTAAACTTTTAGAATTAAATATAATGGAATCATAAAAACTTTTATTCTATAAATTGCATAAACTAGATTCTGTATTCTGAAATCTGAAATCTGATAAACTGTATAACTTTGAAAACCTACAACTGAATAAGCATAATATGATATAAAGTGTCACACCAATAAGTACCCCAAAGAATAGCCTTACTCATGTACAGAGTAATCTCAATGTACAAGGCAAAGCCATTCAAGTCTGATAATCTGGTCATACGTACGCAGAGCTGCCCCAAAGGCTAAACACCCCAGTACAGGGCCCAAAGCCTATGTGTGTACAAGAGTGGGTCCCAAAGACCTTTGATAATCTGGTCATACACTGTGGAAACACATTCACATTAGTGCAGAGCGGGTAAAATCACCATATCTGGTCATACACTGTGGAAACACATTCACACAAGTGCAGAGCGGGTAAATCACCTGGGTACTTTCTGATGGTTTTAAAAATAACTATAAATTTGCTGAAATATTTAATACTAATACAACATGCTAATGAAATGATTTAATTTAACTGAAATTAACTTTAAAAATGACTTGCCATAAGAATCACTTTATTCTGAAATTCATGCTATAAAATCAGTTATATAAAATAATTAACTTTCATATCCAAATCTAACATAAATTTAATAAATACTAATTTCTTGAAAATAAGCTTCTTCCACTCACAATTTACGAGCTACAAGCTAGATTGGCTGATAAGCGTTTCCAATTTCCTCGTCACCACCTGAAACACGAGATAATAACCAACTTAACCACTAACAAAACAAGAACTCTTAATATCTAATGCTATACTATTTAAACAAATTTTCTCGATACTTGAAAAAATTTCCCAATTTATTCATTTACGCCATAGGGATTAATTACACCTTCTACTCCATTTACTAATAATTAATTCATCGACATAACCTTCATTCCAAGCATAATGTAATACTTACTCAATTAAGAGACCACTAGTGACTATAATTCCACCAATTAAATTTTCTTTTATCCATAATTCATACATCCCACTAAGTATTTCATCAACCTCATCATTACTCACCAATTATCCTTACTTAATAATCCAATTGAGAATCTAGGGTTTACTAAAAACTGAAATTTATTAACATAATGAAATTGAAAATTAAATAATTAATAAACTTGAGCTCCAATCGCACCTTTATTCCAAAAATTCGAAATTTTCGAACCAAATCAAAACCCTAGAAATTTAACATAATATAATCTCTACCCCTTGAAAAAAATAAAACCATAAAAGAATAAAATTCAAGGTTAAAATACCTCTTTACCCTTTTTCTTCTTTTTCTCATCTTTCTTCTTCCTTTTCTTCTCCTTTTTCCCCTTATTTTCCCCTCTTTCCACGTTTTTTCTCTTCTCAGCCGGGTTCCTCACTTTCAAGTGTGTGTAGTGTGTGATTTCAAATGAAAAAGGTGGGTCAAAAGTCTATTAAAATGGTCCAAGTCCTAACTTTGCAAAATAAACCCCTCAACTCTCATATAAAAATTTATTTGGCCCTTATAACTCTCATTATTAGAAAAGAAATCCCACAACTTAAAATATATCCAATTAAATCCTCAAGTATTGCAAATTTATTAAATAAACACCACCAAAATAATTTTTTCTCATTTTAGTCCTTATTTGACTTGACTTTGACTAGTCAATTTTTGAATTTGACAAAAAGAAAACTTGGTTGTAACAATAGTAGTATTTCAACCAGAGTATTGCTTATTCCGATACCAACGCCTTTCAACAGCAATTTCCTTCCCCTCACCATTGTGTTTCCTCAATTTTTCACTTCCCTGTGCCTAAGGTTGGAGAGTTTAGAAGTTTTGACCGTATTGTTTACGGGGCTAATAACTTCAATTAGTTTTTAAACTATTTTTCAATTTTTTTTATTTTTCGAGGGCAAGGGACCTAATTTCCCCATGAAGGATCTCTTAATGGGATATTTGAGGTGTTAATGCGCTCATTGCTCGTTGACCCACATTTGTGTGTGTATATATATATATATGGATAATGTTACGTGTATATAACGCTTTACTTAGTGATGACAATGGGTCGAGCCGAGTTGGTTGGGCTCGTTACCCTATGAGCACGGCTCGGCTTGTAAAAAAAAGATGAGCTCGGCTCGGCCCACGAGCTCGTGGCTCGTGGATTTTGACGAGCCGAACTCACGAGCTCGGCTCGTGGGCCGAAACGAGCCGAGCTCATGAGCTCGCCTCTTTCTTTTATTTTTATTTATTTATTTATTTAATACACGTTTTTTTTCTAAATTATTTTTAAAAAAATAGATTTTCGATAAAATTTTATCTTATAAGTATTTTTATTTTGTAAACAATTTATTTAGATTTTGATAAAGTATATTTTTTTTATGAATTTATCTTATAAATAATACTTATAAATTTTTTGTAATTACAATTTAATTTTTTACTTATAAATAATTTTTAATTCATATATTTTCATTTTCAAGTTTGTTTTGAAGAAAATATACTAATTGAAAATAATTATTTTATAAATGATAAAATTAAAAAAACATATGAGAAATTGTCAAATGATTTTTCAAAATATTTTTCATTTTAAAAATAATAAAATATTAAAATATAAACCCTCTTCCTTTATCCGGGTTTGTGACCGACTACTTCAATAGTTCAATTTCGAGTAGGCGGAGTTAAAAATTGTACACGAACAACTTGTTACGTATATAATTTTTTTAAAAAAATTATAAAGGTATTAAAATAAATTCGTCATAAATATGATTAAATTAAATATCACTTACTTGACTACATGCAATTTCGACATATTTATCTTACAGTCGAAAATGAGCATCTTGCCAGTCCTTCACGCACATTAATGCTTCTAAAATATCTTCTTTTAGTCGATTCCTAATTTCAGAGAGAACCATAGACCCTGCACTAAAAGCAGATTCCGAAGCTATAGTGCTAACCGGAGGTGTTAGTAGATCTTTTGCCATTGCAGAAACTACTGGCCATCGACGTTCATACTTTCGCCAGAAGTCAACTACTTCTTCTGAATTTTTCCTTAGTGCATTGTTACTAGGCCAATTATGATTAAAGTAATCAAGTAATTCAGCAGGCAATGCATTAGGACTATTACTCGATGTTTGAGTACATGCAGTGGAAGACAATCTACTATTACTGGATGAACCATATGTATATCCAGTTTGACCATATCTATATGAGTTCATGCCTTCAAATAAATTTAAAATTTCGGCATCGTCATCTCCTAAATTAGTGGGAGGAGTACTTGTAGAGCCGAAGGGTACACGAGTAATATGTGTACCCATTCGTGAAGCATATGTTACATACATTTCAGATAAAGTTGCTTCCAAATTCCTATAAGTAATAGGTACGTTAAAAGTTAAAGATTTTGACATTCGTTCAATTATAAATTTAGTACCCGATAAATTATATTGGGGTCCATGATGTATGCTAATGGAAATAACATGGGCATGTCTTTTCAATATTTTCTAAATTTTAATTCCATGGCAATTATAATTGAACTAAAATTGTGATCATTTTTATATCTATCAAAAGCCCTAGAAATTAGATAAAGACGTTGAAGGACCATACAACTAGTAGGATAATAAACACCAGATAAAATATTTATAGAATCATAAAAACATTTCAAAAAAGCTTTAATTTTAATAACTAAAGCCCAATCGGATTCATTCAAAATATTTTCGTCGTCGTCCCTCATATGCCTATTGTTATAAAATTCAGTAATTAAATGTTCTAAACCTTCACATGATTTTAATAATAAATATGTGGAGTTTCATCTATGCGCTACGTCATTAGTAAAAGTTTTTGAATGCGACACCCCATTTTCGGCACAAAAATCCTCAAACGCTTGTTTTCTACTAGGTGTAATAGTGATATAAGTTAGTGCATTCTTAATTCGTTGAATTTCATTCTTAACATATTTTAAACCATCTTGTACTATTAAATTTAAAATATGGCATACACATCGAATATGAAATAAATAACCACCGAATTCGGGTTGAAATACTCTTTTCAATTTCTCGATAACAGCCTTATTTACACTAGCGTTGTCGAACGTAAAAGAGCAAATTTTACTCTCGCATTTATATTATCTGATAATGTTCATAATAGCACTAAATATATTGGGAGTATTGTGCGGGTACTCAATAATTTTAAAAGCAATTATTCTTTTATGCATGATCCAAAGTGGGTCTATATAATGTGCAGTTGCAGCAATATAACCTCTTTTATTAATCCCTTCCCATAAATCCGAAGTTAAAGATATCACACCCCCATATTTTTCTAAATCGGCAATCAATGTTTTCTTTGCAGTTTCAAAATATTCTATTGTATCAGAACGAACAGTATTTCGACTTACCCCAACGTACCTCGGTTGAAGACATTCTTGCACAAAGGTAACGAAATGTTGGTTGTCCATTTGTGCTAGTGGCAACTCAGATCCGGCAAGGTATTTCACCATTCCTGTTCGAGTTCTTTCCGCCGAATACATCCACGTACCAAGTGGCGTAGTAGTAGCACCGCTGCCTGGACTACCAAATTGTAGTTGCGTTTGACCAGCAGGAAGAAGACCATGTTTGGCCGCACATATTTTGTAGTGACGTTTGAGGTGGGTGGTTTCAATGCCTTTTTGATGGGCCAATCGTTGTTGACAGTATTTACATACTGCTTTGGTTTCTTGAATTCCATCGATCACACGACCAGTTTGAACCAATTTAAAATGGTCCCAACATTTTGCCTGCTTCTTCCCCTTTCTCTTCCCTCTTGCATCGGGAATTTCAATAACATGTTCATCATCCAATTCCAAATCAATTGAAGTATCGACATCAACGTCATCCAAATCATTTGGATGACTACTTTCATGAACATTGTAATCTTCAATATTTTTTGGAATGGGTACTTCATCTAGACCGACGAACTCATTCCCAAATTGATTTTAGGGCACATGTGCTACATTCTCGACTCCGACAGCGAACAAGTTTTCAATAAATGAGCGTGGATCCATTTGTGAATAATTGAAATTAAATATTGAAGAAGAGGAAGTGAAGTAGAATTGAGAAGTGAATGAATGAATATTATGTAGTAGTGTAGAAAATATATTGTAAAATCAAGATTATAATTTAATGATATGAATATAAAATGTAGAAGAGTATAGAAATAAGAATGAATGAATAATATTGTTATAATTGATTTGTAGAGAGTATAGTAGAGAATAAGCGATTTATAGTAAATTTGGTGAGAAAAAAATATTGTAATTGATACCTATTTATAGGAAAAAAATGAAATTTGAATTTTTTTTTTTTTTTTTTTTTTGACAAAACTCAAAAGTGACCAAACGGTCACTGAATTTTTCAATGACCGTTCTGGTCACTCTCTGAAAATTTTTAAAATTTTTTTTTTGTTTGGACGAGACCACGAGCCGGCTCGGCTCGTGGCTCGTCAAATGCGAGCCACGAGATCGGGCTCGCATTTGGACGAGTCACGAGCCCAAGCTCGTGAGCTCGTCCACGAGCGACTCGTCTATTTGACGAGCTCGGCTCGTTCAAATATTTTTGTTCGGCTCGTTGCTAGGGCTCGTTTTTTACGAGCTCGAGCGCCTCGGCTCAATTGTCATCTCTAGGTTTACTCATAGATATAGATATCAACGAGCCGAGCCGAGTCGTGTCGTGTCGGCTCGTGAGCCGAAATTTTAGGTTCAGGCCCGATGGTGCTGACTTTTTTCGAGCCAGGCTTTCGTCTCAAGCTTTTTCGAGCTGAGTCGGGCTGACTCTTTTTTCTGTTTCTGTGCTCTTACTAGGGGTGTCAAAGAGTCGAGTCGAATCGAACCGGTTTACGAACCCAAACTCAAGACTCAAGTAAAACGAATCGAACTTTTTTCAGACTCGAGCCGAGCCAAAAAAAGTTTGCTAAAAAAATTCAGGCTCGAACCGAGTCAAGAAGGCTCCTTTTTGTTTCCTCTTTCGTCTTCTTGAAATTGAAATTGAGAGGTAGCATTTTGCTGCCTTTTAAAAGCTGCCCGTCTCTTTTTTTTTTTCTCGAGCCGGCCCATGAGGCTCGCAGTGCCGGCTCGGGCTCAGGCTCAGTTCAAGCTTAGGCTCGATTTTATCGAGCCCCGAAGCGAGCTGGCTAGGACTTTTTTCGAGTCGAGCCAGCAAGCCTAATTACCATACCTAGCTGTTACTGCTTTAAAAGGCAACAAAAAAAAAATTGTCTTTTAAGGCAGCACCTTGCTGTTGTCATTTTTTCCCCTATTTTTTCTCCCCGAGCTCGTGGGCTTGCTCGGGTTCAGCCGGGGGCCCTAAAATGGGCTCGGCCCGAGCCTCGAGCAGTGCCGACTCGGGCATTTTCCGAGCCGAGGCACGGATGGCCCGAGCTGGCGAGCCCAATTTATTCCATATTCACGGATTTACACCATTTCACACCCGGGGGGGGGGGGGGGGGGGGGGGGGGGGGTATATATACTTGTGACCAGACCCATTTGTGAGCTTCTAGCCGTGACTTTTGTTCTCTGTCCGTTTCTGTACAATCTCATTCGACTTTTTTGTTTTCGTAATTCTTAGGCAGTTTCTTTGTGATTCTTTTAGAGATATTTTGGTCCAATTTGTGTGGTATTACCTTGCAATTTTGGGCTACAATCTGAGCCTCGATTCACCCACTTTGCTGTACTGTTTTGGATTCGAAAGGGAAGTTCTTTTCTCTTGATTATATTAGTTTAATTATTGCCTTTACTTTGATTGAAACTAACTTGTAATTGATTGATTTGATTGCAAGGTGAATTTTATTCGTATTAGAGCTAAATGGTTAGCTCATGTGAGTGGCAAGTTACTTCTGTGATTAGGGAAAAAAGTGAAATTGTTGTTGGCAGCCTCAGCTGATTTTGCAATAAGGAAATAAATCTCTAAAAATTAGCATCTCTCATTTGTACAGACAATAGATTGGTTCACTCTAGTAAATTAGTTGATTCCTTCTAATTTTCTGCAATAGCAGGCCATTGTGTAGGGGTGTCTATTAGATTTGTGGTTACCATGTGGAATAACTATTGACTGTTGCTAAAAACTAGGATTATTTACCATTTATCTGTGATATAATTCTATTAGACTATTGTGATTATTTACCATTTATCTGTGATATAATTGTATTAGACTATTGTGACTATTTCATAATTATATATTTTTACAGCATTGATTATTTGCTAGAGTTTTTACATAGAACTTACCCGCTCGACAATTCTCTTGATCTGAGATCACTAATCTCACGAAACCCTGAGAATCTAGAACAGCGTATATTTGCGATCTTTAGGACATATTTAGTGGTTATTCTCTTGAAGATTGTTTCTTGCTACATGTCGTATATGTTAAGATATCCATGCATCATTTTGACTTGGGTGTCTTTAATAGCAAGGATGACTTTTCTATTGACAACAAAAAAGGGAAAAAAATATTGTACAGTAAAAAGTGTCAAAAACTATTAACAAATCTTTTTTCTGCTACCGTGATTGATGATCAGAAAAATGAATACAATGAATACGCGCGCGCGCACACACACACACACATGACTCAACTAAAAAATTTTGGAAAAAGTTGAAAGAACTTTACTTGATACTGTCCACGCCTAATGGACTTTTCTTGAAAAATTCTTTAGTTTCAAAATTGATCCATCAAAATAATTGGATGATGATCTTGATGTTTTCAATAAACTTGTGGAAGATATTATAAATTGTATGATGCGAACCCGGTTAGCTCGAACGCTATCGAACCCACTAGAGAATGAACCGAATCCGAAGAACGCCCAAATACGACCAAGGTTTAGGATTTAACCTCTAAACGTTGAACAAAGCAACCGAGGGTATATTAAACCAACGACCTCTTGATCACAAAGTCTTGAAATCTCACCTGGATTTGTTTTGGATTTTGAACCCAACAAGATGAAACAAGAAATCCAAAGATAACGACAATGCAATGAACCCCTTGCTTACAAATTGAAGAACTCACGACCCGATATTTTGAATGCCACAAATATTACATAATATTTGATAAGTTCGGTAAATTCATGGAGAAACCATGGAGAGAAAATTCTCAAATAAATTTCATAATCAAAGTCTTAATTCCTACAACAATAAAATAAAATTCATATTTATATGGAAACTATGGAAAACCTAGGAAATATGGAATAAAACGAAATTTAGAGTCCTAGAATAAGAAAACTACCAAAAATAACAAATTTTAGTCAAAATAATTAAAAAAAATGCGAAAACAGGAAAATTTCTGTCAATCCGGAAGACCGGATTTACGCGTCCGGTTGGACAGACCCGCCAGACAGCTTTCAGTATTTTGGTCATAACTTTCTCTAACGACGTCCGATTGAAGCAATTAAAAGTGAGTTGGAAAGATTACTTAAAGCGTTACAACCTTGCTTCAGACATAATCCTCCAATTCGATCATTTACCAGGTGAAAAACAGGTTTCAATATAAGACTGAAAACAATTGTATAACTTTCGTGTTGATCCAATTGATTTCTGATATCGACCCCAACATGAAACTTGTTCATTGACATGTGGTCTTCAATATTATGGACTCCATTGCTTGAATATGTAAATGTATAGATTTTATCAACTCTTTGAAGTCTCAGACTTAGCTCAAATTTCTCTCCAACATGCTTTGGATTCTTGATGGTTTCTAGCATAGCTCGGATCATATCATCCCCTCTCTCTTCGAAAGGAATCGTCCTCAAGTCCATGCCTTGTGATTGCGTAGAGAATAACCAACATACTAGAAGTCTTATCACTGCATCACCTGGATCAAATGGAAATTTTTTCCTTACATGGCATAGGATCAATACACGGTACCCATCCATTTTGCAGGTATGGATGTATTGTAGCACAACCTCAATCAACCATAGATGTTGCGGCATGAACTCCCAGTAACTTTCACATAGATCAAAATGTGTTCGCCTTGACTATTTGATCTTGCAAGTGTGGAGTGCTCCAATAACAGCTCCATCTGATGACTGTCCATGTATCTTCCTTGTTTGACTTGGCCCAAGCACATGAATCAATTTCAAACCCAATGCTCATACGTTGCCCTTCGAATCATCAATTTCATCCAACCCCCTGCATATGAAGTTCCTCCAGTACCTTTGAAACTCTGAGGTCTCCTTGGGAATCACAAAGTCAATTACTGACAATAAAGAAATTCCCAAAGTAGTGTAGGGTCGATTAGTTCATCCACACCTTGATAGCCAATTTGAGGCTCAATTCCCGGGTCGGGTGGTATTCCAATGGGATAGTTTGCTGAAAATAATTCTTCGGTAACCTGCAAAACAGAAGTATTCAAAATAGGGAGGGAATTATTAGTTTTCGCCAACTCCTCCTCAACTTCACGCTCTTCTTCCTTCAAGATCACTTCTGACTCCTCTTTTGTCTCCGAAGATTCTTTTTCATTCTCTTTTTGCAGCTCAACTTCCCTTTCACTCTTTTGTAACTCTCTTCTTTTTTCTTCACAACTAACCACCTCACAATTTTCTGTCTTACTCCTTTGCTCCTTATTATGATTATTCTGTGAGTTGATCAAGTTATGAATTTTTGAAAACTCAAGCTTATAATCCAGCCAAGTCTTTCTGCTTGATGTACTGCCAACATGTTCCACACTTGGTGTTTTCTCCTCTCTTGAATATCTAACTCAACTATATCTTCTAGACTCCTCTCTAAATCCTCAATCACGTCGACCCCTTCTAGAAAAATGATTAGGCGCATAACGCTTTCTCATAAATTCCTCAACTCACCCCAAGTTCAATACGCCTCTCGCCATTCCTTCGCATAGATGTTGTCAACTGATCTCACCAAGTAATTGCATAATCCACAAAAGTGTTAATAGCTAACTTTAATTTTTTTCTCCTCCAAATAGTCATGATAATCAAACTTCAATTCTACATTTTCTTCCCATGCCAAATATACATCGGGATCATTCCTACCCTTAAATTGTAGAATTGTCATTTTTATACTCCTATCAACACCATATCCATTATAACTCATACACTGCCCTTCAAACATGTTGAATTGATTCCAGTTGGGATGTGACTAAGAGGAAATTGAACTGGACAACTTGTGATTGAATGATAGATTCAATAAAGTGGTTCTTGAATTGGATTTGACCCGATAAAGTTGAATTTTGACTCAAGGGAATAGTTGGATAATTTAGATGAGTGAATAATTTAATTCAAGAAAGTGGTTCTTGAATTTGAATTGGATTGCACATAAATGAATTTTGGAATTAAGATAGATGATAGGATATTGGACAATTTCCAAGAAATCAAATTTTTTTTTTAAAATCTCAGATGTGAACAGTACCCCCGTGAACAGTACCTCTTTTAATTTTATTTTTATTTAATTTTTTTTTACAAAACTCAAAAATCGACTATGATAACAATAAAACAGACGAAAGTTGATTTGGACTCAAATTGAGCACAAATAACTTTTGAAATTTTTTTGAGATTTTTCTGGATCAAAGACTCTAAAATTGTTACTGGATACAAGAGCACGAAGAACAATGAAGGAAAGAAAAAATACAAAACTCAAAAGCAATAAAAGATATAACCTTGATCTTGGGGCCTGAGCTCTGATACCACCAGATGCGAACCTGATTAGCACGAACGCTATCGAACCCACAGGAGAATGAACTGGATCCCAAGAACGTCCAAATACGACTAAGATTTAGGATTTAACCTCTAAACATTGAATCAAGCAACCGAGGGTATATTAAACCAATGGCTTCTTGATCACAAAGTCTCGAAATCTTACCCGAATTTGTTTTGGATTTTGAACCCAACAAGATGAAACAAGAAACCCAAAGATAACGACGATGCAATGAACCCCTTGCTTACAAATTGAAGAACTCACAACCCGATAATTTGAACGCCACAAATATTACATAATATTTGATAAGTTCGGTAAATTCATGGAGAAACTATTGATAGAAAATTCTTAAATCAATTTCATAAGCAAAGTCTTAATTCCTACAACAATTAAATAAAATTCCTATTTATATGGCAACTATGGAAAACCTAGAAAATATGGAATAACACGAAATTTAGAGTCTTAGAATAAGAAAACTACCAAAAATAATAAATTCTAGTCAAAATAATGAAAACGAGGAAACGTAAAAATTTCTGTCAATCCGGACGATCGGATTTACGAGTCCGACTGGACAGACCCATCAAACAGCCTTTAGTATTTTGGTCATAACTTTCTCTATCGACGTCCGATTGAAGCGATTCAAAGTGCGTTGAAACGATTACTTAAAGGGATACAACTTTTATTCAGACATAATCCTCCAATTCGATCACATGCCATGTTAAAAATAGGTTTTAATATGAGACTGAAAACAATTGCATAACTTTCGTGTTGATCTAATTGATTTTCGACCTCGACCCCAACATGAAACTCGTTCCTTGGCATGTGGTCTTAAATATTATGGACTACATTGCTTGAATATGTAAATGTATAGCTTTTATCAACTCTTTGAAGTCTCTAACTTGGCTCAAATCTCTCTCCAACATGTTTCAGATTTTTTATGGTTTCTAGCGTAGCCCGGTTCATATCATTGTAGTTATAAGGTTTTCGATGAATGTAAAGTCATAGTCATTTTGAATGTTATTCTTGATGTGTACAAGGAAGTCAAGAATATAATCAAATATGGTAGGAAGACCCTTATATCCGGTATAATCATTGATTCTTTGAAGACTAAGGAGAGGGAAATGAAAGTTGAAAGAAACGAGAGAAAAATTGGAGAGATTCACCAAAGGAGAGGTATATCTCATTTTAGGAGTGAATTGCCGAAATAGTCATTGAACTTTATACCATGTTTCCACAAGGTCACTGAACTTTAAAAATCACTCAACTCATCACTAAACTTTCCAAAAGGTTTACACGGGGTCACTGAACTTTAAAAATTACTCCATTCATCACTAAACTTTGCAAAAAATTTCCACGGTGTCACTGAATTTGCAAAACGTGTTCCAGGGATTACTGAATTAGTGATCTACTAGAAAACTTTTTGCAAAGTTTAGTAATGAATTAGATGATTTTCAGTGACCCCATGGAAACCTTTTGCAAAATTCAGTAACACCGTAGAAACCTTTTACAAAGTTCAGTGATAAGTTGGGTGATTTTTAAATTTTAGTGACCTTGTGTAAGCGTGGTCTAAAGTTCAGTGACTATTTGGATAATTCACTCCTCATTTTAGGGATGATAAGGGGCAAAAAGGTGGTAGCAAGAAGAATGATAGATATAGGTTTAAATCACAGGAGAAGGCAAATGGGATGAACGATTATGGTTGTGGTATACTAGGACATTTCATAAATGAGCGCAATATATAGAAAAACAAGTTGAGAGATCAGAGGGAAAATAAATAGAATGAGGCGAATGTAGTGATTCCTAGAGATGAATCTAGTGAAGTTTATATGCTCTTAAATTCTGAACCAATCGAAATTAACTTGTCTATGAACTCTTATATACATGAGAAGATTCTTGATAGTGGGTAGTGTAATCGTTAGATTTGATAGTGGCTCTATGCATACATTAAAAGAAGTTAGGTACATTCCACATATAGGTAGGAATCTAATTTTTGTGGAGAAATTCGAGTGTATAGGTTTCACTGTGCACTCGGTAATGGAGTGATAAAAATGTTTAAGGGAACATTTAGAGCTTTTAAAGCTATTAGGAGAAATGGCATATACATCACACATGCTGAAATGATGGGTGACTTTCATTCTACCATCACAAACACTGATCACACACAAAAATGGCAAATAACTTAGCTTACCTTAATGTTGATATGCTTAAGTTCATTAACGATGGACGTGTGTTTGGTAAGGATCAGGTGTCCGACATGCCATTTTTCAATCATCATGTGCTTGGTAAACGTTGTAGCATATAGTTTTCATCTAGCAAACATAAGACATCTATAGTGTTAGAATACATTCATACTGATTTGTAGGACCCCATGAGTAATCCCACTTTTGGTGGCAACAAATATTTCTTATCTATAATTGATGATTCTCCAAATGTGTATGAGTTTATTTGTTGAAAGATAAATCTGAAACATTTTCAAGATTTAAAAATTAGAAAGTTAAGGTGGAGAAGTAGACTAGTAAAAAGGTGAAATATTTGATAACTAATAATGGTCTTAACTTTTGCAATGCTGACTTTGATAGTTTGTGTAATGAATGCGGCATAACTAGACATAAGATTGTACCTAGCACTCCTATTGAAAGGATAAATCATACTTTGCTTGATAAAGTTAGATATGTGATGTTAAGTTCTAGTGTGCTTAAATCTTTTTAGGGTGAAGTTGTTATGACTGCATGCTATTTGACTAATATGACTCTTTTCGTTGCCTTAAATGGTGATATGTCGTATGGAAAGTGGTATAGTAAATGTGCTGATTATTCTACACTTAGAACTTTTGGTTGTGCAGTTTTCTTTCATCAGAGTGTGGAAAAACTAGAACCTAGAGAAAAGAAATATATGTTCTTAGGATGCTCCGATAGAGTTAAGAGGTATAGATTATTGGATAAAAGTCAAAATGGTGTGAGAATAATCGTAAGTCATGATGTAATCATTAATAAGTCTGAAATGTCTTGGTTGTAAAGTGAAGAATAACAAGAAACTATTAGGGAAGAGCCACCGGTTGAGGTGAAAAGAGAACGAGTGTCCACATCCCCGCTACCTCAAATGAGGTGGAGAGTGATGCACAACAAAATCAATAGAACATAGAAGTATAAGGAGATAAGGATATTGTAGAAGACAATCTTATAGACGAAGATCCTCTAGTTGATTATCAATTAGCAAGAGGTAGAGAGATTAGATAACGTAGTGAACCATAAAGGTTGTTTGAGTACACCGTAGCCTACATTAGTTATCAAGAACTAGTGATAGGAGCCAAACACTTATGAAAATGCTATAAGAAGTGAAAATCGTTAGGAATGGAAGAGTGCCATGAGAGATGAGATGAGTTCTTTCTAAGAATCAAACATCAGATTTAGTTCATAAACTTAAGGATAAATCCATAGTGGGATTCAAATGAGTTTGTAAGATAAAAGATAGAACCATTGAAAGTGAGTCTATGTGATATAAGGTTACGTTAGAAGACAAGGTATGCAGATAGAAGTAAGGGTAGATTATAATGAAATCTCGTCACCCGTTGTTAAATATACCACTATTAGAGTCATGCTTGCTTTTGTTGCTAACTAGGACTAAGAACTTGAACAGCTTGACGTCAAAATCACTTTCTTGCATGGTGACATTCATGAAAAGATTTTTATGAATTGGCCTAAAGGTTTTGAAAATAAAAAAAACTGATCATATGTGTTTTCTTAAGAAATCTCTTTTTGGGTTAAAACAATCTCCATGAGTGTGGTATAAAAGGTTTAATTCTTATGTATTTTTTATTGGTTTCAAGAGAAGTGAGTGTGACCATTGCTTGTATTACCACCACCACAGCACAAACCATGATTGTGTGTATTTGTTGCTTTATATGGATGACACGCTATTAATTAGAACTGACGTGAAAGTTGTAAACAAGATTAAGGTGTGAATTAAGTAAAGAATTTGACATGAAAGACCTAAGACATGCTAAGATAATCCTTGTTATAGAGATTAACATGGATAGGTCTAATTCTTGATTATTTGTACATCAAACTCCTAATATGCTTAAAATGTTGAAGAAATTTAGCATGATTGATTGCAAATTTGGTTTTGTGTCTCTTGAAAACAATTTTATTTTGTCAAAGGAACAATCGCCTACTATTGATGAGGAAAAAGAATTTGAGTAAAGTTCATTACTTAAATGTTATTGGCTTCGTTATATACCTGGTGGTTTACACTAAGCCAAACTTGGCATTTACTGTTAGAGTTTTAAGTAGGTACATGTCTAATCCTAGTCTCAAAACATTGAGAGGCTTTAAAGTGTTTGCTTAGGTACTTAAAGGGTACTTTTGATAAGGATTAGTTTTTAAATCTGTTTCTGAAGGTGTGAAACTAAAAGGTTTTACAAATGTTGATTATAATGGAGATATAGCTAATAGGAAGTCGACATCTTCTTATACATTTACTTTGTGTTACTCTTGTGTGAGTTGGAAGTCAACATACTGTTGTTCCGTCCACAACTAAGTCTGAGTATATAGCTCCAACTAAAGCTATTAATGAAGCTATGTATGTAACACCCCCAAATCTAGATAACTAGATTTGGAAGTATTATCATTTCATTTACTCTTAAAATCATAAATACAGAAGTAATTAAATTTTTATTTAATATAATGAACATCATTGACTTCATTTATGAACATAACTTATAGAAAACTTATGCAAATAAAAAAAATTAAATTAAATATCAACTTTAATGCCTAAAAGAAGTTGATATTTAAATGTGTTAGTAATGGTAGATGATGAACATCTACCATTCTTACACTTAGGACAAGGTATAATACTCTCACTCGTCCCACTGATACAAGCTCCTGTGCTTGGTCTTTTATTCTGCATGCTACATCTGTCCTTGCTCTGATCATTCAACCTTTTTTTCTCAATGACTCCTTGCTCTGCTGGAATACTGTTCAAAAGTAGTCATCCGATATGAAATAGCATGAGCCATTTCCAACATTTCACGATATGAAGTGAAACAATGGATATAATGACATTGCCGATCTCCAGGTGTAGTCCAACCTCCTGATCTTCTTAACTTCTGTATCTATCAAGTGTGGGACATACCTTGTGTAACGCCCCGAGTTCCGCGGACCCGGAATGCTATGTCACCATCTTTTTGCCCTAATTTAACTGAAAAGTTTGGCGGAATAACTAACTTTTAAAACATCACATTTAAAATTTGTGAACGTTAACGGTAATAAACCTCATTTGAATTAACTTAAAGGAAATTGATTAAACTTTAAACTCAAGTTTGAAATAGCGGAAACGACAAGGTAAGTTCATAACGTTCGAATGAGTGAAATTTAAAAGTAAATTAAAAATAGTTAACTACTATTATTCGTTCATGCCACCACTGCCCATCAGATTCGGCCGTCTCCAAAATCTGCAATATTGTTAAAAATAGTGGAATGAGCATTTCGAAGAAATACTCAGTAGACTCATCGCCAGTAATTAATTTACAGAATAATTGAACACATAACTATGCAATTTATACAGTGATATTCTCATGGGCTTATTTTCTTTGAAAAATCATAGGCACTTTAAAATAATAGGGTGTGGATAGTCTGTCTCATGCATTTAAGCAAGTAAGTTATGCATAACATCATCTTATCTCATAAGAGATTCTCTTTCTTCTCATGCAATTAAGCATATAAGTTACGACAAGCATAATAACATAATCTATCTCATAAGAGATTCTCATCCTATGCATTAAAGCATATAAATCACATAAAATCACATAATACATGCAATTATAATTTAAACTAATTAATGGAAGGGAGTCATCAATCTATCTCGAGTCGTAAAAATTGGAGCGGGTAGAAATCTCAAACTCTATCGTCCGTACGTTTCGTCTAGCCAAAAATAGAAAATAAACTTTGAATTAGTGTTTCGAATTTTTTAAAAGTTAAAAACGATAAATATAAAGTTTAGAGACTTAATTTGAATTTATTAAAACTGAAAATAAAGTTTAAGGGCTGAAATTGAACTTTTCTAAAATAGGGACATAATTGAAAATTTGTTAAAAACGAAAATAAGAATTTAAGGACTGAAATGGACTTTTTTCGAAACCTGTGGGCTGATTTATTTTAAAACATAAATTTTTGGGACTATTTTCTTTAAAATCGAAACTTTAGGACTGAAATAAATAACTTTAAAACTTGGGGGACTGAAATAAATTAACTTCTAAACTTTGGGACTAAAATCAAAATTTTCCAAAATCAAATTAAATAAAAATCTCACTCTCTCTCTCATTCTCGCGTTCGAACGCGAGAGCAGAGAGGAGAGGCGACGGGGAAGGGGGCGAAGCCCACTTCGTACTAATTGATGATGTACTCTACAAAAGGTTCTCATCTCCTCTCCTCCGATGTTTAGGTGAAGAGGAAGAGATTTAAGTCCTTAGAGAAATCTACGAAGGTGTATGTGGTAACCACTCTGGAGGATTAGCATTGGCCCGGAAAACACTGAGGTAGGGATACTACTAGCCCACCTTGAAAAAGGATGCCCCATTATTTTGTGTGAAATGTGACAAGTACCAATGTTTCTCTCTCATTCAAAGAAGACCATCACAGGAATTGACCGTCGTATCTAGCCCTTAACCATTTTCCAAATGGGACATGGACCTTATAGGTCCCATACCGAAAGGTAGAGGAGGCGCGAATTTTGCAATTGTGGTTATCGATTATTTTACAAAGTAGGTCGAGGCCGAATCGCTGTCCAAAATGACTGAAGCAAACAAGTCAAAATATTTGTGGAAAAATATCATTTGTTGATTCGGGATTCCCCATTCGATTGTCTCGGATAATAGGAGACAGTTCGACAAAAGAAGGTTTGAAACCTCTGCGAAGAATTGAAAATCAAGAATCACTTCTCCACACCTCACCATCCCCAGGCCAATGGACAAGTCGAGGCCGTAAACAAAACCATTAAGCACACCTTGAAAAGAAAACTTGATGTGTCTAAAGGGGCTTGGGTGGATGAATTGCCACAAGTACTGTGGGCTATTCAAATAACCACCAAAACCCCAACGGGAGAAACTCTTTTCCCCATGGTATACAGTGTCGAGGCTATGAATCCAGTCGAGGTAGGATTTCCATCACCTTGGCATTTACATTTTAGTAAAATAACAAACGACGAGCTCAGAAGGTGTGAACTCGATTTTGATTGATCACAAGCCATATTGGCGACGTACCAATAGAAGATAACTCGATATTACAATTCCAAGGTCAAAAAGAGGTCCTTCCGTATAAATGACCTAGCGCTTCGGAAGGTGTTCCTATCGTCCAAAGAGCCTGGGGTTGGTACTTTAAACCCAAATTGGGAAGGTCCTTATCACATCAAAGAAGAAATTCGAGCTGAGACTTATCGAATCAAAGACATAGATGGCAAGGTACAACCTCATCCATGGAAGATTGAGCACTCGAGAATGTATTATCAATAAAATGTAATGAATCGCTTATGAATAAAATAAGTGTTTTGATGAAATTGTACAAGTCTTTGTGGATAAACGTGAGGGCCTCAGAGAAAAAGAATGATCCCAATAGCTGGAAATAGGACTATCTCATTTAACTCTGAGGCACATATCACATGCCTCACCTTGATGAAGCTGAACGTCAAGGGAGAAGACTCTACATGGATTAACAATCAACGATGTAGGGAAGCGTGAACATGAGTCGCATGCCTCACCTTGACAAAGCTGAACGTCAAGGGAGAAGCCTTTACATGGATGAACCATCTATCATGTAAGGAAGCGTGGGGGCCTCGGAGGAAAGGAATGATCCCAAAAGCTGAAAATGGGACTACCACATTTAACTCTGAGGCACATATCACATGCCTCACCTTGACAAAGATGAACGTCAAGGGAGAAGCCTCTGCATGGATGAACCATCTACCATGCAGGGAAGCGTGAACATGAGGCATAAGCTCTTATCGACGAAGCTGAACGTCGTAGAGGGAAAATGAAAAACTACAAAAGGTCATTATTCTAGAAGGCTTATTAAGTGTGAATACTTTTTAAGATTGAACACTGCATAAAACTGTTGTTATTATTAAGGATGTCACTTAGCCAAATTATCTTTGTTTGAAGTTGTATTACATGTTAAGTCCAAATACTTAGCGAATGTTCAAAAACACAATATGAAATGGAAATGCCAAAATTCATTTATTGAATGAAAAGCATTACATAAAGAGGGTCGAAGCCAGTACACTTCAAAAATAAAAATAAACATCTAAAAAAGCCTAAACTATTGAGGAGGTGGTTGAGGCGCCTCCACTTCAGCAACTGATGCCTCCGTAGCTTCTTTACCATTGGCATCCCCAAGAGTCTCCTCCTGCAGTACCTCGTCATCAGCTACATCCTCGGCAGGTGTTTGAGGCACCTCATCCAGAAACTCAACCTTAAGTTCGGCTGTATTGAGTTCTGGGTAGAGCTCATCCATCCCTTGCACTAGTTAGAGTAGGCAAACCTTCACCAATAAGTTACGAAACTTTGGTACTCCTCAGTCTCATGAAAATGGGCAATATAGTTCTGCACCGCTTCTTCACTCAACTGCTGAGCCTTAGCTCGAGCCTTCTGTGCATCTTCCACATAGTACTTTATTTGGGACTCCAGAAACTCGTGAGCATCCTTGAGCTCAATAAGCTCCAAATTTGCTTTTTCAAGTGCCTCTGTTGTCAATTTTTTTATGAGCATTGGAAGTTTCTATCTTTTTGGTCAGAGCCGCAACCTCGCAGTTGGATTCATGAACCTCCTTCTTTAGAACTTCAATCTTGGCCGATGCAGACGCTAACTTGGCCGCGTCCTCGGATTGTTAGGCCCGCAACGCCTCGATTTCAGCCTTAGCCTTTTTCATTCTCTCTTCGATGGTCGCCAACTTCTCCACCGAAGCTCTATTTCTTCTTTAAATGTCCGCAAGGACTTTCTGACATTCGAGGGCCACCCCAAAGGCCTTGGCACTTTGGCTCACAAGTGGAGCTATTACATCCACCGCATCACAGGAGGCCACATGATCCTGCCACCTCGGGGTCCAGTACTTGAAAAATACGGAGGTCGCAGCTTGGGCCTCTGGAGGTAGCATTCCCAGGATATTGGAGTCAATCTTCTCCTCCTACCCACCCAAGAAACTGGGGGCCTTCCCTGGAGTCCGCTCCACCTTCCACCTCTTCAAAGCAGAGGTCTCTTCATGCTCGGCTTGGGGAACCATCTCCACCTTCACTACTTTCATAGAAGACTTCATAAGCTTTGGCTGTGAAGGGGCAGCTTTACCACGTGACACCGAAGTCCCGAACTTCGGCAATGATGAGCCCTTACTGAGGGTCAGCTTCATTTTCTTCTTCTGCTACTCCGAAGCCTTGCCCTTGCCACGGCCCCCCTTCACTAGAGACTTGGGGACTTTAGAGCTTGTCCTCTTCATAAGCTTATCAACATGCTCCTTGCTGATCTTTTCAAGCCAAGATCTGACCTCCTTGGCAATAGAGGATGAAAGCTTCAGGGCTTTGGCCCAAACAGTGGAGGTGGCCTTCAATATTGAAGTCATGTCAGGAGTAGGGTACTCATTCTTCGCATACTTTTATTCAAATACAAGAAAGAAGTTAGCAAACAAAGTTAAATAAAAAACCTAGAAAAATGTAAGTGTTAGTGCCTCTTACCCTTGGGGACCATTAAACAGAAATCAATAAAGTATCTGCTTCGGTCTATGAGGTGGGAAAAGTCTCGAAGCTTTAGTGGCTTTTTGTATATGTCTTCAATCACGTCCCACTTCGCCTCATGTATTTCAAACCGATCTCCACAATCTACAAAAAGAAAACAGAGGTTAGGTCAACCCAAAACAGTCAAAGAAATTCACAAAGTAAAAATGCTTACTAGTTTCGGAGTAATAGGTCGGTACGGTGCAAGCTTGCAGATTTCACCCTCAATTTCTTGTCACCGATCCCTTACCCAAAACCAAGACTCCTTCCACCCCTTTATGGAGAAGGAAAGGCTTACTACTAAAGGACTATGAGCACCCCAGGGAGTCAAGTAGTATCACCCTTTCGAGTCATCCTTACCTAGGACTCTGAGGTGGAAGAGGGTCTGTAAGACATGTAGAGGCGTGTCCTCCCCCATAGACACCTCCTTCTAGAGAAAGTAGGCTCCCAGCAACTGGCTCCATCCATTTGGCAGAACCTGTATAGGAGCCAAGTTAAAGGTCCTCAGCACCAATCTATACCACAACATCAAAGCACACATTAAAATGTTCTAAAACACTCTCAAGAGTAACAAAATAATAAATTAAGTGGCATAAATATCATGAGTGTGGAGCACTCATCAAATACCCCCAAACTTAATATTTTGCTTATCCTCGAGCAAACACCAAACTAAAGAAAATCACTAACAAACACACAAACAAAAAAATTAAAACAAACAAGATCACTTAAACAATTTTCGTTAGATATCTTACCTTCATAGCTCAGGATTGACAACATGCATTAATTTCATGAATCACTTCAAAATTATAATGCAAAAGCTAACTCCTCACTTATTCAATGCAAAACATGTGTGCGTGTGTGTGTGTGAAGAGTTAAGTGCAACGTTGTACAGTAATAAATTGATCCAATTCCCGACCTTAAAAGTCAAATATTTCCTTACTTCGCTCGTAGGATTCACACTCCCAAACTTGTTTTCTTTTCACTTCCCAATGTGCATTCTAGAGTTGATTTTCAATAGTAAGTTCTTACACCGCTCAAGTTTGGTTAGATTTCACTAATCGTAGTTCAACGTGTCAACAAACATGGATTCTCCTTATTTGTTACTGTTCCAACCTCCAAGACTCAACCAAGTTATTAAACCCTTATCAAGGCATAATCTTCTAAAATAAGTGTTCGGAGCTTAATCACGACATATAGTGCATCTTTTGTTTTACGCACTTGCTTTTTCAGATATGTATTTTTTTAATCTTATATGTAGATGTCCATTCATTAAAATTTCTAAATGACCCCTGCAGCGAGTTTTAGGCCGATGACGCCCAAATCAGATGATTTTAGGGCACCAAGTTTTAAACCCTTGCGAGCTTTTTCACTCGAGTCATAAAGGTTATGAAGAGATGCTTTACAATAGTCCTCATTGGGATCTTTTGTAGTGATTAGTGCAATACCCATTATTAAACACTCATTCTCGAAAATAGACCCTTAACTTAAGGTTTTCACCTAATTTTCATCATATTGGTTTCAGACAGTCTACATAGAATTTTTGCACACACGGAATCCACATCTATCTCCATGTCTTTCTACAACTGATCAATCATCCAAACATCCTAAATTTAGTTTAAGGGTATAATGCTGTTTAATGGCTATTTGGATTTAGCATCTAAGTTCTTTCATTCAACCTATAAACATGAATCAACCTACTCATGCACAACGTCACAGTCAACCCACGTGCATAAATAATTTCCGTTTTACATGAATAAGCAACAATTTAACTCAAACACATAACTTATCCACAATTCATAAACCAACACATGTTATCAATTACAAACATCAACTCCGACAAGGCTATTTAACTCACATGAGTATGCAAAAATATGATTTTTTTTTTAAAAAAAAATGAAAATAAGCATACAAATCACATAATTTAACAAAAAAAATGAAGGCACTTAGACAATTTATAATACACCCCCAAACTTAAACTCAACATTGTCCCCAATGTGAAATTAAATTCAAAAGAGGAGAACTTCCCTGAATTGTCTGAGTTGCCCATAACGTTTTGGTACTGATGATGCTAGAGTTGGTGGATGTTTCTTTTATCTTTTCCTCCAAACTTGAGATTTATTCCATTTCTCCTTGTCAATATTGGTTTGAATATTTCACGACGTCATGTTCTTGAAAAAAAACTATTTTAGACATTAAATGCATGGAACAAATGTTACTTAGCTCAAATATCTACTAACCAACTTAATTACTTTGAGACCTAAGGGAGAAAAGGGAATATGGAAGATGATACCTAAATAAACTGTAAAAATAAATTAAACTGTCCTATAACTAAAAAAATAAACAATAAATAAATAAATAAGTAAAAAGGAAGAAAGCTTGGGTTGCCTCCCAATAAGCGCTTGTTTATAGTCATTAGCTTGACTTTGGCAGTAGCATCATGGAACTTTGAAGAAAGCTTTTGATGCCTTGCTCATCTTGCTTCTTTTGCCTTTGCTCCACTGTTCGTTGATTTTCCAAATTTTAACATTGCCTCCTCCAATGTGATATGAATTGTCTATTCTATCTGATTCAGATTCAACTATGTAGACTTCTTGTTCCTCAAGCTTAATTACAAATTCAATTGTTGGACAATCAATGAAGTCGAATGAACGTGTGTTCAATTCATCTTCATTAATTGTCACTTCTTCGTTTAGTTCCTTTGTGATTAATTTATCCCCATTTTCTGTCCTTCTTCAATAGCTGATATTTCTTCGGGTTGAATAGTTGGTTCGCATTCTAATTCCATGAGCAATGAAATTTTCTTCTTTTCAACCTTTTCAAGTGGAATGTATCCCCACCTTTTAAATTCATACAGGTATCTATGATCTCCAACACTAATGTTGCGCTCATCGAACTTGAGAAGTACATTATAGTATTTTGCAATTACTTTCTCGTTCAACAAGGGAGGACCATCTCCAATAAGTATGATGTCCTCATCCTGATTGACATATACATTATCTCCCAAAGGCATGTAGTTTTCATCAAATTTGTCAATTGCTTCTTTCCTACATCTTAAAGATTGTATAAACTGAAGAAGCTTTAACCTATGGGAGTCAGTGCACGTATACAAACAATACCCAATATAATGCATCCCACAACAAAACTGACAAAAGATATCTTCTACAAACATGTAGTCTTTATCCATGTCAAGATTACTTATTGCAATTAGTTTGCTCTCTTGCCAATGTTAGAATCATGCATATATTATTGGATAGTACCTAGTACAATATCAAAGATATTAAGATGGGTAGCCAAAATAAAAAATAAAATAAAATCTAAAATAAAATAAAAGCTACTTGATAATAATGTTAGTGAAAATTAAATTAAACAATCCTCGACAATGGCACCAAAAACTTGTCACACGTTTTCTACAACGTGATTATACCGTAAGTGTACGGTCTCAAGTTTTGTAATATAGTAAAAGAGTTAGGATGTCGAACCCACAAGGATTGTAATTTAATTCCACCAAGTACTATAATTATGTAACTTCTATTTTATCTAGATGATGAATAGTTGAATGATTGTTTTAAACTAAACTAACGTGATTGAAGATGACAAGTGTTGAGAATTTAAATTATCAAGATGAGAAAGCCTAGAGAATGATTTCACATGACCTTCAATTATGATTCAATGATATCAACTTATGTCAATTGATTTTCCAATATTCAAAAGAAAGAATTCTAAATTATTTCTCTCCCCTCTCTCGAGTGCCGGCTAGAAATTAACCCTAGAATTTAATCACAATATCTCTATTCCGAATTAAAATCTAAGACTTATCAAATCCCAATTCTTTTGTGAAGTAAGTTTCATAGATTTTACACTTTCTCTCGAAACCTATAAAACCTACGTTGTATCAATCTTATGATCACGCCTAAATTCCTCTCTCTCGAGTGCCGGAATTGACTAGCATCTAATCAATCAATTAATGGCCAAGTAATTGAAAGCATTAAAATCATGACACAATTAAATATAAATAGAAAAATCAAATAAAATAATTATGAATACATCAATCCATAATCTCAAGTTGGCTACATCAAACCCTAGTTAAATTGTTTAGCTCATGATAGAGAATATGAAATCCATACAATTCATAATAAACAACATAAAGAAAAGGATAGAAAAACTAGTCTTTTGGGTAGATCTTCAATCTTCTTCCTTGATGTTGTTTTGCCTCATTTTGATTTCTTCAATCTTGTCCTTTTCGAATAGTGTTATTTGCTCTCCCTCCATTCTAGAGGAAAAATAGGTCTTTTAGATGATATTTATAGTTTTGTTGGAGTCATGGACAATTAGGGTTGAATTGGGTCAAGAAAAGAGTCTAAAAATATAAAAAAAAACTATTTTTCCGCACAGGCGGCGCCGTGTAGTTTCAGAATAGTGGGCACTGTGGCACCCGCTTCGGGTGAACTGCGCTTCCTTCATTATTTTTATCATACTTTCTCGTCCTGTGTTCGAATGGGGTGATTTAAGATGTGTTGGAAAGATAACTCAAAAGGCAACAACTTTTATTCAGACATCATTCTCCAATTCGATCGTTTGATATATCAAATATGGATCTCAATATGAGACTAAAACTTCAGGGCAAAATGTTACTACGCCAAAAATGAACTTTTGCAACACATAAACGGCAGCATTCGGTAGTTAAGTGTTGTAAAAGGGGTCTATTGCAACATTTTAATAAGTGGGTGTTGCAATTGGTTAAGAAAATTGAGCTTTAACAACGTTTTGTAAATGAATGTTGCAAAAGACACCTTTTGCAATGTTTATCGAATGTTGCAAAAGGTTCTACCTTTTGCAGCGTTCAAAAAACGTTGCAAAAAGTTCAACCTTTTGCAGCGTTCGATGAACGTTGTAAAAGGTTGAACTTTTTGCAACGTTCGATAAACGTTGCAAAAGATGAGACGGGTTAATGGGTTGAGCCAATTTTGTAAATTGTGGACCTTTTTCATTTGGGCTTTGGATTGACCCGACCCCAGCCCAGAAGATAACCCAAATCCATTTTTATGGATTCAACTCTCATCTCTCAATTTCTTCTCAATCTCTTCGAAGTAGAACGACAGAAGGCGCTCCGCCACTGCTCATCTCTGATTCTCTGTCATTATCCATAATTCGACTTCTCAAATCTCAACCTCCTCTCAAGTTTCAACCTCTCACGAACTCTCAATCTCCGATTATCCACCATTCCGACTTCTCACTTCTTAATATCTAGTCTTACCATTCCTTTTCATTTTCGAGCCCTAGACAGAGACGAAGTGACGGACGGCACTCGGTACTCGGCACTCGACAGAGTCACGCGAGTCTGAGACGCCTTCGCTTCCAATTTCCACTGAAAATTCGACTCTCATGAGATGAGACAACATAGCAGAAGCCAGAAGAATAAATATTGTTGTCGCTACTCACCCCTCTGTTTGCCCTTTTTGTTTCCCCGTTGTTTTAAATTTTTAATGTTTTTTTTATTTGTCATTACCTGTTGGAGCTGTGCCTGTTATCAAGTATCAACATACATAGCTGTATTTTCAGTTTTTTATATTGGCCATTAATCTCACGGTGAAGCTGTGATGAATTTTCAATTGTTTCCAGTATTGCTCTGCCTCTGTGAATCTGTAATTTTGATTTCTGTGAATCTGTGATGAATGTTTTAATGTTTCATGTTTGCCCTCTGTGACTGATGATTGCCTCTTTGATTTGTGAATGATGAATGTTTTAATGTTAGCCTTAGCCATCTGTAAATTTGTTGATATTCAGTCTGGTCCAGCAAGCAGTTCTGCATTTATGCTCACTCTGAGCAGCCAAAATAATGCCTATGTTTCCTTTCCCTACGAATTTAAACTAGCAGATGTTCTATAAATTATTTTCGTTATGCCTCTGCAAATGATGGTTTCCAGACCCTTCTGAGGCAGCAGGTGGGGAGTGCAGGTGTATGCATTGTGTTTGATGGGTTAGGTGTATGACTTAAAGCTTGCTCTCATCGTAGCTTGTTTGAACATGTAGGTCCTATGTTTAAGGAGGTTTCTTTTGTTTAGATGCATGTGTATTCTTGAATGGTTATAAAGAACTTAGCAAATGCAAATTGCTATGATATGTACCAATTTTAGTTGTACAAGACTTGTGGTAGGATTTTCATGTGGTAACATTTGATGAAAAAAAAAACTTGAGGTTGTTTGAATATGAAAATGATGTAAGTATGGTAGGAGTAGCTGAGTTGTAATGCTTTTTTTTCCTTCCCCTGCAAAGTAATGTTGCTCATTGTATCAATACCTGGTGTCAAAAAGGGGGGAAATAGAGTAGTGTGTATAGAGCTTTTGACCTACAAGTGTAGTGTTTGATTTTCATGTTTTCATAGCTTTACAACTGATCCTTTACCAATGAGCATACAAGATATTGGCATATCAGCTCCCCTAGAGCTTAAAAATGAACCAAGCTACCAGAAAATAGCTCATTTAAATTGGTTTGTTAGCTGAACAAGTCAATCTTGAGACACGTAAAGCTCTGCTCAATAAGCTTGTAATAATGCATAGAGTAACTGGCAAATTAGTCATCTTCTTAAAGCTCGTTTAGATTGGCTTAATATGAAATCTATTCAAATTCAAACTTCATTACAAAAATTTAGTTAAACTGAAGCATTATTTAAGTATTGTGTCTTCCTCATACTTTGTTCCTAAATGGTGTCCTATTTCCTGTAAGAGTTGCAAAGTCTGCGCTTATCAATGCAATCACAAATAACTTTTCTTAATTGGATTTGCAACTTTCACTGTGATCTGACCGCAAGGTAATTCGAAGTCCTTACTATTGTAGTGTAGTAAAGTTTTCTTATGTTTTCAGGCTTTTAACACCTCCCGGTACTCCCATTTTTCCTTCACTAGAGATGGATTCACCGAAAACTGTTAAGAGCCAGCTGGGAACTCCAATATCTAGAGTAAGTGGAATGTGTTTGATGTCTTTCTTTTTAAAATCCATACCGTACTTCAAATGGCGATAATTACATTCTTAAATATTTGTCAAGAAGTATGTTAGCAGTGCTTCAGGCATCTACAGAATATGAGTTTGATTATTCAATAACTTGCAAGTAAAACCAACTTAATCTCTTATTCAGGGGCTGTCTCCTGTAAGTACTCAGAAATAGTAAAAGTTCCCAATACCATTCTTTATGCAGATTGAAGGCAAATACCCACTGCAAATTAACAGATATCATGTAGCCAACATCTTCAATTAATTTCCATTGACTTTGTGGATGAAACTAACTGAGGATTGGATTTTCTTTCATCATCTTTAACTAGTTCTGGTATGTTAGTGGCAAAGGACATTTCATGAAAAATATAGATTCATCCACAAATATGAAGTCTTTTTCTAATGGAAGGGTAAATAGTAAGGGATAGAACCTATATACCTTATGTTTTCCGTGAGGGGGTCTACAATGAAAATAATTTAGCTTCTTAAGAGATTGATAAAAAGATATAGAGAAAATAAACAAGATTTATTTATGGGTTTCTATTGATTCACAAAAAAACCCCTGCAATAGGGTGCTTGGAGAAGTACTACAGTAGGTGGGAGAGGGAAAAGAAATTCTATTAGATATATGAATATTATTTTAGGGATATATGTGTGGAGTAGTCATGAGTTAAATTAGTGGCGGTAGAAATAGAGAAGTTCCTATCACTGGAGGTCGTTATCTTTTCTCATTGTCATGGATGAGCTTACAAGACATACCTATGACTATGAGTAGATTCCTTGGTATATATATTATTTCTTTAATAGGTAATTTTAGTTGACGAGACTCAGAAATGGATAAATTGTAAGTTTGAACATTGCGAGAGTGCTTTGAAATCTAAAGGTTTTAGGTTAAGTAGAACTGATGTGGAATCCATGGAATATCTATTTAGTCATAGTGGTAATAAGTGTATAAATTTTAATTTGAATGGGTCAAACATACTTTCATCCACACATTTTGTATGATTAACTTATTTTCTATACTTGGTTGGCTCGAAGTTGTCTTCCTATAAAATTTACACATATTTTTTTAAAATCATGGTACGTACGAACCATGTCCAAAAGTTATCATTTCGTCTAATTGTTGAACTATCTTATCTAATAGTTAATAGACATTTTGTTTTTGAAAAAAATAAAAACAATAATTAGTTTCAATGTTGTCTACATGTGTGAGTTAGATTTTTTTTTTCTTTTTTTTTCTGAAGCCATCAACACTCTCAGCCCACCAACAGTTGATCCAACCATATCCTCACACTAGTACCACCATTTCTTGGATTGCCATTTCTTGTTTTGATTTATCATTGAGTTGTAAGACCTTATGTTCAAACATCTTTTAATTTAAGCATGTTTTTCTTAAAAAAAATGGCAGTGTTCAATTTTGCTGTAATGACATTTTAATAATGCTTGTCATATAAATAATAATAATGCTTGTCATACAAAACTGTTCTAATTTTAGTCATTTGATGCAGGTACATGTTGATGGCGCTGAGAGATGGGCTTAATTTCATGTCGGCACCAGTGAACGACTCATTTTTTGATGCTATAGTATGAATTATTGCACCTTTTGTACTCATCGAAATGATGGAAAAGCTGTTTTTGGATCGTTGGGTTGATATTTTGAATATTGCACAATCAATGTTATAGCACTTGCATGGTTTAATTAATTTCAATGCAAGCAACCATTTTAATTATATGATTTCTTATATTTTTTGATGTTTTCATCTCTTTATTATGTGAATTGTTAGTTTATTATTCGAATTATTTGATCAAAGAACAGGATTACAAATGGGAATTAATTTTTTTTTTAAAATAAGGATAAGTCTTTTGCAGCGTTTAAAAAACGCTACAAAAGACCATGTTGCAAACGTTGCAAAAAACATTAAAAACGCTGCAAATTTTTTTCCGCAACGTTCAAAAAACGCTGCAAAAGGTCCAACGTTCAAAAAATGCTGCAAAAAGTCTTTCCTCAACGGCAACACCGGCCTCCGCAACAGACGCTAAAACGCTGTAAAAGGTCTTTTGCAGCATTTTTTGACCGCTGCAAATGGCCTTTTTTTGGTGTAGTGTGTTTTGGTTGAAAATTGACGTGTGATCATACTTTACCTATACTTCATCCCTTTGACATCTTTCTTTATCCAATTGACTCCTAGCACTCTAGGATCTTCATCGTGAGGTTCAACACAACTTTTGAATATTTACACTTTAGTCCCAAACTTTGGATCTCTTACAATTTAGCCATTTTTCTTCAAATTTGCCAACTTTTTCTAATTCCTTCAATTTCATCAACCTATACCACAACATCAAAGTACACATTAAAACGTTCTAAAATACTCTCAAGTGGTGCAGAGATAGACGCATACCTGCCTTAAACAGGAATTCACTAACGGCCACACAATCGGGCATCGGATAACAAGCACGCTCGTCATCCTCGACTACTATGAGTTCTATGGTATGTGGTATACAATATTTTTCCCTAAATTCGACTAGTCGTGTGGGGGTCATGCTTGAAGGAATCCTCACTGCCCCCCATCCCAATCCGTAATTCATATACCCCTCATCATTACTCCCCGACCCACTAAGGTTTCCCTCTTCGACGAACCTAGCTACAGTGACTAGAGCCCTACAGTCTTGGAAATCCATTTGAAAATAACAGAAAGTATGAAATGCCTACTGAAAAGAACACCTAGTCGGAAGAAGACGCCTAAACACAAAGAGATTGTCGGAGTAAAAGAAATAGCCAGAAAACGTGGAGACAAAGAAAGAAAGAAATTTCAGAAAAATTCGCAAAGTAAAAATCCAAAAATGGCAAATTTTCAGGCTTTTATAGGTGGATGAAAGGCCCCCAGTCATTGGATTGGGATCAGATCCAATCTGAGGCATCCAAACTTCAAACACATCTAGGGCATTGAATCCCAAAGGTTTTTAAAACAGACGCCTCAGATTCAACCGTGAATCACATGCGCGGGCCTCAACAGTTTTAAAATGAAAAGGCAAATCATTGTCAACATTGGGCATTTAATGCAATGGCTGTACGTGTATCAAAAGTCATAAGGATTCGACCGTTTAGTCTTGGAAACATGCAAAATTGTCAAATTAGAGACACATTCACTGCACGCAATAAATAAAGGAAAGAGCCTTTTGTGTAACTAATGTTACGGCCTCAACTGAAGCTATTCAGCATAAATACAGGAAGAGCTTCGGCATAACAACGTTATCGCCTCAGCTAAAGCTATTCAACATAAATAATGGAAGAGACTCGGCATAACTAATGTTATGGCCTCGTCTGAAGCCTACCCCAACAAAAAAATTAAATACCAACAGCGTAAGCCTCGACATAACTAACGTTATAGCCCCGACTATAGTTAAACTAGCAAACAAAATGAATATTCGGGTATCTACACAGCATGAAAAAATACTTACATTTTGAACTCCAACTCTAACATAAATATTTACACTTGGACTTAAGGGACTATTATTGTTATGTATATACAATTTTTTTCTAAACATGTGAGCATAAGAAAGTTTACATTACACTTTGAACTCCAATTATGATATAAATATCTACACTTGGACTTGAGTGACTATTGTCACGCCTCGCCACACGTGGCTCCACGTAGATAACTCATTGGCACCATGGACCCCATTCTCCAAAGCCCATGAGCCTGGATTACTGAAGCCCACTTAATCCTCACTAAAGCAAAATGGATCGTGGGCCAAGACCAAGGCGCTCCATATCCGTGACACTTCTGGTCCGAGGTCCTTCATGTCTGAAGCCCTTCGGATCCGAGGCGGTCATGTTCCAGGAAGCCGACAGAGTCTAGAAACGAAGCCGCTTGAGGAGGATCTGCTTCAAGAAGATGTGCACTCAACTGAAGATCTTAGGGGAGTGACCGATGGGACGTTTGTAATGAACTCGGGTGCATTGTCTTGTCAATAGGGTGGCTACAACTTGTAAACATTAAATGCGCCCCTATCAAAGTGTCATAGTCAGAGCTAGGATATGATGTCTTAGTTAAGAAGATGTGGCTACATGTAATGCAATCTAACGACTTCAATCTCAATTGTAATACTATAAATAGATCCCCCATGCAACTAGAAAATGATGTTGAATTTTATACTTAGAAATATAACTTGGAAAGCAATACAAAGGACTTTCTCTCTACAATTTACTCTCGACTACACTTTTATATTAATTTGATAGACTTTGTTCTTGATCGATTCATATAAGATCGGTTCTCATTTTACGATTTTCATCCCCTATCTGCCGTGATCCGAACCTAACCGTCTCGTATCTGAAAGGCTCTTCTCCCACACCCCCTTTCCTCGACCATTGATGGGTCCTTGCATGTTGAACTAAGTTTGCGTGGACGCAAGTGGGTCCAACATCTATTGCCCTCGTGACCTTAACGAAAACGAGGTCAACACATATCATACATATCATATCATATCTTTAACTTTTCTAAGTATAATAATTCAACAACTAGGAAAAATAATTTAAACGGAAAAACAACTGCACATCGTTATCTTACCTCATCAAATCAAATAAATTTGAAAACAAAACCAATATCACGTTCCAAATCTTATTTTTCTACTTATGGTGTTGCCGCCGCCATATATACTTATCTATACTTTTTTTAGGATAGATAATGCGTACTTTTGCACGTATTTAAAGTTGAAAAGGAAAATTGAATTTTGGTAGACCTAAAAATATGATGTACTTATCTTCGCTCTATTGAAGTCTAAATATGACCCAAATAAAAATGAATCAACACATATATCACTTTAGTCCCAAAAATTCCCAAAATATAAAATATAGCATCTGAAATAATTAAATTATATTCTATGATTTTTTTTTTTGGGGGGCTTTACAAAATCTATACTTTGAACATCCAAATCAAAGATCAAACCAAGTTTCAATATTTGTTCTAAAAGTTCATTTCCAAATTTTGTTTGTCTAATTTAAACTTGGATTAAGATTTTGATTACTCATACAAACTATTTGTCTTTTAAAGCCTTCAAGCACTTCACCCGATTAGTGCAAATACCACTTGAGGACATCGATTCATAATCGTGTTCAAATTTTTCATTTTGACGATTTATTGTTGCTTCATAATTGTTCTTCAACTTTTCACAACAATATTAGTCTAATCTATTAAAGATAGTTACATTTTATTCATAATGGTGATAAGTATATCTAAATTACAACATCAACAAAAAACAAAGTTGAGATATTTTGCGTAGCGTCAGCATACGCCTACAATATTTCCCCATCACTAAATTCAAACCAAGTATAACATTTTGATAAATAATTAACTTATGAATTGACTAAGACCACAAATTCAAATGTTTCATCATATAATTTCATCAAAATAATTTATCTCATTAATAAAACCATTAACTATTGTATAAAAACAATTAATTATTAATTTATCAATTATAAATTGGGTTAATTTTAGAAATGGCCACTGAAGTTACATGAAAATTACAAAATGGTCACTGAAGTTCAAAACTTTCATGAATGGTCACTCAAGTTTCAGGCGCTTTCAGAAATAGTCACTGAAATTTAAGACGTTCACCAACGGTCACTGAAGTTTAGGGGATGTTTTACTAACGGTCACTGAAGTTACAAAAAGTTTCAGGAACGGTCACTGAAGGGTCATGCATTTGTTTAGTTTTTTGGGCGATTTTTTCGGCCACTTTCAACCACCAAAACCGTCGAATTTTGATACCGTAGAAAAGCTCACAATCTCCTCTTTAATTACCACCCAAAATCTCCCCCAAACTCCAAACGATTCGACCGAAAAATCGCCACAAAATTCGCCCAAAAAATTGGAAAAATCTGCCCAAATTTTTTGAACGACTTTACGGCGACTTTCCGGCAACTTCCGACCACCAAAATCGCTGGATTTTGATACCGTTGGAAAGCCCACAATGTCCTCTTAAATTACCATCCAAAAATCTCCCCCAAACTCCAAAAGATTCGACCAAACAATCGCCGCAAAATCAGCTACCCAAAAAGGCTGAAAATCTGCCCATATTTTTCATGCTGATTTTGCGGCGATTTTTTAGTCGAATCTTTTGGATTTTGGGGGAGATTTTGAGTGGTAATTGAAGAGGACATTGTGGGCTTTCCAACAGTATCAAAATCCGGCAATTTTGGTGGTCGGAAGTCGCCGTAAAGTCGCCCAAAAAATTTGGGCAGATTTTTCCAATTTTTTGGGCGACTTTTGCGGCGATTTTTCGGTCGAATCGTTTGGATTTTGGAAGAGATTTTGGGTGGTAATTGAAGAGGAGATTGTGGGCTTTTCTACGGTATCAAAATTCGACGATTTTGGTGGTCGGAAGTAGCCGAAAAAGTCGCCCAAAAACTGAAAAAATGCATGACCCTTCAGTGACCGTTAGTATAACATCCCCTAAACTTCAGTGACCGTTGGTGAGAGTTTTAAATTTCAGTGACCATTTCTGAAAGCGCCTAAAACTTGAGTGACCATTCATGAAAATTTTAAATTTCAATGACTATTTTTTAATTTTCATGTAACTTCAGTGACCATTTCTGAAATTAACCCATTATAAATTTGTAAATGTCATATTTAGACTGGTTCTTTGAAACGGACGTACGCTATCGATCATTTCTGATCTTACCATCGGTTGCAGCAACAAAATTCAAACCTCGACTTTGTTAATCAGAATTAACTTCCAGTTAGCAGAAGCACAGAATAGTTGTGAATAGGCCAAATCTGCATCTTTTATATTTCGACCAGTTACTGACAACTCTTTCTCCGTGTAGTTATAATTTAGGTGGTAGAAACATTACAAAGGAACCCAAGAAAATTAAACTTCAACGTCAGCATACACAAAAATATGTCATGGCTAATGATTGTTCGACTTATCCAACTTACCCTTTCATGTTAGATAAAATATGCAAAGAAAAGTACTCTTGATCTAATGCATTCCAGTGGTTACATATTTGGACAGCATTATCAAGCCCCATTACCAATTTCTTCTCCCTCTTTCCATGTCTTCGAGGATTGAGCTCGAGTCTTGCGCATTGGCATCTGGTGCAGATCTTATATATACAGTCTCAAATTCCGACTGCCTAACAGTAAGAGCATTAGCATTGATCGATGATGATTGGTTGCCATTTCGAGAGTCTGCCAGCATATTTAAATATAAATGGGGTGCCCAACCTGCATAGCCAAGGAAGTTGTTAAGAATGTTGTGACAAAATTCAGCAATACAAACATTGAATTAGGTTTCCTGTTCTCATGGAAGGAACTGAGGTAAACTCCAGCAGATTGGTTTATCAGCCCAGTTAGAATAATAGGTAAGCTAAACTAAATTAACCCTGGTCAGGATCCTATCATAGGTGACAGTCAAGCATTTATAGCCATTTTGAAGCAATTGAAAAGTCTCCTAGTTGATAAGTATACAATACAACGTGGCTTGAAGCTGTAACTAAATTCTTCAGGAAATAAATATCAAAACAAACATACCATAAGGCAAAACATGAATTTTCTTTTACACATCTAACTTTAGTAGAACACAATATACTTCAGAACAGAATGGAAGCATAGGTGATGAAACCATTAATATCTCACTGATATATGCAAGAAAAATACCATCTACATCATACGGTGGTGGAAAGAATTGCAAGTAACAAAATGAAGCAACTGTCATCCCTGCACAAGAGGCAAGTAGAAAAGATCGAAAATAAATATACAAGTGGAGAACATAAAAACAAGTCGTAAGAGTATTCCATTCACAAAACGAATACCTAACAGACCCCCAGCAAATACATCTTGCCAATGGTGCCAATAATCATCAACTCGTGAAACTCCGACTAATGCTGCAACAAGTAATGGCAGGAATATAATGCAGAGCTTTGCAACATGGCCCCTATGGTCAAATACTCTAATTTTCCCAGACAAGTACCAGGCTAGGAAGCCAAGACCAGCAAAAGACCCTACGGTGCAATAATCCAAATGTCATTGATCTTCATTTTAGAAATTAAAAAGGCTAGCTCCAAAAACAATGGTAGACTTCTGTGATAATTAAACTAATTATAAGACAAATCAAGAATCGCATGCTTTTTCAGTTTATGATCAATGTAAAGTAAGAGATTACAAGTCAATGTAACATAGATGAATCATGCAGCTTTGATCTTGAAAACAATTTATTAGAAGCCAAAGAAAATGCTCCATAGGCATGTTGATTGATCAAAATAGAGGATTTGTTAAAATCTCTCAATATAAACGTGTAAAAGGAAGATTTCCGTGTAAGACAGCCATGTTTGAAATATCAAGAAGTTGAATGACCTAGCATGAGGATATAAAACTAGTACTCTAGAGGTAAAATTGATGAGCAATCTAGTAAGTGAATACTTAAAACTGGTATTTCAGTAGTCATGGATATTAAGCCTCTGTTGAGACCCATTATTTCCCCCAAAAAAATATATATATATATATATATATCATTTTCAATTCAAATTTTGTAGGCCACGATACAGTGCATTGGTTGAAAGATGTTAGTGTTGGAAAAATAGTTATAAAAGTTGATTTTTATCAATTTTTAACCAAATATTTGGACGGGTTCCACAACTCCAATTTGACGAGAAATGGGTCGAGCATGTTCTACTCGATGAGTAGTTAAGTTTGGTATATTTGGACCTCAAAAACTATTTCCGGATGAATGAAATATTAGTGAATGAAGTAGGGTTGAAAAATATGAGTTTTGAAATTAAAAATCAGATTTCAAAACATTAAACTGCCGCTCGAGCAGCTGCCTCACGCCTAGCGAGTGGTGGAGTCACTGCTGTGAGCGCTCAAGCGTCAAAGCTTGCAGTCGGCGAATGGCCAATGAACCTGTGCAACTTTTTTGTGAATAAGTTGATTTTTAGGTTGTCTTTCTAGCGGCAACCATTCAACCTCTATTGATTGGACCCTATGTGCTGGTTTCATTCACTTCCATGTCATGCAATCAAAGCACATCCTATAATATCATAATCTTGCCAAAATTCAGCATCAAATTCGTTCGGTCCGACGTTTCTTGTGATTTGAAATACAACTACCACAAGAAGTTGATCGTTGTATCTTGGGAAACGATTGTCAAACACCGTAATTCCTTCTTGCGGTTCTCCCTCCGACCGTTCATCAAACTTCCGTTCCACATGAAGAGAAATTGGAAAAGTTTTACGAGGTTGATTTCAAAAAATGGCGACAAAAAATGCTGTTCTATCTTACAACTCTAAACTTGGGAAAACTCCTAAATGACGATGCACTCGTCATATAAAGGGAAAACAATAGGGCATCATTGCTCTCATTGGATGCTTGAAAACATTCAGACTTTCTATGCAAGAATTACATTCCGAATAGCTTAGACAACATGCTATACAATGTGTATAGTGCCATGAAGTCTACAAAGAAACTATGGGAATCCTCGGAGAAGAAATATAAAATTAAGATGTCTGTACAAAGGAAGTTCTTGGACTACAAGATGGTTGATTCCAAGACGGTTATCAATCAAGCACAAAAATTGTAGGTTCTTCTCCTTCACATTGAGAATATATCTCTAAGTGAATCCTTTCAAGAGGCTACAATTATCGAGAAACTTCCACTCATGTGGCAGGATTTCAAGAATTATCTTAAGCACAAGCACAAGGAGATGAATATGGAAGAACTCATAGTCCGATTGAGAATTGAAGAAGACAACAAAAAGTCGGACAGGCGGATTGAAAGCCAAATACCACAAGTAAAGGCCAATGTGATGGAACCAATAATAAGAACAAAAAGAGGAAGCATTCTGTAGAATCCTTCAAGTAAGGACACAACAAGAATGCACAGAAGTTCAAGAGCAACTGCTATAACTGTGGGAAGGTCGAACATCGTTCAAACGAATATTGCAAACCAAAGAAGCAAGCTCAAGCAAATGTCACCGAATCTGATACATTATTTGATGGAATATATTAGATGTTAATTTGTCGGTTGTTTCAGAATGCAACATTGAAAATCCTATGGAATGGTGGGTGGACATTGGTGCTACGCGCAACATCTATGCTGATAAAGTTATGCTCTCATCCTATAACATATATGACTAAAATTAATTGTTAGACTTTGACTTAGATTAAAATTAAAATTTTAATCCCCAACATACATGGGCTAGATATCAATTTCAAGAGTTTCGTAATGAGACTAACCGCCATAAACGTAGATTTCAAAAAATCAGAGAGCTATTAAACTTTTATCACTCCTCTTATTTCTAATTGAGAAGGCATTTGAAATATTTCTGCATTGATGAAAATTTCTTGATCGGATACCAAGTTCTTCGTTTCGGTCTCAAATGACAATTTTTGTAATAACAATGGCAATCCAAAATTTCCTTAAAAGAAATGGGAATGTAGATGAGGATTTTCTTAGAGTATAAAAGATGGACGACGATAAAGTATAGATAGACCGCCTGATGAGAAAGATGAAACTATAGCTGAATTAGATGCGACTACCAAAGAAGAGATGTGGTGGTAACAATTATGGGATTACTTGACACATCAACCAGGATAGGCCTTCAAATTTTTTCACCCATTCGAGGTAATACATAATTGATTTTTGTTAGCATAAGCATCAGAATATGTTACATTAAGTACAACTTTTTTTTTTTTTGTTCAACCTTTACTTTAAAGCAATAAAAAAAAGAGGAAAAAATATAGTTTTTTTAGTCCAACCTTTATTTCAAAGCAATAAAAAACAATAAGGAAGAAAGAAAAACTGTTATTGGTTTAAAGCAGTAAAAAACAGAAGGAAAAAAATTAATAAAATAAAAAAAAAAAAAAAAAAATTGGTTCTATCATTATTTTAAAGCACTAAAGAGGGGGAGGGGGAGAACCTTTTTTGGTACAACATTTATATCATAGCAATAAAAATTGAGAGGGAGGAAACATTTTTTTTGATTTTTTTTGTTTTTTTGTTCAACCTCTATTTTAAAGCAATAAAAAAAAAAACATAGGGAAAAAAGTTCGGTTCTACCTTTATTTTGAAGCAATAAAAAAATTAAAAAAAAAATCGGTTTAACCTCTTTTTTAAAGCAAATAATAACCAAAGCCGAAAGAAACCCGCCATGTGCTAATTCATCTCATAGTTGCACTATTTACAATGTTAATACGTAGATAAAAAGCGGGGGGTAAATATGGAATATAAAAAGTAACTATAAAATTGGTTAATGGAAAAGTCAATTGAAGCATTCAATCTTCAAACATCTTTCAAAAAATACACTGCATCGTGGCCCACGAAATTTGAATTGAAATGAGTTTTTCCAGGAAAAATGGATCTCAAACAGAGGCTAAAAAGTTCATAGATACTCCTCAAAATAGATATACAGTAACATGGGCTAATTTAGGGGGAGTTCCCCTGTGCTATAACTCCCCTGTCAAAAATATTAAAAAAAAAAATATGTAGCAAAAAAATATTTGTACAGAAGTCAACCACAGCAAAAAAGCTTAGCCTAGAAAAAACCAAATTCCATTTTACTGAAATTTCTTGTTAATAGAATTAACTAATTTATAAGATTCAATGAATCAAAACAGCTACACAAATATTAACTTAGTCTAAAGCTGAAAGAGCAATAATAAAGATGGCTTCAAACTTTAATTAACTAATATAAAGACATGGGTGGGAAATACAGATATATGTATATCTATATAAAGACTAAAGGATATAGATATATACTGAACTTTATATATAGCAGGACATAGTTATAAAATATCAGATTGATACACATATGAAACGCATACATGTACTTCATATGTCATACTTCAACCATGGTTTAAAAAGGCGTAGGTGAGGCGCGCCTTCACGGTGAGGCGCAAGGTCCATGCCTCGAGGCAGAAATTTGAGGCTAAACTATAGATGGCGCACGCCTAGGAAGATGAGGCACACGCCTCAAGGCTCGCGCCTCATCAAGCAGAAGGCTTGCGCCTCAGATGCGCGTGCATGAAGTCCTTAGTTAACAAGATAAGAGCCCATTTAAAAAGTCTTTTTGGGCCCAATTAAACCAGCAAATTACCTACGGAACATACTAGCCAGCCGGAAAATAGAGAGTAGCGAAAGGAAGTTCAAAAGGCAGAAAATTGAGACCAGCAACCATCTTCTTCTTCAAGACTTCAACCACCGCCTTCTTCTTCAGTCGTTCAACAAGTATTTTTTTTCCTCTGTTTTCTGTTTCTTCTTCAACCACGACATACATGCACCGACTGATACTATATGCAGTCAATCAGGTTATCGTTTGGTCCAAAGGAAGTTTCATCCGATGATGAATGGATTGCAGATCACAATATTGGAGCTCCTTCAAATACATGCGATGTAAATTATGATGACTCAAGTCTAAATTTGTCACAATCAAAGGAGATTGAAAGTTCTACACATTCACAAAGTCAACCTATTAGGAAAAGAACTTTTTCACGAAAAGGTATTCATACTTTTATTATTCAAATTTGTTTTTATTTATGAAGGTATATTAACAAATTGCTTTTTATTGAATTTACTAGGAAGGAAAATGTCACATTGTTGGTGGATGAGGAAGATGATTTTGTAGAAATTGAGAGTAGCGAAGGGGAAGATGATGGGGAAATTAGATATGATGACGATTTCATTGACGATGCTGGTAATAGTGATGATATTGCAGATAATTAGGCTTTTTTTTAAGTTTAATAAGATGCTTCTTTTTTTATTGCAAATGGAGTGATTTCTAACTTCTGTAATGCTTTATTATTATAATTCTTTTACTTAAATTTTTTTTTTTTTTTTTTGTGAGGCTTACGCCTTGCCTCATAAACAAAAACCGTCTCAATACTTAGTTTCGCCTTTTTAAACCTTGACTTCAACAACATTTCCAATGTTAAGAATATTCAGGTCCAACCACATATGAACAGAACTTCAAATGGACTTGAAAAAAAATAAGCAAACATTGTAAATTACAAATACCAACAAAGTCAACAGCATGTGATGATTGTACTCACAGGAAGTATGTCCACTAGGGAAACTTTTATGTCCTTCTTTGATTACACTCTTCAATCCAGTACACTGGACATTCCTTGTGACAGGATGGAACACCTATCAACACAATATATAGATATTGCTGATTGAGAAAGATAATGACCATAGTTTAAAGTTAAACCATGAGGACTCACCCCTTTTCCATCAGGAAAGCAACGCCAAAAGAAGTCTGGACGGGGACGACCAACAGCATCTTTAATTGCATCAGTAATAACACCAGTAATAAGTACAGAGAACAAGAGGCCTGACAGAGTATACAGTAAACATTATTGCAGTCTATAATATTCACCTTTAACGGGAAAATGGGGAGAAAACAATAACTTGGAAAAGACAGAATAATACCCAATATAGCTTGGTGCAAATCGTAGACATTGTGTCTAATAAAGTAGAAGATAATAATGACAATGAAAGGCAATATTATTGCAATGATCTGTTAGAAGTGGAAAAGGAGCGATGGTTATAACACGTTCACCAGAGAAGGAAAACAAAGGTGACTTCTCCTAAGAGTATATCTACATACAATATGTTCAATTGCAATGTTTCTTGAAGACAGCATACCGGAACAGCCCAGAGGGGAATAGTATTGTCTTGCAATGGGTATTTCAGATCTGTCATCATCTCCTCTCCAACAAATCGATGAAATGGTTCTATTATATTTAAAATGATCTCTATTACCACAAGCAGCATTAGAATAAGCCAATCATGCATGTGGACTCTTGCTACTTGAGCTCCATGAGATCTTATCGTGTGGGAACCCAACTGTATCTCTGGCATCTTCACCAACTAAAACAAATCACAAGTAATTATTACTGGACCTTCACCAACTAAAACAAGTCACGAGTAATTATTACTGGACATCAACAGAAACTTCATAACCAGTAGTAAAAACAATACCAATTCAATTCTTAACATTAATTGACAGGGCATACCAGAAATTTCGTGTGACCTATGTAAACTCAAAAAAAGGAAAAAAAAAACAATACTATGAAACAAGAGAATACAAATTCTGGTAACATTATTCAGATTTTTTTAGTTTCTTTTTGTCTTTTCTGATAGTATATAAAAGATATATTCACTTTAACTGTAAAATAAATAACAAGTAGAAATGCCCTCCGAAATACTAGTAGTCAGACCTGTCAGTCAGTACGAAGTCCCAAGTGCTCTTCTCTTACTATGCCTTGAACAAAGATAATGTTAAAGTTCTCGTTCTTTCCTAGCACACAATACTACAATTTTTTGTTTTAGCAGAGGTTAAACAAATATATTGAAGCACATCTTTGTTTTCAAAAGAAACAAGGTACAAACAAAACTTGATATGGATTTAGCTCTATTTTACTCTATAGGTTCTTATTTGTCTCTCTTAAATAGGAAAATAACATCCACAAAACCCAATTTCTGTTAAGTTTGGCAATTTGGTCCCTTTCAAAAATTATTGTCGTTTAGGTAATGAAACTTAAAATTTTGCAGCTAACAGGCAAGTCGTCGAATTTCTGCTGAAAAGAAGCCTTGAATCCTAATGTAGTTCGCAAGTGATTATGAAGAATTTTATAAAGACAATTCTACCTCCTTTCTTAGAGATGAGAGAACCAAAAAGAAAATTTAGAAACACAAACTTCACCTTTCCCAACATCTAATAACTTTCATCATAGGAATACTACCCTTCCTCAACCTCGCATGTGGTTTCTCAGATGAGTCCCCAGCAGAGTGGCAGTCAAAATCCTTAGGATGTGGTATTGGTTCTAATTTCTGCTACTGTACAATCTTTTGTGGCCATCTCCAAAGATGGAGATGGATATGGATTGGAGATATAGAAACCAAAATTCCAGAAATCCCTCTGGATCTCATACTGTACAATAATTATCCAGAGAGATAGAGATCATAAAAGTTAAAGAACGCATCAGCTTGAGTGATCCCCTAGCTTGAGTGAATTTCGGTTCATCAGTTTTTGAACAAATTAGTCAGTCTGTTCTGGGTTTAATAACTATGACTTATACCTCGACAATAACACACATCACTTTTATCAAGCATACATTCAATAAATCAATATAAAAAGATGTTTTGCAGCTTATCAAGAACCTTAAACAAAATGACAATTCATAAAACTATCCCTTTTTGTATCAAATTTTCCTAATTCAACATGTTCATCCTCGGTGATTGATCTCAACCACTACTAGGATGATAGAAATAGAAAAAATCAATGTTGAACAATGCCAGGGTATTTAGACAGATTTTGTCAACCGAAATTTTCCCAGTCAGAAGATCTCTGCAGGATTAAGTACCACATGAAAGGATTGCTAAATTCAGGCTTTGAGAAAGATTCATTGATTCTAGCTTAGGTACAAGCCAGAGATTATTGAAGCAACAACAAATAAATAATGAGACTAAGCAAAACAAAAATTGAGAACAGAAGTGTTCTATCGTATCATGCTAATAACACCCTGTTTGAGCCTCTATAAGAAATATATTATTAATTTTTTTTGCTATAGACTGCATATAATGTGATGGTAAGATCACTCTAATTATCTAAACTTCACTATTTCCAAGGGTAACCGAAAGATTAGGGCAAATTTAGGGACAATTCTACAAAATTATGCTTCAGGCCAGACAAAACAGAGCTCTGGAAAAGAAAAACTGAACCAAAATTACACACAATCAATATTTTACACAAAAAATTAAAAAAAAAAAAAAAATTCAAAATTCTAATTGACAAAAGCAAGATTAAACATATGAACAGAAACAGTACATTCAAACACGTAATTAAACCTTTAAAAGAAATATCCTACCAGAAAATGTGAAAAGAAATACAGAATAAGATTACGAGAACTCACCCTGAAAACTGTGAGTTTAACGTTGAATTCAAATGGCAAGAAATTTTGTCCAAACTTATGAGAAAAAGGACAAAGAACTGAAATTAAAAAAGTAGAGGTTTCTTCATAAAATCCATTTAGCCATTTCCGTGTGGCTTTTTACTGTCGTTTTCAAATGGGATTTCGAGAGTGAGTGTTATTGAGGCTTCACTGTCTTTTTGACTGAAAAGGAGAGAGGAGGAATTGAATTATCTCCGTTTGATTCCAAGATGCAATGGAAAAAAATTGGTGGAAAGAAAATGAATGATTGAAAATTGAATTGAATAAAATTTATTTTATAGAGTATTTTAATTAATGGTGTTTAATTAGTATAATTTTTTATCTGACAAATTTTTCGTTTTACACAAATTGTCAATTAAATAAATAAATTTTTTTACCATCGATTTTAAAATGTGTTCCAATTGCTAAATAAATAAATAAAAAATGGATAAAAAGTTGGAAAATGTTTTTCCACAAATATGGTGGAAAACGTTTTCTAGTTTTTGTGCATCAACAACTTGTAGCTTGGAAAACTCGAAAAACGTTTTCCGTAGAAAATTGTAATTAATGGGTGGAAAATAGGTGGAAAGAAAATGAATGGTAGAGAATTGAATTGCCTAGAAAACGTTTTAAAGAGAATTGTAATTAATGGTGTTTGATTGGTATAATTTTTCACCTGGCAAAATTTTCGTTTAACTTTGTTTTTTATACAAATTATCAATTAAATGGATAAATTTTTTTACCATTGACTTTGGAATGTGTTCCAATTGTTATAAAAAAAAAAAATTTGTTAAAATGTTGGAAAACATTTTCCCACCACTATGGTGAAAAAACGTTTTCTAGCTTTTGTGCATCAACCGCTTGTACCTTGGAAAACGTTTTTCTTGGAAAATTAGTACAATTAAACAGGTGAATAGTAAAAAGTAGGAAAACGTTTTCCACCTTCCACGAAATACGGGTGCCAATCAAACAGGCTCTTAGTGCAATCAAACAAATGAATAGTAAAAGTTAGAAAACGTTTTCCACCTTTTATGGAATTCTTATCCAATCAAACAGACCCAAGTTGAAGGCCCCCGCCCAACTGTCAGCCTACTCAAAACTAAAAACTCAAATACAGGCTAAATCCGCCCTCTCCATCCCGTCTCGCCTTGCCTTAGACGAGACAAGAGATAGCTTAGGTTTTTTTTTTTTTTTTTTTACATTTTCAAAATTTCGAATAATGCTATTATTAGATAATCAAATATAAATTCACAATTTTAAGTAATGTTATTATTAGAAAATAAAATACAAATTCAAAATTATGTTATTATTCAAAGTTCAATCATTTACTCAAAACATAAAACGTCATTTTATATATTGTAAATTTTTTTCTAGCTTTTTCGATCAAGAAATTATAAATTTGCTTTGATAAATTGGTACAAATCTTTCAAAAATAATATTTATTTAACCATCATTATTCAGAATTTCAGATTATATAATTCAACTATAATAAAAAGATTAGATAACCGAATTTATAAATTATATAAAACAATTGTTAGATAGGTACAATTTTAAATTGACAATTATATAATATAATTATTGGATTAGAAATATGTTATAAAATTATAAATACATTCAACAATATTTTAAAACTAACCATTAATCAAAATTCTATTTTTGATTCTTCACAGGGCCGATTTGGGCATCCGCACCTCGCTAACCCGTCGGTACAGGACGAATTGTTTTGTCATCTCTAGTTTTGAGTCTTAAGTTCATTTTTGTTTCTTTTTTAAAGATATGTTTTAATATTTTTAAAAATGTAATTAATTTATCACTTTGAACAAATATTTTTCAAAATATAAAATTAAGAAATACGTATGATTTGAAATTTTTAAAAATTATTTTATGACATTTTTTGTTAAATTTTATTATTCAATAAAACTAAACAAATTTTAAGTTAATATATTATTATGTAATATATACATTTTAAATTTTTTTTTAAATCTTACAACAATTTTTTTGGCTATAAAATAAAAATAAATAATAAATTGAGCTCAATATATAGGAATTAAAAATA